>JAFFSR010000229.1:11451104-12902209 GCA_017163975.1 Anastatus disparis | reverse complement strand
GCTTCTTTTTTTTTTTTTAATTTTTTTTTCGTTCTTTGTGCTTATACCAAGAAATGCGACCTCGTGGAGAGCTTCGACGTCGTCTCCTCGTGTTGTCTTTTTTTTTTTATTATTATTTTTACTCTTTGCCGAGCAGCGTCTTTTTTTCGTTCTTTTTGGACGCTGGGAATTTCTGTGGTAATTGGTTTTCCGTGGAGAGTATAGCAGGAGAAAGAATGACTCATGCTCCGGCAAGTACTTGCATGAAAAATCGGGTTATAATCGCGATGTGTGTGCATCGATTGGATGAAGCCGGTTTCTTTAAAACATTTTTTCCTTCTTATTTTCCTTTTGCACACAAATGTATATAATAACATTGATGAAAGTTCATTTGTTTTATCATTGTAAACTTCATATATTTTTTAAAATTTGAACTATTTAACAAATGTGAGTTATTTGAGTCAAATTACTTATTTAATAAGTCTTAGGTTCAATAGATTGTTATAAGTGTTTAGAACTGAAAATTTTAGTTACGTTTGCAGATGGAAAAATCTCAAGATTATTACAATTCTGGAATAAATTTTTGATGAAATTAAACTATGTACAACCTTACATTTCGATGAAATCATGATTTGTTATTATATTTAGATGTACAATCAAGAATCATCCTTTTTATTGTGCTTATGGAAAAAATGTGAAATTTTACTAGTTAAAATGTATATTTATGTGAATTAACACATGTTGTCATTATGAAAAACAAATTATCCGCAGATAAAGTTGTGTAAAATGGTAAAAATAAAAATACTTATTCGAGGTTACACAATACTTTCGTGTATTTATTATCCCCAAAATTATTTTATCACTTTGATGACACGCTTATGATGATTTACGTTGAAATAACACGAATGTTTACGTATAATAAAAAATATTCTGTTTTTATATAATAATATACTCATGCACGAAACCATGTATAACTTATCCACTATATGCGTACGAAAACAAATGAGAAGGTGGTTGGTATATGCAAATATATTCGCATATTTTTAACTAAGAAACATAAATAAGCTCTTAAATATTTGGAATGAAAACGTCTACCGTGACAGAAAGGGTGTCACTATAGCATCATACAATACTTAAACTATATCTAATTATAGAAATTTCCAGGATTAGGAGGCAAAGGGACATCTTGAAAATTAGCAGCGTAGACAAACTTAAGTAATGCAAATATAATTCAAAACCTTTAAATTCATCTACCCGAATAACATATAGTTCTTCTTACCATTGTACGACAGCCAAACAAAGTTAAATAAAGTTAAATTATTAAAATGAAAATCAAACCTTTAAGCCAATGTACTCAGAAGGTGAAGAATTCTGTATATTGATACTGGATAAACAGTAAAACCTAATAATTTTGAATAATTGAAATGAAAACCAAAAAATTTAAACCTATTTATTTAAGGTACAAAAAGCTCCTTTACTTTTATATGAAACCTTTAAACTTATATACCCAAAGAACAAAGTCTTCTACTTACCATTACATGAAACGCAGATAAGGCTAAACAAATTTTAAAAAACTATTAATATAAACCAAAATCATTATACCTGATGAAAATCTAAAAGACAAAAACTATTATTGATCCATTATGCACGCGACAGTCATTATATACGTTCAGACCAAGCGGAATTAAGTGGTTAAAATAAAAAACAAAGTCTTTAAATCTACGTACCTAGGAAACAAAAGGGTCTAGATATGAATGGCCGACAAACTTAAAGGAGCTTGAATTATTAAAATAAAAACTGAAACCTCCAAGATCTTATGTTATGAACAAAAGTTCTACCCATCGTTATACGAAAGATAAAAGGATGAATGTTCAAGATCTCTTGTATTTACCTGTTCGACACATAAGGTGTAATGACACTGTCTTTTCCTCATGAACACATCTGTCTATAGACAGGTACATCTAATATTTTTAATTTTTGTTCAATAAAAAATAAAAAGATTTAATTTAATTTTAATTTAAAGATTTGGTTTCTTCTTTAATTACTTAAAATCACTTAGATTTATATATATTTTGTAACAGCACACAAAACACCTCTTATCACTTTAAATTTTTTAAATTTATCTGCCTATCGTATCACTGCAATCACAACCAAAAATTTTAAATTTTCTATTGATCAAAGTGGTTAAAAAAATGCTCAAAAATATTGATATTATTTACCCTTACCAAAAAGTCCCTTGATCCGCTACTGTGTACGATAACCTGTTGAACAATAATCCCTACATCTGCGTTTCAAGATAAACCGGCTCTTAAAAATCAGTTTCCCATTGAAAGCAAAGAAAAAAAAGAATGAAATATTTCTGCTAATCGCGAAAAAAGGGGCGTACGTATAATATCAAGTCCTCATCATTCGTTCATCTCATAATACACAGTCATTGCTAACGCTTTTTCTCTCTCTCTCTCTCTCTCTCATTTTAGACGAAAGAGAGAGAGAGTAGTGTCCGCATCTGGAAAATAAAGCACACACGCAGTGCCCGTACAGACGTCTAAATATAAAGTTCGCCGTTATAGTTCGTAGTACCAAGCAACACAGAGCAGCACGCGTGCGAAGAGCCGAAAACTTTTGGCTAAGCAAGAAAGCATATAGACCTGGGCATGCTTCTTGTATTGCCGGCGCCATACACTATACGCGAATGTCTCTCTCTCTCTCGCTCTCCCTCACTTTTTCTCTTTATCCCTCTTTTTCAGTCTTTTTCACGTTCTTTTTTTTTCTTTCCAAACGCATTAAGTTTTTTCGTTGGTGCATACAAGTGGTTGCTGTAACTTCTTTCTTGTTTTAGTGCTTCTTTTACCAAGTTATTTTGTGCTTTGTTCTTTTGTTGAAAAATAAAAAGTGCGAAAGTGATACGGTGTTATGTTAAAATCAAAGTGAGCTCGTAGAAAAAATAATGTTTAAAAAAATTTTTTTGTTAAAATCATGGTAAGATGAATTTTAAAACGCCAAGAGAAAATTTTCAATTTCAACGTGTGTATATGTTTTGCGATCTAAAATTAAGTATAAGACGCTCTCTCGCTCGCTGCTGTGTGAAACACGCGCGTTATACAGCAGCAGAACGCGCATACACAAGCTCTCTTCTGCTATTTCGAACAGCCGCGGTTTATTAAACGATCTTGCGAGACTCATAAATTATCGCTTGATTTTAAATGATATTTATTATTGGATAAAACGCGCTTGGTTATCGTCAGGCTTGAATTTTAGAAACGTACTATAAGCATTTATTGTTTCATCAAATAACATGTTAATTAAACTATTAATTTTGTATTATTAGTCAAGAAAAAATATAATTAATTGAAGAATTAATTAATTAAAATATTAAAAACATTGTAAATTTATAAAAATTAATCTTATATTACAAAGTAAGAGAAAAAAAGTGATCAAAGTTTTACCGCACATTTCATACAGAGATACGCGAAATGTTACTGTCACCCCTTTTTTTTGACTTGCTTCGACAAAAATTCCGGACTCAAATTTCATTAAATACATCTGATACTGCAGTCCCGATCGAAGCGAAAGATTCTCTTTTTAAAAAAAAAATCCAGTGGTTTTTTCCACAACTTCAGTTTCAAATAAAATCAATTTTAAAATATACTTCAAAAAGTATTTTGATTTCTATAAATAAATACTTCGCGAAGTTGGAAATATTTTTATTTAAGTAGTGAAAATATTTCTAGTGTTTGTTTCAAATTATATAAATTTTAATGTCGATTGCAAAAACATTGCATTTTTTTAAAAAGTTTCTACAAATAATAAACATTGACTGTACGTACATTTATTCATAAATTTATTTAGACTCTAATAAAACGTGACATCACAACAAGATTCGATTGAATTTCAGACGTGGGTATAGTATCAAGCGACAAATCTGTCGAACATCATCCCAAGCAAGATTGAAAACTCAACCAATTTCAGTTTAACCTCCCATTTCTCCTACATATACATATATATATCAACATATGCTACTCACTCCTCATCTCATCTCATACAGTTTTATTCGTTCCGCGCATTAATCGCCGGTCCATTTCCAGCAATCAATGTTGGAACAGTTGTTAATCCTAATTGCAAATCGATATATCGGTCACGTATAATCAACCTATTCATCATTTAAGACTCTCATAACTATTTCTATTAAATATTGTAGAAGAATTGAGTTTTTCTCAAGAGGAAAAATTATTAATTTCAATAGATAGGAGACATTAAAATTCAACGATGACTAACATTTTTATATGATTAATTAAGATTTTATGGGCTACACAGTATGGAAAACATTTTAATTGCATTTTGAAAATAGTATTTTCAATCATAAGTCAAAATTTCAAATGTTTAAACTAATGAAACAATAAAGAGGATAAATAACTTTAATTCAAGACAGTTTAAAATTATGCCAAAATTTGTAGAATAAGGACATTAACTAATATTTTCATTATAAATAAACGACATTTTTTTTCTTCAATTTTAACTTTTTTAACCTTAATTTTGGTGAATAAATATATTTATTCACTATCACGAACATTGTAATTTTTTTATTACAATTTTTAATTTCTGTATGTCTTTAATCAAACCTATCTTGTATGATAAAAAATTTGTATATTGAAAAAAAACAAAAACAAATTTTGCATTATTCTAAATATTATAAAGTATTCTGTCCGATTTCATAAATCATTAATTGAGATCGTCAGTGGCTCAGTCGGTAGAGTGATGGATTTATAATCTCGAGGACCCGAGTTCGAATCCCACTCTCGACGACCGATTGATACAAGCACCACTGTATATGATATATGTGCTTTTTTCAAAAACACACTGAAAACCTCCGTCGCTAATTAGCATCGTATAATTATAGCATAAATACAGCGGCGTTAAATAAAAAAATCACCAAATTAATTTCAATTAAAAAAATTATAATAACATTTATTTCTATTTAAATTTTTACTGATTTATTGGTTTAATAATTCGAAATTTCGACTTAAAGTTAAAAAAAGCTTTTTCACATTGGACCACCTTCTAACAGAGTCTGTACAGTCCATACAACCTTAAAATAGTTTTTACAATTTATACGTCCAATGACCCTAACGTACTTACCAAAATATTAAAATTAACAGTATAATGTTTAATAACACTTATTAATTACTTACAAAATAAATTTTTATAAAAACAGATAAAAATTAAGTTTAATAAATCTTTGCTTTTTTATATTAAAATTTATAAATCCATCTTTCTTTTAATCAAGTTATTTTTAAATTTTGGCAGTCAAATCGTATAACCTTGGATATCCTCTTTTGAGAAATATTTTTAAAATAATTTTAAAAAGTGTATATGTCTCAATTCTTAAAGAAAATTGTTATTCTGGCTATTTTTGATACTTTTAACTTTGATATTTGAAAAATTACTTTCTCAAGATTTCAACAAATTATTCATTTTTATAAAAACTTTTACACATAAAAAATTATTGATTTATTAAACGCTTTTAAAAAAAAAATGACGACAGTGTAATATAAATTCTAATTGCTTTTAAAAATTAAAAATATCTTTTTTTATAAATGTTATTTCATCAAACCTCCTTTTAATAAACTATTTTTAATAAAGAAAATTTTCTGGATAAGATTTCATCGTAAGCCCGATGAGTAGATTATCTTTTCTTTAAAAAAATAATCCGTTTTTTTTTCTCGTACTTATATAGACTTTATATAATCCTCAATCATCCACAAGAAAAAAAAAATCGTCGGACAAAAGAGTACACCTTTTTTTCGATTAATGAAAAAGTGCTTCACTTTTTACAATTTTCTTTTTTTTCTTCTTCTAACCAAGTTGATTGAAGATTATAGAAGCCGAATTCACGGAGGGAGAAAGGTTCTTCTTCTACGTATACTCGATAAAACCTCTTTAATTTTGATAGGCACAACGAATTTTTGAGTCAATCAATAGTGATGCAGCTATTATAGAGAACGTCTTAATGAAAAGCCATGAAACCTGTAAACCGTAATTACCAATTTGTTAACGTATCAAATTCATATTATACGCTTGATCAAAATCCAAATTCTTATATTTTAATATTTCATACAAAATTCTTATAATTTTTCTATAAAAGAAAGAATAATCAAAAACGTTTTAACGAAAATAAACGCGCGCCCACATCTACCAATTGTTACTCATATTTATAAAACATATTTATACTCACCTCATTTAATCAATCAATAAACCTAACCTCATTACTATAGTAACATTATTTTCATAACAATGAAAAAAAGCAAACTTTCAAACAGCACACACAAAGAACATCCTCTTCCATTTCATTCCATCTACTGTCATACGTGTATATAGTTGTAGTTGCATTATATATACATACGTATATATATGTGCATTGAAACTTCATCGACTGCTGACAACTGGTTATTCCTTTTCCTTTGGACTGACGCGCGCATAAATTAAATTCAAACACTGTGGTTATTAAGACCGTTTATATACGTCGTTTCTCTCTTTTTTTCTCTCTCTTTCTCTCTATGTGCGTGTTATAATATTCAAGTTTGTTGAATGGAATATTATACAGGACAAACACTGCATTTGCAATTTTCTTCAATAGAATTGAGTTTATTTTTATAATTTTATGAATTTTTACTTGTGTTAAACATTATGATGCCGATTTGAATTTATGATTGAAGTTTTAGTTGAATTCTTCGGTAATAATGGTTTCTTTACAGTGACTGTAATTGCAGCTTCTTTTAATCTTCATGAAATAAATAAATGCCTTTATTGTAAGGTTAGTTTGGTATTTTTTGTTTAATAATTGATTAACAATAGAAAACTTTTCATTCACAATGGAAGTATTCATAATTTCTATCGGAGAACTAACAAGAAAAGTCCTAGCCTCGGATTCTCTTCTAACTTTAAAACGTTTGTTCTTGTATAAAATCTTGAAAAAGTCGCATTCATTCAGTCTGAAACTCAATTCTTTTAAAGTTGTGAGCAATCTCGTTTGAATATTAAGGTCATTTAATAAAAAATTGTTTTTTTCAACAAGCCGTATAGTTTTTAAACAAATGATTTCAGAAAATTTTTACTAAAATAAGATTAAGACTTTTTAACTTTTACAAGAAAAATTTATCTTGAAAGCTTAATTAGTTCGAAAGTTTATAAAGAATTAAAAATGATAAGTTCATTGTAAAATATGCACTAAAAAATAATATTGTAAAGTAATATTTTGTTGAAATTTAAAGGTTCTAATCTTAACTTTTGCGTGATTCTGGTATGAATTTTGTAATTCGTTTAAAACTAAGTGTCTGGATAAGGAAAATAAATTTGTAAAATGATTTTAAAATTTGAATCGCTCATAACTTTAAAAGAATTGAAGAACATCAGACTGAATTCTTTATAATTTTATACGAGAACAAGAAAATTTGAAAAGATTCGAGAACCAAAGCTCTTAATACTTAACTTCTTGTGTGTATAAAGTAACATTAAACATACACGAATTCAATACAAACGTTGTTAAATTTTACTAAAAGAAGAATTACATCACGATTGCTCAAAATAAGTCACTTATCATAACCAATATAAAGTCTAGACGCAGAATAAAGGATTTGTTTGTTTCTCCATACCCAGTTTGAGTCTCATATCCAGCGTATAGTTTATAAATTCATTAGTCTTAGGCAATTGTCCTCGTAAAACGAGAGCAATGATTAATTAAGCGCACGCGTGCATTAGCATGAAGGAGAGGACCGTAATTAGTCTCAATTAAAATGACTAACACAAGAATTTCACACCTTCTCCCACATATATATATGTATATACGCAATGCTCAGACAGAAATAAAAACGTGACCATTTCACATCTTATTTTAAGATCTATACTTAGATGGAGGTCCTTTCGGAATAATTAATGAAGGGTTCATTGGATGACATCTGAATTAAACAAAACAAATATTTTCCTTTCTTTTTTTTTCATCTCAAATTAAAGGGACCTGCAATGATTATGACGGTAAACGTTCAATTTACATAAGAGGTTCATAACCCCTAGCTTCTTTTTTTTTACGAGGTGTATACTAATTTGTTTGTCGAGAATGCAACAAACGAAATTAAAAGAAAAAGATTCTCGAACGAAAGTCATGGTTGAGCAGAGAAATTCTTCAGGCGCTTTTTTCATATTCGTTGTTGAGGTAATTTTAATAGCTTTCCAATGGTCTTTCTTTCTCCTTTAATCGTTTTGGAATCTCTTTTAATTTGAATACAGAAATAAAACAAGAATCCAAGAATTTCATTATGAGGCGATCTAATCAGATATAATTTATGATATTCCAGGATTGTCGACTGTTTCGTTTGGCATTTTATTGCTTTATTTTTAAATAACAGCCGAAAATTCTCATCCGGTTTAGAGTAGTTTTTTATGGAGGTTTTAGAACAGTTTTTTACAACTACAAGCATCGATGATGCAACGTTACTTTATAGGATTATAATAATTAATATAGCCTTAGTCATGGTTTTCAAGCATTCAATAGCTGACATAAGGAGGTATACATTCCAACGTCAATACTAAAATATTATTTCATTCATGATTTTTTTTTATAATCTCATTTGTAACTTTTAAAATAATTCTTTGTTTTTTTTTCTTCGATTTTATTTTACTTCGCCAATCATTTACGAATATAATTTTTTTTATGAATATTATTCATAAAACAAGCGAATGTTTTTTTCAACTAAAAGCTTTCAGAAAATTTATACATCAATCTTTCTCAAAATTCATTTCTCTTAAATCCTACCACTCCAATGTACACTGAAATTCCTCATACAACTGCACTTCACGGAGCCAAGCAAGCCAACTTTTTCCGCCTTATTTTCTCCTCGTCTTAAGTCTCTAAAAAATCTGTGCAATCTACTGTGGGGACTCAATCTTTAAAAAAATGAGTCCTCTTTTCTCATGCATACTTGTGTATACGTATGTGTGTTTGCTCGAAGTAAAGTCAGAAGGGAAAAAAAAGAGACACTTAAATGCAATACAAATGCATATAGTAGCTTTAAAGCTAAGTGCAGACGCGTGTTTCCGGACAGTTGAATCCTTTTTTCTTCCGTGCGACTGGAGATTTAGGGCTATTTACTAGAGAAGTTGAAATTATACAAGAATGAATTATGCTAAAATTAAGAATTATTGGATGGAAATTTATTTAGTTGAGGTCCATTTGAACAAGAAGTTTATTATTTCTAAAATTTATTTTTAAATGTATTTAATACAACAAGTCTCTTATATTTTTTGGAAATAAAATAAAGTACGCTATAAAATAAAAAATTCTTTTAAAATTCAAGTAACTTTTTATGTGAAAAAATATGAAAAATATAATAATTTTTAAAAATATTATCATTCGTTTTACTATCTTGTATAATTCAAAACTATCATCGTGCATTAAATTTATTAAAAGTAAAGATTTGAAAGAGCAATCAGCTGTTTTCTCCGAACTGAGCATCTTGGCCAGTGCTCCCCGGTGAGTCCTTAAAAATTCATTCCTCACGCACATATATACCCATAGCCGCACTCGCACATATATAATTCAACACGCGTGTGTTTAGCTCTGTTGGAAAATCGAGCCGTTAGGAGGCTCAGGGATTACGTTAATGCGGCTGCAATTACGAGATTAAACCTTCGAATACACTCTCTCTCTCTCTCTCACTCTCTGGCGCTGAAACTGTACTATGCTCTCTCGCGCGCGTATACACGGCTCTCGAGGATTAAGCCCCAGTTCATGAGAACATAGAAAACGTACGGAAGGGGGGGGGGGGATCGACACGTATATCGCATGTATGTACAGCATGGGTTATATCGTTTTGTTTTTCACAAAACTATAATATATATATAACAGCTATAGAGCAATGTCGCGGAAGATATGATTTTACCTTTTACTATACGCTTTTCATTTTACGAGCGAGCTCAAGCTTTAGATCGTTTCACTTTTTTTTTTGCTTTCTTTATTCTCTCTCTCTTTTTTTTCGTAGATCAGAGAGTCAGATTGTATTCTTGGGTCATTGATGAAATGCGGAGACTTGAAGTTTATTATTTGATTTACGGGTTTTTATATTTAGAAGAATTTTAGAGTTCACATTTTATTTCTAAAATAACTGTAAAAGTGACTAATAAAATAAAAGCTTGAAAATTTGATACGATTATACAGATTCAAATATTAATCCGGTTACCATTGCTTATAACTTTTCAAATCATGTAATATTGTTTGTAAAATTAAACTTCCGTAGTACTTCGTTAAAAACTATATTAATACGATTAAGGTTTACAACTTTACATGATTGAAAATCAATCAAAATTTGAATTTGAAAGTGCGTTAGATACAGAAGATAAAATTATTATTGAATTAATTAAAATCGAAAATCTATTATCTGTTGTACGTACTTCAAAGAGTAAAAGCTTTACAGTGCTTGGGTAAGTTATAGTTGTTAGGTTAAAACAATGAGCAGATACGATTTATACAGAAACACTTTATTTAACATACAAAGAGATTCTAATTTACTTAATACAGAATAAAGCTCTTTTACAATATTACAGAGATCTTTACTCTTCAAGTATCGCAACGGAAGTGAGCGCGAACATGCCACGAGGCAGGAGCAATAATGTAGCGCGTTAACAAAACTTACATGAGTATAATACATGAGGAGTATAATACAGAGGCGCTAAATACGAATATTGATTATTATATTACTAACACTCCCCCTCAATATGAGTATGTATACAACTTAAACTAATTATGTCTCTTCTTGCTTGAAAACTATGAATCCCAAATTTGATAGGCAAAAATAATGTTTCTCTTTTGTCAACGCTTTCGTTAAGATATCAGCAATCATTTTATCAGTTGGTAAATGACATAAACTTAAGCGTTTTTCCTTAATAGCTTCGCGAACAAAATGATATCGAAGATCTATGTGTTTACTTCGACTGTGATGCATCGGATTCTGTGCCAGTAATTCAGCTCCACGATTATCATTGTACAAGGTTATGTCACACAGGTCATGTAAACCCAATTCGATCATAAAGCTCCGGAGGTACAGCAATTCTTTTGTGCCTTCTGCTAGGGCCATATACTCGGATTCAGTGGACGATAGGGCCACTGTACGTTGCTTCCTAGACTCCCAAGCGATGGCACCATTTCCAAGCACAAAAACGAACCCCGTATAAGAACGTCTATCTATATTACAACCTCCCCAATCTGCATCAACAAAACCCTGAATTCCAGTATTTGTTTTTGATAGCATATTTTAAAATGCGAGGTGCCCTTCAAATAACGTAGTACTCTCTTCGCAGCTTTCCAATGGGAACTATCGTAGCAGTCATTGAATTGACTTAAAACGCTGATCACATGAGATATATCTGGACGTGTACCGACAGACAAGTACATTAAGGCTCCAATTAACTCACGATATGGTAATGACTTGGTGTGTGAGTCACTGGCAGATTTTTCTGTGGTAAAATGACAAGAAACTTCTAACGGTGTATGTACTGGATTTGCTGATTGCATATCGAATCGATGTAAGATTTCATGTATATATCCACTCTGGGAAATCATTATTTTACACTTGTTTTGTTCAATCTCAAAACCTAGACAGTAACGTGCGAGACCCAAATCTTTAATCTTGAAGTCTTTAGCCAAACTTTCTTTTATTTTATTAATTATTAACTGATTTTTGCTACAGATAAGGAAATCGTCGACATATAACAATACTAATACCATGTTATTCTCTTCTTGTAACCAATAGACGCATGGATCAGCTGCCGTAGGCTGCAAACTCATTTCTCTCAGTTTGAGGTCTATCGTTTTATTCCATTCTCGACCTGCTTGTCGTAAACCATAGAGTGCTCGTTTTAATCTACAAACGGGGTCGTTAATTTTTAAATCCATTAACATCTTCCGAGCACGTACGACAAGGTGATTATTTTCCTGACCTTCTTCTATTATACGTTTTAACATTTCTTTTAGTAACTTAGGTAGTTCCATGTATAGCTCTTCCTGAATGTTACCATTTAGATAGGCAGCTTCTATATCAATTTGATGAATGCGCAAATCAAACCTTGCAGATATGGCCATAACCATTCTTAAAGAACTTAATCGGGCAACAGGTGCAAAAGTCTCTTTATAGTCTATATTTGGTCTCTGAGAGAATCCTTGAGCGACAACGCGTGCCTTTCTTTTAATCAATTCTCCATTTGGACCGAATTTATTTGTTAATACCGTTCGACAACCAATAACGTTGTGGCTCTTGGGCCTTTCAACAACATCCCAAACATCATTTTCAATTAAGCCTGATATTTCTACAAGAATAGCATCCTTCCACTCGAGACCGGTTGATCCATTAATTGCAAGATTGAACTTTCGATCTGAGCATATGTGCTCCCCCTTGTCGTCAAATTTACTTAAGAATTTGACATCCCGAGCAACTACTATCTTGTGCTCATTTTTTAACCATATTCTGTAGGCTTTCGACGTTTCAGAGTAACCTACAAACTTTCCTTGAAGTCCTCTCGGTGAAAATTTATCTTTGTTTGGAGTTTTGTCCAAGATGACAACATCAGTGCCGAACACTCTTAAATGTTTTAAGTTAACCTTCCTGCCAGTCCACTCTTCAAAAGGAATTTTTAAATATAATGCCTTGGTAGGGCATCGATTACGTATATAATTTGACATAAAATAGATTTCACCCCAACGAGTACAGTCATCTGTAAATACAACGAAGTATTTAGCTCCTCCTTGGGATGCAGCCCTGCTTGGTCCCCATACGTCAGCATGAACAATTTCAAGCTTGTTGTTTGACAGCTGTTCTCTCTTAGGAAAGGGTTGTACCGTAATTTTTCCTTGCAGACACGTTGAGCAGCTTGTTGAAGATGGGGTTTGAATAGGCTTATCTACGTGTATCAGTCCACGTTGAATCAGAATGTACATATCCTTATAGTTGAGATGGCCTAACCTATAATGCCACAAAACTAAATCAGAATACTTATTCTTTAATACGTTATTACATTGTTCAGTGATTGGGCATATGTAATATAAATCACCCATTCTCTTTGCTAATAACTTCACATTACCACCTTTGTCAATAACAGACGCTTTAGTCTTACTAAAAGTCTTACTAATATCCTTATAGTTGAGATGGCCTAACCTATAATGCCACAAAACTAAATCAGAATACTTATTCTTTAATACGTTATTACATTGTTCAGTGCTTGGGCATATGTAATATAAATCACCCATTCTCTTTGCTAATAACTTCACATTACCACCTTTGTCAATAACAGACGCTTTAGTCTTACTAAAAGTCTTACTAATATCCTTATAGTTGAGATGGCCTAACCTATAATGCCACAAAACTAAATCAGAATACTTAAATTTAAACGGTTTGTTGTTATTGCTTTGAGAATTTCCAGCACCTAAGTTGTAACGTTGATTCCAATTTCCAGTATTACTTAAACTTGGTCCTCCTTTATACATGCCTTGAATGTTGCTTCTGTATTTGGCCGCTAATGCGCCAGACGTATTTACACTTTCTCGACTTTGCTGACGTGATTCACTTTCTTCAATTATTTTAATTTTCAAAGTCTCGGGTTCTGGCAACTCGTCGCGCGTTTCTATAGCACAGCGAAAATTTTCGTATGACGGCGGTAAACTATATAACAACATGATAGCTAATAGGTCCTTGTTAATACTTATATTCATCGACGTGAGTTTATCAACAGCTTCAAAAAATTTCAGTATGTGTTGTCGTACATCGCCATCTTCTTTTAACTTATGCAGCATTAAATGCTTAAGAAGCGTGGCTTTACGGGCAGGGCCCTTTGACGCATACTCTTTTTTCAGCTTTTCCCAGACTTCCTGCGATGTATCACAGCCTCGCACATTTTGCAGTTCGGAGGGACTTATCGATAAAATTAAATCTGACTTGGCCTTTAGGTCGTTTTGTACCCAATTCAATTGCGCAGCAGTCGGTTCAGTCTCTCCTGACTTTGCGCTCGGCTTAACAATCGTACCTGCTACGTAACCCCATTCATCATACTTTATTAACAAAGCCTGCACTTGAATACACCACGTGTCGTAATTGTCTTTAGTTAATAGTTCTATTCTTGTAGAATTTACAATGTTTGTCATTTTACTTAGCTAAATACAAGAAACAAAAAAAACTTTTTCTTCTTTCACTTGTACACAAGTTAACCTCAAATTTGAGCACGTGGTCTGTGCGACAATTATTTTTATTTTCTTTTTATTTTACGACAGCACTGGGCCCATAACCCTTGTTAGGTTAAAACAATGAGCAGATACGATTTATACAGAAACACTTTATTTAACATACAAAGAGATTCTAATTTACTTAATACAGAATAAAGCTCTTTTACAATATTACAGAGATCTTTACTCTTCAAGTATCGCAACGGAAGTGAGCGCGAACATGCCACGAGGCAGGAGCAATAATGTAGCGCGTTAACAAAACTTACATGAGTATAATACATGAGGAGTATAATACAGAGGCGCTAAATACGAATATTGATTATTATATTACTAACAATAGTTACTGACGTAGATAAGCAACGTGCACCAGAGTCGGTCTAATTGACAGAGCGTTGAACTGACACAAACGTACCAAGTGCGACACTTCAACACGTTTCGAAAACATACACGCTAAAAATAGTACATGAAAAAATAAAAATAAAAAAAAAAAAAAGCAAGAAGAATTTCATACTGTTATAAAAGCTTAATTTTAATGCGAGCACGAAGAGAGCTTGAATAATATGATATCACGTTTGAACAAAAAAGAAAGAAATATTTTTTTTTAATTTTAATAAATAAAGGTTCTTTTAATACCATACTTAACTACTAAAAAATGCATTTTATTATTTTTATGCTAAAAAAAATTATTAAAATTTATTTAAAACATATTAATAAGATTATTACTATATGGTATGATGAACCAATTAAAAATTAATAATTATATTTAAACAGAACAAAATGCAATTTTTCAACGAGAAGATTAACGTAAAACTTCATAATTATTATTTGAGTTAAACAAAAGACAAAAATGAAAAATGGCAAATATGCGAAAGAATAAAAATCTTAAAAATTATTAAATCAACAACAATCAAAGTCAACTTCAACAATCGAACTTCACTGTAAGAATGGATCGATCAGTTTACGTCAGCGATGATGACCTAAAACGTCTATCAACGATAACCGAATACACAGAATCATCATCGTCATCGTCGTCGTCGTCTTCTTCAACAGCTAGTGACAGCGAAGCCTGCGCAGCTGGCATTGACGTTGATAAGCTAAGTCTCGAAGATGTCAAATACTTCCTTGTCGATGATTCGCCGATGGCCAAGTTCAGCCGTAGCATTAAATGGGCTTATAAGAAGGTATTTACATGCACAATTAGGCCAACATGAGGATAATGTGGGTGTGTGCCTGAGTGTATGTGTGTTTATTGTGTGTGTTTATATAAGTGTGTATATGTGGATCGCATAGAATTAGCAGTAAGCCTAACTGACTTGTTACCCTAGCCGATATAATACATGTATATATATGTGCAAGTAGAGATTGATTGGCTGTGTGGTTACATGTGTTGACAAAGTTTCAAATCACCATTTGGACTGGATTAAAGAAAATCTAAATGCACTTATTTTATTAATAGTAATTATATACTTCGCTAAAAATTATAAACTTTAGTTGATTTGCAAAATTTTTTAAAATTTGGAAAACATTTAATTTTAAAGAATGTTTTTGCCTTTATCTATCGGACTTATGATATCCTTATATCATGCTATTATTTTTTATATTTTCTGGACCCCCGCCCTCTTTGAATCTTCCATATCCCATACTTTCCATTCATTCAGAATAATGTCTGCGAGAGAAAAGCTACGGACGAACCCAGTGAGATAAAGCCTCAGAAAAACTCTCTCTGGAATGGACCGGTGAATTCATTTTTCTTCGTTTTATGCTTCTTTTGGAAATAACACTAAATTTCGTATTTACTACACCTTGCACTCACATTGTCAAATGGGAGGTCATCCTGACCACTGACATACAAAGAAAAAGCAACGTTTTTCCTGAGTGCAGTTTTCCTTGAATGGTCACCCAACCAAGTACACGCCCGAGGCGTGCTTGGTCACTCAGTCAATACGTCGGTTTTAAACTATTTATTATATATCTGCAAATATTACTTACTTTTTTGGCGAATCCGATATTAAAATTTTGCTAAATAGTTGATCTCCTTGGGATGTGACGTAAATTTTGAAATGATTTAATTAAGCAGATTGAACTTACCGGAAGTGAAATATAATATCAATTCTATAGCATAAAACAAAAGTTTATTTTAATTTTTGCTAATCTGTTTACTTTCTGATGTATATCTTTCTAATAAAACATTGAGGGGATCAATTAACTTTGATTAGTTGAAACTTTATAAAATGACAGTATAGAATAGAATATTATTCATTCTATTTTCGAATAACAAAAAAAAAAAGATTATATACACACCAAAAATATTCTTCCAAAGTCAATAAATAAAAATCTATCTCTCTATAATATATCTTGAGAGAGTCATAATATTCATAGGCTGTTTACCAAGTATATATCCAAGCTGGTAACTACTTATTCAGTAGCTGTTCGATATGCAAATCAGAAAAGATGCACGAGCACACTTGCATTATTATATATACTAGTTCACAATATTTCCCAAATGGCTCTTTGATGCAAAATATCATGTTCGTGCTTTTTTTTTTTGCACGCGCGCCAAACCATCGTGTTATTATTATTATTTTTTGCTTCTTTTCGTTTTCATCTTTTCGTTTCGAGATTCTGTCTCGTTCTTTTTATTTCATTCTTTTTTTTTTTGTCGGCGGGCGGACGCTTCGAGCAGCTGATTGAAAATATTGGTATGCAAGATGCGCTATCAAGCTTCATGTGCTCCAGCCAACTTCTCTTTCCCCCGACGAAAGAAATTGAACTTTTCAATGCTTCTTTTCTATACTAAAGCCTCTTCTCTTCCTTGCCCAAGCGTGTTGTTGAATGTAAGAGGAAATTCATGATAAAAAGTAAAAACAGTGTGAAGCTAGCTCACGAATTAAGCCTTCTTTTTATATTTCAAAATATTATTTCTCTTTGAAAAATTGAATTTTCTATTATTTTTATAATTTTATATAAAAATTTATAAGGAACTTACTTGATTACTTTGAAAAAAGCTCATTTTTAAGGTATAAATTTTATTATTGCGTTATGTTATTTTAGATTTTATAAATCTACCTTTATTATAAATTAAAATAATAATTACGTCTGCTTCAAATTATTTTAAATGTACTCTATATCAATCTTTTAACATACTGATATATAAACCAATATTTGCTATTTTAAACGGCTCGCAATACTGACTTTTACCTTAAAAAATGATTTCTCTCTATTTTTCCCCGTGCTTTTTTACGGAGGCCATAACTACAATTTTCGGTTATCAAGCTGCGCACCAAATAATTCAACTTCGACGTAACACCGCTGTTCATAAATAAATTGCACGTGCTTGCGAGTCGATATGCAGAATTTTTAACCACTTATTCGGAAAAAAGTTAAAAAGCTTTTTCTAGTTTTCTTACTTTCTCGAACTTGAAGATAGCACTGAGCGCGAAAAGCCTTTAAACTTTTATTTAACTGTTTTTAGAACAATCGATTATTTTTTGTTAAACTCAAGGAATCGATAACCTTTTAAAACATAACTCATTATTTTAAATTAGTTATGTTATTTTTACTGATACATTTATATTTAATAATTGACTATCATTAAAGTTTCAAAACATATTGCGGGAAAGTCATTGGAGATTATTATGAAATAGAATCCTTTCAAAATTTTTGAAGGCTTTAAACTTTGTAACAATTATTTAAGACTCTTTAAAAACTATAAGTTATAAAACTTTGACAAATAATATCTTTTTGGAAAAAAAAATTTTTTAAGTCTATCATGCACCGAAGTTAAATGCATGAAAATTTAAATTTCAAACTTCTCTAGCAGTAAAGCTTCATCTTATGAATAACAAATAAGTTTTTCTCTTTAAAAAAAAGCTAAAAAATTCAAGAAAAAAAAAATTAAGATTTACCAACAGAATATTTACTTATGCAAACAGCTGTTCTTTTATTTCATTTTATTACAGCATCACTCGAACTTTACAAACTCAAGGACATCCTTTAAATTCACGTACATTACCTTTACATTGTTAATTTAAGTTCCACGATCCATTTGCGTTATATAAATTTAAAACTTTAAAAGCGTAATGAAGGACATCGACTGTGCAATCTAAAGAAATTTACCGTCAGTTCACTTTTGTCAAATGCAATTTCTCGCAAAATGCACAAAAGATTCCATTACAAGAACTCTCGTCTTTTTTTCATAGTGCGGAAAACTAATTACCCTAGCGTCCATTCGGATGTGCGCGAGTTTAAAAAAAAAAAAGAAAAATAAGGAAAAGAAAAAATATCGCGAAATAAGGTCGCGTTCCTCGACGTGCTTAAGCAGTAGTCTTACGCTGAGTATATACAAAAGAAGGGAAAGGAATTCTTGAAGAAGAAAAAGGAAGAATGAGAAGAAGAAGAAAAAAAAAATTAAAGTGTTGGGTAGAAGAGAAAAGGTTTTCTAGGCTTGCTAGACAACTTGAGGATTCACTTCAGCACGAAAGTACACGAGTATTATCTGTGAATGCTTTTTTACCTCACTCGAATGGGATGCTATATAAAACTAATGTTTTTCCATTTTCAAATACTAAAGGACTACAACTTTTTTTTTTTTTTTCATTCGTATTGTTATTATCGATGAAGCGATTTTTAAACAATGACTTATTCTTCGAGTGGTTATTAGTAGGTCAAGTGAATGTGCTAAATGTTTTATCAGGGAAAATTGTTGAAATTTTAAAACTATTTCATTTTATTCTTGAAGCGTTTTAATGTAGTTGCTTAAATTTTTTATCATTTTCGCCAGACGTATATTGTTAAAAAAGATAAAAATTATATGCAATTTAATACATTTTCCAACAAAATTTGCACATGAAATTTAATGTGTTTCGATCATCATAGTGATAAAAGTGTAATAGGCATGAAAATTGATGTTTATTGACATAAATTTAATGCTGATTTGCATCATAATTAATATGTTTCAAAAAATTTAATGCAAAAATTACATGAAATTTCATGTGATCCTATATCAAAATCATGGTGAAATAAATTTTTATGCAAATCAGCATTAAATTTATGTTAATAAACCTTAATTTTCATGCCTACTATACTTTGATAAATAATACTTTAAACTTCATGATTCTTTTGCATAATTTTTTTCATTTTGATAAAAATCATTTTTTGAAACATAAAAACCAATTTTACTTGCAATAAATTATTAGGGTTTTCGTATAATTTAAAAATCTATTACCTCGCAGTCGAATCCCTATACATAACCTAAAAACTCATTTAAAATCATCTCTTAACCCAATTCACACGATAAAACATTTCTACGCCACAGAATCTTACTAGTTTAGTCGAATCTATTAAAGTGTAAAGAAAGTCTCACACGAACAATTCCACTTTCGACATTTTGCAACCACGGTAATCGATCCCTTTCTATACTTGCATACATATATACACATTGCCTATAGGTATAAACGCGAAAGTGCCGCGAACTTGAACTCAAACCAAATGAAGCAAAACCGAATCACATTACTTATATATATATATATATATATATATATATATATATATATATATATATATATATATATATATATATATATATATATAGATTGTACATTACTCTTTCTTATTTTAGTATCTCTCGGTGTGTATTTAGTTTCCTTTACTGATATATTATATTTACTTGGAAGGAAATCGTTGACTGACGAGTTTTGTCCAGAAGGGAAATCAATTGCGGTTGCGGTGAGACGCGAGAGACTGATCGAGTTAAATCTGACAACTTTGGGACAGATTTTTTTCAGCTTTTTTTTTTTCAAATATCTACCTACAGTTGCTTTCTCTGATGGTTAATTTTATTTTATTTTATACTCAAAAATAGATGGTATCGGTACAATCTCGGGTGCTAACTTGTCAACCTGAAATTCGTGAAATTCGTTCGCCTTTAAAAAAATAATTTTATTATTATGAAATTAGATTTTAAATGATTTCAGATAATTTAAATACGTAAAATTATAATTTTATTATTCATTGCGATCGTTTAATAATTTCTTTTACGACATTTAGCAAATTAAATATTTATAAATGTTATTTCTATTATATTCTTATATTTTTTCATGTTACAGTATTTAACAAACTTTAAAAAAAAAAAAAATAGAATGTACCGTACGATTAATCTGATAATGAAATAAAATACTTTATATTTATATTTTAATAATATTTACAAGACTAAAAATTGATTCTGGAGTAAAATCTGGTACACATAATTGAAAAAATGAAATTTAATTTAATACAGCCAAGCTTTTGTAATGCTTAATAAATCATTGAGATCAATAAAGATTTGATTGATTCCATATACCGATTCTTGGAAATCAAGAAAGTGAGAGTGCGTGATTCCCAATAAATTTAATCCTTCTCTTATAATATTATATTATTTTATTTCATTCGTCTGTCATCCATCTGTTTATTATATACGAATTGACACACAGCGTTATCTCTTAAAATATCATATTCCACACTTTTTATTGAACTCATTTTAACACTTCTCTTTCACAACACTACTTAAATATCAATAATAAATTCTAATAAGAAACATCAATAGTCTATCATTTAGAATTTATTACTCTACATATAAACACATGCCATTAATTTAATTATTCTCTACCAGAATACACTTCTAAAAAGCTATGATTATTTCTCGAAGAAAAAAAGTCTCTGTGTCCGTGTCGTGTAATTTTCCGTGCGTACACACGTATACACATATACTTTCTATATGTCAAATAAATAGCTATGGATTGTATCGTTGAGCGTGCAGTCAATCAGTCGGCCTCGACGAGCACGTATCAATCAAACAGTCGTTGACGCTCGTTGAGCCGGAAACTAAAGCTTGCACCGATTTCCGTTTAATACAACTCAACTTATACGGCTGGTATCATTGAAAAATCTATCGTCTGTTAATAATAATTTTCTCTGGATATATCTGCGCAAAATGATTAATCATGCGCGTGCACGCATCTGTAAATAAAACGCATGTTTGATAACGACAGTCCTTTTTTTTCTTCTTTTATTTACAATTCACTGATTTTTCTCTATCAAAGAGAATGTCGTTCTTTCGGGTTTGTTCGAGTGTGTACGAGAAAGAGAAAATCATTTCGAATAATTAGTGCCTGTGCTATACGCGAATTTCGCTAAAACAAAAAGACAAAAATTTGGTGACATAAAGCCTTTTTGTTTATCTGACTATCTTCCATATCGCGCAAAAATTTATTTAATGGTTCGGAAAATTGATGATTTATTTATTGCGCTAAATTTCATCAGAATACTTATGTATCGAAACAAAATTTTTCATTTCAGACGAAGTAATATTTATTTTCAATTAAAAGAATTAATCACGATATATTTATTGATAGTTAACTTTCAATTAAGAGGGCATCTTCTTGAGACAATATTTTTTGCTCAACAAAGTTTTTTAACTAACTTTGCTCGATTAATTAATTGACTCTTTTTATAACAAGAAATAGATTTTAAAATTGAGAAAAGTAATTTCTTGTTTGAAAAATTTCTATACGGCTCTTTACGGGTACTCGATTAAACGATGTCAATATATAAATTGATGTTAAATTAATTATTGCAAGTAGTAGTTGCATCGGTTTATTTCACGCAATTTCAAAAAATAATTATTATAACCAAAAAGGACATGAATTAATGCTTTTTCAATTACACATTCAATTATCAAAATGATATATATTTTGAATATTGTAAAAAAATTACAAAATAAATTTGCACCATTTCGTATTTATATTTAATTTGACAATAATTTTCATCAAAATAATATTCGCTTCGATAAACTCCATGAAAATTTCTAATTAACTAATATTGAATAAAAATAAAGCAACAGAATACATCAGATCCTCTTCAATTAAAATTCGATGCTAAATAGACAAGTAGCAATGAAACAGCGCATTATATACACTGTTGGTTCATCGGCAATATTCCAGCAAAACGCTTTGTTCTGATTTACGAATTCCTCTCTCTGCCTCTCGCGTATATATACGCGTGTTACTAATTGACGGCCGACGTATATATCAGTTGGTTAATTATTCCTATAGCGCTTTACTGGCTTGTTACTGCTTTGAGTATTTCGCTATAGTGCATAGAGTATATAAGGGCTGGGTGTATGCGAGAATACTTGTCAAAGGTTACGTTGCCAAGCGAGTAAGCTCATCTGTCTGCTTTAATATATCAGACGAAAATTTTGAATGCGAAAGTGCGATTCAGATTTTTCAGATATAATGTTTACAATTTGTTATTAGAATTTCATGCGAAATCCAATCGACTTGGTGAAAAATTGTTTGAAAACTTTAATATTCTTTTTAATTGTTTTAAATTTAAAAATTTGATTAATTTCTTCCGGATGTTTTCTCGAAAAATAAGGTACTTAAAAATTGAAAATATGCGAAAATTAATATGCGTTATATGAATTTATGATTTGTTGGAGTTTAGAGGTTTATTTGAGTATAATTAGAGTTTATGATTAATAAATGCTAATTAATTTCTGTGAACGTGCAGAAAATTTATTTGAATAATTAAAATTCATTAATAATTTATGAAGTTAACTGATAAATAAATATATATATATATATATATATATATATATATATATATATATATATATGTATATATATATATACATTGCTAGAGTAAAAAATTTGTGCAGCTGCACCGTACACAACAGGATCGTATTTATTTACTTTAATTTAAAATTTCATACATTAATTATTAATATACATAAAAAATATATTTATGATGCATATATTTTATGGATGATTACATTTTTTTCATTATTTCATGAATGATTGCATTACATATTTCAAATTTACTCATCATTGAGTTTATGTCATCTGAATAATTTTATAATTTTATTTTCACAAAAAATGTCTAATTAATTTTATTGACTTTAAATATATAAATCTTTTTATTTTCTTTGTTAAGAAATGCTAAAAATGAGTTTCATAAATTATGATGGTGTATAAAAATTTTATAAAAAAACAATTTTTAATATTCCTTGTGATGAATACACGCCAGTTTTTTTATTAAAACAGCATTCTCAGTCTGGAATGGAATTTAATTCTCTTTAATAAAATTTAGCAGAAAATATTTATCTAAAAACAAAAGATGAGATAATCGTTAAACAAATCCCAGAATAATAAAAGTGAATTTATTTCACCCCCCAGTATTTAAAAAGTAATTAATTTAATATTGAATTATGAACATATTTTCTCATAAAATTATATAAATTACGCCATCGTAAAAACTTTGAAGCAGATTTAATTTCAATTTCCCAACGTTATACACACCACAAATCAGTAAGAATATAAAAAAGATTAAAATTATTGATAGAGCCAATGAGTAAATAAAGATAAATTTGATAATAATAAAAATTACGAGGCTCGAGAAGGTAATATAATATATTAATTAATACTTGTAAAGCGCGTGAAAACGTGGCATTCTACTTTTTTTTTTCTTTTCTTTTTCACTCAAGTTCCCACGAAGAGAGAAAGTCTTGCCGAGTAGTCGATAACTAAGAAAAAAATACAATATTAAACACAATGAAAGTATGATTCTCGGTATGTATTTTTTAACTTCATTGTGAAACAATCGGGATGTAATTTTTGATTAGAAGAGAGATTAAAACGCGAGGTTTCTTCAATGTTTTCTTACAAAATCAAACAATTAGTAGTGAGTTATCTGTTCCGCTTATTTTTTTTTTATCTTTTTTTTAGTAGCTTTCGTCATAGTAAAACGCAACACTATTCTTCAATAAAGTATCTGAATACAGGTTGTTTTTCTGGTTTTGTAGTCTACCGCATTGCACTTTTCTTTTCAAAGAAAAGTAGTTCCAAATAGATATTTTGTGTAATAAAATCAAACTATAACAGCCCGAGTAACCTTTTTATTACGGCAACCAACTTCTCTCAGTTGGGCCACCTTCGGCTGCCGAAGTCGGGCCACCGAATGGGTGAGGCGTGGTGGCGAGCGTGGTCCTATGATGGCCAGCCGAAAATCGTATAGATTTTGTCATAATATCGATGTGTATCTTACATAACCTCGAAATATTCTTTATTGTATTTTCATGCTATGGTAAAACTTTTTTTTAATTGAAAATTAAAAATGAGTGATTGAATTAATAAAAATGATTTTCTTTGGACTCGACCTGAACTCGTTAATAATTAATTTCGAAATTCCGCCCGAATACACGGACAAATACAACCTAAAACCAAATGATAAAAACATAATAAAAACTGATTATTCTCGTGGAAATGAGAACTAATTACCACAGATAATATAATTGATAAATTAATTTGTTATTCGAGTAACTCAAGTTCTTCATATTTTGTCGAGTAATTTATATTTTCTCGAGTACTCGAGTAATTCATATTTTTTCGAATACTCAAGTAATTTATATTTTTTCGAATACTCGATTTATTCGATTAATTCATATTTTTTCGAGTACTCAAGTGAATTGAGAAATTCAAATTTTTTTCGAGTACTCGAGTAATTCGAGTAATTTATATTTTTTTCGAGTACTTGGAACGAAAACTTGAGTACGCCTTCAAGTGCGAGTACTCAATTGTCGAGTACTCGCGAGTAATTTTTTCTTCCAGTTTGAGTTAAGTACTCGAAACTATCAGTACTCGACAAAAATATGAACTCGAATAACTAGTATTACTCGAATAATTCGAATCACTTGAATAACTCGAGTTACTCTAACAACTCGAATAACTCAAGTTACTTAAATTTTTTCACTAATGAAAACTATATTAAAAAATAGACAGCTGCTTGAACAATCAATCGATCGGTTACCATTGGAAATCAGCTGTTTTTTATATAAATAATTGTACATAAATTATACGTTCAATTCTATGATTTTATAAGCTAGATTCGGCTGCCCTCTCAGGGCCCCGTTTCGCCACCACGCCTCACGCCGATGTGGTGCCACTGTGGCGACAGTTCGGTAAGAGTTTCGGTGCCACTGAGGGTGATTCGGCACCGACTTCGGGCCCTCTGCACGCCGAAGTGAAAAGGTTACTCGGGAGAGTTTGGGATGAATGATTCAGAATTATGCAAAAATATTCATATAGCGTTGGATGATTAAAAATGAATTTTCCAGTCACCTAATTTTATTAATAGTTTCAGCATTACATGTTTATTCGATGTTTGAAAATTTTCTTTACACTAGTTATTAATTAACAATCCTAACGCAGTATTTCTAATTAGTTTGAAAAATCACTGAATCCTCTTATCGGTCCGTAGCTCTTTTCATTACACCAAAGTTAACTCGCAGAATTCTCTCTACCTTAATATATACATACCAACAAACATTCTACACGAGTAAATATATGTAAACTCAGGACGGCGTATTAAATTTGCGGATTAAGATAACTGGGAGCAATGGCAACACTGTTTTCTCTTTGACTTTCGCTCTCGCAAAACTACGTGTACCTAAATAACATGAAAAATTAAGATCCAAAATAAACGCGTGAACGCACTTTTCATTCTCGCTAGAAAGATCACAGCTTCGGGTTAAATAATATCGTAGCTTGGTTTAAATTAATGTTTGTACATGCGAATGGCAAAATGTAGTTCGTGAAATATTTAAATAACTTTTTCCTACTATCGTGCGCAAAGTTCGAGTTTGCGCCTGCGCCTGTGTTCGCAAAATCTTTTATTCTTGCACGTTCAGCTGACGTGCGGGAATGAAACTAACACGGGGAATGAGATTGTGTGCGCGCACTTTCTGCGTTTACATATACCGCGCGTGAGAAACTGTAGCTATGAGCGCGTATATTTTGTGTTAAAATAATAGAGAGAGAGAGAGAGATACATATAAACAGAATCACGTTTAATAATATCGCTTATTGAGTAAGCGCGTCCTTTTCTTTTCCTCTGTTTATGAAAATGTCCTTACAATGCTTGCACGGACATTTTAAATTTTCATATATAACACGCATTCTTTTCTTTTCTTTTATACATATTATGACACTTTTTTAATTTGAAAATTTTTTTCGCAATCATTTTTAGAATTATTATTTTAAAAAAATATTCTATGTATATAATTTGATTCTTTAATTATTTTAATGTTTTGCTTACTCTTCTATATTCTATTTCTTTATTTATAAAAATGTCCTTACAATGCTTGCACGTAGACTTTAAATTCTTATATAACATTTTTTTTTCCTTTCTCTTAAACATTTTCTAATAATTTTAAAAAAAATATTTTTTTTAAATATTCTTTTGGTTTTAATAATCTTTTGGTATTTTTTGATAATCTTTTAGTTGATTTTTCATTAAATATTTTAAAGGCGGGGGGGCTTCGCCCCCCCGAACCTCCCCGTCCTTTCGCCCCAAACCTAACACTTTCTTTCGTGTTGTGTCGAACTTTACGCAGCTTAGTAGGAAAAATAGTATACGATACTCGTGCGCACGTAGGTCATCCCGCACTCGCTACGCTCGTGCGGGAACGACCTACGTTGCGCACTCGTATCGTAATGTACTATTGATTTTTAAAGGCATGTAAAATACCGACATTAGAGTTTTCCAAATTTTTTATTCTTAACACAAAAGTTTTAAAAATATCCCTCTGTTATACTCTTTCACTCAAACTAATAAAAAGTCTGGTATAGAGATTTTTTAAAGAATTTTTGAATGAAGATAAAAAGTTTGGGAAATTGCAAGTCGGCAACTATAACTATTTATAAATCATATATCTCATTACATAACTTAAAAAATTTGAATTTATACATAATTTTTTTAAACAATGTTTCGTAAGAAATCAATAATTGATAAACAGAACTGAAATTATAAATTCTGGGAGAAATTAGAAAATGCTCAATTCTTCGACAGAAGTCCATATAACAATGTACAAACGACTTGTTTCACTAAGTTTCTCATTTATCAAAGTAACACTCGCTTATATATATATACGGTTCAAATCAGACGACGACGACGACGACGACGACGGTAGAGAGAACGTCTTGTGAAATTAATTTCTCCTTGGCGTCGTCACCATGGACTTATTGTCAAAGTTTAGCGTTGAAATCAGTTGGCATATAATAAGCTTCTCTTAACAAAGACAGTTTCTATTTTGTATCTTTGTTAGGGAGCTTCTATCATTCCTCTTTTTATATAGTCGCAACTAGTGATAGACGAACTGAAGGTATGAGGTGAACGTTTGCAGGATATCAAAAATTTCTGCGGTTTAATTAAAAAACGTACGTCAGAAGTGCTAGCTTGAATTATTTTGAATCCAAGTGAACTATTTTTTAAGTTATGTACTTGTTTAAACAATAAGTGTGATAATTTTATTTAATAATAAGAATAAAACAACAGATAACCATACTTTTATATTTCAGACAAAATTTGTTAAATAACTATTTACAAAACAACTTTTTGAATTCACTTTATTAAATACAGCAAGTACACAATGACTTTAACTTGATATAATAATATTATTTCTGTCGAGCGTCGCAAGACGCATCTCGCTTTTCTGATATAAAGTATAAATGTTAATTTATAAGAGCATTAATAATTTGTTATTTTAAATTGATAAATAATAAACGGAAAACAGGAGCATAAAAAATTCAAAAACTTTACCACCGTAAAACGGGTGTAAAGTTTTTGAAAAAGCTTTAAAGTTCAGACAAAATTGTTTATACCTTGAGAAAATTAAATGTTTAATCGAATAAACGCAGTAATAGGATAAAATTATTGACATATCATTAAGATTAAAAATTCAGTAAGCAAACATTATTTAGATAAATCAAACTAAAAGCATATATACACTCGCTAAAGCGATACTGTGCTCATCATACATAAACAGTCAAAAGCTATACTTGCTTTGTCACACCATTCGATCTTCATTCGCAATTTCACTAAAGGGATATGGCTTAAACTCAAAAGAGATATAGAAAAAGAATGAAAAAATGAAAGAATTTCAGTAATTCAAATAATTGTATATTAAATATATGCACATGCATACCATACATCACATCTTCTGGTAACAGTAACACAGTTTCATACAGAATTTTTGAACTCAGTAATGGATAGATAGAAAAGAACGAGAGAGGGAGAGTAAGTGACAGTTCGTGTAAGAGAAATATGCGTGCCACTGCTTCATGCTGCACTCTTAAGTATTGTTTCATGTCGGCATTCAATAATTAGAAAGAGAAAGGCAGAAAAGGAGAGAGCGTGAGCTACCTCAGTAGTAACTCCGGTATTAGATTCCAATTTTTTAAACCATCATTCACCTTTTGTTTACTTTCTCGATATTTCTAAACTTAATACTTTTTGTCTCTGAATTCCTAAGCCGTTTACTGTGTCATAATACGTTATAACTTAAAAATAACTCTTACTATCGTTTAATTACATCAAAACTATTTAGTTTAGAATAAACATTTCACGCTTATGTGTGATATACCAACTCTCACACATTACATTAATTAAAACCAGATTCACCTGATTTTATATACAATGAAAAGTTAAATAACTTCACATACTATCTGTTACATTATTAATTAATATTATTATATAAATATTCATATATTCCATTATGTTTAAACTAACATATCCTATTTTATTTTCTGTTTCAGGTAAGTTTCACACAGATAGACACACATTCGAGACTCTTTTACTTTTCGCGAGTGAGTAAATCGTTAAACTAAGCAAAAGCTAACAGCTAAGATGTAACTTATTCAAAATAGCATAGCCTACTATATAGAGAGAAAGATGGTCTCTATATGCCTTAACAAATCCAAGCTACAATCAAAGCAGCTGTATTCATGACTAACTTCGTACATTTATTCCCTGACCCGTGTTCCCCTGTTTAAGAAACATAATCTTTTGTTTTAAAAACTTTGGTATACCAAAAAATAAAAAAAAAGATATAAATAATCTGATATCTATCGAAACAGCGTTTTTGTTATAAGGGTAAGAAAAAGCTTTTCTTTATATTCCTTATCTGGTTTAGAATAAATACGCGGTAGAATAAAAACGGTTTTATTCTTATCAAATCAAAGTATATGAAATAAAAGCTCGAAAATAAGATTTACGCAAGATTACCGCAACTCGAACAAATAAAAAAACAGTAAAATTATATGAAGACAATATGATTTTTGTAAAATCATTCTGCACCGTTTACTTTGATTTTACAATGTCGGAAAAAGCGAGAATCGTGCTAGTTGAAACGTACATTCTAATAAAAATAGCATTCTTCTATAGCCAAGATCAATTGATAAATCTTTGCTTGTCGATAATGCAATGTTGACGTGAACTTAGACAGACAGCTTTAATACGATTGGCATCGCGCTTTATACCATTTTCTTTTTACTTATTTTCAAAAGAAAAGAAAGCAGTTTAACTCTTCTATAGAAAATAGAACCTTTCGCTAAAATTGATTCTCTTCTCTCAACTTACATATTGTCCTTGGTGATATCTATATATATATATATAGGCGAACCATTGAATGAATATGTATGCCAATGCCGAAACTATAGACGATGTAATCGCGTATACGCTTGTACAAGGGAAAGAGAGAAACGTTAAAATTGACGTTGGGGGGAACTGTTTCACTAACGCTTTTGTGTCGCTAAACGAACTTGTAACTTGCACTTCCAATTGCCCATGGGTTTCCCTTCGCTCTGGAAACTCTGTTTCCCTTTTTTTTTTTTTTTTTTTATTTTCAACAAAATAATTTACGAGATTGCAGTTGTTCCACATACGCGCGCGTACTAATTCAAATACTGACGTGAATTTTATGCATGTACATCGTTTATGTAGATAGAACGTTATGTTGCCGAAGTTTCAGTCTGACGTTTATGAACTTTTCCCTCGTCATTCGTTTAATTAAACTTTAAGTTTGTTTAATGTTTAAATAGTAATGTCGTTTGATAAGAATTATCTCCTTTCAAATTTTTCTGAATTTAAATAATTTTGAATTTGTATTTAAAAGATTTTTATTATTACAAGAAAATTCTTATGTTATGAAAAGCATAATATAAAAGTTCTTAAAATCATTTAGTTTATATTATGATTGAAGAAGCGTAAAATAGTACTAAAACTTTCAGAGTAAAAATTGGAAGCACATCATGCCTTACTTAAATTATTGGAAACATCTGTAAAGTATACGAGTGTGAATCATGAGAAGCGAATTTTAATAGATAAAACTCATATATAATATGGTTTCTTTACCACCAAAATATATAATACTTTGTTAACACAATGATTCACTTTCTTGTTTGCAATTTGAGCTGTTGTTTAGATTGATACACTTATTAATCTTCTTTCTAAATGAATTTGAAAATTGGTTAAAATCCACTATAACTGTAATTGCAAAATTAATTATTTATGAAGTTTAATTATTTCATTCGAGAAAAAAATTCTTGCATTTTCCATAAATTATTGTAAACGATCAGTGAATACCGGTTTAGCATAAATTCACATTTATAAATATCTTATTAAAATCCAAAAAAAAGTAAATAGAAAACAGTAATAATAACCTTCATTATTTCCTTTAATTTTTTCATAATTTCAGATTAAGAACCAAGATTTTCTTTGGATTTATTATCAGCTCTTGAACCAGTTAATCAACCTTGGAAACACGTATAATCGCGGCCTTGAGGGCTGCTGCTATCCCCCCCCCCCCTCGCATTATCGAGCTTACTAATTCATAAAAGACTTTCGCATGGAGTAAAATTACCCTTCGCGCGCCATCGTTACAATTTGAATAAATTATTACCAGCGCTTTGGCTTTGCCAACAAAAATTTTTTTATTTTCACCGAATTAAGATAATACGTTTTTATTAGGATAATCAGTGCATTACTTTAATTTTTTAAATAAGTTAAATATCTTGCCAAAAGATAATGACGAAATTAACGATGACTCATATCGTAATCAAGGTGTCATAAAAAAACAGAAAAAAACATGCAAACATCATTCCAGAATAAGAATTCTGTTTTTTTTTTAAAAAAAGGAAAGAACGTCGTAAAAAATACAATCAAGGGCTTTCCACAACGGTATTTGTATGCTTGATGACTTTCAAAAAGAAACCAAGAGGCTTTTGAGTAAAATGAAAATTTGCAAGTTCGATATCTGTCTTGGCAATGTAAAGTACCATGACACTTGTTTCCTATCTCGCCTTTTCTTTTTTTTTTCGTTCCTTCCTTCTACTGTCACAATTTGACTTGCAAATTTATTTTCCGTTTCTGGTCTCTCTCGAGAGCTTTTAACGAGAGTAAGTATTGGGAGGGAAAGAGCTTTGCTTTCTCTTTGCTGCAATTTGAAACACGTGTCGCGCGAGTATATACATGCTTCTTGTTTCTTCTTTTTATTTTTTTTTCTTGTATAAATCCATTATATTGTGTGTGGTAAATTTTACAAGGTTGGAAGTTCTAAATTTATGACGTATGCTGGTTTGAGAGGTCAGTTATAAATTTATTCTTCTGAATCTATGTGAGCTTTAAATATTAGCATACAAATATTAAATTTTGGCATTATTCAAATATATTGGAAATTGAATTTTTTTCCAATTAAGTATTTTATGAAACATAACTTATTTCTATGTATCAGTTAAATAGTTATTAATATGAACATCTGTTATCACTTTTTGAGAGTTTGAATATGCTACTCTTTCTTGTATAAAAACAATTAAAATTTAATAAAATTTTTATAAAATAACTAAATATTGAAAATTAAAAATATACATCAATACATTTCTCTCACTAAAATCTTACTCTTTCTTTTTTACTTTCTTCCTTGTCAAAGAAGAGCAAAAGGTATGATATTAATGTTTGATCTTTATTGAAAAGTTCAAATAGATTTTATAACATATTTACAATTGGCTTTATATACAAGATAACCGTTGCTATCAAATGCCACAAGATTGACTTGCAAGTTATGAACAACGTTGAGACCAAGGTAAATAACTTGGCTAGGTCCTGTGTGATGCTAAATAAATATTGGTACATGTGCCGCGTTTGACGAACTAAGACAAACACACAAGGTACTATGAATGCTGCAGTATTGAAAGTTGCAACTTTTATAGCATTGATTCTTTCGGTTCTATTTTATTGATATGATATGGCTAGATAGTAAAATACGATAGTTGTTATTTTGATCTATTGATTTACGATTTTCAAACCGAATTAAGATCAATTTTATATTGACCATGGTTAATTATCGATTTAGGGCCTATTTCCCTCCGAAGCAATCAAGCGTTACTCCTTCATCTGGCACCTTGACCTCGAGTTGAACATTTTTTAATTGCGTGAAACAAATCAATTTAGGACTACTTTAAAATAAAAAAGAAAACATTTAACAAGTTTTCTGTAAAATATACAAGATAGTGAAGATCAAATATCGATTTACAATGCAGTCTCGTTGTGATCCTAAATCAAATGTAATAAAATAAACGCGTTAGAATTAATACTGGTGACCAATACTTTGAAGATGTTTCCTAGAAAATTAATCCTTCTCTCATCTATACCTGCCCTGGAAGAAAATTGACCATATCTTAAGCATAAATGTTGGTCAACGCATGTTAAAATGACACTTATCTAGAAATTTTTTAAAAATCATTTCTAGAATTTCTAGATAAGTGTCATTTTAACATTTGTTGACCAGCAATTATGCCTACAATATGGTCAATTTTCTTCCAGGGTGTAAGCGACTTTTAATCAACAGTCGACTATATAAGTTTATTCTTTGTTCTTCTTTTCCATTTTATTATTAAAAGAACTCATAAAATCGAATGACATTTTATAATTTGAAAAGAAAAAATATTGTTCATTTTTAATGTTATTTTATAAAATGTATTTAATTTATATACAATATTAGGTTTGATTAAGGATCGTGATGTAACTAAGAATTATTTATTGAATAGACTTATATTTTCATTTCTTCTTTCCTACACAAGTTTATTTCTAGTTTCCTTTCAATATTAAAAACCTTTATGATCCAAGCTAAATTAAATTGAACATAAAAAAATGATTACAGTAAAAAAAAGATATACCAGAAATAGATTTTTTACAAAAAGACATTATCCATTTAATCATGCTTGAAATCAGTGATATAAATTTGTATTTTTTAATTTTTACAATTTTTAATCTTACTAAATAATACAATTATTTTTTTATTAATATTATAAATGCGTACTTTTATAAACGAAATATAAAATCCTTTCGTACAATAAAACTTGTGTTGAAACCAAAACCTTTGATACAATGGAATGACAAATAGCTAGTTCAGCAAACCCCTAGAGCCGGTCAACCATAAATACTTGACATTGTGACAAAACTCATCCCTCTCTCACTCTGTCCTATAGCATCAAATTGCAAATCTGCATTCTAGACTAACTCAAAATATCATTTTCCTCCCCACCCTGCCATTTCTCCTTTTGCCTGGACTAACTCCAATTTCCTCCAAATTCCAATACCATCTCAACCCAATAATCCTCTTTCGCAACGAAAATAAGAAGAAGAAAAAAAAAGAATAAGAGTAAGGCATCCAACATCACATCCCAAGCGTAACACGATAATCCTGCGGCCGCGAAAAAGAGGAAAGAAAAAGAGAGGAAAAAAGGCGCAAAAAAAAAATCTAATCGAATGCCTCGTCGCAAATCCGTCGAATAATTCAATAGAAGATAGCTTCTTTGGAAAAAGAATCTTGATTTTGAACAAAAGGTATATATAAGCCATGTTGTTACGTATATATATATATATAAAGTTAGCCTTCTTCTTTTCTTCAAGTTACATCACTTTCACGTGCCATCGCTCGAGCAAAAGGAAAATCGATTTCGTACACACTCTCCTTCTCTCTCTCGTGCTCCTCGTTATCTTCTCTTCGTGAGAGACTTTTGATTCGTGTACATCCTATATAAGTAGTGGCATGAAAATTCTAACTTATAAATGTTTATTGGGTTTATGGTGAAAGATTCGTGGACCCAATGCTATTTATGAGGGTTTTTTTTTTTGAGATAGAAATATGTGTAGGTTGCAAGTATGAATGAAATGAATTATGGAAAAGGTCAAACCGATAAGTGATTTTATTAAGATATTCGAAAAAAAATATTTTTGGACGCGTGGGTACGAAAAAATGTTACAAAAAAGTTAGACAATAGATTTCCTGGTAATAAAAAGAATATTTTTTTTGACTGAAAAGAAGTATGTCAGGGTTTTTTTATTACCTAAAATCACAAATTAAATCGTATCTTGTCGGTACAATACTCAATTATTCCAAAGTTATTTTGTTCGATTTTAAATGGTCTCATTAAAAATGACTGTTAATGAGTATAAATCTCTAGTAAATGCTTGTTTTATTCTGCAATATACTTACGACAGAGGAGATGAAAATCTTTCGATTAAAATTTATTAAAAACGCTCAATTCATTCAGAAGTCATGTAGGAATAAATAAAAATTATCATAGAATTAGGATTATATTAAAGATTTAATTTTCCATAAAATATTATGTCAAATTTTTTCCCTTTTTTCTATTTTTTAAAAGTATAACCTCGTTACTGCTCTAGTCAAATTGATTATACTTTGTGTTAATATATTTAACTTTATCTGAGGTTCTAGAGCTCATTTGAATAAACGATAAAACACGAATTCTACTTTTATAACCGTAAAATCATTTTTCAGCTTATTCTCTTAAGTACTATATCACGTAAGAATAACTGCATTAAAGCCAATTTAAAAAAAAATCAAAATTAAACTATTCGAAGCAATTAAAAGTTCGTGGAATTAATTTGAAATTTAAAATTTTATATTGAAGAGCACACGTATTAATTTGTGTATAACATTAATTAATATCACGTACTAATTCTCACGTGTGTCAGTTCGCAAGTATATATACGGGCTTTTCAATAATTCGTGCAACAGCTGCAAAATTATTGTAATTTTCGCAAGTGTGTGGCAGCGAATTGTCGAATATTAAATCTTCAGCCGACCACCGATATCCAATTATCTCGTTCAATGCTCATGATTCCGAATTAACTGTTAATCCGACATTATCGAATCTATAAAAAGAAGCGTAAAAAGGATTAGCTTGCTAAATATTATATGGATAATAATTATCAGATCATAATAGGAATCTTGTTTTATTTCATTCTTTAACAACAAATTTTAAGTAAATAGCAATATTATTTACGATAATCAAATATTATTACATTTTTTATTTAAACTTATAAAATGAAAATAATTTCAGAATGATTTAATTACCGTATTTGTACATCGTAATATAATTAAACGCAACGTTTATAAAAAGGAACAGAAATTGTACGCTTCATCTGTTTAATGAGTTATATAATTTGTACGTAACGTTTACGTAAAAAATAAAAAAAAAAAGTATATTTCTGTTCTCAAAGCATCATTTTATTCGAGTTTGACGTAAATCTCGTTATCGAGATTTAATTGAGGGGGTTGGGGGTAAGACGAATCGGACGAAGCGGAAAATGATGAAGAAGTTGTGTGCCCTTTCATGCGATTATATAGTTTGGTTTGGTCAAAGTTTGCATGAGAGAAACGACAAGTTTTACTGGCTCATTAGGATTTTACTTGCCAAGAGTGCTGCAGGAGTTGTAACGAGAGCAGAAAAAGAAGGAGATAAGGATGGAAAAGGAAAGAACCGAGTTTGTTGCTTTTCGTCACTGTTTTCCGGAATTATTTGAAGTTTTTTTGAGTTCAAAAGTTAACCTTCAAATGTTACGGCTAATTAATCTTGATTATTTTTTTTCTCGCTAATTATAGTTTTAAAAGATCAAGTTTTTGATTCCTCGATTCAAAATTTAACTTTTATTAAAAAATTTAACCGCGAAAATAAGTTAACTTATTAAAATGGTAGTATAATAATATATTGTCCCAAAATCAGAAACAAAAGTTTTACAGTGTTTTACAATCGTATAATTTAAATGCTAACCAAATTAACTCTCTCGTGTAAAATTTAGGAAATTCAAAAAATTTATATTTCCAGAAAATTTTAACGTTAATCAAATAGTTTTTCTAAAAATCATTTTATTTTGTTAATTTAAATCTGAAATTTTTAGTTTCGTTTGCCAAAGTTAAAGTATTCATTAATTAAAAATCTTAAAATTGTTTCCAAAATTTAAAAAGCTATTAACGTTTAACAGTCATTCCTTTAGTACGTAACATTCTTGTAGAGTCACCATGTCTTAATTTCTGAAGATACTGAAATTGATGGAATAGAAGGTATACATGATAACTAAGGGATAAAAATGTATGTTGTATTTTATAAGATATATGGAAAATTGATGAATGGGAGATAGGTAATTTTCAGGCTCTGATGAAAGCTCAATAAAAAAGACTGATATTCCTGAAAGAGAAGCTTAATAATTTCGAAGATTTATATTTACATATTAATTAAAAAGCTGTTAATTACATATTATTGATAATTGGAATATTGATTTTTATGAATCAATAATAAAATACATATAATCCAATTACAAAAGAAATTTCATACTTATTAGCAAAGATAAATACGTTGAAAAAACTTTCGAGTTACTCGAAATACATCATATGTAGAGTAATTTAATTTTGCTATTACAATTGTTCGAATTTCGGTCATCGAGTAATACATTTTTTCAGTTTTATAATATTGAATCCATATTTTGAGGTTACATAAATTTATTAAGTAATCAATGCATTTAATAGTTATAATATTTAATTGTTGTTATACTTTTCAAATTAAAAATAATATGTTGTTTTTTTTTGCTCTGTTCTCGCAAACAATTTTTTCTTATTGTTTGTGCAGCAGCAACATTTTCGCCAGTTACTGTTTTACCGAAAATCTAAACATAATTATTTATTAAGTGTAAATGAGATCTAAATTTTTCCAGTATAATTTAATAATATCTGATTGACGTTTCCTAAATTCAGCAAAATAAAACTGTCACCTTTGACCAGAGTAATTAGAAATAACTAAATAATTCAATCAATATATTAATAATTTAACATGTAAAAATTTTTTAATAAACTTATAACTAATATAGTTTTTAGAATCCATAGAAAAAGTTGAACGTTCAAAGTTTCTCAATTAAACTACAGTATATTTTAATAAGCTATCGATCGCATCATTCTGACAACTCCTTGATCTTAAGTCTCAAAAGGTAGGCAAGATGTTTCTTGCAAATTTTCTTACGTATATATTAGAGATCAGCATCAGAACTTAGCATTTAAACGGAAACTCATTAAATCGATCCCCTCCTGCTTTCTCTCTCTCTCTCTCTCGCTCTCTGCAATCACAACTATTCACACTAAGAATAAGGAAAATCGTCCCTAGTCTGCTTGAACACTTCAAATAGTTGAGCGATGCAATCACCAACTTTAGCTGTCTAGTATTAGCTTTCGATTCCAAAGGCACTATTAAATATCAGTCGATGCTATAAGATAGAAATGTTAATCATTGACTTACATTAAAAATTTCTATTCTAACGTCTGAAAAAAATATTGTACAATGAAATAACTGCAATTTTTTTTATGAAATAGATATGAAGATTGTTTGTGAAACAAATTTTAAATGTATTTATTTTTTTCTCTTATTAATAGGAAAGATGATAGTCTTCTCACTCTCTCCCTTTCTATTTTGTTTTTGAAAAAGAGGAACATCACAGATCTCCTTCTTTGGAGGCTGGAAAGGTACTTTCAAGAATTCAACTTGCTTCAAGTGTGAGATTTTTACCCACTTCAGCCTGTACACCTGCCCATCCTCCAGCATAAATCCACCCCAGTACTGTGTTTAACACATGGCCTCAGAGTAGCATCGTTTTCTAGAACTTTCAGGATTCTTTTCGCCTAGATTAACACAACTAAAAATCCATCCAAACGAAAAAGATCCCAGAAAAAATCTCAAGTATTTCCGCCGGTATTCAAAAGCATTGATCACTCGAGCACGCGTGTATCCGAAATTTAAGGCGTGCGTCTTACCTGATGACTAAGCCACGAGCGCTCTCAAATGACCTAATATTAAAATCAAATTTAACCAATCTGATAACGTGTTTTAAATCTGATCAAACACCAAAGCGTATTTAATTATTTCGTAGGCGAAAATCAAATTAATTTTTTATGTGAATTATTCATCATTTAAATTTTTATAACATAATTAGTAATTTTCGATTTTTTCGTTTTGATTTGTTTATTCTGAAATTATTAATGTTTATCAAGTGAAAACAAAAATTTAATTAACAGATATTTTAATGATTTATTTAATAGGTACAGCAACGTCAAATATTCCAAATGAAAATAGAATTAGTTATTGAATCAGATTTTTATTTCTTTTCCCGCATATATTTTCATCCATAATCCAGTTGGATTTAAAATCACAAGAGATTAAAAATTTTAAGTCTCAGCAATATGACGCCAACAATTAGCGATACGCTATGAAAACCGACGTATAAAAGCAAAAAAAAAAGCAAATCTTCGGCAACACGTGGCACATTAAACGGCAACTTGATTTTTCCATCGTTTGGTAATTCAATTCACACTTTCAAGTCCGACTATTTTTTTATTTTTCTCACTCCACTAATTATATCGATTGCTAATTTAATTTTTTTCTTATAAAAAAGAAAAAAGGAAAAAATCGAAAAAAACTAAATGGTATGCGTATTGATTATGCAAGCTTAAAAATTGAATAATTTAAATATTATAAAATGAACATAATAATCAAATTTTATTGAATTGGAAATATAAATATTAAATAATTCAGCGAAACAAAACATTATAAATCATCTTCGATTTTAAAATATTTTTAATAAATAATTCATTTTTGAAATTATAACACATTGTAAATAATTTTCGCAATTTTAAAAAATAAATTAAAAATAATAATAATTAATTATAAATAATCTCGAATTCAAACATTATTATTTGTGCATGAAGATATAAAATTTTATTATTGTTTAATGAACAGTAAAATTTTAAATTATTATGTATCATAAATATCACTTTTATTACAAGATTATAAAAAAAAATTCAAAATGATTTTTCACTTTGTCAACAAGAAAAAAAAATTGGTATCGCTTAACCATAAATTGAGGCAACGAAATTTGTACCTTTGCATTTTGTAAGTCTGAAAAGGGAAATTCTTTTTCTCTCACTTTTTCGGGTTCTTCCATCTTTTTCCTTCCAAGAATGTGGGTAGTCTTCTTCTTTTAAGTATCGAACAACAGCAGAAGCAGCATCAGCAGTAACAACCAGCATCCGAAAAAAAGTTGAAGAAAAGACATTTGATTCGGCGCCGCTTGCCGTGGGAAAAGCCTTTTAAAGAGAGAGAAAGAGAAAGAGAGAAAAAGAATATATCAAAAGGCATGCTGCACTTTTTTCTTCCTCCCTCTCTTTCTATTGCTTTGCACCGGCTGTGCTGCTGTTGTACGAACTTGCCTGCGCATCATCAAACGAGCTCTTGTTGCTTAAGACTCTCCGTTTCCTATCGATGCAATAGGGAGAAATCTATGACGCTTTATTTCTATTGTTCGCTAGATATTTTTTTTTTTTATTTTTGCCTTCTAGAGATCTTTCTTAGGATTGACGGAGGAAGTAGCATTTTTTTTTCATTCGTTTGAATTTCTGTTTCTTTATTTTTTTTATCTTTTTTTTTAAGGAAAAGGTCAGAGGAAAGATCCTAATTTTTGTTCGTTTACCTTGCTGGCTTAGTGTGAAAGTTAAATACTTCCGGGTCACTTATTTTTAAGGCTCGCAAATAAATATCACAAATACGAGAATTTACCTGATATTATCAGAGACAGTAAGATAAGATAGTATCTTAACTTTCGTAGTTCAAAAAGGTAAAATTTTTTATTCGAAAATTTAGAGAAATTTTTACGGTATTTAATTTTTCTAAATAAATGAACTACTAAGCAATTGATGGATCGCGTAAAAATTTAAAATCCAGCGAAACTCTTATACCCGCTACAATTTATAGACATTTTTTGTAACAATTTTTTCTTCACGAAAACGTTGTATGTATAAAAATCTTGAACCAAAGGTCATATTTTCCTCTATACATATTATATACGTGTACTCAATATGTAGGTAAAAGCAGCACCGACTCTTTTTTTAACGCTCGTATACAAGCCTTAAAAAATACATATACGAGCTTAAAGTTCAACCAGCGGGTTATACGGAAATAAAACGTGATAAAAAAGAAAGAAACGATCGATGAAATTACGTAATTAAAAGAAATAAAAAAAAAGGTCCATATAGCGCTGTTGCTTGTTTAGGCTTTAATATATCGATCGGCGAGAATCTGATAAGGAAAAAGCGAGCTTTGCAGTTGCTTTTATACATGTATAAATGTTTCATGTATATAGCTGAAGCCTTGAGGCAATGAACTGGCCTTATATATACTTACGCTCAAAATGGGACTCCCAGTTCCTTATGTATTAAGGCTATGTTGACTTCAATAACGTTAAATCTTGATATTGTGAAGTATAAAGACTTACTTTTGTCGTATAGCGTATACTTTTCAAAGTTGTTTTAACTTTTAAAAGACTATTTATTTTGACAGGAAATAACTTTTTGCTCAACTTTTCAAATGAAAATTCATACTATAGCAATACAAATAAAAAATTGGTTTTTAATATAAACGTTTTTGAAATTTTTCACTAGAATTTTTTTTTACCTTAAGTGAAGAAAATTTACTGCTTGTACCAATTTTGAAAAAGTGTATATGTTGAAAGATTTTGATATTATCTAACATATTTCTTTCTATTTTAGAGCGAAGAAATTAGGGTTTAGGTTTAAGATTATTTAGTTTGCTTAACACAGATGTTCGACATTAATTTTTTTTAAATTTTTTTCATTTGTAGTTTAATTCAAAAAATAATATTATGAAAATAATAATAAATTAATATTGTGATTTCTTGCTGTCAATTATTTATCTTAAAATCAAAAAACTTTAGCTGATTTACGAAGCGCAACAAGCATTGTCGTCATCTCCTTCGAAAAAAAAGAAGATTAAAATACAGCAAAGAGCAAAAGCAAATAAAAAGCAAAGGTTAAATAAGTAAAGAAAGAGCGAGAATAGCAGGCTAACGTAATGTTGTTTGTGTAAGTCAGATCTTCATAGCTACTTCGTCCCGGGTATATTTTACAGTATAAAAAGAGCTGTTCTTTCTCATTTCCTTGGTTGAACGAATGTTGTTCTGTTGTCTCGCTGTTAATTCACCTGTAAAGCGAGAAAAGAATGAATATTTCGCAAAAGCATCTTCCTTTTTTTCCATCTAAGAGCACCGCGCGTTAATATCGATTAACCTTAACGAATGAGAATTATACAGTTTCGTTTACGCTTTTCGATTTTGAGTTGCTAGATGGATTCTTTTTTTCATTCTGTTTGACTTACAGTAACAAGTATTTTTTTTTCTTTCGTGGGAAGGTAAACATGAAAAAACAGAAAGAAAATCTTAATAAATATAGTATGAAAGCTTTTTGAAGAATGAAAGAATCGATAAAAAATAAAATTATTAATTGTATGTTTATGATTAGATCCAATAAATAAAATTTTACATTTGTTTACTTTTCATACTTATTTTTTAAAATTTTAATTAATTTAAGAGACTTTTTAGATGCTAAAAAACTTGACTAAAATTTCCATATAATTTATTGTTTTCAATGAAATTCAGCTATAATATTCAATGCCTATATCATTACTTATGAAATTCACTTGTAGCCTAAGCCTATATGATACAAGTACAATTAGTACGAATTTCAATTACTAGATGGAGTTTACTGAAACGTACTAAGAATTTTAATCTCCAGATCATATATACATCATAATACAAAGCTAAAGTTGTCCAACAAAAATTAATTTTATTCCCACTACATACGCTCCTCTCTTATACAAGTTCAATTCTCTCACCAAAATGTGTCCCTTCCTAGTGATTTATTTAATGCTTATAATATTATATTTCCTTCTCCATTTAAAAGTCTCCCAACAATTTCTCCAACGTTTGCGTGATCAATTTATTTAACATGATTCCTACAATGTATTTTCCCGTAAAATTATTCCTCTTTATAAAAACAAGACCTTTTAATCAATCATAAACGCAAACAAGAAAGACTTATAGATCAAAGGCCATAAAGGCCGCTAATGAAGTATCAAAAATCAATTTATATAATTAAAAGTAATAAAAGAAAATGCAAAATCCGCGCGCAATAATAAACCTTGGGAATAAATAATGGGGTACTAGTTAAAGTGCATAAGAGTTGAAAATGGATATATTTTTTATTTTCTTCTCAATTGGTGCAAACATGCGTTATGCGTTTCATTCGCATTCGACACGCATATATGGATATACACACGTACGTATATACGTACGCCAAGAGCCAAGGCAGCACGCGATCTGTAAAGTGTGTTCATGAGTGCAATTAGTGGCGTCGATCACGCGATTCCGGTATCATCGTTATATAGTCACTGCAATATCCTTTCTCATCTCATTTTCGTTCTCGTGCGCACACTCGTACAGACATAGTTTTTTTTTTTATTCCGTTCGAGAGTTTAAATGATCTTGGCGACAATTTTCCTTTTTAATGAAGCTGCGGAATATACACGACAGTTGGAAAATAAAAGTATTGTCAGTGTTTAAATTGGTCTCGTCTGTGCGTGATACAAATAAATAATAATTGAAGATATTATTAAAGTTGGAAATTTATAGACTTCTCAATTTTAGTTTGAAATTATGAATACAAATTCAAGAAGTAAAAATAATAATTTTGAAAAAATTATGAAAATTTGCAGTATTTTTAACTTTTTTGTATTCCTTCATCCATCGATTAAATTTTATAAAACTGTAACGTTAATGCCCGTATAATAATTTTTTTTATTTCAAACATGACCTTACTGTTATAAAACAATTTTCCCATGATTATTTAAAATCAATCATACACAACGCAAAATAAAATTATTTTTGTAATGCATGAAATCTTTTTTAACTTGTCTCTTAAAATTCTATTTTCAGCATATAAAATTAAAGTAACAAGTACGTTAATAAGAATTTCCATGAAGATAAAATATGCAAAGTGCACAATTTAGCGTCTCCATTATAAAATTATTTGACAAAGTAAAAGTAGCAAAAAAGCATGCATTTATAATGAGAAAATAAAGAAAACAGTAACAACAAAATTGCATCAATAATCGTTCCGGCATCCCCAAGACCTAAAAGCTTCTATAGCTTCGTAGATTTTTCAGAGATCGATCCAAAACTCTCTTGTTGACGCAACAACCTAACCTGCACACATATAAGAAAGAAGCCATGTATTTTTCAGTGCAGTTACCGTCCTACCTCCCATTATACTCTCTCTATTCTTTTTCTCTCTTAGGTACACGTCGAAACCCATTGACTCTTTGAATCCTATTACCTTGCAAAGCGCTAAACTCTCGTTACTGGCAAAAATGTTCGAGCTCTTCTTAATGCACCGACGTCTACACGAGCATCTCTTTTTCTCAATATTCAGAACACGTCGTGCACATATGGCTTTTCTTTCTGAATCTACCCCTTTAAGAGCTTAAGCAAAGGAATAGAAAACACAATCGTTTTTTAAGAACACATCGTTTTTGATTTTTTTTTGTATTGTCTTTTTTTGCTCATAGGAATGGGAGAATATTGTATGGAATACAATTTATACAAGAAATCATTACCATTTTAAACAGTTTTCATTTAATTAAATTATTTTCAATATTATTAATTAATACCTTTCATTATTATAGAAATTTGATAAAGCATTTAAAAAACCAACAATATATTATTAAAATAAATTTATTCTTATTTAAAATAGATGACGATTAACAGTAAAAATGTGAAGAATATTATGTTTTATAGCGTATAAAAAAATGAAAATTGGCAGGATTCATACCAGAATAAGAATAACTCATACATTGGTAACAATTATCTATCACAAATCGTTAATTTAACTTTGAATAATAAAGCCATTTATTTAACTTCAATTCTAAATGGTCCATAAAAGCTACTGATTTAAAAACCAAAAAATAACAATAATATAATCTTTAATTTTTTAGAATCTATTAAATGTTTTATCTACGTTCAAAACTCTATTGATCACCGCAAGCAAATATCTAGAGAAAATAAATTTCAAAGAGAATCTCTTGAAGTTATATAGTTGATCGATCTTTGTCGACAAACAACAAACCAAAACTCAAGAGAAAGAAACAAAGTCCGAGTTAAATTTTCTATGTGTTTTGAACTCGAGATTGTTTGCTAGCTCATCCTCAGTTAAATACAAAAAGCTTTATCTCGGAGACTTATAATGTTAAATAATACAAATGCAGTCGAGTAGTTAATGTGTGGAAAAATGGATATACTTGCAGCCTTAAATGGATAATGTTGTTTGCACGATGGAAGACTCCCCTTTAATGGTCAAAACGAGAAGACTACATTTTTTTGTTTAAAGATGCATGCATAATCAAATGCAATGATCACCACAAACATGAAAGTTGTTTCCTTCAAAATTTTTGCTTATGATGGTACAAACACATTCATTTTTCTTGACTACATGACCTTTTTGGAGCGTATTTGTATTTTTTTTGTATTATATTTGTCTTATATAGAGCTGTTTGCATTAAACTCGAATTTATTTCTATTTGATTTTGGTTTGTTGGATGGTTTGAAGTCGTACCTTTTCCAATTCTTTTGCAAGCTTTTCAAGAGCTTTAAATTCTCTGTGTGTAACGTGGTTATTTTCATTTTCTCCCTCTCTTCGATTTCAAATGTACATTAAGAAAAAATAATAAAGAAAATATTTAAGTTACATCGTTATCGTAATATTACAATTACAGTGAAATTTTTTACAAGTATAATCTGACTTACCTTATTATTCCAAGGTCTTTCCCAAAGTTTAAATAAACTTTGTAGATATAAAGTTCAAGCCGAATATAAATCCTAAACTAAATTATTTTTGCTCGAGTTGAGAAATGAAATTTGAGTCTGAAACGAAAGTAAAGCGGCATATATATATACATAATACAAAGTTGAAAGTTGAATTTGAAAAAAGGTATATAAACTCATTATCCTTCAAAGAAACTCCTTAGTTGCTCAAAATGTAAAATCCCACAGTTTTATGTCAGTCATAAAATTTAATATACATTTGTGATGTTAATATTAATATACAAAACTCTCTGATTATAATATCAAAACGTGTAAAGCGTTTTCTAGTCTTTGATGATACAGTTTATAATTTCGAGCACTGACCCTTTTGCTTTTCTATTCGGCATACACACACACAATGAAAATTTCTTTTACTATAGTTTCTCTGTTACTGACGGTTTAATTAAGCCAACCAGATTATTCACGTTTCAAAGCGCTAAATCTAGCAACTTCAGTCACAATGCTTTTGTATTACAACTATACAGAGTTCAAATTTTCTCAACATATACACACAGAGATTGGCTTTTGACTATCGATTGTAAATAAACGATTTTGTAAAATCGTGTAACTTCACTTCAACACGCTATTCAGTGAACATGGATAATGAAAGTTAATGTATACAGTAACATCCGAAAATTCATTTCAAAATTTCCAAAACAAAAAGCGATTTTTTATACTGCAATAATTTTGCTTCCATTGCTCACAGAATAAAAGCCAAATCAATAAATTAAAATAGAAACTAAACCCTAACTTTCTATGTGGTGTAAAAAACGGGCAATATTTTTTCTTTTTTGATACTATTTTTACAAATTGTCAATTTTTAAAATTTTTCAAAATTTCTTCTATTATCCAAATGATCTTTGTACATGTGCTTCGATAAAAAGATTTTATTAATATGAAAAAATGTGTTATTCCTCATTCCCATGAAAATCTAGCATAAAAAAATTTTTTTAATTTTTCGATATGAAATCACCTTGTGTATTCTCAAAATAACGTAAACTTCTTAAAATATATTATAAATTTGTTAATCGTGTTTTATTAATGATAGAGAGCCATTGTAGTTGCGTTACATGTATAATGCATTACATTATTATAAGTTTCCAAATCTTTGTACAAAGTTTCACCAGAACCTCAATTAAGAAATAATTAAATAAAAAAAACTTTCAAAATTCTTTTTGCATTATTAAATATATAATATTTTAATGTATTAATATTTCTTAAATTTTTAGCAAGTCCGTCTTTTCAATTAAAACCAAGAAGCTAAATTTATTTTCTACTTCTCCAATGCTTTTATTTCCTTGTTTTCTTCAAAAACGATTTTTGTTGATATCGATTGTTCCTTGATCCATTGAAAAAAAACTATATACATGTATGTATGGGTATATATACGACATTTGAGTTAAAGAGTCCGGCTTCCGATTGCGTGTCTGTTGCTTAGGCTTGTCATGTTCCTATGGCAACGAAACGCATATACACATACGCGCGCGTGTTCGATACCGTAAGCTCTGAATTATGAGTCTACCTCCCTATATATAGTCTAGCATGTATATGTATAGTTGTTGTGCCGCACCCTAATACACGCGAGAATATCTTGTTAAAGTATATATAGAAGTTCAACCGCGTGTAGGTGTGTATATATACGCACGAGTAAACCGGACCCAGAAAATGATGTATATCGCGGAATTGAGCTGGTTATATTGTCGAGACTTTTAGATTTTTCCTCTGTTCTTCGTATATATATACCAAACCAAGATAGAATAAATAGATTTGTGTAGGTTTTAACAGAAAATATTCCTTTTTTTAATTTGGAACAAAAAAATTTTTTTCTATACAACTGAAATTTTTTCAGAATTTATATTTGACGTTTATTTATTTAGCTTTAACGAACTTGATGCAATGTATATATAACAAGTCTTCTAGAGATAATGAATAAAAACTAATCAAATTCCGTCACATGATGGAGAATTGAAAACTGTTTTAATCTTACAAAGCTCTTTTAACTCTGTTTAGCAGAATGTTACGTGCAAGTTTCGCGAGTTAAACTTAATTTATGTGATACCGGCAACATGTAGCATGGGGATATTATAGTAAAATAAGGCAATAATTTTAATCTTTCATACTAACAGCATTAAAGTTGTTACTGTCAATTTTTATCTTTACTTATGCATTTTAAATACAAAATAATAAATTGATACTTTATTAATAAGGCTATTTCACGTGTATTTTACCCGCCGTATAATACCAACTTATGAAAATTCCGAGTAATCGTTTATGCTAAAACTGAAAAGTGATTATTTAGTTAAAAATTAAAATGATTAATGATGCAAACCTTTTAAAGTGCTATACAAGTACACAGAAAAAGAAATAAAGTTTGACAAATACATTGCTGACGATAAAAAAGGGGCCAGCGCTAAAGTTATTCAAAGTAAATAAAAGCAGCGTGTGTGACATTCCCTCTGGACCTGGATGATACAAAACTCAAAGCTGTGCCACACGTATACATATATGTTCCATTAACATTCGTCTCTTGTTCACAATGTCAATCAGTCAGCGCTTGTCTCTTTAACACTTAGACGTGTAGCATTAAATGTTACCTGGTACATAATGAAAGAAAGACAAATAACAAAAGCTAAGGATAATAAAAGAGTGGATCGTGTTTAAGGTACATAGACGATTTTGCGTTCCATTTATCATTCGTTAACGCGTTAAATCGACGTCGTCAAGAGCCAACTTTTCCATATACCGCGTGCTCTTAATTGAACGACTTAACTTCAAACTTTGTGTGTCGAGGATAAGGATTCTAGGAAATCTTTCAAGTAAAGTTCTCTCGTTTCTTTGGTCTTAAACTTACATACTTGGGCGTATTAGGATTATATGTCGGGAGGTAACGGTGCGTGGATAAAAGGTAATAAAGGGTAGCGTAGATTATATTGATGGAAAATTTTCATGCCGCACGCACTTTTCAACAAAGTTTCGACAAGCTATTATAAATAGAAAATCAATCTTTGTTCTATAATTTATAACTTGTCAACACGAATCATATGCTATAGTTCAAAACGGAAAAAAATTATGTAACTTGCCGTCGAGACGCGATCGCACCACCTTGATATTTTTTTATACCAATTTGATTCTTATATCTCCATGTAATTTTTGAACGTTTTTAATGAAAACATTTGAATTGGGAACAAGACTTTTGTTAAGTAAAATTTATAGTGCAGATTTTCGAGATATTCCAAGAAGTTGGCATTAATTTCTATGAATCAATGTTTAATATCAGAAGTTTGCTTAGATGGAAATGTAACTTACTCGGCTAAACATAAGTCAACTTATTCCGGTCAGTAATTAATCTAGAATAACCAAGAGCTTATACAAGTTATACCAACAAATTATATAAGCAAATCCAAAATGTTACACCACAAATACAACTTAGTAGTCTCGAATAACAAACACTCGATCGCTCCACTTCCATGATTAAATAAACATTTAATAATGACCACTCGTTCGTACAAAACATCGCTTTATCGCTTTCAGGTACACTCGCCATTTCTTCAAGCGTTCTGAAATAAAAAAATGTTAAAAGAAAACAGCAGAAACAAAAAGAGGAAAAAAAAAGGGTAACAAAGTTCGATACTCAACATTTTTCTCGCGTGTATATATGTATGTATGTATATATGTTAGAAACAACGAGCGTCGAAACAAAAGAGGACGTCGATGAATTCCCTAGAGCTCTTTGCTAAGCTTGCGCGCGTCTCTGGAACGTCCCTCAGCACATAAATTTTTTTTTTTTCCTTCTTTTTTTTCTCCGTCGACTTTTCAAATGCCCTCTTTATTTTACCCTCTGACTTCTGTTTTCTTTCTTGTCTTATCGTTACTATACTTTGTCCTTATACCCCTGACGTTTTTTCTTCTCTTTTTTTTTTACATTTTAACCTTTCTTGCACTTGCCTTACTAACGTTGGCACTTTTGTTCCTCTTTGGATTTTTTCTTTTTTTCTAACTTCTTAATTTATTTCTTCATGATGTGTATTTAAAGGGGTGAATATTGTATGGAACATATTGTATACGTTTCCTTTTTTTCTGCTCTATTGGTTGCATTGTATTTTGCACCGGATTCGCAAGCTCTGGATTTAATGAATTGCATGATTCCATTTACAAATGTTTAATTAAAAAGCTTTACGTAATGTATTACGTTTTACAAATTCAAATAAACGATCAGGATACCAAATTTGTTAATGATTAAAAAAAAAAATAGTTTTAAATTTCTATACAATATTGTACATACATAACCATTATTGATTCATTAATATCCGCACAGCAAAAGGTGAAACGAACGAGTAAACGTTACTCTAAAATTCCATACATTGCATTGTTATTTCGCATTGTTACGTAAAATAATCAATAATACATGTGATTTTGCTACAATGGTAGCGTTATTTGTATAATATTAGCTAATGTATTCCAAAGAATATATTGGAAACAAACATGCACTCTTTATGATTTTTCCAATTTGTTGAAATGGTAGAGTTTTAATTAATATATTTTTGAAAACTGAATCTATATATGCAAGCTTAAAATGAAAAAGAAACCTTGCTTTAATTAATTCATATGTAACCAATATTTTGAAAGCAACGAGGTAAACTTTTCTATTATTATTAAATATAGAAATAAATGTGAGTCCATTAAGTATCATTACACGTTACAATATTGAACCCCTAAAAATAATTTTAAAAAAAGTTAAATTTCTAAATTATAAACACAATTTGATATAAAATTAATTTTTTTATTATACAATCAAAAATTTTATTATTTTTTTTTCATAATATCAACATAACTTATTTACATATCACCTCCATATTTCATAAAAAAAATTTAGCACACCAAATTGACCATCATGCTTATTCAGCACGGCAAAAAAAAAATCTTCCGAAACGTTTTCTCCTCACATTTCCGTATATCACAGCTGGGCAACAGCTTACTTCCCCTAGTCTTTCTTCCATCAGCAACAAGTCGTGTCTCCCTGTTTTCCTTTTTTTTTATATGTATACTACTACAGTATTAATGGCGCCAGTCAGCAACTGTATATAAGTGCGCGGGCGCAAAAAAAAAAAAAAAACTTGGCCTTTTGGGTTTGATCATACGCCAGACCAAGATAGCAAAGCAACAAGTCTTTGCAATAGCTATACGCAAGAGGGAGAGAAAAGAGAACTATAGAAGGAGTAAATGTGCTTCGTATTGCGAGCTTTGATCAAAACACGATTACTAAATATCCGCTGGGTATAATTTTTATCGAGACTTTAGTGAGATTGGAGAAAGAAAAAAAAAAGAAAATCCGATTGGTGTCAGCAGTAAAGGAATTAGGAGAAATCAAGAAAACGATTGATAATAATTGAGTCATTTTAAAAATGTGTTGGGAGATTGGAATTTTCATATTTTAAATCCTTGAATTTTAATATACCATTGAACATAAAATGATAACTTTTTTTATATAACATTCGGTTATAATTTTTGAAATTTTTAGCAAAATAATACCAATATTATCTTACCATGACTTTCTGACGTAAAATACATTTAATCAAAAGCGAAACATGCTTAATTAATAATTCAGTCACGTTTAAATGAACTAATCCCTTACATTGCCATCACAATGTAATCATATAAAGTCAAATAATTTTGTTCGTTATTTGTTTTTATGATTAAGTTATAATTAACATCCACTTTAGTAATACTACTTGTTAATAATAACTTCTATTATCATTATTATTATTATTATCTCAATACCTGTACTAACTTTTCATTTTTATTTTTTTGTTTCAGGTGAGTCAATAAAAAAAAATTATACCAATTTTTTCCCCTTAATTGGACTAATCGATTAATTCCACACAAGTAATAAAAACCAGCATACGTAAGTCGTTTCGATTTTCCTTTTTCTAAGCAAAAAAAAAAAAAAAATACACTGTGCATAAAAATAAATCTGGAGGAAAAAAAAAACCTTTTTCGTTATACTTGCTTTTTCTGCGGAGTATATAGCAAACGCATATAACAATGCAAGAGAGGCATTGCAACGAGCAAAGCCATATATACAGTTATAACGCTTACCAAGAAAGAGAGAAAAAGATATACTTTGCTCTCTTCGTAATTGCCGCATTACGTGCCTTTATGCAAGTAATTTTGCGCGCTTGCGTATATATACATATACGTATATATATGCGCTGAATTATACACGTATGCGCGGTCATTCTCGCGTGGTAAAACTTAAGCTGTTTTATAACTTTTTTTCATTCTTTTTTATTTAATTCTATATACCTGTGGATTTTGAGATATTTATTAACAAGATGAACGGTCAAGTTGCTAAATGTTTTTTTCCAGTTAACAAAAAACTGTGATTATTCATTTCAACACTGAAATCATTCTTAAATTTATAATTATTATTACGTATTATCGTGCTCCTTGTAATAAATATCATCATTATTGTAACTGTTAAGTTTTTCTTTTCTTTTTAAACGCAAGGCACTAAAAAACAGAAACTGTAATCTTTAACTAAAATTATGCGTTGTGTTTAAATGTTTCGACCCATTAACTATCACTTAGCTTACAGAAGTAACTGAATGACCCCAAAAAGGAATGATCATTAATTTTACAATTATGGTAATAATTTAAGGTTTATTAGTATACTTTGTGATAACAAGGTACCTTTGAAATTTTTCTAAGCTTTCGATACATTTCTATGAAAAAGTACAAATAACTCATTTTTATTTAAGATTATATCATTCGTTTTATAATTTATGTTACTGGAAAGAATTCTTTCCAATTTCGTTTTTCATGTAAGTGCCTCATTTCTTGACTTATTTTCGACTGTGAAATATGTTTGATACGTTTTCACCAAAATTCTTATGATTAATATAAATACATTACTGAAATATTTTATCACTATGATTATAACGATTTTTGAATGTGTAATTTTGTAGAAAGATTTGGAGTACAAATTACGTCAAGCTCGTTTATTATACCTCTCGTCATAAAATTGTTACTGTAAAAAACAAAACTCGCTATTCTACTTTTGAAATATATTTTCTTTAATTTGGTGAAAACGCAACTTGATTTACCAGGAAGATTTTAATATGCTATTTAAATAATTCATCATATTAATGACTCATTAAGAAGGACCATCATCTGTTAAATTACAAGATTGAAAAAAAACTTATTACAGTTAAATATAAGAATCAATTTTTGATCTTCAACCAAAAACTATTCTAGTGATGTGTGTGCGACTGTTTAGAGTATAAAAATTTTAATTGGTTTACTACAAGTTCATTTGGTGCGCAATTAGAGTTGCCAATAATGCAATATATATTATTTACATGTGAATACATGCTGTATACTATAACATAGTTGGTTTGCTTTTAAAAATAACACAGGCCCACAAAATGAAAAAAAATGTCTGAACTTTTGACCGGACATACATATTCCCATGTATTTTTCGACGCTAAATCCGAATCTGTAATAAAAATATAGGGTTTTCCTACCTTTTCTCAGAGTTTTATTGAAAAAACCTCATTTTTTACGGTTTTTTTGCGGTTTTTCGAGTCTAGAAAAAACAAATCATGAGATACGGTTAATTGGACTTCAAAATCGAATTCTACGGGAAAAAATACACGGGAAACCATACCTTCAAATTTTTTTAACGCGATTCTAGTCCTCTGTATGGGGCTGAAAAGATGAGGAAATCGGTAAAAGTCGAAATTTTGCCTAAAATGGATTTAAACAATATTAAAATTTAATCATGCGTCTTTTGAAGAGTCGATAAACATTGGAAATACTATCCTGGGGTTTTTCAGATTGCTGATCATGAATTTGAAGTCAGATTGTGTAAAAACTACTTCTAGAGGGCGGTGACAAGAACTGTATATGGTAAATTTATCGATTTTTTTAAAATTTTACGTCTGAAATACTAATTTTAGAGTCTTTCACAGCATTGACTGTAAATTCAAGATATTAACTTAGCCTATTGTGTACGTTAAACTTAACATTTTGTCTATGTTTGTCTCTCTCTCTCTCTCTCTCTCTCTCTCTCTCTCTCTCTCTCTCTCTCTTCCGATGTTTTTTTAAATTGGCTTACGCTTACGTACACGTTTCTCTTCGAATGACCGATGTAGTGGATTTCTGACACGTTTTTGTCCTTTTTTCGCAGCTGTTTCTCTTTTTATCATCCAGCAGTAATCTGCTAACATGTTGATACCCCAGTTTCCTTGAAATCTACGTTCAAACTCCTTTAAATCTTGGTGAAATCGTTCACCATGCTCTTCACTAAAGTCTCCGTTATTTTCAGGAAACTGATCAACGTGTGAATCAAGAAAATGAAGTTTTAAGTTCATTAGACAACCCAATTTTTCAAAATTACGTACCATTCTTTTCACAATAGCTTTATAATTCGTGTCTTTGGCATTACCCAAAAATTTCGTCGATACCTCTTTAAAACTTAACCATGCTGCCTTTTCAACATCAGTCATGCTTTGTTCAAAGTTTTCGTCTCTAAATAAAGTTCGGATTTCAGGACCATCAAAAATACCTTCATTTAATTTAGCATCAGATTTATGGGGAAATACTTTGCTTATATATTGGAAGCATTGACCGTCCTTGTCCAAAGCTTTAACTAATTGCTTTATCAATCCAAGCTTTATATGCAGAGGCGGTATCAAAATTTTCGAAGGATTAACGAGTGGATCTTTTATAACATTCTGTTTTCCAGGTTCAAACGATTCTCTTGATGGCCAAATTTTCTTTTTATAGTGTTTTTCTCTATCTCTGCTATCAAACATGCATAAATAACATGGGTACTTCGTAAATCCAGATTGTTGTCCAAGTATCATAGATAAAATCTTTAAATCGCCACATATTTGCCATTTATATTCTCTATATTTTATTTTCGTTAAAAGTAGTTCAAGATTGGAATTATATTATATAGCTTTATAATTATAAATTATAAAGCTATTGTGAAAAGAATGGTACGTAATTTTGAAAAATTGGGTTGTCTAATGAACTTAAAACTTCATTTTCTTGATTCACACGTTGATCAGTTTCCTGAAAATAACGGAGACTTTAGTGAAGAGCATGGTGAACGATTTCACCAAGATTTAAAGGAGTTTGAACGTAGATTTCAAGGAAACTGGGGTATCAACATGTTAGCAGATTACTGCTGGATGATAAAAAGAGAAACAGCTGCGAAAAAGGACAAAAACGTGTCAGAAATCCACTACATCGGTCATTCGAAGAGAAACGTGTACGTAAGCGTAAGCCAATTTAAAAAAACATCGGAAGAGAGAGAGAGAGAGAGAGAGAGAGAGAGAGACAAACATAGACAAAATGTTAAGTTTAACGTACACAATAGGCTAAGTTAATATCTTGAATTTACAGTCAATGCTGTGAAAGACTCTAAAATTAGTATTTCAGACGTAAAATTTTTAAAAAATCGATAAATTTACCATATACAGTTCTTGTCACCGCCCTCTAGAAGTAGTTTTTACACAATCTGACTTCAAATTCATGATCAGCAATCTGAAAAACCCCAGGATAGTATTTCCAATGTTTATCGACTCTTCAAAAGACGCATGATTAAATTTTAATATTGTTTAAATCCATTTTAGGCAAAATTTCGACTTTTACCGATTTCCTCATCTTTTCAGCCCCATACAGAGGACTAGAATCGCGTTAAAAAAATTTGAAGGTATGGTTTCCCGTGTATTTTTTCCCGTAGAATTCGATTTTGAAGTCCAATTAACCGTATCTCATGATTTGTTTTTTCTAGACTCGAAAAACCGCAAAAAAACCGTAAAAAATGAGGTTTTTTCAATAAAACTCTGAGAAAAGGTAGGAAAACCCTATATTTTTATTACAGATTCGGATTTAGCGTCGAAAAATACATGGGAATATGTATGTCCGGTCAAAAGTTCAGACATTTTTTTTCATTTTGTGGGCCTGTGTAATAATAAAATTTTTCCTCTTATTTACTTATAATACAAAATCTATATCATTTTTAATTTTTGTTAATTAAATTTGATAATTTGAATAAATGAAAATTCTTATTAATTATTATAAACATAAAATAAAAAAATTCAATTTCAAAATTCTTATACATTTTTCAATAATTGCCATTCTTGCAACAACAATATTATCTTTTAATTATAAATTAATACAGTCTTATAAACTTTGAACAGTATTTTACCTTGTTAAAAAAAATAAAAAAAAAACTTATAAGCTTGGTACAGCGCAATCATACTGTACAAACATCTGCGACCAGCTCGCGTATATGTGCACACAAAAGCAAATCCTCGCAGCGCAGGCTAAAAATCACTTCCTGATAATTAAAAAAAAAAGGAAAAGAAAAAAAAATGAACAACAAGCTCTGTAAATATCTATAAAAAAAAAATAAACTCATTCAGATACATATCTAACGCAACAAATGCAACATACATACAGCTGGATGCGCTTAGCTGGCGATTTCATGAAGCATTAGGCGGGGGTTTTGTAAATTAATGCGGCCTAAGACGTTAATGTAATAATCCTTTAGAGCTATTTTCGCATAAATGCGCCAATACGATAAAGCACACACACACGTACATGCACTCACAACGACGCCTTTGCCGTGTGCACGTGTGGATTCAGTAACTAACTGTACATTGTGAAATAACGATTTATGCTTTCTTTTACGAGTGACCGAGTACGCATTGAGGTCCTGTATGCTATTTTACTGTTTTATTCATTTATTTAATCCTCTTGTTTATTTTTAACTGATGGAAATCAGATTGATATTATAATGAAAAATCGTTTCGATAGCTAGATTAGCAAGTAGATAAAAATAGACTGTTTATGTTATTTTTATTCTACACTGATATAAGGATTTGGATTTAAAAAAAGTTTAGATTAATGCTCAGTTGTGGAGTTTATTTTACGTTTGTTAAAAATATTTATATTTTTTTTCACTGGGCAATATTATTTGTACTTAAAGGTAGTGTTCCGAGACGCGAAGATTGGTACAAGGAAAATTTTTGTCTAATGGTTGTAAAATCCTTGTAAAACGTTACCGAAAAGATTAATCACTGCTTATTAAAAGAATATTGTTGAAAAATGAGCGTAAAATTTTTGTATACTTCAGATGATAAATCATTTTAAGATATTTCATTTGTTAATTAAAAAATGTTCTCTTATAAATTATAAAAATTCTAAATTTTTAACAACAGTGTTATTCATCAAGATCTAAGGAATGCGTACATGCAAAGCTTCAAAATTTTCATTGTTTGCAGATCTAATTGTATATATGCAATCTCGCAGGCAATAAGCGTCTGGCATACGGGCGCATGTTATATATCACGCGCGCAGCACAGTCAACGTGTCTAATCTGACAGGGCAGCATGAAAGTTGAAACGTTTCTTATGTGTTCCTCTGTTTTTCTTTCAAATATCTGCTAATGTATGTAAAACGATTATTTTTTGAAAATAAAGTAAACTATTAAATTTGTCTACTTTCAGTATTTTTGGCATATTGGAAGTATGTTAAGAATGCGTCTAAAGTCAAATTTTAGTTTAGTCGAATATTTTACGATCGGCGTTGGTAAAACTTTTTGAAATTCCTACAATCCATCCTACGTAATTAAAACGATGTCCTATTAAATTTTCAAATCGTTCTGATATATTTAGGTTCGCTGGCCAATTACCCAAAACCTTTTCGTTTTAATATCGAGAATAGTGCCAAAGACAGAGTTTAATACAAGTGAAATATGGAATTTTACAAGACGTGGGTTACAGCTATAAAATTAACAAAAACGATAATTTAATATTTATTAAACATTTAAAAAGATTTATTTTAAAAATTTAAATAATTAATTATACAATATGATGTTAAAGTTTTATAAAACTTATTGTCTCTTAATTCTTAAGTGAAAGGGCCAACCCACTCATTTAAATTGCCAATTTTTTCGTAACCGCCCACTTTTTACCTCGGAACAAACTAAAATTTTATGACGTTTTTTCGACTCGTATAAGCGCAGCGCATGTTAATAATATATCAGATTTTATGCGAAAAACACTTTAAATTATTCGTGTCAAGAAAAATATTTAAAAAAAAAAAAAATAACGATTTTTTAACAAAGTTTAAAATTATTCACATAATGGAATAATATCAACGAAAGTAAACCGTTAATTAGTCGGAAAATAGGAAAGTAGACGAGAGAAACACGACTTTTAAAATAATTAGCCTTGTGGAAGTGAAAAAATGTATGGAAGAGAAACAATTATAATTAGAGAACGATTTTAAAGCTTGCCTGCTCTGAGGTCGTCAGTGGCTCACTCGCTAGAGCGATGGATTCGTAACCCGAGGTCCCGGGTTCGAATACCGCTCTCGGCCAATTGGTACAAGCACCACTGTATTTTACACGTGCTTTATTTACAAACACACTGAAAATCTCCGTTGCTAATTAGTAACGCAATGATAATATAATTAAAGCGACGTTAAATAAATTAAAAATAAATAAATAAATTATGTTTACCATAAACAAGTCTGCACACATTTGAATACACGTCAAATTTTTTGTTTAAAAATAATCAATATGTTTATTTAAAGCTTGCAGTTTATGTAATTCGTAAAATTAAATAAATAGAAGTCCAATGTGATGAAAGAGAATCTTTTTACATAAACATTAGTCCTTAAAAATATGAATGAAAATAAATTAGTGAAAATCGAAGGGTACAATTTTTTTTTAAGCAATAAAAAATTTAAGAAAACATCAATAATTCCCATAAATGCAATAAAACACAAAAAGGACAAAATTCTTAACAAATAAGATTCTAAAGTTACATCCAATCCCTTTAATTTACTTTTTTTTTCTTAGAGGCGTAAAATACGTTGTTCCGATTCTTTTTTCCCCTCTATATACATACACACATTATAGGATAGTGCCCTTACGAGCCATAACGGTTCCACTTGGACGCATCCCGCACCTGACTCTCTTCTTCTTCTTCTTCATGCCATCCGATAACGCCAGCACCTCTATTCCTTCCTTTCGTTCTCTCTCTCTCTCTCTTTCTTTTTCGTTCGCTCTATGTGTATACTCGTACTTATGTATATCTATATATACAAGGTATATATGTTGTATACTCCCGTTTCCTCGTAACCGTCCTTTTCCTTCTCTCAAGAGATTGACCAGCAGATTGCTACGAGCGCAAATCCCATTGTTCAAGAACGAGAACCAAGCTTTCTCTCTCTCTTTTCCTCTCTTACTTGTGCGAAATTCTCTACGAATGTGTGAATGCACGGCATGTGTGTGTGAGTATGTGCGTGTTCCGTACGCGTGAATTTGGTGAATCAAGTTAAGCGAGAAAAGAAATTGGTATTGAGTTTCCTTTTATTCTGGAAGATTGGATTTATGAAGTGGCGATTGGGCATGTGTATTAGCGTTAAATATTTATTAAAAATATTCTTAATAAATAAAAAAATTGAAATGAGTATCATGGGAAAATTGTAATTACATAGTATGTTTAAATAGGAGCGGCTCGAAAGGACTAGCTCGAAAAGTAGTACCTTAAAGGTAAACATTTTAATTCATGAGTCATGCTCCACACGCGAAGAAATGAAAATAGCTTAGCTTAGCAATAATACAACTTCCGCTCTCCGACTTCCTACCTTTATTAAAAAAATAAAAAGTTCATAAAAAAGTAAAAAATTTAAAAAAAAAGAAGAGAGAAATAAAAGAAGCAGGTGAAAAAGACTAGTTGTAAAACATGCACACATTAAAAGTGAAGCATCGAGCGGGCGGGCGCGAGGAATTAGGCGGTATTGTATACATGTAGTTACTATGACAGAGAGAAAAAAAAAGAGAAGAAGTGAATCCGGAAGTTCCTTAATTGGAGAGTCGTCATCATGGCCTCAATGTTGTATAGCGTTAAATGTACACCAGTCCAAGTATAAAGCGTGTATAAAAGCACGATATATACACACAAAAGAGGGAGTAGTCTTTGCACCGATGGACTTGGACACGGAGTTGATGGTAAAGAGAAGGCATAATTAACGTTGCTACTATGACTCTTGTTCTTTATGTTCCTTTTTTTTCTTCTTTTTTTCGTTTTTTAACTTCTTGACTTTTTTTGGTTTCGTGTGGCAAGTCTTTATAATAGTAGCTATCTTAGCATTTGACATTTTAGCTATCTTATTTGACATTTTTATGCAAAAGATAAGTTTACATTAAAGAAAAACATTGTTTTTCGGATGAAATTAAATACTTTAGATCGATAATGCAAAATTATGCATTAATGGGTGTTGAAGACTTCGGTTGATATTATAAACAAGGAAGTAATTTTCAAAGTATATGAACCGACCAAGCTTATCTATTGATTTTTACCAATATCGTTAAAATATTTAAGACATCAATTATTTATGTTTTCATTGATCAAATAAATATTGCGCGAAAAAAGGAAATAATCTTTGCTGCAAATTTCTGTATGGGCAGTACAATAATATTTATGTTAAATTCATGTAATATAACTTGAATATTTTATTTCATCTAAATTATCAAAATACTTTAAAACATTTTCTACTATAATTTAATAAAATATTTCTTTATTTATTCTAAAATTTAACTTTTTTTATTTGAACAGTTCTTCGGAAATTCTTTTTGCATTGTGAAAATATTCATTTTAAATTTATTTTGATTAATGAGATATTCATAACTACATGTAATATGTATTATATTGTATCAACAGTTGCACGGGAAGAAAATGTCCTTTCATTTCTGTATAAAAAAAAAGGTTTTACTGAAAAAAAATGTATAAAGTATTATTTGAATTTGATAATTTACGTGACTTTTCAATGTTTTCTTACACTGGTTAAAGCTAGAAAATTTAAAAAAATTATCTATTTATAGTAACAATAATATCCTTTTTTCGGTTGAAAACGAAATAACGTTTTTTTGTGACCGAAAATGAGAAAATATTTGCTTCCGGGCAAGTTTTGTTGCGTGTAGTATTTTATATCTTTTTAATCTTTAAAGAAAGTAAAAACAAATTAAATTGAATTTTATTTGATTTTTCTAAATTTTATCTAAATTTATGAAAATAGGTCAACTTTAATAAACTATCTCACAAATTACCAATATATTTGAAATTTTCTCGTCTCTAACTCTCTACAAAATATTCTAATACTCCCCTTAAATTCTCACAACTTCGCTTTACTTTTAATTAAAACAAACAATATTAAAAAAAACCATCATCGAAAAAATTTCCCAAAAATTTCTTCGTTTCCCTTATACAAGTAACTCTATAGGTATAACATCCCCAGCTATACATTCTCACCCTCACTAATGCCGGGAAACGAATCGTAAGTTTCCGTTCTAGTTCGGCAGCACTCGGTATATCTCTGATCGTCGTCCGTAATACTACTGTTCCAGAAGCGCGTGGCGTAGAGAGCAAGTCGTTTTCAGTTGGCCTCCGCGAGCCGCGAGAGCGTGAAGTGTGCGTTGGATAGGTTTTTTTTTTCCTCAAAGGAGCCATATACGTAAAGCGGCGTATTATACATTTTAACCAAGTGCTCAACAAAAGTGCGTGGGTCGGATTAAATAATTGCTATACTTTCAAACTGTTTTTCCTTACGTTATACTATATGCGTGAGTGTGGGAGATCGTCGGCCGCTGCTACAGCGGCTACTGTACCTGTTGACGATAAAGAAAGATTAGCTACTTGCAGATGAGTAAGGATTAATCCTAAATTTCTATCGTTTTATTTGGATTCTTTCATTGAAAATAACATTTCTTTGTTTTCTTCTTATGAAAGTCCCTTGATTTTGTGCACGCGTTTAGGCTATAAAAAATCCTAAAGTTAAAGCAATGTTAATGAATATGTAATTTATATTTTTAAATGTACCATTATAATATTTGAGTATATAATTAAATACAAGTTCAAAAGAAGGTCACTTGTTCGTGTTATTTATAATTATGTCGTGCTAAACGTATTTTATGTTCATTTTAAAAAAAAAAAATCTAAAATTTTATCAATTTATGCATCATGCAAAGTTCAATTCAATTAAAATTTTTATATCAATTTAAAAATGGTAAAGTACATTGCTTTAATAAAAAAAATTGACGTTTAAAAATTTTAGTATACGAGAAAACTATATTTTCTATTTCTTGAACTACGCAATTTTGCAGTCGTTAGGGTAGTAGTTGATACTCAAGTTGTGAAATAAAAAAGGTATACGACCAGGTCACAACCTAGGTCAATGTTTTCAAGCGAAGAATTCATTCAGATGTTCCACTTTTAACGTGACTTTTTTTGTATCAATAATTTCATTCAATTAAAAGTCTTTTTAATTTTATTTTTAAGAAATTTTTAAAATTATTTTGCAATGATTTACTTAACTGTTTATATGTAAATTTATTTAACAAAATAATTTAGTAAATAAAAATTTCACCTCAACATAAAAAAATATTGCAAATAATAAAGAACCCAACACAATTCAGAAAAAAAATTGACACTAAAATTTATACGAACGTTTAATTTTTTTTTATAGCCTATACGTACCTTTTTATATATACGATCTCGTTTTCCCTGTTTGTCACCCTTTTGCTGGCTGTTATATTTTTTTTTCTTATATCATATGTCATACAGCTTCTATTGAGAATGGTACATTCTAGATACACAAAAGACTTTTGTATAAAATTGTGATAATTTTGCCTTTGGTTATCTTTAAAATGTTCCTTATTCCATTGTAGAGTGAAAGTTCATAGAAAAGTTGTACTTTATTTTTTGTTTAACTTTAAGTATTAATTAATTTTAAGTTATATGTACGTGCATTTCACTCTATAACGGAAAGTATTTTATAAGTCATCCCCTGCTGAATAGAATCGATGAAAAACTTTTTTGATAAGGTTGTTCACCGAAACAAACTCTTGACAAGTATAACAATTTTCTATTCTTCATTTTTCTTCTTAACTTTTTTTTTTATTTTGCATTTTTATATGATTTCCTACCTTTTGTGCCTTTAAAAAGTTTTTGTGACGTTTTTTAAGAAAATTTTTTTTTAAGTGGACATTAAAGAATCGATATAATGTTTATGGGGCATCTGACGCCTTACTTTTAAATCGTCACTAAACTCGATAAAAAGTTGCTTAAATTGAAATTCATCAATGTGACACAGAAACTTTTAACCACGTAACTTTGCCTATTTTTTATACAACTACAACATTTTTTATCTTTTATTTCTTTAAAGCTTTCTTTCAATATGAACCTAGAATTTTTTTAATTATACTGTTAATTTCATTATACTTCACGATTTCATAATTTAATACTAACTTATTAATTATGCACAATTTATTGTTAGCAATATTTTAAAATTTAATTCAGTTTGCTTTATAAATTTATTTTTAATTCTATACTTTATTAATACATGGAATATTAAAATTTAATTTCGATTCGAAATTTAAATTCATAATAAATGATAATTTAAAAAATCCTTGATTATGGTATGCTTTATAATAATATATCTTTGAACCTCGTCAAATAAACCTATGAATGATCAAATTTTGATTAATTGCTCGGTACCACATAATATTATATCATAATTCATCTTCTCTGCATATACATACGAAATGACAATGGTATTGAATTAACATGCTGTTAACGTCGGTGGTTGCTCTATCACAAATCATTTGGCCATACAGGAGCAGTAGCACGCATACCGCAACACTGCTTTCATCCCCTCGTTGGAAAATTTTCCTCCAAAAAGCCTATATTAAAAGGAAACTTCCATATACATACATATACGCACACGCAATTGCATTTGCTCGCTCGCGTGACTTCATCTCTCACTCCTACCCGTTCAAACTAAAATCAATCGTTAAAACCGCCTTTGGAACTTCGATAAGCCGCATAATTCTATTTATGTACTTTCTATTATAAAGCAGCCTATACAGTGAAGCAATATGTGGATAAAAATTTTTCAAAAATTGGAAAATTCAAATGAAAAACGAATTTCCATTCACGCTGACTAGATCAACACTTCAAAGTTCAAATATTTTTTTAATACTTTCATATTCATTGAAATAAGTTGTAGGGAATACGAAGTATTTTTGTTTTAGATTGAATTGAATATTATAGTGATCACTCTGAATATCGATTGTATAAATTTGGTTCTATGATGTATTCAGTTCGCAGTCTCTTATTGAATACTTTTACAAGTGATAAAGCTGGTTATTAAAGGCACATTTTGTTTATAAAATCATTGAAAATTCAATGAAATTAAAGTTATATCTTTGAAAATTAATCGTTTAAACAAGCATATTTATAAATTTATATGAAAAATTTTTGATCCACAACAGAATTTTGCACAAAGTTAAAACATTTAAAAAAATAAATAATTTTACCATCTTTATTTTTTCACAATTCTACAAAATTTTGTACGTTGAAAAACTCCTCTCAATATCTTTCATATTCCGAGAATCGTCTAAGCCCGTAAGATCCCCTATTTCTCAAAGAAAATCCAGAAAGACAGAGATAAACACAAGTGACTACCGTGAAATAGAAAAAAAAAAGAAGAAAAAAAAAAATAAAGCGGAAGGAATGTTTTAAGTCAAGTGATCTCCGTTGAATCTTCGCAAGCGGCGCCAAAAGCTTTCTTCTTCTTCATTCCTTCCCCAACCCGCTAGGGGAATCCGTTCAAACAGAAATGTCTATAAGCAGAGAGAACTCTTAGTGTGGTAATTAGATAAAGAGGCGAACGTAGAGGTATATAGAAGCTGTGCACAACGATTAGCTTTGCTCAAAGGTAAACTTAAACGTGCTATGTGTATAATATGTTAACGCTGTTAAACATTTCACGTGGCACTACGCGTGCAAATTCAGAAAAATGTTTACAAACTTTAAAAATTTTGTTTTTTTTTTAAAGAAGCTTTTTAAATAAGATTTCCTAGAATTTTGTCAAAGAGCTTGAGTTCAAATTAAAAAAAGCTATCATCAAATATTTGTTTTTCAATTTTTTCAAATGCAAAGTGTCGAGAACCATTAAATACTTATTTGAAAAGTAAACGGGTATTTATTTGGAAGAACAGTAGTTGAATCTCAAATTAAAACTGTACGATTAAAGTTGAACAATGAATGCTCTTACGTATGAATCTATTCGAATTAGTGTGTTAAGTAGATTGCATTTCAAAGGAAAAGTATAATTGAAAGGTATCAAGGTAAAATGCTTGACGAAATTTCAAAGTAATAGCTTTTATTACCAAATAACTGCTCTTCTCGCGTGTATATGCATGTACATAAAAGTTAAATATCAAACGATCCATGAAACTAGAAATTTTAGAATGATCATTAAAATTCTAGTATAATATTCCTTTAAAATCGTTTATAACGAAATTCACTTAGCAAACTGGTCGGTACTTATGCCATCTTTAATTAGTCCTTAGGACAATTATTCTTAAGAATCATTCTTGATTTTATTACGACTATTATTCTCGATTGTCGAGATAAAATTGTTCAATGTGCTGCAGCCAATATAATTTAAATTCACAAATATTCTCATTTATATAATGGTATCATTAATTTTATTTGGATGGTAGTTAATTACTAAAGATGAAAATTCCACTGGATGGTGTTGATATTTTTAGAGTGATTCATACATATGATAATGGGATATTTAAAGATTCTAAACTAACTTGTATTCGGAGAAAAAAACTTAGACTAATATTATTATTTTGAGTTTTAAAAGTTCTTATATTTTTTTTGTATTTTTAGAATATACCTTTTCAATGATAATAGTATATTATGCAACTAGAAAGTGAAGTTAAAAATTTCTCACGTGGGTGATCCGAGCGAAAGAAGCGAAGTGAGGGTTGTAATCACCCGAGGGAGAAATCGACTTGCGTTTAAGCATGACCAATTTATTAACTCGAAAAAGGCGGGCCTAATCAAAAGAAATGGAATTTTTTTTAACTTTGCCGTGGTGGTAGCGGATGGTGGTGCCATTTGTAGGTAGTTTGTATTTTCTTTTTTTTCTTTTTCTATGTTCCTATTAAATTAGAAGTTTGTAAAATTGAATAAGTTACCAAAATTTCTAACAAATTGTTGACTAAATTAATAAATTTATTAGAAAAATTAATTTTGATTGCGACGCGAACGTTCATGCATTAAATCCAAATACTTCTATATCTTAACCACTCATCGGACTAGAAATAATTCAAGGATGATAATAAGATTCCTATTAAGCACCTTACGAAGATTGTAAGAGCCTTATAAGGGGTCCTATGAGAATCTAAGACGGTATGTAGTGGGGCGATTATGTGATCCAGATAATTAAAAAAAAAAAGCGAACGAATGAAAATAATCTACGAGCCATACTGTTCAAAATCAACAGGAGAATTTTTTTTTCAAATATTTCAATGAATTCTAAGAATAAGAAAATGGCATTTTGGCTCCGAATTCTCCTACAAGCCATAATCGGTACAATATGAAAGAATTCTTATTGTAGACGAAAATGATACATATGTTAAAAGGTCTATTTATTACTATGACGTGATAAAATTTGCTATGTTAGCCCAAATTTTAGTACCACACATAGCGCGCAAAAATTGAACTACACATTTTACATGTACGACACTTTCATCCAAAGTGTCGTAAAAGGAATATCATCTAATCCTTTTTACACGTAAAATTTATTCTCGCTGTTACATGTGATCAGTGGTGCTGTTTTTACATCCATTAAAAACTAATAGAAGAGTATATTTGAGAATGTTAAAAAAGACACGCGATTAAAATGTCATACATATAGATTATAAAAATGTTAATGAATTTTCAAAATAATTACTTTGAAAGGATTTCAAAGGTACAAAATACTGCTTTTCAAAAACTTTTTATGATATATCAATCTCATAATGCATATAATCGAGTTTAAAAATTATAAGTACATACTAATAGTAAAAAAGATGTTCAAGTGAATATTTTTCAATTAAAATATCAAAAATTTGAAACTAAATTAATCTCTATAAATCCAAGAAACATATCTATTAGAACCTAAATTATGATCAACTCGAAATACAATTATTTGTATCTGTATCTTCATCTCAAATCTCACTATAACTATTACAAAAGATAACTACCTCGTAACTACAAGTCGTAATCGTTTCGAAAAGCATTAGCAATGGATTTGCAACTTTTAAGCTGTTTCCCGACTTTATAGTTTGAAATACGTGAATTTCTACAATATTCTACATTTCCCATTATTACTTAAATTATTGATACAGTTTCATTAATTTATTTATCTTATTGTCTCAGTTCTATTGTTACACATTAGGCCTATTAATGAATATATACATTCGCAATTTTTAAAAGCCTGGCCCACACTCTTGTTTATGACTCGAGTGTGTTCTTTTGTGCATTGTGTTTTGTTTCTGAATTTATGGTGAGAGTCAATAAATACAGACGGAATAATACCGAGGCATATATTATACAATTCTTGACATTTTAGGGGTTCACTTGGAAACTGAGATTGTAAATTCACAATGACATTTCAAGTTCATTAGTGAATAATGATATGATAGTGTACCTGAATAAGTGGTATACGTAATTAAAAAAATAATTTAACTATCGATATTAGTATTTTACTAATATTTAAATTATATATTTATGTAATTTGTAAATAAAAAAATATAATATTATTATGTATTTGTATCTCACTATTTATAACAACCAATTTCTTTAACATTTATTTCGTATTCTTCAAAACTTTCAGAATTGTATCAAACAATCAATACAATTCAATCTACTTTTTTCTGTACAAATAATCCAGTTATAATGAAAAAATTTTTTCAAAGCAACGTTTCATCTGTGAGTATTCGATAATACTTTGTAAGCTATCAATTTTTTTTTTTTTAAATAAATGTAGCCCTACGCTCAAGTGGGTTCCTTTCCATTGATAATACGAACCCGCAATAATTCAATCGAATTATGATTCTCTCCCTAAAAATTTACACGAAAATGTAAGAATACAGAAGATATACAGAGATATCATCGTTTCACCCTGTTTTTCGTTTCCTTTTGGAATGTATGAACGGTTATTTATTACGGAAATTTTCGAATATCGCACAGCTAAATCACATTGATAATACTTAAGAATTCAATGAATATTTAGTTAAGAGGATTTAAAGGGTATCGTTTGACGAAATCTGGTATCATCTAAATGATGTTTTAAACTAAATGGTATAGAAGATACAAAGTTACAGAATAGATAGTGGATTGGATATTTTAAGAAATAAAAATTTTTCTGATGAATCATTGACTTTTTATATCAGTAAATACAACTTTCGAATAAGATTATGAAATAAATTTTACGAAAATTCAATTATCATACGACTAGTTGAATTTAACTACAATAAAATAACATCATTAAAAATAAATTTTGTTAAACTGACAAAAGTTATAAACCAATTAGTAAATGAAAGATATAATTTTGAAAAAAATGTTTTCAAATTGATTATTATAAATTTTCTTATAGAAAGTTTTACATTCGTCTTCTTAATAAGTAGGTCTTCTAGTATTACTTTCGCTGAAACGTTAAAATATACCTTGGTAAACGTAATAAAAGAATAAAAAACCTCTTTAAAGAGTTACATATTTATTGAGGGGTTTAAAGGATTACATAATTATATACATATACAAGAGAAAGCTTTCAAGTTGCGGTAGCTAATTCAAACAGGTTATATCAAAGTGGATGGTAACTTTTACAATTTATCTTTGTTAGGCGTCAAGCTACCCGCATGTCTGGTCTTTATATAAATACCAAAAGAGGATTCTGCAGTATAAATATACAATAATACCAGGATTTATTTAGAGTCCATAAGTTTTTTTTTGGTGTATAAAAATAAAAAAAAACATTGAATGTATTTTAAAAATTTAAAGTTAATTTTTGAGAATTAGCTCATTATATGATCAAAATTGAACTATTATTATAAAAAGTTTCTACATTATTTCAATGATCTTAGATTTATCATTTATTGAATTTTTTACACAAGATTTTTATTCTTACATTATATACTACATTAACGTTTGTAATCAGAAGAGACAACAGCGTCCTAATTTTTTGTATTACTCATTTTTTGAAAAAACGAGTCAACATTATGCTTATCCATAACACCTTTTTTTACTATACTTTCTTCTAGATAATGAAAGAAAAAGGACCTTCAGATAATGAAGAAAGGACCAGGATGAAAGTAAGCGAACGCGGAAAAATAAAGTGTAGAGTATATGAAAAAAGAGTCTGATATGAGGTATCTTCACCAAAAAAAAAGAAAGAGGAACGAAAAAAAAGAAGAAAGTTTAAGGAGAAAGAGTAAAAGGAAAAGAGGAGGTAAAGTTATGCCCTCGGTTATATAAGTTCCCTCTCAACTGATTCTCTTTCTATCTCTTTCATGTCGGAGGATTAAAGCGTCGCGATAAGAGGCTGCCGCACACTTTATAAAATGCCGAGATATTTCCTATATATCCCAAAGAAAGAGTAAGAGGACTAGATATGCCTTTTCTCACGCGCGTAGCCAATAGCTTTAAAAGATCCTGATGTCTCGTGAACATTTTTTACCATCCTCTCATTGACTACAAAACGCTTCAGGCGTCCTTTTCTTTTCGTATTTATACTTTTTCTTCCTTTTAATTCCAAATCTGAGCGATAAGTTTTCTTTTTCTTTCGAGAGAACTTTTCAGAAGTAGAACAAAAACGTTAAATTTCATTAAATGGTCTTCAAGTCTTTGATTCAACATTAAATTGAAACATCTATAAACGTCAGACTTAAATGCAAAATAATTGGAAAGTTTGCATATTTTAGAAATAAGTTAAAAAATTGAAAAAAATAATCAAACGATAAAAAATTTACTAATAAGTAAACGATAGTCTTTTAATATTCTTTCTTTTTTTGTAGCAAACTTTGACACAATTATAATTGAAAGAGGAAGTTTAAAGTCCATGCAATTTTTGATTCTCAATAGACCTAAGGTTGGCTATTTTAATTAAAAATAAAGGATAAGGGAAGTCCCAAGAAAAGGAGGAGGGAAGGAAGTGTCCCAGAGTAATCTCGTTCGTTTTTGCTCTACTGGTCGAACATTAAAAGAGGACTTTGGATTTAATTAACAGAGGAAGCGCAAGTGATATCAATCGAATTTATCTCGTTCAAAGAATGGACGAAAGAAAGAGAGAAAGAGACAGATATACCTAAACGAAAGATAGAGGACAAACCCTCTCATAGATTTGCAAAGTAAGAGTTGAGAAGAAGTTCTTTTTAACCCTCTTGGAAAGTATCTCTTAAGGTCGTAAGAATCGACGGCTACTGTTACTATTGGTATTATCTTTCTTAATCTTGCAATGAAAATGACTTATCTGACGCGGATCAAGGGTATTAAATTATATCGATTACCAGTCTATATGCAGCCTTTCACTATTTTCACTAAATTATTGTAAATGATTATTCGAGTCCTCTTTTGAATAAATTAAACCACATTCATCCACCCATTGTTCCACTTGATGTCATGAATTAGATTGCATTGCGATATATAAAGTGCAGGTACAGCCTAGAAATTTTGACATTTATCACGTGTCGTGCTGAAACTGAATTATAATTATGATTATTGGATAAATAACATTAACTCGGCAACTCGTGCTTCATTTGACTAATTTGCGAAGATGTACTAGTGATTTCCTACTTATCAGGAAAGTTTAGCTTTATCAAACTGAAAAGTTAGCCTGAAGTTTCTGTCATCAAAATTATTTATTCTTGGCAAATCTCAAACTAATTAAATTTCGTTAAACTTATGTAGAATAAATGTTCTTTCTTCCGATATATGCCAAAATCTCTGTGTAAACATTATATGCTGATTGCAGTAGTACACATGACTGAACATAAGCTCAACAAGCCGAAAAGTTAAGGGTGGAAATGTCACTATGTACGTGCATATATATATATGAGTATGAATTTGCATTGAAGTATAGGTGAGAGAGATCCTATTAATTTAGTCTCAGCGGGCGTGGGCGTGCTCGAATTAACTGCTTTATTAAAACGAGTCTAAATCAACTCGAATCTTTCTCCAAACATTGTCGTAAGGAATAGAAAGACGACTTTACATTTTCCTTAATTCCAATTCTCCCTTGGATATTTTGAGTTTTTCAAAGCTTTATGTAAGATCATGGTTAATCCTAAAGGCAAAATGCGATCTTTCCGAACATAATGAAACTCGTTAAAGTGACTTCTCCTTCAGGGCTTGTACCGTAACTCCTCCTTTTTTAAGGGATGCTGACTTTTTTCAAAAAGAAGGACGTTTTGAATCTGAATAATGAATTTAAAGAAAACTCTTGTCATTTAAAAGGAGAAAATCCTTCTTCCAACATTACAAAAAACTCAAAAAAGGAAATGTAAAGTTAGTATACAAATTTTATTTATAATTAATTGCCAAAAAACTAGTTGGATATTTATTAAAGAATCAAAATAATGCTTTGTCAATTATGAATACTTTAAATAGGTTAAGAGAACATTTGTTATTCCACGAAAGTTGTATTGGAATTCTAGAACAGGCTGTAATCTAATTTAAACAAAGTATTGCAAGTGTAACTCAAACGCGTTAAACCTACAAAGTTCTATAAATTTAAAAGCATTGTTTCTTTGAGAAATAAAGACATTGCAATTGCAATAAAGATTTATCTAACATGGAAGATTCATCTTAGAATGCGCTGTGAACTTTATAGTAGTTTTTCAAAACCACACCTTCAGTTAAATCTATTTACTCTCTAGCACTACAGAAATTTATGGAGCATCTTACGTACGACCACTGAGAAAGTTCTTGGCCATAAATAAATTTTAACTTGTACTTAGAGTAATTATTTTTAATTAAAAACATATTTAAACAGCTTGTATAATTTTAAATAAAAAATTAAATCGTATAATATTTATACCTGTAATAAAATACTTTCATATTTCAATTATTATTTTTGCTAATTATCGATTTTATATAAAATAAATGTAAAATTTGTATAATAATAACAATCCTGTATCTTTGTAAAACTTTTCATTTTTTAATAAAAGTCACGTACACGCACATCATTCAAATGATTTTTAAAAATATTTTGTAATATTAAAAAAATTATGAAGTAGCAAATATAAATTCCTATAAAATTGGCATAATATTTCCTATGACTGATGTATCCTTCATCAAACTTTTAACTAAGCGATCGTGCACTCATCCTCTTTGCATGTTAAATTGCCTTGTCAAGTTACCTCTCGTCAAATCGCTTGTACTCTCCAGCTCTCCACATGAGGTGTGTACAAGGGAATGGGTTCAAATTTCCTCCCAATTTCCATAAATCGCCACGGATCTTGGTGACAATCTCCATAACCAAGCGTCCTTCTCTAATCTCATTATCGCCTTCTTTCTAAATTTCGTCAAACCATTAAAGTTAATCACAAAGTATCAAAAAACATCTATTCTTTAACGGAAAATTTTTCAATTAGGCAAAGGATTTTAAACTGAATGGGAAAAATTGAATTTATATGAATTGCTGTTAAGTGCCATAGAATACGCGTTCGTGGGTTATGCAAAATTCAACGTGACAGTAATATCGAAAATCTCATTAACGAACGTTCGCAATTGAGCTGATGTAGCTAGTCACGGGATTTTAGCATGAAAATTGATTTAGCATTTGATTTGATTGTTTTACACTGTACTAGTCACGTGCATTGTATTATGCAATATTTTAATATTATTTATATAACCAATTCCAAACATTGAAAAAATAAAAAAATAGAATTTAGAATTATTATATAGTAAATAATATAAAATATATTGACTTACTAAACAATATATATTTACTTAATAAAATATGCAACATATAGTTATTGGAAAGAGAAACATCATTACATAAAATATGTATGGATATATCTGTCAAAGACATGTGCAGATAACAGGCGCTAAAAAAAACCATTCTGAATTTGTATTCAAGCACATATAAACTGTTTTATTGATGTACCATATATGGCCACAATATACTTGAAATAAAAAAAATAAAAATAATGAGATCTTTTAAAAATATGTTTTAATAGTTGTTTTAAACGCTTGTTTGAATTCCAAAGTGTTATATTTTACATCTAACATCGATACACCAATATTTGTTCTTTCATTTTATCAGCTTTGCCAGCAAACAATGAACCTCCATAAATATTCAAATTCGATATTCTGGTCAATGTTACAATCGGCAAATATGCATATCGTTCGTTACACTATCACCTCTCCTGGTGCATAATAAACACTGCTCGAACTATGAATTCTTGCTTCGATGAAAAAAACACACTTTTAATAACTCACCAACGAAAGCGACTAGCCATTGCAGTATGTTAGTTATTATTTTTCAGAAAAATGAAACAAAATTTTTTTTTTTCGATAAAAAGTCAGAAGCATACATTCGCATATACTATTCAAGAAGATAACATGCAACCCTCAGTAAGTTATCGGGCATAGAAATACACCCCATAAATGTCACAAATAAAATTGATTACTACACATGATATCTTTATCTATATCTTTTACCCATATAACACCTCTTTTTCAACACTGAATCTTACAACTCGGAGAGAAAGAGAAAGAAGGAACGAGAAAGAGAAAGCCTTCAATCTCGGTAAAACTATACACCATAGGGTATCCTCTAACTTTATTATAACGCTAGCCCGCAACAAGCTTGCGGCTTTTCTCTTCTCTCACTCTCTGCTTCATTGCCTCCATTTTATTTGACCCCTTCAACCCTTTACTCTCGATGCTCTTCTGAGAATCAACTTTGCTTAGGTCAAATAAGGCGCAAATAAAATATTCTATCGGCACTTAAGGATGTTTATGTATATTGGAAATAATAGATTAATCTAAGTATTAGTAAGTTTCGATTTTGATATAAACTTTTTCAGTTTAACATTTCTTTAATTTTATTCGTATTAGAACAGTAATTTAATTAAATAATTACTTATTTGAATTTCCGTTAATACTTGAATGTTACCAAACTTCAAAATCGAATAATTTGCTTTAAGAAAAAATTAATTTCAATAAACATTTAATAATTTTGGAAATAATCTTCTTGAATGCAAGAAAATTAATGAAATCATAATAATAAAAATAATTGTTTTATAATTACATCTATAAAGAAGAAATATTGTTATCAGCATCGGTACATCAGTACTAATGATAACATTAATATAAAAAAAAAGTGATAACTAACAGACGATTTATTCAGCGTATAATACTTCACCATTTATAACCTTTATACATTATTAAAAGCCTAGTTTATCTAAAATTTCTCTCACCGTAACCACTGATAAACAATCTAGCTCAAATGTGTTGAGCTAAAGTCAAATAAATCATTGACATCACGTTTTCTTTTTTTTTTTCCCATTCTATCTCTCTTACTCCGAAACAAAACTTTTAGCACGTACTAAAAGATTCGATGAAATTAATTTTAGGCATACTTAATTCTGCGCTGTTCCCTTCTCCTATTCTTCTTCTTCTTGCTCTATTGCTATCTCTTCTGAGCGTCAAAAGCCAGATCAAGCCAGCATCTAAAGCGCCGTACAGTTAATGCATTGTTCTCCCTCTTGACGTCGTCGTCTAATGCTATTCATTTGCTCACCTCATTCTAGTCGTCTTTTTGCTTTATGGCAAAAACACTCTCACGTACATACTGGATTACATACGTTCTTGTAAAAAGGAAATATATATTCATTTTTTTTTTTCTTCTTGTCATCACTTTTTTTTTTTAAGATAAGTATTATGGCTTATTCTTTTTACGTGTGATTAGTAGATTTTATCGTTTCTATTGGCAACTCCCCAAGAAATTTCCCAAGGAATATAATGAATCTTGTTACATTTAAATCGATTGCAACAAACATTTCCAGAGTTCCATAAAACTTCCTGTTTATTAACAATACCTTTGTTATCAATGTTATGATTTATGTCAAATTTCTCCTACTTTCTTAAGTCTGTGTATATATTTACATTAGAACATCCCACATTTTTTTTGATAAAAATACTAAATTTTATGTCAGAAAGAATAAAACTGCATATAAAAAAATGTAATTTTATTAATATAATCAAAATAACATATCATTTTATTTTTTCATTAAATTTTACTCATAGAGCATACCTTTTCATATTAGAGGAAACTAAATTAATTTAATTTTCTGTTTTGAAATTATAAACAGAAAATTATCATTTGAAATCTAATATAATTATATTTATTTAAACTTCAATTAATAAGACTGCAAATGAAAAGCCATTCTACGAAATTTATTACTTTTACCATCTATTGAATGAATATATTATAATTATCAGTAAATTAAAGCAGAATTAAATGAAATTTCACGAAAAACGTTTTTTATAAATGAAATAAAAGAGAATTATTTTTATAATTTTTAGATTTCTAAAAGAACTAAATAAATATATTTAACGCGAATTCTATAACGTACTAAAAATTTAATTGAAAAAAATCCTATTCCATAAAGTTTTTTTCTACAGGTATTAGATTTGAAATCATTTTCAATCTCCTATCTATTTCTATGTTTAATTTCTTTCCCTCATCCATACACATATTCCTTTAAACTCTTTTTCCCCTTGGAACGGAACCTCGTTAAAAACCTGTAAAACATGCATATAGATTCCCCCTCACTTTTAAAAAACAATCCCAAAGGCTGTGGCTTACGCGTGTACCGCAAAATTGTTCGTCTTTGTCCTTTGAATATAACACACACAAAAGGCTTTTGTATTTAAATGTCATACTACGTATAAACTCGCGATAAAGGTAAAAAAAAAAAAAAATAAACGATTTCGTCATTTCTTTTTTATCGTTATACAGGATTTTTTTTTATTTTTTATTTTGGTTATGCGTAGGCGGTCAGTTGAATAATCGGGACAAAAAAAAAAGGTGCTGCGTTGTTATGCACGCTCGGAAATCGTCAGTTGATCGTAACCGTTTATTCATAGATTCTTTTTTTTTTTTTTCAACTTTTTGATTTTGGCCGAAAGGCAAAAAATGGCAAAAAATTTGTATATATAGAAGAGATTGAACACATGGGGTATTGTTGTGGGAAAATAGTTCTGCATCAGAAATTCTTTTTTATTTTATTTTCGTTATACATATGTATGTGATTTTTTCGTAATATATACGTATAATGTATACAATAAAAATTTTTGCTTCAAATAAATTAAAAAAAAAGCTCTGAATGAATAATACCTATTAAGAAAAAAATTCACTTTGAAATTCTAATATAAAAAGGATATTATTAATATTCTTTAAAATTACATTAAATAAAGCGTTTTTTCATTGAAACAGCAAAATTTTTTAATCTCATCACAATATTAAATACATTTACCTTTGCTATAATTTATGAAACATTTAATTTATTTAAGAGTTTTTTTATTCTTTATACCCTTTAGTATTTTAAAATCACTTTTTAAATGAACTTAAAGAATATACGTAAATTGGATTTCCGTAAGTCTTTAAAAGATTTAAATGCATATTTTTTTTCTAAAAAAGCTTAAAGGACTATTTCAAAGTATTTAAAAGAACAAATTGTTAAATGTAATTACCATCGAAAACTTTCTTTTGAAAATAATAAAAAAAAAATTTCTTTTATCGAGCCAACAAATCAAGTAAATTAATGTGTTTATATAAAAATCCAAAAAAAAAATATATTAAAAAATAAAACAGTCAAGCATAAACATTCGCTTTCACAATATACCAAAGAAGTCCAAAGCTTGCAAAGGTATAGGCGAGGTAAAAGCCGATATAGCGCGCGCGCGATATTCATGCATAGAGCTGTCAAGTACAATAGACTGGCAAATACAAAAATGGCCAGCAACAAACAGTAGTAGACATTATTTCTCTGACCTGTCGTGTACCAAGTTTTTTTTTTCCTTTTTTTTTTAACTACTTTACTGTTATTTCCGGTTATATATACCAAAGGGTAGCTTGGATATACTGGTTTTACAAACAACTAGATTTGCTTTCGTTGAAGATAAATTTTTTCTCAGTTTTTCTTTTTACAGCATAATTAGAAAACTGACTGTTCGTAAAGGGAATCGAGGTTTTTTTTCTCTTTTCTTGTAACGAGAAAGTGTTGATTTGAATTTTAATTACAAACGAGATTTTTTTTAATTAACTAAATTAATCAAAAATATTAACAATTGAAATTAAAAATAAATTGAAACATCAAAACATTTTATGGCATTATAAATATTCTAATTGAGTTAAATATGGTTTTGTTACAGCATCATTAAAATTTCTCTTACAAAAAAATATTACATCTTCATTTGAATGAACAAACTTTTGTTTCTTCAAACGTTTTTCATAAACTACTTTCTGCAATGAAGAAGAAAATTTCTTTATGTTAAACCACAAAGTTTTTATTTTTGCATAATTATTATTCAATTTTTATTTTTCCAAAACAAGAAAGCAAAAAATACATTAAAAAAAATAAAAATAAAAATATACGTATAAATTATACAATTGTTAAAAGCAACAAAAGTGTTAAATAAATTTTTTTTGCTCACTAAAACTCATTTTCGATGATAAAATATCCGCATAGCCCATTACTCAGTAATTTCTCCAAAAGCCACAATGGCATTTTCTCGTTAGACTTACCGTAGACGTTTACTCTCTTTGTACTTGTCACGTCCACGCCGCAATTCTCTGTGTTCCTTTTTTTTTTTTTTTTCATTTTTTTTCTTTCACTCTTTTTTTTTTGTAGCTCGTCTTTCTTTTTGTCGTTCGTCATATTCGAGCCGTACGTATACGTACGTACGCTACACTAGGAGCATTGCATTGTACTAAAGCTTTTTTCGTTGGCTCGTTTATCGATGACACGACAAGTCACGTTCTTATCTTAGAATTTGTTGTCGCGTATGGATTTTATGATCAAGCCCCAGACAATATATGCGCAAGCTTGAAAAACCGTACATAATCGATGTTTTTTTATTGTTATTTATTATTTATTCGTTATTTATGCTGAAGTTGTTAATAAGTAAAAGTACTAAAAATACATGCCAAATAAAAGAAATTAAAAATTTTAATATTTCCAAAAGATCAATAATAATAATAAGAATTATTTATCACTACGGAATTATTAGTAAGTTGTTGAATAAAAAATATTTTATTGGCATCATGAATTTAAAACTTACCATTATGAATTATTTAAAAAAAAATTTACGTAATCATTAAAATAAAATATTTAAATATTAATTTTTAAATATTAGTTCAAATCAAAGTCTCAGGCACTAATGTATATTGTAGTAAATTTATCGCCAATTTCAGTGAAAATAATATATATTTATGATGGGAATAAATTTCTACTTTTTAATGAAAAAAAAACCTGAAACGTTAGAAATTATTTTCTGCAATTGATCCAAAGGTGCTGGTGTCAATTTATTCTAATGTACATTAAAAAACAATAAATAAATTTACATTGTAAATGAAATACATATTCTTATGCTAGAGATACGTAGTTGTATTTTATGTAAAGTGCATGTAAATATGTAAAAAGTTTAAATAAAATGAAAATTTTCCCTCGACAGTCGGTCGCGTTAAAGCAAAGGAAATGAAAAGGAAATGCGCGCGGTAATGGGAGAATTCAATATATCCAACTACGCACAGTAAATCTAACCTGCATATATATAACACACCTTCATTTGCTTCTTATTAAAATACATAATCCTCTTAGCGCGCGATTATTTAAATACCAAGTTTATGTTATCAACTTTCGACTATACATATATATACATGTGCTTTAACTCAATTTTCCTCGACGCTTATATTTAGGTCAGTTTTAGATAAGTGGCTACTTGAGCCTCTCGAGTTTTCGTTTGTTTTTTGAATTATTACTTTGAAAGTAAGAAATTTTTTTTTCTCTCTCTTTTTTATTATTTTACTCAGAAAATACGTTTAAGCTTTTCTTTTCAGAAGGAAATTTATATAAGTCTTGGGTAGAGGTGAGGGTCAGAGCAAACTTTTTTTTTTCATAACGATTTTCTTAGTCGTTTTTATATTTTTTCATGTATATTTTTAAATAAAAATGGAAACTTATACGTTTTTATTAAAATAATTTAAAAAACAAAATTTATTCCAAGATACGTTCGTACTATATTCAATATAATTATCTATCTTACCACCAGCTAAAATCGAAATTAAATTCAACCCTCGTAAATTTATGTGGTCTTATACCCGGCTCGTAAATTATCTACTTACACAAACTCCGTACTCAGAATTGGCAAGAAATATATTATTATAAAAAAATAAGGCTATATTAAATTCTGAAAATTAACGTCTCGTTCATCTGATAAGCATTTGGAAATTTTTACAATAAATGAAAAAAAAAAAAGTTTCTTTCTCAAAACGTGATCGTTTAAAGATACAAAACTGAGAAAGCTTTTGTTTTCCATTTGCAATCCGTTCACTTTCGACCTTCGCTCACGCGACAAATTCTCACCGTGACTGATTTAAAGCAGATTAAAAGAAAGGAAAAAAAAAAAATCGAAAACTCGAGTACTGAGAATCAATTTGTATTTCTGTGTGTGAGAAAACACGCGTGACTCAAAGGATAAGTTTAAAAAAACAAAAAGAGAAAGAAAAAAGATCAAGTAAAAAGACTAAACAAACGTCCAAGCTTGTACAATCGAATTGTATTTAACGTTTATTTTGGCGCTAGAGAGAAAGTGCGCAAAGTCCAATGAAAATTGCCGGACATTAATCTGCTTCTCGCGCTTTGCCTCGTTTCCGTTCTGTTTGTCGTTTGCAAATTTACAAAACCAAAACGTACAGCTAAGAGAATCTCTGTATACGCACGCACATATTATACATGTTAATTTGTGTTTGTTCTACTGTAAAGCTTTAAATTTTTCGGACTTGGGCCAGTCATTATAATAACTAATGCATCGCTTCATTTGATTTAACTTTATTTAAAATTAAACAATATTGTTTATTCATTGTACGTGAAATCATGTAATTTCATATTGAAAAATAACATTTGCAATTGATGTTTACAATGTTTCTTTTGCTTATTTTTATTATTCTCCATCATTTCGTTTAAAATTTGTTTGAATATTATGCTTTATTGCAGCGAAAACTGTTCATGACAAGAAGTAATAACTTTTTTATGTCAGCAAGGAATTCCAGAGATAAATTTAGTTTGCTTTATTTTTTTTTTTTTTAAATGAGAGAAAAATTTATCAGAGAAACATGAGAAGTTTTTATTGAGATCAAAACTTTGATGCTGCGTACTGCTAAATAGGTTATAAAAAGAAAAATTCTCATTCGAAGAATTTGCATGATGGAGATAAAGAATTAGAAGTATTGTAGGAATAAAGTTGCGATTTCAAGTATTTTCTAAGATTCAAATAAATATTAATATAAAAAATTATTTGTAAAATTAAAAAAAAAATATCGCATTGTTTAAAAAAAAAAATAAATAAATAAAGCCAATTTTAAATAAAACAAAACTAAAGGCGAATTCAAAACAGGTCAGAGAGGTTCGCGATCCTAGCAATTTTTTCTAATTTCTCGCTAATCTAACCCACTCTCTTTCGCCTTGGAATTTGAATGTATATATACACGAGAGATTAATCGGCTGCAATTAGAGTCAGGATAATTACAATTACGTTAGCTTTGCGCGTGTATATATATTCGCAAAAGGAAAAAGGACACCTCACTTCTCTGGCACACGACATTTTCTTTAAGTCTTGCTCACGATTTCTTGATTAACGTTATTTTTCTAGCTTATTTCTTTTGCAGGGACTGTTGCTGTTATTACTTATTTTTCTTTTTTTTTTATAATACTCTTTTATTTCCATGATTTCTCATTTACCTCGCGCGCTACTGCCCGTAGGCGGAAGTAATTAAAAAATAGGTCAATTGATGTGAAATTATGTATATAAACATCGCGCAAACTTTTATAGAAAGAATGCAGTTTATTTAACGTTCAACTTATTTTTCATTATTTACAGATATTTATTTTAATCAAAGAAAGAAAAATATCAAATTCTTTGTACTTTTATGCAATGACGGCCAAATGAATTTTGCGTTAATGAATAACAATTAAAATATCAATCGGAAAATAATTGTTGTATTTAAATTTTCATAGAATGGATTATAGCGTTACTGAAAAATTTCGAAAATTCAATCGACAATTTTATTCAAAAAAAAGTAAAATGATTACTTCCAATAAAACGATTTGAACGATTTAAATTTTTTCAATTTGAATGTAAAACACTCGAGCCCTCGCACTGTGATTAATAAAAAGTAATAAAAAAATCTCCGTTTTACATGCTATTGAAATTGTCATCGTATCAATTTACACGGGATTACAATTTTATTCGTAAGCATAAAAATAAAAAATTTAAAAAAAAAACGAGGTCGCATCGTTAAATAATTCGAAAAATCATAACGATTAAATTGTTTTTACGTAACAGCTAATACATTGTTACTCTTACCGAACGAAATGAAACGTCAGCTTATGAAAATTATTACAAGGTTAAGTAGGGAAGTTAAATCTTTTTTGGTTGTTGTTTACTTAAGAAAGCGCGGAAAAGAGGTTAATTAAGTGCTTCTATTTTGTTGCTACATTTTTTTTCCTCCTTCTGGGTGACTTTTCTCCTCTGTTTATCACGCTTTGTACAGAGACTACGTAATATGGTTTAGTTTTGCCAAGTGGTAATGAAAAAAAAAGGAAAATTGAGTGCTTTTTTTTTTAAAGAAATGTTTTTAATGAGTTTTAGGTTAAAAGTAGCTTTCTGTTTCTAATATCACGTTTTTTTTTTTGGTAAAAACATGAATTAACGTTAAATATCATTTTGTTGCTTTTATTTTATAAATAAAGTTTAAGCAAACTAAATAAAACATTCGATCGTATAAATAAAGCCGCAAAAGAAAGTACAACGTACATCAAACGTGAAACCTTTCTTTTTTAAAAGAAAATTGTTTCAAAAGTACAAATTTCATCTTACTTCTTTTTCTGCATATATAAGGGTATAGTATCCATAAAAACCCAATTTTACTTTCAACTGTTCTCTCTCTCTTTTCCAAGAGTTGCGTGCAGAAGCTGCACTTTTTTTTCGACTTTTTCCTTGGGTAAAAACTCTCTAAATCCGATGTGTTAGCTTCTCCTTTTTACGATTGCGGCAGTAACCATCGTTTAAAAAATAAAAGATTCGAGATATGGAAGTTTTCTGATGAAAGTTCTTTTTTTTTAAATGTTTTCTCGGTTTTTATTTTTTGCTGATTTTGCAACATCGTTTGTTCTAATGAATAATTAGTTTAACAAATGTGCTTAAACAAACAAAATTTATTAAAATTTTTCTTGATGAAAATGTTTTTTTTGATGGATTTAGTTTTAGGAAGTTTTGCCGTTATTACAAAAGAGAAAAGGACTTATTCAGCTAATTCATATAATATTGAAAAAGGAATTCAATAAAATTGTTAAATAATAACAAAATTTATTTTGTATTCAACTTGTAGATAATTAATCAATCCTGGTACGATCGTTAAATATTTATTTGATTAAGCTTAGTGATTAATTTGCAGCAAATGATTGATGTATTACCGCAAGTAATTTAGTAGCAAAAATTAATGGATGCCACGATGTTTTTCACATTTAAACTGACATTTAGGCTATAATATTCAAAGCAATTAAGTCACCTTATAAAACGTTTTCATAAAAACATCAAGTATCCATGCAAAGATTATTTTTAAATAAAAAATATTTAAAATTTCAAAATTTATTGTACAACACAAGTAAATGAAGTAATGCATCAGAGAATTTCTAACTCCTATTTTTTCAAATTCGTGAAATTTGTCTTTTCTTAAATTATCTTTAATTAAGAGTTTAACCCAGAAAAATTGACCTATAAAATCTCTCGTGCGAAATTAAATAGTCTATATATTTCTATTTCACTTCTGTATATAACACAAAACACAATCAAACAATCAAAAAAAAGTAAAACTGTAAATAACAGACCCAGAACTTTTAAAATGCTAGCTTCTTTTTTTTTAAGCTCTTTTAAAAAAATCGACCTTCCTCTTTTTAAAACCATCCAACCCCTCGCTGTAAGTCTCCACCCCGAAACTTTAAAAGGAATCTTAGCCTCGGGCCTTAAATATATGTGTATATATATTGAGTATATATGTATATATACCCAAATTTACTATCTTTCTTTTACGTGGGAGTTTATGCGCACTAGAGCGTATTGTTTTTTGGGAATCCTTTTTTTTTTTTAAAGGCGGTGTTTATCTTCTACCATCCAACATTGAAAGGGTTTTAGAGGCTTGGGAAACTGTATCGTTTACTCGCGATTGTTGAGGTAGGACTAAAAAGAAGAAATGGGATTTTTTTTATCAGGAAAAAAAGAAGTGAGAGAAAACGATGTAGGTAGTAGTTTATCTCCAGTTTTTCTAAAAAAATCTGTTATTTTAAAATTTCAAATATAGCATTAATTTATTGTTCCTAAATATTTTTTTCAACTTAATCAATTATCAAACAGTTGCGTTTCGGCATAATGTCAACTTTTTTTTACAAATTTTTTTTCCCAATAGCAAGCCAAACTCTACCGGACATTTAATCCGATCAATTCTATTGAATATTCAAAACAGTATCTCTCTTAACCAGAGTAATAAGCTTTCCACAGTACTCTCTATCGCTCACCCCTTTTTGCACATCGGCAGCATTTGAATTTTAAACATCGAAAAGCCAATAATTCAAAGCAAACGTTGTAAACAATATTCTGCTCTCAAATAAATAACATGAAGCTGAATTGTCTATTGAATATTTAAGTCGCGTCGCGTAAAGTAATAAGATTAGCTGACGCGATACGCCTATTACTCACTCGCTACGCTGAGCTAGTATACAAGGGCTGTCTGACGAACAAGTTACACTAGTCTGTACGATGAGCTCGACTTTCCTATACTATTGTATATAGCATCAAGTTAAGAAAAAAAAAGCTCTAATAAAGACTTGGGTATATACCGTGCGTCGTATGAAAAAAAAAAATGTTACAGACGCGAAGAGAAAATTTTTTTTACAAGATTTTTTTCTTTGATTAAAGAAATGTAATATTATTGGAAAGAAAGTAATTTCCTTTAATTAATTATTTTCTCATTATTGTTTAAGTTTAATAAACTTTGATAAAATGAGATTTTTCTGATGAAAATAATTTTTATTTGAGTTGGGAAAAAAAATGTAATTAGTTTCTTGTAATAAAAGTATTTTAGTTAATTACAAATAAAAGAAAAAAAGTTTAATTATTTAAAAGTAATCGCAATAGGATCAATAAATAAAGAAAAATTTAACAAAAAAGAGTTGAAACATTTGTTAAATCAACAAAGAATATAAATAAACTGACGGAAAGGTTTTAGCAAATAAAGCCTTTTTTATCAATATTTTATTTCGATATTTATAGGAAAAAATTTCTGTGTAGTTACTTTTTACGTACAAATATCTCATTTAATAAATTGAACGAACTTCACTTGTGCGAGAAATAATAAAAAAAATCCAACTTTTTTTGACTTACTACTTGTGATTCTCGACATGAACGAGGAAGGGGGCACCCATACACTTGCTAACATATCCGATTACATACTGTGCGAAGAAATCAAGTTTACTTCGAGTTGCTGGCCGATCATGTGAATCGCTTATTTTTGGAATGAACTTTCCAAGTCGACTTTTATTTATGCTTTACTCTTAATATTCTTTTAAGAAAGTTTCCAATGATGCGGGCACATGACTATTAAAAGAATTTTCTACTAGCAGACAATTTGATGAGTGAAAGTTTGATGATGTAATTTTATATTTGATTGAAAATTAAATTTTAAAATACATGATCATTTTTTAATTTATAAAAATATACATTTAATATGAAAATTTTTATTTAAAATAAATTTCTATTAGAAAAGAATGTTATTTCAATTTCATTCGGTAGAGCGGTGGATTCGTGAGGTCGTCAGTAGCTCAGTCGGTAGAGCGATGGATTCGTAATCTCGGGGTCCCGAGTTCGAATCCCAGTCTCGGTTGATTGATACAAGCACCACTGTAAGTTACACGTGCTTTGTTTACAAATACACTGACGACCTCCGTCGCTAATTAGCATTGCAATGATAGCACAAATACAGCGACGTCAGATACAAAAAAAAAATTCTTGCTCAATTACCAAAAAAAAACAAAAATATTTTTTTTTGTGCAGTAAATACAACTAATTTTGACTTTTTAGCGAATTACAAAAAATTTTAAAAAATAGTTAATTTCGAAAAAAACATTCATGAAAAATACTAATTTCGAATCTTAATTAAACGAGCCACGCAAAAACCTTCGTATAGCAGACAAAAATCACGTACATTAAATGTGAAGTCATTAAAACTTCAGAGTCAGAGTCAACTCGTAAAAAGGTCTGTATATAGCCCAGAGGGTTATCAGGCTTGAAAAGAAAGAAACTAAACGATGACGTGGAGCAAAGTCGGTTTTTTTTTCTCCAAGGCTCATATAAGCTGTTGACGCGAACACGAGATCATCTGTACATCTTTGCGTCCTTGAAGGACGACGTAATAAAAGATAGGAGTAAAAAATATGAGAACGTCAGAAAAAAAAGGAATTGAAAAAGCATAAGTGGTCCGCTCGTCATAGATAGTCCGTGTACTGATGAGTGAAGTGGAGTAACGATGCTACTGTCAGAATGTATATATACTATAAAAAATTTCGCCGCTGACAAAGAAATTCAAAATGTAGCTAAATCAAAGTTAAGAAATAACAAAATTTAGCTAAATTTAAGTGAAAAACTAGCTAGAAAATAGTTTAGATTCAAGTTAAAAAATTGTTTAAAAATAGTTAAATTTAAATTAAAACTAGTTAATATCAGTTTACTTTACTAAGTAATATCTAAATTCAAGTTAGAAAATAGTTAAATATATATAAATAAAAGAAATGTAATAATTATTTTTATTTATTTAAGATAATGAGTTAACATAACAATTTCCTATTTATAAAACTACAGAAAACTCAAATGTAAAATCTTGTATTTATGAAATATTTTTATAAAATAGAAAACGGAAAAAATTCGTTTTTCATTCACGAGTTTATTGAAAGTAAAGTGTTCTAAAAATACAAGAAAATTGTTTTATTTACATGTTATTAAAAAAGAAAACAAATTCTTTTGTAAATTTAACAAGTTCTTGAAAATGTAGGTTAGTATATATACATGTAACTATTATACAGTGTATTCAGCATTAATAACTATTTCCATCATCACCAAATTGAGTTTTTTTCAAACAAACTATTAAAAAGTCCATCACTATAAAACTGTATACAAAAAAAAAACAAAATTTCAAATTCCAATTTCACTTCTAAAGCCAAAATCTAAACGAAAAAAAAACAGCACCGTAAAATGTAAACCTACCTGAAATTTTTCGCTTGCGTCCATCTAATAAAACGGCATCAGCGATAACGTAGCATACACGACACAAGTATATATAGCAGCAGCAGAGCGTAGGAGTGCAAATCGATCCAGTTTTTCGTTCATCCTATCAACTAACTTTGGTCCAATGGAAAATACTTTTCTCTATCCCGTGGGGCAGTATACTCATAGAATTTTGTTGAAAAATGAAAAAAAAAAAGAAAAAATTTACTTTTTTTTTCACTTGAACGAGAAACACTTATCCTGCAGACGACGAGTCTTGGCTTATTACTTTCTTGATTTACGAGACGATCGTGTGTACCGTTTTCTTATTTTTTTTTCATCTTATTTTTTCCACATCATGTAAGGGATGAAGATTCAATTTTAGAATTTTGCTTTTGATTTTTACCGATATAATGGTTGCTTGTAAGACCGTCTTTTTTCGGTTTAAAATATCGATGTATCGAAGACAGATTTAGCAATATACTACATTTTAAGTCGCTGTTGTCGGAAAAACGTATTGGCGAAATATAGATTGTAATGAGCTTTTGAAACGAAGGGGTTTTTAAAGTTTCAAAAGTATTTCATTCTATTCGAATCATATTTCATAAAAAGCAATAAAATAGTTTTTAGTTATAGGAGGATCAAGTTAAACAGAAAAATAATGAAAACAGTCATATAATATTTTTACAATAAACATATTATGTTATTTTATCATTACAAAGTAATTAAGTATAGAACATATGAAAAGATATTATTTTCAACTATATTATTTAACGATTTAAATGATACTTAATTTGTAACTCCATAAAATATTAAAATACATTAATTAATAATAAAACGACTATAATTTTTTATTGTTTCTGGGGAAATACTCATATAGTTATAGAATAAATTTAAAAATAAAATGATTTTCATATTAAGAAAATATATTCCAAATTCATTCAATAAACTTATCAATAATAAACGCATGATAAATGGAAAAAAAAGTTTTTTCGAACAGATACAAAACCGTAATATACTTTCACAAGACAAAGAATCAAGCAAGCCCATATATCATTCATATTGATATTTGCAAATATTACATTATCATCGCTCTCCTTTTTTTTTTGTTTCTTTTCGTATTTTCTCATATTGATTTTAAATACATGTCATGTGATTTATCGCATTCTATATACACCCAATTCCGATAAACTTTTCCATTCGTAGTAAAACGATAGCATTGTCCTCTTTCATTCCCTTGTACAAATATGTCACCATTTAATCTAAGCTTTGCGCAACTGCAATTTTAATTAACTACTTTCTATGTGGCTTTTGTCTACTGTATTTTACACTAAATCTCTTGGTATCTTCAGAGACAAAATTTCAACCATATTCACTTATGTCTTATATGCATATATAACCTTTTGTTGGAAAGCTTAACTAATTCACTGTAATACTGAGTAGTAGTTACTTGAAGCTTTTTGTACATAGCCTCTAATGAATTTCGAATAATTAAAATAATCATTAATCAAATTCTTAATACTTTGATACATATAGGTAAGTTACTTTTCAATTTTTCTTTTGTACTTAACATAAAATTGTTTACGTGTTTCTTTTAAAATGTTACTAGAGTATAAAATTTTATCAGAATAATTCAAAGACAAAATTTTTGCTCACTTTTATGTTCTTTTACTCTATATTTCGCTTCTCTTTTAGAATTTCCACGTACACATATATACAGGTTATAACGAAAGCTTTACGGAGTAACTTTCTGTTTCGAGGATGTAGCGTAAAATGCTTTATTAAGTTTTGGATTTGAATAATTTCGAAGTAACCGCGTGGAAAAGAAAAACTTTTCCTATGGAGGTATATGCGCGCTTCGCGCGGATGTGAATTTGAAAACTGGGTAAAGAATAACGTCATATTTTTACTTTACCCTTTTGAATCTTAACAAATTTTTATTTACATTATAGAAAATAAAATGAAAAAATAGAGCACATAAAATTTTGTCAAAAAGTAAATCTTTTTACTGCGAGCATCATGAAAAAATAATACAAAAATTTACTGAAAAATGTTTACTTAAGCAACTATCAAAACTTTTCTAGTTCATCATGGAGTAAATAACTTTAAATTTTACAAAAGCGAATTAAAGTTTCAAAAGTAAATTTTCTTATAATAACATTTAGATTGCAACTTTTTTATTTAGTTTCCATTTAAACATTATTTACATTTTCATCGAGATTATGAGATTTATTAAAGCGTGAAATATCCAAAGATGTTTTGGAAATTCGGTTGATTTCGAATGATTAAAACATAATTGAATTAAATGGGTAATTTAAAAAATAAAGTTGAGCTTAAAAAAGACATCACTTGTTAAGCATTTGAACCGCATATGGACCACCAAGGCAGTTAAATATGCACATCCTCGAGCTAAGAAATCACTTAATCTCTCTTCCACTCCTCTTTCGTATATCTTTGGCACTCCGTTTATAATCTTTTCTCTTCTGCCGCCCCTTTTTGCACGTAGGCGGACTTTTGCGCGTGAATAACAGCAAAAAAAAAAAAAAAAAACTAAAAAAAAAAAAATCAAACATAAACGACGACAATCTATGCGCGCATACATAATGAAGAGCATTCCGTCAAGTAAAGAAAGGAAGAAAGAAATAAAGGAGAAGAAAAAAAAGGAAACATTCATAAAGTGGACAGCTGAATGTCGTTTGTTTGTTCCATCATTTTGAATTATAAATGTTCAACGATATTCACGTACGAGAGTTTTATGCTAAATCCGTGGTACATATAAAAAGTAACGGCTTGTACCTTTTGATGTATAAATAAAAATTTTTTGAAGTAGGGGAGAGAGGAAAGAGATTTAACGTCTTTGGCATAAAAGGGAAAACTTTTGAATGGAAGGCTGGAAACGTGTCCTAATGTTATTTGCATATTTTTACGCGAAAATTAGATAGTATAGGGGAAGAAGAAGAAGAAGAGCACACTAAGATATTTGAAAATCTGCTTTGTTTTAGTTTTCAACTGAATATGGATTTGCTTGGGGGCTTAAATTGATTAACTTTTGAATTTTTAGTGTTGGTATTGTAGTAAGCAATTTAATATTAATATATGTTATTTTTCAAATTTTTGACATATGTTACTTTTCAACTTTATAGAATAACTCGAAAAAATTCTAAAAAAAAAAAATTTTTTTTTCAAAACAGTATGAAGAAGTAATTCTTTTTAAATATGACATACAAATACAAAAGCTAAAAGCAATTTTTTGCCATACCCTGCCCAAAAGTACCACTTCTACTCCCGGCTCAAAATCGCAGAAGTGGTACTTTTGGCCCGGGTAAGGCAAAAAATCGTATATGCACCACGGAAGGTAAAATGGACAACCCATAGCACGAGTTTGCCACCCTCGGCTTCGCCTCGGGTGTCAATTCACTCATGCTATGGCCTGTCCTTTATTTTACCTCCCTAGGTGCATAATATACTATTTATCTAATTAAGTACTTGATATTAGTTCGAGTGAATGAAAATGCAATTTCTAAAATATTCAAAAATAAATATCATGCACTAAAAAGGCAAGTTTTTGAATAATGCATAAATCTTGATGAAGAAATATTCTTTTGATGCGAAATAACATTAAAAATTCTTTTTAAAATAAAAGATTGCCTATAATTACGAGCCATTATAACGAACTTGGAATGATTTTAAAATTTTATATGCTAATTTCGCCCGAACTCTCTTAATAACTAAAATTACGAGGTTAAAGTTTGCATCTAAGACGTTAAAATAATGATATTCCATTTTTTTTTCATGGCCACATTGTTACATAACGGTTAAGCGAATAAAACCAGCAATTGATATTGAAATCTTGATTTTTTTATTAAGAATCAAATTAAAAATTGAATAGAATAAAATAATCGATTGATATTATATTCAATTTTATAATGAATTTCGTGAATAGATTTAGATTAAAATTAAATGCAACGTGAATTTTCAAATGTCATATAATCATTCCAAACAAAAAATGAAATCATTCAACGAGAATGGGATATACGCTACTGATTTATTTATTTTTATGAACCTTGTTTTTATTACTAGGATAACGATTCTTTAAAATATACAACAATTAAAAAAAAAACGACCTACCATTTCTCCCTTCAAACGAATAGCACTGTTGCCAGTAAAACAAACATTTGATTTTTTTGCATTGAATATCGTCAATCCATCGCAACAAAAGCATCTTCAGTATGAAAGTTTTTTCTTTCTCCCCATCTACATATCTCTTTATGCTCACAAAGCCGTGAAAAAAAAAGTAACAGAATATACATTATGCTAAACTATTTTTAAAAAGTCAACTTTGCCCTATATATATACACATGCTTTTGTAATATATTTTATCTTAGCACGTATATGAGGTGAACGCATAATGCATAACGGGACACTCTTTTGATATGATTGATAGTGTGTCTGTGTCTATTAACATATTTGCACATTTGGGGCTTCATCCATCAATCGCGCGAACGTATGTGTGTGTGTGTGTAGAAAATTTAAAAGAACGATCGATAAGACAATAAATACTGATTTTATTATATAGCCGGGAGTGAATTATCTAAACCGTTCGAAGAATCGAAGTGAAAGACAAAGAGTAGAAGTTTATTTCTGTGTATATTAAATGATTACCCTAGAGATTCGCTTTATTGCGATGCTGGGGGACAAACATCGCCAAGTGGATTTTTATCTAAAAGAAAAATGGAATTTTTTCAAACAAGAGAGAATTAAAAAACAATTTCATGCGAAATTTTTAATACATAAAAAAATATACTTTGTGCATATTGATCCGATAACATTAAATTTACGAAGTGCTTAATTAATAACTATTATCGAAATTTGATAATAATTGGTTAACTTACTAATAATTATTTCAAGTAAATCGATAATCAATTTAATATTAGAGATGATAATTAATGAACAAAATTTCCAATCGTTCTATGAACATTTAATGTATATCCTTATAATGAGTTCTTCGAATCCAACAATAGCGCTTCTTATATTTGTGCGCAGAGCAAATATAAAAAAAAAGCAAGAAAATTAGTTATCATTCGCTAGATATACTCCAATTACCTTTATTAACTGGATTCTTTTATTTTGTACTATAAAAACTTTCTTCTGTAGATCAGGAAAATACATCAAGCTACTTTGTTATTATAAATTTTTGTTATTTTATTCTGTTCAATTATTCATAAATTTGCTTTGATTCGAAAGTTCTACAGTATAATTAGAATGGCCTTCCTATTAGTTTAGTATTAAAGTAAAGACACAAGACATTGAGATTACAACGAAATAATAAGAAAAGAATTATTTATTAATTTTTGTTTCTCTGTAAAGCAAGAGAAGATAGAAGTTTAAAATGGAATTGCAAATCAATGGATAATAAGTAAAAAAGGAAATGAATTTTCTTTTCGTGATTTTTTCTGATTCAATGTTTGAAAAGGATATAAATTATTTTTTTATAGTAGTTTTGTCCATACATTCAATGATATTCAAAGGCACATATTTAAAAATTAATCTAAAAATACACGATGTCCCACAATTTTATAAACAACAATCTTAATTTTTATAGAAAAATTATCTCTTTTTATTCATGAATAAAAGCTAAGATCATATCGCTTCAAGATTCCTCCAAATTTTTAGACTAATTTTTCACCTCCATAATCTTCAACTTCAACTTTTTTCATTTTTGCCTCTTAATAAAGATAAACGTATTTACAACAGTTCATTTAATTAACTGGCCATTCTAATTTAATAAGTTCACACGGTCGCGCTAGTTTTATACAGTACTTGCGAGCAAGCACTTCTCCGTTCTAAGGAAGCTTATTGAATTACCAAAGACGTCCTATGGTTTGAACCTATAAACTAACGACAGGTTGAAAGAGAGAGAGAAGAGAAGAGAAGGTACACGTTTCTCAAGTACTTAATGGATGTGTAACTTAAGTAATTGATATCTCTCTTTAGAGGTAAATGCAAACTCTAAGTTTTCAAGATAAGGGAGTTCCCTTGATTTTCATTTAAAGTACAAAAAATAAGAAATTTTTAATTATTAGCTAAAGAGAAATACGTACTTTAATTGCACTTTCTTTTATCTTTTCAGCATAAAAATATGCATTACAGTATTAAATATTTACATTTATTGGTCTCACTCATTAAATTAGTCTGTGAATCAAAATTATTTTCTTGTAAGCCTGAGATTCATTAATGAGCAAACATTGTTTTTGAAATTTACAATGAAAATTAGTAGCTTTCATGAAGAAGTTTAATTAAAGAGTCGACTTTGATGCAGCAATCTCAAATTTACTTTAACTTCAAAGCTATTTAAAATACTTCAAACTTGAATTCATGCATTTAATGATTTAAAATTTACAAAAGAAAAATAACCTATTTTTTCAAATCAAAATATATAAAAATTATTCATGATTCGTTAACTGATTCACTGTAAAATTATTATTTATTATTTTCAACATTAAAGTAATTATGTTAAAATTTAACAAATTGGCCATAAAACCTGAAATTGTAAAAAAAAAGTATGAAAATTATTGACTTTAATCCCTTTTTAAACCCTTTCTCCAGCCGTTAACCCAAATTCAAAGCTCCTCAGCAACTGCGTTCATTTCCTGGCTCATCTCACCTATCCATCCCTCGAATGTGAGTACCCAAGCTTGCTTACTTTACTTTATGTGGACATTAGCATGAAGATACTCAAGCTGTTAGCTAAGCAGACGCTCGTTCTCTCTACCTACCTTGTTCCATTAACCCACTCGTTTCTATAGAGTTAAAAAACTAAAAGAAAAAAAATAGTGGGATGTTAAAGTTTATATATACGAGAGTAAAGATAGTACGCCTTTTTAACTAGTACGTGAAAATGGTTAAAACGACACGACCTTGTAAGTACGTAGTTTTTAGTATAAGGGGAGAAAAATCTACGCTAAGAACATCATGTCTTTTACCGTCTACTACTATTACTACTACTACTAGTTTTTACTAGTCGTTCGCGACCTGCAACTCGTTCTTTTTTAGAATATAAGCAGAGAGCTCTTTTGTTTGACTTTGTGATATACGTTAAGTCGAGAAATAAAGGCAGTATTTATAAAATGGAAAATATTAAAAATTTAAACACTAAAAGTCAAATCTTTTTAAAACATAAAATATTCAATTGACTCGAGAACATTCATGTACTTCACTAAATTTCGTACGCATTCAAATAACAAGTTCATTAACTTATAATGTATGAATTCGAAATGTTCACTCTGCTAATTAGAATCAAGCTCAAAACCGTATCGATCGATCAAGCTAATCATAACTGTTGTAACCCAATAAGCAAATTGCCAATGTATCGAAGTAAGACTTTTAATTTAAACCTGTCTCGATATTCACAATTTAATAAAATATAATAACTGTTAATAAAACAGGCTCACTTTGACAAAAACTAAAACTCATCCAAAATGGTTCAAACAAGTTGACATAATAATAGTATGAAATTTGAATCTTTAATTAAAAATAAATATCACATAATTATCTATTAAAAACATGAACGTTTTAATCAAGCTTCACTATTATATATCTGAAAATTATTATATACAAACAAGCAAAGCAAAGCCACATGTATATACACAGGTACTTGGGCTACCCCCGTCAGTAAATGAGGTTTGCGCAAACGCAAGAGAAATAACATTTGTCCAAGGCAGTTTTGCGGCATCGCCTCTCTCTCTCTCTCTGATGTTTACCGCAAAACTAGGAGGAACACACGCGCGCACATATGAAAAGAGAAAGAGGAAAACGGAAAACGAGTCGTAGCAGTAATAGTGGAGAAGTGAGCTAAAAGGCTTGAATTGGAGTAACGTGGTTTTCCTGGTACATGGAGATGGGGATTTCGGCTGTCTTTGTTATGCTGATAAGCTTTTTAAAATTTAAAATTAAAATTTTCAATGTGGATATGAATAGAGGACTTTTTTAAAATTTTTTGAAATGCTAAATATTTTCAATAGGATAGAGCAAGTATATTTTAAAAAGATAAGAATATTTTAAAAATATAATGAATGGTCGAATATTTCGTTGACTTTATATTATAAGCAATTTTATATGTAAGCACTCTTTATATTTTAAAGCAAAATAAATTTTCCATACAAATGCATTTGATTAAAAAAAATAATTAATAGATTATCCAAATCATATTAACAAAAAACATAAAAAAAAATTAACAATTCGATATTTTAATTCCTCTACATAAAATATAGCATTGAAATTTTCACGTTTTTTAGATGAAAATTTGTTAATTTTCATCTCGACTTTTTCCGGAAAATATTAAACGAAGCAAATAAAACAATATAAAAATAAAACGCGCATTCACCGTGTCAAAAACAAATGAGCAAACATAAGTGAGCGAGAGAGAGAGAGAGAAAGCAGCAAAAATACGGTATAGTCATGCGCGCATATTTTTGTATACGATAATGAAAGCTGGACGGTTCTCATTGTAAAAAATGAAACAATTGCACGCCCTTTTGTTCTCTATCGCTGGCGTACTTTTCATATACGTAGATTAGACTGGGAAAGGTGGTGAATGCTCTTATTTTTCTTTCTCTTCTTTTTTTTTTTTAGTTTACTTTTCCGGATTATCCTTTCACGGTAAATGTTGTAGCTTCCTTTTCTATTTCTTTATCGCGAATAGTTTATATTGGAAAAAGAGAAAAATTCTAATTTCGGAACATTGAGTTTAATGGCGAGTAATTATTTACTTTGAACTCTTCCGAAGGCTTTTTAATGAAAATTGCATAGTCAAGCTTCAAACTCATTTATTTTAAAACGACGAACAGATAAAACACTAAGAAGGATTTTAATTCACTTTGGTAATTATTGAAGACAATCAAAGAGATAAGTTTTTATTGACTTTTTTCTTATTATTGATAATTTAATTAAAATACCACGATGTTTTGGTAAATACGTTATGATAAAATGTCAGTTGAATTCTTAATCGTAACATATGTTGCATTATTGTTACGAGCAATCAAATTTTCATCTTTTAAAAAGTAGTAGGTTTTAAAAGGTCAACTATTTAAAAAAAAACCCCGATGATTCATCGATTTTATTATTTTTCATTAGCTGTTCCAGGAAAGTATATGAAAATAAAAAATCAGCTACTAAATAATACATTTTGATACAAGTGCGCAAAACAGGCAATTCCCATGCAGGGATAATATCATTTTGCTTGTATAATAGATAAATTTTTCTGTCCAAGCGTTTCCTATACAATTTTTTTAGCTAATAAGTACAAAAAAGGTTTTATATGTAATAATCAAGATAACCAAAGGCACATTAATCATAAAATTTTAATAAATATAAAAGAATTTCCCAAAATAATATTATATAAAAAACATATTTTTTCTCTTTGTACTTTCTTGTACAGTACTTTTACACAAAACAAGACTTTTTAATAATAAAATATTTTTTTTAAATTTTAATCTTATACTTGATATTTAGATTATTAATTTCCAATCACGTATTTATTAATTATTAAATGAAAATCAATGGAATCCATTGAATATCATGAAAGCCTAAAATCTAAAATAATCTTTCCATTGTTATCATTATCAAAACGATATTTGTTTGTTAAATTATTCAACTATCGTTCAAAATTCTGTGAAATTCCTTATTGAAAATTACCAATCCGTTATCATTATTCATTGATGATGATGTTTCATCTGCAATACCAGCTTGAGAGAGAAAAAATAGTCGACAAATACAGAGAAATCGAGATCGTAATCCCAGAATAGTAAAATCAATGTTGCAAACAGCATTAACCCTCTAATTCCATTGAAAGTTCATGTATATCCATATTAACAGAAGCCTCCCTTAATAACAGATTGAAAAGGGCCTACTTTATACAAGTATACTTTTGAAGAGAGTTTAGCTTGTCTAGCTATTTGGATTAGCTTTGTATACACGATACGATTATTAGATTATTAGTCTATACTAAATGTGAGAAATGTTGGCGTGTGTATATCCAGCCGAAAGCTTCAAATCAAAAGCGGTTACAGTGAAGCTAAGGCATCAACAGCAGCATCATCATCAGGGCGGTAGGTCATCCAAGAGGCGGCCTAAATTGGTATCGGTCAAGGAGAGGAATGTTACTGAATCGTTACCGCAACAGCAACTACAACAGCAGCAACAGACTCTCAACAATGAGGTGAGTGTATGATCAAAAAGAGATGATATTCAAGTGAATATGTGTTTGTAACTACGATACAATGTATAACGACTGAAATGGTCTCAGGTAAGAGTGGGCTTGAATCTGAAGGGGTTGAGAGAGCGATAGGCAGTTAAATAGTAAAGAGAGATTCTTAACCTCTTGAGTTTCGAGATCAAGGATTTGCCATGTAAAAATATACAAATATTTTTATTTTTGGCACTCAAGGGGTTAGAAAATCCTTTTAAAAACGAAAACCGATAAAAAATAGAATTTTTTTTCAATATTCCGTTTCTACAATAATAAATAAGGCACTCCGTGTAGCAGTCGTGCCTAAAAACGAAAATTTAATTAAAGTCTGTTTAGTGTGCTTTATATAATCAATATTAATTCTATTAATTTTGTTTGTAACGAAATTTCGGAAACTATTAAAAAATTGAACGTTACAGCGATTAAACGGTAATAGCATTATCCGCATTAATCGTATATGTTGTTATAAATAAATTACGTTGAACCTGCACAATGTATCCTGGTCAAAATAATATTGACAATCTAGTTTAATATTAATTATGCGCTTTATCTAACTATAAATTAATTATTAATGTTGATATTATTACGTTAGTGTATCTTGTATAATTCATGCACATAACTAAACTACACTATAGACTCTATTGCGTTCAATTAACCGCCTAAGTCTTGTAAACCTTTAAATGTTTATGTCGGAAAATTCTAAATTAATTGCAATACAATATTTAGAAGTTTAAACGCTAGTAAAATCTAGTTTATCGATTATTTGAAAATCAATAATATAAAAGAAATCCAATTAATTTTCAAATGTTAACTGTATTATTAATATTAGAGAAACACTTTAAGCCATGTACTGGAACTTTTTTAAAAAGTTAACTTAAACTAAAATTAGTAATAAAAAGTTTTTATAAAATTTCAAGTAAAGAGAAAAAAAAAATTTTTTTAATTTAACATTTTTCTGTTTTTGGAGGTTACCAAAAAAAATTTTTTCAGTAAAAATATATTCTCTATCATATAAAAATTATGTTTGAATTATTTCAAAATTTTCTGGTGAGTTTTAAATTAATTATAATCAATTATTGTCAAAAGTGGTTTGGTTATAATACAGTAACGAAATACAGTCAACGAGTCAAAAAATAAAATACTAAAGAGCTATGTTTAAACAAAAGCTTTTTTTGATTGTCAGCTGACATTTCTTTTATTCAATTACAAATATAAATATTATATTGTAAATAAAGCTGAATTCTACGTAAAATATTTAATGGTAAATAATAGAATAATGCATGCTGTAAAATATTTATATAAAATATAAGAGTTATTGCATGTTGTAATTTTAATGTTTGAATCGTATAATTTTCATTGGACGATTTTTCCATTACTCTGAATAGTTTTATTTGTTTTCATAACTAATTGAGATTTCACGTTAAATATTTAAAAAAACATTGACTACGAGAAATTTTAAATAAAATATTTATATATAACAAGTTTTACTTTTAGTTGTAGAAACTGATGATGAATAAAAGCGAGATTATGTAAAATTTCAATATTACACATATAACATTTATTTTTAATTTGATCATTTAGTATCGATATTTCAACATGAAAAAGTATAAATCCAAAAAACAAAAGAGTAAAAATATGCGTTCCATTCTTTTTCTATATCCAAAAGGATCAAGATCATGGATTTGCTAGCGTCAGCTGTTTTCAAACTTGAATCTTTATCTTCTCCGAAGCGTAAAAGCTGTAAAGCTGTGACATGTATACATAAAAAAAAGGGGAAAAAAAATAGAAAGCGTAGGCGACTCTCCACCCGCGGGTGTAATTATTTACAAATACACCGAGGAAAACTATCGTATACGCTCTCTTCTCTTTTATTTTAAGAAGAGGAAAATCTTTCTTTTTTTTTTGATACGGTCGAAAATAAAAAAAAAAAACTAGTGATTTATTTTCTTTTCCTTTTTACGATGATTATCCGCATCGATTCTTGATAGTGCGCGTCCGGGTTTATGCTATATTTGAAGTGTACATTTTTTGCTGACAAGTTTTTGAAGAGCCAATGATCTGTATTGTTTTCGATGCTTATCGATGTATACATGCTTCTTTTCTAGAGTAAGTTTTTTCGGAAAAATTCTGTAAAAGCTGGATTACTACCTTTGTAAAACAGAAATCCAATACATGTAATAGTAAATTATTGAGTTTTTAAAGTAAAGTGGAACAATATAAATGAAATTGGATTTATAATTTTCTCACAAATTTATTTCTCAAATTAATTTACAAAATGTTTTATAATTTAAGGCTATCACTTTGAAATAAATAACAATGAATTACATTATATCGCTTGTTTGAAACTGTATTTTTTTCAAGAAAGATAAAATACTTCTGATAATAAAAAAAAAATAAATTATCGCAACAGCATTAATTTACAAAAAGCATTAATTTAAATTACTCGAAGCCAAGCTTCGAAAGCTTAATCGAACTCAATAAAATGATCCAACGTAAAGAAAAAAAAAAGAATCTTTAGTGCAATCTTTCTTTATTTTTTTTTTATTCTTTCTCTTTTTCTTTAAGAGAAATCAATAGGCCCGTTCATTCGTTCGTACGTTTATACTCGATCTCTTGGCACAATAATAAAATCCTTTAACTTTTGCTTTAAGAGCCATCCCATTAAATTAGTCTAAAGAACTCAATGGCAGAGCGGCGAATCTTTACAAAGTCTCCTCTTCTTATTAACGACGGTGAAAATAATTAAGATCGCGAAAGAGAGAAAGAGTAAGAGAGAGAGAGAGGCATGTCGACTTGCAAGTCGACACAGGGGCAACGTCTCTGAGAAGCCTTATTTCTGCAAGTGAGGCATCTATACGGAAAAGTGGAAAAGATCCACGACGAAAGTGTAGAAATAATTTATGCTCGGAACAAAGATTTTTCTTTTTAAATTTTCAATTCTCACATTTTTAAAACCATCCGCACAGATTTTTCATTGTTGTAAACTGTGTATTTAGAATTTATTTTCCATATTAATAATAATGAAAGACTAATATTTGATAAATTAATGAAAAATATATTTTCCATTGTTCCAAGTCTTTTGTTGAAAAGAAAAGTTATTCATAAATGATAGTCAAACATTAGGGAGATCGTTAAAAGAACAAAAGATGATAGATTATGCATACAATTATCATGACCGTCTCCATAGTATATATTATTGATTACAGCAATCATTAGAATTAGCTCATTAGTTAAGTAATTTATCTGAATAGTATAATTTTTCACTCTCATTAGTTTTTGCTCGTACTTAGCATTCAACGTTTTAAAGCTAGGAAAATTGTTGCACTGTTGAAAATTCGATTTCCGCGTGGGTGTACAAATATGTTGAAAGAGAGTAACTTTTGCGCTCTTTATTTCAATTGGTATTATTGAAAATAGCTGCTTTTTTGTTTCGGATTGAATATGTTCGTTCTGTATTGTGAAAGATAAATAATAAAATCAATGAATATTGAATAAAATCATGATAATCGATGTTTTACAATCAATTGATCCATTTTATATATGTATCTAAAATCAAGAATTGATTAATATCGTATTTTTTTATCAATTTATTTTAGATTAGTATTTTTTTATCTCATGTTTAAAATCCGTTTTTTAATTAAAATTTTCAATGTTCATCATTTTTAGGGAAATAATAGCTTTTACGTAATTGTATTAACGTATTCAAAATGAACACTTAAAGAGTATCAATATTTAATTACTATATTTTACAAACAAAAAATTTTCAAAATTTTAGCATGCATGAACTTTTTTAATGAAGCAATTTTAATGATTTTTAAAATACGTACGCGCTTGAATTTCAAAAGTTATTTTTAGCAAAATAGAACACAGGCTGTGGAATTAATTTTTCAATGTAATATAAACCATCTAGAGAGCTCGTTTTTTACAAAATTAAAAAAAAAAAGATATCTTTTACACCACAAATAGTTTTTTAAGTAACATCAGATTGAAGAGCGTCTGTGGCGTAACCGGCTAAGGCATACGCCTTATACGGTCTCTACACATTCACTCCGAGTGGTCGGGGGTTCGATTCCCGGTGAAAACACCTGAAATTTTTTTCAGGCGTTTTTCATCGGAAAAAGAACTTCTGAGCGCGATGGGTATATATTCCTGGCGTAGGTTTTCTCCTGGGGGAGTTTTCCCTACGTCACAGGCTTAGGCCTGGGCAAATGCAGGAATCTACCGTAGAAATCTACTTACCGACTGTTCTAGGAACGCGGCAGTCTGTGATTTCTCGGGTATGGGTAGATTAAAAAAATAGGTAAAGGAATAGGTAGGAAAAATAAAGGTACAGGAAACATATAGGTAAGGGAAAAAGGGTAGGCAAAACATCCTGACACAGAGGTGGTCAAGGATGTCGGTAGCTTGGCCAAGAGGCTGCACCGGGCCAATAGGGCGAACCAGATAAAAAAAAAAAAAAAAAAAAAAAAAAAAAAAAAATAACATCAGATTTTTTAAAATTTTCATTGTAATGCAAAGCGGATTTTAACATACATTATATATGTCTTTAAACATTTTACGTTTCTCAAGATGTTGTTTTATAATAATATGGTAAAATATGCTCATAATTTTGTATAAATACATATTGATTTTTCAAAAAAATAAAAAATTGCACTTTATCTTTTGTCTATCTATAAAAATTTGTCAAGTACATGTAAATGGGTGACTTCAGAAAGTAAAAATCTTGGGACAGAATTTTCAATTTGAATTATTATAAGTTAAAGTATTATTCATTGAATTTTTTGGGAAACGTTTAAATATTACTTAGGCATTAGTAAAATAAATGCATACTGCTCTCTTTTCTTGTTTGTAAACTTATAATAGCAACCTAAGGAACGCGACATTTAAGTAAAGTCTACTCGATTGCTTGTTTGATCATATTAAGTAACTCAAGGTAAAAAATATAAGCTTTGATTTGGGAAATATCAAATGTCAAAAACTTCATTTACTTAAAAATTATAAGTATACATTTCAAAAGAAAATAAAATTAACCATTCGAAATAATTCGAAATGTTTGTTAAAAGTTTTTTAATTTAAATGCCAAATATCTATAACTTTGAAGCAAATAACTTTGGCATCCTCGATTAAAAAACTTTTCGGTAATCACATGTTTTCTGTTACTTTGATTTTACGTTTTGGTGATTACTTTGAACTTACAGTTCCGAAATAACATATGAAATTTTACATATCGCAGAATTCAAGATTAAAATTATCATAGAAAAATAGATCCATCTGATGAAAATATTCCTTGATGTGAGGCGTATTTGGCTTTTTAAAACATAATTTTTCTTTAATATGAAAATTAAGTCGTCGCATATAAAAAAACAAATTATTACTATTATATTTTTAGTATATTAACTTTCTAAAATAATATTTTTTGATCGTCATTTCATGAATTAAATCGCAACTTTTTTTGCTCTCGAAGTCAAATGTGCAGTTCTGACCTAGTATCCCCTATAACTGGCCCACGGACAAAAGCCATTTGAAAACAAAGAGCGCAAAACTCTCCGATATTCGTTAGCATGAACCGCGAAATAAACGGAAAGCAGATACTTGAGTCGAGGGAGAGCTCTTTAGTCTGTTTTTCCCAATGTATAGCACTTCCTGGACAGCAAAAACCATACTTGTGGCAGAAAGCGTTAAATTCATACAGCTTCACACTGATTTGATACTCGGATGATAGTAATACTCCAAAATTTTTCTATGATCTATATACGTATACATGGGACATTTTACGTCAATTTGCACAGCCAAAAAATAAAAATGGCTGAATGTCTGAGAAGAGTGACTAAAAATTGTAAAACATCAATAATTATATTTTTCAGCTGCATTTCAATAAACAAATTGTTTGATTGTTTAATATCTTTGTTAGAAATGACATATACCATATACCTGAATTTTTGCAAATAATCATATGCAGATTTTCAAGCTCATCTGATTGATGGGAAAATTATATAATATACCCTTAAATAATCCTGATTGATTTGCTTAACAGCTCAATTATTTAGTTTTTCATAAAGAACACATAATTTATGGCGAAAGTAGGAAAAATTCCTGAAAACTTTCTAATCTTCAAAATAAAGTTTGAAAAATTAGTTATTTTTTGCTAAATCATCACGAAAAGTATTGATTTTCAGGAAAAAGGTTGAGAAAACAATGATGGGTAAAAATTCAAGTATATTCTACAAATGACTTTGTATAGAAAATTTTTTTGAATACCAAATGGAACCTTTTTTCAGACATTTAGCAATTTTTATTTTTTGACCGTACGAGTTGACGTGAAACGTTTCATATGTAATTACATAGGAGAAAAGAAATAATGAGGCATAAGGAAATATTTCATTTATTCCTTAAATCCTTATCTTTTTGTGCCTTTACATGAATTCTTCATCAGTTCACTGTGTAATAAATTAAAGCATTAAAAAGCTTGATTAATTTTGATGTAAGGGTACTAATTTTCAAGATTAATCAAATGTAGAGCGAATAGATAACATATAAAAATTTTTGAAACATTGTAAATTTAAATTAATTCATAAATAACATAAACTTTATTTTAATAAAAATAATTATCAATCAAATAATCGTAAATTGGTTCTTTGCATTTAAAATACGTTAAAATATAATAATACAAAAATTAATCAAGCCAGATCATAAGGAATGATTGAATTAACTTTTCATCAAGGTTATTAATTTTCTTCGCTTTTATAGTGCACTTGGTCGTCGTTTTTTTTTTTTTTATTTTACGAAAGATGAAACTCTGTCAAATTTTCGTATTAAGGTATGTGCACTTTAAGTATATATTAAATCGATGAATTCCTTTGATAAAGCCCGAGGCTGTTTTAACGTTATGTTATAGTTCATTTTCTATTAGAACTACTACGCATTCGTTCGAGCAAAGTATATAGAGAAGTCTTGAAACGTAGTAAAAGTTCTTTGTCAAATTTGTTTCAAAGAAAATAGAAAGAACAAAAGTCCATAGGATAAATTACCGAAAAGTTTAATTTTGCAAGAGCATACGTTTCCGGATCATTTTATATTAGTCAGGTAGAACTTTGAACGAGAATTTTATAAATATTAATGAGGCTAGAATGTTGTAGATAAAAATATATTATTTCTCACTCGAGCTTCATTTTTTGCGTCTCTAAATTTTCATTAATCTAACATTTTCCAAGATTTTTAATACCAACACGCTGAAAAGAATATTACCATTTCATGAAAAAAAATTTAGTATACATTCGCGCGCTCTTTTACGATAGCTCCAATGAAATCAGATAATTTATCAAGTTTTTTAATTAAGCCGAATTAATCCATTTTACGGAAGATCGTTAGCTAATAGCCAATTACTTTTTAATAAACCAAATTAATTCAAATAACCCGAGCGAGGATTAATAATTATAATTAGGAAATATATATTCTAGACTAAGCGTGCACCTTTCTAATAATTATAAATCTTTCGAATTTATAATAAATAAATTGAAGCTAGCAATAATTAACGAAGTTTGTATATAAATAAAAGTTAAATTTATTTCTTTGTATTTCTCACAGGCATTAAAGTACAGATATGTAATAATAATAAAAAATAAGACTATATAAGCATTTACAAACCAAATTAAAAATCCCTTTGTACGAAAACCGGAAGAAGCACGTATTTCTCTAAAATATTTCTCACGCGCGCTAAAGTCGTTCAACTCGCACGACTATAATAAAGACTCGCCCTCATCAAAGAAAAAAAAAAGAGAAAGAAAGAAAGAAAGAAAAGAGAACGAAAGGAGATACGGAAGTCGGTTGTACGATGAGATCTTATTCTTGGATTAATTTTTGCGAGTCGAGCTACTGATTAATATAATTTGCCATAATTTTATTAAATAAAAGGACAAAGATCTCCGTCTCATTATATACATGTACATATAATGTTTTGTGTGAAAAATTCATTTCGTTTGACCTTCTTTTTTTCCTTGAGATATTGATAAATATACGGTTTGTTATATTCAAGGTTATCTAGGGCTCGGTTAATCATATTTAATTAATTGAATGGATAAAGGTGTGTTTGGTTTATTTTTATTACGATATCGTTTAGATTATAAGCTTAGCCATTGCTTATTTGATAGTGGGGTTCAAAAAGGATTAGACTATAATTTGTTATCCTATGAATCAAATACATTTGGAAGATGGGTATATAGACTAATAATGTATTGATAATTATGTTATCAAAATTCGTAATAAGTTAAAAGCCTTTTGTGGATCAAGCTATCATATTATAATTGAGTTAGAATTGTAGTAAGTTTTGACCACAAAAATTGGATTACATGATGCCAAAATGATATTATAGTGGAATTGATTGTAACTAATTTGATATTTGAAAATTTATTTGAACATTGCACAATCGTAATTATAACTGTTGATTTTTCAACAAATAATTAAATTCAATGCGCACACACATCATTCAAAAGTACATTGAATATGATAAAAATTTAAATGATACGTTTTGTTTAATATTGATTGAATAAATAATATGAAATATGAATAACATGCAATTATTTTCATAAGCATTGTTTTTGAATAATTAATAATGACATTTGTAACGCATAAACAATGTATAACATTAAAAGCAAAGATCACTTGAGTTTCCATATATAAACTATCTCAAAGTTAACTCAAAGCATTGGTTACCCAACCAGTCAGTGAAACCCAGTTTCATATATATAAACTCCATTCCGTGTCATAGAAACATTCAACATATATATACTGCAACTATTCTACTCTGCTTAATTAACTACAACCCACACACGTATACAGAGAGAAGAAAAAAGAATGAGTATATAACACAAAGAGAGAGAGAAGGAGAGAAAGTCCAAAGAAGTGAAAATCAATCCTGTTGAATCTCTATTTTGAATTGAGAGAATCGTTAAATTAATCATTAAGAATCTTGACATTTGATATACGTTGCGTGTGAGCGAACGATGACGTTTCCGTTCTTCTTGTTGTTGTATATATGCATATACAACAGATCGATTAATGCAAGTATCGTCTCACTTTAATTTCCGGTTCAAATTGTTACCCTATAGCCTTAAGTATCTTTCGATCTGTATATTGCAATATTGCACTTAATTTTATCTTACTATTCCTGATTATTGCTTTTTGTGTAACATTTTGACTTATTGTTTTTAATTTATGTATGTTTATTAAAAAATGCGAAGTTGCACTTTTGGTTGTTCTAAGGTATCTCATATGTTTGATGCTGTATCTAGTTAAAAATCCAAAGGACTTTTCTTTTAATTTTCAAATTTTTTGGTAACTAACTTTCAAAGTTTTATTTATAATTTGACCGACAACAGATATTATTCGATGTATCAAAATGAGTGTAATTAAAAAATCTACGTGAAAATGATTTTTTATTTAAAATTGTCTGTTATTTTACAAGTTTAGCTAAACCGTTAAATTTATCTAAAAAATTATTTATAAAAATTAATTTTAATAAAAACGATCTGCAATTTTGAACATTGTTTGAGATACCTCTCATAATAAACTTTTTTTAAGGACATTTTATAATTAAAAAAAAAGGATAACACAAATTTCTAAGCTAATTATATGTATGTATGTAGGTAATATTAACATTGAAAACTGAATTCTGTACACTAATTTCGAACGTATGTACGAAGATTAATATTATACTAAGAACTTACGGCTGCTGTGCATACTTAGCCTGACAATCCTATCTCCAAAGTCAACAGGTTAAATTTCATAAATTTTCAAGATAAAGTAACAGTCGAGATAATGTGTTCCTTAATAACTTTTAATTTTAATTACGTTTGGGCTCCTAATCTGGAAAATCTAAATATTCTTATGCGTGTTTGCGCTTTGTTACCGTCTACATTATAGAAAATTATTAGAGATTCAATTTAAGATTATGAAATAGTATAGATAACACTCATTAAAATTGATAATAATGGTTAAATTATAATCTCTACGCTTTTGTTTATGTCCGAATGGAAATTTCAAATCTACGATTAAATATGTGTATAATTACAATCTAAAGTTTTAAATTATTATAATTTATCAATATTCAGTATAATATTTGTTTTTAATTTTTAATTTATTTACATTGAAAATTAATTATCAAATTCATATTGTAGTACATTGTAAGTTTAATCAACTAAATGTAAGATAACATTCCATACCGAAATGTAGGTCATCGATAAGCCATCTGTCAAGCAATGATTTTATATTCTATTTTCACTACCATGCGAAAAAGAAAAAAATGAAAATTCAGTCGAAAATAGAGTTATAAATCTCGGAATCATTTCGCAAGTTGAGTAAAGGCATCTAAAAAAAATAGAGTGTCACTTGTAAATCCTCCTTTAATCGAACATCCAATTTTAAACGGATTTTAAAGAGCTTCCCAACGTGTATAAAAAAAAAACGCTTGTATTTTATTTTCATTCTCTTCTCGTATTTTCTTTATACAACGATATATACTTGATAGGCTTTTTTTTTTCTTTTTCGTTGTAAGTGAAATTGGAGGTACCGATCGTCGTTAAACTGTCGTGTAATTTATCGAGAAGAGTGTAAAAATAAAAAAAGGGAAAAGGGAATATATTTTGAAAAAGAGGGAATACGCATGTTGAATAAGCGAATATTTGAAAATAAAGCACACGCTCAAGATCGTAAATAGATTAAACAATGACAAGCAGTAAAAGAATCATAAAAAAAATTCGAATTTAGAGCCTTATATTATTTATTTAATTGATTGTAAATTTAAGGGATGAAAATGGTGAAGTGAAGTGGAAAAAAAACATTTTTTATTTTTTTTCTTGCTATTATAAAATGTTTTATTAGGTTTTAGAGTTAAAAATTTATATGTAATTTTTCTCATAATAATTTATTTTGGCTAAAATTGACAATGTCTTAAAAATTTAATAAACAATATGTTAGACACGTTGTTACATTAATCAAGTGATTATTCAAACAAAATTTCTCCTTCAAGTATCTTGAAACTATTTGATTTAAATAATCACTTTATTCACATTAAAAAGTTTTTTATATTTAGTTTATTAAGTTTTTGAATTATTTTTATATGATATTTTTCTAATAACATATTTCTTATTTTAACAATTGAAGTTGATTAAGTAGGAATAAGTCGCTCTTACATACCACGTTGAACATAAATATCAAAGGCTTAATAGATTGTATAATAAAATTAAATAATTAAATTAATAATTTTTATTTATTTTTAATTTTTTTTGTCAAATTAATTGGATACACTATGCACACATACACTATAAAAAATTTAAAAAAATGTTTTTAACTATAAGCATTTTCTCTTGAAAAATTTGGTAATTTTCAAGCGTTCAAAGTTTGCTTTAAAAATTCATCCTCTCAATTTTTCATTATACACGCGAATAAAAAAAAAAAAAGAAATAAACACTTTTGCAAACTCCCAATAGACAAAGTTTTTTTCTCACCATGAAGACGTACGCTAAACAACGCGGCGCACTCTTTGATCCCATTCCAGTTCTGTGCATCTTTCTTTCCTCGTTAAACACGTTCGCGCTCTGTAATAATTAACGAGCGCGCTATTTTATTTTTTCACTTTTTCTTCAGTTTGCTTTACTCTTTTTCTTTCTTTTTTTTTTTGTCTGTTTACATTTTGCCGGACTGTAGGCGGTTGCAGCAGCAGCAGTAGTAGTAGTAGTAGCAGTAAAAGTTGTGCGTTATAGTCTTGATAACGGCCACGTTAAATTCTACCTTTATTGACGTTTAAGATGTTCTTCTTTAAAAAAAAAGCACAGAAAAAAAATATATATATAGAAAGAGAAGGCATCGTTTAGTGCTTACGACGTGACTATACGCGAAATTAATTGCGAATTGATTATAGTCAACGGTAGCTAATTACTCGATGCGTATATATTACGCGTATATTGAGCACTGCTACTGTTATATTGCAGCTTGGAATTACAATTTTATAATATTGCTATTAATACAGTAATATATAAATGTATAAAAGTGAATTATCTGCTCATATACATAATATATAGAACAGTGAAATTCGTATATTAATAAAAGGATGAGATCGTTAACTTTTCCTCCCGGTTAATTTTATTTCCTTTTACGAAGAAAATTTTATCTCTACACCTCATCACGTTTTAATGAATACAAGCATTGGATATTTAAATTGTTTGTAGATTTTCTAATTAAGTGGAAAATAAATCAAGTCCGCGTATTTCGAAATGAACATAATTTAAAAAAAGTTAAAAGTTTCCGATGTTTTGAAACGTATAAATATCTCGAAAATCAATATAACGTTCGAAGCCTTTAATACGAACAGCTTTAACTAAACACATCCATTAGAAAAGTGAAAAAAGTAATATTTCTAAAATATAATCTACGTCGAACGAGCCATCGATGTTTCTCTTGTAACATGTGCTATATATATTAACCTATCCATTGAAAATTCTTCCACGTGGAGAGAGAGGGAGGGAGGAGTGTGCCATCATGTAATTCCAAGGCCGTACACCCAGCCCTTCGAATTCCATCAAACACACAAGAAGACTCTTCCAAAGTCTTTTATAAAACGTCACCGCTAAGAATTTCTTTGGCACACACGTTTCGCAAGAGAGCAAAGAGACAACGAGTTCTTGTTAGATAAGAATACATTCGATCTTTCTCTGCTTTTCTGTCAAATTAATTTGTAGTGTACGAGTTAAGAAAAAATTTTATTGGAAAAATGATAAAAATTTCAATTTTATATTGTGTACACTGTAAGAAGCCTTGTATTATTTGTCGGAATTTTTCCTCGTTGAAAATTTTTGTGTTTACACATAAGCACGTAAAATTAATATAAAATTTTTTCAAACTTTAAATTTTTGGGTACTTTCAAACAAAATTTTTTTCTCAATTTTTTTATACTTTGTTATCCAAATCGTTTCATAACTTAGAATTACGCATTTTATTATTGAAAATTGTGTATTCATAGATTTTTTTTTAAAACCCACACAAAAATTATTTATAAATTTTAACACAAAAAAATTTATGTCTCACCTAAAACACTTTTAAATCGCAAAGATTTTTCGCAGTTTAAAAACATCTATAATTTAAAAACATTTTTAGATAATATGTAAATATTTTCATAATTTAAGATCCGTAAATAATCCGTAAATAAAAAGGGCACATAACTAATGTTATTTAAATAGGTTATGTGCCCTTTTTATTTTCGGACCCTCAATTCTAGGTCGAAATTTCCTATTGTAGTCATTAACATTTTACATCATTATTATATATGTCTAGTGCACTTCAATTAGAGCATATTGAAAATTTGATCTACATATACTTTGATTGAGCTTTGATATTTACCAAATAATCAATTTTAATACAGTAAACAGAGTGGTTAGATATATTCCCATATATATATGATTATCAAATAGAATTTGATTAGCCGGCTTGATGTTTACACGAAAGCAATGAAATAACGTATAATATAATGCGTCGAATTAATGCCGAACATTATTGTAAATGTAATAAGTTAAAAGCAAAAAGTTAAACCATATCGAATAATCTTTCAGTCCAGTGATCATCAACAATCGCATGTCATCTACTCCTTTAATATAATCCAGTACATCGATTTTACTTTTGCGTTTCATTCGCTAACGAGACTTTTTTTTCTCTCTCTCTCTCTCATCGTCATCATCATCATCATAAATTTATTTTTTGCTCCCGTCCATCATACGTATCGTTTCAACTTTATTTTTGCCGTGAAAATTCCTGAGGTCTCTCCCTATCTCTCTCTCTCTCTCTCTTGCTCTCTGAAACTCGATCGCTTATCTTTTTTCACAAGAGCGCTCGAAAAATAAGCTTTGCGCACACCGATCAATTTTCATTTCGTTGCGCGCGACACACTGTGCAAGAGAGAAAGAGAGAAAAAGAGACAACGCGTAGTTATTTTTCTTATTAGAAGTAAAGAAGCTCTGCTGCAACAGGAAAGGAAAAAAAAATGTTGCTATGAAGAGAGGATATAATAACGAGTATGAAGTACCAAGAAAAGAACGCGGTTTGTTGGAAAATTGAATGTTAAGGATGAGGGTGGATGTTTGATGTGCAAGCATCGGATTTCATTTTACAGTTTTTTTTTTTCATTTTATTACGTTTTTTTCTTTACATTTTTTTTATAAACTTTATAAAGTACATAGTTTTTGAAGTCGTGAAAGAACACTGAATAGCATTGTGATATGTTTTTAATATTATAGTTATGGAATTTTTTCAGAATTTTATTTGAAAAAGTTTGATTTTTATTAAAATATTAACTCTCTTTTTATAGGATAAATTTTCTTCTCCTTTTCACTGATAGTTATAGTAATTGAATTATTTATTTTATAATATAATAATATACTTTTTATTACATTATACGCTTCAACAATCTTTACAATTAAATTTTATAAGTTTAATTCTTCATCTTCTAAGTCTACATCAACTTGCTGAAGTTTATTTAAAAAGTTTGACATTAAAAAACGCTAATTGAAAACTATAATAACTTGTTAACATTAAGTATATATCCCCTTAAATTATGTGAATTAGCGAAGATTCGCATTACCGGGCTAAAAAGTTAAAACTTTATTCGAAATGATGAGCGTAACAAAGTTGAAAAAGCTTTCCCCGATTACTTTTGTTCCAGTTCACAGATGATAAGTAAGAGAAATCCTTACTTACCACCTCTTATACGATCCTTTCCATTAGCTAAACCGTAAAGCTTATATGAAAACTTAACCGAGCTTCGTAAAAGGGAATAAAAATATATATGAAAAAAAAAGTAAACTTATATCGGATTACGACTCACGTTACAATCCTTGGGATTACATTACCTCCTTAAGAATCGAACTCTTATAGATTTTAAATGGATATCAATCGTTTATATAAGTATCCCTTTTTTATATTAGCTCTCGTATAAATAATTACGAAACTTTTCTAATATCAATCGAAATTTAGGAATTATCTTTTAAGCTAAAACGAAATAACTTTTTGGTTACGTACGTTCTTAATACTTAATATTTTTTTATTACAAGTTTAATAACTTTCATATTTTTTTGTAGTATATCTAATCAATTTTTTTCATCATTCTTACATTTTCACACTTAACAAGCTACAACGTTGAATTTAAAATTTACTATAATTAACATAGTCACGCACCTTGCGCGTAAAAATAAAAGGGAAACATTCATTTTGTATCATCGTCATTCCAGCCAAGGTCAAATTCTGGCCGGTAAGAAAAAAAATTGTGCGTGTGCCTGTTAATCACACAATATATCTGATTGTTCAAGATAGAAATAACATAAAGTAATAAGCACTTTTTTCCAAATGAATTATTCTATGCTCGTATTATCGTGCGACTAACTCAATTAATACCAAATTTTACTTTTATATTTTTAGTAATTAACAAATTTTAATTCTTACATTCATGTTTTATTTATTTGAAAAAATGGAAATTTTGCAAATCTCCAACATATATACTTTTTTTAATGTAAACTATCAATGCTGGTTAATTTGTCTTAATCTAAGGAGAATCATACCTTGTAATTCTTGTTTTTCAAACTCTTCTGTTTAGATTGATAACAAATACATAAAATTATAATTTTTATTTCTATTTCATATTTTTGATTTTTATGATAAATGATTTAAAACTTTAAAAAACATAATATCTGTATTCATAGATTTTAATCTATAAAAATATGAATCGAATTATTTTTGTTTGTAGAAAAATAATAATCAAATATCAAAAAGCGTAAACAAAAAAATATACACCATAATAAGCCTTACCATAACATAATTTAGCAAACTTATTTTCTTTAGAAAATATACTTTATAACGACTTTACGTAAGAGATTTAAATTGAAATAAAATTATTGAATTTCCAAAGGCAGTTCCGGCAGTCCGTTGCGTTGAATTCGGTATGGTAATAGGTATTGCTTCTTGAATTGTATTCCGCGCATAAGGATTTTCCAAAGTCTCTATTAAAGTAGTTTTCTTAAGTGGATTAAACAAAACGATCGGCTCGTTTATATGGACATGATAGTTAGAAAAGACATTTTCAATATTATACGAACAGTATGTATTTAACTTTAAGTTGAGTTTATTTCTTTATTTTATCAGGAAGCTATTATTGTTATAATGTTCTGATGATTTTAATAAACTTTTATACAAAACGGAAAATGAAACCGTAATATTCTATTTGTATGATAGGGTTAATGTAATTTTTTATCATACAATTAAATTCATTTTGAATATAATTTGATTTTGTTAATTAAGGATTCGTAATGTATATTAAATTGGTTATTTCTATAAAACGTGAATATTTATGTTTCTTATCTCATTCCGCGTCATTGCTTTTATTCTTACCTATATATACAAAAAATAGAGAAAAAAAATGCATACTATTGTATGTAATTTGTTACATCATGCGCCACTCTTTTTCATGCATAAAAAATTCATCAAAATTAAATGAATCCGAAAATGATCGGGTCAAAATCTACGTTAGATATCTGTATTTTGAATTCCTGATAAAAAAAAAAATTTTTAAAGATATTATTACTTTAAAACAAAAATCTAAAGTTTTGCAAAATTAAAGTTCTTCTACAATAGTTTTACTTTAATTATGAAAATACTTGTTTATTAGTCGGTAGGATAAGAAAGTTAATAACCTAGAAAAATGAATGCCTCGCAAGCTAAATGAAGAACATCACAAAAGACTAATTTAAATTTACCTCTTATTGCTTTCAAGACAAAGAAAGAAAAGTTTTTTTGTGAAAAATAATAACCGGTGACAAAACATTAATTTATTTTTTATTATAATAAACGTCGAAAACGTTACGTAGTTCCAGGACAGCCAGCAACATCAACATCAAAATGCAATGTTTCCGGAAAAAAAAGAGTTTCTGCCATATATTTAGCGAGATAAATTAGGTGTATTGTATTACGAGGTTACTCAAGCCAGGAGAAATTGGTACCGGCGAGCGTTGCGCTCTTCAATTAAATCGTTTGCTGAAAAAATCCAAGAAAAGAGAGACCGTATACCGAGCACGGACATTAATGATACAGCGCTAAGCTTACGCTAAACCACATAGAAGTCCTGCGGTTCGCCAAGCCATATATGAATTGCAATGGAAAATTTTGATACATTCGAATTACTTCTCCTATTTCACGCTTTTAATTTTTAGAAAAACTTTCCGATGAAAAATAATAAATATCAAGCTTTTCCACAAAAAATGATGTTTGCATAAATCAACAAAGTGTTAAAAAACACTTTAAAACTCCTATCTACACTTTCATATTAATTAATTACTTTTTTATCAATCCTTAAATATCTCGTCAACTTTTTCCGATATACAACGTTTTACCTATACAAACATAAAGCGCATCTCGTATAATAAACGCTGATTAATTCGTACTCGCGTATTCATTTACCCGTGATTTTTTTTATACTCCTCATAATGCATTTTTTTTCTCTCCGTATAGTTCTTTTTTTACGCTCTCACATTAAACGCGCGACCAAGAGTCAGACGAATCGGTGAACATATTTATATACTTATTCATGAATTTTAAAAATGTTTGCTCCCTCCTCCTTTTTTTTAATAGAAGCGTTAGCGAAAGACCTTTATGCTAATGAATCTCGCCACGGCAGCAGCAATGTGTACTTAACGCTACTCTTTATTAAGCAGTTGCACAAGGTATATTTCTTGTACACATAACTACGCTTTTTATCATCGGCCAGAAAAAAAGAAGTTCGGTTATGAACTTTTCTTGATTATTATGGATATTTAAAGTTTTATAAGCGAATTTCTTTAATGGTTTATTTTAAAAGCGATTTTTACATACGTGTATTATTTAGTTTTATAAAAGTGGTTTATGGTTCATGTACTCACTATATTATAGGTTAATTTGAAAACTTCAATTATGTCAGTTTGTTAATTATTCACGTTTTATTATCAATATGGGTCACTCATAAAAGTAATAAACTTTTTATGATTATACTTATTATGTGTATCGTACAACGTCAGTTGTTTATTTACTGTCAAACAAGTAAATTTAACTTTTCCTTGTTAATGCATTAATGAGCTTTTACGTATTTAATGTGTGTACATTTATTAATTAATATAAATTGAAGTTTATTGATAAAGAAATATTAAATATTTTCATATCAAACAACAAAACATTACAAAATTACAGTGACATAATTGGCCTATTATGACACGGCATGAAATTAGCACCCGAGCTTAGCAAAGATAATCTACCTCGTGCAATTGGCCACTTATGATACAAATGTCATCAACTATTTTATAGCTCGTGTGACAAATTTGCCATTAAGAATGTTTTATATATCAGAATCTAAGCTTTTTGTCTTTCTGCATAAAAATGAGTACGTCCCCCTATCAACTACCTAAGAAACTCGTGCTGATTCTGCAAAATGTATTCACATGTCCGATAGACGTTTTCTTCTCTCGATGATAAATTAGAGCTGACACAACACATCATTATTACGTAAAAGGTCAATACGTCAGTTACTGTGCCTTTAAGGTGACGGTAGAGATATTTCGTTTAATCAAACAAATTTCGTCATTTCTTGAATTTGATGCATCAGTTATTCGATTGTCGTCTGCTTACTATAAATATATGCTTTCATTTAATGTGTGCCGATTACTGATTCTCTACGTTCTAACATAAAGCATAGTGAAAGAAATAGGCATACTAACCCACACATTTTCTTGGTATAACAAAGATAAAACTGTTTCCATCCTTGTTGTATTTGTAATGATAATATATTGTGTCTACACGTTGTCACTATAAACAAAATCTAAACGCTATTATAGCACTGTGTATTTTTTACTTTTCTTCAATATCGATTCATGCGCATTATTCAATTTGTTTCTCACATATTGCCAACAGTTGCTAAAATAAAATTTATTATTGAAAAAAATTAATAAAAAAGAATTCTGCCGCGGGGACTCGACTCCACGAATCTTTATTACGTAGACTTGCGCTTTATCATTGAGCTTTTTTGTTTTGTTGATGACGTTTAATTAAATTTAGGTTATAACATAATATAATAAAAATCCAGAGTTGCATATTTTATAACCTAAATTTAATTGAACGTCATCGACAAAACAAAATGGCTCAACACCAAAGTGTAAGCCCACAGAGCAAAAGTTTTTGAAATCAAATCCCCGCGGGGAATTTTTTTTATCAATTTTTTTAATAATAATTATACTTTAGCAACTGTTGGCAATACATAGGAAAAAGTTGAAAAACGTAGCACTGCCGTTATATTTCCGAAATATTGACAATAGCAATACCCAATACATTGACAACATATAGTCGATACTTTAGATACTTTTACGCGGGATGGTATAACGTGAAGTTAGCGATAATGTCGTAATTCATTGTTTATGTCACGGGAAAGCGTGCTATAAGTGCGATTTCATGTTATCCAATATTATAAATATATTCAATAATTGTATCACTGTTAGTTTTTAAGTATTTTCATTAAATCGCGTATTTATGAATTCTGTATTAGGTACTTTCTACCATAAAACACAATCCACAATATTTGTCTCATCTCCCACTCACGTTATTGAACGAGTAATCCATCTATTTAATTTTTACACGAAAATGTCACATTAGGCGGCGACCCTTCAAAGCACGGATCACGCTTAATGCTGTTTAACTTACAAGGAGAGTGTTTCACCTTCGGGTCACCGTTTTTGCTCAAATTTTAGGAATATTTTCTAGATGCAGAAATATGAAGAAAGACAAAATTTTAGAGGCCAACACTCAATATTTCGCTAGTTACAGGCCATTGAAGAAAATCACTAAAAAAGTTACTAGATTTTCAAACGCTTATAGTTCTTCAGAATTATTAGCTAGAAGCTTAAGCCTTTTTTTAAATGAAAGCTGAGCTCAAATCCTTTCGAAATAGTAGTTATAGCATATCGAAATATTATTTTTTCCCAAAGTTATAGCATAATAAAGATTGAACCCAATTTTAGCTTTTATTATTAATTAATGTTTTACACAAAAAAAACTTTGGGAAAAATAATATTTTGAGATGGTATAGGTGCTATTTCGAAAGGATTTGAGCTCAGCTTTCATTTAAAAAAAGGCTTAAGCTTCTAGTTAATAATTCTGAAGAACTATAAGCGTTTGAAAATCTAGTAAGTTTTTAGTGATTTTCTTCGATGGCCTGTAACTAGGGAAATATTGAGCGTTGGCCTCTAAAATTTTGGCTTTCTTCATATTTCTGCATCCAGAAAACATTTCCAAAATTTGAGCAAAAACGGTGACCCGAAGGTGAAACACTCTCCTTGTTAGTTGGTTAACTAAGATACCTTTGTGCCATCTAGGCAATGTGTCAGTTGAATATAAATATTTTATATCAATTGAATTAATTATTCTACATTTTAATTACATTTATACATTTATAAGATACTTTTTAACCTTATTATTTCGGATTTATATTTTCATTTATAGATGTTATGAAAAAAACATTTATTCGATCGTGATTTTGGGATGTATGCATCAGACCTTTAGCGAAATTATGAATAAATCAATCCATGTACGTATAGGTACACTATTAAGTCTAATATATTCATTTAACGTTTATTTTGAGGTACCCAAAGCTTGCCTGAAAATTGTATTCATTTATAAAGCAATGCTATTAAAACGCCAGAGGCCAATTGCTCGATCAATAAAGCTCTGATGTATACATCTATGAGTGTTGCGTTATGGTTCATATATATGTAGTTGAGTCGTAATGAGTTACAACGTTGACGCAAGTGTGACGCGTGCGTTAATTTACATAAATATCAGTTATAATTAAATAATCTTTTTTTCGTATATTTTATTTCCTTTGTAATTGTTTTATCAATCTTGCATTAAATGGTCCATTAAAATTGAATTCTGAACGGCTTCTCTGCATATTATTAACATAAAATTAAAACCGAACTAAATTAATAAACCTCGCAATTAATAATATCAATATGATGAAGCTTTGTGCCTAACTTTGTAATTAATTTATATGCTCTTATATATTTTAGTTTTAATAATTCAAAAATATTAAGAACCTTAGTAAAATTATTTGCAAAGCTATGAAAAAATAATTTAAGATAAATTCCAAATTATTACATACATCAATATCAAGTTATTTGTAAAAAATCGAAACGCAGTTTTGAGTTGTGGAATACCAATTTAAAAACCATCTCATTCTTTAAACTCATGAAAAAAAGTTAATATATCCTGATCAACTTAAACCTCAATGCTTATGTGAAATGTATCCTTCTTATATCCTTTTTTCTCTATATTAAAAAAAAAAGAAAAAAGTTTAAGAATTCATCTTAACATCCTGTAACATTGTAATGTTTATCTTTTTTCAGTTACCAGTGGGCGGGGGCGGTGCCGTGCTGGTGCTCAGCGAACTCGAAAGCATGGCGTCAAGACAGCAACGTGAAATCGCCCAGCAACGCCGACTCCTCGAGCAACGTGAGGCCCGGTTAGCCGTATTAAGAGGCGCTCAGGTAAATGCACAATCTCTTTTAGTTTTTTTTTTTTTTTATCTCTCTCTCTCTCTCTCTCTTTTTCCATATACATATATATATAGTGTTATATACTCTTATTACAAGCATCCAAAGCTAATATACAATAAGCTTCCGGCCAGGGTTATCGACTTACCTCTTCTTCGTGTAATAAAATACTTGAGAGCTATCTCTTCACTTTATGCATTGTGAAAAATTGTCACGAGGTTTTTAGTTGCTTCAAGTTTTATCAAAGAATAGTTGACACGTCCTGTTTCGTGTAATTGATATTTTTTTGCAGATTTTTTTTTTCTTAAAAAACTAGCTTAACATTTTTATTATGCATTTTTATTGAAATCATACATAACGGTTTGTTTATTAACGTTAATCGTTTTAGATGTTGATAGAATTTTAAGTACAGTTTGCTACAGATGTTAAAGGATGTAGTTCCAGTTTGTCGTGTTCATGTTTATATCAATACAGATTTTTTTTTAAAAACTTAAACAAGCTTTTAGTAGGCCGTTTCCTTGCTGAACTTAATGATAAGTTTGAGCGCACTTATTTATGACTTATAAAAAGGAAGTATTTAATCTTTTATAATATTACATCTTGAGAAATACCTGGCCTACATAGGAAATAGACCATTTATTGAATGTTTTATAAATCAAGTAATTGACTGTTTTAAGCACCACCTTGTTTAATGCATGAAAATCAGTAAAAGGCATGCTTGCCAAGCTATCACTTGTACGCACGAATTTCCAATACTTTTTATTTAATTGAACTATATTGAAATATTGAATTTATAAATTCTTTATGTGTTATCGTTGCAATTTTTTTACTAGAAGAGATAAAAAAGAAAATTAAATATTTCACTGAAAATAAACGATACAAATAAAATGCTAATTATAAAATAAGCTAATATTCTGATATAAGCTTATTTTATAATTATTATTTTATTCGCATGCTTGGCCATTTATTATTTAACCAGCGAAAAACTTTAATCTTTTTTAAAAGCGTAGTATCTTCAAGCTAATTAAATATGATTAATACCGCTAATCGTATAATAACAAGTTTTAATGGAAAAATAATAACTTTGTTAATTTGTACATAAATTTGAATATTTTTACCTAATACCAAATATTTGCAGAAATTCCATGCTCGGCCGTGCCATTAAAGCAAAAATATTGACCCTTAAGATTTTGTTTCTTTTTTTTTTCTCCAAAGTATAAACTACCTCGTGTAGATAATTGTAAATGCGGATCTAAATTAAATTCCACTTTTCATATTTTTCAACAAATAAACAGGTTTTTCTACCGCGCCACGCCATATATTTTCCATTAAATGGCTTGCCATTAAATTAACATACACTACTGGCTGGCCGGTATTGCATTTTCCTCTGGGTTAAAACTTCTGCCTGGAATTTTACTTTCAGGAGCTCGCGATATATCACGTGACACGAGAGAGAGAAAAAAAAATAGAGTCTATACGGCATTTGATTTATTTCCGTTTTAATAATTATGAACTTTATATTAAATGCCGGACACAGTATCATAAAAGTTTAATATTTAATCAAAAGTTTCTCATATTTAACATTATAAAACAGAAAGAACAAATTGGACTAAATGGACGATATAACGAGTTATATTGTTTCGTTAGGAGCTTTTTTTTCTTTCGCTTTGGCGCATAAACAAAACGTAAAGAGAGCGCGTAATTAATACGGTATAGTTAGTTTTTTTTTTTTTAAAGTGCAATAAACAAAGGCACAAACGATGATAAAGTAACGAGTAAAGTGTCTTGTACTATATATCTTCTTGTAAAAAAACATGGTGTACTTGAAAAAACTTTTTTTTTTTTTAACCTTCTCCTACCTTCAAATGACTTCTTTTACTTAGCCTCGGTGATTTACACTTTGATCCTTTTTCCGTCTCCAACGAAAGTGCACGACTTTTACGAGTTTTCGAAAATCCGATTTTATATACCAACCAAACCTTTTAAAAAGGCGTTGCTGCTTTTTTTTCATTGCATACTTTTTTTTTTTTTTTTAACTTGCGTTATAACGTTAGTTTTGCTCCACTTTTTTGTCTTTTTCATTCGCGGTGTATATCGTCAAAGGACTCCCAAAGAAAATCTAAAATAAAAAGACTTTTCATTGCCGAAGAAAGGAATTAGAATAACTTAATATAAAGGTGACCTGTATGAATGAAAAAATTCCTGAAATGCCTTTTATTATATGTATATGTTTTTTAAATTTATTAGATTTGCAAATTTTGAAAAGCCGCTTTTTTCGGAGCTCATTAAAATTAATTCAGTTTACTCTTGGGTTGTATAGAGGCAATGCCAGGTAGTAATTGACAGAATTTTAATTATGAAATATTTTAAAACTTATAATGAGTTTAATTAATTAATTAAATTTAATTTAAAGTTATTTAAGCGCAACCTCGCCAACAAAAGAAGTCATGAAATTTTTGAACTTTTGTTAAAATCCTAAATGTCTTGGAGATTAAAACTTTCAGCGGTTGTTTAAGACATTATAACACATAAACTACGTCTTTGAGCCATAAAATGAATGACTAATTAAGAAAGAAATGGTAATGTTTGACTACTGCAGACATTAGAAAAGCTTTAACCTTTTATTCAAATGCAAAAATATATATTTCCTTAGCTAATTTACCTGAAATGCAATGAAAGAAGGAAAAGAATGAGCCTTTACAAAAAACTAATGAAATTTAGTTAAATTAATTTGTTTTTTTAACCAAATTTTAAAACAACTATTTAACCTTTTAGTACTCAGAATATCTTCTTGTAAGAAAAGAAAATATTTTCTTTTATACAAATGTGTATTTATATAAGTAAAATAGAACAGCATAATTAAAGAAAAAATAATTTTGAAGAATATGATTTCTGGAAGGGTAAACGTATACATCATATTGGAAATTTTGGGATAAAAAAAGGTTAATCATCGTAATACAAAAAAAGACGTTTTTGATTAATTATTTGTTAATTTATTTTCTTATATGAATAAATGTCTACTATAATCATCAGGACACATACATATATTTCTCTGAGTTTTCAAAATGTTTCAAATTTATAAAATTAAAATTAAAATGTAGTTATAATTTTTTTCATATTTTTATATTATCACAATACATTAATAAAAAATTTAATGTAATCTAAAATGTCCTGGGCATTAAAGTGTTGATCTGCTATGTAATATTTTGAGATTTACAGTTTTTTTATATTTAATTAATTAAATTTATTTTTAAAAAATGACGCTTTTTAAATTATAAAATAATGTATGGTATAAAAGTGCTTCATGTTTCATTAAGTGTAATTTGATTTAATTTAGTACATTTTATTTTTCGTCGTTTTCCAAATATTTTAACAATTTTAAATTCCTTACTTAAGCTTCCTTCATTTAGCTTAACGCAAGAAATGTAACGATATTAACCTTTTTATTCTTACGTTATTAAAAAAAAATAATAAAAAGAAAATACAATTTCCAGACGAATTAACTATTATTACGTAGAAGCCAGCTAACTTAGAAAATTAACTAAATGTATATAAAGTAGAAAAAAAAACGGCACTGTAGAAGCTGCGTTGATGTGCACGCAACTGGTGGAAATGACAAGAGAATTAGTTACTCTTTTCTGTCTTTTCTAACTATAGAATTTTTCGCAGGATTAGAAACCAAATTTCTAAATTTTGTCTTGTAAAATATGAACCTTAAGTTTTTAACATAAGAACATTAAAATAATCATCTTGAAAATTTAAAATATATATCTGTATATATATATATATATATATATATATATATATATATATATATATATATATAATTTTTTAAATTCAAACTTTTTTAGATTTTTATTATTTTGTATTTTTTTTAAATATATTTTAAAAATTTATTTTGTATTATTGTAATTCTTTTTTTGTCATTTTATACGAACTCTTGAGCTGACATTTGCTTCTATTAATCCTGAGTCAATAGAAGCAAATGTCAGTCAGATGTTACCTTATTTAATGAATTTGGTTATTTACTGTAAAAGGAAAAAAATAATTTTATTACAGTTGCCCAAACAAGAAATTCTTTTTATTTATTTTATTTAACGTCGCTGTATTTATGCTATCATTGCTATGCTAATTAGCGACGAATGTTTTCAGTGTGTTTGTAAAACAAAGCACATGTAACGTACAGTGGTGCTTGTATCAATCGGCCGAGAGCGGGATTCGAACTCGGGCCCTCGGGTTACAAATCCATCGCTCTACCGACTCAGCCACTGGACACCTCATCTATTCAATGTGAAATATTAATATTACAGTTTTCAAATTTTTAATTCTTAATAAAAAATTTTTTTTTAGTACCTCTAAATTATACCTTTTTACTTTAACTAATAAGCAAAGCATCGTGAAGATAAGCTTCTGAAGCGCAGCTCAAGTCTACAAAATTTATGCGTAGAGCAGAACTTATCTTTCTTCGCTTCCGTGTCTTCTATATTAAATATACTTATATACATTGTTTTCTAATTGTCGAGTTTCTCTTGCCTCGGGAAAATAAGAGGCATAATAGCAAGTTTAGGAAATGCGATTTTACGAGGGAAGATACCTGCTTTTTGAATGTATGACAATGTTTTGAAATTAGCTTGATTCAGGGTGCGTGCATGAAAAATAAAATTATTGAATTTCATAATAAATTTTTTTAATAACCGTTTTCAATGTTATTTGTTAAGTTATTGATTTTGGTATAAAAATATACTTTTAAAAATGCATTTTTAAAATGTAAAAAGTTTATTTAGAAATATAACTAGGTGTATTACATAGCCATAAAAGCACTTTTATTCCATTTCCATAAAAATCCTTACGTGAAAAGCTTTTTGAATTTAAAATCATATACAAAGGAGCTTTTAGTTAATAGCTCAAAGAAAATGGTTTTCAGAAAATATGAAAATATATTTTCTTATCTTTCTAATTTTTTCAAATAGTTAAAATTTTCTTATCTTTCTAATTTTTTTAATTAGTTAAAATGTGTATAACGCTCATGGACGTGAAATTAAATTTTATTAAAAGAACGTATTAAGTTTATAAGCCAAAACAAAGCTGTATTATTTTCTCTGTCTGTTACTTGTATTTATATAATAGGAAATTCACGGTTCAGTCTCTATCTAATGATACATAATAACATTTTCCACGTTGTATTTCAATTAATAAATGAAAAATTACACAAGCGATTCCGTAATTCCTCTTTGGAGAGAAAATTTTATAATATTAATTACATTACTTTGATGAAGATTTGCGTACAAACATTTTCCAAATTCAACTAAAATAATAATCACATTTAGAACAAAATGTTAATTCGCAAGGCATTTCAATTGAAACGTTATAATATATTTAAATTACATTCGCGTTAATACGAACGCTTGTATTAAACAAGCATTATTGTCTATTAAATTTTGCTCATTCATTTTCGTCCGATCGCTCATTGAATAAACTACTAATCGATGCGGCCCCCGAGTTAATTGAATTTTGCGGTATTAATATTGATTTAAAGTACTTGTAACAACAAACATATCCATAATGTATTAATCATAACAATATTTAAACTTAATCCACATCAGCCTCTAATAACACAAATCAATTTATAATGCAATACAGGAAAACTAGAGAGGCTGCATTGTTTAGAGAAAAACAGGGTATGTTTTGAGGAGTAAATTTAATTAAAATCTTTTCATTATTAAAGCATGATTATAATTTTAACTAGAGCAGCGTTACGGGCACGAGTAAAAGCATTGAGTGTACAGAAATATTTCTAAATATTTACAGAGTGTAAAACAATATTGAAAATATTTAATTACTTCGTGTAAAGTATTAAAATTTTAGAGTGTACATATTAAAAATTATTACAAAACTTATTACATGAAAAAAAAGATAAACATTAGCTTTGAAAATTAAAAACAATATTTCATTGAATTATTGAAATAAATAAATTGATGGTTATTGCTATTCAAAATGTTTGCTCTTTTAAGGGAACACTTATAACACCTCCGTAAAGGAGTGTATATTCCTATTTACCTCCCTAGAAATTCTGAAGAACTTTTCTGAATGTGTTCAGCATATTTTCTTAAACATAACATAAGGGAAAAAGTTTCTACACGAGAAATAAAAGGTATACAAGAGTTAAACTTGTTTTTCAGGTTATTGTTTCTTTCGGTTTCTGTAAATATTCGCCCGATAACGTGACCTCGCTCCAACGGCGACAATACCGTATTATATTTAATAAAATATTTATCTTAGTTTATTCTTCATTGAAAAGGCTGCGCTACAGAAAACATAAAAATATTGCAATATCTATTAACGTTAAAATATCCGTCTCTTCCTATCGTAGAATGAAAGGAAAAAAAACTACTTACTTCTCTATACGACACTGCAATAAACCTTACTGAAATTGCGGCGTTAAAAAGGTGGCCTCTCACAATTAAACGTCAGCAATTGCAATCCCAAGTGTATACTTTTTTTTCCTTAGAGAGCAAAGAGAGAAGAAAAAAATATATATACGACCTTAAGCAAACCTCGTATAAGCGTTTATACACAAGGTTATACTCGGAGAAGATAAAAGCTCTCGCTGGGGCGAGAGAAAGAGAGAGAACGGGGGTGAAAGTGAGAGAGAGAGAGGTTCAGGGCGCGCGTTTAAAGGCGAGAGAAAACGTCACGACGGCTTGTAATAAAGACCATGTTGAAAAGGGGCTTCCAACACGTAATTTTACACAGTTTGTGTGTACGACTAGTTGCAAATCTTTCTAGACACGAAGAAAAAACTAAAATTTTTTTTCTATACGTGCTGGCGTACCTTTTTTTTTCCTAGACTTTGTGTTATTGTTTTCTTTGTGTTCTTCTTGTTGTCTTTTTTTCAAATTTATTTTCCCATTTTAAATTTCACATTTATCTTTTTTTTTTACATTCATTTTATTTGTATATTTAATACAGTGAAAAGATATTTATTAAATTGAAACTCTATTTCTTTTATAGAAAAAAATGTCAATATGTTTCTGATACTCTCAACTGAAAAAAATCCCTTTATCATTTAGAAAAATGTTTTTAATTTAATGTTTGACTTTTCCGTCGATTTTTTATAATTAATTTTGATTGTACACTTTGAAGACACCACTAACCGACATTTTGGTTTCGTCTCCAACGTATTCTTGAAAAAGTTCAAGGATAGCGATGAAATGGATGAAGGTAAAAAATGAAAGAAATGCTTTAAAGGAAGTAAGAAGACGTTCAGCGCCAGGACGTTTATTTTATTTCCAAGTTCAATTAGCTAGCTTTAAATCGACGTGGAAACACGAAAGAATACTTTTAATGGGATCTACGCTAAGGTATATAAAACCAACAAGAAGTAATTAAGACTTTTTAGCTCGTATTTCCTAGCTTCTATTCGTTTCTTCGTCATTTTTTTTTCTTCTCTTTTTTTCTATTATTTTTTCTTATTTTTTTTTTTTTAATCCAGGGCCCTTATCTCGCACTATTTTATATTTGAGTGCATTCGCTAATTGAAATAATGAAATAACAGGGTCTTAATCTTACTTCTTTTAATTTACTTTCAAGTATAACGTCTTATAGATCTGTTATTTAAAAAAGTTTGAGAACAAAGTTTTTAAGAAATCATATGGTGTACTTTTTAAAGTTTTGTTTAAATAAAAAAATAAAGTTTCGTTTATGACTAGTTATAAAGCGTAATTTTAAATTGGACCTTTTTTGAGTGAATTCACCAGTTCGTTATATATTTTTATACTGTATAATAAAATTGAATGAAAATTCTCATTTTTCATAGAAAAAAATTTGCTTGTTGAAATAATTCACGTTACATTTTTTGCATTGGTCGTGTTTGAAAAAAAAAAGAGAAAAGTTTTATTAGAGTCATTCAATAAAAGTTTGACGTACTTTTAAAATGTAGAAATTCACATCAAAGTTATTTTTATATGTATAGTTTATAAAATTCTTTGACTATATAGCATTTATTTTTCCTATTTTTGTAAACTTTATTATAAAAATAACATCAGAAAGAAATCTAGAAAGTTGCTAATTATTGAAAAAACTATTTATTTTGTATATAATCAAAAGCTTACCATTTTAATAAAATTAATATTTGAAGCAACTTTTATTTGAATAATTTACATAATGTTAAAGCTTATTAAATGATTAGACTACTTATAATCCTACATAAATTTCATTACCAATCTTATATCAGCAAAACTCCGAATAAAAAAAAAGAAGCAAACTTCACGTTCTCTTCCGCATTACCACAAGTGTGCTAATTCGCGTTGACATAAGTTTACTCTTCCTTCCAAGAAATTCCTTCTCTCATCTTTTTCCTATAGAGTGTATATACATACATCCCAAGACGTACCCTCGAGGCACAATAAGAAGGAGAGAGAGAAGACCTAACACACATACTTGAAGGAAGACTTTGTAAATACGTATATCCGTTGCACACGCTCGGTATGTATCTCTTCTGATATCTAAATTGACATCTCTTGGTTGGGTTCTCTCGAAAGAAGAGAAAGAGAAAAAAAAAAGGGGGAAAAGACCCTTTGACCCTTAAGGAGTATTATAGTACCCCCTAAGTTTCTCCCCCCCTCCCCTCTGCTCTTTCCAATTCGAGTACACATTGTGTGGTCTTTCTCGAAGAGAGCCATTACGATAATTAACCGGACTGCATGCGCTCACCACAATCATTATATATGTACTCTTCGTTTGCTCTTTATTTTTTTTTTTTTTATTATTCTCTCTTATGGTCTTTCTTCCTTATGACCACGTTTTCTAGAATGACATTAGAGCTATCCTGCAATGCAAGCACGTATATATGCACACATTACACGCAATGACTACCTTTTGTTTTCCGTTGATGTTTGCCAACTCTTCAAGTTTTATGAGTATTCTCCACTTTTTTTTTCTTTCTCCTTTCTACATCACTTACCAGAGCTAACCGTTGATAAGGGAGAAGTTTTAATAATACAGAAAATTAAATTTCAGGAGATGATGGCTCGGATGGACTTCATATCATCCGGAATTTAATTGCTAACTTTGATACGGCAAGTTTTTATGTAACCAATGCATAAAAACTTAATTTGAAGAAAAGCCGATGTATCAAGGACAGTTTTATTATTTAGAATAAACAGAAAGACTTTTTCTAAATTTAATTGTATCATGGTCGATATATTCCGAGCGGCTAGTTCCTAGTTGTAAAAAGCGTTTCGTTCATACCGTATTTATTTATGATCTTTACCAGACCATAGGAATGCCTCTCTTTTATTTATCGGTTGTTTAGGAAAGCGAAAAAAAAAACCATATAACGTGGGTTAAGGGAGAGGAAGCTTGAGTTAAGGTTGGGAATAAAATTGTCTTGACGTGTATACAAGAACGACTGTTTTTGACTTGAAAGGACTCTAATGGGGTTTAGTCGTCGCATGAATTTTTTATCACAGTTTCATTATGCATTATATTACTATTATAAACGAGAAAATTTTCATATTCGCAACATAAAACAAGATGTTTTTTTTAGAATTGTTAAATTAAAACAAGAGCACTTGTATTCAAAATTAGTTTATACTTTTACAATGGTCGTTAAAGCAATCCAAACTTTTTTTTTATAAGGATAAAAAATTCATCAGCTCAAATATTGCTTTATCGGTTTTTTGTAACTAAGTGCAGGCGAATTAAAAATTTATAACTTTTATGTTGAAGTTTAGTTTATGAAATTTTGCTCGCACTATATAAATGGGCATTAATTCAAGAATAATCATAACATGAAACTAAAGTTCACAATATATATATATATATATGTATGCCTCTAGTAAACAAGTGCACGAAAATTAGTTAAATTTTGGAACGTCCATTATCCGCTTATGTGATTTTAAATGGAAACATTCAACATGCATGTTTCGCATGGATAAAACCAATTTTGTACACGAAATCATTACGACATAAGCAATAAATCTAACTTTTGCTATTCTATTCGTGTTTATACGTAGAAAAAATTTTTTTTTTTAATATTACAATGGAAGCATGACATGATAGTCAATTGAGTTAAAAATCTTAAATTATCAATAAAAACTAACACGAAACTTCTTTGAAGATAAGCACCATTTGGGTGTTAGTTTTTGTTTATCAAATTTAGTTCAGCATCAACTCTTCTTCTTTTTTTCCAATTTTAAATTTCTAAAGTGCTATTAAAATTTAGATTTAAAAAACTAGCTATTCGTGGTAATTAAACTCAATTCACTCTACAAAACCACTTCAGTGGAACATCACATTAGTAGAATAACAAGAGCATTTATTTCCAAGATTATTTTAGTATTCTGTGACAAAACCCGACAAACATATCACTCATTGTTTTTTTATTCTTCAGTACAATAATCATCATGTACATATAGTTGATATCTATATTTAGTCAAACGTATGCGCCGACAATGCTTTTAAAGAGCTTTCCGTGAGGTTAGTATGAAGAAAGTCATATACATAAGAATCCCTTGTGCTCTCGAGCTTTGACGATGATCAGATAGCAAAATTCAAGCCCATATAACAACGTGTACTTACAAGAAAACTAGTACGAAGAAGCATTATACAAAGAGAAACGTATCAAGAGAGTTAGTTAAAAGATAAAAAGCAAAGGTTTGTTGCTGTTGTTGTTTTTGATGAATCTATCTCTTCTTATTCTTGTACGAGAGGCTGAAAGATCCACGCTTACGATTTTGTTAATTGTATATTTATGCGTAAGCGACGCAGGCTTAAATAAAAGATCAATCAAAGGAAGTTCGTTGACATTGTTTAATTGAGAGCTGAAGCACTCTAGATGATGTTTCTTTTTGCTGCTTTTTTTCTTTGTTTGTCTTTTCATGCTTCGCTAATCATTCGAGGAGAAATCCAATGAAATATTTCAAGCGAGTCTTTAATTGCTGTTGAATTTTCATGAATTAGCTTTTAATCATCCAATATTAATTGATGACTTTTAAATAACAAATGCAAGAAAAAAAATTGTTAACAAATATAACGGTTTCATTTAAAAATACTTTTGCATTGTATAAGAATAAAAATGTCGAAAGAATTTTATTGAGATCCTGCTTACTTAGGAATTTCTAAAATTAGCTGAAGTGACTTGAGGCGGTGGTAAATTTTTTTCTTCCTCTTGTTGACACGGTATCTCGAGGACTGATTATCGAATATACATTAAATTTCTAAAGTGTCTTATCCAGCGCTATTATGAATTATGATAAAGGCGATCAATTTTTTCATTAAGCCACATCAAAGAAAATAATTCTTGTAATAAAAGATGATTTTAAAAATACTTTTGCTTTCAATGTTATACAAATGATAAAAATAAAAGTTTTATTTGAAATTTAATTAATTTTGTGTCAATGTTGATCTTGATTATATTGTTGACCTAGTTTATTGATATGTCTATCTTATTAGAAGTAAAATTATTTATTTAGAATACCAAAAAGAAAAACTGCTACTTTATTGATTATCTCTCGCCAACAACATTTAAATTCTTGATTTTAAGTAACGCATAAAAAACAAAACTAATTAGCTAAATAAAAATCAAAAAAATATATTATCTAAAACCTGATAAGATGCTATCTTGGCAAATAAAATGTTATAATAATTTTTGTCACATTATTTCTCTTCGCAGATATTATCATTTCACACATCAGAAACACGTATATATATATATACATTATACATGCGAGATTAAAAGCAGTTTCTGTTGACGCATGTATAATTCAACCTTCTCTCCCGAGCATTTCAGGCTTCTAGTATAGTACCGTTTGTTTTACATATATAATACATAACGCATATATTCGTTGATTTTTTATTTATGCTTATGCATACTCAGGCACGACGTATCTTCCAGAAAAATCTCTACTATCATTCCTGGCTCTGGCATTCTTCATCTTTCTCGTTTCTCTGTTTTCTCTCGTATTTTTTTTTCGAACGTGAAATATTTTATTTTTTATTGATGCTCATTTTAATTTGATGAATTTTTGTGAAATTCGATGAACGAAAAATCAAAATTTATCCTGTTTATTAATTAATAATTGAACGTTCGTCAATTAATATTTGTTATTGTACTCTAATTAAGCAATCAAAATATTGAAATTGCACATAGTTAATCAACAAAAATAATAAACAACGAAAATAGTATTGATAAATTTTCTAACCCCGGGGTACTACTAAACATTCAAATGTTGGTACTTTTAATATTTCAAAAACATTTATTTTCGGCATTGATTTACAATTCAAAAACACAATAAATAAAATATGATATTTTTCCCAGAGATTATAATACATTTAACCATTTCGTTCGATTATAAAGTCAATAAAAAAAACTCTTACAATATGCTAAAAGTTTCGGCGAAAAAAGAAAAAAAAATTTTTCCTACTTTGTTATATTTGAAGGAGCCACTTTTAAAGGGGAAAGAATGAAAGAGTATCCAACTTGAACTTTATAGCTTTGGAGTATGTGGAATGTGGAAGATTCTTCATATTCCTCTTGATACTTTTCTTATTCCTTTTATTTTTACGAATTTAAGGCAAGAATACACAAGAATTTATATCAGAATTTATGAAAAAAAAGGTATAATCAATATTTCTCCCGATTTCAACGAAAAGAATAACTGCACCGAAAGCTCGATGTTTATTCAAATGTTATTTAAATGCTAAGGTAATATTTGAGAACATAAATAACGAAGAAATGTTTACGTGATTTAAAGAATTCCTGTATCATTTTATGTAAGTAATACAATTATTCTTTTATCTACCAACAGATCCTCCGGATATACGAGCAATTTTCATTGCATTACCATGAAACTCTCGTAAAAAATAGATGATCTGAATTAAACTCTGATAAAAAAAAACTGTACACAAAAGGCCCCCTGACATTTTTTTTTCGCCCATATAACTCTAATGAAAGTGAGCAAAACTTGCAAATTTTCATTGTACGAGAATCGCTTTTTTTTTTTTTTTTAGTTTAAACTTCAACGTTGAAATTCAAATTTTTTTCCACTTTAGTGAAATCCAGACGCACGCAAGCTTCGTTTCTCACTTTTCAGCGAAGCTTTTGGATTTCACCCTACTTCTGTTAGATTCGGTCTAATCCATGGGTATTAGGCGAACTGTATTTCTCTTCCATATGCCTCAACTATTTTTCGGACGACGTTGCTTTTCAAATGGAAGGTAGAAAAATTTTTATCAGTTGACGGGCTCCCTTTTTTTTTTTTAACTCGTCATTGGATTTTATACGTCTTCTTCGTATTTTTTTTTTCTACGATAGCTCGTTTTTTTCCGGCTTGGGGAAAAATTGTATCCTTTCTCTTACTTTTAATGATAGTGCAAAAGTCAGAAAGGTATATATTTCATAATTTAGGATTCTTGATATATGAGAGCTGGAAAAAAAAGAAGAAAAGGTTTTAGATGACTTTATGAGGGTTTTCCTTAATTGAGTAATTAGTTTCGCTCATAGAGGGATAACTTCTTAGCCGGAAGGTTAATGACCTCCGAGAGTTGAACTTGTTATAAAAGATAATAATAAATTAAATAGAATTGTCGAAAGTAAGATTATTTTATTATTTGTATAATCTTCTTGTTGATAATATATTGTTTTTTATTAAAATTTTGAACGAATAAGCATAAAATTAAAATGCTCAATTTTAACGTTATAATAAGAAAAAATTTTATTTATTGATTTATTTAGAAATTCGTACTACGGTCGTCAGCAGCTCAGTCGATAGAGCGATGGACTCGTAATCTCGAAGTCTCGAGTTCGATTCCTGCTCTCGGCCGATTGATGCAGGCACCACTGTACGTTACATGTGCTGAAGTTCACTAACATACTGAATTCAGCAATGTTAAATAGAAAAAAATATCTATATTTTCATTCAGTAGTTATAAATCTATTTTTTTTAATATGGATAAACTACAGGTATTAAAAAAAATAAAATGTAATTAAATTTCAAAAACATGTAATTATAAATTGAATATTTAAAACAAACTCTACTTGAATTATGTATTAAGCATGGCTCTAAGAGCTTCGGCTTTAAAAAATGTATTCAAAATACTCAATCCGATTAAAAGTTGTAAAGAAATAAGAAGCAAGAAAAATTAACACGGTACGCCAATAAAAATTAAAACTTTGAATGCAAGCTAATTTGTATAAGATTTTTATTCCTATACGGAAATGATTTTTCTACAAAATTTACAATGAAATTCTACATAAAAATGATAATGATGTTTCTTCTTAATTATTGTGAGGAAATCTTGTAAAATTTATAGAGAAATACTGTCAAAGTTATTGTCACTATGGTAAAAATTATAGGACAAATTTTTAATTTTGTACACATAATCAATAACATTTGAGGTGCACAATTTATAAAATAATCTAAAGGTATACAATGACCCATGATGATAATGACGGCCACTATCGTTTTTATGAAAAAAATTCTCTCCATATATAGAACTTTTGTTATCATAGAACTTTTAAAGGCGTTTTTATAGATAATATTTGATCACCATTTTTATAGAGCTGTTGCAAAATACATCTAAAAGTATTTATTGAAATTTTTCTTAATATTGCAATCACGATTTTTTAAAAAAGATTTTTTTTTCGAAAATTTATAGCATTTTTTGTCTTTTTGATCATAATAAAAAAGATCAGCTTGTACAATTTAATAAAATGAACTCTTAATCTGCGTTGATAAACGCACCTGAAATGCATTTAAATTGAGATTAAACTAAGCCCATAGTCATTATCCCCCTACCCTCTTAACTTAAAACATTAAGTTTTAAAAGCGTTAATTAAATGAACATTGTCTGTGTTGTTTGTAAAACAGGAACCGGCACAACAGGACAGACTGGTAAGGCTAAGGCAGAGGCTGGATCAGCAGCAGAGCAAGTTAAATCGGCTGCGTTTATTAAGGTCGCAGACGGATGCTTCGAGAGCCAACAATGCCACGCTTAGTGAGTAAACTATAGATTTATATTTTTTTCAATTATCATATCTAATAATAAATTTTGAAAAATCTTTCTTCTTTTAATGTAATCGGATTTATTCATTGATTTGCTCTTTTTTGCTATACTTTATGTTTCAATTAAGTAATTAAAATCCCTAATTATTTTGCATCCCTTTTTCGAATTTTGTATTCGCGTCATAGCAAAATGTAAAGTTCCAAGATTAAAGTCTCCTAATGAAAATTTCATCTTTTTTTAAAAAAAAAAGTAAAAACTTTTAATTAAAAATGAATCTATAAGAAAAAAATACACTCTAACATCTTTAAGTAAAAATCCTTCCTAAATTATAAGGGTCTTGAAAAAAGTCGCTTAAATGTTCAGTCTGAAAATTCTGAAAGGAACGAAAAAAAAAATATTTATTTTCAAATTACTGTGATATCATATAATTTATATTTAAAAATTTTCTCTCTCGTATAAACGTTGATGAAATATGTGCAATTTACGGGATTTCACGCGATTCCAATGAGAAAAGGAAAGAGAAAGAAAAGGGGAGAGTAAAGATCTATCTAAAAAGGAATTGCAAATTCCAAGGGGTGATGGGCTCCTTTTTATTTGGGATCTTTTTTCGATAAAGATGCAAAATGTTATGAACGAACGCACTGAGTCTTTCTTTTGTTATTTTACATTTTCTCATTAAATCTCGGATGATAAGCGACCTGGAAAAAAGAAGATTATCAAAAGTCATGAGAGTTTCTACGTTTTGATTAAAACGATTTATTTATCTTTGCTTTTTTTTGGTTTATCTAAATGTTAGTTTTATTACACTGACCTAAAACTGTCCATTTTCATATCTAAATATAAAAAAAATAATAAAAAAATAGAATGATAATGGTACTATAAAAATCAATATTCTTTATTGAAAATTATTGAAAATTATTGAAACTTCCATAGTGATGAAATTAAATATAACTTGCCTTTAATTATTTGATTCTTACTAATATTTCATAAAAACTATCGAGACATCTTTATTAAAAATAATTAGTCTAGACATAAAAAAGCTCGTTGCAAAGTGATAGAAATCAAAGCTAAAGTTTCCAACATTTTTAAAAAGCAATCGTTAGCGCGTATTCCTCATTATTAACAAAAAAAAATATCTCCATAAAAAAAAGAAAAGATGAAAACATCACATTCCAATGTTCCTCGTCTCCTTTAGCTTAATACTTCACCGTGTCTATACTCGCGTTCGAGACAGCTTTATAAGGGACAAGCACCATTGAAATCCGTATATTAATTCATCCGCGTGTAAAAATTTTTTTTTTAAGCGCGTTTGTAGAAATATAAAACAGAGCGTAAAGTTAACGCAAGCTATATACAGTTAAAGAAATATATTTGTAAAGGTAACGCACGTCCTATATATTCAAACTTTTTTAAAAGTTGTTGAAAAAAAAAAAATTGTTAGAATTCTCAAGTAAAGCAAAGATGAAAATAAGGATGATGTCGCATGGCTGAATTGAAAGCTTCTACTTTTTGAATTCATATGCAACTGTTGAAAGAAAAATTTTGTTCAATGTTCGTTCGTTGAATATGTATTATTTAAAAAAAATGATGTTGCCCAGTACCGTTCTAAAAATGTACGGGCCCGAGGTCAAAGACAGCTGAAAGGGATTTACTTTCACAAAAATTCAAAATTTAGGTGATTTTAAAATTAAGGCCACAATTTTAAAACAGCTCGATTTATAGAAAAAACTTTGGTTTTATAATTTGATCGTAATATAATGTACTCTAATGATAAAAATTACTTTGTGATAAATCTATAGTCATGGGTTTCGGCCTCTCAGGACATTGCCATGGTACTGTCTTATAAGCTTCTTCAAATTTAAATAATAATTTTTAATGTCAAAGAAAATAAAATATTCAAATAAATTCTTATGACTTATATTTTTGAAAAATTATTATTTAGTTTTCATAAAAATAGACATAATATTTATGAAATATTAAAAAATATAATTATGAGTAATAATATAATAATTATAAATAATCATATTAATAAAAATTGTTAAAATTATAAAGATATTAATAACAAGTTTATTTGTTCAGATTGTTCTATCAAAATAAACCGTCTTATTTATGTATCAAAAAACGTTTAATGAAACGTTCGCAAGATACTTCGAAATAATATTTTGTTTACTCATAGAAGTAGCTTTACGATAATAAAATATTCTTTTAAATTAGCACAACAGAAAATTTATTCCGAGCAATTATAAATGAAAATACACTGTTTTTAGAAAATGTTTATGCGAGTGCGCTTGCGTTTGTATGTGTTTACTGTCTGTCCGTATGTTCACCTTTATATCCTGAGAAGGGATTGACCTATTTTAATCTAAGACGGCTCATTTTTTCGAATACATGGACGTTGAATGGTAGTTTTTTTTTTATTTTAGTTTCGTTTTATTTTGTATTTTTGTTTCGTATCGACTTTTTGATTTTTGAAAACCAGTTTTTTTTTTTAAGATTATAACGTTAATTTTATTTTATACGCCCAAATAAATTGCAGCAAAATAACCTTTCTACGAACGAATTGAAACTACATCATGCAATGTCCATCTATTTTTTAAGCATTGAAAGACAATCTGAACGTTTTCTAAAAATATAACATTTCGATTTATAAAAGGTTATCAAAAAAGAAAACAATTTTTTTGCTATCACGAAGCTTTCGAGAAAGCGAAAATATCTATTAGCCGATTTTGCATCATGTTAGTTTTTGTTTAAATAAAACATTTGCCACCATTGAAAATTTACCTTTGTTTTACATATATTGCAGATTGTAACTTTGCAAGCATAACATTCAATAATATGAAAAATTCAGAGTAATTCCATGATGTTGTTTGTACAACAAATGTAAACTTTTATGTAATAATTTACATCCGTAGTACAAATATCATCATGTTTATGCACATAATTAAAGTAAATTTACAAACAAAATTTATATTTAACTCCATAAACACGAGAAATTGAGTAATAAAATATATCAACATGAATCAAGAATCTAAATATATACATATAATGATAATCGGTTAAAATCACTAAATGTTTATTTTGTTGAACAATCGAATCTTTATTTTCTAAAAAATTGAGTAATTTTCTCCGAAAATACAAAAACCAAAAAACAAAAGCCGTTGATTTTTCATTCCACGCCCACAAAAACCTCGGCATTCCAAATAATTCCCCTTCACTTTTGCTATCGTTTCCATCATCATCGACAATCTTTCGCACATCAACAATTCGAATTGCATAGATATTCCAGTCTTCGTACTGCAACTGATCGACCTTATTACATCTCCCTCTCTCTCTCTCTGCCCCCCATAAACTCGCTTAATTTCCTGAATTTTCATTTGGTACGGAGGATTGACGGTTTGTAAACGGTTGATGTTTAAAGCCTCGCGCGCACACACTAACACACACACAGAGAGACTAAAATGACAATCGATTGCTTTAGCAAAGTTTCAACTAGATAGGATTGAGATATCTATAGACTATATGGAGAAGGAAATGAGAGAAGGTGTTCGTGCTATATTGAATGCCTTATGCCAAGGTAACAACTGTCGTTTATAGTAAAAAAAGACTTGTTGACAGTTACTGATTGACATCGACATAGGCTAAAGAGAGTAAGAAAGAGAGAGAGAGAGAGGGCTTGTCACCTTTTTAACTAGAAGCTTTAACTTTAAAGTTTTTGAGACAGGCTTATACGTTGTCAGGAGGTGTCTTGTACAGAAAAAGGTTAACTATTGTGGAAACTAACGGTTTCGACTATGTTTAAATAAAGTGACAATATATTTTTCTTAAAAAAAAAAAACATTTTTGAAGAATTTTTTGGATTATTATTTCAGTGTATTATGTTAATAAATGTTAAAATTTAACAGGACGGAATGAATTTGAAAAAATGTCTTTTTTAAAGCAAACTTTGGCTCATATCGAAACATCACGAACTCGACAAAATACGTATTTTACGAAATTCATTCTTAAATGACCCTAAGCGATAAAATTTAAGCTACACGAGCTTCCATTATCCTGTGCACGGAATTGCAATCGAATCGAGAAAAGTGAGAGAGAGCGAAAAAGAACGAGGGAGAGAAAGTGCGATAGCCCGCAGCTGCGTCATCGAAGTTACTTGCGTAACATATATCAAGATAAACGATTTTTACGAAAATCAATTTTTTTTTCTTTTTTCTTCCTTTTTTTTTCTGATATCCAGTAAACCGAAATTAAAAATGAGAAATTTCTTTTTCAATCAGTCCCAGAAATTAAATGTAAATCATTGTACTTTACATTTATATTCGAAATATTCCTTGAACGCTTTAAATTCTATCTTATGAACAATTTCAAGTAATTTAACAATTTTATCGTAATCCAAGTTAAAGACTTATAAATTGCAGAAATTTTCTCCGAAGCTCGTAGGGCAATTTATTTTTATCTTACGGAATTTCACAGAGTATTATTAAAGTTTTTTTTTTTTTTGAAATAATGATAAAAATAGTTATTATCTTTTCTCGTGTAATTAATTACATTAATTTTGTTGAATCTTTCTTCTTTTCGTTGTAATAATCTCGATGATAATTCATTTAATTGATGTAATTAATATAATCTACAAATGCCGACCTATTGGCCGAGTGTTCAAGCGCGCTATAAACTATCAATAAAATTAAGCAGCGAAATGAGATAAAGGGGTAAGAGGTGATATAAAAGATGAGTTTATAAACTAAAAAGAACAAACAACTAGAAAGAAAACAATGAACTTTTATAATTTATACATTTTAAAGGGTGTCGAACAATGTATTCTTCATAATAGTATTCATGTATTATGTCTGACGCAAGTTATACCTTTACTACTTGTATTTTTTCTAATTTTATTATATTTTTAAACATGAATTTGCAATAATTCACAATTGTATAAGACAATAAAAATAATAATTTCCAATTTTCGTCAACTATCCATACAGAACTAATCTTTCCAATAAAAAAAGCTAGTCATTCGCATCTCCAAAATATAGGATACATGTAAAAAAAATAAGAACAAAATTCTTAACGACCCTTTGATGAAATAAAGCTTCTTTTATTCGACAAATTACTATTTCTTTTTCTCTTTTATTTCTCCGAGAAGAGAAGTACAAACGAATCGTACAGCACACATTGTGTACCAGGAAACGGTGCTCCATATATTCGATAATGTTTCTCCATACTCATTCCCCTCTTTTATTTTATTCGTTGAAGGGGAAAATGAATTTTCTGGATGGTTAAATTTGGACATTTGACCAAAGATCTTTCCTGTATTTTATCCTTATTTTACCCTCAGCGTACACCTAACCTTTTCCTTCTTTGAACGCGTTTGATGTGTTTGCACATCAAGCGAGAGAAGTGACTTTTTGAAGTCGAGATTGCGGCGAACTTCTTCCTGCAAGTAGAGAGAGAGAAAATTCTCCTTGTGGTCAGACACGGTTCATTGGCTAAACGCCGTTTAAACAACAATTCGAATTAAGTCAATGAAATTTACTTCTCTTTCAATTATTCTAATGTCTTTTATTAATTTCATCGCGATAAATAAACGCAGAATTCATTTTACAATTGTTAAGCACTGGTATAAAAAAAAATAAGTAACGATGAAAAGAAAAAAAATATCGTACAGCTAGAAAATTTCTTAAACTTTATAGTCTTGCGCTGCGCAACAAAGAAGAAATATATATATATCGGCAAAATCTAAAAAGGATGAAAACTCGATGTATATACGCATGACAACAAAAGCACCGCGTATACAGTTTTTACGCACTCCTTAGCGTTGCAAGGAATAACACCCCAAGGTCGTCTTATAAAGGAATGCCGTTCTATTGACAAAATAACAACCAAGAAATAAAAGGAAGGCAAAGAAAAAGGGAGAGAAGAAGGAGGAGAGAAGAAAACGATCACGGGCTAGAAGTAAAGGAAAAAACGCCAGCGAAGATAGCTATATATAACGTGTACCTATATATAAAACGAAAGAAATGACGAATGTTATGTTTTTATATACGACGGTGATATACGTACATAAAACGAGACAAGCCGAGTTGATGAAAATCGAAATGCATGCTTTGGCTTCTTTTTCTTATGGCTCTGAGTGTATGTGTGCTCGTGCTATTACCGTGAGAGTGAAGTTTGATTAAAATGTTGAATCGGTAGAGGAAAAAAAAATTACTTTTTTTATTAGATTTGTAAGAAAAATGCTGGAACTATTGTATAGTTGAATAAATACACGATTACTCGTTTTATAAATAATATCTTCAAGCTTATGGATTGTTGAAATAGAAAAACAAATATTTTTTCATTGGGAATTCTAAAATATTTCAAAACAAAATAAAAAAGGAACAGTAATAAAAGCTTCGATATTAAATATATTGGAAATTTACGGAAATTTGAAACTCTTTGTCAATGTACAATTACAAAATTTTCCTGTAAAAATTTTAGTAATGTGAAAGATTCCTAGTTATTGATCGCATTTATTTTATGAACATCGGCAGTACTAAAATTCCAATAATTTGTTCGATAAAAATCGTTATATAGATGATCGAAAGTGACTTTACCATTTAAATTTTTATCAGACTGCTTAGGCCGATTTTTATACTTATCACGTACAAGCGTTTGGAAAATTTTCTGTTTTGAGAAGGTTCTTCTTATATTCACTCTATTTTTTACTTGTTGATTTTCATATTTCGATGGAAAACGTTTTCCTGTTTATTTATTTTCCTTCATCTTCAATTCTATTAAGAGAAAATAATAATAAATAAAAATGCAACGTGCTTGATTTTCTAGTCGTTACATCATATTGAAAATAAATTATTTTCTTTTTTATGATTCATAAAACTCTTAAAAAATAGTTAATGTAATTAAAAAATAAAGATAATGCTAAACAAGTGAATTGATAAAGAACAAAAGGTCGTAATTAAAAAAATAATATAATTGCTTATTGGTACGTACCTTTAAAAAAGCGATAATAAAATTATAAAAAGCACTGGAGTTTCAACAGAGCTAAACTCTCATAAATAAACAATAGAATATCACATACGTTCGCAATATGCGAACGGCTGGATAACTTGGTTAAAGAGCGCAAAGAAACGGATTTACTCTGCCGACATAAAATGCTAGTCGATATTCTCTCTCGGTTATACATATATATCGTCTTTCAAGCTTCAAAAGTATATATATCTACAGTATGCCGTTTACTCCTAAACAATCCGAGCGTTTTATATGCATCTACACATATACGAAGCTTTTATTTCGTATGGAGCGAAAATGTATTGTATCATTTTTTTGCTGCATACTGTTCTTAAGTAAATCCCAGAGATTGTATATTGCGAATAAAAAATTGCTCGAAAGATGAGCGATGTTGATTTTTCATACAAAAAAAATGTATCTATCTTTAATAGAAAAAATAAACTGCACGAAGAAAGTATTTCAAAAGTTGGATATACAGTAGGATAAATAAATTTGGCTTGACTGAATATTCCATTTCAAGATAGTACTTTTACTTTTGAAATCTTAGGTATATCTTGAAAAGTAAGTCTTTTTTGGGATTTCTAACTAAATAACACTCACTACTTTGATACAGTAAATTTTTATTTATTTTGGCACTCGCTTTTTTATGGTACAGTTTCTTTATTTAATTAACTTTTTTAATATCTACTGACAATATGAATTTTATAAATAGTTTGGTCTGAGACGCTAATAACGATCATTAGCATCTTAAATAGACGTGAACCTAAAAATAAACTAAGACTTTAAACTTTTGAAAAAAAAAAAGATTTTCTTTCACCTGTCCATCATCAAGTTCATAATTAACAAAAGTAACAACAAGATTTCCATTATAAAACTCTGGTAAGGATGACATCTTCTTTTTAAAAATAAAAAAGAAGTTCGTTACTCGCGAGTTGTTGCGTTCAGAGCCAAGCAGTGTCAAATAATTAAACGAAATAAGTCGGGCAATTAATTCACCGGGATTTTCGCGGCTTAAGAATATCCTTTTTTTTCCCCGTTTTCCTTAAGAAACATCGTACTCAACTTTATGAATTACAAACTCTGGAGAGACTAGAGTAATGATGAAATCCCCCTGTAGTCTTGGAGGAATAAGTCTTCAACGATCTTGAAACTAAAGCCAAGATGACACCGAAGACAATAGCCACTTCTTGTTTTTTTTTTTAATCTTACGTTTTTGTTTTCCATTTTTTTTTTCATTTCTCACCTCTTGCAACCTGTAGGTGTACATATCCACTTGAAATTCTCGTCTTTCGTTTAAGACTTTCTGGGACACAATAGAAGTTTCTCTATTGTTTTTTTTCTCTTCTTTTTCTCTTTTGCCTGGGCTTTTGTTTTATTTTAGACGATAAAATTAAGTGCACACGTTGTATATTAACGAGCGCAATTTTAAAGACTTGTAAAATTTTTATTTTAAATTTAGTTTACTGTTTAATGATTATTTTCATGTACTTTGATGGAAAATAAGTTGCTGAACATTTTAACATAGGGTATTACATTATCTTTTTTGAAAATAAAACCAATAGTTATATTTTATTTAACATCAACCTTATCGATCTCCAAAAAGTATCTCTCTTTTCGTTTTAATACATTTCTACGTGAAAATATTATTTCCAAAACCAGAAATTTTCCAAAAAGCTAAAAGTAAAATTCAACCTTCGAATTTTAATGCTTCCGTTCATTCGAAGAGATTGTGCATCCTCGTCTCGATAGTCAAATGCGCTCGAATTTTCGGGTTTGATCCTTGGATTTCTTTTTCAAAAACCAGCATAAAACTTGCATGTAACATAAAGAGAAATACAAGAAGAAAATTGTTTATTAAATCAATTTTTTTTAACCTACTTTCAACAATATTACGAAAATACGAAATGAATGCGTTAAAAAAATTACCGAATTCAAAATATTTTTGTATGCTTTATCTAACTGTAAATTTAATTTTCGAATTATTGTAATTGTTTAAATGCAGTTGCTTACTCGAAGCGTAAAATCCTGTGCCGTTGCCCGTTTCCGCTCGGTGACACTCTCTTTTGTTCTGAGGAGTTGTTACACCCGAGGCGAAGAGAGAGAAAGAGAGAATTTCTACGCGCATGAGTTTTGTATGAAAGGGAAGAAGAGAAAGAAGAAGCAAAGAAGTTTTGTAAGAACAAAGAAAATGTTGGGAAATCCAGACGAAAATTAGCGTGGTAGAAAAAAATTTTATTCCCGACTTTTTAAGAAGACTTAAAAATACTCAGATTAATGTATATAGTTACAATTGATATAAGGAGTAGATCGCTAAAATGCAAATAAGATATTATTTATGACCTTCTAAAGAGAAAAAATTATTCTTGAACTTTTTAAGCAACTATGCAAGGAAAAAATAAATTTTCAAGTTTTAAACTTCTATGATTTAATAAAAAATTACTGTCTAAATAGTCGAATGTGATTATATTACATAATTTTTCTCAAATATTTCGTATAAAATATTGCAAATAGCGTGCTGTGCATTAAAGAACATTTTTTGCCTGATCAAAAAAAAATGTTTCCTGTTGCTTTAGCACTATACTTTTTTATTAGAGTCTATTGAATTTAAAAAATTTACAATATATTCTGAGCAACAATCGGCAAATCGAGTTGAATTTATTTTTTTTTTGACGTCGCTGTATTTATGCTATCATTACGATGCTAATTAACGACGGAGGTTTCCAGTGTGTTTGTGAACAAAGCATTTGTATCGTATACAGTGATGCTTGCATCAATCGATCGCTGAGAGCGGGATTCGAACTCGAGACCTCGAGATTATGAATCCATCGCTCTACCAACTGAGCCACTGGCGATCTCATATAATAAATATAAAATATTTTTGAAGGTAATGATTTTTCACATAAAGTAAAAATATGATATTTAGACTCGTTATTTACTCATCTTCTACTAGCTTTCAATTGATTGATATCAATAAACGTTTTTTCAGCAACGATTTATTTCTAGAGTTTAACAAATGGTTTCGTCCAAAAATTTCCAACGTGACCTAGTAAAGCTTTTTTAAACTTTTCAATTTTAAGGATGTTCAGTGAGTCTTTTACGTCAATTATTCGTAGGAATGAAAATAAAGTTGAAGAAAATTCTTTTCTTATTTGCGGTTTTCTTCTTGCCTTCCATTTTCTCCCGGGCAAATACTAGCTTGTTTCAACTAGCAAATTGCAAAGAAGGCAACTTGGTTGGCCTAAGATTTAAAAGGCGGTTACTTTGTACAAATGTATATACACACATAACACATCGTATTTCATGATTAAAAATGTTATTTCATAGGTAAATTGCATTTACTAAACAGAAATTTGAATAGATCTTAAATCGGGGTAGTCAGGATCATGTAGTGTTATATGGAAAGTCTATATCACCAGAACATGTTTATCTATATTTAAAATCTTTTGACAAGGAAGCAATCAAGGTTTCAATGTGGTACATGATTATTTTGTTATTAAATTCTCTTGGTATTGAATTTTGAAATATATTATTTATTTATTTTTAATAATTAAAATAAAATATTATTTAATTTCTTTAAATGTTTATTGCTTTATATTACGCAGTAAGCTAACAACATTAAATTCGGCCATTCTTGTCGAAAATTAAATTAAATTAAAGTGACAGAAATGGAGTAATACAAAATTTAATTCTTTTTAATTACCGTGAAGAAAGATCTTAGCTTTTAAATTAATGCAAAAATAAATTATTTTAATACATAAATTAATTGCAGGAAGGTTTCCAAGAAGTTCAATTTTAAATTAAAAGTTGATCATTAAAATTACTATAAAATTAGAATTCAATTAGTGATATTTAATACTCAGTTTAGAAAAATATGCATATATGTACACAAAAAAATTATAAATCCAACCTTGAAATAGTAAAATTTTTAAAAATAAAATTTAATCATTTAATATTTAAAAATATTTAACTTAAATATGATGATACTCTTCTATTAAATCAATATAAGTACGTTATAAATTTGAAAATGCTAGTGCTAATATTTCTTAATTTATATTCTGTTAAAACAGCCAACATTAATTTTCTATGCATAATATTTACGATTAAAACTGGTATTTTTCTTGCGAACATTTTTCAAAATATTTTAGATGACCAAATAAATTTATAAAATAATCAAATCAAAATCTAAATGTATTAAGTTAATGTATTTATAATTTGCCTTAAATTACATTATAAAATTACCATCAAAAATTATTTTTTACTTAAAACAAAGCTATTGTGTTCAGAACAGTAACCTTCTAGAATAGCTACAACTATAGGCCCGCGCTCACACACTCGCTTATACATCTATCTAAAAATACTTGTACACGCATTACATCGACAAAAAAAAAAAAAAAATAAAAGAAAAAAAAATAAAAAGATCCCGCCTATGGTAAAAATCTGATGTAACACAATGGGCCTGCGTAATACGTTTATAATCGTCCCTGAAATTCCTCCGAGACTTTGGTATGTACTTTGTTTTTTTTTTTTTATTTCTTTTTAATTCCTTTCCTTCATCTTCATCATTGAATTCGGAGAACATATACAATTCCCACATATATATAGATAGAAACGTATAGGTACATACAGCGCTATATTATATGTACGGAACTCCAAAATAATGCCTGAGGCGCCGCACATTATTCAAATATGCGCACGCGAGATATATGTTTAGACATTGGTATTATATCGATGCGGGAGAGAAACCACTATTGTATTATTTGCGCATACATAGACAGTTCGCGCCTCGAGCTATCTTTGATATGAGACAAAGAATTTTTGGATTAGGTTAATGCTGTTAGTCAACAATGAAGATTACTATTAGTTGATTAAAAAATTTTTAAAAAGTTGAATTTTTTATAATAATGATTCTTTTTTTTTTTTTAATATTCATCCCACCGAAATTCTTCAATCAAATTACGTTCTTTATTTTAAAAAGTGTACCGATTAACGGAAACACAAAGCACATCGTAAAAGCCTCAGCAGTTACTCTAAATATCCTCGAAATATTTCGTTAAAAAGCCCATTTCTTTTAAAATGATACTGAGAAAATGCAACGAAAAGCAAATCGCAACAGCAGCATCTTCTTCATTCAAAAACAAAAAATGAAAAAAAAAAAAAAGATTTTCAAACTGCGGTGCTTTTGAGAAAGCAGCTTGCGAGCCAATTTCGCTAATGAGTATAATAACTTCTGTTATATAATCCGCCCACCTTTAGTCTTTCTTTTATTTTTTTTTTTACAAAAAAGATGAGATGTAGATGGAAATTTTCGTATGGTATGCGATCCTCCCTAAGTAGGGTATAAAGAGGTATTAAGGTGGTTTTTTCCAGAAACCTATTCAAATAAATATCAAAGCATGACGTGTAAAACTATTAGAATTTCTCTTTTTTTCAGTAGGAATTCTTCTTGACTTCAATAATTTTGAGAACATCAATACTGAAAGAACGTATTTTTATTTTCATAAATTGCAGTTAAAAATAAAAACATATAGAATTGTGAAAGCTACAGTAACAAGGAAAGATATCACTGTGTTCTAATTATTACATAAACTTAAAATATTTTAGATAAATAATTTTTATTGAGTTATTTCGAGGTAATAATACTTTAAATAAAAGCAAATGTTGCAGCAATATACATTTTAGATACTATATACAAAAACTTCAAACACTTTTAGATTAAAAAATAATAATATTAGTAATTTTTCGTTAATAAGTTTGAGTTATAAGCGTTAAGTAATTACAAAAATCTTTTAATATGATTTAACGTTTAAAAAAAAAGTTGAAATTTTATGATTCTTAATTCGAGCCTTAGTAATCGGATTTCCCGCAACAATATCCTCTTTTAGCCTGAAGTAATCTAATCACTAGGGCCATTTTCATGACGCCGTGGGTGGGCTCTTCGCTCTTCTCTCTCTCTTCTTCTCTCTTTGCATGCTCATAATTAATGATAAGGATGAAATTAAAGGTAAATAATGGCATTGTTGAAGGATAGCACAAAGAATCACTTTGGGATTTTGTTGGAAATTTAAGGCATGATAATAAGAGAATGTGACGTAAATCGAACGAAATTTTATACTTTGCTTTAAAATATGTTTGTTGAGGTAAAGCATGTCGGTAATTTTTTAAAGATAAACTTTCTTTTTTAAATAATTTTTAATGCTCTTTACAAAATTTCCTTAAATTCATTTACTGAACGGGCAATATATTCGCGTGCGTTAATAATAAAATTGCAATTTTAAAAAGAATGCGAACAATTTTTTAATCGACTTGAAAAAATTGAGGAGGTTCTCAACACGTTTTCGTGTATTTTTTTTTACGTACACACATTAATCATTCGAAAGCTAATCCATCAATTCTAATCATTTTCGCGATCAGCAATAACTGAATTTTTTTAAATATTTTAATTATTATTATGCAGTGTATAGAAAGTACTGGCAAAAAACTTTTAATAAATAGATTTTTTATAGATATTAATTTTAATAATTATTTGAATATATATTGAAAAATTTAATAAAACAAGCAATAAAAATTTAGTATTTACTAAAATTTGAATAATGAAAATAGATTTATTTAGTTTTGAAAAACGTTAGTTCAAAAGATGAATTGAAAGTATTCATATTTTCGTAATCGTACGTTACATTATTTGTTCATACATTATAAAAATTTTATTATTTATAATGCAATGAATCTCTATGGATAAATTTATATTGAATCCTAAGCAAACTCAACACGAATAAAATTTAGTAATGCGACTAAGATTGAAGTAAATAATGATGATATATACAGAGAGCCAGTGTTCAGTTCCATCCCCCCCAGACGGCAGATCCTTTACGTAAAATTTAATCCAAGACAAATAATGACTGACAAAAATCCCTGAATCACCCTGTATAAAATAAAATTTTTATTTTCTCGAGTAAATAACGAACTTATAAATGGCGTTTTATAGGTAAATTTACAAAGCGTTAAAAAGGAATCTCTTCAGCACTATAATTTCTTAATTTCATGTATTTATTTCATAATTACTCGGGTAGAAATAACACAAACACGAACACAAATACAAATAGATTTGACTCTCTCTCTCTGTCCTTCTCTTGTTTCTTGGCACACTCTCCTTCCTTGCCCCTACTGGCCGCTTCATTGATTCAGTTCAGTTCAACCACATTGAAACACCAATGCAGTGGCTTATCAGTTAAGTGTATACAGAGCAGAGTGACTTCATTAAAACACAATGCAACTTCAAGGATTAACAAGGGAATCATTTTTTAATGTTAAATTAAATATAGGTACATCATATAACTTTGCATAAAACATTAAATCTATTTCATTAATAAAACTTATCAAAATCTTAAAAACTTTAAAGATTTTTATTTAAATTTTTAAACATAAAGAACTATATATCTTCGATACACCATTTTTCTTTTGGTCATCAAACCGAGTACTAAACCTTTTACATCTAAAGCTTATCGCTTCCGTTGTCATAGGTCGGAGGCCATAAAAGTATGAAAAAAATTTTGCTCAACTTATAAGAACATGGCGAAGTTTAGAACTCTATAACTGCACAATACCGACCGACGTGATCGTATCGTAAGAAAATATATATATATGTTGTGCACTAAAATAAATTCCTTTCTGAGATTAAACTATCTTTTTATTGTTAATAAATATTGGATTCTCAAATTTTTTGATTTAATGTAATGTCTTTAATTGTATTTTAAAGGAGACAAGGGTATTGACTCTAATGTTACCCACAATTATTAATTTTAAATGAGAATTTATACATCATAATAAAATCTCTTTGCAAAATTTTAACGGCCGCATTTTTTACAGTTACTTTACAGTGAGCTTTGGCTTTTATATATGAAATCATAATTATCAATTAAAATTACATTTTAAAAAAATCGTTAATTGAAGAAAAAAATATTTCTTTTGAAGAAGAAAAAAAATCCTTTTAATCGTTAACTTGGCACTTCACTTTGAATTTCGTAAGTGCTCGTGAGTAAGGGTAATGTATACAAACATAATTACAGCTCGGAGCAGGCGTAATTAAAAAACGCATCAATCTCTTCAATTTTTGTTACATACTTTCAAAAAGTAATAACATTGCTCGTGCACCTCGTCATTATTATAATTTCAAAAAAACATTTTTTGATTTATTTTTTACCTCAATAACAAGGCGAAGTCGTTCCCCACTATGTACTTTCTCTCTCCCGGAACTTCTTACATCAGCATTGAAAAAAAAAATTTACGACCTATCGCAAAAAGTTACTTAAGAAGAAACAAAAAACAAACCTTCGTTCTCAAAACATAAAAATGAGGATCATCTTTACAATAGCCTGTTTTATATATATATATATATATATATATATATACATATATACGCGTGGTTGAGAATTAAACCGCGAATTTGTTTTGCATAAAATCCATTGTAATATGCATTATAAGACCAGTTGTTCGAATCAAAGTTTTAACGGGTCTCGTTATATGTGTGTATGTATGTATGTATTCAATGATAATTTGCGAAATGGAATTTGTCGTGCCGGGTATTTCTTCATGGAAATAAGGAAAAGCTGCAGCGAGTACATACAGCAGTTGTTATCACGCGCTTTGGGCTTCATCTACATTAAAATGATATGCGCATTGAGAGAGAGAGTACAGAAACTAAACTTGTGCTTTATTACATAAAATTATGCTTCGAGGAAATTTCAATTTATTTTTTAATGGAGAGTAATTTTTGAATAGTGGATTACGATGCACGTTGACTTGTAAAGAATAACTCATATTTTACCATGATAAATAAGATTCTTATTAGGGTTTCTAATATGTACATTTTATAATCGATAAAAATTACGAAATCATAATAGTATATTACGCAACGAGTGCGTAAAATATGTGATTATCGCACGAGTCGGTTTTGTCGCCCGAGCGCAGCGAGGGCGACAAATGAGACGAGTGCGATGATCACTTTACGCATTAGTTGCGTATATTATTTTTTCTAACAAGTGCGCAAAATTCTAAGAATGACAAACTTGCGTCTGTGATAGCATGTACAATCTTGTTCGAAGGCTATCAAGATTGTAAAAGGTAGTCGAGGTCGGGGCGCAGGACGGGGTCCAGGGGCGGAGCCCCGACTCGGTGGGGGCAGGGGCAAAGCCCCTCGGGGGGTTCAGGGGCAGCCCCCCCCGCCTCCAAAAAAATAAATAATATTACTAATATAAAAATAAAATTAATAAAACCATCAACGGCAAGCCGGAGTAGAACCTGATATCGACCGAGTAACAATTGAGTTGTTTGTTATTTACTCAAGTATTAATCGGTGTATCTTCAAATTAAAAGTTGAGCGCAATAGATATTATTATTATGAACATCTATGCACAAGAAAAAAAAAATCTACCGCTTTGTTTTTGAGAAAAGTAAGTAACGCCAAAGTTTTTTCTCGTTACTTACTTTTCTCAAAAACAAAGCGATAGATTTTTTTCTTCTTGTGCATAAATATTTATAATAATAATATCTATTGCGCTCAACTTTTAATTTGCAGATTCACCGATTAATACTTGAGTAAATAACAAAAATCTCAGTTAGACAAGGATAGCTCTCAAATTAAAATTCCATGAAAATATATTATTAAAATAATAATTGAGAATTCCTCCCCCCTCTTTAAAACAATAAATAAGAAATTATTTAAATGATTAACTCTAAGATTAATTAATAAGAGAGTTCACGTATCGCGAAAAAAATTGTACATAGCACTTTAAAAGAGCACCACAAGAGCTTTCAAATGAGATGTATAAATGTCTGTTATGATGTATAGTTCCTGAAATATAATATTTTAAAAATTAAAAAAATTTTTTTTAGATGAAATCATTTTACGTACGCTCAAATCATTTTACGCACGCTCAAATCATTTTACGCACGCTGTATTCATTTTACGCACGCTCAAATCATTTTACGCACGCTAAAATCATTTTACGCACGCTGAAATCATTTTACGCACGCTGAAATCATTTTACGCACGCTCGATTCATTTTACGCACGCTAAACAAATGCGTCTCATAATATGATATTTTATGTACGCAAACGGGTACATGAAATCGAATTTTGCGCACGCCGTTAGAAAATAGTACATTATGCAATGGGTGTGTAAAGGCTTTATTTACGAAACGAGAAGTTTACAGCCCGAGCCGAAGGCGAGGGTTGTAACGAGTTTTGTAAAAAAGCTTTTACACACCCATTCCATAATATATTTTATACCACGATAGCCGAATAATCATATTAAAGTTATGATTTTGAGGTTAGAGTGGTATAAAATTTATTTATTTACAATATATGCCTAAAAAATTTAGTGAAAAATCCAAAAAACTTTATTGCATTTGACATAGTATTATAAAAAAAATCACCAAACTAAAAGTAACAAAAAAGTGTTTCTTAGATAAACTATAATTTTTAAAAAGTACCAAATAAATCTTTATATTATTGCAAAATTTAATGTTAGATAATAAAATAGCAAAGCGTATGGCTGACTGAAAAGAGTCTTTAATCTTAAACCACAGTCGTTATAAATTAAATGAAAATCTAAAATATTAAAATTTAAAACGAATTAATGTATAAACTATATACTAGAGTCAAAAAGAGAAAAGGGATAGGGCATATTACAATAGAAAGGCATGAGGACATATAAAGGATGTACACAGGATGTATAAATCCTCGTGTTATATTCAATTGTGATATATCTCTTTCCTTTTGTATTTTTGACTATATTTTAGATCTTCAAATTTTCAACCTAAAAACGTCAAGTTGACAGGTAAAAAAGATTATGAAATTCACCGAAAACTAATTTAATTTTATAAATTATCTCTAATTACTTTTTGGTTTTTTATTAATGTTGAATTAGAATTTCTTTTTTTAATTTTAATCAAAATAGAAAAAGCTATTAATATTGTATACATAGAAAGACGCGACAAAGCTCTTAATGCTTTTCAAAGAGGATAATTACTCAGAAAAGTTTAACAAGAATTTGGAATCCTTAAGTCAACACTGCATTCTAAAATCATTGGATTAATGCCAAAACGTTGCAGAAAAGGTCTATCAACAACCTTAACTACGTAAGAAGAAATCTGTGTAAAAAATGGATCATTAGCAGAGTTAAAATTGGTTATTCTACTTTATGCCAATGAAGACAAAGATGCGGTGCAATGTGCGTTAGAAGAAGGTAAAAGAGAAACAATGTTTACAAATAATAGACCAGGTGATTATTGGTTTATTGTATTTTAAGATCGACATTCGAAGGTGAACAAGAAGAATGCTAAAGTAATTTTCAAAAGTAAAGCTTAAAGTAGTGACATTACGAGTGTAAAGGGTATTAAGAAAATAAATTTGAAAATATTTTAAATATATCCACCGAATTCGATACAGATGGAATCGTCAAGATAAACCAAAAAGTGTAAGTTACTGGAATAATAAGCAAGATTTTTATGAAATCATTCCTAAGAATAAAAAAGCTATTTGCTACGGCATTTATAAGATGGTGCTGGTGACATCTCCCATGATTATGGATCTATATAAGAGTACCATTTTAACGGAATCTATTTGTAATAATTAGATCTTAGAAAAATGAGGCCACGATCGAATGATTTCAATAGAATTTCACGAATATTATATTTTAAAACATAATGTAAAATTTATCCATACCTGGCGATTTCGTATTTCTAATTTGCACATTTTTGTTTGACTTTCTTCTACAAATTATAGAATAAGTTATAATAAAGACCAAGTACCATGTACTATACCTTTTTTTATTGTGAATAAGAAATTTTATATGCTAGTTGAGACTGATTGCTTTCGATCGACCTTTTTTATGTTTATATTACATTAGGGTGTTACTATTTGATAAAGATTTAAAAATTTTTATGTATTTGATAAACATTTACAAGAATTTTTTTAAATAAAAATAAAAACAGGATTAGAAATTTTAAAAAACTATCCATAAATTTAAAGGAGTTAAACTTTTTATTATTATATGTTTATATTAGATTTTACTCGTTAAAAATTAACAAATATATAAATAAATAAACCAATACAACCTGTAAAATTAAAAACGCGAAATAGTAATCGATAAACTCTTATATTTCGTTGGCATTGCAACTATAAAATGAAAAAAACAAATTAAACATTTATAAAACTGAAATTAAATTTTTTAATAACATAAACGCTTTGATATGCGTCGAAAAATTTCCTTTTTTAGAATTTCATTCGATTAAATAATCTATTGATTCCAATTTAAAATTGATTCGGCATAAAATTGACAAATATTAAAAATTGATGTCTTTTATTTCTTAACTTAAATTTTTATCGAAATCCAATACTCGCAGGTAATATCAAAGAAAATACTTCAAACTTTGGTCGTTAATTTTATTACAACCCCGATATTCGAAAGAAATGTAACATGATTTCTTTTGGGATTTGCGAAAAAGAAAAAAAATTACTTTGCTCCAGAAAACAATAATAAAAAAAGTAAATAGAAACTACATTAAACTTGAAATTTCATTAGTTTGTACTTCAATCAGATATAAACTGTAATAAAATCTAAATTTACAAAGACAAAACGAGAACAAAACAAGCCCTTAACACTGAATTATTGAAAATCAAGGTTATACATGTAATTCGTAATTCGCAAGCCACTGAAGAAAAAAAAAAAAGGAAGTCAAGGCTGTTTAACGATAGATTTTCACATGTCGTTTTATTTTTTGCAATTAGTTTTGGCGCCTTGAGAAGCGAGTTTGCGTGTAATTATTTGGCTCGCTGGCTCTTGTGCGCGTTGCTCCATTGAACTCGATGAAATTTGCGCCAACTCAGAGGTTTTTGATCTAAGATACGATGCTCGGCTAACTAAAATTACAAAACTTTATACATACATGTAAAATTCTTATTTATTTGATTTATATTAATATTTTTATTTAAAAAAGTTCAATTTTATTTAAAATTTTCTAATATTTATTATTTTAAAATTATTTTTTTATAATTTTTTAGTTTGAAAAGGTCAGCGATTACTTTTTTAATATTCTTATACATTTGCAATTTTCATTTAAAACATAATTTCAAATATTTAAGAAAAATCCTGAGTACTTTTTATTCGATCCAGCTTACAGTGTGTCAGCATACTGCGGCTTAAAATTTATTTTGTCCTGCGTGCAACAAGTATGACGCCTGTAAAAGCTAAGAATTTTTAAAGCATGTGCACAAAGTTACGCTCATACACCAGCGCTGCAGACCGCAACAGGGTCTGTTATATATGTGCTATAAAATCAAGAGAGAAAGAAAGCACATACACACAGCACACCAAAGTTATATACTCAAACGAGTTACAGGGTCGAAAGAAAAACTTGCCACTATATACGTACGACGCTTAACAACTTATATATACATTTTTGCACTGATATACACTGGGCACTTGGTACATATTAAGCGTGAAAACAGTTGCTCGTGTGTTTTGCACACTTGCAAAAACATTGGGGCCCTTGAAAATATTTTTCTTTGTTAAAAATCAAATACGTTTTTATGTGAAGGGAATTTACCGTGTAAAGAAATAGTTGGAAAAATAGTTAATCAAAGTTGTGATTTTACAGCAATGCAAAAATAAAGATTGAACAACTTGACAAATATCCGATTATCCATGACGTTTTTTTTTCTGAGAATTTTACAAAGTTTGCAAAGATTTATCGATTGATTCTATTGTTGATCCAATCTTTACATCGAAAATAGAAAATATAAATTTAAATCTCACATCGACGCAATAGGTGCAAGATAAAAATTAAAATTGTAAAAACGAAGAATTTATATAATTTTATTTAAAAAATCTGTTTTATAAAAAAAAAAAACAATAAACATGAAGAATAAATAATTAAATAATTGTTCATCGTTAATTACAGTTATTAAATTGAGTTAATATTTTTTGTTAAGAAATTAGATAAAAAAGCGATTTTCGAACTTGCGGATAAGTTTTCCACTTGGCTTAATGCCAATTCTCAAGCTTGTGACACTGAAATAAGAAACGTTTGCTTTTTCACTTGAAAATACTTCCGACCGTCATTTATCTATTTTAGCTCAATAATTCAGAAAATAACTCACAATGTTTAAAAATATTGTTAAATATTTATTTTCTTAAATGTTTTATTATCTGTAAATTTTATTAATTATTTTTATAATCGATTTTCACGAAAATCAAGCCTTCACAAAAAGATTACCCTTGATAGAATAATGAAAATTGAAAAAAATATTTCGAAAAGTGTACTTTTAATTTACAAAAAAAGTGTAGAGAGTTGAGATTTTTTAAAAGCCGTAAGCTTTTGAAATGAATTAAATTTTCTTTTAAAAAACCTTCCAATTAAAAAAAGAACCAATAATTTTGGAAAAATTGAAAATTGAAAAAAGAATTCAAAATTCGGTTATATACGTTGAGTGGATTTAGATTTGAGTATTTGTATTAAAACATATTAATAAATAAATATAAAAAAATGACTCCCTCACATTGATACTTAATAACTTAAATAATTCTAAAGATACATTTCAATAATTGTCAAATATTTGTTTACACTTATTAGTCTATTTTAAATATTGATTTGTTAAACGATTTTATTGCTAGAGGTAATTTTATCTAGACCAGGCAATAAATTAGATTTTGATTAATTATTTCCTGTTTATACTACCAAAAACTTGAGTTTCTATGAGAAAATTGTGCGAAGGTAATGCTCAAATTTAAGCCAACGAATTCTATAATTGTTAAACTATAAATTTTGTTTGTACGCAGTTCATTGTTTACATTAGCCGCGTATATACGTATATGTTTGTTTTGTCATTTCGATGCGTTTTGCCAATATATCTTGTTTTGCATAGTTCGCCACTGGCTGAAACGGAGCAAGTAGTGTCGTTTTGTAACTAATACGTAAAAGGTGCTGTGTGCATAGTTTTTCTGATTCAATTTTTTGATAATTAGTCTCATTTTATTTTATAAGAAATTATATAAATAAACGTGAAATTTAAACGTTTTAAATTCTACAAACGTATATTTTAAATTTTTCAACTCAATCCAAAAAACGAATCGTCTTTTTTTTAAACATTTATCCTTAGTGCTAATCCAGCCTACTGTACTTGAAGAAACGATCCCATGAAAATTTCGAATATACGCGTTCCTTGAACGTAAATGTAACAAGTGCTCGGTACGTTTGTTTTAATGATAACGTCCTAAGCCGTTATCATAAAGATGAATATCGACGCGTAAGCAGAATACGCTTTTCTCTATAACAAAAAGTACGCGTTTAAGTATATTGGTGATATTGTTTTATGAAAGTTAAGATCATTCGGAATAATAAAAAAAAAATTTGTACGTGCCATGTCGTAAGATTGTCGTTGATGGTTTTGCTTGTCAAAGTGGAATTTTTTTGTTCAACATAAATGAAAGATTGAAAAGGTATCTAATAATTAAATTATGAATTTATTGTTTTGTTATTAATACATTCTTAATTATATTCTAAGTTTCATTATAAAAGAGGAAGAAAACTAGAGAAATATAAATTTATTGAATCTCATCATTAAATGTTAGAGTTTATAAAACTTTAAGAACTAAAAATTAAACATAATGTATTTTTCATTATTAAAATACACGAAGAAACATGTTATAGTAAAGTTGTCAAAGACTGTCATTACTTCTAAAAATTATTAAAATTTATAGTAAAATTTACAAGAAATGTAATAAAAACTTTTCTGTTTATAGTAAATTTTACCATAAAGTACTTTAATTTTTGGTTATAATCGCAATCTGTGACAACTCAACTTTAAACTATTGTAATTTTTACTGTAACATTATTCTTCGTGTATACAATAACGATTCTACTTCTACTGCGATTGTGCCTAATAAAAAGAAAAAAAAAAAGTATCTACTTCGTATTTCAGAACAAACAATAAGCTAATAGGTATATCCAAGGAGAGCACAATCCATATCGTTAAAACTAATGCGTTTACTTTTTCTAACCAGCTGTGTCTGTAAGAAGTTTTTTTTTGTAGCAAAAGAAAGGCAGCAGCGCCTCTTGACTCGAAAAAATAAGCGTTCAAATTGAATGATCGTATATCAGAAAAGAAAAAAAGAAGAAAAAAAGAATCAAGGAATAATATTGCCCAATGTGTACAAGAATAATAAGAAAGAAAAACGATTTTATGTTGTCATTATTTTTAAAAGCCTATGTTCTCTTAACTCAAAACTTCGAATTCATATTTGCCGTATTATATTCTATCTAACATGGTATTCTTTTGAGATCTTTTATTAATAAATTTTTTTTAATGTATTTTGAGTTGTAATAGATTAAATTTTATAAACATAGAAACTACATATATTTTCCATTATATACTTTGCGTGTGATCTAATCAATAAAATGATAAATGATGTATATATAATTAGACCACATTAATCAAAAGTATCGCATATTATTTTAAAATGGTGTGATGTAAATTTGCCAAAACAAAATAATCAATAAATAACAAAAATAAGATGATCAAAGAAGCCAAATAGATTCTATCTAGATTTTTTTTATTTTAACGTCGTTGTATTTATGCAATAGTAATTAGCGACGGAGGTTTCTCAGTGTATTTGTGAACAAAGCATGTGTAACGTACAGCGATGCTTATATCAATCGGCCGAGACCGAGAATCGAACTCGGGTCCTCGAGATTGCGAATCCATCGCTCTACCGACTGAGCCACTGACACCTCACAATACGTCTGCGAACTTTTGATTGCCATTAACTGTTTCGTTGAGATTTCCCAATGTTTACGCGTATTTGAATTTACTTTCTATGAGATTTTAGTGCCGATGATTAACAATAAATGTTTTTAATATACAAGAAAGATAAATTTTTGCATAAAAGTTGTCGCTAAATAGAAAATTGCAATGTTTCGTTTGTTATATATTCATTTTTATGACTAAGAAGACATGTAAAAGTTATCGTAATAGTTAATTGTCGTATAAACTTTTTTATAAAATTTAAAAATAATTTTTATTGCAGATATATGTGCATACAGCACGACTTTAGATCACGCAGTACTATGAAATTATTATTCCAGTAACATTTCAATTCTAACGGTATAATTAATAAATTGCTCTTTAAAATATAATTGTTGGAAAATTAATGAATTAATTATAAATTATGATTCGCATTACATCTCATTACCCAGACAATTTCTCTTCATTACATTGTTCAGTTCATTTTAATCCTTTTTTTGTATCTCTTTTTTTTTGATAGCAAAAAAAAAAATAACTAACAAACAAAACCACGCAGAGGAGAGAAAAAAAGTTGAACGAATTCTTCCTCGCAGGTATTAATTTGACACACAAAAGCTTTTAGTCTTTTAATTTTTATCCAGACTCTTTGATTGGTCGCGCATGCTGTAGCTCTATTTTTTTTTTATTTTCATTTTTATTTTTTCGAGTCGAGGTGGCTACTCAATTTGCCTCACTGGATACAAAAACCATTTTTCCTCGCCAACAAAACACGCGCACAGGGTAAACATAAATAAAGAAGGAATAATAAACGCGCATCGCGTGCAAAGAAAAATATGTAATGCAAGTATAATTTCGTTTTGGGGCTTCACTTGAAATTTTCCAATTATATTCAATGTTACGAATTTCTATATCTCCGTAAATACGTATAATGAATTTATACAGTCGGAAAATTTGTATAATTTTAAGCACAAGTTAATACGTTTAATTTAAAATCAGAATATTTTAAATGATTGAGTATACGTAAGACTAGCTTAATTTATCGAAAATATTATAATATCTGCGATCACTCTGGCATTAAATTTAACCAAAATCATTTAAAAATTGAAAAACAAGAGAAATTTCCTGCATTATCAGATGTATGCATATGTTGCATCCACGCATAAATGCCGTACATTTGTGTCCTCGTATACATTTAAAGGTGAAATTTCATTCTGAATCGCTAAATTTCATTTTATCGCAGATATTGGAATTCGAGATATTTGACAATAACAATAATAATAATAATTTTCAGTAGTTTTTGATAGTTGTATCGCTAAAGGATAATATTATATTTGATGATTTTTGGTTGATTGTTGATGCAGGGTATTAAAATTTATATCTGAACTTTTATCTTTTTATTTAAACTTTGAGAAAATAAATGTATATTTGCTCGAGTTGAAATATTTCGTTCCATTTACAACTTTATTATTCGAAAATCTTCATATTAATAAATGTATATTCCACCATTAAAACTAAACGAAAAATCAACTGACTCAGAAGTTAAATTCCGCGATGCAAGATACATCTCTTAAAGTAAAGAAAATAATTTATTTTAATCATGCTGAAAGCCCTTGTATACCGTCAGATATAAAAAAAAAATCTATGCATACATAAAAAAAGAAACAAAACAAATACGCACGCATCGTTCCATACACGTCACTCGTATACACACGTATAAAATACTACTCGTGAAAATTCAGTCGATCGCGCGCCTCGCTCGCTCTCCGAGACATCGTTGCGTATAAACGCGCGAATTTCGCAGTCTGATAATTTCACTGTAAAATTCATGGGTCGCGCATGTTTGCCTAGCGCCGTTATATAGAAAAATTTTTATACTTCCTCGCGTCGTGTCGAATTTTTATATGTATGAAATGAAAAAAAAAAAAATATTCACTTGCGTGTACATTGGAAGTTTTAATGGTAATAACCAATTGTGTGTTTTACTTTAGTTTTCTCGTTATTAAAAGAAACTTTTTTTATACAAAGCGAAATGTTTGATTAGATTTTATTATATTGCATAGTTATGGAGAGATTAACTTACACAGTGTGACAGCATCACACAAATTACACTGAATAGTAAAATTTGCTATAATTGTAGTAATTTTTGCTAGACTTGTATCGCAAACTTTACCATTCAGTAAAGTAATTTTCTCGATACTGCAAGTTTTTCTCTCCATAACCATACAATACAGTAAAATTTAATGGAACATTTTTTTACATGTACTAAGAAAAAATTTTTATTCTGAATATTTTTTAAAAGTCAAATATACATTGCGCAACTTACAATTTATAAAATTAAAACTTAAAAGCTCACATTAAATGAAATTTTTGCATAATGTTTTATCAGAGGCATTAAAAATGCGTTATCAGCGTGTAATTTTCGCGCCCAGGAAATAATACTGATATTGACAAGCGTAAAATCGTAACAAAAGCATTGATATTCACGGCTTTATCCTCCCGGTATAATACGGAAGACATTAATTGAACTTGTAATTGGAAACTGTTAATTGAAGATAATTAAACTGTAAAATCAAGGCTGGCATTGGCAATCGACTCGGAAAAAGCGAGCGAAAATTTTTATGCTTTTTCATACAAAAGAAATTTTTTTTTTCCCATTTTCATTCAATTTTTCACCCGACACAATCAGAGCTATACAAACATTGATGTATAATTGTAACTAAGCAAACTTTCATAAACATCGCTTGATTTTAAAGTGAAAAAGTAAACAATATTCAATTTTTTTGGAGTTATTCATCATAGTTGAGAAAGATTCAAATCAACAAATTATTTTTTTTTTAAATTAAACACAACACACTTCCTTCGAGATTAAGCCAAATTTATTTTGTGATTACTGGTACATAATTGTTGCAATTATAAAATAAATTTTTCTCAATCTTCATGAAATTGTATTAGGTTTAATTTTTACTACAAAATCTCTGAGAGCATTAATTTTCCTGTACATTAAAATTATGTTTCATATTGAAATGATGTCATTACAAAAAAAATTCATTTACCATTATGTAGTTTAATTGGATCTTGTAATTTTCTCCTTCCGATTTTAGCAAATACACTTAATTTCAGATTTTAATTATTTCTTATTATTTAATATATTTCTCTATAATACATAAAATCCAATTAAAAGAAACAACAAAAAATTATACGACATTTGCATTATTTTAATAAAGAAAAATTAAAAAAGTGCGCAGGAAGAATAAAAATATTTCATAAATAAAAAAAAATTTTAATAAACAAAAATAAAAAAATAAACGAAAATACAATCGCCGTTCAAAACTCCCAATTAAAAACTCCTTTTTTGTCGCAGCGCGTTCCATCGTATATACGAGAAAGAAATGCACAACCTGCTAGAAAATGAGAAAAAGCAAGTGAAAAAAAAAATACATAACGACCACGTTGCTCATTTTACTTTATGCAACTGTTTTAATGAATATCATTTTAAAGGTTTCATTGCTAAAATTTTTTTCTCCCTCTTTTTTTGACAATACTTTCAAATTACACGGTACACACACAGAAACTAAAAGTTTCCGACCCGCGGGATTTCTTTGTTTATTCTTGTTGTTCATTTGAAAAATTTTTGAACAACGGAAACTATACGCTTTGTACAAAGCTCGGTTAAAGTTGAGGTAAATAAGGGAACATTCAAGATTGATCTGGAAAAATATATTTGTCTGGGGAATTTTTTCCTTAACAATTTCTTCAATAGCATCGCGTTATTTGGTAGTTGAAATTACTTTAATTATATAGTTATAATAATGCACGAAAAAAATAATTAATTTTAAAGTTTGTATTATTTTAATTTTCATTTATTTTACAATTATTTGATTTAAATATATTAAAAATCAAATGACATTATAATCTGTATTTTAAATAATTCATATTGATTTCTTATTACTTTTAAAGAAGAAAAGTATTTAATTTGTTGATTATTCTAATCTAGTAGATTCTATCAATAATAAATTAACATTTATAAAAAAAAGGTGAAAAGTTCAGTTTAAAATTTTAATTCCTTCATTCTATATTTAACGTACACTTATCAGATTATATTATATAAAATATCAATTAGAGATTAAAATTTGCATCTTTTCACAAGCTCTTATCACAATGCACCATCGAAATATTTCAGTAAAAAATTTCCCAACAAATTGCGTAACGTGAAAAAAACGTGAAATTTCCGTGACTCTCGTGCACGTGAAAAGAGTAGCCGATAAAAATCGAGCACATTTGGCTGAGAGTGAAATGAAAACACAACAAAAGAAACTGACGGAAGTTGCGCTTTGAACGGGGGAGGGTCTGAAAACCTACGGTTACACGTTCTATGGGGAACCTAGTGGGAATGTTGCTATTATTTTGCTGCTGCTTTCTTTCGTATATCGATATTGCAAAATTCTCGAGAGAAACGAATGAGTTTGGATTTGGATTTTCAACGGAGAAAATGCTGTTTTATAAAAACTGAAATTGATTTTTGTATTTGGTGTATTTTTTTATAAATAGACAGGTTGTTCATTAATTTACGCTGATTAAATTTTTATAAAGTTTTATACAACAAATTTCAATGAAATAAAATCAAATTTCGAAAAAAGAATGTACAGAATTCAATACATAATGTCAATTTTATCTTCCAATACTCAAATTTCTAATATTAATTTTTCTATTGAAAATAATTAAACTTATTTAGAATAAAAACCAATATTTCTTTCAGTAATAATATTATTTCTTATTAATAAGAAGCAAAAAAAGGTATCTTTAAAATTCAATATCAGTACTGAGAGAAAAAAAATAAAATTCTTTATTTCCTTCATCTCGGAGATCTTAACACTGTTAGCATTCGCATTCATTCCCACTTTATTTCGTTTTCTCGCCTGCATACGGCAAATGGAAATGAAAAGTAATAATACGAAAAAAAAAAGAAAAAGAGAAGCAGGTGAAATCGAAGTCTTGCGCTGTTCTCTAGAATGATTGATTTTTTTTTTATCTTACGAGTAGGCAATATAAAAAACTTCTCACCCTCTCTCTCTCTCTCTTTTGTGTGTATATTAGAAAAATATTTCCGAGAGAGGAGAGTTCGAATAAATTACGATTTAAATGCGTCAGTCAAAACGCACTTGCGCTTCAATCGAAATGAAATGAGCAACATTGAAAAATCGACAGCATTTCACGTTTCATTTATATCCGAATCATAAAAATACGGATAATGTGAAAGAACTTCTTTTTATAGATTGTTTAAAATCTCAACCTTTTCGTGATAATATTTTGAAGTATGAATCTTTTTTTTTATAATAAAATACTTTTGCATTTTTATTTTCATAATTAGAATATTTTTCTTTAAAAAATTTTTTTATTAAAAACACAAACTTATTAATTCAACCATTTTTCATTTTATATATATAAAAAAAAGAAATCACGAAATATTTTCAAAAAGTCATTCCAGAAATCATCTCAAATTTGAATAAAAATATTTCACCACGATATTTGAATAATGAATTAATTTTTTTATATATAACTGCTTACTATTTAATAAAAAAGATAAAACAAAAATATTAAAAGTTACGTAGGTAAAAAAAATCTCATTATGTAATTATTTTTAATTTCAGTGTTATATAAAATTAAAAACTCAAATTTTTCATGATAAACTGAAAAGAAATAAAGAAAAAAGGATATTGAAGATTTCCTTTGGTACATTCAACGAATTACTTACAAAATTATTAAAACAATGTCACTATAAAATTCATTTTTTAGATTTCTATCACCTCCAGCAAAAATTTTAAGATAGCTGTATAACCGTTCCTTTGATATAAAGAGAATCGTTACTTATTTTATGAATTGCTATAACTTTGAAACTATATAATACAACTTAATGAAATTTTAATGGATTGTAATTAACGATCAATACCACTCAAGTAAATTTTCAAGATTACTCAAGAAAATTTTCAGTCTCCTATAAATAGAGTAAATGTACATGCTTTCAAACTTCAAGTAGAGTTTATTAATAAATTATTTTATAAAAAAAAAGTTAGAAAAAGTATGCATTTTTAAAAAATATTAATTAAGATATTTTAAATATAAATAAATTTAATTATTCTTATAAAATATTCTGAAAGAATAAATAAGTTATTAAGAAACAAAATTAGCTTAAAAAATTAATTGCAAGAACAAAATATTCAGAGGATAGATCTATTTTTAATTTATTTAAGTAGCTAACAAAATAATGTTTGTATAAGAAAAAGTGTAGGTAAAATTTTTCATTATTTTTAGAAAAATTCACACGTTTAACATAATCTGTATGTTTTTTAAACACAATTAACGTATAATTTTCTCACAAAATAATTTATCCTATTAAAAATTAATTAAAGAAGTTAAAACTTGAATTCGAGGAAGCTTAGTGTCAATATATTGACATATTTTTTCATGTGAAATCAACACTTCAACATAGATATTCCCCTAGCGCCTGTCGATGATCCGATGCAAGTGACACCGTATGTTTACAATATCTCGCAAATCTTGTTTTATGCGCAAAAAAAAAAAAAAAATACTCGCCACTCGACAAAAAAAACAAGCTATCTACGATTGATCGGTCTACCCTTATAAAACCAATTTATACATATTTTTTTAAATGGACTACTCTAATATTACTTTATTAAAAATTTTCCATTTATTTAAATGTAATCCTTCATATGGAATTGAAAATAACGTTAATAAATCATAGATTTTTATTGAAATTTTATTTAGCATATTTTTATAACGTATACGTCTATTTTTTTATATGTGTATATGTTTCGCTAGTGACAAGAAAAAGATGTAAAGGTAAAATTGGAGCCACTGCAATTTCCCTATACATATCAAAACATTTTTCATTTTTAGATAACATTCACCTGCGCTTCAAACACATTTTTCATCAATTTTTTACAATCTTGTTGCTGTTGAAAATTTATTTTTAAACTATTTTTTTTTTCAAATTTTTTATTGAAACGTTATTTTTAATCAATAAAAGGCTGCTCGTCAAATTTAGATTGATAACATTTTATTTTTAAATTTTTAGCAATATAAATATTTTAACTTTCAATTAATTTCATTGGAATAGATATTCATTACTATTGTTCATTTTAATTATTCTAATACATATTTATTCAATAATCTATTCAGAATCCAAACTTTTATCTACGTACCATCAAAATGAAAAAATAAGAGAGAAATCTCTTATTCATTGATGAATCGGTCAATTCACACTCTCATCAGACGTTCATCAAGAAAAAAAAAACTTTTTCCTCAACTAGCTTGCGCACTGTACTCGGTAAAAATTCAATTTGTTGAACATTTCACTGTTTACACCGTAATTCGCTGCAGGCCGACTCTCTCTCTCTTTTTCTCTCTTCGTTCTCTCTCTTTTTTACATCTTTTTTTCGAGTAAAGTTGAAGCACGAGTGAGTTGAAATATGGATAGCGAAAAAATTGGAGAGTCGAAAGGTTTTTTCTTTGTTTAGTTGAATTTTATTATGTGCAGTTTGCATTTGATTAGTTCATTTTATGTTTGGTAAATTTTAACAAAATAAAGAATAGAAGGGCTTTTTTTATTTAATTTAAAGTGAATCGTTGGTTGGAACAAAATTTACTTAAAATTTTGAAGAAACTCATATTTTAATTGTTTAAAATTTTATTTGAAATTTTAATTGATAAAATAATATCCAATCCACAAACCTAAATAATCAGACAATGCTCATTAATCGTAAAAAAACAGAAATTTAATTCTATATATTTCATTATTATTCAATACAAATTTACAATCAACCGAAAATAATTTGAAAATTAGGTCGTTGCTTATACGTGATTTTCGCAGAGTCCTGCTATATGTTTGTCGCTGTACGGCGCGTTAAAATTCCATTTTCTCGCTCTTACTTTCTCTCTCTTTCTCTTACCACTCGTCAAAGGCAGAATTTAATACCGAGCAATTTTCGCATTATTCTTCCGAAGAGAAGAGAGCAATATCGCGAATACCATCCCTCGTATATATCCCATCGTAGTTATTCCATTTTCTTCACCACAGGCGGCTCTTTCATACCTTCTAATGGCTGACCTTTTTTTTCTTCTTCTTTATTTTTTGTTATTACGTTTTTCTTTTTACTTTAATCTTTAAGATGATGGTCAAGACGAATAACTTTTAGAAAAGAGGGATATCAGTGATTTTTTTTTATCGCAATATGAACGCGTGTTTTTAGTATTAAGCTGCGCGGTTATTGACACTATTTTTTAATGGTTAATAAAATGATGTTCGAGATTCTTTAATATAAAAGGTTACATGTTTTTAAACTTTAGGTTTTATAAGAAAAACATAGGTACGTAGTAAGAAAAAATTTTATGTTTATATTTTGAAATTCAATTTATAACACTAAAAAAGTTTTTTATTGAATCATTGATTAAAAATTATACATGATCAAAATCAGTACTCACAATGAAATCTTGAAAAAAAAAAACGTAACTTGAATCTTTATTGGCATATTTTATTTTACCATATATTAAATACTTGAATGCACACATACATCAATAAAGTAGACAATTGTGAATCTCTTTTAAAAAAAAAAATCTTGCCAATTCAGTGTACACCCACGTGCACAAAAACGCTCTCGTGCGTTTACAGTTTTAATCCGTAATGAGAATCCGAGGATTTTTTATGTAAGCTACGTGACTAGACCCGAATCAGAGTATAAGGCGTGAAAATTCTGGTCAAACCTATAATGCCTACAAAATCGATATACCATTCGAAGAAAAAAAAAGATTTGGTAACATATGTAGAGAATGGTTGCATTTTGTGATTCGTGAAAAGCGATCGAGAAAATGAGTCTCCTGGCAATTGTGTTACTTATATAAGCAAAGATTTTTTATCCGACTTTCTTCGAGAAATAAAAAGAGAATTTCAGTTTTTTCAAAAGTCATTTTAACGCATTTAATAAATTTACACATTTAATAAGTTTGCTTGTGAAATTTAACAATAATTATGCTAATTAAAAATTTAACGACTAATTACACAACTAATACTAAATTCAAACTTAAATTACTTGTAAATCTCTAACTAATAACATAAACCTTTTCGTTCAAAAGACAAAGATCAATTCCAAGCTTCCCCGTCAACAACTGAGTAGCAAAAAAGAGCAAAAAAGTAAAAAGAAAAAAAAAAGACATCCCAACGTTCCACCCTTTATCGAAAAGCTCTTCTTTTTCCTCTTCTCGGTGCATCGTAAGCCCCTTTCTAAAGAACTTTTTTTTTTATACTTTCTTCCCCTCTTTTTATATTGTCTTTCATCATTACTCATAACTCGACTTTTATAAAATTTTTTTTTTTTTCATTCTCTTCTTTTTTTTCTTTTTATTTTTCTAGCCTCGGATCTGGACTGTATAAGAGCTTTGTTCAATGAAAAGGAGAAGGAACTTTCACTAGCTGTTGCTAAAGTTGAAGAGCTGACGCGACAGTTAGAAGAACTAAGGGGACGTCATCATAATGGTCCTGGTGGTAATAGTGGCACGGGCCAACCTGGCCACCTAAGCACGCCTGCAAGCGCTGAGCTTGAAAAACTTAGGAGGGAGCTGCTGGTAAGTGTTCTAAAAGAGTAGTAGAGTCGGAACAAAAAAAAAAAAAAAAAAAGAAAAAAGAAAAAAAAATTATTGTCTCGAAGGCTTTTTGCGGTAGAAACTGGCAGTCTCGGAAGAAACTTCGTTGTGAAAGGGTTGAATGAAAAAGTTTCGCAGCTCGCATAAAAAAGTTGGGAAATTTCTTTTACTAATTTATTATGAAAAATCAGTTATAAACTACAATTTTATTAAAATAAATAGTCTGTTATTGTTTGTAAAATAATGAATTATTTGAGAATAATAAACGTAAGTTTAATAATGAATTATTACAATTAGCTATACTTTTACCTACGCATTTTCAGCTAATCATTTTCTTACAACAAAATTATTAATTTCATTTTGTTTATAAAAGTAAAATTTTCTTTTCTTTTGATTTTTATTTGAAAAATTAACAAAAAGTGTTAAGATATTGTAATACAGTAAGATGATTTATCTTCTAAATCTATTTTTCTTAAACAATAAATATCGTAGTGATTTGCCAGTTTACACAATAGTAACTCGTGGGACGCGGGTTCAAATCCCAATCAGGTCGTTTACAATGAAGTTTTTCTGAATTCTCGATGATTTAGATTGAATTGATAAATCAGTTTGTGCATTTGTCTAGAAAGTTAATCTCGGTGAATGAGCTTCTAGCTCGAAAAAATCAAAATAAATATATGAATAAAATTTAATGAAGCATTATAATAAAAAAATTTGATTTTTAATATTTCAGTATCGAAACAAAATGAACGAACAGCAAAATCAAGTAGTCTCTCAGCAACGTTTAGCATTAGCTCAGCGTCAAGCAGAAATGGCATCGATAGATGCACGGATAGCTCAGTTACAAGGTAGACTTCAGCGTAAACGTGCCCTAAATCAACGTTTAAGCCAGCAGCTTGCCCAACAAAATCAAAATAATCCTAATCACATAAGGTCCGACGGTACGAATACAACTGCTAATACGATAACCACAACAAGTGGCAATAGTCCAAAATTAGACTTTGGCTCTGGTGGCAAAACAAGACCGGCTGGTAATATCGCGGCTATCGAACCTTATTCACATATCCCTAATGATAATGATTTTAGTTTAAATAAAAATGATCCGAAGTATCAAACATTGCCGTACAACACAAAGTTTACGGTTAATTTTAAATCGACAGAAGACGATGTTAATAAGAATAAAATTCAACATAGCGCGAGCGCATCGCAAATTGGTCAAAGAACGACTAATTTCCAACAATTTGGTCATCAAATTGCTCATAGCCAGTCCCAATCACATATCCAAGGTGAACTTTTTTAACAAATTTAATTTAATATTCCATTAGCAACATTTGACTAATCAATTACTTTTAAATTTCAGGTCAATCGCAACCTCTAAACACGAATCAAACGCAGCAACAAATCAACTCGCCGAATCAGCCGAGCAACGCTCAAATTCTCAACAACAATGCTAACAATAACAATAACAATATAAACAATAATAATAACAATAACAATACTGCCAATCATAATTTCCAAACTGACAACAATCAAAATCAAGGACAAAATATTCGATTATTAGTTCATCAGCACCAAAGTCCTCAACAAAAACAACAACAGCAGCAGCAGCAACAACAACATGGATCAACGAGTTCATCAACATTGAGTTTATCCTCGAATAGTCAAAATCATAGAGGTGTACAGACCCATCAAAAACCCGTATCTAGTGTCGCTCCTAGTTTCCCTGTTAAATCTCCGATTTATCAGACCTCGTCGACTAAAATTCATCCTGTTATGCCGCAAACGTTAAGCTTGATTGGTAGAGGGCATGCGGCTACTCAAAACTACGCAAGTAATCTTAATGCGCAAAATCAGAATTGTAGAGGTAAGACATTATTAAATTCATAATCCAAAATGTTAAAATTTCTATTGATCAAATAATATTTTAAAAAGATCAAAATATCAAAATCTTATAAATTAATTAAATTTTAAAAAAAGTTCATTTGCATCTATAATTTTTCTTTCAATGAAGATGTAAGTTCTACTATGGTATCTGGACTTCAAAATGGTCAACAACAGCAGCAGCAACAGCAGCAGCAAGATACGAGTTTTCCAAGTCGACATAACTATCCAACTCCAGTTTCTCAAGCTCAGCAAAATATACCCTCGCACGTGCCGACAACGGTATACCAGTCACAGAATTCGCCAAACTTGCCGCAGAATAGCGGTCCAACTTTTCCGGGTTACGGTTATGGTCAGACGATGCAATCGGGTCTCGATGAAAGGCTCAAGATACCTGATAAGGTGTCTGGTTAGTAGATTTTAACTTCTAAATTATAACGAACATTACATGAGCTTTCCCTTTTAAGTGATTAATTTTAAATTTCAAATATTTTTTAAGAAAAATAGTATTAGTCTTATAATGAAAATTTTTTCAATAACTCTTTTTAATCAAAAGCTTATAATTACAAGTTGTTTAATACGATTTTATAAGTCTCAAAAGACAAATTAAAAACTAATTAATAAACTACAGAACTTACCGAAAGATTTATTACTTTAATAAATACATCGAATTTAAATATTAGATATATTTTTGAATAATTAAAAAAGAAATCCTATATTTTTATATAAAAAATATTGTTTATGTTAAATATCAACAAATTTTGAAAACACTATTGATAAAAAAATGAGAAAAGTTAATTTATAATATTGAACAATAAAAGTTTATTGATTCAGATAAAATAATTTCTGATTAACAAAGCAATCACAATAACGTTAAAAAATACAGGTATAGAACAACAGCAGCAACAGCAACAACAAGTACGCTTTGAACAGTCTATCGGATCAAAATTCGAGGCACAGCAGGTTAAATATGAAGCACACAGCCAGCCGATCAAGCTATACGATCAGTCAACGGGAAACAAACATGAGCAAACGTCAAAATTGCAGCAGCAGCAGCAGCAACAAATCGAACAACACAGTTCTCAAGCCTTTAAACAGCATGAGCCTCCTCAAACGCAATTCAAATCTGAGCAAAATCAAACAAAATTCGAACACCTCACCGCCAGGTAAATGTTTATTATTTACTTTAAAAAATTAATAAATTTTTATTTTAAGTTAACAATAATTATTTATTTATTTAATCAGAAAATTATATAAGCAATTTAATTGTAATAAGCAGAGGTAAATAATAATACCCATTTTCGGATCTTGCAAGCAAACTTACAAATAAATTAAACTTAATAACTAAACAATACTTAAAGTTTATAACTCGACTACTATAGTATCTTATGTAAATAAATTTTTATTTTTGAATGAATTTATAAATATTAAAAAATTCTTAAAAATACTAACAATAATCCACATTTTCAACTTATACTTGGCATATTTTTTATTAACATTCATAATTTTCGAATTATTACAGAAATTATTAAAAGATTTTATAGTCTTCACGTAACTATTATCATTACAAACTGTTTTAAATAATTTAGACAGTTGAATAGCTTTGTATTTTGTTCGACTAGGAGAATCAATGAATATTTGTTTGAGATTATCATGAATATATTCCAGCGATTCATTCAAATTATATTATTCAATATTAGTTTTCATTTTTTGTTAATCTTTATTATTATTCAATTATATATTTAAAGCTAAAACGATTATGATGCTTCTAAAAATTTCAATAATATGCCATGATTTGCTAATGGTTTATTAAAAACGTACTTAATTTAAAACTTTGTATATAGTTTAAATATGAAACGAATCGATAGTGCAACATATATATTAAATTATTCCTTCGAGCGAATATTGGAAAACTCTTCTCGAATCTTACATTTTTATTAGTACGAAATATTCTCAATAGCAAATGTGTACATAAAACATTCAATGAATTTCATAAGTTTTGTTGATTTTACCTGCAAGAAAATTACGTTGATTTATTGAATAATTAATTAATTGCGTTTGAATAAACAACATATTGAAATATAATGCGTATACAGTGTATAAAATCGAATTTAAAAATAAAATTTTTTTTTCCAAGTATATAATACAAAGCCTTAAATCAGCTTCTCAGATTTAATGTGTTACGTGTGCTTCCTCAGAGGTTGAGAGACTTTATCTCCGTCTTAATATTGGATGTGACAGCGCGGAAGGTGAAAACGAAAGAGAATTAGAGTTCCATTTTCACCTTACGCGCTGTCGCATCCAATATTAACCTCTTCAAGAGCAAATTATCTTCTCTTTCTTAAAGGAAGAAAAAAAAATAAGAAATAAGTTACTTTGATATCGTATATAGCTTATAAGCAGCAACATTTGTAACTCAAATAGCAAAAAAATGCACAATATTCATTAAAAAATTTACATTTAAATTGAGTTCTGCGGCTTTTTTTATACAAATAATTTATTTTTAAATTAACGTTACATTATTGACTTTTTAAAGAAGAATGTCAACTCACTTTTCGCGTTTTATAAAATTTTTATTTACAATATAATATTTAAAGTAAAGAAAAGCTCTTTACTTTCTTTGTTTAAATAATACCGTTGACCTATAAAAAGTTGAAATGTTTCAAAGTATTTGCAAAAATTAAAAATGTAGAAAACGAGAGAGCGAGGAAAGCAATTAAAATATTAATTAAATTATTTATTTATAAAACAGTTTGAAATTTTAAATAAACGACATTTAACAATTTTAAATATTAAAAATTTCCTTCAGGTACGAACAACAACAACAACAGCAGCAGCAACAACAGCAACACGGACTGAAACACGATCATAATGTTAAATTTGAGCCACCGAGTAAATTACCTGAAAAACCATTTGATTACGAGCGCAAAGTAATTAGTAACGCCGAAAGTAGTAATAAACCAGAACCGGACAAAACGAAGCCAGCTTTACCCCCGAAGCCGAGCAAGCCAAATCCACCTCCACGGCTTACTCAGCTTCATCCTCAAGATAAAATTGATATTGCCGAAATTGAACAGAAGCCTATTAATCTGCCTTTGAGGTAGGAATCATGTTTTGTTTATTATTACTTTTTTTTTAGAGTGACTGATTATTGATTTAAAGATTCATTATCAAAGATAATTCATTATTTTTTGTATGATAATCTTCTTAATACATTAAAACATTTGTTAATCAGAGATAATATAGCTTTAAAAATAAAGTTAATAAATATAAAAAAAAATTTATAATAATGTATATTAAATTTTTATTTTAATTAATGAAACAAAGACATAAAAATAATATGCTTTAGTGAAAAATGAAAATGTTAATTCATGAGTAAATTAAAGCACCTACGGCAATACAAATATAATAAATTAAAAAGTAATGTTATTAACGCGCACAACTAAATTTTTTTGCTCTGTAAAAAGCATTATTGTTCTATAAAAATATTCTAGCAAAAACAATAGCTATTCGTATAAAGAAAGCTTTGAAAGAAACAATGTTTAAATGAATGCGAGCTCGTAAATACAAGGGTACAATCAACGTAAAACAACGTCATATTATATTATAAAAGTATTTCACGAACGACATAATTATTTAAATTTTAATAACACTCGAAAAATAAAATTCCTCGATATTCAAATGAAATTGTTTCAATAAAGCTTATATATTAAACATTTTAAAAGATATGAAAAAGTCATTACACTAAATTTTCCGTGAAATGTTTAAAGCAATTTTAAAGTCTTTTTTGGGTTCGGCGTGCATGGAAACATCTGCATAAGATAACGATATATTTTTGCTTCTTCGGCATTTTGCCACCGAAAATTTTTTACGACATAATTCGTTTAAATTTTCAACTTAACGTCAGTTCCATATTATTTTTATTATCAGCTCTACAAAAGTACTCGAAATTTATATATCGAATAAAATTCAACATTTTTATGATTCATCCAATAAACATGGATAAATAATGTTTGACTTATGCATATTGTTGTATCGAAATATTAAATCCGAATGATCCAAAAAATATTTATTTACGTGTCTTTATACGTACATTGTAAAAAATTTTTTATAGTTTTAACTTTTGTAATTTTTGGTAAATTTTTTGTATAAAAATTTACTAATAATTTTTGTATAAATTAAGAACTAAAAATTTCTGAATAATACACAATTTTAAATAATAGAATATGTGATTCTAAGATCTATGAAGTTCTAAGTTGTAAGTTCAATGACCCTATGAAGTTTATTGACTCATGTATAAAAAGTAGACTTAGAAAAATTAAATTTCGTACTGTCAATACTGTTGACGAGAATAGTAACAAAGGTTTGACTAGGGATGATTTGTTGTGCACAGTATCTATACCGTTTTATTTGCAATGTTCAAAAGCTCTTAAAAAGTTTAATATTTTTGTTAGACCTGTTTTCAATAATAGACTCAATAGCGTTATAAAATTGGGCAAAGATAAGACTGATAAATTTGAAAAGACTGGGATAGTTTATAAGTTTCGTTGCGTTGACTGTGATGCGTGCTATATATGTGAATAAAAAAGAGCGTTAGATGAATAATATAAATTCAGTAGTTTTTAATCACATTCGAAATTTTTCTCATATAAGAAAGAGACTTATATCAGAAATGATTTTTATAAATGCTTCCAATAATACTTTAAATTTTAAATCAGATACTCTTTCTCTCTCCAACATTTATAAACCTTTGACACAACGTTTATTAACTCTATAATGATATACATACAAGTTTGTTTTGAAATAATATTTTAGTTGACGACGAGAGTTTATGTAGACTAGTTCCTATCCTCTGATTATGACAAATAGTTATGAATTGTTATAACAAGTTTAGGTAAGCGTCTTTTTGTTTTATAGAAGTGAAATTTCTGTTCTCTTTTTTATTTATAAATGTTAATTTGTACACTGAAAAATAAGTGGCAAAGAAGCACTAGCATCGGTAGCGAAACTATACTCTTTTCGTTTCGTGCGCACGCACCGAGAGAATATTGGTATGACTGCTGTACTCACTAGTACAGCTGAAATCTAAAATGCAAGAAACGATTCGTCCTTTGATTTGGTGCGCCTGCCGCCCCAAAACAGTGCTACATTCGTCTTAGTATTGCGCCTATGATATCTGAAAAGCGCCTCTGGTGGACAAAAAGAGAAACTCAGCTGATCTATATTAGTCGTTTTGGGACAGCTGGGCCCTCGAATTTTGTAGCGTTTCTGCACGTATCAACGATGCAGCGGCTGTATCTACACTGAAAAGGGAAGCGAACTGTGACTGTACTCTACGGTACAATCGGTGTCATTTTTAGAATACAGTCAGCCTACGCGTCGAAATGCGAACTAGTAGTCTCTAGAGAAGACTCATTATTCTCTGAGCGAAGACCTGCTCATTTCTTCGAACAAAAAACATCGCGGAGAACACTCAAAACCTCGCAGAGAGCACTCATTATCCTCTAGAAAACACTAGCATCTCTCTCGTACTTCAATGAATGTTCGCTATCGATACTAGCGCCACTCGCCGCCATAGAGTACAACCACTGTTCTAACCCCTTTTCAGTGTAGAGTTTACAGCAGACGTGCCAATATTCTCTGAGTGCGGAGTGCCACTGCGGGAAAACAGTAGTGCCACTGTGGGAAGAGAGGTGTACTTTGCATGACGCCAAGCGAAATCGACACGTGAGTGGGAATACACATGCACCACAATGAGAGCTGTTAGCTTCGACAGTGGGGCGTCACGTTCCCCACAAGAGAAAGCATTAGCATACTTACGGTTTCGTTGAGCAGAAGTACTTCGAGGGACTCGTGGACTACCACTTATTTTTCAGTGTAAATAAAAGTTTGTTATTTAGAAATAAAGTCTTAAGAGGATGATGTTAATATTATGATAGTTTCACATATAATGTGATAGTTTTGTAAGTTTATTCTTGTGGCCCTTTCTCCCAGAGATTGATTATTTTTGATTTTGTTTACTATTTGGATATGAGTGGAGAAGAAAATTATAATATTACAAAAAATTTTATCAAATCACACAAAATTTGTACAGTGTTAAATTATGATTAATTTTTTATAATAACTAATTAATTATAACAGTTTAGCAGCACAACGCAAACGTAAGGAATGAAAAATTAATGTTTTCTCATTTCTATTTCGGTTGAATTCTTAAATAAAGTAAATTTCTATTCTTGATCCATAATTGACCTCAACCTTGAATAAGTCTTTAGCTACCTGGCAAAATGACTAAAAAGCTTTATAAACTTAAGCAAATTTTCTTTAGGGTCGTACTTTTAAGCGCTGTCTATAACGAACATTAGTTAAAGGGTTAATTATAAATGTTAATTAGTGCACGATCGATTTGGCCGACTTGACGCTCGATACTTGACAACCGCTTCTCTCTTTCTCTTTCTCGTTTTTCTTTCTCACCAAATAATAGACGCAACAAACTTAAATAGAAACGCTCGAACTTTAGTAGCTATAAGAATTGATTCTTCTTAAACTTTAAGCCAATGATAGAAAATAAAGTATAGTTACTTCCGGGGTATATTAGCTTCTACATTTAAAAGGAATAAAGTGCACACAAATTTGTGGAAAGGAAACAAGAATTAAGTAAAAAAAAAAATGATCGGAATCGTGAATTATCTTGGCGGTTGCCGCTTGTTAGCAGCCGTCCTTATTTGTACGCTCAACTTTTTCGTCGTACTTAGGCTATTTCTATTCTTATTTTTTTGACACTTTAAAATAGTGCAAGTGGTATCATTAATTAAGTGCTTATAAAATTCTAAAATCACCTTAATAGATTATCAGTGCGTTGGAAATTTTGAAATAAAGAAATAAAATTTATCCTACGATAATCGGAGTGTAGCACAATGTTATGGAGTAGCTTTAAAGTACAGCTTATCGATTGTATAACTTCATGAATGTAAGAGAAAAAAAATTTGTTTTTAATGAAAATCAAATAATTTTTAAAATTTACACAACATAAATAAACTTTTTTAAGCAATATACATTTTCAACATTATTATTTTTGTTTTCATATTTTAATCTTAATTAGTAAATATTGAAGGTTTAATTAAACAATTATTAAAATTGAAAATAAATAAACAATCTTTTATTTCCTTTTAATGAATAACTGAGAGCAAATTGGAATAATATTTGTAAGAATAATATTACCTACTTTTGTAATTTGTAAATAAATCAACATTGTATAATTAAATGAAAACATTTATGCTTATTCTATTTTTTTATTGTTTTTGAATTCATCATCTTGATTATTAAATTGTTTTTTTATGAAAAATCTTTAGAGATCGTTTAAAATTTCAATTTAATTAAAATTGTAAATTATTTATTTTAAAGAACGGACAAGGAAGAAGAAACAATTCCGCCGATACCAACAACCGAGCCTCCAGAATCTCCAACTGATACTCAGCTAACACCTCAGCAGCAACAGCTTCATCACATAATCAAAGCAAGGCCATTGAGTTTGAAAAAATCGCCTTTATCAGAGCAACCAAAATTACGTTATGCTAAGTCAGGAAATGTTCACGTATCGATAAATCGTCGTATTGAAATGCCCCCAGCCTTTTTGTTCCCTGAAAACGCTATTCCTGCGGATCTTATGCAAACAGAGCCACAACAACAACAACAACAACAACAGCAACAGCAGCAACAACAACAGCAGCAGCAACAAGTTGACGTGACGGATAGCAATTCGATTAAAAGGCTGATTGTTAGTCCGGTGACGAATGAGGATAGCAACGAAAAATTAGAAGACTCGGACATTGTTGACGCGCTTAATGTTCTCAATATCGAGGAGAATAAATTAAAGTGAGTATAGCTTATTGTTAAAAGTTTGAAAAGTTTTTAATGTTTATAATAGACTAGCAATAATAACTGATTGTTGATATCTCGTGCCAATATTAAATAAGTTGAATGACCTACTTTTGCTAAATCTATTTATATTTCTAAAGCATAATCAAGTTCAGTTATTGTTGTATCTGTACCCTCAATGGTTGGGTTTTTTCGAGACGTAGTTAAAGCTTTCATTTTTATCATAGAAAAATTCAAAAGGTTTTGTGTAAATCTTTATAATAATTTGGGCAAAAAGTAGAGTATTAACTATAAAAGAAAATATAAAATGAATAAATCTTACAGATTATTTATTCCGAAGTTAACATTTAATCTTAAAATATGTATTTATTAAAATATTTTATTTTTTAATTTTGTAAAACTAATTATTATTGTTACTATTGTTAAGTTCAAAATAGATAAAAAAAAATTAGAATTAATAAAATCAAATAAAAATAACAATTATAATTTTTAGATCAGAAACGATTGAAATTGAAGGCGGCAAGCCAGCGGCAGACGTGATAAGACGTAAAAAGGGCAATCTTAAGTCCACAACGGGTAAAGCGAATCTCTCGAGGCGGGTCAGTTTCGACCCCCTCGCACTATTACTTGACGCAAGTCTTGAGGGTGAGCTTGAGCTTGTCAAGAAAACAGCCAAGGAAGTGGCTAATCCAAGCTCAGCTAACGATGAAGGTATTACTGCATTGCACAATGCTATCTGCGCCGGTCACCTCGAGATTGTTAAGTTTCTCGTTGAATTTGGTTGCGATGTTAATGCTCAGGATAGCGATGGATGGTGAGAGACTTGTATTTTTATATTACTTATACTCTTTTTTATTTTAAATAGAGGATAATAATTTTTAACAATTTTTCAATTACTTTATTTTATTATAAAATTTATACATTTTGAGTTTAACATTTAAACGAGCTTAAAGTCGATGAAAAAGTATCAATAAATATAAATGAAACTATCGAGAAATAACTTGAAAACTTTATCTGCAAAACGTAGGAAAATTTAGCGAAACTTTTAAAATTATGCATAATAATTTTTAAGCGCTTTTAAAAAGTTTTATTTTGTTTGACCTAATTTAAAGTAACAACTAATAATTTCTCAGGACACCATTGCACTGCGCGGCAAGCTGTAACAATTTAGCGATGGTAAGGTTTTTAGTTGAGCATGGTGCCTGTATCTTTGCCACGACGCTGTCGGACCATGAAACTGCAGCGGAAAAATGCGAGGAGGACGAAGAAGGTTACGATGGATGTTCCGAATACTTATACAGTTAGTATCCTATATTTTTTTATAGCCTTCCATATTTATCTTAACTTTTAAAAGAAATTTCTTTAATAATTTACATAGATTATTTTTAATGTGTAATTTGTGATGAATAAAAAATGATTTCTTACGCAGGTGTTCAAGAAAAACTTGGTATCATGAATAATGGACAAGTATATGCTGTGTTTGACTATGACGCTCAGCACAGTGATGAGCTTTCCTTGAAGAATGGTGACTCTTTAGTGATATTACGAAAAGGAGATGACAATGAAAGAGAATGGTGGTGGAGCAAACTGGGGCATCGAGACGGCTACGTCCCTCGAAATTTACTAGGCGTAAGTATACATATTAAACAAACAATATAGTTTTGATTGCAATTAAGAAATTTAGTAGAACTTAAATCAATAATTATTTAATTAATAACGAAGAATTGAAGTATAAATTTTATTTTTTACGAAATAATTTAAATCTTTTATTCTAATTATGCCTTTTTTTTCTTTTTTAGCTATATCCAAGAGTTCAACCAGCAAAGGCAGACTGAAAGAGAACGTTACAATCAAGAGTATTTCGCGTTGAATAAACATTTATTACCGCAGTATTGAATTTGCAGCTTTATCTTTGTAGATATTGTAATACGTACAATTAAGAACGTTTTACGTACAAACATATCTTGTTCTTAAACGAAGCTGATATATTATACTAATTTCAATCAAACAATACAAAGAAATCGTTCTCCAATATACTAGTAAAAGCAATTTAGTTGCTTATTTTATCAATTATTTGCAATCAACGATCGGACGGAGTTGTTATTTATTAGAAGTATTCTTAGTAATACCTTTTAACGTACAATGAAAGAAAAATAATAATTAAAATAAAAAATCTTCATTTATCATCATTTACTTCGCGTTTTTTGTACATATTTATACATCGCTCATGACATTGTTATTATATGATTATAAAATGGAAGAAATACCACTCGCATCGACGCAATTTTAGACAATACTATTGTAGCAATAATTTTTAGCGTACCGTACAGTGAAATTCCGTGACACGATATGAAGAAAAAAAAATGGCAATACAAAATATTTCAAAATATTTTGTGTTGAAAATTTTATATTAATATAAATAATGTATTTTAAATATATATATTTAAAGTTATATTTTAACAAAGAAACGTGTAAATTTTGAACGAATATGTAATTACAATGTGTACATGGAAAAATCGATTAAATTTAAAAATTTAATTTCAATATTGTCTATTTGTTTAGGAATAAATTTTTTTTATTATTTTGTTAAATATGATTAGATGTATTTTATTTTATGAGTTTTAGAAGAATTTCACTGTATGGCTCATTTAAAATGATATGTAGTTTTCATACTTCATTGAATTTTTTTTTCACGCTCCAAAGAAAATGTGGAGTTTGGCATTGTGTGTATGTACTTAATTTTTTTTTATTTGTTTCACCTAAATGCTTAAGTTTAGATGAAGTCAAATTTTGTAAGCGCCGCTTTAAGTTTACCTCGCGAAATTTTTATAATCCGACTGGTTATTCGGACTTAGAAAAAGGAATTTTGCGATTGTGTAAATGTTAACTTGCCAATGGAAGGAACTTTTAGAAGTTTTCATCGTTATAGATCATTTAAGAATATTTTAGAAACTTCAAAGATAAAATTAAATATGTTTCTATCTTTAATTTGGTTCTGTGCATAAGTTTAACAGTTTACATAGGCCTACAATAATGATAATGTAGTTGAGAATTTTTACAAGCACAGGCGAATATATTCGATACTCTGTATGACGATGAATTGTAACATCTATTGTTAATGAAACATGTGCCTTTAAAAGTAATAATAAATTTAAAACTTAAGATTATTTCCCGATATTATATGAAAAAATGAAAAATCGTTTATAATAAAAGAACACTTAAAATGATTGTCGTTTCATTTTTATTTCCTTCTTTTTCCAAAAAGCTTTATGTGAATATATATAATATAAAAATTATATCTTTTCATCTGGTTTTCAAAATCTCATAATAGTACAGTCAAGGAAAATTAACACTGGATACAATATTAACCTTGTAAAATTACTTTATAAATAAAATAACGTTATTACAAACATATATGACAGTGCTATCACAAAAATACTATGATCGAATTGTACACTTAAATAATGTAATTGTCAGTATTCTAATGTAAATAACAGAACATCTTAAAACTAGCAAATTATATTAATAAACTGATTTTCACATCCAAAAAGACGTTGTCAAATAACGATACCCAGGTTCTTTTTAACCAAACAACGTCATAAAAATGTTAAAAATCGTTAAAAATATATATTAAATGTAATATATATATATCATGTAAGTCATTATTTTGTCAATACACGTTATCCACAGGCATCATTTATAAATTGTAAACAAACTTTAATATCACTGTAATCATCTATCATTGTTTGAAGTCTGAAAATAAAATAATGTATATTTATCAACTGTTTCAAAAATAACTATTTAAATCAATTATTAGATCTTATTCTACTTACTTTTCTCTATAAACACTTAGCGTATTTTGAGTAAATGTTCCATTTTTTAATGCATGAATACAAAATTCAGTCAAATGTCTATAGCATTTTTGAGTAGTACTATGCATTCCTTGATTTTTCCATTCAGGAAGATCTTTCGTAATTGACCATGCAGCAAACACGTATTGGATTACAGCAGTCCAATGTTGAGATTCTACCAAATTATGTCCTTGTTCTTTTAAGGCTTTCTGAAAAATTGAAATTTTTTCATTAAAAATAAAAAATAATAATTCTATACAATTAAAACCAAATTAAATCAATCATAAGAATTTATTATTAATTAAAAATATATTAATTTAAAATCCATTAAAGATTAGTAGTTTTAAATGACTTTTTAAATTCTTTTTACAAATGAATGATTTCAATGTCTTTATAAGATTTCACATAATTATCAAATTAATAAATTGTTTATCTACTTAAGCGAATTTAATATAATTATAGTTTAGAAATTTTTTTTGTTAGAAATAATTACGATTTCAAAATTTTTAAATTACAAATATAACACATTTCTTATGTCAATTTTTAAAAATATTCTGCTTGAATTGAACAAAGTTTAAAAATTTCTTAAATGAAAGTAAAGTTTTACTTAAAAAATATTCTCACCTGGAAATTGTCTAAATGTACGTATGCACGACTATAATCAGATTCATCTAAATTTGATGAAACTAAACTAGCATATACATTTTGTCTCAACCATGTTAACCTTTCTCTTAATGGTTGAATATCAGCAACTGGCATATTTTTAAGAATAATATCGCGTAGTTTATCATTTGGTGATAGCGCACTGTCTTCTTGCATTGACACCAAGTCCATTATCATCTTAACTAATTGTTCGTGACTAAGGCCTCTTAATCCATTTGCCAAGTTTCCTGTAAACAATTTAATAGATGGTAGTCTTTTTTCCGGAGATACCATTTCAACATCATTATCACCTAAGTGAAGTCGTTTTCTTGGTGTGCTTCTTAATGTAATACTAGATTGATTTTTTGAAGGACTCTTCACTGGTGTTCGGTCTCTGGAATGCAGAATATAAAAGTGAAACAAAAATACAATGGAGAATAGATTAAAATTTTTATTTATTTTAATTTACAACTATGCAAGAATTTTCTAATATGGATCAAATATCAATTCCAAGCATAAATAATATAAATAAAATTCAATAGAAAAAGTATTATACAATATACTAAAAAATTGGCATAATTTCTGATTATAATTAATAACGTAATATATTTTAACAATTCTCACCTGAATAGACTTTCTCTTTTGATGGAGTCAACATCAGGAGACCAAACTATTGATCTTCTTCTTCCACGTTTCTGAATGACAAGTTCGTCAGGACTTGGAGCCGAAGACCATGAATCCATGCTATACCTCCTTGTAGCTTCAGCTGCTGTAACTATAATGTATTAAAAATAGTTCAAAAAAATACATGTAAAATAATTAGACTCAATACATTACAATAAATACAATAAATATTTAATAAATAATGAACAAAATTCAAAGGAAATAGAGAAGTTTCTCAGTAATAAAAATTTAAGATTTTATTGATAATTTTTTACAGTTTTAACTCTTTAAAAAAATTGTCCTTACCAGGAGATATATTTGTACTTGTTGAATCAGGTATCATAGCTAAAGCTTGACGAGCTGACCTCCGTCTAGGAACATCTGGTCGTCGGATAAAGTCTCGTCTTGGAGTAGTCATTTTCTATAAAAAATAAATAACTATTATAAAGATTTGTATTTTTACCAAGTTTTTAACATAAGTAGTTTGTATTTATGATCGATTGCTTTTTGTATAAACATTAATTGTAATTTAAACTAATGATACTAATATATGAATGACAAAGATATAATTTATAATTTAGTATTAGTTAAATCAACTGTTTATTTTTAAAATTATTTTCTTTAAAAAAAAAATTAATCTATTTTTTAAATGTAAGTTTACAATAAACAAAGTGTATTATTGTTGCATAACCTACATAAGTGTAAAAGTAGTTGAGATGAAAGAAATTATATGAATAAAAAATTGAAATGACAAAATTAACAGTACACAGAATTTATGATTGGAATTGATAACTTATTTTTAATTGTATTATTAATAACAATTTTATACTTTTTGATATATTAAATGTTTATTGAACAAATCATCATTAACAAAAGACAACAACAAATAAATATGAATAATTATTACCTTTATAATTTTTGTACTTTTACGAACTTCCAAACCTCACTTTTTTCACTGTTTTTTGAAAAATCGATAACATTTAGAAAAAAACATTAACTTACACAACATGCAACAAGTGTAAGTTTTGTTTACAAAAAGGCATATTTATAACAGTCACGTATTGAATACCAGCTGCAACTTGTCATTACTCGAATGTAATGAATTCTCAATTATTTGTGTCTTCATACGTAACGTAGTTTGTCAATCGTTTCGTTTTTTAATCGCGTTAAAAAGTCAAAAAATTTTTTGCCAATTATTGTATTTTATCGCGCACAAAGAACAACGACGATGCATTACAATTGACAATGGCGGGAATAACTCCCTAAACTGTTATATTTTCAGGTTTTGGGAAGACGGGATTTTAGCGCGATCTTTGACAAGTGCTGCTATGGAATGCCAGAATTTGGAACTATACATTCCATTTCCAAATTTGAAAATTTTTATTTTATTCGCCCTATATTCGCCAATGAATTTCAAAATATTTAATTTTAAATTTAAATTGTAAATTAATAAATTATAAAATATTAAATTATCAAAAAAAAAGATTAAATTATTTTACACACAAGTTGTATTTGATTAGAATTCTCTGTTATAGCAGCATCTCTAAGCGCGCTCCATTATATTATTTTTTTGTGTTTAACGTTATTTATTTAGGTCATTGCCAAACCTTTCGAAAGGTAACAAAGAGTCATTTAAATCAAAGAAAAGTAAAAAAATATAACTGTCTTCTTATAAAATGAATTCAAATACAAGTATATATTATGTATAAATTTAAAACATCATAAAAATTCACTTATTTAATTAAATAAGTTACAATTTTTTATTACGTTCTCGTCGATAATTCAAACTTTTAAACGGTCATCTAGATCAATATCATTGAAGAGTGTAATAACCGTTATACCAACTGAGTTGTACAGCTGTTACGTCATTGATGTAATTCAAATCATTCATTTATAACCCTCCTTATAGAATGTATAAAATAAATGTGCAAAACGTTCGTTTTATACAAAATTCACACCGATATTCTTTCATTCTATACTTTTTCTACTCTTTGGGGAGCTCTGCTCTGATCCTTGCATCGTGGGATCAGCATTACCAACTTTAACAATTACGTTAAACTTTCACTTTCACTTCATATAGTCTGCTTACATATACTTACAAGTGTTATGGATTTGCTTGACAACTGGGCACGTAAACAATTGTTGAATTTACTTGTGAATTAATACGATATTTATGAGTTACAGTGTTAATCCTACATTATATTTTTAAGACAATCATCTATATTTTCGTTGAATAAATATTAAAATGGTATGAAAATACATATATTAATCACAATTTAAAATTAATACTATGAAAAAAATTAATTTCAATCACGGTTTTTTCTTTAATTTTAAAAATATTCATTTTCATTGCAGGCTCGTTATTTTCGTGAAGAAGATATTGATGGTATGTAAAATAATGTTTTATACAAATATATTTTTAAATTATTGACAAGAATAACTAAATTTTGTTTTACGTATAACCTACTTGTGCAGTAGAGTGTAACTTTGAAAAGGTTAATTCTTGATGGCAACTATAACTGATAATTTCTTTTGTTTCAGAATTTAGAGAATGTTTTTACTTATATGCTAGAAGTGGACAAATACGAACTTTAGATGAACTAACAATTATTATGCGATCTTTGGGTCTTAGTCCAACGATAGCTGAACTAAACAAATATTTAAAAGATAAAGGTAAAGAAGCATTTACTTTATAATTTATGTTAATATTGTTAGAACAAACATTTTTTTATGCTTATATAACAAGTTGTCTATTATTTATTTTAGTTCGACATGTCAAAACAAACATTACTTTAAGTTTTTCATTCAATATTTGTAAATTATGTTTATTAACTAATAATTTCCTTATTAAAGGGGGCAAAATGTCATTTGCTGACTTCTTAGAGGCAATGCATCTTCAAACTAGAGCAGAAGAATTACCAAAAGAAGTTATAGAGGCTTTTCGAGCAGCAGACACTTCCAGAACAGGAACCATTCCAGCTCGACAGTTGGCCCATATGCTATTGAGGTGGGGAGAACAGTTGAGCAATAAAGAAGGTAAACATTTCAATTTCAAAACTTCAATTTCATAAAATTTAATTAAAGAACAATTTTATAATTTTGCCTACATGTAAACCTTTTTCTTTTACAGTGGAGCAAATCTTTCGAGAAGCCAATGTTTCTCTAAACGGACAAGTAAAATATGAAGATTTTGTAAAAATTGCTTGCGCACCAGTACCTGATTATTATTGACAACTGGAGGTTGTGATTCTATTTTTATGAGAATTTATATTTTTAATGGAAAACAAATGAATAGGCAAATTTAATGTTCTTAATAATTTTTTAGATTTATAATTGTACTATAAATATTATACTTTATATTCTATTTAAGCAATGCAATGATGGTAATAAAGGGACCAAATATTCATAATAAATTTAAAATTTAATTGATCGAATTTTGTTCTTTTTTCAAGTCTAATATATTCTTTCATAAAGTAATAATTTTTTTTTTGTAACATTACTATTGAATCAGAAAAGTAAATAAAGTTTTTGATTTATTTAAGATTATAATTAGAAATTTAAATATTAAAATTTTATTTCACATAACAAAAATTAAATCATTTTATTAAAATCAGTAGATTAAATTTGTCATTACCTAATTAAATATCTTTCCTGAAAACTTACAATAATATTCAAATACAAACTTGAAATTCAATATTTTTCAGATTCAGTAGATGTTAGTCATATTACCAATTGTGTTGTCAATAATTGATTTCAAATGTAACATTATTTTTTTTTTAATGTATAGTTCTTACGTATCATTAGTACCAATCTATTGTTTATTTTTAAAAGAAATTGAATGAATCTAAAAATAATATTGTTTCTAGAAATAGACATATCATACAATTAAATTCTATTAAATGAAACAAAAAAATTTCATTTTTCAATAATTCATTGTTTAAGGAATGGTTATTAATTATTTTTTTAAGTGATTTATTTATTATTGACATCGATCCCTGTTTATTTAGTTAACTCTATATTACAATATGTATCACTATAACAATCAGTACAATTTTCAAATTTTGTAAAAAGTAGAAAAACTATCTAGTTTATTTATCAATCCTTAAAATAAGTATTATCATAAATAAAAAAACTAAATTATATTGAAGTAAAAAGATAAAAAAGCAATTTTTCTAATATACTTATTTTTCAAAAATAATTAATTTCTTATAATCCTAATAAAAGCTAATTAATTTTTATTGTTTTTTAAAATTAAACTTGATTGTTAATTCATAAAATAAATGAAAGAAACTTGAACTAAACAGGAATCTCAGTCAATCTGCATTGAGCGTTTAAAATTCGTCATAATTTACAACAGATCAATCATTAAGTGCTCATAGCTGTTTTGCCATCGGACGGTGGTGAGCCGCAGAGTATGACGGCCGTGCTAACAGCAGTTGTTAAAAAGAAGACGCACAACAATGCCCTGTCGCTAACTAGTGCAACTTGCTTCCATTCGAGCTCGGTACGCTCGCGATTATCTTGATCGAGCAGACGTCTCTCGTTTCTTTCGATCGTCGTTTGTACACGACCGATTATCCTTGCCCATTGGGATTCTATAACGCCGTCTTTGCCAATATCTAAAACATAATCATTTTATTTATTTATTGAGAATTTTAGATTTCAGAAGAAATGTTGGTAATAATGTACACTTGGCGGAAAGGATATTTTTCCGAATGTTATAATCATGATGCAAAACTCAATGCATAATTCGAAGTTTTCTTATGCCTGTGGTAAAATATGCGGCGCTGCCATTTGAGGTACACATTCGGAAAAATATCCTTTCCGCCAAGTGTACATAGAAAAAAATAAAATTTTAAAATTAATTTAATTAATTTAATTGGTAAATTTTATATTTATTTTTATATTAAATTTAATGTATTGTTATAATGATGAAGAAACATTCATCCGAATGCTATTGATATTTATCTTATCAAAAAAGATAAAATTATTATCACCTAATCAATTATTATTGTAATAAAAATTTTTAACAGTAGATATACTCATAAAGAATTGAAAAATGATTTTGTTTCGCGTAAATAATCAAACCACCTGTAAAAACAACATGTTACAGATTACAAATACACGAAAGATAATTTAAATACGTTGTAAATTCAAATTTTATATTAATTTATTAGCGTTAAATTTGATGAATCAATTGTAAAGTAATGACTTCACTTTCTGTAGCAATGACGTTAGATTGAAATTACTTTAACGAGCATGTTATTTCAATTCCATTATATTTAGATTAAATTTATTGGTCAGCTGATTTCAAATTAAAATCGTTTATTTATCATTATTTATTTACGTATAATTACTTAATAATCATTAGTTTTAAATATATTTTTAAATTAATTGGCCAATTGATAAATATTGAAAATTTTTGCTAGATATACTTTTTACGACGTTTTTGAAAAATTTTTATTACAATTTCAAATATATTTTCAAATTAACCAATCAAAGATTCACGCAATGATTTGAGTAAAAAAAAAATTTTCACCTAATGTTGGGCTACTATTATCGCTTGCATGTCTTCTTCCAACATATTTCGGTGACATATGTTGCGTCGGTATCTGCTGCTGCTGTTGCTGTGATGACGGTATTTGATGCGACGATGCTTCAGTTTTACAATGCAACGAATAATTTCTTCTTCTCACGGATTCCGGATGATCCTAGTAATTAACACGAATATTTAAAAAATATAATTTGTTTTTATAAAATTGATCAGAAATATTAATTTTAAAAAACAGATTTTAATATTTATTCATTATATTAATTTATAATATGTTAAATTATTTTTATATGAAAAAAATATTGAAGCATTCAAGTTAGTTTAAATGATTAGGAATTATGGTCTTGACAGTATTTTCTATCAATTTTTATATGATTTAAAAAAAAAATTGCAATCAAAACTATAACTATGTAGTATAGTAAAACTACAGTATACTATAAGTATTATTATACCCTATTTATTTCTCAATTTTATAATCAACAACTATGATTGTAATTTAACAGTGATAATATTTTGTAAGGTTCTTAAAATTTTAAAAGTCGTACACTAATTATTAGTATAAAAATATTACACATAAATATAAGAAAGTCATGTGGCCACCCCGGTGCGCATCATTAAACTAGTACGCCGAGCAATTAAATGGATCACTGTGATAAATCTTCGGGCCGCGTATTTTATCGGCATTTTTGTCGTACGACGAAAGTACAAAGTACGATTAATAAATGTGATGCTACGATTCGTTGCTTTTTCTTTGGGTTGCAAAGTGTATTGATGTGTATTATATTTATAGAGTTGATAAGTTTATTTTTAGGATAAACATGGATCAATTAATAAAAGTTTTTTTCTAAAAAGTTTATTTTTTTCTTTGAAGTAAGTTGAGCTTTTTAATTAATTAAAAGCAGCAATGACATTCTTTAAGTTTAATAATTGCTAAATCAAGTACTTATTTTATTAGATTAATTATTTATGAAATTAAACTTGATCTTGATATTTGTTAAAATTAAATTATGTAAATATTGAAAATATTCAATATTTTAAATAGTTATAAGATACTTTTAAGAAAACGAATTCTTATGTTGTTTTTACATAACCAAAGCAAAATATAAGTAATAAAATACACTCTTTAATGAGTCTTGTACCTTTCTAACTAATCGAGAAAAAATGAAGCACCGCTTAAATGCTAGTTAGCTAATTCAATCCTCGCTAAATTCTTTTATGAGTGGAAACTTTGATTTTTGAATAACACGTAAAAACATTTTAAACAATTTCTATTGTTGAGAAATTTGGAAAGTTTTATAAAAACTAAATTTTTAACTTGCGTAGGAAAATAAAAAAAAAAAAGTTGAATAAATACTCAAGAAAAAATGTGTTCTAAAATATAATGCAAAAAACTTGCAAACAAGCTACTTTTTAAGAAATTTTTTTTTATTTTATATACTTAATACTCAAATAAGCAAACTAATATTAAATCTGATAAACTTCAGTCATTATTATACCCGAGAATCGTGAAATCCTTTGATTATGAACCAAAGTTTCTCAACTTGACCACATTACCCGTATGGTATTAATAACTTTATTATAAGCGTTAAATTGGATGTATTTTGAGATAATTAACTAATTATCTCAAAATACATACAAGTAATAAAAAAAATTAGATGCATTAATTTCAAATTACTCAGGTATATTCTACATATCATTTCCAATAAAAAGTTAACTTAAAAATCATTTTTATTTGTTTTGGATACTAAATCATAGTCACATATTAAACAAAAAAAAAATAAATACCAACCTCTTGAAAATTGAGGAAAACAATTTTAGCTAGTTTATTGAGTACGAGACTTTTGATGCTTTGAGGTACTCGAGTACCGCGCACGCCTCGATGATGTAGATTCAACGTGACAACGGCCAAACCAGAAGCAAACGATACCAAACAGATGCTCACTCCGTAGTATAAACCTGTTGGGGGTCACAAGAGAGAACAGAATAAAGAAGTCGTAAATGCAAAGGAAATAAGATACTCGTCTGATTTATCGCGCGGAATTTACGGTCTACATAGAAAAGATTTCTACTTCTTTATTTCCAAACCCTAATATAATGAATTTAATTGTTTTGTTATTGGCTAATATAAGAGATCCCTTTTTATTTTTTTTAAACAAGAAGAAATTAGTACCGTTGTTTTTCAATTTAACATCATGTTGTGTGCTGATTGATTGATACTTTAAGTTGCAAAGAAGTTTTGAAAAAAAATATATTTTCTATAATTTTATTTATTTAGCGAATTTTTAGAGTTACGAATATGTTTCTCCATTCATAAATATCGAGATTTTTCTAAGCATTGCAACTGTTGTTTTAAGTGTTCTGGACTTCAATATTATTTTCCATTTATCATAAAAATGTTGCAAAAATTTCGTAAGACATTTTCAAAATAAACGATGCAAATAATAAAAAATAAACTTTCAAAATTTAAAAGTAACTATAAAGATTATTTATCTAAATTAAGTAAAAGTCCTTGAAGTAATATTTAATTATAAATCATAAATACTTCAGGGTATATCTTACATTTGATTCAGTCAGAAAATTTTCATCTTAAAAACTTTTCATATACGAAAGTTATTCCATGAACTATTTGCATTTTCATTTAACTGTCTACGGTCTGTCTTCATCTATTACAAGTCTGACATTTTAACGAAATTAAAGTATAAATTTTTTTTCTTTCATTTTTCATTGCGTTACAAAAAAAAAATTAAAATTATTGAAAATACCAAATTTTTCAAAATGTATTTTCAGAAAATGAAAATTAATGGATTAATTTTAAATAGTAATCTATTATAGTAACTAAGTTTACAAATTAAAAAAATCAATCAAACTATTTTATTAAACTTTCCAAATCGTCAGATTTAGGTGTAAAATAAACTCAATTAAAATTTTGTTCTCCAATATTGTCAATTTTTAACTTTTCGAGGCGTTTATTTTCACAAATTTTTACATGTTCTAATTAAATAATATTTAAATGACTGACCAGTAGATTCTGCGAAAAATAATGAATTTATATTTTTATTATTGTCATTTTTCTTAAAAATGCAATTAGTTAAATTCCCATTGTTATAATTAATATCTTTTGTGATTCTGGATGACATGTTCACAGTCGGCAGTTACATACTCGATTATGAATTTATTTTTCTTTTTCTTTATCGCAAACCATTTTAAACATAAATTTATGTGCGTAAAATTGACAAAGATCTTGAAAAACAATGGACAATAAAATTTTAACTCGCTAATATAAATAAAATTTAATTATATTTAATTTGCAATATAAAATTTCACTATAATTTGATAATTAAATTTTATAATATTTAAGAATTACCTTGTTTGCGTAATGAATGTAAAACAATAGAAAAACTTTGAGTAAACTGAATAATACCCCCTTTCCTTAAGTAAAAAAATGAATGTAAGAAAATATCAAACTCCCTGATCCACCTACCCATAAAAACTTTACACAATTTACGGATATAACCCCTTGACTGAAAAACGACCTTAATGACTTTATTGTTTCATAATGATATTCAAAGACTAAAAAATTAACAGCTTTTTCATATTTAGAGCTGTTTTATTTTTTTTAACTTAACTACGACTTAAAAAAAATATTGAAATTATTTTATTTTATAAAAAATATTGGAGTTAGCTAAAATGTTAAAAATTTGCGTCAAATAAGTATTAAAATATGAAATTCTAGAGATACACAGCGTAGACGGCAAATACGAAAAAAGAATAATTAACTCGTATCAATCAAATAAACATCACGCGGAAAGAAATTTTTTATTGTTTGAATTCGATATAGAAATAAACATATTCAACAAATCGTTGAGTTGTCACTAAACGAAATTCGAAAAGTTTCGATTCGATATTGGTAAACGTGAATTCGTAAGTACGTTGAAATACTGCATTATGATATTTAGCGTTATTTGAACTCAACGATCGAAGTGTCAAACTTCCATCGCTTGAGTTCATCAGTTTCCTGTGTTCTTCGAAATTCATTGACTCACAAGGAGAGCAGCCCACCTCCGGGTGAATGGATTCGGCTGAAACTGCAGGATATGATTTTTCAATGAAAAAAAATGAACCCGTGTTTTTTCTTTTCGTGGAATAGGCCCCCCTAGACAAGGATATAGACATTTTTTTAAAAATATGGTGAACAAATGCCTTTATAAGAACTCAAATAACCAAAGAACTAAGACTTACAAAAAAATGCATAGAAGATAAAATGAAGCGCGAATTGAATGCTTTAATTTAAGCTTTGTTGCATTAAAAAATCTTTAGTGGTTCAAAAGTTACAGGCAATTGAAATATGTTAATGAAATAACTTGAAAAATTAATCATATTCACCATATTTTTGAAAAAGTGTCTATATCCTTGTCTAGGGGGCCTATTCGACGAAAAGAAAAAACACGGGTTCATTTTTTTTAATCAAAACATCATATCCTTCAGTTTCAGCCGAATCTGCTTCCCAGAGGTGGGGTGCTCTCCTTGTCAGTGCTTCGCAGTTGCGCTCACAGTTAGATATCTATTTTTTTTTTTTACATTTTGCTATTCTTTTTCTATTTGTGTACATACATATATATATATATATTTTTTTTTCCACGTGGGAAACATATTTTGGCCTTCAAATACGGGATTTCTGCAATTTACACTTTTTTCCTTTTTTTTTGTAAATTTTCTCGGCTGTTGTATTTCAAAAAAATAGAAATTGTATTTCACTGTCAGCAAACTTTGTTTAGGCCTTAGGCAGACATCCTCTAAATGGACGTGAGTTGAAATGGCGCGAAAACGTTTGCTATAATCGAAACGCTGAAACTCGAAACAGCGAACGGTTTACTTCAATATGTATAAAAATGCACGAATTCAAGCATGGAAGTCGTAGACTTTGATAACGGAGTTAATATATTCATTACGATGACTTCAAGAAATAATATATATTTATTCTTGAAGTGTTTAAACACATCAATTACGAATTATATTAATAAAATACATTGAATTCTCTCGATGCACGACACGATTGAAATCTCTTAAAGCTAAATTTTTTTCCGTGCAAAACAAAAGTAATTAAGTGACTTACTTATAAGGGGCGTCTTCTCAGTAGGTGGCAAAGTTTCCCTTATGGTCATAAGAAAAACGGTCATTGAAAGTAAAGCCGATATGCCAAGCGTGACTTTTTCACCAGACTCCGAGGGCACGTAGAATACTAGCAAAGCTGCAACAAACGATGGAAAAATGCTCAGTACTTTATGATGTTTATTATCATTATCCCAAAAGATTAAAAGTACTAGGGCTTTATAAATTTGTTGAATGATAATTTTACAGCTTGAAAAATAAATAGCTATAATATAATAAAATTAACTTAGAAACTATCTGAAATTAATTATATTTAAGAAAAAACAGCTAAAACAAGCTAAATTTACGTCAAACAATAATTGCGATTAGAATTATTTTTAGAATTATTGAAGTTAAAAATAGCTTTAAGTCTAGGAGAAATTAGATTAAATTTAGCTAAAAACCAGTTTAAAAATAGCTAAATATAGACGAGAAATAGTAAAAAAATGGCTAAAATCAGATAAATTCTAGCTAAAAACTACAATTTAACTGAATCAGTTCAAATGTATTTATGATCTAAAAATGTTTCGCTGTCACCGCCAAAGTGTCCGAAATTCAGCTTGGGCAATTCAAGCTCAAGGAATAGATAAAAATTTCTAGAAAAATAGCTGAAATTAGCTATAGAATTGGGAAATTTAACTGAATTCAAGCTAAAAATTAATAATTATAAATTTTTTAAAATAAAAAAATGTTCCTCTTATAATTACATATTTATAATTTTTAGTTCCTCATACTTGCTACAACGACATAAATAAATATTTGTATAGATATATGAAGTGATAAGGAGTCAGTCGAGCGGAAGTAGCCGACAGTATTTTTTTTTCTAGCTCATACTCTTTTGAATGAGAAAATTTTTTATAAAAAAAAGAAAAATGTGGCTTGCTATTGACACGTATATACACACATTTTTGCGTGTTCAATGAAATGTTTAAAACTGGGTCTTTTAAAAGAATTTTTCGTCAGTATATTCGCTATAGTATAAATGAAAAAGTTTAAAATTTAAGAAAAATGAAGTTGGGAAAAAAAGGAACTTGTCTTCCAGAATTTTTTAATCAAAATAACTTTCTCTTTTATTTTTCTATGAAAATGAAATGAAAAATGTTTATATATTTAAAATTTTTAGTGGATTGAAAAAGTCATAAATTATTTACAAAATAATAATCAATTTATATTATAAGTGTTTCAATACAATTCATACGTTAGTAATTAAAAAATAATCGAAATTGATATCTGGTGAAAAATTGATGTTAGACGATGCCTTTTGTGATCATTATTTTATTTTTTACTAAAAAGTTAACTATAACATCATTTCGTATTCCTTGGTGGAGCAAAAACTACTTTAAAACTTATAAAACTGAATCGAATCTTCAATAACTAAACAATCCATTTTCTTTTTTCATTACATTAGAAAATCCCAAAAAATTTATTTAGCTTGTAAAAATCTCCCTTTATTTAGTACGCAATAAAAACGCTAATATCGAAGAAAATTAAGACTTTTTTTGTACGTCTACGTAACAGATGTAAAAGAGAAAAAAAATCGAGCAGGTACTATTTATAAATTTCAGACATGCGGGATAAACAGATGCTCAGCGTGAGTTGATTACGCAAGTACATTAACTCGAGTAGTTTTCATAAGATAAGTTTCTGCACAATTTCGTTTGCTCATTCGTTTAATCAATCTTACAAACGTTTACCTTTTTACCCTGTACAAAGAAATAATGTAACTTTTAGTTGGATTTTTTTGCTAGAGCTACAGAGTCCGTTGGATCCTTTTTAAAGATTGACGATTTATCGAATTTTTTTTGCGTGAGAATTCCCCTTAAGAACATTTTTTTATAAATAAAAAAAAATCGTAAATTGACTGAATCCAATTTAACCTTTAGAATATTTATGCTATCGGATTGTAACTGTTTTAGATAGAATGTATTTTTAAAATCTTTTAAAATTTTATTGAAACAATTTCACCTTTTTGAGATACATAAATAAATTGAATAAAATATTAAATTGTTTTTCCAAAATTTATAAGAAGTCTAATAAATTCATCAGCAAAGGCATTATAATCGTCAACAATAAAATAATTTAAATCTAAAAGTTAAAATTCAACTACTGTACGTCAAACTCATTTATATGTTGTACGCAAAAATTTAGCACTTCGCGTACGCGCCATCGATTTTCTCCTGTCGACTGACACCTTTTTTTTTCTCGTATTTCAGTTTTTTTTCTTCTTTTTTCAGGCCGTAATCCAATTTTGGTTGGTTTTCATCTCTTTGAGGATAAACGCAAGATTTCGTTACGGTTGAAAAACACGCGTATATATCGTACAAAGCTTTTTGGTCTATTGTATTAACGCGTAGGTAAAAAAAAATTAGAGGCGTATTTAAAATGAACGATAAAATTGTATTCGATTCGATAAAAAATATATGCTCTATTTTCTGTTATAAAAAAAAACTTATAAAACAGGTATTGTGAATTTTCGCATCGTCCATATACACAAAAAAAAACTATTTTCCATGTTGAATATGGTTATGAATTCATGAATGAAATTTTTCCGATTCAAAAAATTTAAAAATATGAAAAATTGTTATTATAATTTTTTATTATTTTTACCTCGAAACGGCGATAAACAAAATATTGTAATTTGAGAGAAAACATTAATATTTTTCATCGATATCTATTAGAATAATATAAAGCATGAAAATTTTATACCCCATTATTATAATCTCAATATCCGCAATATTACGTACACATAGATATACACGTATTTCAAAAAGAAAATGCAATTATGTCTTTATCGCTCGTACAGATTTTTATTATAAATAAAAATGTAAATTCTTATATTAAATTGTGCAGATTCAGCATGGTTGTTGAAAAAAAAGAGAGGGAGAATGAAAAAAAAAAAAAAATCGAATAAAAAAAAGGAATGCTAGCTGTCCCGGAGGTCAAGTTAAATATTCAAATTGGCCCGACAAGGGTGACTGAACGGCAGTAATGTATAGCATCGGGGATGCGAAATAACGTCAAATTCGATTATGCTGCAGAAACTTAACGTTTCTTTCCATTTTTTTTTTATGACAGAACAACCAAGTTTTTTTTTTACTCATATATACATATTCGTGATTTGTTAAAGTAATATGTGTGAATGTAATACGTATGCTACAAAAGCAATCAAGGTAAGTCATTATAAATGTAATAATAAGTGTGTTACTATTTCAAAAATTTGAGTGGAATGAAAAAGAAAATGTACATTTAGTTTTGCTTCGCAAATAAATTGTGAATTTATAAAGAAAATATGTAGTTTGTGGATATGTTGAAATAAATTGTATAAATTATAAAAAATCAAATAAAAATTAACTGAAGAAGGTACGTACTACTAGAGTATTTTATGTATTTTTAGTAAAATGAGTTAAAAACATCGAAATTAAAATTGTGAAGATAACGATAAAGAGCTCATAATGAGCAATCAATGAAAACAATGAAATTTCTGCGATTAAAACCTTTTTTTTTCTAATGATTTTTTACAATTTTTATAAATTGCATTATTTACTTTTTTTTCTTGGTACGATTATTATCTTGGCTATTTAAAGACGTGACTATTTTTACTCATAACAATATTTTCTTATAAACTGTTACCAACCACTAAAAAAGCAATAATTAAAATACAAAAATGAAAGAAAATATTGTTGAATACTTACCAATACCATTGATAAGTATACAAGGTAGAATAAGATTGAATACATAAAACATTGGTCTCCGTCTTAGCCTAATCTCATAAGTGATGTCCGGATAAGGTTCTGGGCAGCAAGAATAAAATTGTACGTTACGCGTTGCTGAAAAGTCGACAAGATCAAATTCGCCATTGGCTTGATAGTTGCTCACATCGCCTTGTTCGCTTTGACGTTCAAGTTCCAGCTTTAAGGAGAAGAAAGAAGAAATCGAATTATACATGTGCCGAGAAGAAATTGAAGCTAAAAAATATTAAAGGTTTTTTCGGTTGATAAGGAATCAAATTACATTCGACAGATTGGATATCGCAAAGATATATATATATATTTTTTTATCTCTTAGGATTAAAGTTCGTGATACTAATTGGAAGTATCAATGTGTGGTTTTTTCCTTTTCAATTAGGAATAAATATTGAAAAAAAAAGAATATTAAAAAGAAATTTGACAAAAGCACAAGATCTCTCCTAATCTTATAGCTAATTTATTTATGAAAATTGAAATAGATGATTTATTAAATTTCACTTTTCTCTTTTTACCAACTATAAATTTTAGTTGTAAATTTATTACCAAATAGGAATTTCAAGTTGGAATTTTCAAATTTGAACTACTTTATTAAATACAATATTTCATTATTCAAAATTCAAATATCAAATATTTGGTTAATATAGTAAATTTAAATAAAAGTATCTTTGACAAAATTTAATGCTCAAACGGTTAATAAAATTACTAACAATTGTATTTTGAGCAAGATCAAAGTAAAAAATGCAATGGTTTGCGTTTGTTGGCTACGAGTGTATGTATTTTTAATGAAATAAATAGGATACTCGCGTCAAGTGCAAGAATTTTACAAAATGAACACGAGTGGCCTCTATATTTAATTACGGTATCTGAATAAAGCTTTCGCTGAATTAAAGCTTCAGAAGCAAAATTTTTCAAGTACCCACTTGCCGCGAAAATATGCGAAGAATTCAGATTATTAATGTAAATATTTTCAATTACAAATATACGAACGAGCACAAAAGCAAATGTTAATGTATCAAAAGTTTACAAACTCATTAAAAATCTAACCTTTCATAAATTTTATAAAAGTTTGCAATTTCTGCTCTAATTCATGTGCGACAGAAACATATTCACTAAAACAAAACCATTTCAAAAGTCAATACTAAATATTATAAAATACTCATAAACGATTTTAATTAATGTGTATCAAATTAACTTTCATGATCATCATTCGAAAATCATAAAATTTCATCATTAAGATAATTCAAAAATATTTTATACCTTAAAAATTTTCATAAAATAAAATTAGGATATTCCTCCAAGAACCGCAAAACCTCCACGCGATATCTCCGTCACTTGGCACAACAAGCCCAAAAGTCAAACTTAGTTAAATTAAGCCTTATTATTCTTACCCACATTATGCTTGCGATGGAATCGTATGTGTATATACATCGTCAGCTCTGCGCGTCTTGTAAAGACATGCGAGGCTACGAAATTTATGATGCTAATATAGCCATATATATATTTAGTTAAAGTTAATGCGTCAGGCTCATTTTCTTTAGTTTCTTTATAAGCTCGTGAAAAAAAAAGAACTATTGAAGTGAGCAATTATACAGTACGGTTAAATTACGGTGTAATAGCAAGCTTGTCTCTTAACAGGTTGAAAAAAGGGGCAAAAGAGGTATTAAAATTTTTTTTTTTTGCTGTAAATTACTTTGCAAGCATTAGCTGGGCGAGAAAGATATTTTTTACTTTTTTCGCCGTTGAAATTACAATTTTACAAAAGTTTCATGCATAATTTTTGGAGCTATGAGAAATATTAATTTTTTACATTAAAATCTCTTTTTTTTTGTTAAATTGAGGTTTAACGATTATAATTTTATACTAATACACGAAATACAGAATTCGATTAAAACGAAAATTTAGTTTTAAACAAAAAATTTAATTTATATTACGTGTAGTAGAAAATGTTATAATAATTTTATTTAAAAGTTGTGAAAATCCTAAAATTCATTAATTAGTTTAAATCGGTATGAATAAATTAATGTAAATGTCTGTGGCTTACCAGAAGTAGATTACATTTACATGAAAAATTGAAATTAGTGCATATTTTGTATATTCAGGTGTACTTTTTTTTAAAAATACAAATGGTAAAAATAAATCAATTTATAATAAAAAGTTGCGAATGAAAATATTTAACGATAACATCAAATATAAAAATATAAATATTTCTATGTGAAAAAAATTTAATTTATTTACTTATTCAAATTGTGGATAAATGTAAAATGTTTATGTAAGTATAAGTACTTTCTGAAAATTAATCTATTGATATTCATAAAATGTTCAATATCAACATCCCTATTTTTATATCAAGTAATTTTAATGATTGTCTGGTCACATTCTGATTGTACTACTGTTATAGAAGTAAAAAATTTTTAATCATTTCTGTTGGCAAAATGTAATTGATTCAATTATATTAGAAACCATATAGAAGTTAACATAAAATTAAATAAAAAAAAATAATCTTAAGCCGCAAGTAAAATAACGTTTATTAAAAACAAAGATATCAAGCCACATAATCTCTTGCAATTGCATCACGTTTCCCGTACAAAATGGATACCCCCATAATTGCCATGCTTCAGCTCTAAAAGAAAGGAAAAAGAAGGAAGGAATCACAAAAATGACAGAAGGAATTTCAAAAAAATAGATATGATTCATGGCTCATTTAATTGAAAGACTTTGTACTCTTGTTTTTTTACGACTTCCCGTGAAACATAAACACGCTGCTTGTAATTTTAAAATGACGTTTAAAGCGCGAAATTTCGAGAGTTTTAGCTATTAAATTCAAACGCGTTTTAAAGTGTGTATATGTTTTTGCCTCTCTCGCTGAATTGTAGAGAAATTTGTAGTTATTGTATTATTAAAAATTTACGCTCTCGTAACTCGGGGCTCAACAAATTAAACTTGTTATGTTGGGCGTTGAAAGATTTTCACGCGGTGCGAAATTTATTAAATTAATAGTCGACGGATTTAATGAGGGTATAGAAGGAAATCGAGTTTTTAACTCGATTTTTATTCACTGACTTTTTTTTGGTAATAAAAAGGTTTTATTTTTTATTAATGTAGTGTTAACTCTTAATACTTTTATAAATATACTTTGTATAATTCTAATAAATTAAATATATTTGAAGATTGTTGCCCGCTTTGGAAATTATTGATAAAGATTTGTCCTTGTAAATAATTGATAAAAATCCATTTGAGTATTTATTTGTACTTTGATGAATTACGTCATCTGTGGAAAAAATTTCAACTTTTGACTTGCTATTTTGACATTTATGCTTAAAAAATGGGTATATAGCTGCAACATCAATAAATACAAAATGATTTAGCTCATATTCCAAGTTTGTATCATGTTAATTTACATTTATCAAGTAATTTAAAAAAATTTAATATTTTTATAGCGTCAGTCACAAAATGAAAAACAACGTCCATGTTTATTTAAATTACACTACAATATTCAGCAGTAATAAATGTGAATTTTCAATATAAAATTATGAACAAAGATTTTTTTATTGGTAGTAAAAAAGAAAAGTTCAGAAAAGCCTATACAACATCGTTTAAATCATACAAACGCTTGAGATTTAAAAAAGAAATTGGCTTTGTTCCTTAGTTCCTTTTCCCACGAGAAAAATAAACTCGTGAAATAAATCTATTTACATGAAGTAGAAGAATAGCAATATAGCCAGACCTTTTCGAGATCTTGTTTCCTTAATTTTACGACTAGTTACACATATTATTCTTCTTTTATTTTCACGAGAAATCGAGCATTTTATAGATATTTATTTATAAATATTTATGTTAACATTTTTCAATTTTTTATTTTTATTTACAGATGATTTATTGTAATTTATTAAATATTTATTTCAACCTTCGGGTACAGAAATAGACTTTTTTTTACATTTGTACATTATTAATAACAATATAGTTTTAAAATTTGTCAATGAATAAATAAGTACTCTTTAATAAATATATTATTCAACTGATATTTCTTTAATTTGACATTTATAAATATTATTTACACTTGATTGTATTTTTTTGTCTCTATTTATTTTTAAATCTTTCTACTTTTTCACTTTTCTTTCCTGTCACTTTTATTACCACTGCACACACTACTTAACATTTTCATTTTTCATTTTTAGTTCCTCTTTCTCAATCCATTTAAAGAAGTCTACAACTTCCTCAAAACCTACCTCATTGAATATTGTTAATAAATTTCATCAAATTATTTAAACAGTATTTCAGTTGTTAATTCTCATTTCATTTGATAAAAAAGTACTTACCATCAAAGTTGTTTATTTGAATTAATATTATACATAAAACAATTGTTTTTTAAATTTTAGTAGTGTATACAACAAAAAGCTCTAAAGGACATATCGGGCTAAAGTAGCTTTGCTTAATTCAGGAGGCTTTAAATGCACGAGTGAGAAATAAAATGACTATAGGAAACTGGTATATTTACGAGGCAACTTTACGTGTTTATCCAGCAAATAGTCTACAAACATTAATCCCTTGTAAACTTATCTATACTTTCAGTTTATAATTTAATTTAAACAGTTAAGCTGCAAGCTCGTATGATAATTATTTTAATTTTTAGATTTTTTTGTCGTTTTTAATGCTTAATATTTCGTATCGCTCGATGGGAATTCGTACGTAATGATAATTTTTATCATCTATTCAATGTTTGCTTTAATGCACTTATTGCGAATTTTATCATTAATTTACTAAAATGTATATTGTTAAATTTCGTTATTAAATATCCATTATTTGAACATTAAATAACGATATTTACTTACAACTCTATTTTATTACATTAAATAAACTCGTATATTTCCCCCCTGTTGACTGTAACAATATTAAACTTTTCGATAATTTTACTGTATTGCAATAAATTAAACATTGCAATGAATTAAATAAATTTTAAAAAACTTTTTTCCATTTATTTGAAAAATCTTAATAAACAATAATAGCAAAAAAAACTGAAATCTAAAGCGAATTTCCCTAAATGGAATGCATGCTATCGCATCTAAAGTAAAAAAAAAGGGGGGAGAGAAGAAATTCAATAGTTCACATAGACCGAAGAGAGAGAATTCGAATGCAGTCGCGCGCACTTTTTCCATTTCTACGTTTCTCGCGCTAAATCCTCTTCCTCTCTCTCTCTCTATATATATACCAGCCCAATGAATGCTCAGTTCGCGTCTCTTTTTAGCTTTCCTTTTTCCTGCGCGCATCATGTTATTAGCGCGCATCTATTTTTTTCCGAGCTTTTTTTTTTTTTGTTATGCAGGTATATACGTTCTCTCGAGCTTTTTTTTTTTAACGCGTGCCTTTCACTCAGTAGTCCCAATGTCCCACGAGCGCTTAGGATTCGTGCTTAAACAATTTCGACGAAGGCATTTTAAGAGAGATTTAGGAAGGAATTTTTGATAATGTTCTTGCTAGATTTTATAACGATTTGCATTTATCTTTTTTTTTCTTCTTGTCGAGCTTTATTAAATACTTCTTTTAAACTAAAATTTAGGGAATCGTACAACTTGTGAAATTTAATTTTTCTAATATCAATCAATATCGATATAATTTTTGGCGATCAATCATGAACCGTGCTCAAACTTCGAGAAATAACTTTTTTTGATTACTTTTTAAAAATTAACTTTTTTACTCAGATGTCAAAAATAGCAATTGCACCGTAATCGATTTTAATACTCGTGCAAGTGAATCCGGTGCGAGATAAATCTATTGGTATTTAATTAAAAGCTTTGTTTGTACTAAAAGAATACTTTGAACTCGTTACTGCATATTATCCTCGCAGCAACTGTCTGTACGACGAGTTAAAATTTAACTGAAAAAAAAGACCGAAAGAACGACTGTAACTTGATTTATTTTTAGGTAATTTAAACATTTTATATAGAGAAACGTTGAATTAAAAATTTTCCATGAAATTCACATTAAAGATAAGAAAAAGTAAAATTTTTTTTATATCAATTAGCAACTTTTTAATAGCAGCTCCATGTAAAGTTTATATTAAACCATGCAACTTTACACATTACCGCATCAAGCCGTCGAATCGAATGATCGTCGTATGTTTGCCGTTTAATTGCGAAGTCAGGAAATTATCATATGTAACGTTAGACGAAAATTAGATAGCAAAAGAAATGTTAAGCTCTTAAGTTTTGAACTAGAGATAAGAAATCTCGTGATTTTGTATTCCTTGTTCTTTTTTTAAGTTTATGGTTTACATAGATATATGGATGCATTTGGCAGCATAAAAGTTTATTTTTAAACATTTTTTTTGAAAAATCTGTATATTTTTGTTCCTATGAATTCCATAAAGCAGATAAACATTGATTAATTCTATCAGTATTTTGTGGGCTTAGCCTGACCGTAAAAAGAATTGAAGCTCACTCTCTCTTCAATTCGAATAAAGACTCTCCTTTATTCCAGAGGGTATGCGTACTGATACTTTCATCTGGCAAAGTTGGTAAAATGCTAGATAGCGAACCGCTTAAAAAGGTGTTTCGTTCAGATTCATCATTGTGGATTCTTCGGTAAAGTTCTGATAAACATCTTTGTACTTCCGTCGCCGAAATTTTAAGATGGAGTTTAATCCTAATCCTAAGATTAAGGGGACGGAGTAGGAGAGGAGAATATAATTTATCAAAAACTGGTGATATTGATATGAAATTAAAAACAAATACATCGTTCAAGCGAACATTAATATTTTTGGAAATATATAATGATACAGTATAATTGTTAAAAAAAAAACCTCATTACTTTTTTTAAAAATAAATAAACTTTAATGAGAATTAATGAAGAATTTTAATATCTTAGTTTGTTGTGTATGTATATGTTGAGCAATGTTAAAAACCGTGTTTACAACATTGTTGTTCGTAAATATAGTAGTGATAAGGTACAATTTTTTATTCATTTTAAGAACAAGTAATCTTAAAACATATTGATAATATAAAAAATGTTCATTTGACTATTATTATTTTCAACTTATTACAATGCTGAATCGTAGTGATAATGAAATATATCAATAATGTATTATTGTTAAATAATCACTTGTTATATTCGATTGACAGATTAATCGAGCATTTGAAAGCTTAAATATAAAAAAAATAAGCATCAAACAATTCTATGCAAACTTACTAGTAAACAAATAGAAATACATTTATCCGATAATTATTGAATAACTATGTAAATTTATTACGCATTGTAATAAATACTAAAATTTCCATGATTCGTTGTGATTTACTGATTGAATGGCTTAATTTATATACCCATATACGCAGCTCTGATGAGCAAAGTAGTTCATCAAATAGTATTAAATTGTAATTACAGTTGTTTTCACGATAATTCGATGGACTTTATTTGTTTTAATTGTATTTCGCAAATTAAAGAAATCGAATAACTTTATAATATAACACGGGTTTCATTTTGAAACATAGAAAACAAATTTAAATAAAAATTGCTTAAATAAAAAAAAGTATTGTTAAATTATCCAAATTTTCTTGACTAGTGCGAAATTTTTTTATTTTATTACTTTGTTTATTAAACTGTTCTATTACTGATGTTTATAACGCAATAAAAAAGTAGACTACCGATGCTATGCATCTTCTTAAACTAAAATTTCAAGTCCGTAACGTAAAAATATCATAAAATTTGATTTCGGTAACACCTTCGAGTTTTACTGATTTTTCATCTTGAATTATATGAATATTTAATAAATATTTCTATTCTATTTCATTTCTATTTTATTGAAATCTAGACTTATATTTTTTAGTTACAATAAATAAATTATTTCTTGAAAAGAGAATAATTAAAAGTATTCAAATACAATTTTTAATCAATTTTGAAATCTATAAATATCAATCAAAATATTTCATAGTTGTATTTCAAGTTACCATAAATATGAATATTATATATTCTTAATTAACTTCAACCATCTTCAATACTCTTAATCAACTTAATTAATCCTGATTTAATCAATTGAAGAATCCAGCAGATGACGAAATATCTTGCCATCAAATTCTAAAACTTGCTACAAACTTCATGCTCGGAATGGCTGGGCCAATTGATCAAGGATAAAGATTAAACTTACTGTCCTTTAAAGGCAAACCGCTAAACATGCATAGTTTACAAACCTTTTCTCACTTTCAAAGCTAATATATTTTGTGTTTAAGTATTTTGAAAGAGCTAAGAAAGAATAGCGATTGATTATTTTTTTAAATTTTTTACTTGGTTCATCAAACTTTATTGAACAATAAGAATGTAAAGAAGAACAATTTATTCACTACAATTTATTGAACAATGTTTTTTGAACGTTATTTTAAAATCTATTGTTATACTAATGTACTTCTCATGGTTAAATCGTTTGATCGTCAGTTATACTTGGGTTTTTTTTTTCTGGTTACAATGTTATTGGTTTATACAATGCATATACAAATGCATTCAATTGCATCTTATGTATAGAAAATACTATGTAAAAATTTTATCAAAATCAAGTTACTATAAAAAAATCGATAAATTAGCAAGTATAGATAGCAAGCAAAATAATTTGCGCTAGTGAGCTTGTTAATAATTTATCAAAAAATTATGAATGTAAATTTTTATCAAAAACTTTCCAAATATGAAATTTAACTCAAATTTTAAAAATATTTATGATTCTCAAGTTCGAGATTTTTTAACAGAAGTTTTTATAATACCAGTTTATATAATCGTTTGAAACTTAAAAAAATTAATACCTTTTTTAATTAAGGATTTAATTAACTTTTTTAATTAACAAATTAAAATACCATATTATCTGAGTGACTAAGAAATATTTAAAATTTACTCTTCCATAAGGTCCAAATCATCGTTTATCAAATTCTCTAAAATAACGAGTGTGAAAGTATATATGATTATTTTTATTTGCAATTGTTTTTCAAATCCTTTTTGAAGTTTTATACAATATAAAAAATTTTAAAGAAAAATTTTAATAAAAAACTATTTTTTTTCGACAAATTTATATTTAATAACTGTTAAGCTCAGTAAATGCAAAAATTTTTATCTAAAATAAACAAAAATAATTTCATATTTATATTTATTTTTTAAAGTCTTTGTCATCGTTGAACACATTTTTCATTTTTCTATTCGTTACATAACTTTTTTTTCCCTCCTAAACAGTTATTTTTTTATTTTATCTATGAATTGAGAACAGCGGTAGCAGGAAGAAATGGAAGAATAATTCAGTGACTCGTTATCAGAACTTTTTGATACTACGAGAACAATATAAAATTTTTTTTCAGACACGTGAAATATAACTTTTGGCTTCTTCTTTTATTCATGAAATAAAATTGCACAATGAAAGTAAAACAACAATTTATAAATAATTCTTAATGACGTACCGCAATTTTAAAATATGGTTCGAAATAAATGTACAAAAAATGATATTAGCATTTAAGAGTAATTGAAAATTATAAATAATGTTTTTAGTTGAACTTGTATTTTCTTCTGATATCCTGCATAAAATTTTCATAAAAATTTATATTTTATCAATATTTAAGTGTATCTCCGCATCACTTGAAATATTTACTCTTATAGGTAGCCCAACATGTGAGTTTAATTCTTTTTTCTACAATGTATACGACTAAAATACTCTTTAAAAATCTATGTATGCGCAATTCATATATATTTTTTTTTGTACGAATAAAGTGAGTTCTTAGGTACAAAAAAGGAAAAAAAAAGAACTAAAATATAGTCATATGAATTCTGCTGCTCTCATCATATTTATATTTGCTATGCTTATATACTTATTTCCATCATCTCCTCGACTTTTCTACCCTCTATATTCGATTTTTCCAAGAGCATATAATGTTTTCTCTTGCAGCGATAGATTTTTATTGATACACGTCTAGCTTTTGAAATTTAACGATCGATATCGACTTCGAGAAGTTATAATACAGGTTGAAAGTGTACGATGCTTTTGATTTATTATTATTTCTGGCAACAATTTGCCCTTTATGAAACCAGATAAATTTTATAATACTATTGAACAATCAATTTTGAAAATTCTTTAATTGTTGATTAATGCATTGGGAATTTGGGAAAGAATTATTTATAATTTTTATGAAAATTTTATTTTAACTATTCTTATGATCTGGGAGATGCGATAAGACGATTTAAAAAGTAAATACTTTTTTGTACAGTTTACTTATGACTACAGTCCTGATACTGATAAAAATATAAGAAATTTTCTTATGACATAAAAGCTAATATGTGCAAGTTGAACGCAAAATGACTTTATCTCATCCAAAAATAATTTTATTACAAGACCCCATTGTCTTAGATATTAAAGTATCTTAGATATAAGAAAAAAACAGATTTCAAGTTAAATTTTTCCTTTTTTTTTAAGTTTTATTTAACGTCGCTGTATTCATGCTATCATTGCGATACTAATTAACGACGGAGGTTTCTCAGTGCGTTTGTAAACAAAGCACATGTAACTTACAGTGGTGCTTCTATCAATCGGCCGCCGTGAGCGGGATTTGAACTCGAATCCTCGAGATTATGAATCCATCGCTCTACCGACTGAGCCACTGACGACCTCGTACCATAAGCATTTAAAATATTCAATCTGGCTCCGTTTGATTATCGATAACTTAACAGAAGTTTTTGATGAAAATCAAAAGCACCTAAGGCTAATACGATAATGATAATCTCATTACAAAAATAGTTAATAAAATTTTATTCAATACGTATTCAAACTTTTAAATTATATAATATAATAAAAATTGCTAAAACTTATTTTTTCGTAACAAAATCTGCTTTAAGAAATCTCTATAACGAGCTTTAATAAATGCTTAACATTATCTTCCTCTTTTTTTTTAGTTTCTTAAAAAAGCTTGTCATTCTAAAAAAAACTAACTTATCTTCGAATTATTAATGCTCCCCATACGCATTGACGTTTGTCCTCGTTATGTACTTTTATCGTATCCCCTTGATTTTTTTCACTCATAGTTTTTGAAAATCTTCCAAACCCTCATCATTTGAATGGAGAAAAAAATTTTTTTGTAAAACTAAACTAGAGTTCGTATGTAAAGTAAGAGAAAAAAAAAATATTCCGAGGAGTATCAATCTAAATCACATTACGCTCCACCCTTCTCTTAAAAAAAAATCTCAATAAATAATCCCTTCCCAACCGTATAATCTTAACGTATAGACATCTCTTCGCTTCCTTTTATTTTATCTCCCCTTGCAAGTTTTAATACAGAGACGACATACATACAAACTATGATGGCAGATAACTCGCGTTTCTTTCTTAAATTAGTATATATTTTTTGCTGTATAATATTGTTTAGTATTTATATATATAATATTAGCATATATGTATGTAGTATTTAATATTCTCTACTAGAAGTTTATTGTAATCGGTATTTACTTTCAAATATAAACATGTATTACAAATTCGCCTGCGTAAAATTTTGCATAAATTATTGTGCTTCACCGCTAAAGTTCATTATTAAATAAAGGAAAAAGTTTTTGAAATTTCAATACATATTTTATTTTAATGTTCAATAATCTGTCTTTAAAAGTACCTTTTGCTACTTTGAATTTTATGCTGTTGCAAACAATGACAAACAAATGATTTTTTCAAAACAAATGATATAATGTTAATACAAATAAAATTGTATATAAACTCAGGGCAAGAAATTCAGCAACCCGGCAAATATCGAAGTATACGCTTCTGATCTCTTGCGTGTAATTTTTATTTGTCTGCTTCTAGCGTATGTTTTCTTAAGATAGTCATCACCAATTAGATCTATGATGAAATCGCTAACGTAAGGAATAAAATCTGTATAGCGAGCGGGGCTCAGTGGTCGTACACAATCAAATGTATTGGGTGTGCCCACTAAAATTCCGCGGCAAAACATACCGCTACCTTGGTCACCCTGTAAAGTTTTTAATCACTTAATAACACATTTTTTATATGGGTTCATATATTTGAAATGTATTTTTTCAGAAATTATATTCTACATTTTTTAAGGAAAATCAACATCTATTGAGTAGATAAGGCATTATAAATGATTTTTAAATTAAATGGCAGTAATATTGATCCAATCAAAATACAGTAAAAATATTGAGAAGATAAAAAAATGTAAAATAAGGCATTTGATAAAATTGTAAATATATAATAAAAATTTCATTGTATTAATCAATAGAACATTCTGTTTATTTATGTAATAAGGATTCCACTTTTTATGATAATAATTGAGGGGCTATTGACGAAAAATTAAGTTTTAAAATAATTAAAAAAAAACTTTATAACTTGATATCGACGTAAACAATTTTGGTGAAATTTTATAATACTTTGAGTATATTTTTTTTTTTTTAATTATTTCGAAGCTTACTTTTTTGTTAACTATTTATTCCTAATAGCCTCTCAATTGATTAATTAAAATTTTTAAAAATTGGCAGATAGAATAAAAGAATATTTAGTTTTATAATTTATATTGATAAAAATGAAATAATTAATTACTTTACAAGGCCCTCCACGATCGTGATCTTTATAACCAGCGCAGAACTCCCATTCTTGCGTTGCGGAACAATCATCTTTATCCAGCAAATTTGCTGTGTAAGAATGCATAAATCGAGAGTCCTCCTGCTCATTTTCCTGCAAAAATAATAAAACTTTTATTTAAAAAGTTTAAAAAGTATTTAAATAATTATCAGATTAAACTTGAACTCACGCCTTCCTCTGTAATACCATAACCAGCAAGTTTACATTTTACAGGATTTTGAGGTGTAGGAGGCCCAATCCAATCCCAGGTATCTTCATCTATGCTGGCATAATATACATAAGGATCAAATTTGAAGGGCTCAGTCAACTGAAATTAAATAGAATTAATAATCACAGTTGAGTGAGTATAATTATATTAAGTACAAACCTTTAAAATAGCCAGGTTATTTTTCAAATTGTTGCAATTGAATTTATGTACAACCAAGTGATTGACACTACTATATTGATGCCAATACCATTCATTAAATATTAATTCACGCATTCCAGCGATTACCATTATTTGTTTTCGATTGTGCGGTTTTAATTTACATGGACTAGAATATAATGCGACTTTAATAGAAGTACACTTATATATACATATATATATATATATATATATATGGTTATGATTATAGATTGTATGTTAAAACTTAACTGCTCCAGTACAGTCGTAGCAGAGGTTAAAACATATTTAGGTGTTAATATAGTACCACCGCCCAAAAATTTTGGATTTTCATAGAACCATAAATTATCAAATTTCATCAAATATACCTAATAATTGAGAAATTTTTATTATTAATTTTATTTTAAACGAAATCTTTCATCTTGGAATTTTCTTTACTTGATGTCCAAATTCTTCATAACCAACTTCTGCTCCATCTATAACTCGAGATTTAATGTCGTTGACAGATCTGGAGAATATGATGTGTGAATTTGTAAAATTGTTTTTCGGAACATTCCCATTTGGTATGTTTATTTTGATATTTTTTCCTGAAATCCAATAAAATTTAACTCTTGTTTCTATCCGAATTACAGAAACTTAAAAAAAAAACTATAGAAATAATCTTTTTATTTTTGTTTTGACGAATTTTGATTCAATAATAGTTAAATCCTCTTACCTTCAATAGATTTAAATAATAATGATAAAATACAGAACACTAATAATGTTGGTTTGGGATACATTATAAATCACATTAAGTGGCCACTAGTCGTGGTCCAATAGTGTATGATAATAGTCCAGATGTCACGCGCAACACTGATTTAAGTTACAGAAGTGAGTTAAGTTACAGTTATAGAAAATATACATATATGTGCTACGAAATTAACTGATAGTGAAATTCCTTTAAATTTTCTTTTTCAATGCTCTTTTTCTTTTTTAATAATGTATCACAGTATAGAAATATTCAGTATCATTTGAAAATAATATAACCTCATTGTTTCTTTTAAAAAAGAGAGATAACGATGACTTCAGATTGTTTTTGAAAAAAATTTTACGAGGTTATAAAGTTTCAAGCTACTGTTTTGTTAATTTATTCAAGCTGAAAGAGTATTCGATAAATTGATTATGAAAAAATATTTATTGGCTAATACAGTGGAATATTGTTTGTAATTTTAAAATGTTTGACAATCAATGAAATAACATAAGTCCACTTATAAAGAATTGAAAAGAAAAAAACTTTTTTAAAAATAAAATAAAAAGTATTTTTTTGGCGCGTCACTTAAAAATGCAAGAATCCAAATTAAAATTAAAAAATACGCAGCCACAAAAGTAATAGAATAGCATCAGTAAGGATAGCTCACTTGGTTGAGGATTTATCTTCGGCGTGATAGAAAACTGGAGGTCTGATTTTCGCCGCGGACAGTTTTCTACCTTTTTATAAATTAATCATGCTTTCTGTTTGACAAAATAAAATACGCAACAGTATTAAAAAATGGTTTATAATAATACAGATCAGTCATTAAATCAAGAGATTCTCTTTCAAAGTTGATTTTTTTGAGAATTATAGAATCTTAAAATAATTAAAAAACATATATGATGAACGATAAATTCATAATAAATTTAAATTTTGTCATCGGATCAAATCATATGATAATTGTTGCCTTGTTCACTAGAAGGGGTCCTACATCTGCAAGTAACTTCTAACATCTAAATATATGCATAGTGTATGCATTCCCCTATTACTAAGATGTGCCGTTTGACACAGATATGTTGCATTATTAATATGTATAAGATAGAGTTATTTGTATTCTATTGATATGATAGGTAAGCAAATAGCTTTGTGCCCGAAACACATAATTTTATATAATTTTTTCTTCAGAGATAATTTCTGCCTCTGTTTTTGGTTAGTCTGTAATAATATAGATAAACCATCACATCAAGAGGTTCTCTTTGAAAGTTATTTTCTTCGAAAACTGGTTCGTAGTGATCAATACGCTTAAAAAATTTTAAATAACTTCATATTCTTAAATTTTTAAATAAATAAATTCAATAATACGTAAAGCTCAGCAAAGATTTGAAGTAATTTTTATTTTCAAAATTATAATTTACGAACTAATTGATGAAAGAACTAAATTTTAAAGATAAATTGAAATAAATAATATTACATAAAAGTTTAAGGAGTTTAAAATATCTTAAATGAATAAGGATGAAACTCAAAGTTCTTTGATTGAAATAATAAAATAATGTTGAATAAGATGTGATTACTTTGAAAGATTATTTAAGATTAATATTATAGCAAACTCAAGAAAATATTTCAAAATTTAAAGTTAACTGTATTAAGGTGACTGTTTAAACATTTACAGTAGATGATAGCGTTTAATATATATTTTTATTGATTAATTATAATAAATAACTTTTAATTCTGTAAATTCCATTTTCTTGTGACCTCAAAAATAAAAAACATTGATATTCATATTTACAGTTTATATTGTTGATGTTGTTTACAGCATAGACATTAAAATTTTGTTGAATACTCCGTTATTTTTCAAATTTTTCCAGAAGATTGAATTTAACCATTCTAATTTTTTCAGATTATTCAGATTATTAAATAAACTTTTATAAATTGATGTTGATTAAGTAAGGATCGAATTTTTATTCTTGATAATAATCAACCGTTGCAATTAACAATAAAGAGTTAACTTTATTGGATATTATAATTAATAAGTAGAGCCAAAAAAGTGTTATCAACAAGATTTCGAACAAATTTTTTGAACAAAGAAAAATTTATATTGTATTTAGCAAATCAAATTCTTTTTTTAATTGCATAATAAAATGAATACAAAATAATTGGACACGGTTTAAAAATCTATCCCCTTTTTTAATCAGTAATTCCAACTTTTGCATATAAATAAAAATTCTGCAGAACTTTTACTTGTCAGAAAACTAAAAACTAATTTTTTCAAAATTATCTATTAATATATTCACTCCAATTTTCATAAGAAAGTATATTTCATAAATAAGCTTAAAAAACTTATCTCTAAATCTATAAAACAAATATCAGTGATGATTAATCAACAAATCACAAAGACACAGCTAAAATTTAGAAATCATCAAAGGGCACGGCTCAATGTGGCCAAGACACGGGCTAAATTTATTGGCTTTTAACAATTTACACCACGTGTTGTATAATCAATGGTGATTTAAATGCGCGTGTGCGCTTTGTTTATGAGATGATATTTAACTGGCTGACCAGGGTAACTGCGTATAGGTTGGAACTCAGTTGGCTGTCTGTCTCGAAAGGACATATCAGTTTTCAGCAAGTGCTAACTTATTGCAATCTTGTTTATCAAAATTCTGCGTACCTTATATTCAGCTTTACGAGAGAAAATATGGGTTTGATTATTAGATATTTTTCTGGATTTCTGTCTTGATTGTTGTCTTCAAATTTATGCACTATTATTATGAAAAATTTGCTTACTAATATAGCTTTAGCCGACTATTTAATAAACATCTTAATACACTGAGAAAAAGATTTTTTAGTTTCAAAGAAACGTGTGTTTCAATAGTGCCAAACACATGATTTCTTTAAATCAAAAAAAATTTTTTATTTTCAAAAAAATATTTATTTATTTCAAATATATCTAATTTAAAATATTTCATTTAAATAAATATTTTTTTGAAAATAAAAAAATTTTTTTGATTTAAAGAAATCATGTGTTTGGCACTATTGAAACACACGTTTCTTTGAAACTAAAAAATCTTTTTCTCAGTGTATTTGTAGGACTTTTACCGAATGGTCGCATATCATTAAAATTTCTCTGTTTATTAAGCTTTTGTTGGAAGAACTAGCTAAGTATTAGAGAGAAGTTTTACCATAATTTATTTACTTATTATAAACTTGTTGCTTTTGGCTTATAAAGTATAAAACCAAATTTTAAAGAATAGATTGGGGAAAGAAATTGAGGAAAAAAATGATAGTTATATGTTCGAAAAAAATATTCAGGATTTCAATGATGATAGGTTGGTTAAAATATGTCGAAATGAGAAATTGGAAGAAAAGAGAGAAGGATAAATAGAGTCTGGAAAGAGAAAAGTTTCATGATAGTTTGGACTTTAGTTCGACAGGAATAGAGATTAGGTAAGATTTAGGAAAAATGATCCATAAAACTAAGAAAATGTGAGAATATAGAGAGATGGAAAAATAGAAGAATCAAAATATAATCCTGGATATAGGAAAATATTGAATATTAGTTGTTTATTGAAAGAAATATCATAAAATAATTATAGTTAGTTAAAAGGAGACTAAAATTATAAATTTTGTAAAATAGGATTAGAAGCTCTGGAACATATGTTAATGGAATGTAAAATTATAACAGAGAAAGCTTGTCAAGAATAAGAATGTCAGAGCAAGATTACTGAATAGTTTAAATAGCAACATAAAACTATGTAAATTGTTTAAAGAAATAGAAAAAAACAATAGGGTGGAAAAAAATCATGACGCAGCAAAGTAGAAAGTAAGAAAAACTAAGAAAACAAACATGACATGGCAAATCGGTAAAAGTATAAGAAATTAGGTAAAAATAACAGAAACGTAAAAATGATGAAAGTGGTAAAAAGATTTTGTATGAAGAAAAAATTGTAAAAGATGGAGGGAAAATGAAGATGATAAGCATAAATTCAAATGTTAAACTATAATGTAGACAAACTATGATAAAAATATTTTTAAAATATAAAAAAGATGATATTTATATAAATAATAAATGCGGAAAATAAAAGATAATTTATAAATTTTTACTGTGAACGTTAAACGATTCGAGATATTTTCAATAGGAATTCATTAAAATATTAACAATAAGTAAAAATTTTATTTCGAATAAAATCTATTACCATTAAAAATTTTTTAAAATTATGTCATCCATCAAACTTTCTGCTATCGGCATAGCTAATGTAACAAAAATTTTCTTCCGTATTACGATTATCTTCCAAAATTTTTAGAGCAACCTTTTAAAAAACTTTAACATTTCTTCTTTTTTAGATTCTTAAATAAAAAAGACTCGTCATCCAAAAAAACAAACTCACTCTTGTTTCAAATTCCACTGTTCCCTCTCACTATTAATATTTGTCATCGTCGTACACTCTTATCACTTCCTGTTTCTTCCTTTTGTTTTTCCCAAAATTTCGAAAAATTCTTTAAACCCAGATTAAAAAACAACAAGATACCAAGACCAGTTCAGATTTTACATAAAAAGCAAAAAAAAAAAAGGATACGTTCTGAAGAGGGTCAATCTCAATCATATTATGCTCCAGCCCGCTCTACAGAATACCAATAAATAATGCTTTCCTAAGCATGTTATCTTAGCGTGGAAATCGTTTTACTTCAATTTTTTTTTATCTCCCCTTGTACGCTTCAACTCGGAGACGACACACATATAAACTACGATATACTGAAAAACTCGCATTTCTTTGGTAAATGGGCAAATTTCCTTAAGGTGTCCTCGTTGACTTTTTAGCGTAAATTGTCGTTTCAATGTAAGTTATGGTATTACTGTACGGTTTAGAGTATGCATAATCAAGAAGAAAAGAAAATTATATTGAATTTTTCAGATTTAAAATTGTACTTGTTAATATGATAATTGTTTATGTGCTTTGACATTTTGATAATAAATATAGTTAAAGATTCTTTTAGTACAAATTTTTTATACTAATTAATAATGAGATCAAATTGAAAAAAACTTTATAAAAATAATTAAATTTACACTGAAACAAATGGTTCAAGGCAAAACAATCGACAATAGTTTTCAAGGCTTTTCATCAAAGATAAAGTTTATCGCGTTATTTAAAATTCAATATCGATCGGTGTAAGCCAGCACGTGGCTTCTTTTTTGCCAGGAATATAAATCTAGAAAGTGAACTTTGCAATATCCGTCGTAAGGTCAAAGACAGGAAAATGTTTTCAATTATTCTGACCTTCGTGAAAAAAAATCTGTTTTAATAATGAGGAATTTTAGTAATAGTTTTTTGATAATTGTAATTATACTTGTTAAGTAGTAGTAAATTTTTACGATAAACACACAATTTATATAAAATAATAGTTGAAAATTTAAAGTTAATAAAAAAAAAATGTAAATCTTAGTATTAATAGAGTTACTTCATCAATGCCAATGAAATAACGGTCCATCGATCAAGCTTTTTTTTTTAAAGCTGAAAAAGACAATCTTGTACTAGAAAGTTTTGCAAAGAAACTTCATCGATCAGATGGATATAACAGCTTCTTTTTTTTTTTGACAAACTCTTCCGCGATAAATGCATCTTATAAAGAAAATCGCTGGTGCAGTATGATGAATGTTGTATAAACCAAAGCTTTCTTTTTATTGCAGACAAGTATGAACATGGGTTTGGATAGAGATTCTTGTATATAGATAGACACAAATTAAAATCTGTTCAGTTTTTTTATGAAATCTGTAGTTTTATGGATTTTAATAAAAAAATATAATTTTTAAATGAAATTTTATTTTATTACACGTACCTTTGTGTCGTTGTAATATGAAAAATTTAATATGTTAGCATTTACATCAATAACATTTAAAATTTTGCCTTATTTTTTATCTTTTATTTAGAATTGATGGTCAATTTTTCATTGCATCATATTTTGTTTCTCACTCAGCTCACAATTTAAATGATCATTTCAACAAATAAAACCGATACTCAGTATCATTAATAATACCATCGTCTGTCTAAATAAAATACATCATCCCACATGACAATAAGAAACATCGTTCTTTTCCCATTTTCATCTTCGCCTTAAAACTTCGGTTTTCTAAGATATTGCACGATAAAAGAAAACTGCCACGAATATTCCCACGATAATATTACACACACATACATACATGTATAGACATGTAACGAATGAACGTGTCGTTTTCCCTTTGATTAACGAACTATCCCCAGGTATACTCGCGCAACTCGAGCGTGTCTAAAACCTCCCGCAAACGTTTCACAGCACGACAGTGTAAATTCAGTTTTGCCCGTCCATATAACCTGTTGGAATTTTAACCGAGCTTATCTACGTCATTGAAAAAAAAGGGACAGCGTCGTAGCTTGGCTGTAATGTTGCTCCACGGAATTTCATGTTAATGTAAGTATGGAATTTTTTTTATCGGGCTTGATTTTATTATTTTTAGAAATGTATGACGTATGCTCAGTGACTCTGCTGGTAATGTTGGTACTTTAGATAGGATTTTACAAATATTTTTCGTTCATACTATATTAACTAAAACGAAAATTTATTCTACAAAAAAAAGATAGGAAGCTAAACTTTTATTGAAAAAATGTTGCGTTACTAAAAAATCGAAGAAAAAACTGGGAGTTAATTAAAAAAGATTTTCTCAAATGTGATATTTTTAAACTGAAATCGAAGAATGTAATAATTTTCAAACTACGTTTTTTATTAACTTTAAATTTATTTCTTAGATTTCATATTCTATTTTAATGTTTGTAATTTTCCTCGAATAAATTTACATTATTACTTTAAAGTTATGCGTAAAATAAGTTAATTTAATATTAATAATTAAAATAAATTACGCATAAATTTCCAAAATTTACAAACATGTAACCGCATATTTCAGTAGAATTAAAAATAGTTTTCGAAAATTCATGTAACGAGAAGGAGTTTAATGGGAGGTAAACTATCATGTATTAATTTTCAGCTAAAGATTTTAATAAAATTCATCCTGTAATATTCTTTTCCTGATAAAGAAAGATATAGTTTGTTTTATCGACTTTTATAATGAGCAGAATTTCATGCGCGGATATTGATAAAATTTTTCATCGTATATACTAAAATAATCTCAATTGAAAAATCATTTTCCTCTCAGTTTTATGTTATTACAGAATTCTTATGCTATATAACTAGAAATTGCACCCGCATTTCAATTATTCATTTTTCACACTGATCTGACTCATCAGTCTACATTAAATGATACATTTGACTTGATAAAAAATATAATATTTTATATGACACAAATAATATATATTAAATTCCTATTTTAAAATGATCAAATTAATATTTCTCATAGTCTGCTTGAACTAGAGAAAAAAAAGTTCAATCATCCTTCTCAATTAATATTCAGTCCAACCTCAACCTATTTGTCATCACACATTTTCAGAACTGTAATAAGAAGCTCTGCATGCGGAGACATACATATAAAATACTAGAAAATATTTCAAAACGAAATGTAAAATAAAATCCTTTAAAGTACCTGATAGCCGTCGTAGGTCCAAGACGCCCATTTGAGCACGCATCTCTGCTCGTCAAATGGAAAATATTCGACATCTATGTCGCAGCTGCTACGAAATATACCATGACTCAACCAGACAACCTCGCCCGTGTAACTCACGATTACGTTAGTGTTGATCACCGCTGAGCTATACTGCGGATCTGCACTGTTAAAGAAAATAATTATACATTTTTTTAAAAGTTTTATTTATTATGAAAAAAAATAAAACTGAAAATTATGAATTTTAATTATTTTTCTACTTTGATGTATCGTTGGGAGTAAACTATCTAAGAATTCTGTATGTAACGGAATTCTGTTTAGACTAAAAACTATCCTGATCGGACAAAATATTTACAAATAAGAAATGATACTAATAAATATTCCATCAACATGTTTTTTTATTTTATTATTGCTACATGGTGTAAGCAATATAACGACGACGTTTCGACCGCTTCGGAAGCCATCTTCTCTGATCCTCTTCAAGCTTACTAAGGCAATCGCCAAGCTTACGTTGATCGATTTAATTATCAATCATTTATATAAATCATAAAATGCAAAATTACTTTATTTTATTTTATATCTGTGAAATCATAAGAATTTTTTTTTTAATAAAAAGAAAATTATTATTGAAAATTTAATTAAAAAATGTTCTTAGAATATAATTGATTTTTCAAATAATTTTTGAAAAATTTCTAATGATTACGAGCTTACATAAAACTTTGCCTCAAATTAATTTTTATAAAACTCACCGCAAATTTAAAAATTTTTTTTAAAAATCCGAACATATTTCAAAGTTGAAATTCTTGCTTGAAAAGTTTAATTCTTCCAGCGATAACAGTCTAATGATACGAGAATGAGTGGGTAAAAGCTAACCGTGCTATTAGAAACTTTATCGTTTAATTCAATGTGTATACATTCAAAACTTCAGCAACACATAAAATACTTTAAATACCTTATGGGAACAAACAAAAAACTTGTAGAAAAATCATTTTTTAACAAATATATTCATGTTAAAAAATTTCAGTAAAAAGGTATTGGTTTTATTCATAATTCGCATTAATAAAATAAATAAACAAAATATAACAAACATAGCCTGAAAGTAAACGCGTTATTCAACTTATGCTTTTTTTTTCTCTTTAATTAATACGCAAGGCAAGCGAGAAAAGTTAATTAAAAAGTTAATTTAAATTCTGAAAGAGACCATATACTCAGTCATTTTTACGCATCATAAGCAAATGAAATTTATAAAAATCGACTGCTTTAATTATTCATGCGTTTTTATTGCCAATAAATACCTACATTTTTCGAATCATTGGAATTTAAATAACTAAAGTCCTCGTATGATAATTCAGTTGAATACGTATAGCTTATTATAATAAAATATTGGAGAACAGTTAAAAAGGCGGAAAAACAGCAATTTAAATAATGACTTTTAATTCGATTAATATTAAATAAAATAATTATACCCGTGATCACGAAAAAAATATTGTTGATAAATATGTGAACCGCGAAAAATGAAAAAGTATACGAGAAACCTGTAAAGCAACGCAAGAAAAAGAGTTAAGATTTAGATTTCGCTCTAATAAGCATTTAAATTTAAATACAACGCGGGAAAGAAGTTCTTTCTTCAAATCTCTATCGCGAATTCTCGTTAAACATGCAACTTCTTCTTTGTACTTTGCTACTCTTACTTTTCTTTCATTCTTTTTCTTTTTTATTATAACGGGAATTTTTTTTTTCTCAAAACTTTTTAAAAGCTAAGAAACTTCTAATTTCAAAGCTGAGATTTGAAAGACTTGGTTGAGTTTGATTAATTTAATAATGAGATGGGTATATATAAACAGTAGATTGGGAATATACATAACAAGAAAGAATGATTTCTTCTTACAAAGTTAATCGAGAGAGGATTAAACAAAACTATAAAAAATATCTATTAGATAGTAAAATAGATATTATTTGAAATTTTATTATAGATTTGTGCAATAGAAAAATTGTCAAAATAAATTAAAATAATTTATCTTTAGTACTTTACGTCTTTCTTCAAAATATTTTTTATTGTTTTTATGTCTATTAGGAATCCAAATAAAAAAATTAGCTTAATTAATAAAAAATGATATACGTATAATCTACTGCTAAGGAGCTAAGTACAATAGATTCTATACCCATACAAAAAGCATCCATTACATTTCCTCGATACGATATCGTGATATTAAGGAAAAGAAAATATGAACACGAGATTTACGTGATTTACCTAATGGGAAAATCGATGAAAATTCAAAGTACAAGAAAAAAGGTAATATGTAAAAGCAAAGCTTTTTTCAAATAAATTTATGGCATTTCTATGGATTTTTTATTCTATACATGACGCTTGAATAGATTTTCTGTAAAATCCAATATTGTTTAGATTATATTTTAAAAATTATTCTTAGATTAGTGTCTTGAAAGCTTTTTATTACAAATAACATTCAGAAGAACAAATGTTGTAATTCAATAAAAATTTTTCGTACCTTTCAGTTTTTATTTTTTCTTTCACTAAATTTATATCATTAAATATAATATGATTACTATTATTAAATTTTTATTTTTTGTTCATAAATTATATCATTTGAAGTCTTCATTAATTGAAAATAGAGCTGTGAAATGCTTTTCAATGGAGACATCATCACTAGTTAAAATAGTATGGTAATCAAGTTGGAGCAAAAAACATCTTTCTTAAAGTCTGACCTGAGCGCGACTTTATCTACTTGTATGAATTTAAATATGAATTATTCAGATGGGAAGGCTAGTATTAAAAAATATTTGGATTGTATGCCAATAGATGTCATTGAAAATGTAAGAATTAAAGAATCACAAATAAATTATTGTGAAAATTAATAACAGTAATATTCCAAGCAACATTATCTAATTAAAACATATAACTTTTTCTCTGAAAAAAAAAACTAGAAACCTCTAACGGACGTTAAAAAAACTTTAACAATAGTTTCAGCATCCATTGCAAAGACGCGTTTCCGATATTAACCGGAAACCTTATAGTAGCGGTCAATCTAACAATATTTTTGAAAAAAGTTTTTATATAATACATATGTCCTCGTAAGTACATAGAATTAAATAAAAAAAATGCATTTTTTTCTCTTTTTTCTTCTGAAAATCAAGAGAAAATAAAAAAAGACAAAAAAGCTTACTTGTTGTAAAGTATGGTGTCAGGCCGCCAAACGCGATTATAGGGCACACGTATAACATGGATACCAGCAAATTCTGAGACATTCCATTTGAGGTGATGGTCTGTCCACATTTGAGTCAGCCAGCAATTCGTTGTCAATATTTGATTCTTCTCGTCCTGAAATTAAATTCAAATAAGAAATTAATTATTTAACGTTATTAATATGGTAATGAGGTGATTGATAAATTTTAAAGTTATGTAGAAGGTTGTTTACTAAAATTTAATTTTTAATGACTCATTGAATTTTAAATAATAAAAAATTAACTTTGAATTGTTTGGATGATAAGTCAAGTTTATTCATTTTTAAACTGTTAAACCAAAATTTTTGAACATTTAAAAATTAATAAATCTGACTCATTATCCGAAATGTTTGAAGTTAATTTTTTATTTTTCCTGCTTATTTTGAAAAGAATAAAAATATTAGTAATTAATTTCTAAATATGTGATTTTTCAAAATGAATTTTATATTAAATAAAATTAGATTATAGAAGTGACTTTTACGCTCGTACTTAATTACTATTAAAATCAATATAAGTACGATTATAGAATTTAATACATGATAATTATGTCTGTATAAAATTATCGATTATTCATAAATTTGAATGAAATCAAACATTTTATTTTAATTAAGCGGCTGATTTCTCATTCCGCGTTTCAGTGGTTATCAAAGTACCTAATAATATTTGAAGATCATTCAGTGTCCGGTGTATTAAAATTTATGAAAAAATTTTTGTTTACATAAAAGCAAATTTATTTTAATTCATAACACGTATTTATTCAGTCAAAGCAGTCCCGTATCTAAGAGAATTTCAACAAACACGCTGAGGGTATTCATATAGATAGGATACATTGATTAGTCAAATTTTTCGCTTTCAATTTTTTTTCCATTTCTATGAACAATATTGGTAAATATGTGTACAATCAAATTTATCTATTATTAATGTCAGTAAAATAAACCATTATTTAAATCAGTGATTGCTTATGTTTCATCGAAAAAAGTATTATTTACTTTGAAAGACTTTTATCAATTTTCAGTTTATTTACGTTCTTTTATTCACCAAAGTTCATTTATCAAATTTTCATTCGCAATTCTATAAGTTGATATTCTCAAATAGGCAGACAATAAAGATCAAAACTCATTGAGCTAAAATAACTCTTTTGTTCAGCAATACGTTATCTTTAAATTGACAAATAAATGTTTTATCAATGATGTGGTTTTCCGCACGTTATCGCACATGCTCTGTGTATGTAAATCAATAATTTAATATTCGTTTTAGATTGAAAGTTGTTCAGATTCAGACATTGATAATAATTGTTTCGTTATCTCAATTCGATTCTTTCGTACCAGATACATGTAGATTACGTTAGTGAAAAATGTAAAATACAAGATTTATCTGTTCAAACTCTTTTAAACATTTACATGCACACATACATATAAAAATATATATGTAAATATTTACAAACAAATATTTATATGAGAATTTGTGTGTATGTGTGTGTACCCGGTTCTCTTTTATTCCAGAGGTAGAAAAGCTTTTTTTCGTTCAAAAGATTTTTATGCAAAAGTGCTTTTATATCATGAATTACTCAGAATTTTTCGAAATTTTTTCATCAAAATATAAAACATTGAAGTTGAGCTTTCCTCTACTTTTTTCAGTTTATAATAATTTTGATATTTAATTTGCTCATTTGGTTTGTTCTTTATAAAAATGTATAAAAAAAAGATTTTTCGAAAAAAACATTCAAATTTTCAAGAAATTTTGATTACTTGTCCAACTTTTAAAAAAATCATATTACTTAGAGAAAAATACTATTAGTTGATATTTTTTTTTATCTTCAAAATCAATAAATTATTTTTAATAATGGAAAATTTATTTTTAGTGATAAAACTTGTTATTGTACATTGTAAAATAATTTAAGATTTTAAAAAATTCACCCTAACTAAAATGCTAAGCTTCAAACTTATAATACGAATGATTCTACTTAAATCACGGAACTGTTACCTTTCTTATGAATTTTCTTTCTTTTGCAAGGTATTCTAGAATGAAATCTATTCTTTTCTTCTATTTATTAATTATTAAAAATTACAAAAGATGCAACGAATAACACAGTAGTAGTAAACATTTAAAAATTACACAATGAAAATTTCAACATCTATTGTTACTTTTAAACTTTTTGGTATGATTGTTCGCAAAAAAATTTAGTAAGAAAGTTATGATTTCGAGCGCAAAATTTGCCTTCGCATAATAGCTAGTCCACGTAAGAATCTTTCTCCGATGGTAGAATAATGGATAAGAAACTTTGTTTTCTTTAGAAAAATTTAAATGTCATTAAATTTTATGAAATATGTGATTTCATATCTGAGATTCCATTTATTATTCCAACTGTGGGAAGACTTTCAATATTCCTATTGTCCGATATCTAAAATTTAAAGGAAGAACAAATATACTTGACTTGTTCAATAACATCAGCCTCGCATAAGTTGAATTTACTTTTAATTAATTAGCGGTTAGTTAATTTTTTGGTAAATTGATGATTCTTAATATAAAACTGCGAGTGATTTCAATTAAAAGCACATTTTGAATATTTGAATAATCACATTTTTAAAAATTAAATGCTTAATTATTATTCACATAGCATAATTTTTCTTATATTTATAAAGTACAATGTTTTACACACTAGTATTTAATATTAATTATTACTTTAACATCAAAGTTTCTGTAAACTCAGATTCGCATTAACAAAATACTAATAATTAATCATTATTTATAAATACTTTATCGTCCGAATTTATGATCATAAAACGTTTGAGTTCGTGTTTCGATAATAACTGCATAACATTAGCGTTTCTAATAATTACATTTTGTTGTGCACTTTGTCAGTGATAATCAATAAGAAAGTATTATTTAAATGGAAAATTTGCATCTACATTTTAAATTACAAAAGGTCAAATTTAAATAATATACACCTTTAGCTATAATGACTGAAAACTTTTCATTATAATTAAGTTTTAAGTACAATGAATTATAATGATAATGAAAAATAAATGAACAAATATTGTCATTGAAATATTTTGAGCCCTTGATATCCATATTCGTAAATACGTTTCTAAGTTTTGAAAATATGTTTCTTATAAATAATAAATTATGAATTCCCATTTTTCATGAAATTCAATAACATTATAATTTCTACAAGTAAATAAAATTCTATTTCATTATCCTAACATCATTCCGTGGGAGGATTTGTAAATATATATGTTTGAATGTATGGATATACATATATACATATATATATATATATATATATATATATATATATATATATAATATATCCATACATATACTATATATGTATATGAAGCACTTCACGTCAACCCCTTCAAGTGTGGCGCGTAAGCGTCAAATCATCTTATTTGTAACGTGTGTTTCCAGGATGAGAACGTTATCTAAAAATATATAAAATGTATATTTTCGATGTATTTTTTTTCTAAACTTTCCAATGGTAATTTCAGATTTCTCAAAATTTTTTCATTTTCATCTTGATAAAACGATAAAACGATTTATATCCGGAATAGTTTATTTTTAATATTTCTTTTTTATAATTCGAATCAAAAGCTCAGCTTTTCTTTCACATAAAAAAATTATTTTATAGAGAGCCAAAGTTTTCTATTTCTTCAAGAGATAGAACACGAAAGAGCGAAACTTCCTATATCTCGAAGAGTATAATTTTAGATTTTATTTGTATGAGAAATAGAAGATGATAAAAATAATGATAAAAATATATAGGAAATGATAATCATAATTTCTATATTTCTATCATTCTTCCAGAACTGCATGGAAATCCAAAAGTAATAAACGTATATGATATAACAATATAAGAATTTTTCTGAAAATAATATTAATTAAAGGTTATTGAAACCAAATCAATCTAATCACTAATTAAAGGTCATCAAAGCTAAATCAATTTAACATTTTATATGATTTTAAAATGTTTTATCTTTTTTTTTCTCTTTTTCTCAACCCTAAATTTATTGGAAATAAATGATTGTGTACACTAAACAAATTCGTTTCTTTGATTATTTTTTCTCGATTTCATTCCTAGTATTTGCTACTCATTTGATAAATCATTAAATAGTCTAATAGCTGTTATACAAGACTTCTTTTATGACTATTTATCTTTTTCATTTAAGGTACATGAAGACTTACAGATCTGTTTGTTTAAATAACCGTAAATGTATCTATCACTTAATTCAGTAGAATAATAAAAAATAAACGGTAGCAAAAAGAATTAGACCAAGTTTATTAAATTGCTATTTTTGACGAATATATTTATGTTTATGATGCTTGAAATTTCATTTGAAAATCTCTGCAACAAATTCAGATTATCGTAATAAGCCTAATTTTATTGGTTTACGGAATTAATAATTCTTAATGTATCTGCCTGTATGTATCTAGACATTTTATAAAAGCAAAGACTTTAACAATGAATATTTAGAATAATTAATATAATATGTTTTATGCATCATCATCCCATTTTATGTGTGAATAAAAAATATTTACATTACTTTAGTCCTCGTATATTTTTTTCATTTATTTATATGTTGAATGCGATATGGTAAACTCTCTCGATGACCACCACAAGTCATATACACTCTTTATCCATATCTAGAGATGATTTGTTTAATGCATACCATCCAGCTACTTGTATAAAGTATAATGATTCATCATTTCTGCTCTTAACGAAGTCATGTAATAAAATTTTATAATAATAGGAATATAATAATAAATGGAAAATTTCAGAAAATTTGATGTCATTGTTAGGCGGTAAGGAACATGTATAATAAAAACATATGCTCATGTATTTAAACATTTTAGTATAGAAAACAGGCCTCACAACGACCATTTATTGACCATTTTTTTACTATAAAACCTTTTTTCCGAAAATCTTAAGAGTTTAATTGTAAATATTTTATTAAACATTAGGATAACTCAAATCAATCTAATTTTAAATAAACGCAAGTTGTTTTGACGAGAGTTAAAGCTCTTGAAGTAAGTATATATACACCTACAGAATGAAGAAGTAAAACTGTCGAGAAGGCGAAACGAGAGAAACTTAAGGTGCAGGAAACGAATTCCCATGATGTTTAGATTTAGATATAACTAAAAGAGATAGGGATATATGTATAACTGAGAACAAGAGCATATCCAACAAAACAACAACAGGTTCTACTTGAACTACTTTCAACCTTAGAAAGCTACATGATTTTCTTTGATAATACGTTAAATTAGTATAACTTGACAATTTTTTTATATTTGCTTTTTATATTTAAATATATTGAGGCTATTGGTTTAGAAAGATAGGATAACTTGATTTCAAGAAAATTTATTGGAAAATATGTTTTAGAAAAAAGTATAGGAGGTTACCCATGAAATAAGAAAATCCAGAAAAACATACGAAATTGTTAATAATGTTTACATTTAGTAAAAATAAAAATTTTAAATGGAAAAATAAAGCAAAATATGAGAAAACTACCGACTAAAATTCAAAATAAAGCGAAAAAATCAAGATTTTGTCCGATATTTGAAACAAATAATAGAATATTCTATTTCTAATGTAAAAGTTAACTAATTTAATTTTAATGCTATACAACTTCATAAATTTTCTGATCGTTAAAAGATAAATAAAAATTTTACAAATCACCTCATGCGCCTCCTTTATTAACATAAAAATACAAATTAAACGATTAGCTCCTGCAGTAACAAAAACACTCGATCAAACTTTCATCGCAATGTACAGAGTTCCGTTGTCGTCGTAACAATGTTGATGAAATGAAACTTAATATCAATAGATTTTGGTTACTCGCAAGCATTAACCAAAATCGATCGAAGTCTCAAACTGTATACATCCGCTCTTATCGTTTGTTTAAATGTAAACATTTGTAGATTCCCCTTTTAACAAATGTATGTATAACCGCATATAGGTCAAGGTTCATTTAGATGAAGTTTTGCTCGGAACAATAAGATCCAGTGCTACTTAAAAGATAGGAAAACTTGCCGCCGAGGAAAGCTTATTGCTTCGGGATCTTTCCAACAAGGGATATATATATACACAAAGGTATTTCGTTTGAGAAATAACGATAAGGCTTTTTCTTTTCCGATATAATTTTAACTTACGACTTTCTTCTTTTTTTTCTCATTATTATTCCACCGGTGATTGGCCTTAATTCCACTCGAGTTTTAGTTTTTATTAACTACACTAATGTAATACGCAATGCGTGCCTTTGATCCCTCGAAAACAAATTTCAAGATGGAACGTTTCTTTCTTGCGGATGCGAAACAATAAAGGCATTATACTTTCAGATGGATATTTCTCTTAAAATGTATACGAGATACGTTATTGAAAGTATCGTTGCATCGTGGAAAAAGAAAATACTACTTAATTTTATTTTACGTTTTTTTTTCCGTTTAATATTTCATAAAGTATCTCTAAAAGCTTTGAAATCATCCTGCTACTTTTTGGTCCGACTATACATTAAACATTACGTAAATTTTTTTGTAATGATATATTAAAAATTTTCTTTATTTTTTTTAACCAATAATTTGTATATACCAATCTCGTATTGATTGCTGAGAAATATTTCAAGAAGTTAAAATTTTTTAAATTATCAAAATAAAAATTACCCAAGCTTTGCAATTAGATAAAATCAGAACAAGTTAATTTCATTTAACATCGCTGTATTTCAGCTATCATCACGATGCTAATTAGCGACGGAGGTCGTCAGTGTGTTTGTGAACTTCAGCACATGTAACATACAGTAGTGCTTGTATAAATCAGCTGCCGAGAGCGGGATTCGAACTCGGGACCTCGAGATTGTGAATCCATCGCTCTACCGACTGAGCCACTGATGACCTCATAAGTAATACGAGAAAACGAAATCACGAGCAAAACTATTGTCTTAAGTTTGTTTTAATTTTTGATTAATTAATTATTCAATGTGAACAATATGTAAATAATATAGACTTAATTGGTACACTAATCGCTGTTGAAATATTTGTCAAAGACTTTACGCTCACTTGATCACTATAGGGGCTATTCGACATATATACAGGCTAGATCAAAATCTTGTCATAGTCTATTTCCTCTTTATCAAGAAAATTATGTTCATATTAATTCAACGAATATATATATATATATATATATATATATATACACACGTAAAATCCAAACTTCAAAAACTGCTAGAAAAAATCTATCAATATTATTTGACTATTGCATTATTTGTACATTTAATACAAAAACCAAAATCAGGTCTTTTAATTGAAAAAGAAAATTATCGAATCGATATAAATAGCCAATAATAAAGAAAGAAAGCAAAAAAAAAATATACGTGACCGAAAAAAAAACGTACGAAAGTAAACAGTATATGTCAGGGCTAAAACTATAATCAAAAGAAGAATGAATTGGTCAATAGCTTTGATCGAGGGTCTATTTGTAAAGATATACGTTTACGAACAAAGAAAATCAACTTATTGTTGCGTTAATGTAGAGAAATTAATTCAAAAGTAACAATGTCAAATGTTTATATTGAATCTTACATTGTTTTATTATTTAATGATAGAATCATTGTAAGAAATTTGTAGAATTTTTTTTCTTTTTCGTGTTAATTTAATAATGTAAAGAATGCATTATAATAAAGAAATAAAATAATCATTATTTTAAATGTTTATTTTTCATATTACTCTAATTAAACATGTAAATTAACAAGTTGACATTAATTAAGAGTTGTCTCTGCATTTGTTTCACATGTTGATAAAATTTAATAATGTAGGCAGGTTTTGTAAATTAAATAATTTTAATTTTATTAATGTTGTAATAAATTAAATACTTTGAAGTACACTTGGAAGAAAATATTGCAAAAAAATATGTGGACGTTAAATTAATTTGCGCCAAAAATACTTTTTCAATAAATAACTGTATTCGAAAAAAAAAATTTTCTACAGATGAAATTCATTTGAAATAGTTTTTAATTAAATTTATGTTTTACATTTACAATCATAAATTTTTCTAAATGATTTATAACTGAAAGAACAGCGATAGCGATTATATTCAAAAAAATATTTTATTGTACTGAATTTTTCATTAAAATCGTTACATAATAAACATTGTTTTAAGAGCATCTTTTGTTAAAATTACCATTTTCTTTTATGTCTTATTTGTTTTCGGCTTATTGTCAATTTACTAAATTACCTTCTCAAGTTACAAATTTAATATCTGAAAAAAAAAATTTCCTAATATTCAATTAAGTTTCATAAGACTCAAATGATATATCAACTTTGTGGATGATTCTTATGAAAAGAATAGGAAGAAAGTTGAGGGCAACGCCACATCTACGTAACTTTAAGGAAGATGAATGGAAAGCCCTGCGTAATTGTTTAAGTGAAGAAAAAATTTAAAAAAAAAATCATTAAAGAAAGTGATGTAAGTGATACGTGGTCGGAAAGAATATTTGATAAAATACACTTTCAAACTTTTTATGTTAATTAGTTTTCTGCATGTTTGAGTTTTGAGTGATGTGAATTTTTATCTAAATTAATCTTACAGCAATGGCTACAAAATGCCAATAATTTTATTCTTTTCAAATAAAAAATTTCAAAAAAGTTATTTTTATGTTTTTTTTACGCAAAAAAGACCATTAATGATTTGTACGAAGAACATAAAATTTATAGAATGAAATTTGTAGATTTGCAGAGGTAATATTTTTGGAGAGTAAATTTTTCATTTGAATTTATTACTTTTTAAAAATGTCATATATATATATATACTTTCTATGAGTTTATGTGTTTTTAAAATTGAAGATATATTAGCTGCAAGGAGCTTGAAATATAAACATTTAAAATTCAAAAAAATATGTAAAAAAAGAGGATTTTAAAAAGTCTAACGTTTAGATTTTTAGTAATAAAAAGATAAAAAAAAAGAGAGATTTATGAAAACGTGGCAACGAATAGAGTTTATGTGCACGCACAGCCGTACAAGTGATGCTTTTATGTGAAGTAACTCATACACATGATAAATTTCTGCTCAGAAAAAGTTTAAGTGACAAGGAGATATTTAAAAAATCTTGTTTTTTTTATAAATTAATTTTTTTAGTAGTTTAATCAAGTTTATTTTTCAATAACTAAAAGTAAAAAATATTGTTGCCGTAAAAAGCTTCGTGACTATCAATATTTAAAAAAAATATAGATTGAGATTATATAAAAATTTGATGAGCCGGTGAGTGGCTCAGTCGGTAGAGCGTTGGATTCGTAATCTCGGGGCTCTGAGTTCGAATCCCGCTCTCGGCAGCCAATGGATGCAAGCACCACTGTACGTTACATGTGCTTTCTTCACAATCACACTTACGAGCTCCGTCGCTGATTAGCATTACAAAATAGCATAAATATAGCGACGTTAAAGAAGTAAGAATTGTAACTTTATTTAAATTTAAGGATTATTGATATATTGATAAATAAAAATAAAAACAAATATTTTGGTATTGTGAATTAAAATTTTTTTTATTGTTTTAAGGTCGATATTTCAAATAAACCCTCCTTCAAAATTATAAAAACTTAATGCCATAGGCAGAGGTCAGACAAAATAAAAAACCGACCAAAACGGCTATTCTACTACGAATAGACTGATCAAGCCCTCATGGTATTACGTTTTTACAATCTTAAAGAACAGCTTATTTGAAGGGCCCGAATGATCGATCTTAAAACAATAAAAAAATTTTTAAATCAAAATATCCTAGTGACGGGTGTTAATTTTTATTTATCAAATCTTTTATTCAATTTTTAACAAAATTAATCAATTTTATACAATGAATATTGTTACAAAATATATATAAACTAGATTTTTTTTCATTTTAATGATATATACAAATGGACTTATGCAGGCAAACAAAGATTGGAATTATTTGTTCTAATTATACATCAAACGTTGCATAAAAACTTACTAACAGTTACAGCTAAAAGGACTGACCTGACTTTCAAACTTCAATTCATTTAATTAACAAAATGCTGTTATCGATACTCTTTTTTTCCACGTATTTTCTTTTGAAGAAAACACAAAGAAAAAATATAGAGTGAAAATTGATATTGGTAATATTTAGCATATTGATAATGCAAATATATATCGTAAAGTAGACCGATACTATTATCTTACGAATGAACCAGCAAAGATTAAATAAATAATATTAAATTTCCTGGAATAATATTGATCAGAAAGTTTGAGTGCAGCTATGTTTATACGAAAAACAAAAAATAACAATCCTTTATCCAAAAGGAATTTTTAAAAAATAAATAAAGCTCTAATTTAAATATTTTAAATCATTTATTTGTTTAAAAAACAGATAAGTCACCTATGTTTCTTTAACTTTCAACATTTCCTTTCCTTTCGTCTTTCTAAATTTGACTTTGACTCTTTTATAAGGTGAATGTCAATTCATTATTTGCTCTCGTTTGCGACTACTTTTTTTATCATCTTTTACGGTCATCGTAAATCCTCTATTTGTTAGAGAGAAATTTTTTAGCTATAAAAAAGATGTGTGACAAGTGTAGAAGTCACTTGATTACACGAAAGTTCAGGTTAGCTTTTCAACATCATAAAATTACGTTTACCGAAAATTTTTACACATCTTATGAAATAATATATAAAATTTTATTAGTACGTTGGATATATTTTTGGACCATTATATGACCTTAAAAATTGTCAAGGTTATTATATAACGAAATATTGATTTCCCTAAAAAAAAAAAACTAAAAACTTAGGTAACATATCCATCTTACAGAATCGTAAAATTCGAATAATAAAAATCCTGTATATGCAATCCTTTAAAAAAAAAGATCCAATTCCTTACAACATCCATTTTCCGAAATGACGTAGATACTTTCGAAAAAAAAAAAAAAGAAAAATCTGAACTTCAGTATGACAATGTAAGAAATATAGAGTGTGCAGCTATACGCTATTCCGAATTTCGATAAAAGGCATCATTTGCAAGGTACTTTCTATAGTGTTGGCTCTCTTTTGTCTGCCAAAAGTACGAGAACCAATAGATATTCTCTCTCTAACCAAAAGTTACGAATTTACGTGGCAACTGAACTTGCGAAATATATATATAAGATACGACATTACTATATATACAGAAATAAAAGTAATGAAATTCCATATGAGGATTGAGGAAAGTTGAAAGATCGGGTTCCCCGATAAGTTATATAGATGTGTGCGAAGGTGAAAACTCGGATGGCAAGACGAGCCGAGAGTTCTCGCGTTGGGATCAATGTGTCGAGGACGAAGGAGGAGAGCCGAGAGAAAGCGTAAAGTTTGTAATAAGGAATAAAAAGTAAGAGGAAATTTGTGGCTTCGGCAAATATTTTGCCGCGAATATTACCTTATAATATGGTTTAGAAGAATGCAAGTTTTGTTATATATCTGTTAATCTCATTAAAAGAGAATATTTTTACAAAATAGACAAATTAAATAATATATGAAAAAAGTTAATTAAAGATAATCTTAACATACTAAAAAAGTCATGATTTTTTAAGTACGACATTAAAGTATATATATATACCGCTGACTTATACCACTGTCACCGCACAAGATGTGAGACTTGATAAACTGCTTTAGTTTCATTGAACATATTTCACGACTATATTACAATGTGACAAAAGTTATTTTATGCTACTTTACAGTAAGAAAAAAAAAAAGGTAAAACTGAAACCTCGAAGGTTAAACTTTGATGTCTGCACAATTTTTCTTCATTAAATAATGAAACCGGAAAACAATGAAAGATCTTGGAATTCTCATATGCTACAAATAATAGTGTCTCAGTGAGGTTCCAAAATAATCTATTGTTTTTTTAATGTGCTTGAAAGATAATGTATGAAAGTTTGACCAAAAATGAAAAAAAAAAAGTAATTTTTGATATTATTAAATTGTAATGAATAATTGTATTCCTACCTTAACAATAATGGCCACTTTATTTATTCGAAAAGCAAGCCATAAAACATTTTTTACGTTTGAGGGGATAAAGTAGCACTTTATACTTTAGACTTTAATAAATTCACTTTGTCTGATAATTCCGATGGATCAAAAGGTATCGATGATAATTTGGCTGATTGGGTTATTAAATAATTAAACTCAAAGATTCAATAAAAAATTAATAATTTCATGCTATTATCATTTACTCGATGATTCCGACAATACCATAACGAAAAATCAATAATCTCTGTTGATTTCGCCTAGACGAATCTGCTTACCATTATCCCTTTAAGCTTACAAAACGCCGAAAATGACAATAGAAACTTGTTCTTTAATTGCCAGCCGTATCTGGTTGCCAAAGTACGACCTACTCGCACATAAATCGGCGAAAATTAAGTGTCGCCGCATTAACATTCGATCCGTATATACCCGAAACATAAAGTGTAGACGGGCTTTTTGTTTTATGTGCGTTGCAGTCATCAATTAATATACAAGCATTTACATTTACTTTACGGAATAAGAAAAATGATAAAGCACCAATTAAACATCATAAAGGCAATTAAAGCCAATTCAAAAGTATAACTGATTCATTGAATATTGTTGTTTTATTATTGCATTGTATAAATTATTAATTAGGTAATATTCATTATTTGTATTGTTATGAAAAAAAAATTATAAGCACTACAAAATTGATTGGTCTTTAACGTTCAATTATTGAATGAACATTTATGTAATTTGTTCGAGATTATTTATCAAAAGAAACATAAATGTAAAATAAAAAACATTTATAATAACAGAGCAAACAAAATAATTATCATTGCAATAAACTTAAAAGCAATAGTCTTTAAATTGCAATGCTATATATATAAAAAAAAAGATAATCAATGTTGATCTGAAAATTTTTCTAGAAACGAGGATTAAACTTTTTCTTTGTACACAGAAAACCCATCGACGTTCTGTGGTCTCTCGTTGAAATTAACTTCTTTCTCGGCTGTACACGAGGCCCTTTTCACCTTCAAGTGTCAAGTCCAAACTGTTACGATTAAATTCGATGAGTTAAAAGAGAGTTTTACTCGGAGCACTTGGAAAAATACCGTATTTCATTCGGAAAAATAATTTAAAGGATTTATTATAGTAAACGACGGTGCGTGGCATAAATAAATAATAAATAAATAAATAAAAAATAGGAAAATTCTCAAGGTGTAAGTTGACCTGTTTCTTATCTTTTTTTTTTTTGCTTTAATTAAGATAGAAATGGAGTTTTTTTTCTGCGATAATGCGCTGTTTATTTTACTAAATTGAAATGTGGCTTTGAGGTAGAAAAAAAGGAAGTTCAATTATAGCGCAATAGCAGTTATTAAAATGTGCCAATAATAACAAGTTTAAAAGTTCTCTTTAATTAAAAAATAGTTTTAAAATGTTATGTACTATTTTGAGCGTTATTTTCATTTAAAGTAATCGGTGATACGTGAAACTTTTTTTTTCAAAAGAAATTAAATTATTTTTAAGTGTTACACTATTATGCGGAAGAAATTCATTTCGTTGTATATTTTATAAAGATTTCGTTGATAATTCTAAATAGTTTTGAAAAATATTATAAATTTAAATGCGTTTTCTTCTATTTTTTCAATTCTTTATAAAAATTCATTTCATATTCAAAATTGTTAAGCGGAGAATGGTTTTTAAATAGTTAATTGAAAACTGCTATGTAATAAAAAAAATTCTAATCCTAGAAAAGCACGTATATTCTTTTAAGTACATTTAAATCTCATAAAGGGAGATTCTCACTAACACGTACCGAATAAGGGAGCGTAGGGGTATGTACAAAACTGTTATCAATACTTACATTTAGTAAAAGTACAATGATTAAATAAAAAATTGACTCACAGAAATGTAAGAAAACAATTAGAACAGTAAAAATAAGTGAAAAAAATCAAGCTTTTGTCAGACATTTATGACTAACAATAAAATAATTAAATATTTTTGTTTTTCCCAATGCGAGGTTAACTAGTTCACTTTAAATTTTGTATAACTTCAAAAATTTCCTGATGATCAAAGGATAAAAGCTAGATTATATCAAGATTTACAAATTACCTCACGAACATCTTTTAATCTACGGTACGGCTTTAAAATCATTATTACAGCTTGGAAAGCTGAAAGTTCTACCTGCCATTGCAAATATGGATTTTGCATACAAATAAACAACAAAACTTTTTACATAAATCTTTATCAAGAAAAATATAAGTAAAAGTTTTTTACATTCAACTTTGAAATGCAAATCTTTTCAACAAAATATACCAACAGTTAAAACTTGTTAGTTTTTTGAATTATTAATTAGCCGTAAAATATAAAAAGCAAAAAGCATTCATTCAACATTTACGAATTCTGAAAAAATAAAATACTATAAAATTCAATGTTATTCTGAAATCTTTCATCTTTAATCCTTTACATTTTCCGTTACAATAATCCCAACAAAGCGCAAAAAGCCGAAAGCATATACCTTAAGAAAACCTTTTTGCGGACGCAAAAAAAAGAGTTAAAAAAAAAACACAAACAATCTTACTCTTCATTTCTATTTGTCTGGGTCCACCATTTACAAACACTTTTTTTCCTCATTATATACACACATACTTGGGGGAAAATACACATACGTGCACACACACACGTATACGTCGACCCCTTACGTGAAGCATGAAACTTCTCCCGTGTTGGCTATTAATCTCTTGGAAAAACTGGCAACGATATATGTATACCTTTACTTTCTCTCTCGCTTATATATACCATATAGTAAAAATGTAATCTTTAAAAGCTCCGTTGCTTTGGTCCCCTCCCCCTTTCTAAACATGAAAATGTCTTAATTCAGTATCATTTTGTCCAATTGCCTTTTTTTTTCTCTAAGGTTCAGAGTAAAAAAGGGAAGAAAAACTAGAGAAAGGCAGATTTTCTTTATGACTAAAGATGTTGTGAGATAAATTTTTGTAAGCGTCTGCAGTAATTTTTATTGCAAACATCTGCGTGTTAAGTGCTGGACGGAGATGAAATAATGAAATGTAATAAAAGATAATAGTCATTTTTATTTTTTTATATTCATTCTGGAAGTGTTTAGGTAATTTATTGTCATCTCAAACTAAAATGAAAAAATTCTGCGCTAATAATATTAGGTAGCTAATCAAAGTTTGATTTTTATTTATTTGTAAAAAGAATTTTTATTAAAAATCGAATTAACCTGTGCACTGCAATTTTTTTATAAGCATTAAGTTAAAATTTATAATAAAATATTTATTTATAAAATTGTAAGGCAAAAAAAATTTTTTTAATTGAAAATCTAGCTTTTTTTTAGAGGTATAAGGATATTTAAGACTTTTTTTTGTACTGTATCCTCTATCATGAAAATTATATGTGAATTTTTTCAAAATTTGATTATACGACAGTAACCCACAGAAAATTTCAAAGTGATATAAAATTTTTTCCAGTCAATTTATTTTTTAGACATAACCCATTGTTTTATTAGTTTTATAAATAAAACAATTTACAAATTCATATGAATAAAATGTGTTTTTGATTCTTATAGGAAATGTTGATTTTAGGAAAGTCTGTTGTTCCCACTACATAAACACAAGTTCGCCATTGTATTATGTATATAAGATTTCTCGCTCTGATTGCTTTCTAAACAAAAGCATTTAAAACCGTGAATTTTTTCTTTTGATACCATTAAATAATGTACGTTACGTTAAACATATACATTTTGAATATTTAAACATGTTTGCTCGAAATTCGTTGAGTTAAATATTGTACCTTTGAATGCATGAGAAATGAAATTTAAGGTATTTTTCAAATCTATTTAGTTTAAATTTTGAACTTTCTGAAACATGCTTTATTGTTCTCCAGAATGACATTCTTGCGCAAACGTTCCAGCAAATAAATTTGAATTTCTGTAACATAAATTCACTGGTTACGTGTCATTCAAAACCAACAAACCAATGGTCAGATTTGATCATGGCTTTACCTTTAATATCATCAGATTTCGGTTTTCATGCTGTCGAGCATCTTATGTCCATTATACTGATATATTGACTCACAAGACTCTTTTGAGCTTTCGGCATGGTATTGTTAATTTACTCGAAATTAGAGTATTATCTTATAATTTAAGGAAGTTCAGGGGGTGATTATAATTCGAATGTCTATTTTATTGCGCCATTAATCGGCTTAAAAAATAAATGGAATTCTCTTCCGCGTCACGCGACCGATACAGGGGGGTTTTATGTCTATTTAAACGAGCCGTTTATCTCTTAATAGATATACCACTCGTATTAGATTCTAATGTTGTGTTTGATACTTTTTTTTTATTTTTGTCACCTTAGCTTTTTCGTAATCAATATTTTTAATGCTTATTTCATGAAGAACTTTTGTTTGTTTATTGCAATGGATAAATGAATAAATATCGAGACTTATTTTGATTTTTAAATTGAAACCTACACATCTTGAAAAAAGAGTTAAGTTGTCAATCATTGTATAAATATTTCGTCACTTTCATCTGATTGAAAAAAATTTGTTTTAAGGTGTGGAGATTATTTATATAAAAATAAAAATTGAAATAGGATTATTAATAAATTCAATATATTATTTTATATATAAAACCGTATATTTATCCACGTGATATTTTATAAATACAATATAGAAATAAGCATAAGTTAAAATAGTAAATAGCTCAAAATACATGATATTGCTCTTCATTAAAATTCATTAATCAAATGATTTATATGGAATCTATAAGTTACGAGCGAAATAGGTATACGTAATAGCACCATATCATAAATAATTTATCAATTCAACATTTTCTTCAGAATGTTCAATTGATAAATTACACAAAATAAATAATTTATTTTAAATTACACTATTATTAATATTTTTTGATAAATTTTAATAGCTGATAATCAATCTGTACCCAAAATAAGGATTTGAAACTTTCGTTTGGATTTTACGTAAAATGTATGTCTATTTTAATTAGGTTGCATTAATTAATTCTTCACCTTGTAAAACACTTGTTGTTTTTAAAATTATACAAACAAAGAAAATTAATTTGTTCTGTTTTGTTAATGTATTTATATTACAGACATTATTTTAATAAGCCAATATAATAATTTTAATTACAAATAAATATAAGAATGTAATTATTTAAAATAATGAAATTTCATTTGAAGATGACACAAAGCTAATAATTAAATTATCAAAGTATAAACATCAAATAAATTTTATAATAATAAAACTTAAGTCATATGATGAAAAAAATTATTTAAAACTACAATTAGAAAATTATTTGTGGATTTTTAAATTTATTTTAACGTCACTGTATATATACTATCAAAATTAAATGTTTAAAATTTGTTATCTTCCTCATTTTTTAAATATTACGTTCTCGTTTCGCTTTATATGTAAAGAATACATTGAAAAAATTTATATTAATTTGATTGTGAATAAAACTGCATAAATGTTTTACTAAACGAATCGTAAAAAAAGTCGTTTAAGATTTACACCGAGTGATAAAATTTTTATTTCAAAATCTAAAACAAAGCTTAATTTACGAAAGTAATGCCAAGTATCATTTAATTTAACTCGCTTTCGCACTTCTTTATTGCGCCGAACGCAAGGAAAGTTTAAAATCGTCAAATTCAGCTAAGATTGTAATATTTCTTGATACACAGTTCATATTTAAATGTTTTATTTACGTGAGGCTATTTTTTTGCTCGGCGCTTGAAACGAGGAAGGAAAATTAAATTTTTTATGGTAGTATAAATAACTCAACAGATCAGCCTAATTTTCCAGATATTATTTTCATTGTTAAATTGCACAGTGAAACGTTGAGGACTTGAAGAAAATTTATATTTTTGTTTAATAACAAAATTTTATTTCACAAAAGGTTTAAATATTTTGTGTTATTAAACAATTTTCATGGCGTGCATTCAGGGCAAGCAGTTCATAATATTTTTCCTGAATGCACGACATGAAAACATAATTTTTCTCTGTTTCAAACTAAATTTTTAAAATTGCATAATCATGAATAATTATAAAATTAATGACTTTACTTATTTTTTTTTATAAAATCAAGAGATTAAGTAAATTAAAATAATTAACATCTGAAATTCGTGAGCCTGTTTTTGTCAATCTTTTCTCACGAAAGCCAATAAATAGCAATCAATCTCACTGTACAAAAAAGCACCTTATCCAAACGAGTTTCTAATCCTCGCATTGACGAGCTTAAACGCTTTATGTTTACGCTGAGTCTCCTATTAATCGTGTTGTAATATCGTTGTTCGGCCGGATAGTTTGTAGCGATGTAGAGTGTATGTTAAAGCCGAAATTTTACAAGAGAATCTCTTTGATTCAAAGAGGGGTGCTCACGAACACGTATCGTATTAGAGAACGCAGAGGAATTTACAAACTTTTATTAATGCTTGCGTTTAGTAATATTATGAAAATTAATATCAATGTGGGAAAATGAAGCGGAAGTTTAAATGACAATTGATTAAAATTGCAAAAACAAGTGAAAAAATCAAGTCTTGTCAGGCGTTTAGAACAATAAAAATAATAGAATCATTTAATGCCTTTTGGTCAACTCTGAAAAATGTTTTGTGATTCATCAGAATTTTTTTGACGATAATTTTTTTGTTAAAATTTTATACATCAATTTCAATAGAAAAAGATTTTCGTCAAATTTACATGAAAAATATTTACTTTGTTATTAAAATTGCCTAATGACTTCGAATTACAGATTTTATTTTTCAAAATTGTGTATCATTCAGAAATTTTTTTGTTGAATTTATAAAATCTACACAAAAATTATTTCTAGTATCCTCTTTTTTATAAAACTACAAAAAGTACATAAAACTACATGATAAAAAATTATTGGTATATTTTAGATTTTGCATATGCTTACCACGTCGATAATATGATGAAGTGCTAATCCGAATGCTACGACTAAAGGCTGCGATGAATTTTTGGCCGGTCTCACGCCGGCGTCATAACCGTCGAGCAGGTATTTTGTTAGCCTATACTCGTGCTCGTCACAAATACCTGAGAACAAAAGTTTTTTTTTTTTATCTATTTATACATTGTTATCACGCAAAAGACTTTATTTTTTCTTTCTCGAGCAGTTTCCAAAAGAAAAAAAAATTGAACTCTTATTAATTTTATATGCATCGTTTTGAAATTATGTATAAATAAAAGAAATCCCTGCTGCTAATGGCACTCATTAACTGTTAATGATAGCTAAATATTTTTTAGTTGTATTTTTTCTTATAATAATTGTTTGTCTCAATAGTTCGATGGTTTGAAATTAATTTCTTGTCAAGCTAAACAGATTTGTTAATCGATACAAATTTGTTATCTTCAATTTACGCTCCCTTAAAATTTTTTAAAATTTAAATTGGTCAATGATATTGCATATTTAAATAATTTTCTTTATGAAATCGTGATAATTTAACTTTTAAATAAAAAACGTATAATATGTACAATTAATAATTTTCTAAAGGCGACTGTAAATACCCTTTGTCGATTCAGGCCCTATTCAATCAATGTATGTGTACACAGGAGTATGTCTACTACTGGTACCAATTTTGACTATAATTTTATTGACTTCAACCCACTTGAGAACACGAATATCGTAGTATTAACAACTAAACGATTCTGTTTATAAATTTCTTTTAACAGAACGATATTAATCATTTTACAACGTGTGAATGTAATTTTATAACGTTTTTAGTACAGCCAATGTATTTTCTCATTTTTATTCCCTTTTCTTTTCATGCATACAATATCTGCTTTTAGAAATTCGTATATATGAGTGTTTGTGAAATGTAGTCGGGAAAACAGATTTATGCATCATATACATATATTTTTAGTACTTTACTACTGAATATGACATTCGAATAAAATAACTTTGAAGTACCAATATTTTTCATGCTAAGAATTTCAATCGCTTAATACTCATCATTCATCTTTGCAATATAAGGCAAAACAATTTACAGGCTAAAATAATTTTGCAATAAAAACGCATAAATAAGTACTTGAAAATCAATTAAATAAAAGTTTTATTTTTATTTTTCTGCCTAATCAATGCAAACTGAAAAAGTAACTTGATCAGATAAACCTACTAAGAATACTAATTAATATTTTTTTAAATTTTCATTACTACCAATTATGACATCTTGAATTGTACAATACAATATATTAATGATTTAACTTTTTTGTCAACGTTATTTGTTATACAGGAAAATTTGTTTGAGTAAAAATTACAAGATGCAATGGTGAGGTAGTTACAAACTGCTATCATAGCAAAAAATCATCATATTACATGGTGATATTTATTAGAAACATACGATTTTTATTATATTTTTACTGATTTTTATCATGAAACATGGTAATTTTCTGTTATAATATCAGTTTATGGCTATACTACCATCACTATTGCTTTGTAATTTTTACTAGAACAAATTTCTCAGTGTATGTATACGTTTTAAGATCGAAATATTATGAAAAAAGGTATTTTATTAAATATTCTCTATATCTGATTGTATTTTAATGTTTCTACTTTTAATTAAGCAGTCAGTACAAATTTTAACTTTTATCAAATATTTGATTTAAAAAAGTCAATTATCAGATATTTATGTCGAAAATATAAAAATAATAGAACGCATCTGTAATTAATCAATTACGTTATTAAATTTTAATTTTATAATTACAACCGTATCTAATATAATCAGCAATTTTAATTTAATCTAGTAAAATTCTCGCTTGTATCTCGAGCCACACCATACTGCAATTTTTCACGCGTTTAACGTGAGGGACGTGAGCATTTTTACAAAAGCAAAAACGTTATTTAGTAACCATATTTCTAATTCTTTTTTTTTTTAAAGCCCTATAAAGTGAAACAGTTGTTTTAATTTTTTTAAATTAAAAAATATCAGTTTTGTTACTTTTTTTTCAACACAAGAGTATTAATATATAAATCATTTTATTGCGAGATTTCGAACGTAATATGAATCTCTATGCTTGGCATTTTTATTTCCGTAATACATTCATCTCTTCATTTATCTCATAATGGCTCTATTGATTGTTGAAAACTACAATGTAAAAGCTTTTAATGATAATAGTTTTTTCTACAAAGTATAATAGAATCTATTCACTTTGTAAATTTCTGATTTTTTAAAAAAATATTCTGAAAAAAATTGATTTAAAAAAATCCAAACTTTAAAAGATTAAAGTATGTGACTATAAAAACTTTTGTTCGCTTGAACAATTATAATATGCGTTAACACCCACGCCAATAAGAAAAACTGAGATTCTTATCACAAGCTTTATACAATTTATCTTTTATTGTTGGTAATTAGAAATTTAGCGATCCGTTGCCTCTAAGCTACAAAGCACATAGATCCGAGTAACCTTTAATGTTATCGCACTACGGCCATCGCATAATATTATAATCTCATTATGGACACATCCAACGTTGTAATATGTAGTTTGCTCGTAACTAGATGTACGAGCCAATTGAAGGGCATAGGCTTGATTTACAAAATTTCTAATATGCGTTATCCCATTTGAGATTATGGATAAAATTCTTTGAATAAAAAATGAAAATTTTCCGTGTACCACGTGTATAAACATCCGTAATTTTGGTAACGAGCAATGATCCGATTCCGCGACATTATAATTCGCCATTACTTTGTTTTCACATTAAATTCCCCCATTATAATTAATCTGGCAGTCCCCCCGTAATTTATCGTTTGGATTTTGCCCAGGTATACACCAGCAAAACAATGAGCTATTCTATGCACAAAGTATATACGCAATTGCGAGAGCTTATAGGTGCGGAGGTCTAATAAAGTGATTTAATATCAGAAAGCCACAACGTACTCGTTATAATTCGACAAGTCCTATATAGCAGCGCGGCAGCCTAAAGCTTAAAACGCGCACGAGTTAGTTCTATATGTAGGGAGTATATGCAAATTATCTTGTTGAAACTTTAGCACTATATATAGAAAGCATCGATCACACAGTACGATTAGTTTACTCTTGCGTCCGGAACATACTACACTATTATACGCGGCTGCGTTTATACAGACAATCCTGCTGATGCTTACGAGAAGATTGGACGAGACCAGGACTTAGACAATTGTCAAATCCATTGATTTCTCATCATTTTTACGAACTTTAACGTTGTTTTGACAGCTTCATTTTTAGGTGATGTTGAATGATACTTTTTTTTTCTACGACCGTATGGATTTGAAGTCCAATTAAAGAATTGATTATTAGATAATTAAGCTAATTATTAGATAGATATTAGCTAATTTTTTCAAACTTGAATTGCTATTTTTTATATTTTTTAAGAATTACTGGTATAAATACGTGAATAATTACACAAGCATTTTGATAAATGTATGATTCTTTTAAATAATATTTAGATAATTTTCTTAATTTTAAGATTAAATATCGACTACCAAGAATCATATGAGATATGTTTACTTTGTCACCTATGAATCTGATAACTTTTTACCATCATTATTTATGTACATTTATATATCTTAAGAAAAATGTTATTAAAATTAATAAAAGTTAAATAAAAAATTATTATTGATAAATTTGTAAAATAAAATTCTTAATTTTGTTCCAAAATATCTACAGAACTATGTATTCGATTTTTTTCCACTAGTTAATCCCAAGATGCAACAGTACATATTATCCAGTGGGAGGCTTTATTTTTATTTTTAACGTTACCGAATTCTCTTTCATCAGTGAAAAAGTCTTGTATAATGACCGCAGGGAATTGAATCTAAGCAGCTTGATTATTCATCAATTATGTACTGTAAGTCAAGTTTGAATTAAGTTAACCAGAGATGCAAATAAGCCCACAAATATAATATATATGGGAGAAATTTTTAAAACATAAAGAAACTACTCGATCATAACATTGAACAAATTCGTAAAATTTTTTGTATTCCAATAAAATAAAAACAAAGAATCAAAAGTGCAAGGCAATCGTAACTTGCAATACCGTATTTCTCAGTGTCAAAAGCTTCAATTTTTCTTTACTACATCTATATATAAATATGTATATCGATATGTTATATGAGATTGATGTAACCCTTTTCTCGCTTTCTTATTATTCGAAAGCTATACACAGGTGAAGAAACGATTTATCGTGTCGACAATGTAAACAAGCATATTTTTTTTTACCATTCCTCGTGATAATCTAATACATTTGGGAGAAACGAAAAGGTTGTAACAAAAAAACAAGTTTTCCTTTGTAAAATATTCAAATGTTTTGGGTGCTTTATTTTTCACAGGTAAAAGCGCTTTTTTGTCCATGAATCTTAATGATAAAAAATATCACGTTTCCCTCTAAAGTATATATGATGTGGTATTGTTTCTGAAATTGAATTTTCTTTTTTAAACATAACGAGGTTATTGGAATTAATAATTCCTTGTGTACATTCGCCTCTTTTTTCGAATTTAAATAAAAGGTAATGATTCGAGGATTTCAGTTATTTTTCACAATGGACTGGTAATTGAAATTTTAAAATTCAAAAGACACGTCTTTTGGAAAAAAAATTATAATTGAAATGTAACATATGTGTTAAATTAACTTTTTTAGTACTCAAAACTTTCAGTTTATTATAGCGTAATTTATTTAAATTATACTTTATCAAAGAAAGATAAATAAAAATAAACAAATTTATGGCTAAATAAGATATAATTATTATATGATTCTTTAAAACTCAAATTTTCTCGGTAAAAAAGCAAAGTTTTATGAATTTTTTTAAGAAATAAAATAAACACAAAGAAGTATAATCTTTGCGCTAAATTTAAATAGTTTTTAACATTTCTAGTTCGATTTGTAATCTAATTTCATTAGACTACAAATCGCCGTTCTGTTTTATAATTCCTAAATATAGCGAGCACAGTAATTTTTTACAGTCTCCTTTAATAACAAGAATTAAATGTACATCTCTCGTCTAAAGCGCATCTTGGGCGTGCGAAAAAAAAGATTAAATTAAAATAGGAATCTGAAGTAGTTAAAATATTTTAATTAACATTTGTATGCTTACACTTATTTAAAAAAAAAGTCAAGTTGAAACAAAAGAAAAACTAAAAAAAGTAATTTTTAAGCATTTAAAAACTTGAAATGTTAATTACACGGAGAAAAGATTTCACACAAATCCTGTATAACGCTTTTAATGTCCTTTTAATAAGAATTTTAATCTTTCAGTAGGAAATAAAAATTTAACTTTGCTGATGCAAATGTTTGTTTTCTTTTTATAAAGTTAGATTATTTAGATTTTACCGCTTATGAAAAACTTGTGTAATTTATTTTTTTTTATGAATATAATTTATTTCACTTTTTTTTTATCAAACTGTTTCTCAAACGTAATGTTTGTTTTTTTTTATAAAAATTTATTAATATTACCAATATTAATTTATTTTATGATCAAAGCGTTTTATGATTATGGAGTATATTTAAAAGTTTTTTTAGATAGTAAGGTGTATTTATGCAAATTTCGAATACTTAAAATTTTTAAGTACTTATGAAGTTAAGTTTTGAACGTTTTTTATGTAATTTGCTTTCTTTGTGATCTCGAATTCAAATCTCATATCTCGCAATTAATCTCGATATTATTATATTTTATTGACGTTAGTCAAAGGCCTGATACTATTCAGATAAATACACTTTTTAACTTAACTTTTGTCCTTACGGAAATATTGTCAGTTTGATTTTATCGAATAATTTGGTTTATAAAAAATTATCTATTGCGCTTCTTTTTTTTTTAGCCCATCAAGATAATATTTATAAAGCCGTATCAAATCCGCTTTTATTATTTGAATTTGTATAAGATTATCTTCAGATATAAAGTAGAAACAATCAAATACAAAAAAATTCATTTCATTTTTTCGATTAATATAGTTTCTATCTTTCGATAGTTAAAAGAATAGTTTCTAAAATTGTTAATATTTTTTTGGAAAATACAATTAGAAAATGAAAATACTGTAAATATTGAGCCATCAAGCGATATCTATTAGTTAATATCAATTTTTGTTTTTCAACTATATTTATTCAGACCGAACTATAAAAACCACGACCAATAAATTCATTTCAAATACCAAATAGATACAAGTTTTTTTTAAAAAAGCAAACTTGTTTTAGCTAAATGAAAATTCTAAAAAAAATAAATGCAATTTTGTTTTGATTTAATTCAAACTTTTCAAATAAAAATCGCTTTCACAGATAAAAATAAAAATATTGAATATTGAAATTCTATAAAATCATTTTTAAACTTAAAACACAAAGTTTCCACATAATTTCAACAAAAAAAAAAACAGAAAAGTTAATAAAATTCACTGTTAAATTCTCACCGAGACGAAAAAACACGAGCCCGACGAGTCCGCATCGAAGGACCGAAACTAAACGCAACATGAGCTTCCGCTATCGCGGCGCGCACGCGACTAATATCAAACTCACTTTTCCCAATTCAACTATATGCTTTGGTCCTTACAGAAGAAGTAGTCGCGCGCAGACTCCGCAAAGCATTTTCATCTTTTCCTATATAAAACATCAACAGAGATTTTCTTTCTATACGATATTTTAATTCCCAAAGCTTGGTACTGCTAAATTCAGTTATTTGCGTTTGACAAACCCAAGGAATATACGTTGTAAGCTCTGAACAAAATTATGAGTTTTTAGAGAAAGAAAATTTTAAGGTTTCGTAGATTACACATTGGAATTTTAACTATAGTTTGAATTACAATCGGATTTTGTAATTAAGTTAAAGTTTGAACTTTAACTTCTTTAACTTTAACACTCTGATAAATTCGAATTGAATGTAATACAATAAATATTAATGTACGAATTTTAGAATGATAGTGTATATTATATTTAAGTATGCAAATTTAATAAACTTTTATAAATGATAATTGAATTTCGTTAATTATAATTAACAATTGGAAAACTAAATGAATAAGAATTATTCTATGTTTAATTTTGTAAATACCTTCTAAAAATTAAATATCAAATTTTAATATGAAATCAAAAAAATTGATAATATATTAAATATCTATATGTAATTTTCAAAGAAAACGTTTAAATAACTTATAAATTTGGAAATTTTCAATAGTGAGGGATAATGGTTGAAAAATAAGAAATAAAAATAAATAAATCTTTCTGTAAATAAAAAAATATAATAACGATTTCATGTTGTTTTTCCTCATTTTATTAATTTTTTTAAATAAAATTCACGGGCTTAACAACACGTTTGTTTAGTAAAAACTTCACTTCTTCACGGGTGCGGTTTTAGATGCTGGTGCCTTTGTTGCAGTTTTGGCTGGTGCAGCTTTTGCTGGTACTGTTTTAGCTGCTTTAGGATCTGCGGTCTTCTTTTTCGGCACTTTTTTTACTTTAGGTTTACTCGCTTTAACTTTTGCTAATTGTTTACTTCGCTTTTCCTTGATTTTCTTAGCTAAGCTTGCAGCTGAGGATTCAGAGAGTGTGATCTATAATAAAAAAAATATGATTTTTAGAAAAAAATTCATTTTTGGCCTTAAAAATTATAATATAAAATTAATTATTTTGAAATTATTATTTTTTCAAGAAATTTACTTACTCCACGTTTCTCAGCCAAAGCTAGATCCCTTTCATTCTGTCGTTTGCGAGCAGTCAAAATAGCTGCGCGTTTTAATACGGCTGCATATGGATTGAGCCTCAACATTGCTCTGGTGTTGGCAAGAGGATTAAGTTTCTTAACTCTGCGAATAACCCTCTTTCTGCAAATAAAAAAAATAAAGGTTTTAATATAATTTTTTAAAAGAAATTTAATAAAATGAACTAAATTTAATTAAATTTTTAATATTTCGAATAAACTCAGTTGAGGCTTTGTTCTAAAAATCACTAATCAATCATAAACACGGACCAAAGCATATCATCATAGAAAATATTTTTTTACGTATTATTGAAATAGTATGATAACAAAAACTTACCTTGGAGCCCGAAGAACTTTACGGATTTCATCAGATTTGAGGAGCCTGGAAAGGTCAGTATTGGCCATCTTAGGCATAGGAAGATTGTATCCTTTCTTCAATTGAGCCTCTTTGCGCCATGTGCCGTAAAGAGAATCTAGTTGCTCAAATGCTGATTTCGTCCAGATGACAAATCGTCCAACATGACCACCAGGTGCAAGTTTCAAAAGGTTCAATTTGCTGATGTTCATAAGGTCAACTCCTGGAATGTTACGGAAGGCCTTCCTGATACCCTAAAAAACAATTATAAAACATTTAATTTTTCTATTTAAAACTAATATTACAGAAAAGGCAGAATGATTTTTTGTATTCTATTCAGTGTTGGTAATAATTATAATCAGAAGCAAATCAGCAACACGGACCAACATACTCATCATCCAAAATTCAAATTAAATTTAAAACTGATATTTTTTAATGATTAAATATATTTACCTGGTCGTGTGCGTAAACGATCAATGGTCCTCTACGTTGAATGCGACGACGATTACGCATTTTACCTTTGCCAGCACGTAGACGTTGTGATTTGTAAACCTAAAATAATTTTCAAATACTAACATTAATTTTAATCTAAAAGTAAGCCAAAAATATTATATTTTTAAAATTAAAAAAGTGTGCAATGATCATGTCCCTTTTTCATGCGAAAATTCAAGAAACAAGAACGCCTGATCATCAAATTTTTCTAGCACCTGATGGATCAATCAAGAAAACAAATTACGAGATTGAGGACATTTGCTACAGTGCATAATTATTTCTATTTATAATAATATTCACCTTTTGGATATCATTCCAAGCTTTGATACGTCTTAAAAAGATGACAGCTTGCTTTGTTTTAGTATATTCATGAATTTTGTCTGAAACTACAAGTGGGAATTCTGGCACTTCTTGAATCATGTGTCCTGAAAAAATAATATATTTTTTAATACAAATTTATATTAAACAAAACAATATTAAAGATAATTTGTACTTCATTCAGAAATGGTAAAAGTAATAATCAAGGATATATCAGCAACACGGACCAATAATTCTCATCATTATGAATTGATAAAGTTTAAGCAACAATTAACAGAAATTTTTACCTTTTGATTGAACAAGAGCAGGTACACCAGAAGCAGCAATAGCCGAAACCATTGCGTACCTCTTTTGATTTACATTTACACGACGATGCCAGCGTCGCCATGGTTTAGTTGGAGCAAACATGCGACCTCCTCTACACATGTTACCAAAAGCACCCTGACCAGAGCGGTGAGTACCACCACCACGGACACGGGGAATACGAGCAACGGCACGTCCAGTACCCCATGATTCAGCAGAAGTTTGATGACCTGAAGAAAAAATTCGTGTTTGAATAACATTTTGGAGAATAAAAAAGATAAAAATAAAATAAATTTGATCATTCCTTAAATTCAACTTAAAAATAAACTAAATATAATATTTTGAAAGTTAAAAAAGTGTGCAATGATCATGTCCCTTTTTCATGCAAAAATTCACGAAACAAGAACGCCTGATCATCAAATTATTCTAGCACCTGATGGATCAATCAAGCACATAAATTACAAGATTGAGGACATTTGCTACAGTGCATATTTTAAATAGATAATAAAATAGATGAATTAAAACTTACAAAAAATAATTACATACTAATCAATTGAAAGTTAATAATTTTTTATATAAAATTTTGTAATATATTCAATTATATTAAAAAAAAATAAATAGCCTATTAAATCTAATTTAATCTTTATAAAGACAAGAATAAAAGTCATTTTGCTTTTTAACTTACCAGCTTCTTTCGAAACACAGTAGGGCTGTCGGCTGTTCTTTGAGACCTGTTGATGTACAAAGTTTACTACATCAGGTCGGATTGGTGCCTTAAAAACAGCAGGTAAAGAAATAGTTTCTCCTGATGCTTCATTTTTGTCGGTAAATACCGTAATCAATGGGCGCGCTGTAGACAACGACTGCAAAGTAAAAATAGTGTGATTTAGATTGATACAAAAATACCACCAACATATAAGTTTATAATTAAATTTAATGATCCGTGTATAAATGGAGTTATGATTAATACTATATAGGCAACATAAACTAAATAATATCTTTGTTTAAAATATTTAAAAGTTGATAATGTAATGAGCTCAAAATGTTAATATGTTAACTTGATTCTTTATAAACATTACATTATTTACATCATTTATCAACTATGGAAACTTAAATAACAAATGAAAATAAAAATTATATGGAAAAAGTGAAAAAAGAACAAAAGGAAAACAAACATCTGACAACAATGAATCTTAATGCTGTTGCTCCTAAAGCAAGCAGCAGATCATAGGTGAATAAACCTAACCAAAAAATTAATTGCACAACATTAAGAAAATCATTCAACAATAAAAAAATATAACTTTTAAACTTAAAAAAATACCATTTACACTTTATTTCTATTATAAAATTGCAATTTTCACTAAAATAAAATATCAGCTTCGGTAACACACGTGGTCGGCATTAAGCGATACATTAATATCATTGAAAGCGACATGAAATATTCTTATAAAAATAACATTTTTGAATAAAATTAAAAAATTAAGTTTATTTGTTAAAAATAATAAAAACTCACCATTTCGCGACCTTTTTCACGAGGTTTAGCTCATGAAAAATCAACTAACCAGGCAGCTTGCACGCCTTGCCTGGCCGAAAAGGAAGATGGACGCGAACGGAAAAGAATCAACGTAGACTTAACTTGCGTCTGCGCACTGAGCGAGATGGCTAACTCGCTAATTCCGGATCGTAATTTCAAATCTTGTAAAATCAAATCTTGTTGACATATTTTGAGAGTTAAATAATTATTTTCATAAGTTTTATGATGCATGAAATTTTGATTAAAATTTGTGATTTAATTATTTATTTTAATAAAATATAATTTAGACTAGATTTTTTACCGTTTATTAAATATAAGATTATAAAAATATCATTAATCGTGTTTTATTTTTCATTAATTTAATAATATCATGTATTTTATTTTTACACTTTTTAGAAATAATACTCATTCTTTTATAATGTTAGAAATTAAAAAATTAATTAAATTTGTAATCAAGCAAAAAATAATGACTATGGTTAATAATTAAGAATAACGTATTGTTAATAATATGATCACGTTTATATTTCCATTTAAGAAAAATACGTAAATGTATGTAAATTATAAACTATTTGAATATTTAAAATTTTTTTTAAACTAATTTTGTAAGTCATGCGGTTCATGAATAAATTAAATTATTTTTAGTCTTCAGTTTTATTAGTGTTTCAGAAATATCAATAAGATTAACAACACAAAAAATATAAGACGTAAATTACTTTGTTACGAATTACAAATTCAAAATCTCGAACGTTCTTACAGATTCGATTGTGTATAAACACTTGCAACATCGAATTTATCGAGAAGCAGAAAAAAAGTGCAAATGGCATTGCAGCATCTTTTGTATGACTGTACTATTGGTATATATTGATATATAAATGACAATATAAATGGTTAAAAAATAAGTAAAAGGATTAAAAGTGGCAGTAGTGGTTATTATAGAATTATAATATTGTTTGCAACAGTATTAGTGGAGTATGTACTATACAAATGTGAAAACACAAGTGTTTGGCGCGTCGTATGTGTACCCAACATTGTCATAAGATTGTTAAAATTACATCGTAAATTATAAACGTTATAAAGAGCAATATGGCTCATTGGTTTCATCGTAACGTCTTAAAGGCGACGACAAGTCATAAATTCGAGCTCAAACATAATGATCCAACCGATGCTACGAAAAAACTTTGCAGGTTAGTGACTTTAAAAAAAATTAAAATAGCTTTTAGCAATGTTTATAAATACGACCTTGTACTAATTAATTTAACTTTGTTGCAGTGATTTAAAAATGTGTCGAAATCGAGTATTAGATTTGATAAAAAATCCAAACAATACAAGTACATCGGTAGAACCTGCTTTTGAAGCATATTTGGCTTTACTTTATGGCTTTATGTGGGAAGTGGATCCAGCCAATGAAAATGATCAAGTTGGTAGACCAAATCCTAGTAAATTGAGAAATGCATTTGTTTTCAAATGGACGCATACTCTTCTTGGACCAGGAACTATGTAAGGGACATACATTTAAATATGTAAATTTATATTAAAATATAAAAATTTTACTTGTTTTATAAAAAATATTTTTATTATACTTTTTATGAGGTGTTATCATTTAGAAAATATTTTAAAACTTTTGTTAATTTTATGTTTGCATTGTATATTATATAATTTTTTTAATAATCTGTTTTTAAATAGTTCTTTTGCGGATTCTATCTATGAAGCAGCCAATATGAGCATGAATATTGGCTTATGGTTTATGAAGCATGCTGCAATGATAGCAGCAAAAGATGAGTAAGTGACTAACAATATTTCTTTTTATTTTATGTTCATTCTTTAAAAATCATCTTTTAAAAATATAACTATTTTGATATAGTATTACAATGAATGAAGCAAAAGAGGTTCATAGTATGTTGAGAAGAGCCGCTGGAATATTTACATTTGTACAAACTGAATTTTTACCACAGTTATCAAATCCACCAACACTTGGTAGTGACTTAGATCCTCGAGTGATAAATGCTTATGTCAATCAATGCACTGCTGAAGCTCAAGAAGGTAATCAATAAATATACAATGTTATAATTTAATTCAATGGTATTTTTTATTATTTTTCTACCAAGTTAAATATTTTTATTTCCAGTGACTGTTGCTCGTGCTGTAGAGCTAAAACATAATGCAAGTCTAATATCAGCCCTAGCTAATGAAACAAGTAAGCTCTTTATGGATGCAGCAAACACTTTAAGACCCTTCAAACCAGAAATATCAGGACAATGGATTAAATATCTCGAGCTTAAATCAATGTTTTATCTATCATATGTAAGTATTAAAAATAGTGTCAAGAATACTTTAATAGTTTTTCTTTCTTTATTTTTTCAATATTATATTTTTATAGGCCTACAATTACTGTGGTGAAAATTTATTAGCCATGGACAAGTGCGGTGAAGCAATACGTGCTTTAAAAGAAAGTGAAACCTGTTTAGCTAAATCAAAAACTCTTTGTCAAGAATATGGCAAAACTCATGGACCAGCCCCACGTGTTAAGCCAGACCAACATATTGTTTTCAGACGTTTAGCTCCTCTTGTTCAACGTACCCTAGATAAATGTCAACGTGAAAATGGTTTAATGTAAGAGAATTCTCACAACTCATATTTAATTTACTTTAAAAGACGTGTAAAATAATTCTATTGTTTGTACTTTAAATTAGTTAGCAAATAATGAGTCTATTGATCTAAGAAGCCAATAAATAAATTTCTTTATTTTTCTTTATTGTTATTGATGATGAATTGTTATTTCACGAAATAAAACTCTAAGATGACACTCAAAGATTATTTATAGTTTGTGTTTTACTGAAAAAAGTAGAAAATACTTTCAAAATATTAATTATTAATAAGAATAAAATGGTTCAAAGCGAAAAAGAACTTAATCATGGGCTTGTTAGATTAATTAATTCATTATTCACGAAATTCTTTAAAAAATATTTAATTCATGTTTTTGCTTCATTTAGATATCATGAATCTGTTCCTCAAGAAGTACCTACACTAGATACTAAAGCAACGTATGGATTAGTTAGTCCTATTAATTTTGTAATGCCTTCTCCCAACTCTTTGTGGAATCTAGGCATATACAGGACATTAACAGGTTTTGAAACTGCTAAAGTAGGCAAAGAACAAGATTTACCACCTGTAAAAGAAGAAGCAATACCACAAAGTACTAAAGATCCTAAAAATGAAAGTGGCTGTACTTTACAGTAAAAGTATAATTTACTATTTATATTTACAAAAAAGGAATGGTTCTAAACCAAATTAATGCGCAAAGCTTTTATAAATCAATGTTTAATTAATTTTATGATTGCATTTTGGACGATGGCATTATATGCAAATGTTATTTGCATTACTGAGATTCTGCTGTTAGTATTATTGGACCTAGTCAGTACATTATTTTATGTTCTATCTGCACCTACATTGATGAAATCAAATTTAAAAATTGTTGAAATATTAAATAAAATTAAATATTAATGATTACAAAAGATTTTGTATTGTTTACAAAGTAAATCTTTTATCAACCTTAATTTTTTAACTTATTGTTAATTTTTGTAAAGAATTTTTAATTTTCCCATAACCTTGTTAATTAAGCAATACACTTTGTTTATATCCCACATTAAAACCAGAAAAATTTTTTTATTAGTTCATAGTAAAAATAAACGTATGTTACTTTAAAATGATAATTAACTTTGTAATTATTGTAATTTGAATAAAGAAACTATAATTTTTATTTTATAATGTTTAATTTTTCATTTGACCCTTGCTTTTTTTTGCTAATTAGTGACAGAGCTTGTCAATTCATTTGCGAACAAAGTATATGTATTTGTATAAATTGGCCGAGACCGGGAATCGAATTCGGGTTCTTAAAGTTATACGAATCCATCGCTTTACTGCTCGAGCAACTGAGACTTCGTAATTCTATACTTTATTTTAGAATTGATTTTGAAATTGAAATATAAACAATAAAACAAAGCATAAATTTAAAATTATACTAATAAAGATAATAGTTTTATTAACATCTAGTATCGAAGCTCATTTTGCGTAAACATATATTAAATTTCAAACAATGCGTGATAAGGAACCGAACGTAATTCATGTTTTTTTTCAAAATCTGTATCAAAAAATTGACATTCGTCTGATAAAAATACCATTATAAACAAATTTTATAAATACGAAATGATGCATCAGAATTTTATAATTAAAAAATATTTTTAGCTAAAGCCGATCAATTTGAATTTTTCATTAATTATTTTTGTTTACTTTCATTTAGAAAATCTAGATTAATCGGTTTTAGTCTAAAAATTTATGATTTTAATACTTTTTAATTACCCTCAAAAAGTTATTTTTATCTACAGTATATAAGAAATATTTTATAATTTTTTCCGAAAAATTTGATTTAACTTATTTTATGCATAACAAAAATACATCTTGCTTGAATTATTTATTTTTCTTTAATTAATACTTTTGGAGTTATCAATAAAAAAAATATTTCGCAAATATCATTACAAAAAACATACAAAATATTAATTTCATGTAAAAAATTAAAAAATATTTTTTATGTGAAATTAAAAAAGAAATAATAAAAAAAGTCGTTAAATTTTCATTATGAAGATAAAGAAACAGTTCAATTCATTATATTTATTGATAAAAAATTACATTATGTTTTAGAGTAAAATCTTTGATTCTACGTGTCGAAAAAAAAAGAAACAGACGTTTACATTTCATGCTTATTGAAACAAACAATAATATAAATTATATTTAAACTTATTATTGTGCGTTAATTTTTCTTAAAGCATGAAACGATTTATATATTGGTGAATTTGTTAATTTATCTTCATCGATACTGAAATAAAAATTATAATAATTCTATTTTTATAATTTTAATTGCCAAATAATTATTGTAGTGAAATTGTATTAATGCAGTTAAAAAGTTTTTAATGATATAACTTATTCATTTAAAATCAACAAAAACGAAATACAAAGTCTATTTGATGTTAATTAATCGAAAAAAAATATTTTGAACAAAATTCTATGCAAAATCTGCGATATCCTGTTTTCATTCAAATAGTAGAATTAGTCATAGAAGAAAGAGAGGGATAAAAAGAGAGAGAAAGAGAGAAGTATTTAAGGCTATGGCGGACAGTATTGATCGGTGATAATTGTGCTTTTTTTAAAATTTACAACCTATTTTTTCGAAAATTTTCTTCAAAATGGTTTATTTTTTTACAAGTGATGGTAAGTTTTATGATACATTTTTTCATTCGAGATAAAATTAATAATTTACTTCTTTTAATCAAAAAAATTTTTTGTTTTTAAAATTTTGAGGTTAAGTTTTTAAAGTTTGTAAATAGTAATTTAAAATATTTTATTTTTTTCCAGTTGTACAGCCACCTGTAACATTGTTTATGGGACTTGATAAATATGAAAGTAAGTCTAAATAATTCATAAATATAAAATATATGAATAAATAAAGTAATTTATTTTGCTTTAAATACACTTGTAAATATAGTGTGTACTTAGAATTATGAGACACAAATTTACTTTTTTAGCAATAAATTAACTTTGGATTCTTTATTAAAAACTATTAACTAATTATTTTTTTATTATTTTATTAAGATGAAGATTTAATCAAATGGGGTTGGCCAGAAGACGTTTGGTTTCATGTTGACAAAGTGTCTTCTGCTCATGTTTACCTTAGGCTACAATATGTAAGTGTTAATATATTAAAAAGATTAGTTGTGATTGAATTTCATTAATAAGTTTTTAAACAAACAACCTTTTTACTTTAGGGACAAACAATTGATGATATTCCTGGTGCAGTTTTAGAAGATGCAGCACAATTAGTTAAAGCAAATAGCATTGAAGGAAACAAAATGAACGATATTGATGTTGTTTATACTATGTGGTCAAATCTTAAAAAAACTCAGGGTATGGAAGTTGGTCAAGTTGGTTTTCATAAAGAAAAAGAAGTTCGCAAAATTCATGTTGCCAAACGTATTAATGCTATTATAAATCGTTTAACTAAAACAAAAAGATCTGAAGAAGTCAATTTCAGAGCAGAAAGAGAACAAAGAGATAGGAGTGAAAGAGAAGATAAGAAAAAAATTGCGAGGGAACAAAAAGAAAAAGAAAAAGCTGAAGAAAAGAAACGTCAAGATGAAGCAGAAATGAGGTGATTGAATAAAATTAATTATCTTATCATCATAATCTTTCATTATAGAATTTTAAATATGTTTGATAAAATTTTGTTATTGATATTAATGTGCAATAATATATTTTACAGGAGCTACAATTCTCTCTTCAGCAGTGCAAGTATGACATCCAATACAGAAAATACGGGTTATGACTCAGATGACTTTATGTGATGATATCTTTTTGTATATCAAATAAATATTTAAATCAAAATATAAGTTATATCTACCAGTACATAATGTGGATGAATATTTGTTAATAATTTTAAGCTAGCAGTTTAATATTATATTTTGTATAGGTGCGATAAAGTGCAGAGATTTGTCTGTATTCAAAATAATTGTTATTGGTTTTTATTTAACAAATGTTTTATATAAATTAATCATTTAACAATATCAATGCATTTTAAAAAATAATAATTTACAAAGTTCATTTTATAAAAATAAGTACATATAAAAATATTACAGTAACTCAATATTTACTGCTTTTAATGCATCAACTATCCACTTGGGATAATCTTTATCAGGGTAAACTTTTAATATATAATCCTGAACGTACTTTGGAAACCTGTTTTCTTCAATACTTTGTCGAATTTCTTTCATAAGTCTCATTTGGAATGCAATATTATGAACAGTTAATATATGACAAGCTACAGTCTCAATAGTTACAATTTGGTGAATGTATGATCTATTATAAGCTTTACAAGTGCTGCATGTACAAGTTTCATCTATAGGTTTTTTATCTTTACTATATTGTCCTTGTTTCAAATTCAACTGTCCAGTGTGTACTAATGCACATCCAAATCTCTGAAAATATAAAATAAAAGTTAAAGAATTAAAATTGGTGTTAAATTTTTTCTTCTTATTTTAATGAAAACAGTTTTAAAAAGGGGAAAATAGTATCCATGCAAAATATAAAATCCACTATTTGACACTTACAGCTGTCCTTGAAGGAAAGACGCAGTCGAACATGTCAACTCCTAGTGCACAGCACACAACCAAATCAACTGCAAAACCAACTCCCATTAAATACCTTGGTTTGTTTTTAGGAAGGATGTCAGTTGATAGATGGACCATTTTCCAAAAGTCATCTTTGCTCTCTCCTCCACTAAAAATATTTTAATTATTTTATTTTTTAATTATTGTTAATGACATATATAATTTCTTTTTAGAAATTAAATTTTGATAATTATTTCTACCTGAGACCACCAATGGCATAACCATTCACTTTTCTCTGTGTCAATTGTTTAGCAGATTCTGTTCTTAAATCTGGATCTAAACCTCCTTGTACAATAGGAAAAATACTTTGTTCAGTTGGTCTTCCATGAGCCGATAAACATCTATCTAACCACCTTGTTGTTCTAGAAAAAAGATTTATAAATTTAGCTATACTAAAATCTAAATGTCTTAGTTGTAAGAATAATCTTTACCTGTGCATTGCCTCTTCTACTCTTGGACCAGTAGTTGTACTATGAACTACATCATCTAATTGCATGATAATATCTGCTCCAATAGAATTTTGTATTTGAATAGATCGTTCTGGTGTCAACATTAAATCAGAACCTAAAAATTTAATATTAATATTAAATACAATAAAGTTTTCCCATAAAATTATTTTTAAATGAAAATTTCTTAAACATTTTAAAAATATGCACCATCAAAAGGACTTTGAAATTTTACTCCTTCTTCTGTAATTTTAGCTAATTTTAGCAATGATACCATTTGAAATCCACCAGAATCAGTTAACAAAGCTCTTTTCCAATTCATAAATTTATGCAAACCACCAGCTTTCTCAAGAATTTCAGGACCCTAAAATTATAAATTCATTAACAATAACTGTAAAAGAGATGAATAAAATTTTAATAAAATTACTTACTGGTCGATTCCCCAAGTGATAAGTGTTGCCTAAAATAATTTGACAGTCTAATTCTTCTAATTGTTGTGGAAGCAAACCTTTCAAAGTACCCTGTGACAGTTGAATACATTTAGGTTAACGAGTGCTAAAGAAAATAATTTAATATTTTTCATAAAAAATTGGAGAAGCTATTAGTTACTTAATCCATTTAAAAAAAAGTGTTGACAATTTAATATTTTCATTAAAAATAAAATAAATATAGATTTGTTTACCTGCGTTCCGACAGGCATGAAAACCGGAGTATCCACGTGGTGGTGAACAAGTTGCATATAACCGGTTCTAGCCTTCGTCACCGAACATTCGGCACGTACTTCGAAAGTAAGTGGAGGTTTATTTTCTTTTTCTGCCATTTCTGTTACTTGTGCTGTCGATCCATTTACAAAATTACATTGATAATCCATTCGAATATTACGAATGACATTATTAAACAGACAGCGTCTGCGGTTCCACAACATTGAATACCACGTGACTATTGCATCCCGCGCGCTTTGGATGTTGAAAAATCACAGGAACCGGAATGCTGGACTATATTTAATTTTGAGCTTTTTATTTTTAGGCAGCTATTTATTTCACATGATACAAAGAGAAAAAAAAATTGAAATTGTAGAATTTAAAAAATATTTTTTTTCTAAATGTTTAAATAATATTTTTAAAAATACTAAGAATTTAAAATAGTTTTTGAATTTTAAGTTTAAAAAAGGATTAACAGGGTTCATTGAAGTAAAAATACATTTTTGCAAAAATGTAAAAATATATTAAAACAAGAAGCTTACATATTAATTTTTATAACGAATAATATACATTATCGATACAACTCCTAATCCTCCAAAGATCAAACCACAAATCATTTTTCGATAAGTCTTTTTATTACCACTAGGCTTTACTTTGTCTATCTGTAAGAAAATATTTTTTTTATTATAAAGAATTTATTATTTTATAAATTTATTTAGAAATATAAACAAACCTGTAACTCTTTGATAGCAGTTTCCAAATCTTGAATTTCTCTGAGTACACTGTCACAGCCTACAGCGATCGCTTGAGTTACTTTAAAATTTCTATTTATTTCAATAAAACAATCTCTCCTATTTAGTGACATTTTTTTGTACGTATACTTAACATATACTTCTAATATTTTTAATTGCTTATGACTATTCTCTATGATTTGTACTATATCGAATGGCCTGCAAATGATAACAAACAAAATAATTAATTGAATGAGTAAAAGTATAAAAATTTATAATAAACATACTTTGGTTTTGAAGTCCTATTTCGATACTTTCTTTTTAAACTTTCACTTAACTTCTTGAATGATTCATAATCAAAATTTTCATCAACACCTGTTAATTATAATAATAACAATAATTATATTATAAATAAATTCATGCATAAAGCTGTTGCTTTCATCATCAGTTTAATTTAGACACTTAAATTTTTAATTTATCATTAAAAAAGTTACCTAAAATTTTCAAATCATCCTCTGTTAAAAGTTTTAAATCCTCCAAAGATATATCCCTTTTTTTAAATATTGTTAGGTTAGTGCATCCTAAACCAGTGACTAATGCTGCTGTTTCTCTTGTAAAACCCAATGGATTTTCTAATTCCATAAGACCGGGAGTCATTGTTGCGTTGTTATTTATTTATGACATACGGTAATACTAATTTCAGTCATTAATTTCGGTTTAGAATTGAAAATCAATATTATTCTGATGTTAACAGACGAAATAGACTATGGATTTTGGCGCTTTAAAAATTGTAAACATTCGCGATGTAAAACACTGCCATTATCAGGACCGGATTAAGCTATATTGGTACCCCAAGACCTGTATATTGGCGAGGTCCACTCAGGGAGGATCCGTGTTCTTAACATTTTTTTAAACAATCCAATTATTTGTTATTCTTGTTTCACTTTTACAAGTCTGTTCATCAATTTGATGAAATTCTTTATCGTTTTATAACTTGTTAAACTATTAACATCTCCAAATTGTATACGCACTTTTGATTTGGAGTCACATTATTTTTTCAAACACAATAAAAAATTATATCAAGATCATGCAAGTTTATTGTAATATTATACTTTTATGTCTGAATTTTTGTAAAAATTGATTTATAAAATTCCAAATGAATAAAAAATGTGAAAAAAGAAAATTTTAAAATAGATAAAAAATTATATGAAACGCAAATAACAAAAATTATTAATTACATAATATTTAATTATAATAATATTTCAAAATGTTTTTTTTTCACAGACGCTTTTTTGGATGATTTGTTTTTTAAATAATAATTAATTATTGATTATTTTATCAAACAATGAAAAACCACTGACAAATCATGCGCTAAATTTCCTGTGATTCATAACTTCAACTAATTTTTAACTCCATAAAATATTATTAATTTTATTTAAAAAACATATAATCCATGTTAAATATATTAATTTTTCTGAGAACCGTGAACAATTTTATCTTCTCTTTTATAAATATCAAATTGATAAAAAATAAATCTTTTTTGTAAATATAATATTTCAGGCAATTTCTCAAGCTATCTTGTTACTCAAGTTATTGAATATCATAGAAAAATGATTTCTTTTACAAATAAATATGTTAATATTTATCATTAATGACAATACATAAAATTTCAAAATTATAGCGATTCATTAAATTTAATGTCTCACTCGAGGTAAAATAAGTTTTTTAAAGTTCTTACGAGTGAGCTTATACAAATTAAAAAATGTTGATATGCTTCTTATAAAATTTTCTATTAATTATTATGAAGTATACATCAATTTTATTTAGATATAAAATTTTTAGTATTTAAATTTTTTTCATTTGAAATTTTCTGAATCCAATGATTTTTAATGCAAGTGCCCTTTTCTTTTTTTGCAAGCTGAATTTATTATCTGAATTAACAAATGATTTTTAATTTTAAAAACGAATTTTGTCATTTTTTCATAAGAAATATACATATTAATTAGAATTTTTGTTAAATCACTGATAAAAAACAAAATTTTAATTTTATTTTAGTTTAGAAAAGTTAAGAAAAGCAGTAATAAGGATTGAAAAATAAAACGTTTTTTTTAATAAGGTCTAATTATAAAATAAACTTTAAAATTTTTTAGATAATATTATATTGCTTTAGTTTTTCAATTCTCTTTTTCTTTTCGTAAAAATAAAAGTGAAGCTTAGCTTGTTGCTACGGGATTTTTCAAAAGCGAAATTTTTTTATAAAAAAAGAAAGGAAAAAGTCTCGCCTACAAGACACGCTTTTTAAAAACTGCTCTACGTGCTCGCAACTTTGTATTTATAAGCGTTTAAAGTCTCGGGCTATTTTCGCAAAGGGGTGTCTGGGACATTGGGATATTTATTGCCACCCTCTGAATTCATATGGTTCGGTGTATGGTAAACCACGTCTCTTTTATTTTTCATTGTCTTTTCCAGGCTACTCAATTTATCTTTTAATAAGAATTTTTTTACATTTTCATTTGTAATAATAAGAGAGAGAATAAAAATTAATTTGATAAAAATTTTGCTATATAATTTTTTTTTATTATTTTTTGTTAACATGTTAAAATAAAAATTTTAAAATAGAATATTATAAAAATTTTAAAATTGAAATTTGAAGTTTTCAACATTTTTTTAATGAATAAAAGACAATTGGAATTTAATTTAAAAGATTATTTTAATTTTTCTAATACTCATTCGAACATTGTAATAGTTCACGTTCGTTCAATTTTATATGACATGAACTTTCAAACGTTGTGGTCACTCGGTAGAGCTATGGATTCGTTATCTCGAGGTCCCAAGTTCGAATCCCACTCTAGACCGATTAGAATAAGCACCACTGTACTTTACACGTGCTTTGCTCACAAACACACTGAAACGACCTCCGTCGCTAATTAGCATTGCAATTATTGCATAAATGCAGCGATGTTAAAAAAAAAACAAATCAACAGCTGTCTACGGTTAATAATGTATTTTTTTTTAAAGGGTGTTAATCCTTTAATTATAAATGATGAAAATACATGGATTTTAAATACAGCTGGACAATGGTCTAAAAAAAAATCATGCATCATTTGTACTTTGAAATATTCCAAAGATTCAAAGTGTTAAAAAAATGGTACTTATATCAAGTTTATTAGACTATCAAAAAAAGTCTTCTATACAAAGATATGCTTATATAAGTATATTTTATAATAGAAGAAGAGAGGTAAAGGGGAGGAAAAAAGAAAGACGTCTCGTCTCTCACTTATTTCAGCAATTCAGCATCATGGGGCATAGTAAGCTCCTAGCAGTAGCAGCTATAGCAGGCGTGCGCGCGAGGGGAGGTCACAGACACGTAACATATATCTATAAAACCAATGTATATATAGGTATATACCTATATATATTTGTGTATACGAAGAACAAAATATTCGGCTGCCGTGTAAGTTGCGTTTAACCGCCGCTGCCAAGGGGCGCAGGCGAAGGCGATGGCATCCGTGGACGAGGATTCCGTCCTCGGTAATCTTCCTCATAAAGATGCAGCCGTTTGGATACCATTATCGCTTACACTAGTTGAATATCCTAAAGGTGAGGAATATTATTTATTAAAAAATCATATGATAGTTTATGGGTTCAAGAGTTTTTCGAGACGCCACTACAGCCGCCATTGGTCCGACTCTGACGTGGCTACTCTGTAGGGGGCAACTCTTATTTCTCTTTCTTTTTTTTAAGTTTCTTTTTTTGGTTTTTTTTTTTGTTTTTTTGCCCAAAAATCTTAGGTGATAAATGTTGAAATGGGGATGCATTTTGAATAAAATTTTTGAGCGGTTTTCTGAAAATATTTTGGGAATCAAAATAATAGAAAAGAAATTTTGGCAATATTTAAAGGGTTTTAAGAATTTTAATGATTTTTCTCTGGTTTTAAATTCATTTTTCTTCTGCTATTGGTGTACATTTTTTAAAAAGAAAATAACAATATTAATAGATATAACCTAATGTTTTTGTTTATATCATGAGGATCATTAAGAATTAATTTTAAATTAATAACAAAATAAAAATGTAATGTTAATGTTTATATTTCAAAATATTTTTTATATTATTTATAAAATGAAAATAAATTTTTAATTTTCAGGAGATATTTTTGGAATGTTATTAGCTTTAATAAGTCTGATGCCATTTGCTGTACTTGCTGGTTTTATAACACTCATCATTTTTAGAAGAGATTTACACACAGTAAGTATTTTTATGTTATTTCTGATTAATTATTCTTTTATAATAATTTTATAAAATTCTCATTTATAAATTCCATTTCTTTATTTTAGATTGCATTCCTTGGAGGTGTCACAGGCAATGAAATTGTTAACTTTTTATTAAAGCATACTATTCAAGAAGCAAGACCTATGCGACGAGATGTATTATACTCTGAATATGGCATGCCTTCTACGCACGCACAATTTATGTGGTTTTTTGCTACATACATGACTTTATTTGTAGTAATTAGGTAAAATTTAATCATGAATTATTTTTTGTAATTATTAATGATTTGTTTTTTATATTAGCAGTTTCATTTCAGATTACATCAAAGCAACAACAGCACAATTTCTGAAAGATTTTGGCGAGTACTTATAATAGCAGTATGCATTGCTTCTGCTACATTAGTAACTTACAGTAGGATTTATCTACAATATCATTCTCATGCTCAAGTATTGTGCGGAACAATTGTTGGTATCATACTAGGCATCGTTTGGTTCATTATTGTACATCTAGTTTTAGCGCCATTTTTCCCTATGATTGTATCATGGTAAATATTTTTTTCAATTTTTTAAACATTGAAAATTAAAGATTATTTTAAGGTTATTTATTATTTATATTTATTGTAGGAAACTATCCGAATACTTGCTTATAAGAGACACCACACTTATACCTAATATTCTGTGGTTTGAATACACAAATGTTAGAACAGAAGCAAGAGCTCGTTCGAGAAAACTTGTCTCAATGAAATCCCAATGACGGCTTATGGTAGGCAAATGGACTGAAAGCAAGTGAATTTTAATAGAACCATAATCTTGTCCAATATCATTAAAAAAAGTCATTACAATAAACTGACAGAGCAACAATGGTAAAATCGTAATATTATTCAACTTGTTGATTAGTACGAATGAGGATGATTAATTTTGTATGACTTTTTGTAGGCTCAGTCAACAAAACTTATCAGTTTTGTTGAAATATAATAGGAAAAAAGTCAAATCAATACAAAATTCAAGGATAACAGGGTCGCGTGAATGTATAATACATAAATTGTTCAAAAAGTTTTGGTTACATTTTTTATGAATTAACCAAACTTTATAAATATAGGTTTTTTTGAATTTTTAAAACAATTTCCAATATTGAAGTGTTTATCACTTGCCAGAGTGAAAAACATAACTATAATGGAAAACTGTAATGTACACGAGTTTCCAATGGCCTAAATAGTTACTTATGTAAGACAAATGAACATAAATATTTGTGCGAGTACGTTTTATAAGACGATGCTCGAATGATTTTTTACAAGAATGATAAATGTTAGTGTTACAAATGTAGTCAAACTTTGATTCTAATGTAAATGTATAGTAGAAAAACAAAATTATAAGCGATTTTTTATATGAATTCTAAAGTGTTTATAAATTTCCAATAATTCATGACTGATGTCACAGAAAGTAAGCGTTTTTAAAGTAAATATTTTTACATAATTTTTTTCCTTTAAAGAGTGTGAGTGTATTACAGTATTGTAAATATAGTTTTACTCTAATATTTTAAAATAATTTTCAAGTTTGCTACCAATTATATTACTTGTATAAAATTTTTTAAAAAATGTCAAATTAAATATTGTAAAGTTTTATTATTGTTTTGTAAAAAAAGTCGATAAATTTATTATAAAAAATAATTAGTTACAAGCAAAAATAGTGAAATAATAAAAGTATTATACAATACAATTCAATTTTAGTTTTAATTTATTTCCTTCGTAATTTAAAATTCAATTTCCCATTAAAATCTTGACCAAGAACAATTTACACAACCTACAATGGTTTTGTAAAATATATGTTAAAATTAAAAATATAATGAACTTTTTAACAATATAGTAACATAAAAGGATAAAAAATGTATTTTAAATTAAAATTTTAAACAATTTATTTGTTTTATAAGCATTTATTTATTAATATAATTAAAGTTTATTTAACAGATTGAATACCTTTTTCTCAATCATTTCTTCATAACGTAAATTTTATTACATTAATAGCGTAATAAAAAATTATTAATACAATTTTTATCTACAATCTTCTATACTGAACACATTTACAGTACTTAATCGGTATATTCTATTTATAAAATTTTAGGCACATTTAATTTACAGTCTTCATTGTTTAAAAAAAAAAGATAATTTTCATACACTAATAGGAACATTCTTCAATTATTCAAGAGATAGAAACATTTTAATGTCATTTTATAAATGTAGAAGAAATATTTATATTTATCCATATGTTTGTTACAAATTAAATAAGTAAACCTTTGATCCTTGAAAAATTTTTCAGGTTGCGATTTTATATAATTATAATTTATTTGGGTATTATGCACTGAATTAAAAACATTTACGGAAATACTTAATTCGTCTACAGCATCTATATACATATAAATTAAGCATTTTTTTTAATAAAAAATTGCGCATTATTTTTTACAATAAAATGCTCAATTTTATGTTTTTGCAATAAAATTATCTTATTTTATATTTTCATTACTTTGCTATTAATTGGCGAAAAATTAATTAAAAAATAAAATTCAACTTTTTTTTCTGGTCATCATAAAATAATACACATTTTTTTTTATTACATTTAACGTCGCTGTATTTACGCTATCATTGTGATGCTAATTAGCAACGGAGATTGTCAGTATGTTTGTGAAAAAAGCACATGTAAAGTACAGTGGTGCTGGTATCAATTGGCTGAAAGCGGGATTCGAACTCGGAACCTCGAGATTACAAATTCATCGCTCTACTGATTAAGCCATTGACGATCTCACAATACACATTTAATAATTAATTTGAAAAATAATTCCATGCTGCACAGAGTCAAATATAATCTGTAAAAAAATTTTGTGTAAATCTGTTTAAGTTAAAAATTAGTAAATTAAAATGTTATATATACATATCTAAAATTGGAAATAATTTTTATCCCAATTTTGATCCATATATATATGTATTATAATTTTAATTTAAAAATTTATATACACATAATTTTTAACACATATTCCATATGTTATTCCATTAGAACATATGCATGTGTTAAAATTACACAAAAATTTTTACAGCAAAGTACAGTCTTTATTTTCCTTATAATTGCATTACAAAAAACGTAATAAATCTATTTGAAAAAATATTTGATATGAGCAAACTGTTTTGATGAAATTTATAAATATTATCATTCAAAAATAAATCTTGCCTAAAATAATTTTTGAATGGAATAATTTACTACTTTAATACTTTTTCAGATTACAACATGTATTATTTGATGTTGACTACTTACTAGTGTAAAAAATATATCATAACAAGCTCATTAATATTTCATTCAACATATCAATATATCTATTGATTTTCTTTGAGGCTACTAAATTTTTTATGCTGCTTAATTTAAAGTTTATTTACAGAAAATACTAAAACTTTCTATTCTGAGCAAGATTTTATTTTATTTCGACAGATCATGTGGTAAATTTTTCTTTTAACAATAATTCGAACTCAATAATTCAAAAAATTTTAAATAATATTAATCGCTATAAAAAATTTTAATCTTAAATCAAAAATGAATTTAACTCTTCTCTTGGAAAACATCTCAATTAAATATGACATTGAATAAAATTTTCTATCATAAAAACAGAGTACATATGATTTAGAAAATTTAACATTATGAATTCAACTCTTTTTAACATTGATAGTTTAGTTCGCAATAAACGCAAAAACATATTAAATCTTTAACATATCATCACGACTCTGAAAGTTTTCTGACCATCAATTCAACTTTAACGAGGCTATTAAAACACGTACGATGTAAGCCGGTAGATTGTTCCGTAGAAACATTATTTTGCTGATTATAAGAAACTTCTCTAGTCATAATCGGCTGACCTTTTGGATAAAGATTTTCACAAGTTATTGTTATTTCACGACTTTCACGATCATATTTACCAAAAGGTATTAAGGCACGTAACCTACGACCAGCGTGGGCTCTTATTACTGCCGATATACCATAACGTTCTGGACGTGATTTTATTGGTTGAACGTCTTCGTAACCCAAACGTATGAAGCATAATCTTAGACGACCGTGAAACAGTATTATTCGAATTATAAATAATTGCTCGTAACATGCAAGACAAACCTAAAATAACATAAAAAAAAATGAGATTAGAAAAATTTTTATTTTTAACATTATTTATTTTCTAAGAATATAAATTAACTCATTATTGAAAAGTAAATTTTATGAAATTAATTTGTTATATGCACATATTTTATATTCTCTTCACCGATCGTATTTTCACCACAGGATTTAAGACATTCTTTACTTTTTCTCTCAAGGTGAAAAATATATTATTTTACTATTGTATTTCTCTTGGTGTTCAAATAAAAATATTATATTATGCACCTAGGAAGGAAAAGTAAAGATTGTCTGAAATCATTAATATATGATTTGAGGCATCCTTTATTTACACCCGTAGTGCATATATGATTTTTTATACGAGGCGCGTACAGAGGATGCCTTACTGATCGTTGAGAATGCATAAAGTATCCACTTTACGCACAGTGCGTAAAAATATATATTATTTTAAATATTTCAAAGGCTTATCAATAGCAAGTCAAAGTAAAATATATGAGAGAAAAAAAAAGGATATTACTGTATATACTCGTCCATCCATGGCTCGGCCTTTATTAGGAAAGCTTTGAATTTCGACGGTGATACCGTGATCACGTAAAGGTTGCAAATTATGTGTGCTGTGTAGATGAGATTGAACATTCGCTACTGTCCCATGCCATTCACAAATACGTCCGACTGGGCATGCAATCGATGAATAATTACAGATTGACTCGTGAATAAATCTGCTCTCGCCATCCAATAATATTTTACATCCCAATCTGAAAGATAATCAAAAATATATATATATATTTTTTGATTTTATGATTAATCAAAAAAGAAATTATGGAAAAAAATGTCAATTTTAATTAAGTATGTACTGTCACTCAATAGTATAGCAGTTTGAAAATGATTTTTTAATTGCATTTATATTAATTTTGTTATATAAAAGTTCTTGGATTGTTAATCTAAAAAAACATCAATATTTTCTATATATTTTTTGTTTTTCGTTAAATCTAAATAAAAGGAGGCTTATTTTCTTTTTAAGAAATTTTAGGGAAAATTTTGGAAATTGATAATCAGTGCAGTCTCATATCAATTCGTTAAAAAAAAGATAAATTTTATAAATTAAAATCAGTAATAATAATAATAAATTAATAAACCATGCAGCCTCATATCAATTAGTTAAAAAAAAAAAGATAAATTTGATAAATAAGCCTTTTTTATTATAATTGAGACAAAGTAAAACAATTTAGAGAGAAATTTATATATTTTTTTAATTAATAATATTAATATTGGAGTCGGTCTATGGCTCATTCGGTTAGAGCATTGGATTCGTAATCTCGGGGTTTTGAGTTCGAATCCCGCTCTCGGCAGCCAATGGATGCAAGCACCACTGTACGTTACATGTGCTTTCTTCAAACACACTTACGAGCTCCGTCGCTTATTAGCATAGCAAAAATAGCATAGCGTAAATATAGCGACGTGAAAAAAAAACAAATAAAAATAGTACAGTAATTTTCTAAAAATTAATTAGTAAACTTACACTGCATTTTTACATGGTAGTATCAATCTGTCAACAAGCCTCTCGAGTGCTCGATTACGTTCAGCTGGCAAAGTCGATCGACAGAACGCGCAATTTGCAAGTCGCGCGTCACAATTTTTGCAAATAACATTTGCACAGACTGGACAAGATTTAATTTGATTACTTTGTAATGATTCCAGGCAGACGCCGCATTCGGTTAAATTCAGAAGAGCTCGGCAATTGCGACATTGACAATCAATTTTTGATTCGCATGTTGGTTCTGTATCTAAAATTATTTTTTATTTTATTGATAACATAATTTTCAGAATTTTAGTTTTTTGTGTTTTATAATTAAAGATAATGTTTTTAAATATTATAAAAATGCCAACAGGAATTAATTTTTATTCGAATAATTTTAATTATGTGATTCTAAATATAGGTCGTTAATTATCCTTAATTTATCATTATGTTTTAGATCTATTGGTCCAAGAAAAAATCAAGGAAAGCTTGCTTTTGATAAATCTTATTCTCGATAGGCATTTGATAAACTATGATTACTTATTCATGCGTTATTAATCTTAAAGTCTCATTGATACAAATTTATATGCTCAAATAATATATTTCAAGCCGGTGAGTGGCTCAGTCGGTAGAGCGTTGGATTCGTAATCTCGGGGCTGCGAGTTCGAATCCCGCTCTCGGTAGCCAATTGATCAGAAGCACCACTGTACCTTACATATGCTTTCTTTACAAATTTACGAGCTCCGTCGCTGATTAGCATTAAAACATATCATAAATATAGCAACGTTAAAGAAGAATAAAAAAAATATTACTAGTAAAAAATAAACTAAATCTGTTGATAAATTTATTTTTTTAAATTATGTGCTACATAAGATACATAATGAAATTTCTTATACATTTCTGCAGTAAAATATATAAATTAAAATTAATTTAAAGCAGCATAAATTTATAATGAAACTTAATTACATATCACTGAAATTTCTACATTTCGTTAATCAAAAAATAATCATAACATTTGTATCATGCGTTTTTTGCAAATTAACACGTTTAATACATACTTTTTTTTCTTTTCATTTAACGTCGCTTTATTTATGCTATCATTACGATGCTAATTAGCGACGAAAATTTTCAGTGTGTTGGTGAACAGAGCACATGTATGTCTACAGTGATGCTTGTATGAATCAGCCGCCGAGAGCGGGATTCGAACTCGAGTAAACGAGATCATGAATCCATCGCTCTACCGATTGACCCATTGGATATCTCTCTCCGTTCAATAAATATCTTAATTTAGTATTATAGTTAAAATTATCATTAATAATAATTTCTATAAATCATGAAAAGTGTCAAATTGGCTTAAAAAGTTAAGTTTATAAAATGTTTTTGTATTTTAAATTTTTTTAAATTAAAAAGAAAATAAATTAAATTAACCTTCGATAATTTTCTTATTATTACCATTGATTTTAGAAAATTTATCATCTTCAACAACAAGAGCAGCAGCAGCAGCAGCAGCGTTCGTAACGTCGAAGCCTTTCTGTGGCCTTGCGATTAGCCGCAAATCGCTGTCGTCCGCTTCGTATGCAAGATTAATCGCAGACCTCGTTGTTGTTGATGTATGCTGCTCTTTATCCTCGCTCACTGTACTCGTCTCACTTTGGTTCATCATGAATTTCCTACTCTAAATTACAAATTTTAGATTTTTTTTTTTATTTTCAAATGTCTCCTTCTTTTTAAAATTCAAAATATCGTTTGTTTGTAAAAAAAAAGTTAATCTATCACTAAACTATCTTACCCACAGTTTCAAAGCGAACATAATCAACGCAATTAAATGTATTGCGATTATTTTTAAACTTAATAAAAATTGCAAAATATGATAATTATTTCGATGCTCAAACATATATGTTAATTAACAATATTAGCCTACGCGCACATTATACAAATAGATGAAAACCAAATAAATAAATAGACGAAGCACTAAGTCATTTGCAATTTGACTATACTGTACGAGCGCTGCGAGTAAACTGAACGTATATGCTCACTTCAACAATACATAATAATCCAAAGTAAAGATTTCGGTATATCCAAGCTCTCTCGCTCTTTTTTTTTTCTCTTCCTCGCCCTCTCTACACTCATCCAGAGATTATCCCTCATTGACTGACGCACACTTTTCTTTTTGTTTATGTATACTTATTATTTAATACTTTGTATATACAATCTACGTGTATTAGAATGAATCAGCGAGTAAGTTAAACGTGTGTTATTCCCATCGTCTGCCGACAATAACACGTCTATTGAAATCAGCTTGATTTTCAGCCCTTTAAAATGCGCTAAAGATTTTTCAAAAATTTTCCTCCACGGCTCTCATATTATGACGTACTTTTTTTTCTTTTATCTCGTTTATTTATTTTTATGGTCATTACTGCATGTTATTTATCGTTCCTATAGAAGATTTATGGCTGTTGCGTTTACGCAGATTATGCGTTAACTTTTGTCGGATTTATTTTTACCTATATTAATAAATTTAAGCTTATCTACTTGTTTTAAAGATGAAAAGCTTAAAATTATATGATTGACTTGTTATAAATATATATTTATAAAAAATATTTAAATGCGTTTATTTTATTTTCGCAAAAAATAAATATTAACAAAAATTTAATAATAATAGTATTTATTTTTACGGTTTTTTTTGAATTTGTGTTATGTATAATTATGGTCAGTTTGTATAAAAAAACTATTGAAAAAAATTGTCTTTTTATTACACATTAAAACTAAAAATATATTGACATATAATTTGACAAAATATTTTTAATTATATAAAAAATTATTTAAAAAAAAAATATATGACTGAAAAATTATGTTTACATTTAAAATGTAAATTTATTTGTTTTTTATTATTTTAGTTTCAATAATTCAATACGTATAAATTTAATAATAATTATTTAAAAAACTTGATAATAACGATGACGATTGATTGTTTCTTAAAAATAAATAAGAATCTTAATGTATCTACCCTTTTGAATTGCCTTTCAAATTTCACTAGTTTCATCAATAAGATATTCAATATTTTTACATTAAAAATTTGCTTAAATAATACTTCTAATATTTATGTGTAAAGAAATAATCATTAAAAAGTTATCGTCGTTTCTCTGACCATTAACTGCATTGTTCGTAAAGGCGAGCGTGATGTATCTCGTATAAGATATGTTCTGGAGATAAGACTGCTTTTCAAAAAAAAAAGATTTTCTTATCTGTTTCTGCAATGATATTTTTGGAAACTATAATCCTATAAGATAAATATTGGATATTACGATGAACTCAAAAATGCTTTTAAAAGATTTTGCTAATTACTAAAGGAAAATTTTAATAAGATGGACAGGAAATACGTTTTTCTTAACACGCCCATTTCTAATCGGAATTGAGATGTATAAGTTGAAGATAATTTTAAAAAAGATAAACAAAGTTGTAGATTAAAATATAGAAAAATTTTAGAACAATCAAGCATTTGATATTTCTTTACCGATAATATTATAATCCTTGCAATTTCATGTTACTGAAAAATTTATTTAAAATTTTTTTTATGTAAAATATATTTTTATTATATTATAATAAATTTTTTATATCTAAAAACAAATTTATTGTGCTACGAATTTTTATTTTTAAAAATAATTAAACATCTATTTTTGGTAATATAAATTTTTTATATAATTTTAAATTTCCCGCCTACAGGAGATTAATCGAAACCATCTCAAACAACCTAACTTCAAATAACATAACCTATATTTGCAGCAATTCACGTCACTACCCAAGCACCTCTTCAGAAATGATTCTACTACGGAGGAATTGAGTCGCTATAAGCACACCTCCAAACATTAATAGTCCAAAGCATTTTCACATATTATATTATACATTCCCTAAAAAAGGCAATTTTTATAAAATACTAGTCTATCCAATAGACTTTCAATTTATAGTGCGTAGTGTAATTTTTTTTGTGAGGTGCGGGTGCGAAATATATAACTAATATGTATCAATGGTGAACGCAGTAATAGCGTGTATATATGCATTAAGCCAAGTTATTCGATGAACAAGTTCTATTTTGAGAGTCGGCTAACCGTGTAGGTTGGATCTAAATATCTTAAAATTAAAAAGCGGTAAAGATATACCAAAAAATGGATGAACCAATATCAGGTTATTACATGAAAAATTCATTATTTTCTGCATGTATCTTAATTTAAGCGTTTTAATATTGATATTTTCTTTTCTATTTATAAAATTATATTTATAAACTAATATGCATGTCATTTAAATTATGATTTATTATAAACGTTTCTTTATTTCAGCTTATTGGGTGAAATTTTTCAAAAGTGCTGGTTTCTCAACTGAAGTTGCAACCAGATATGCACTCATATTTTCTAATAATCGGATGAAACCTGATATGTTACCAGAGTTAGATAAACCAAGTCTTAAAGAAATGGGCATTACACTTATGGGAGATATGATTGCAATTTTAAGATATGCCAAGAAAGTTGTTGAAGAAACAACAACAAAAAAGTTTTTGGTTCGCTCGGAAGATTCACCTACACCTATAAAAACTACTGTTACAAAACCTACCATTAAAAAGGTTATTACAAAAACTACAAAGCCTACAAGTACATCAAAAGTCAAAATGGAAACCATACCAACAAAGACCATTAAAACTGCATCAAGTTCGATTATAAAGCCAACTGTTACGGTAAAAAAGAAACCTCCACCAATTACACGAACATCTAGGTTATATTCAGATTATATTGATACTACAAAACCTAAAATAAGTCCCTTGAAAAGGAAATATGACAGTGATGAAGATATTGATGGCAAATGGGTACACAATGATTCAGAAAAGCGACTTAAAATTGGTAGTAAGGATGTGGAATACAAAGTAATATTGCCAAAAGAAGCAACAGTAAGAAGTCAAAAAATTTTAAAGAAAGCTTTAGAACAAAAGAGGACCGTTTTTCACCGATTGGGAGATAGTTTGGTATCCAGTACTACATCCATACCAGAATCTTCAAATTCTAGTTTTGGTCCTACATTTACTGTTACTGGTCTCGGGAAAGAAAGTTTCAAGAAGAATATTAATTCAAGTAGCGTGTTTAATCGACTTGGAAATAAAGACATTAATGATGAAATTCAGTAAGTTTAAAATGATTTTTCATTTCTTAATAGATAATTCATTTGAAAATATAAAATCAATATTTTAAACTTAATACTATACTTAAAGGTATGCAAGAACACCAAGAAATGGTTCTGTAACTCAAGGTATACTCAAAACTGGCTCTCCACTAGTTGCTACAAAAGTTCTCACAACAAAATCAGTTTTGAAGAAACCTGTAGGCACTATGAGAGCTGATGAAGAAGCTAGTAAAAAGGCTGTTTCTTCGAGCATCAAACAATTAGTTAGAACAACAAAAAGTTTACAGTTTAATGATCACTCATTGAGAAGTACAGGTTTAGTACGAAAAATACCTATTACTGGCAAATTAGGTAAGAAACAAAAATAAAAATTAGAATCTATTTAACAAATTTGAAATAGGTATTACTTTTGTAATTTTGGGAACAATTTTTTTATATCTTAAAATAAACATAGTAAAATTTACAACCATATGCTTTAGGATTTGATATATTTGATTTAATATTTTTCTCTATATATTTTATATTTCGTAATTTATTAACACAAATATTAAAATTATTATAATATTACAAATATTTTGAATATGAAAAAGTATTATCTAGGATTTTTTGAAAAATTTATATTATTGAGTCTTTAGACTCTTTTTTGATTTAGATTATTTTTAATTGAAAAAAAAGTAACAAATTATTTAAGATTATTTATTGGACATTACTCTATTCTGATTAGCTAATGTGAATATTTTTTTTATTACAGCATCAGAAAGGATGGAAGTGCCAGCAAAATCTCGGTTAGGTGTTTCAAAACAAGTAACATTTAACAAGTTAACAACAATAAATCACATAAAAAAGCAAGGAGTTTTTAGCAGATTAGGCGTGTGATGTATGTAAAGTTATATATTGAGAAATGCTGAATTCGTTTTATAACATTGTACATATCTAATTTGAAGTTCATCATCAATTAATCATTAAAATATTCATTTTATGTTAACTGTGTGTTTATTTTTCTATTGATCTTTTTGTGAAAAAACTTGGTGTTAAAAAAAATGTTGGTTTAGATTGGAAAAATACATATTCAAGATATACATTTCAAACGATTTCTGTATTTTTTTTTTGTATTTTATCAACTTTAAAAATTTCAATTTTTCAATTTAGTACTTTCAAGTACATTTTAAAATTAAAAATAAGATATATTTATTTTAAAAATTCAGATGTTTATGTTTTTAATTTGTAATTTTTAAAGACATTTTTGTAAAAGTTTTAATTCAATATTAAAATGAATAGTAAATATGAAAGTTATTAAAAGCATTTGTTTCGAGTAATATTTCGTCAAAGTTCCACACAAAAAACAAATTTTTTATTTAAATAGTTTTAAGAAACATTAATAGTTTACTATTAATTTAATTATAATTTTAATATCTTATATAGAAAAAGAAATTGTTTCAATTTTAGTTATTTTAAAAAATATTTTTATGTTAATGAATTTTTAATACTAAATTTACTATCTTATTTTAAAAAATAGCTCCAGACATTTTAATTATATGATTCTACATTAATTTTAATATTTCCTAAATTTTTAGAAATTAAAAAAATTTTTGTGACAAATAGATATCTTAATATTTGAGTGTGTAATATATTGCTATATAATACTCTAATTTTACCTTCTTATTAACAATTAAATATTACATAATTTTAAAGTATGTACATAAATATAAATATATTGAGATGTTTAAAATATTAATAAAGCCATTAAAAACATATTGTTTACTTTTTTCACAAAATTTTTAAATATTTTTTTTACTTTAATTAGTTTAAGGTTTATTAAAAAAATAAGACAGTTTTCAGCTATATTCTATTTTTTTTTATTTATCACAAAGTTTGGACTGTATAAAATAATTTTTTCTACATGTCCACTGTTAAATGTTTCTTTTTGCAATGAAAATAATTTGTCAGCAACAAAAACTCTTCTTATTTTGATCTGTCATTGAATAAAATTATAAAAAAATGCATTAAATCTTAAAAATATTTCATCTACAATATGTACACTTTTCACGAGTTGCATATGATGCTGTCTTTATGTGATAAATTTTTAACATAAGGATGCATACAACTCTTCCGAGACCTGTAAAAATACTAAAGTTTTCATATTAAAGTGATGCCTTAATACCAGAAATACTTCGATTCGCTGGTTAATTGGTCAAACATGGACACTCCTGACAGTGATTACTTACCTTTAAATTTTTTTTTTCATAAACTATTTTTTTATGTTATTACGTAATTAATAAAAAAAATTGTTTAAAACTAAAAAATGAAAAAAAAATAAAAAAAAATTTGAAATATAAAAGCAAAAAAAAGTAAATTGTTTAAACTCCATGCATACTTAAAAAATTTGTAATACTTGATTAAGAGTGCCCACGTCTGTATCTATATATTCTTAAAAAGAATATCGATATTTCACCTTTTACAAGTCAAATATAAAAATATAAATGAGCTGAAGATAAAATTCCACTATTAACACATCGTCGAAATATTCTATAATTTATATTCTGGTCTTAAGGTCGATCAGCAGCTAACATTTACTAAAGTATGGCTCCATGAAATCCAAGATGGTCTCTATTCTGTCTTTCCGAGGCAGCTGAAACTTAAATTGACATGTATGAATTTTGAGAGCCATTTGAAAAAAAGACCCAAAAAATCGGGTCAAATAATATGAGCTTGGCATATTAAAAATTGAACGAATTTAAAAAAAAACTAAAAAAATGAAAGTCTTTTTCCTTTGCTTATGGTGGCAGTTCAAATAAAAGCATCTTTTTTAATTGGGAGTGAATCTTTTATACTCAACCTGATGCGGTATAATTAAATTTCATTATGTAAAGCAGGCATGGGTTCTCTATTTAAAGTCCGGTTTTGCATTGCAAACTGAAAAAAATTTCGCAAAAACATTAATAATGTACTTAATCAGACTTTGTTACTGCTAGATTCCAGTCATTAAAATATTTAAACTGTATGAAATGAAGTGAAACGAGAAAATGTGTATGATTTAATAATGGAAGTAACTATTGACTGGTCTAGCTTTGATAGAATCCAATGCCCACCTTTTAAAAATTTCCAACTGCCACTCCTTAGTTACGCATAGGCCAAGCTGCAGTCCTGCAAAATGAAAGTACTTTTACAGTCTTGGAAGAGTTTTACAAAATAACTTATATACTAAATACTTAACAAACAAGCTAAAAGAAGCAAATTTATGAACATGGAACATGATCATACGTAAAAAAATATTGAGTAGACAAAATAATCGATATTGATAATTTTATCTGATTTGAAATATATTCTATTATGTAACTATTTACTACATATTTACACCAATAAATTTATGAATCAACAATCATTTGAAGATTATTTTGTTTACTCAAGTTTTTTTTAAATTTTATATATTCTTGTAACGTTCAACTTACGAAAAAAGATACTATTAAATATGAAACAGTCCTCTTTTTCTAAATAGAAAGAATAGTATTAAACAATACTTAATAAAAAAAAAAAAAAAAAAAGTTACAATGTTTAACTTAAAATCCATTTTCAAAACATGAGGAACTGTGAAAATAAAAGTTGTACGTAAGAGATCTGTACAATACATTTACATGATACAGACCGTTATACGTTACGATATAAATAATATGTGGTATGTATAAGCATATATATTATGATGCAGGCGCATGCTGATCGATCATTTGTCAATAATGCTCCATTATATATTTATGATGCCTCTGCAATTCAGATTGATTAATTATCTTTGATACATCCTCTCCATCAGTCTTATGCAACATCTGATTTCAAGCTGTTTAAATGGCAAATTGAACAATACTCCAACGAAACTCTTCTAGAGTTGATGTGGAGACATATCCCCGTATTATCATTACAATTAAATAAACTTTTCTCATTTAATATTTCAGGTTTTCTGCTGATCTCCAGTGGATCAATCATTTCTTTATTCAAAATTTCATCCTCTTTTTCTAATGTATCAAATAAAGTATCTTCATTAAATATATCAGATGCATCTTGCTCAAATTGTAAAGGATTAGCCATTTCGTCAAGTTTGTCGAAATTATCAAGAAGATCTACATTAAACGATGTCAGCTGGCTGAAATCGGTATCAGACAAACTAATCTCAGCCTTGTCCACAGAATTGGACAAGGTACTCATTGGTGTTGTAGGTAGTTGATTATCAAGCCCCATTGGACTCTTGTCAATAGTATACTCACAATGACTGACAGATTCTGGTGAGGATTTTTGTGTAAATCTCTTGTCTTCTTCTTCTAAAATACTTTCCACGCTGGAAGGATTCTCTGGTTTTGGCAACATGTTATTGGTGAAAGGCATTGTTTTCCTTGCAATTTTTGTTGGACTATTATTTTGTCCCGTTGTGATTCTTTTGTTGTCATCTCTACAAATACCTGAGCTGACATTTGTCATTGTCGATCCAGAATCAGGCATAACGTTTTTTGATGAATTAGGTTGTCCACTGCAAAAAGAAAAAAGTAATTGTGTTGGTATCAGTGATTAAGTATTATAATAAATAAGATAATGGCAATAATAAAAAATTTTAATCAGTCTATAAGCTAAAACATTCCTTTGATTATTTTATTAAATAATTCAAGTAAAAAATATTTCATGTTTGAAATTACCTTAAAATGGGGTAAAGCGGTCAGGTGTGGGGTAAAACGAGCATTTTTTCATATACGATTTTCTAATTTCTTCTGTACTCTTGTTTATATATAAATAGTAATTTTTTCAACTTTTGTTAATAATTTACCAAAAAATATTGTCATACATAAACAAGAGTACATAAGAAATAAGAAAATATATGAAAAATGCTTGCTTTACCCCGTTTTACGGTATAATTGAATTTGTATTTCTTTTTATTTGATAAAAACATGACCAATATTAATAAAAGAAAAGATAAAAATTCATATAATGGATAATAGTATATGAGTATATTTAATCCATAGAAAAAAAAGATCTTAATTTATTATAAATATAAATAATTAGTTATATATTTATCTTTTTTTGTTTATTTTTGTTTTGTATACAACAAAGGGTAAAAATTACATTAATGGTATGTACCTTTTTAAAATAATTATTTCAGAATATATATATATATATATCATTGACAGAATCAGTCAATTTATAGATACTGGCTTGCCAATAAATACAAAATGATTCTTAAACATGTAATTTTGTACGTTTAATCAAATTTCTGCATATCAAATTATTACATTGAAAAATACTAATACAATAAATTTTGCAGATTTTGTAATATTATCTGACAATTCTTTAAAAGCTATCTATCAAAATATTTTAAGTGTCAATTTTATAGCTGATAGACATAAATATTTATAAATAAATTATATTTTTTAGTACCGCCTTTGATTTTTTGCAATTCTGTAAATTACTTTGTTAATAAAACTTAAATTTAAAAATTAATCTTTAGTAATATTAGATAAAATTACTCAAAACTTGATTGAATAGGTCAAAAATATCGATAAAAAACTTATTTTTTTAGAGATTACACGATTTTTTAACATAAGAAATGGAGAAAATTAACAACATTTGAAAGTTCTGTTAATAAAAAAGAGTTTATTTTTTATTGCATAACAATAAACAAAATAAATATACATAAACATATTTCAGTTTTATTAATAAACGTTTCAAAATAAATTCATCACACTGTTGATACATATTTATTTTTACATCTAGTAAAATTACACAAAAAATCATATTTAAAAAAATCTTTATTTTTTTTTTTTTTTTTTCTGGTTCGCCCTATTGGCCCGGTGCAGCCTCTTGGCCAAGCTACCGACATCCTTGACCACCTTTGTGTCAGGATGTTTTGCCTACCTTTTTTACCTTACCTATGTTTTTCCTGTACCTCTATATTTCCTACCTAATTTCTTTTTACCTATTTACTGTACCCATCCCCGAGAAATCATAGACTGCCGCGTTCCTAGAACAGTCGGTAAGTAGATTTCTACGGTAGATTCCTGCATTTGCCCAGGCCTAAGCCTGTGACGTAGGGAAAACTCCCCCAGGAGAAAACCTACGCCAGGAATATTTACCCATCGCGCTCAGAGGTTCTTTTTCCGATGAAAAACGTCTGAAAAAAATTTCAGGTGTTTTCACCGGGAATCGAACCCCCGACCACTCGGAGCGAATGTGTAGAGACCGTATAAGGCGTATGCCTTAGCCGGTTACGCCACAGACGCTCTTAAAAAAAATCTTTATTATATAATTAAATTCTTATCTTAAAGTTAAAGATAGATTAAATGTTAAAATGTTAAAGTAAAAGATAAAGAAATTTTCCTTTCATCTACTCCAAATTCATAAAAACCAATAATTGTTGAATAAATTATATTTCCTGAAATGGAAAATTCCATTATTCTCTACCAGAGACACTTTCTAGAAACAAGTAAATACCATTAATGTAAATAGAATTCCTCTTATCTTTCTCTTATTTCTTGCAATATAGCTATTAAAAGCTTAAAAATATCTACCTTATGTTACTTAACACGCGCTATTAACAAAATGGACAATTACCTGACAACCCAGTTAAGAGCCGTAGTTTGTTGTTGCTGCTGCTGTTGTTGTTTGGCAAGAAAATTGGTACTATCTACCCAGGCCGCAATATCATTATTACTTTTATTATTAACTTCAGTCCCATGCATACGCTTGAGATTATCGTTCATGGATTTCAATAAAGACGATATTACTGATTGATTTCTCAAGACATTTTTGTAGTAGTTAACGTCTTGTGTAAGTTTTTTCACACTTTGTGATAATTCGTTTATAGTATTTTTAAGATCTCGATTCTCTCGTTGATACGACTGTATTTTAGTCTCAATGCGTTCAATGTATTCCTTTTTTCTTTGTCGGTTTTCTCGCGCCATCAACGCATTTCTATTTAAACATGGTCGTTTCGATGGCCCACGTCCTCGACGTCGAACTGGAAGTCCAACGGATGATGTTGCTGTTGGCGCAAGTTGTTCCATACTCGTTGTTTGGTTTGTCGAATCAAGCGAGGAATTTGTTGAGAGACTTATTTTACGAGGTCTACCTGGTCTTGGCCTTGTGTCAATCTCGACTTCAGGTTCCTCGTCTTCATCGCTGTAGCTGTCTTCTGCGTAGTCGATAATGTGCTGCCGTTTATTTGCCATTCTTATCCTTGCCTCGGCCTCGGCCGTTACTTCGATTTTCCGTTTTATACGCGTCGTTTTTGCAGCTTCAAATGTTCCTTTTATAAAACTAAATTCTCCTCTCTACGCTTACTCTCCTCTTTTAAACTTTGCGTCAGCTCAGAAACTTATCAGAACTCTTCAATGTTATATGAGCACTTATTTCTTTTAGTATAATATTTTTCTTTATTCGATACTTGTTTTTTTTCTTTTGTTATGGGCTTTTTGTAGGTAAAAACTTTCACTGTGCTTACTGTAAGACGACCATTTTGATACTGATTACGGAGGTCCACGGAATGAAGAAATTGCGCTGTTCAGATATTATTAAAGAGGTCAGGCAAGGCATAAGGTGGCGCCGTCATCATTCGTAAGTCTGTTGCTCTCGGCAAGTAAACGTGACGGTTTTAAATTTCAAATACTTGTTATATATTAATACCTTATCATATTTTTATTTTTAATTTATCTTTATTTTTAATTTTTCAATACCCTTTTAGAGATAATATATTTTATTAGCACTTCCTTTTTTGGAGTTAGAAATTAGGAAACTTAAATTATAAACAAACATTAATGTTAATATCACTATTAAAGTTTTTTTTACGTGCGTATTATTATTTTAATAGTATCTAATACTTATAGTTAGAGAGATATAATAAACAATATTCTGTTTATTTTACTTTAATTTACGTTTATTTTATTTTTAATGACAATAATAAAATAATTTTTTTAAATTTCAAACGAACGTGCACTTACAAAAAATGACGGTTTTATTACCATTAGCGAACAGACCTACATGATATTTATCCCTTCCACTGAAGCATTTGCGTAAATGCCGAAACTGAATTCCGATTCACTAAGCTACAACATCGTGATTCGTGTCTCATTTACAATTCGTCGAGCCTAGCGGACGAGGGGACGAACGCACTGCGCCAACCACTCAGCTCTTTTCTTCAATAAACTCTCACGCCTGTGCATTAATCGAGAGTTCGCGCCACGTTTCTTGAACATTCTCGAAATTCGATATACTATACTATATATAGATTGCTAGCAATTCGAGAACTTTCATTTATTGCATCATCCGTTAAAGATGTATAGTTGGATCGTGTTCCAAAATTGTTGTTTAAAAAAAATTTAGGGATATGTATTGTGTTTAGTATTGATTGCTATTAACGAAGTTTTTCGAATATGAAAACTTCTAGAAAGTACGGCAGTAACTGTATTACGTCTGTTATATTGAAGCCCCTGTAGTATTATTTGTTCGTACGACACTTTGCTATTTCACTTGACTATGTATATTGCATGGATCATAAACGTGTTTCTGGTGAATTGATAAATAATTTAATGCGCATAAACGTAATATTGAAATGAACCGTTTATCAAGAAGCTTTTTTAAAAAACTAAATTTTTTTCTTTTCATTTTTTCAGACGAACACGTTGGCGTACACGTGAAAGCTATATATAGATATGTATACAGTTTTCTAACTATATTAAATCTTACTTGAATGGTACATGTATACACCGAATTTTTCTTATTTAATCGATGTCGTACAATACTCTTGGTCGTGATAATTTAAACGTAAAATTTAAAAAACGGTATTGAAATTTAAAATTTTGGAACAATTTCTAAACTTTACTAAAAATTCAAAATTAACAAGATTTGAAAGATTTTTATAAATATTTCGAGAAGGGGTGTTTTATTTGAGTCGTTGAAAAGAAAGAGTAATTACGTTGAAGTGTATCAATTGACTTTGATTGCGCTTGTCACTTTTATGTTATCATTAGACTTATAGTGAATTCAATAAAATTCAATTAGATTTTTTTATTTTTAAATCAGTTACGTAATAATAAACTCTGTCTTTAACCTAGCGAAAAAATAAAATTTTATTATTTATGTAACTAAATAAATTGTAAATATGTTTTCATAATTTAAAAGGATTCATGCGTGACTCATCGCATATGCCGAATTCTAAAAATAAACATGTTTTATCAGTAAATTTGGCGAGATGATATAATAGATATGTTTGTTATGTTTATTTAAATTATTGATTAACAAAATACCAACGATGTATAACAATCAATATTTGACTGTTTTGTTAAATTTACTTTTAAAAACAAAATTGTAAAATGGCATTTTTAATTTTATAAAATTACACTTTTAGGAGAAACTATCCATTGCAATAAATTTTCCCTTTATAGATCATTTTATTTAACCTATTAAAGAGCGGGAACTCAAGTAATGAACCAGAAAAGGCTAAAAATTTGTTTTAAATTTTTTTGTTTTAAAATTTACAAATAATTTTATTGTGGATTTCGTAATAAAAATTTTAAAATAAAAATTTATAAATAATACATGAGTATACATTTTGAACAATCAAATGTGTAATTTTGAGTGAGAAGATAATTTATAAAAAAAATATTCTCATATACTTACATTAATTTAACTTCATATACTTACACGAAGGGAAATTTTATAGGTATAAAATTATTAGATATTATTTTATGTACAAACGATAAAAATTTCTACACATATATAAGACATATTTAAAAGGAGAACTGGGTTCAATCACGAAGGAGCTTAATAATCACAACTCAATAAATGTCATGAGTTTGGTCTTTCGTTATGATTCACACTTTTTGGAAATGTTTGAAAAAATGTGTGTTAAAACTTAAAATCCATAGGTTATAGTAACTCCACTGAAATAAACTTTAAATCAATGTATTTTAAAATGTGTCTTCTACCTTTGATGGAAGGCTGAAAAATACAGTATTTATCTTCTGGTCTATTTTTTATCTCTTTAAACCTTCATGATTTAATAAAAATAAAACAAAAGTATGAAAAGAATTATTTTCTTTGTTCTTTCAGAATAATTCAGAAATTTCTCTAATGGGTTACAATACTTAGTAATTACATTTTATCATTGAAAAAAAAATACTTGTAACTTACGTTTAGTAAATTAATCATAATATTCATATCGATAAATTTTTTAAATATCTTTTATTTTATAAGAAAAAATTGTTTTAAATATCCAATATGCATAAATATTATTTTCATCGTAAGTTTTTTAATTCACTTTCTAAATTTTATCCTTTTTTTAAATTTTTAGATTCAGAAAACCGCCTATTTCTTAGGATCATTAAGAGTAGGTTTAATATAGTATGAAAGAATCCTGATAAATTTTTATTTTTTATTTTCATATAAATATTTACTTTTATAATTACTTTAAAAAATAATTAAAATTATGTTTTTGCAAAGGGTATCAGAGGTTTGAATCTCAAATTTTCGAGGCTTTATGTGCTTGTGAACTTCAGCACATGTATCGTACAGTGGGACTCGAACTCGGGTTCTCGGGAGATTACGAGACTGAGCCACTGACGACCTCAAAATTATTAATTCTGTTCGATACTAAACAAGATTAAAGAAAATTTATTTAAAATATTCACTCTATAAGTCATGGAAGAATGAATATTTAAACAAAAAGTCACATAAAATTGAATATTAATTTTTGGTGCATATTATATACCGAATTTTTGCATTGTTTTTATTCCATCGTAATTTTTAACTATTTAAGCTAATTTTTAGTTTAAGATATAGAATTATTAGATAAAAAATTGCGCGGTATTAAAGCAAAAGCCTTTGTTTTATCTTTAAGATTTAAACATAATGAGTCATAAAAATTTCGAGTGATGCGCCGAAGGCACACGTATTTTTTCATAAATTTAAAAATAAAAAAAATTTCCGACGTCTAAATGAAAATTATAAACTCAAATCTCTGACACTCTTCTCCTTATGATAAAAAAAATTTGATAAAACATATTGCAAAACAAGATTCTTCCAAATTTAAAAAAATAAACTAACAGCCAAGTCATAAATGTTATAGTAACCTTTATTCAAGGGAATTCGTAACAGAATTTTGGTATAGATTGAATCGTGAAACGTCGGCACGGTTTCTCGCGGTCGGATCGTATATAGTATTATAATTTTTTTTTAATCTTTCTTCCTTTATTTTCTATTTTCACAGTCATTCGCATGTCCATTTATCTTTCTTTGCAATTTAATCGTCTCGAAAATGAACCGTTTCAATTGTCATTATTTTTTTTTCTTCACATTTCAATAACGGCTTATTACACATTTCGCTCTAAAACTTTATCTATATATATATATATATGTATATACTTCGAAAACAACAATCTTTATGCTCTAATGTCGATAATATTATCGTTTTTTTTTTCTTTATATTTTATCCATTATATCTAAATCTTCGATTTTTTTTTATCATTCGATTCAATTCCGAGACGCAAGTTTATTATATTTATACATATATATTATAACGGCTGCGATCTTATATTTATTGTTTTATTTCCATACAATGTTTTTTTTTTTCTCTTTTTTGGTTTTTATTTCGTAAAGTAACGTTAGCTTCGTTTTATCGGCTCTTTGATACCAATCCAACAAATTCGAGATATCGATAGAATGTCGAGTGATTCACAATAAACTGGTATTAATTTTAACGATAAGAAAATTATGCTTATGTAAAAAAATGAGATAATTTATATTTTATCTGTTATAGAAAAAATTGAATTATCAATTCTGAAACTTGAAATGTTAAGTTGTTCAGAAATGTTAAATTGTTCAGTTTTATACTGAAAGATCGGACATTTGGTAAATAATTGGGTTTTGTACAAATCCATAAGAGCTTAAAACTCCCACATTTTGATAATTTGATTAATTTATTGAATTTTACATAAATTCATATCTAAAAACAATAATCTTTATTTATAACTCTAAAAACAATGCATTCTTACATATAATTTTAATCTTCAAATTATATAATATATACATCGTACGTAATTTAAGAAAAATAAAGCATCAAATTTACACGCACGCACACACATCATTCGTGAAAAAGAAAACAATAATTCGTCAATAAAAAGAAGAAAAAAAGTAAACAATTACTCGATATCATTGGATTCGTTTTACAATCAATTGAAAAAGGAACGACTCCTTCATTTTTCATCTTTTTTTTTCCTTCTTTCTTCTATCTGAAACTTTTTCTCTTTATTTCTCATACGATCGATATACGCGACTTGTCCGGCATTTTATGGCATCGAACGCTCGCTATTATCATAGTTATTTTTTTATTATTTCATATCTCTTATTTAAATGAGTTTCCGTTCGTTCACGTGTAATGTATAATCGGTTAGTTCATACGTTAAATTCGGTCATATTACACTATTTTTAATATTATTTTTTTTTTCTTATACAATCGAATCACCGTTATTGCTACTTATATTATTCGATTTTTCGCGATTTCTCTCTCTCTCTCTCTCTTTTTTATATATATTCATACGAAATTGCATGGCGTTGAAATCTAAAAATAAATCGATACACGCACATTTCTCCACTTTTGATCAATCTCACTTTAAAATACAATTAGTCCATTTTTATTTTATTTCTCTTTTTTTTTTTGATTATCTCACTAAGAATTCGTCGCAATGACAGATTTATTTTTCGATTTCTCAAACGTGCCATGGATATATTATCGTTAGTTTAGTAGGTAAAATGCTTACCTCACTAATTAAATCTGCCCGGTGAATTCTGCTTTCGATTCTTCGTCACTGAAAAAGTTTTCTCTTTTTCTTACAGAGACGAAGAACAGAGGCAGAGCGTTTAGTAAAATTATAAAAAAAATTCTTATTAAAAATAATTAAAATTAAAGTATCACCGGGCAGAGCATATGTAAATTGTGGCATCTTGGGATATCTGCTACAAAATAAAACACGTCGGACGAAAATCGATGAAACGTTTTCTTACGTTGACACATGGGTTTACAGACGCGCGCTTGATAAAACAAAGATTTTCTTAATCGCCGTCGGCTCTTAATATCATAATTACTTTTATTTTTTTCTTATTCCTTTCTTATATAAGACTTGAAGTTGAAATGTGCGTATAATTTATGTTTTGTATATACAATTCTCTTATATATTTTCATTTCTGTTATTTTTTTTCATTTATCTTGCTTATTTCTGAAACTTTGCATGCTTATCCCTGCTAGAACAGGACGTTATAAAGACGTCATTAAGACGTTTTAAAAATCACGAGAAAACGTCCATTTTAAATGTATAAAATGACGTTCAAAAAACGTCTTTTAAACGTTATTTTGGCCGCGGTATTTTTCACAAAAAAGTTGACAGATAGGTATAGAGACGTATTAAAGACGTTTTAAAAACGTATATACTACGAGTGATGGACGTTATTCATACGAGACGTTTTTAAAACGTCTTTTAAACGTCTTAAAAAGATTCTTAGAGACGTTTTCAAAACGTCTTTTAAACGTCTTTAAAACGTCCCTAAATATGTGTAAAAAAATTTTAATAGATTACATTACTTTTATTCACATATATGACACAGTACATAAAATAATAATTAGAGGTTATATATTTATTATTAAGAAAAGAAATATACGAAAGTAGGGATATTTTTACTTATCTGATTGAATCCGATTTCAGCCTCCATTATTGGGCAGATCATCAATATAAATATTTAATTCATACATTAATTTTTATAATTTTTTGAACTGATGCTGTCCCATATTTTCGAATGCCTAATCATCTTGTTTGTTTATTGGTTACTAACGAATTTTTATCTATCACCTTTCTCTTTAATAACAAATAAACAGTCAATTTGAAGATGATAAGGCATTTGAAAATCTGGGACAGCATCAGTTGCAGCAAAAAGTTATAAAAATTAATGTATGAATTAAATATTTATATTGTTAATCCGTCCTGTGATGGAGACTGAAATCATTACGGATTCAATAAGATAAGTAAAATCATCCCTACTTTTGTATATTTTTTTTCCTAATAATAAATATATAACCTCTAATTATTATTTTATTTACTGTGTCATATATGTGAATAAAAGTAATGTAATCTATTAAAATTTTTTTATACATATTTAGGGACGTTTTAAAGACGTTTAAATGACGTTTTGAAAACGTCTCTAAGAATCTTTTTAAGATGTTTAAAAGACGTTTTAAAAACGTCTCGCATGAATAACGTCCATCACTCGTAGTATATACGTTTTTAAAACGTCTTTAATACATCTCTATACCTATCTATCAACTTTTTTGTGAAAAATACCGTGGCCAAAATAACATTTAAAAGACGTTTTTTGAACGTCATTTTATACATTTAAAATGGACGTTTTCTCGTGATTTTCAAAACGTCTTAATGACGTCTTTATAACGTCCTGTTCTAGCAGGGAATATTACACATAAAATAAATATCGATAACCATTAATGTACATCTGATTTATTTTTTTTAATTCTCAATCTCTTAGGAATACAATGATCGTTAATCAATAAAACGGTGGTGGTAATCATAATAAATTTTAATAATAATGCAACTAGTTTGCGAGTGCGAGCGAACTCCCCAATTGCTTCAATCTATTGTTTTATTCCAATTAAAAATCAAGTCAAATTAGCTAAAGCAAAAATCTAGCACAGATTCTTTATTATTGAATAATATTTTACCAAAAGTTTGAACATTTTTTTTTGAAATTTCAATCAATAAATAAAAACAAATATTTTTATAAATTATTTTATTTATTTAATGTTTATTACAGGATGTATAAGATGATAGCACATATATTAACGGTCACTCCGGTGGATCTTTTTCACTATTATTTCCATAACATATATATGGAGATAAAAGTCGCACCGTTCGTATAATAAGCGCACGGAATTTTGGAAAATCCAGATAATGCGCTCGAAAAATTCGCTCGACTCGAGAAAGAATTAATTTTTTTCTTCATAAAAATTAAATACTAAATATATATATTTATATATATAATAACTTTGCATTTTCTCTCTTCTATACAATTGCACAGATATTTACATAAACAGTTAATGACGTGTTCTACATCGTATTGGGGTGCCTTTTGAGCGCATTATTTTTTTTTTTTTATTTTTATTTTTTTTTTTGAACTGTCGAAGTCCTTCCGTTTGGCACATTTGTAGATATATATATTTATATATATACTTTTTTTTCTAATTCGCAATCGTTCCTCCGGCTTACATGACGGTATATTTATTTTATTGGCACAACGAGTCTTTATTTATTTATTTTTTCTTCAACATCTTAGCGTTTTCAGCTCGGATTTGCCTTTTTTTTTTTAAATTTTACTTGCTAGGACTGTTTAGCTACGGCATAATTAGAGCTCCTTCATCTTCAATTAGTTTTTTTTTCTCTTTACATAATTTATTGTGTACCAAGTGTAAAAATTTAGTTGCAAAAATCGATTCTTCTTGTTAACGAATAATCAAATTTTGTACTGCAAGACGCTGATTATTTTTTTTTTCAATTAATTTGCAAACGAATCACAAAAGATGTTTTCCAACGCGGAGCAAAAGGTTTTTTTTTTCTCATTGATCACTTTTAACAATATATATAAAATCGCTCCGCTACAATGTGCGCTCACTTAATGTTTTTGTTTTGCGATACAAAATTTGATCGTTTTAAAATATAAAATTCCTTTCAAAACTGAATCGCACCGCATAAGAATACATATATGTATATTTATAATATTTTTATTTTTTATCGATCGTTGTTTCTTTTAAACAAAGAATATAATAATTCTTAAAAACGATGGACGTAATGGACGTATTTATCAGTGACAATCAACAGTGACGAAAAATTTTTCTTCGCTTCGATCGAAGAAAAGAGGAAATATATACGCTTGGAAATACAATTTTCTCTTACTTTTTTTTTCTCTTTTTTTTCATATGCACTGCAAAAAAATAAGCGATGCACAACCTTTTCCCATTTTTTTTTTTCACTTTACCAAGGTTATTTTTACACGTTGATTAGAGTTAACATAGTCTCGAGCGCACAACCCGAGCTACGAGCTATTGCATTAAACAAATCTACATTTTATTATTTTTTTTTTTAGTTTTTGCCTGAAACATGAGTTACTTTTTTTTATCATTTCTCTAAACAATCATGAATTAGCCTACATCAACGGCAAAATCGTTGGTTTTTTGATATTTTTTTTTTGTTTACCTACTATTTGTTTTCAATAAATTTATGTGTTGTACGTGTTCTTTTACTCAAACTTTGTCTTTCTGAATTAAAAATTTCATCGGTAAAAAAATCATAAAAATCTTTTATTTTCATAAAAATTTAATTGTATGTATATGAAAAATGATAATAAAAAAAACCTAATTTTTAAAACTTAAAATCATCACTGACATTCAAATACTTAATTGTTATTCAATATATATTTGTATTTTTAAAAGATAAATTTTCTTTATTTACGCTCTTAAATAATGTAACGTTCGGTATCTCTTTAAATTTGTATGTTTGTTATTTATAAACTTTTAACAATGACATCATAATTTTCATTTTGAAAATTTTAAAAGTGCAACATATGCATATATCGACAATTAAAACTTTCAATTTAGAATATCATAAGTTTATTAACTTGTTTTTTTTTTTTTTTTGCATTTCCTGCGAATGTATTCTCTTAACAGTTTTATTAATGTTATTTCATTATTAGAGTATAGCCTCTTGGGTGTGCTAATTATTTTTTTCTCATTATTATTCTTAAGAATAAGAGTCGCGCGTGAAAGATCACGAGGAAAAAAAAAGAAAATTTTTTTTATATATACAATTAATCGTATATAATTATGCACGAATATCTTATTTTTTTCGCCATTAGTTACACGTCTACGTATGTTTTTTTTATTGATTATTCGATAATATTCAACTAAAATACAATTTATTGGAATATATAAATTCTGCGAATTTCCAATAAATCATTTTTTTTTTCTTCAACAACATTTATAATTTATGCAGTAACCAGTAATATGATTCTTGTATAATTATATACAATATTAGTTAGCATGATTTTTATCTCTCGATAAAATCTTAAATATTTTATAAAAACTCTAAAGAAAAAACCAAACTTTACTGCCCATTAAAATACAATTTTTATACGCACTAAATTTTATTATTTAACATTTATATAAGTTGTAATTCAATAGTTTTCTTTTTTTTTTTTATTATTCAGTCTGTCCTTTAGAGTAGTTTAAAATATAATAATTATATACAGAAATATTTATGTAACTTTTTTTAAAATTATATACGACTTTTCCGTGACAATTTTCCACGCTATACAACGACTCGTTTGGGTCTTTGTATTTATCCTAAAGTCTTGTCTTTAAAGGATACAAAAAAGAAAAAGAATTAATTGAAAATAACAACGCGTATTTTCAATAACGTATTTTTTTTTCTATAAGAAATGTATACATGTGCGAGCTCTTCGTGTCATTTACATAACTTTTTTCGTTTTTTTTTTTTCGAGTTGTCGAACGTGTTTATGTTGACGTGTTTTTTTTTAACGTCGCTGTATTTACGCTATCATTGCGATGCTAATTAGCGACGGAGGTTTCTCAGCTTGCTTCTGAGCAATACACGTGCAACGTACAGCGGTGCTTGCGTCAATCAGACGATATCGGGATTCGAACTCGGGCCATCGAGTTGCGAATTCATCGCTCTACAGAGTAAACCACTGAAGACCTCGAATTTTGACATTTTATTTAGGATTAACTTACTCACAAAGCAATCGGAGAATCGACAATGTTTCAGCGAGAGAAATAGTTGAGCGGTGATATTTCCAAAATCGCTTGTTCATTATCGCAGAAATATGAGATTTTCATAATTGGATTCACAAACATTTTTATGAAAAATCACTTTCTATATTATTCAAAATATAGTTATGTCCAAAACTTTTTTATGTGATTTGTAAAAACACATCTTTAAAACACATAGTCAAAGTTTTAATTTTTTATATGAAATAATCAATTAATAAATCATTTTGGCACTTGTTGTAAAAAACCCGCTTATACCAAGAAAAAGTTTAATACCTTATAATCAAGTTTATAAAACAATAGCTTTATAAAAAATATATATAACTTTATCATAAAGCTCAGTGCTGAAAGAACATCTTTGACATTGATTATTTCTGCGATATTTTCCGCACGATTTTAGATTAAACATATAACACCAGCCGCTTATGCTACTTCAGTATTCGAAGCTTTCTCCACTTATTTGCTCGTTCACATCGTCGTCGATAACATCAAACGAAGACGTTGTGACATCACTTGTAAAATAGCATCATCAGTATGAAGTCTAATCAACGATATCACTTTGTTATTGTACCCAGGATGCAGGTACCCACTGTGGTTCCCTCTCGAGTGAATTGATCTCCGTGAGTAGCTGATTGTAAGCACGCTCGGTGTCATTGTTCAGGATTATCATGTCGAATAAGTGACCGTACTTATCTTCCATCTCTCTTGCCTTCTCGATAATGTCTTTGAGCTCGTCTTCTTTGAAGGCCTCGTTATTTTTTATGCGCTTTTGCTTGAGCTTCTCGAGACTCGGAGGCGCTACGAATACCACGTACGGCTTGAGGTCGGAATTACGCAGGATTTTCAAAGACTGCGGATGAAGATTTAGCACGCATATTTTTCCCGAATTTACGACGGTACGTATCGCCTCGACCGATGTACCGTAATACGCTTTCTCGTATTCACCGTGCTCGACAAATTTACGGCAGAGAATGTCGGATTCAAATTGTTGGCGTGAAATGAAGTGGTAGTCTTGACCATCGACTTCTGTATCCTTTTGTGGTCGACTCGTGTCTGAAAGAATCATTTAAAATTTTTTATTTAATTATTTATCGAATTTAGAAAGAAATTAATCGTGTTTTTAAAACTATTTTATTGAAATTTGCGATTGATCAAAGACTTACGAGGAATCGCAGCTGCAAACTTTTCGCTGTCTTGCATTAATCGCTGCCTCAATTCATGCCTGCCAATATTCGGCGGGCCTATTAATACGATGGGCCTTTTGTGATTTGCTCTAGGATAGTATAAGGCCACTTCTTCATATGTTAGAACCTCCTCGCTATCATAATCTAAAATTAAATATATTTCGTTATTATTATGGCGAAGAAAAAAATAATCTAAAATTACAAATGTACCATTGCAATTTTCTAAATTTTTTATTATTAATTAAAAAATTTTTTAAAATATCTCTATATTATCTCTTTCTACTTTAAGTAATAATAAGCATGACATGGAGATACTTAAAAAAATTTTTGAATAAAAGTTAACATTTAGGTAACTATGGGTAAATCATATACGCCATTACATAACTTGAATCCAATGATAAAAATAAAAAATAGTTAAATTACCATCGATGGAGGTGGTGGCATAAAGAGGATATCCATCATCATTAAAGTTTGCGCCAAATTTACTTCTCTTCTTTTTCTTTGGATTTTTTCTGGCACACAGTAAAGTGCTGGATTTTTTAGATCCTCGTATCGTTGATTTTTCACCAGCTATTGTCTGTTTCATTGACTCGCGCCTTGAAAACGAAAATTTTTAATATTAAACATAATCAATTTTTTTTTTTCATGAATGAATTTTAGAATAAAAACTGTTTAACTATAAAATTATTCCGATGAAAAAACTCTAGAAATAGCCACTTACACTAGCATTTGAATAGATATTTAAAAAAACGTTCATTTTTAATTATTTTGTATTTAGCTATATAATTCTGATCTTTATTCTAAATGGCTTCATATAAGTTATTGCTTGTATTTGTTAGTTTATAATTGGTGAAATTATTGTATTAATTTTATACGTTTAAAATAAGATAAAACATTTTTTATACCCATAAATTCCCATAAAAAAACGTTTCACTAATAACAAATAATCTTAAAATATTTTCTCATTTATACGGCTAGAATAAATATTATTCAGAAAAGCAAAGAACATATAAGCAAATATCTTACTGATGCTGAAACGCTCTGCTTGGAATCAAGCCGGCAAGCGCTTGGTCCTCCTCGCCTTCTCGATAAGCCTGCCACCAATTAGGATCCTCTTGAGAAATGACGTGAAGTACATCGCCTTTTTGGAAGCCTACGCCTAACTCTCGACATGGTATGTAAGGATCTTCTTCTGGATCGTAATCGAAATGGGCCCTTACGTGATGTATCTAAAGATTTTTATTTTAATTTAGTATTTAATCAATGCATATCAATATTATTATGTTATTTTTCATTTATTCAAAGCATAGAAAATTTACAAACGTAAATCTTACAAGATGTAAATGATGTTACCTGTGCGTAGGTTCGGTACAAAAATTAAACTTGCTAACTAATCATTTACATACTAATTTATCGTAATACTTTTAAAACAAAAATATAGTGTATATAGTTGCTACTGTTGTGACACGAAAGTTGCTGACTAAAGTATATATAATTACCATATATGCTCAAGAAAATTAAGAATTTTAATTTTTAACATAGGCTTCAACTTTAAATTTTGAAGTTTAAATAATTTTACAATTTTAAGATTTTTCAAGTTAAAAAATTATAAAAAAGTAAATTTTTTTTAAACACAAGAAAAAGGTAGTTTAACCCTTTCAGAACCAATGTATATTACAATGTACATTGACATTTTTTGGTTTTTTTTGAAATTGTGCAAAAGTGGCTTCAAATTTTGTAAAAAAAAATATGTGTATTAGATTGAAGTGGACTATTTCCGATCTCAAACTGAGGGCCTAAGTTATTATATCTTTGATAGAAACTGAGAAAACTTGAAAAGAAAAAAAAAAAAAAAAATTTTTTATCGCAAAAATTGCTTAATAAATGAACACTTATCATCGCTAAATGGTTATCAGAACTTTTCATGATGAAATAATAATTCCGTTCTGAAAGGGTTAAAAAAATACTGTTCTCATGAACCTACGTACATAAATAAAAATTGAAAAATTCTAATAAATAAATACCTGCTGGGCATCTTCTCTACGATTATTGTTGCGTTGCGACGGCGGCGCTGGTAATATAAGGAAGGTCAGACTGCCTTGCATACCTGCCAGTATGTCACACACTTCGTTGACGCTTTTGCCGCGCATTTCAACGCCGTTAACTTCGAGCACCTCGTCACCCTCGTGCAATAAACCTGACTTGTCGGCTGCACCTCCACGGACCACGCGACCTTTATACAATAAAGCCATGGATTTTAGTTTATGAATTCAATAAAGATTTGTTGTTTTTTTTTATGATTCAAAATTAGGATATGTTTGTAAAAAAGTTTTATATCGATTGTTTATGATAAGTCGAAATTTTGTAATTAAATATCCGTAATTTTGCATCATCCAGTGTTTCCTTATTTCGTTAATTTTAAGTATATTAATTTTCTCACACACGAGCACGTCACAACTTTTTATTATGTTAAGCAGAATGTTTATATTCTGAAGTATATTAAATAAACGAGTTTAAGGTATTAAACTAATTTAATTTTTGTATACATAATAAAAATGTACTATAATATTATTGAAAATCATGCATCAGTTTGCACTCTTTATTATTTAAAAATTCTTATTAAATAATTTCACACTTTAATGCTTATAAGTTGTTTATTATGTTACAGCTTCATATCTTACCAAAACATATCGCAAAAACGAGAATTCATATGGGAAAATTTATCATGAGAAAAGAACGAGACGTTAATTATTATTAGAAGGTTCATTAAAAATAATAAAAAATCAAAAGCATTTGTTAGAAGATATCGCCACGTTCGTTTGGTTACGTTTAGCTGTTAAAATTTGACAATAAAACTCCATTACAATAATTAATAACCATAAACCTTTTTTCACCTCCAGCACTAGAGAGTCTGCTTGCTCATTGGCTATATTGAAATGGTTGTTTAATGAAATTATATATATGAAAATTAATAAATTTTATCAATTTCTATTCTTTCAATTGCACAGAATAAATTTCAAAGTTAATGTATTTACGAAAAAAAAATCTTAAATACTATCTAATGACACTATAAAGATACCCATAAACATGCTTTAAAAAAATGAAAAAAAAAATCAAATGAGAAGAACTTTAATATCCCCGACTATTAAATGGGTTATAAATAATAACTCCATTAGAAGCAATTACACAAGTTACTTATCACCATGTGCCGTGCGTAAAAGTGAATTCCGTACTTTGTGCATCCAGGAAATCTCGAGTGAATAAAATACAAAAATTGTGGTTATAGCGGTTAGTTTAATTTGTTCGTATAGCGCGCGTGTATAGTCGCCGGTACGTATAACACCTACAATAGGACTGTTAATGTAATTGAACGTCAAAACTTATCTCTTTAAAGATTTTTCAAAAACTTTGTTGGACGTTAAAATTTTAATAGACGTTCGAGTTTACTTGAGAGCGAGGATAATTTTGATGGTTTTATTTTCAATTGAATAAAGTAATGTTTTGTATATCGATGATAATTATTGAAAAAGAAATTTTATCGAAATTATAAATAAAATATTGATAAAAATATTGAATTTGAAAAACTTGATAAGCACCTGGGATAAAATACATAATTTTTTATGTTTCTCCTTTAAATAAAATCTTTTCCTAATTAACAATTAAAATTCTTTTTTTTTCAAATTTTAACTTACCAATAATAACGGCATCATTTTCGTTTCTGACAGTAGCACCGAGTGGTTCGTTTGTCTTTTCAATTCTAATGATTTTGATGTTATCAGCAAGCCTTGAGTCTCTCGAGCTTGCCGATGGACTTGGTGGGCAACCAGCACCAGAAGGCGACAATGGACCGGAGTGTTTACGCTGAAGACCATCGACACAAGCAACAGCCGAATCGTGCGCCAACAACAGACCTTCCATTTCGTAACTTGTAAGCAAACTCGTGAGCTCTTCTGCGGCTGCTATCGTTTCGCCCGACGTACCCGAGCCCGCTGCTGTTGCCGCTGCTGATTGCGACCATTGTTCCAGTACTTCTATGCACTGTTTAATATTTCAACAAAAATTTATTCTATTATTTCACATATAATCGATATTTTCATAGAATTATAAGCTTCTTAAGGCGACTTCGGAGATTGGGTTACGTTTCGTTTTTAGTATGCAAATCAAATTTTTGATTTATGAAATTTTTTAGTACTTTTTTAAAACCGCAAAATAGTGGAAAACTTAAATATCTAAAAAATTTTATAATCCGAAAGCGGGATTTGTAAGCTACAAATTAGAATTTAACCCAAGCTCTGTAGTGGCCTTAAGAATAATTTAAAATTACATTGAGAAAAAAGATCTTTAGAAACAAAAGAACATTCTACTTGATTACGTTTTTTTAAAATCTATGATAAAATGTATTATTTATTTTAAACCTTAACAGTCACAACTTTGTAGAACAAACTAGAAACTTAAAAAAAATATCTGACTATACTTCGAATCTAAATTGAAAATACTGTATAATCATTTTATTGAAAATATAATTTACATAAGCAAAAAAATTTTAAGCCGTTTGAAGTGTACTTTATTTAGTGTGACTATTAAGCGTTGATCGAAAATATTATCTGGAGAATTCGAAGGAAATAAATTTTATGAAAATGAATTCTATATTTCTTACATCTCTGGCAAGACTAGACGCATCGTCCGTATGTAGCTTTAAACTTTTGCCAGATCTAAGTCGTGTTTTGAGTTGATGATGAGTCGATAATGCGGTGGCAAAACGTTTTTGTACGAGTAACGTTTTAACAGCCTCGATTTCAGCCTCGACACCTGGACCTGATATACCCAACGAACTGCTAATGTTGCGCAGATGTAACTGCAGCCTCTCCAACGTCGCCAACACTTCGCCATATGCTGTGGAAAGATAGAAAAGTCTCGTTTAATTTGGTAATTTTCGAAATATCAAAATTTTTTTTTATCAATTTTAAGCATAGAATTAGAAAATTCATTTACTGCTCGGAGAAAAATTCTATAGAAAAAGTACTATATGATATTGTAACCATTGATCATACTTAATTATTTACACACTAAAAATTACTATAGTACATTTACGTATATAGTGAAAATTTTATATTCACCAAGTAAATTTTCCTAAATAGATATTAATGTTTTCTATAAGAATAGTCATTTTTCTACAACGTCTAGTATGTCCCACATTTACAATGCAATACAGTAATTTTCTCCATAGAATTTTTCTTCGTGTAAACGTAACTTCATATAAGACAATTACTAAACTATTTGATTTTCTATAATATTAACAATTGAAACTAAATACTTTTGTTAATTTACAAACGACTTCTTTCACTTTATTAAAAAAGTTTGCATTCATAAAATATGTATATAAGATGCCATTAAAATTATAATTCCAACGGTCCAATATGGCTTTGGAGAAAGTCGTGTTTTTATTAGTAGCAACGGTCATCATGCAAATTTTAAAATCTCGAGAGGGACATATACGCTGCTTATATAATTCCTTTCTCGCTAGCAAAATATATCCAGGAAAGGAAACTAACTAAACTAATCCATACACGTCGTACAATCTACGACAAATCGAGGCTAATTAGCTGTTCGAGCTTTGTAAGAGCTTTTTAAGAAAAAGAAAGCTCACTTATTTCATTGAATTAATGAATAAAGTATTTATAAATAAATTCTTTGTAGAAAGTTTATAATAAGACAAATTATAAATTACTTATAAATAAGTTCTTTTTCAAATTGAAATAGAATTATTCGCTGATTTGATTTCAATAATAAACAAATATTAGAATCATTTCAAATTTATGATTTAATATTTGAACTTTAAGCCCAGAAAATCTTTTAAAAAATAATGACTTCTTTCTATTTAAAACAAATTTTTTAAAATATCATCACCTATTTTTATTAGTTCAAATAAATGAAAATCATAATATCAAACAGAAAAAAATTTACATTCAACAAAAATACTTTTCTCTATTTTTTTTTCTACATATTCACAAATTAATTTAAATTTATTCAATAAAAAAAGAAAATAAAAACTCACTGAGCGGTCGAACTGGCTCCTCGACGTCGGAGCCATGAGCTGGTGTCGTTGGTGTCTTAGGTAAAGTAGTAATCACCTCATCCTGCGCGTAGGCCAAATTTTCTTGACCTGACAAATTGGTCGTACGGCTTTCGAGTGCTTGTAGTTTACGCGAGTCGCGCAAAGAACGATTGAACTCTTCTCCATCTTTGCGCTTTCGTAGTTCCTCCTTAAACATTTTTAAAAATATTTGTTTATTATTTGAATAATAAATTATATTAAAGTATTTTTAAAAAAATATATTCAAAGTAAAAAATGTAATAAACTGCGCATATATTGCTTATTGCAATTGCTACATATCTTTAAAATTTACCTTAACTTTATAACTATAGAAATTATGAGACAACAACAAAAGAGCCATCACCGAGGCATCTTTGGAATAGTAGTATTAAAAAGAAAAAAGAAAAATGGAAATTTTTATCGCATCCAATTATAACTCTTCAACTTATTTCTTCTCACTAAACGGCAAAAAAATAAAAAACCTTTAGTATGCAGAAAGAAATAGATAGCGGCTGGGTTGAAAAAAAGAAAGAAAGAAGAGCTTGCGCGAATATACGGAAACCCTACACGTTACACGCTTACTTGGGTAGGCTTCGGCCAAGTATTCTTTTTTTTTTCTCCTTTTTTTTTTTTTTGTCATACCACGTCGTTGAGCGGAGACGACAACGAAAGTGGCTCGCTATATGTATATGTATAGCAAATTGATATTGACATAGGTGCGGAACCGATACGATTGACGTTAATTTGCCTTGGGGACTTTTCTATTCCCTTATGATCAAATGCATGTGGAGTAAAGTTTTTGTTTTTTTTTTACATTTTTTTTTAAAAGTTTGCGTTAGAATACTCAAGAAATAAGTTGACAGTGTGAAACGTTTAGTTTTAGGTTCGGTGATTATTGGTCACTTGAGACTTTAAAGACAGTGATTTAGGAATCTTGACAAATAATTAATATGTCAATGAAAAAAAAAAAGATTTAATGCTTGCACACTCGTTGGAACATGAGCAATTTTTCATCAACTACAATGCAGCGTTTCGAACGCTTTGAATGTGTTTTTTTTTTTTTATGACAAGTGATAAGTCAAAAATAACACATAATTTAAAATTTTCGACTTGCCATTCGGCATAAAATTACTTGAAAAATAACATAGTCAAAGTGTTCGAAACTTTACATCTTAATAAAAATTTGCTCATCTTCCAAAGAGTTTGATGTTGATTTTTATTAAAAAAAAATAACTTAAAAAATATAATCTTGTTTTTTTATTACAATTTTTCATAATTTCATTCATAATATTTAACCCATTATTTACATTATTAAGTAACCCTTGTTTACATTCCTGACCTTAAAAGAGGTTAATAAAAGAGGTTAAAAAAAATCCCAACACCGCAAGAGTACCTCATTTACAAAATTACTCTAAATAGAACAGCTTTATCATACACCAATTCAACAATTAACGTCGCACAGTAGCTCGGGATTAAAATGCATACACGCAAGATCTCATCTCGAAATTGTAATCTTTTACCACACTTCCACCTTAACGACAATTATATATACATATATATACGTAACCACAAAGGTCACAAAATCTAGTACTGCAGAAGACAAGATCCAAATTAAGATATAACGACTGTTGGAATTACGCAAAAGTGTTGTGTGCCTTATATCATATGTTTGAAAATTATTAAAATTTTAAATGTTTAATTTCTCGTGTAAAAATTTATAAAAACCAACATTCGCCATTCTCATTTTCTAAATTGCTAATCCGGTCTTGAAAAATTTAGACTTTTTCTTTCTCCTCGTTGTTTTTTTGCTTTACTTTTTTTTTCAGCGCGATTATACCACATCCAACGCAATCGGTACGTAATACGTTGCCTTTAATTAAATCTCTCTCTTTTTTTTTAATTAGGTACTTGGAAATTAAACGAGTTTTATAAGGGAATTATTATATCGGTACTTGCAGAGTGTTGTCAGAACGGCAGTGATTATGCTCCTTTTTTTCTCTCTTTTTACGGTAAATGTAGCGTTTGTAAAATCAAGAGTACTTTTAAAGAATTATGAAATGTCATATTGAAGCTGTTTGTTTTGTTCAAATGTCAAAATAAACGGAAGCGATTTAAAAATATATCATTACATTATTATTTTATATACTTGGTTTAAATGGACTTTTTTATTTTTTACATAAAATACATGAATTATAAAAACATTCGTAAATTATTTACAGCTAAAAATAAACAATTTAACAAGTAAATTCGAGATTTGTTTGTCGGTTTTTCGAGCTCGCTTGGATTTTAAAATTTAATATATTGTCGATTTATCGGGTTTTGCGCTCGCTTGCTCGACCAGATGGAAGGAATGCGCGCTTATCCAGAGTGGGCGTTTCGCGTGTATTACTTGATCGTTTTGTTATGCATAGCCAGAACATGACTTTATTTATTATTTTCTTTTTTTTTTTTCTAACGATCGTTACAAATTTTCTTGCGTACACGCGTATATGCCATAAAGAAAAAACTCTGATTTGCCAAGAGGATGGCGAAATTTTGATGAGGGTAAGCGGTTTTTTAATAATTTGTAGTTTTAACTACATGTGTTTTTCAAAATATAAATAAATTTTCATGAAACTTACAGTGTGAGTTTTAATAAATTGTGTTAAATATTTGAAAATTATGTATTTGTCAAAAAATATTTACAATTCATGAATCATTAAGAGCTTTACAAGTTACTTATTTCATGAATTATTATAATTCCGTAAATATTAAAAGTCTTTTCAAAAGTTCTGTGACCGCATAAACTTTATTTCTTGCGATTTTTCCTTTTATATTTCTTCTTCTTTTTTTTTAAATAAAAGTAAGGAATGAAATTTCACATCAACATTGTATAATGAAGCCTTAGCGCCAATATACTTACAGAGCACTGTGCGCGCGAAGAAAAACAAATTAGAATTCTTTGGAATAAAAAAAAAAAAAGAGAAAAAAAACCAACACTTTCGAGCTTCGCGCGTGCATTCTGCATTCTCCGCTTTTCTTACTCTTGAAGCATAGAAAAAAGTATATGTATATAGAGGCGAAGGAAAAGTACGAGCTTGACTGAACAAAACCAAAGAATTTCTTTGTGGTTTTTCTTATATTTTTTTTTTTCTTTTCCTCTAAGTATTGTACGTTGAGAGTTTGGATATATACATGGAACATGAAAATTAACAAATAACTGTAAGACCGTTTAAGAAAATTCTTACGTTAAAGAAAAACTAGAGAAAAATTTTAAAAATAACATTGGAAAACGTGTAAGATATATTTTTAGCTTGATTTATTAATAGTTATACTTCATAATTTATATAAATTTCATTTAAATATGTAAATAATATTTTTGATGACACTGACCAATAAAGGTATAGATTATTTATAGTTTTTATTTTGTATATTACAATAAAAATTTTTATTTAATTTAAACTCTTGTAACCAAACAACAACATCATATTAAGAATACTTGCTTCACCCATTTCAGAACATTGAAAATGTTAATCATCCATAAAACTCGGACAACAAATCATCATTACAAATTTCCATTTTCTGAGAAAGATTCATTCGGCATCAGAGCACAATTAAGAAAAGTAAGAAAAATAGTATAACTTAAGCCTAAAAGATAAAAGATAATAAAAAGAGAGCAAGAAAGAGAAAAAAAAGCGAAGCCCTCTTGCATTTACTCCTATTCTCGAGCGCGTGGTGTATAATACAAAACCGGCACACTTTGCCTTCGGTCGTCGTTCTCTCGCGTAATCTCAACTCGCCAGTGCATTTATATATACGAGCTCGTTCTTTAAATTCCAGGCCGTACGTACACACACAACACAACGCTGTGGAAAGAAAAAAAAATGAAGGAAAAAAAAAGAACAAGGTATACGTATAGTCGATTTCTTTACCATCACCTTTTACACGCGTGCACCTATAACCAAAGATAAACGCGTATAAGAGTTTTGCAGTGAAGGTATGTATCTGCTTAGTACAACTAAAGTGAACGCTGTTTTAAAAGTTTTCAGCTTTTCTTCAATGCTGGTTTGAATATTTTCTCCTTTTTTCCAAAAGGGTTTTTACGTCTTTCGACTTTTAATGAGATTCAATTTTTGGAAAATTGTTTTACATCTTTTCTGTTTTAATGAAATTGAATTTGCGCATGTATCTATAATGAAAACAATAGCTATTTTCAAGCGAATTTTCAGTTTGTAATTTAAAAACAAAACAATCGATGCTACGTGGTAAATTGATATTCGTCAATGCAGCTTCACAAATAGGCATAATACAAAATGTTATTTTGCAACACAAAACGACATTAAATTTTGCTCTAGAAAATATTAATCGCCCAGAATTCAGCGATGTCAAAGCGAAGAATTTATATCGAGAGCTTCGCGCGTAGCTCGCCAAAGCGAATTAGAGCGACGAGAGATGAATATAGTTGAAATAGAAATGGACCGCGTGTAATTTTAGCTGAGAAATATTGTAAATGAATTTTAGAACAAATTTTACTTTATTGAACGGGCTAACGAGTTTACTAAAATTTCATTAATCATTGTTTAAACAAAAAAGTAAATAGTATCAATTGTTATATTGAGAATGGATTTAAATTTTGCAAACAATTTGAATATATTTTTTATAAATATTCATTAAAAAAAACTTCATTTTCATCAACGAAAACAGAGAGAAAACAAGAAGAAAAAAAAAAGGACGAAAATGCCACCCGCAGTGAGCAAACGTATTGAAAGACCTATCCTCTTGTTAGCATTAAAAAAAGAAAGAAGGAACTATCCACTCTATACGCATGAGAGTGCACACGGCAAAGTGCACGTGGAGTATATATATCGAAAAAAGCCAGTGTCTTTTTGACGTCACGTCGAGGACTTCAAACTGATATTCACCCCTGAGCAAATGCACTTTAAAAAGGACTTTGCCGATAGTGTCATGTGTATTTTTTTGTGTGTGTGTATGCGCACCAAGCACATCTGATTTGTCTCCACTTTTGATCACAAGCCCGACCAATTCAGACTCCTTAGTTCTCCGACACCCGTTGTTTGTCTTGAAAAACGAGATGAAGATAAATAATCGTCTCGTTTGTACTTAACAAGGTAAGAATTTAGGGAAATTTCAAAATTTTTTGTTTTGTATCTGATTTTCTTTGTAGATTTTCATCGTTATTCAGGATTGAAATTTTGTTTTTTTATTATGAAATTTTTCTTTCAGTTTTTTATTATAATAGAAAAAGGTTGAAATCAAGATTATTTATTCATTCTCATATTGAAAATTTCTCACAAGGATAATGTATATCCTGTGGCTCATGGATTTTCTTTAAATTCGAGAATAGTTTTATAGATAAAAAAATGAAATCCTTCTTTCTGCCTTCTTTTCAATTGGCCTTAAAAATTTATTTAGATTTAAACGCATTAACATTTTTTAATTGCTAGTATTTCCGTGTATAAAGAAACATAATACACTACAGGTATAGACGAATACGAAAATATTATGCATATAAATGCACATGTAATGTTAATGTGTTTGGCTATATCTAAGATTCTAAAATACTTTGGACTATATACTGAAACAGTTTCCATTTTTTCGACTAAACGATCATTTTTCAAAGTTTCATGAAAATCTGTATCCCGCCCACCTGACACTCTCCTTCTAGGTAGTTTTACTAAACTCATAGTTTCATCAACTTTAAAAAGTTCCTAATTACACTAAAACCCTACCTACTGAGAAGAAATTTTCTCAAATTCTAGTGAAAAACACCGCTTCATTAGATCTTTCTTCAAAAAAAAAAGACCCTCATAAACCTCATTGAAAAACAGAAATTTTTTCAAAAAGCCATACATCCTCACCTGATACTTTTGTATAGAGCGCAGCTGTTGTTGTGTTGGCTCTTGCTTATTAAGCATCTCGGTGCCAGTCTCTTCGACATTATTATTTTGTGCAGTGAGCCTAAGATTGTCCTTGGGCGGCCTGGCTGGAGCGCGTTTCTGATCGCGCGGTGGTATTGCTGGCTTGACGCCATTGAGTCCGACCTGAAATTAAATTTATTTATAAATGAAAACCTAATTTTTTTTATTAATGGCCCTTTTTCACTTTGGTCTCATTTTTAAACTTTTTTGACATTTGTTTTACAAAATTTTTATTTTTATCAAATTATTTTTAATGAATAATTCTGTAATTATAGATTTCACATTTGTTTATTTTTGTTCACTAATGTTATTTATGTTCACCTTTTTTTTTAAAGAAAAAAGCCAATTGCAGAATAACGAAGAAATTCTAATTAATTTCTCCTAATTTATATTTCATGAACCTAATTTAAATAAAATATAAATGACTGTTTCCAGTTTAACAAATGATTATAATATATTTCAATGGTTAATAAATGCGTGATATTATTCATGAAATGTTGTTAAGAAAGTAATCCTTTATTTCATTTTGCATTCCTTAAGCAACTAATAATATATTAACAACTATTGTGCTTTTGTTAAGAACCAAAAATTAATTTGTAACTTGAATACTCAAGATATTTGGTGATTATTTGATCTTACTGTTAGATAATTACTTTGAACGTTTTAGTATCGTCAAAATGAAAAGCTGTGTATGTAACATTAAAGTTACAATTTTCTTTTAAAAAAATATAATAGAGTCTCAAGAATTAGCGGCAAAAGAGGCACTGTGTCTATTAAGTAGTTCGTTACATATACCTTATAATAAGAGCTTCATGCAACCCAAAGAATACAAAAAAAAAGTAGGGAAACAGGAAATGAAGGATAGACGACGATGTACTTATATATATATATGTGTGTGTTAAGGAAATTACGTGCGTTATATGTGTGAACTCAATTTTCTACTTTACCGTATTGTAACCGCATGCTGAGAACAACATTGTCGTCAGAGGCTTTTTAAGAATGATCTTCCAATGTATTCTTTTTAGCCTCGATTTTTCATCTCTTTCTCGCATTTTTTTTCATTCACTCTCTTTCACTCTTTTCTTTTCATGCTCAATCAATTATCCTTACAGACTCTTGAAAAGTTACTTTTGAAGCAAGATTCGAAAGGGTTTTCCAATTTATTTGCTTACATTTTTTTTATGAATGTATACATAACAATCGTTGATTGATGTTATTTAGGGACTTTATAATTTTCGTGATGTCTTTTTAAAGAGCTTTTTACATTGTTTGTGTTATTATTTTATTTGTAATTATAAAAATGTCTCATTTTTATTATATCTCATTCTTTTTAAAAGCAAAACTATATTTTTAAAAATAAAAGTTGCAGACAGCTATTGTAAATAGATATAAAAACGTTTGTTCCTTTTAAAAAATCTTAATTCTTTTATGATTTGAGCTTAGGAATGAAAACTTCAATTAACCCTTTAAAATCAAAACTCTTTTATCATCAAATAAAATAATTTTTTTATATAAATCATACTCAAAATGATTAATGATTTATGTGATTTCTATGTAATGTTAAATAAATTCTAAAAAAAATGTAAGAAAACAATAAAATCTTAGTGCAATGTTTAAGACACGGACAGTTCTAATAGATCAATCATCCAATCGATATTTTGTATTATATTGATATTTTGTACTTTATAGTATATTATAAGTAAAATAAAAGAAGTAACTTTTGTTTGAAAAAAATTAAATTTATATCCAATATGATTAAGTATTTTTATTCATTATACGAAAAGGTAACAAAATATCAAAAAAGCTCTTATTAGATTTATAATGGAAATGCCTTTGAATCTACTTCGTACTGTATAAAAATTTACCTTTTTATTGTCATCTTGTTTTTGTATCGATTCCTCCTCTTTTTCAACAACTTTCTCATCTGACAGTAGTAACGTGCTAGATGCAATTTGCGTATCTGACTTCCAAAAGATATGCAACTTTGAGAAAGAACCATTTGATGTTTCTGAATTATTCGATAAGTCCAGTTCACTTTTAGATGAGATCTGATTTGTTTCGATATTTTTATTAATTTGAAAACGTTTTGATTCTCGATATACTAATGATAATCTCGAGTTATTCTTATTTTGAGTGTTGGGTGAATCGTCCAAAAATTGAAAATCATCATCATCTTCAATCTTTTTTGGGGTGAAATAAACCCTGATCTCTCTCAAAGAATTTCTCGAGTTCTGATTCGTTTCCTGAATGAAATTGGAATCGTCAGGTCCGATACAAATTGGTAACTTCTCAAAGTCAAATTCATCTGCATTGTTACAAGTACTGTCACCGAGGAACGTTGTGAAAGTGTGAATTTCTCGAGAATCCTCGTATATATCCTCATCATGAATTTGGGCTGAAATATCAAGACAAGGATTGTCGTAACCTATGAAATGATAACCCAAACTATCATCATCTTCATCGACCAAATTTTCCTTTGATTTGGATGGTGTGACTGGCGTGAACGTGAACGACTTAGATAATGTATCGTTCATGGATTCATTAACTTTTTTAGTATTTACGTGCTTCGAGGGAGAGGTGGCAGTGCTATAATTAGTACTAAAGCATTTGTGCTGGGTAGTGATGGTGGTGCTATTATGATTAGTGCAAGCATTAAGCGGGTGACGGTGATCGAACAAAGAATATAAGCCTTCGATCAGTATACTCCGGACTTTGGACTTCGACCTTACCTTCTTATCTGCGGGCCTACGCTCCGCTACAACAATTTCGTTATCTATTGTTTCTGTATTTATTATAACATCATTGTTATTCTCGTTCCGCTTATTTTCGGTTGATTTGAGTGTATCATTTGTAATGCGTTTCGTTTCAAGTGTATTTGATTGTGACGGTGTTCTACTAGGTGGTGGGTAAACTGGATGACTTTTTGTCACCGGAATAAAGTCTGGTGGACAGTCTACAGCGACTTCGCGATAGTGTTTATTGCCACCAACGACGAGGAAAGACGTGTGATCAACTTGGTCAAAATCAGCTGAAGCATCACTTCTCAGCGTTGAATATCCGCTAGATGAGTGCTGTTTCTTTTTACGTATTCTAGGCATAGACGAAAGTTCTACGCTTAGTAATTCATCGGTTGATCCAATTCTCAAAAGTTCCTCAGCCTCCGGGCTAGAAATTTTTGTGCTTTGCCTTTTCTTTTTATCTTTTTTATTGCTCATTGTTAATTTCTTTTCATTATCTATAAGCGATTTGTTATTATTAATTTGGCCGTTGACTTTATTCAAAGCTTGTTCACCAATGAGCAAAGTAAGATCGGTTACTTGCTCTGGTCTAATAACGAAATTCTGAATGTCCTGGAAATCCGCCAGACCGTAGGCAGGATTATCAAAGGATGTGCTATTATTGACGGTAGATATTTTACTTCCAAATAATTTACTGTTTCTGGATATTGTTGAGTCTTTTGTGAGGTCGCTATTTCGCAATACTAAACTGCTATCCAGTGGTACTGTGCTGTCTGATCTGCCTGAGGAACTCCTCGGACTAGCAGAGTCGTCACTACAAGTTTTGAGCATTGTTGGATAGTCTTCTTTAGCAAAAGGATAGTCCTCGTCAGCGTCGACGCTGGACTCTTTATGACCGCTTAGATGATCTTCCTCGTCGTCGGAAGTTCTAAATGGATCTTTAGTGTCTATCCTAACAATATCTTCGATGATAAGTTTATGGATATTTGTTGGTTCTTCTACGTCGTCAATATCTACACCAATTTCATCAACATCAACGTCACTTATTAAAAGTTCAGGTTCTTCAATATTTAATTCAATCGTTCGGCTACTAATGTCTTTACTAAATTCTAGGGTAATTTGGCTAGCGCTAAGGGGACGGCCAGAATTAGGGGGTGATTGTGGTTCAGCACTTTGAGGTAAGCAAGCGACTGTTGGCTGTTCAGATGCAACAATAACAGCTGCTTGGCTTGCAACTAATGTGGCGGAGCGCTTATTACGGGGTAAATTTTTTATTACCTTATTTGAATAAGCCTGCTCGAGCAGGGTGTCGGGTACGTCGACGGGCAGCTCCCGATGATGGGCCTGGGAGCCCGGGGCCCACATCTCATCGGGACCCGCAGACTTTGGCACAGTGCCGACAACGTTGTTGACCTCCTGCTGCTGCTGCTGGTGCTGCTGCTGGGATATGCCAGGCACGCCACTGCCGTTCCGGGTGCGAGACCTGTACAAAAAAAAATAGTTTATGTTAGTACGAAATATTTCTCAAATGATTATGATCTATAAACTAGCATTATACAATAATCATATAACTAATTTAATAATCTAAAAAATATCCTAAGTTTACTAGCAATCTATAGATTGCTCACAAAGGAACAATCATTTATTATTCAATCTGTAGAATAATAAAATAGGTTTCAAGCTCTCATTTGATGGATTATCTTATATTACATTATTTTACGCTTAGATACTTTATATTTTACTAGCGAATTACATACGTTTATTTTACAAAATATGTTTCATGATATTAAACTTGAGCTATGCAGCAAGTTTAAAGGTTTTGATATACGATATTAACATTTCAGTATAAGTAAAAAATTATGGATTTTGAATGGGTTGGATGTATGAATGTTGGATGATGTGAAGTTAATTACTGATAATGTCTTCAAAATCAATAGGAAATTACAAAAGATTTTATTTTACTTTTATTTGGGAATAATGTACGAAAATTACAAGGAAATTAGTTCTCCATTTAATTTTCAATAATTTTTATAACTTTTTTAAAAAAATAAAAATTTATATTATTTTGATGATCAAATAAAATTTTCAATTTATCATTGCAAAAAATCTTAAAAATTAAATATCACAAGAGCATTTTAATCGATTCACGTTTAATAAAACACATTTTAAAGCATATTCACCGTCTTAATATCCAGCTGAATCAATAAGATATTTACGTAACTTATTCGCATGGCAAGCTAACATTTTGTTCTCAGATAATAATAAAAATTTCATAAATATGCGTAAGTATATCGACATTCTTTACTGGCAACCGAGAAAATATCTAAAACAAGTAAGCACGTATTCGAATTATACCCGGAGAATAAAGTAAATATTCGTACGTTATATACAGAGGAAGGGGGGGACCAAGCAACAAAAAACTTACGAAATAGTTGTCTATTGTTATGCATGAACTCTGATTTGTTTTAGTGACCTTATTACGCGTATTGCCAGTTGAGAATAAGCGCATGTGTGTGTATATATGTACATTATGCAATGATTCATAAATACTGTATGAGAAAGAAATGTGAAAGGACCTTTCATTAACGCAATTCGTTGGGTTTTATTAAATATCAAGCATATCTACGTAACTTTATAGTATTCGAAAGCAAAAAGAATTAAAATTTTGATTCTACATTATGGGGTGTGTATAACACATGAGCCTAGAAAATAACCAAGTTATCTGTACCTTTTATTCCAACAAAAGTATTTATTTACGTACATACACACGTGCACGTGCGGAAATGGTCGAGTTTCTGTTTAAATTATGGCTGAATCATTCGATGTGACTTTCTAACTACTAATACGGGGGTGACGCACATTTATTTATCTTGTCAACCAATTTTTTATACCCTTTTTTTATATTATCATGCATACACTGCTTTTCTATCGATTTTTTTTTCTCTTTCACCTCCCTCGATTTCTTTTGTTGCACACCTGTGCGTTTGGTGATTCAACGATTCTAATGAATTTTCTCTTTTCTCTCCTTTCCTAGATGTTGAATTTTTATTATTTCAGGTTTTTTTTGTATTGCTCTCGTTTCGGTAAATGTTACGCAAGGATTCTTTGTCGTGTACCTGGACAATGGCTTAGTTGGTAATGGATGAGGATGACGAGTTTTTTAAAAGAAATAATAAGAAACCGAATAAGACCGCAATTGTAACCGAGCTGCATTGAATGGGAAATTGTATTCGATAAATGGGCTTTACAATGATCAGTACCCTGGTAGAAAATGAAACGCTTTTTCTACCATTTTATGGCCATTTCTTTAAAGTGAAGAGCAGAAAATGGGAATGTTTTATGGCCATTATTTGAACTAATATGAAACGTTTTTTTCAACCTTCATAGTGCTAAAAAATGCTAATAAAATGTTGAGTCTGATCCACTATTATTTGAATATAGATAGTTAACAGTAGAGTCTATCAAATTGTGCTCTAATTGATTACTATTAAGAATCATTTAAGGTTTTTTCTTGAAAGTTATCATTAATCATTAATAGAATCACTTTTGTTAATATATTCGCGCGTATATTTTGAGTTGTGATCGGATTGTTAGAGGTTATTTTCAAACGATTAATAAAATTTTCCATTTATTATTTTAAAAAACGATATTTTTATACTCGTTTCGTACTGCGTTTCATATTTTTATTTTAATAAAATTTGATATTATTTTTATTTTTATAAATTCCAATAAAAATAAACATTGACGAAGGAATGTGAATAAATACTAATCTATATTTTCTCGCCACGTGGCAAAAGTGAGGTTATGATTTTACCTATGATCTGAAAAATTAAGGACTCATTACTAAAAAGTTATATAACTAGTCAAAAAAAGTTGTCCACAGTTTACCTAATTTTTAGATAGCTGTTACTGATTTTTTCTCTCCGTTTATTTAAAATGCGTATTTTTTTGGCTAAATACAAAAATTTTGAACAACATTTTTATATTAGCATTTTTTGCCTATAAGATGCTAACCAATATACCAAAAAATTTGAGCTCTGCAGATTCAGCAAAAAATTGCCATTTATTCGCCAATATTGACATGACAAAATATTACTATTGACAATGGTCATAAATTGTTGTTTACACCATTTTTAATTTTCAAATTTCTACCAGGGTACAATGGATTTTAATTAAAGTTCTATAATTTCGATTTTACAACATTAATGTAAAGAAAGTGCATGTAAAAAAACTTAAATATCTTATCAAATTACTGTATTAATTTTCTTTTTATAATAAAAAAGTGATTTATGTACATACGATCATGACTTTATTTTCATAATGAAAATGAACAAACAATAAAAAAATCATTATAATATGAATAATAATTTAGTGATCATAAAAAAGGAAACGAAGCTAACCATACGCCCATGTGTTTCCCCTTTATTATAATTCCTCTTTTCCGCAGTTATCGATAGACACAATAAAACAAACCTAATTACACCAATCAAGAAGCGTAAAAATATGTCCTTCTTCCGGTTTTAAACAACGCGCGTACAGCGTTCAACGCGGTTTACAAAACTTGACCCATAACTATTTTCGATACTCTATTGTTATTTTTTTTTCTTTTTAACAAAAAACAAGCATACATCAATGGGGAAATGTAACAGAAGTAATGATGAAAAAATTAAAAGAGAAAAAAAAATCAGGCCACAGCTTTCACCCCCCGGAAGAAACGGCGAGCGGGCAAAACTTCTGTACGTAAAACAGTTTATCTTTAAATATTGTCGCTTAAACGTACACACAATAAATGAATATTATACGCGGCAGCTCCACGGCGATCCTTATAAAGCACGCGATAAAGAGCCTATATATGCTCGTACACATTAAAAAGGAAAAAATATAAAATGAAAAAAAAAGTTAAAAAGAAAGACATAGACAATGGGGCGGAACAAAAGCACGAGCGTTGTATTATATAGCGAAATAAATGAAAAGAAAAAAAAAATACCTGCACGTGGTTTTAAACGACGTGAAACTTGTGTTGTTTCTATAACATGCTTTTGCTCGAGGTACGTATATATATATAAGACTTGAAAATCAAGACTCTAAAAAGCGTGTGTGTGCATTTTTCAAAAGAAAGTTTTTAAGGAAATTGAGGATAAGAGAGCAGAAATTTACTTTTTATGAGCTGAAACCAAGTGGAGCAGAATTTATAGAGAATTTGAATTTATAATGCCTTTTTCATGTATATAGTTGCGAATAGAATAATAAAAAAAAAATTAGAAATTGTCAAAAGTCTATTTACATTTAAAGCGTATGTAACGGAAGTAAATATTGCATAAATAAGGTTTTTATTTGCTAACTTTCTCGTTTCGTACATAATGTTAATGACTTTTGTTTTTACGACAAATTTTAGTTAAAATATTGATTGAAAATAGTTTTATTCGAGTGATTCAACGCGATAATTTACGAGAAATTTTATTCATATTTTATGCACTAAAAATAATATACTAATATTTCGTACGTATTCAACATTCAGACGATAATTGAAAAACATTTTTATCAAATAAAAATTTTTCCTAACGACAGACTAAAATTTAAAATTACATTGTAATAGAAAATTTTCAAGATTCAAAATTTAGTATTCTTATATATGCCTTCTAGAATAAAATTGAAAATCTCATTAAACTAAAAGGATTTCTTAATTATCCTGAATTTAAATTTTCCGTTAAATAATTCAGTCTCATAAAAAATAAAACTTCGCGAATTCCGGAGTAGCATTTGTTACATCTTCACGTGTGCTCAGAAAATTTCAGTTAACTCCTCAACGCAATTATTATTGTACAAACCAAATGCTTCGTAAATATCTCGCGCTCATCGAACTCTTTTATTCGCGCCCCCCCTTTTATTCTTTACACAAACGTCCATTTTTTTTTTTCATTCGCTTATTATATCGTGGCATATCCTTTATTTTTTCTTACTCCTTTATTTTTTTTGTATTTTTTCGAACGTCAAAGCAAAATTTCTTGCGCGCAAAGCACAAGAAACTCGTTCTTCTCTTTTCTCTCTCTTGTGCGATATCGAATTCTCGTTCCTAAGGTTCTCTTTTTTTTTCGTTCCATTTTTTTTTTGTATCCCTTTGCGTGCACGAGGAGTTTGTTCGTTAGTATTATATGTACGTCTAGAGGATGATGATTGCGTGTGTACGTGTATAACGGAAGGAGAGATATTGCCCAGCCATTGGTAATTCGAAATCGATATTCCTTATAGTCATTCATTGGTATTTTGTTACTTTTTACTGAATATTATAATATTTAAAATTTTGAATTATTTTAAGAAACATCGTAACTTATTTTTAAATATCGTATGTTTATTCTACAATAATATGTATCGACGTACTGTGTAAAGGGTACACAATTGTTTGTTCAATAATGTAGTGCGCCGAGTAAAATGTTCTAGTAAAAATTACAATAGTTTAAAGTTGTCTCAAATTGACGTTAAAGCCAACCTTTGTTCACAGTAAATTTTTTAAAGAAATATAATAAAATTTTGTATTGTTAGTAAATTTTACAATAAACTATAGTAATTTTTGGATGTAGTTTCAACCTGTAACAATTTTACTTTATTCTATTGTCATTTTTACCAAAACATTTTTTTCCGTGTAATATGAAATATTTTAGAATTCATTCAACCAAAATTTTTAATCGCAATGTTAAACGAGTCAAATCACAAATACAATCGAACACTGGTTGAAGTATTGGTAAATTTATAACATTAATTCAAAGTAAATTTTTCTTTTACCACGATAACTCGTTAAATAGGTACACCGCGCATATTTATTGCATAATTCTTGTTTTCCAGTTTTCAAAGTTCGAAAAAAAAAACGAAAATATACAGCAGAAATTGCAGTCGAAGGAAAAAACTAAAAAATTTTATTACTTTGTCAGTTATCACGTTCCATTGCAATATTAAAAACTTGAATTCTCCTGTATAATTTACTGTAATTTAACTCTTTCCGTTTACATTTTATAAATGAGAAAAAAAACTGTATAAGACATTTTTATACATGCATTATCTCTCCTTTCTTACACGTGAATCCAAGCCAATATATTTTTTTTTTCCTTCTCTTTTTTTGCAACTGTTTTATAAAAGGAAAAAACTTGGAATCTATCGCGAACCGGTAAAAATCATTAAGCCAGAGCCGATGTATAATAAGACTCGAAAGCACAATAAACGAAATAATCTTACTTTATTACTTGGTTATTAGTAAAGCTGCATTCATTGACTATACGTATATACGCGCAGACTAAATAAAACGCGTGATGCGTGTAGTTTGCTCGACTTTCTTTGCTACACGACTTTTCATGCACTTTTTTTTTTCTACTTTGCCTCGTTCCTCTGATGATTGCGAGGCTTGAGCTGAATTTTTCTCTTATTTTTTTTCTCCTCTTTTTGTTTCAGAAAATGGCTCGAGAAAGGAAATTGCTCGATGCTTACGGACTTTATACAGTTGGAAGAAGGAAAAAAAAGTAAGGTTTCATAGAAAAAGCCTCTGGAATCGATGTATTTTTGCATGCTCATTGAATTTTTGAAATTATTTTTGAAATTGTTGCAGCTAGAATGTCATTAAAGTTTACGGAATACTTTATGTTCAGAGAGAGAGAGAGAAAATACTAAAAATGAGATTTTAGTTATTGGAAATACTTAAAAACTGAAATTATAACATCTTTCAAGAATTTTTAAAAATTCAATCTGCTTAACAAATCTTAAAATATCAAAGCAAAAGTTCTTACGACGATTGTTAAGAAAATTTAACGATTTGAAAAATAACGCAACAGCACTTGACGAAGCTCAAAACAATGTTTATAATTAAATTATATTTCACTCCGGAGTGAACCGAGTAAACTGTTTTAGAGATTTGCTGTTAACCTGTTTAAAAAATGCGGTTTCAAAAAGGAAAAAGAAAGAAGAAAAAAAAAAAACTGGTTTAAAGTTACAGTGTAACATATAAGGCTTACGTTTGCGCTTCACTAATACTGCTTTATCTCGAAGAGGTCTGTGCTATTTTTAAAACTCGTATCTTCGGCTTAATGCACGGGCAAAAAGTATAATCGTTTGATTTATCGTGCGGAGATGTTTGGCTGATTTTTCGAAAAGAAAAATTTTCGTTGATATTAAATGCTAAAGTTAAGATGGTGTTTAATAATCTATCGGTGCTGCGATCCAAATTTTAAAATGTTGGAGGCATAATTGGTTTGTTTGAATTCAATGAAATCTCGGCGTTGTTGTTCGGTTTTTTTCAATTGAACAATGGCGAATTTCTTTTGTTTCATATATTACAGACTAGTGAATGAAGTTTATAACTGAATACTATAAATTTTCGTTCTAACAATACCTCTAGCAATGAAAAATATCTACTGTATATAAACAAAATTTTTTTTTTTCTCCAAATTCTTCATATAAAGCCAAACTATAAAGTATCTTCAAACGTAAATGTGCCGCGTTCTAATAAATAACCTAAAGTACAGTCGCAAGTGTTATAAATCGTTGAGAAAATGTAACGTAAAAAAAAAGTAGAAGACCATGTGAAAAATCGCCAAGAAAACAAGTTCGCAGACTCGGAAAAGCAATCTAACGTTAAAACCAAAAAAATTTCCAGACCAACAATAAACGCACGAGGAATAAAAATAAAAAAAGAGTCGCACTTGTAATAATGCAACTCGTATATACACGTAGTGGTCCCTTTAAATTCTTTTAGTTTCTCTTTCCAGTATATATAGAAAAGTCTAGCTAGCTTTTAATCCGGATTACTTTTTTTTTTTCAAAAGCAGTTGAACTAGAAAGAGAGAAAAAAAAAACAAGCCGTATACGCACATTGATCTCTAGAAGCCGCTCCTCTTATTTTTTTTTTATTTAATTCTAACATCCGATTTTACGTCTATAAGGAGTGTTCGATTTCGTGATTGAGAAAATGCATCGACTTTTGTATTAGCCTAGGATTTCTGTCACGCTTTTCTTTTTCTTCTTCTTCTTTCAGAGAGATAGGGTTCTTCTTCTTTTTTTTTCTTCTTTTTTATTTGGGATGGGTCGAGAGAAAAGTTAAAAGGAATGTTTTTTGTGAGGTCGATGGATTGTGGAAGATATTAAAATTCCTTTTTTTCTCTCTCAAAGTGAGTGTTCAATTTCATTATTCTGTATCAATGGATTTTCCAATAGATTAAAAGTGATTTTTAAAATTTTCTTCTAATGGACGCTGTGGTTAGCGTGTAACAACAATTTTATAAATACTTTGTGGCCTATTTAATCTTCTGCCAAAAAATATAAATCGTCAAGTTTTGCATTTTTCAGAGCGCTTTCGCATTACACATTTTTCTCTTCTCTCGAACAGTATGCATGGAAAAGTTCCATCATATTGCAAAAATTTTTACGTAACACAGCGAACAATAGAAAATATGCAAAACTATTTATGCAATTATATGTCATAAGTTTACACGCTAGGAAATGTTATTTTGCTACATTTAAAAGTTTATGCTTTTTTTTCTTAGCTACTATAACCTTAGCAATAACGACCTATATATATATTCGTGTCTTCGTAAAACTTAAAATTAATATCAAAGTATCTGAAGTTTATACAATTTTAATGAGATTTTTGGGGCAGTTGAGACAAAACTCGCAGTACATTAAACTTAAGTCTTCGAGTATTATTATTTTACGTTCACATTGTAGAAAATCAGTATTTAATTGATTTATAATTTGAACTATTATTAAATATAATTTTTTTTTTCAATCATAAACTTAACACGTTGTCTTTTTTGGTTACTGTAGTAGCAAAACCATTTTTAACAATAATTGATTATAATTCATTCGAAATTGATAAAAAAATCAAATATAATTACTACTGAAAAAATTTTTTAATTATATTATTTGTAACCCAAAAAACCGAAAAATGATTTTCAAATTTCCTTTTGATTATTTTTGCCTTAGAATTTTATGAAAACAACTTTTTGTTATAAATTTATGTCAAGTTTAAAAATGTTACAAATTATGGGTTAACATCTACAAATTAAATATCTTGTAAATAAAAATTAGAAAAAATAAATCAAAGTAAACGAACGACCAGAAAACAAAAGAATCGTATTGATTTAAAAAAAAAATCATCTTATCGTGGCATAATACAATAAACGCTAAACCTTAACATATTTAAAAAGCTAATGGAATTTATTATTTTTAAATAATTCATGTCACGCTCTCATTTTTAATGTGAAATCATTTAAATTCTCAAGTCGACTGGCTTTTGCATTCCAGAATTCTTAATGCAGTATACAATTTTGACTCGATTAACGTCAAAAGATTATTAATTAAATAAGTAAAAAAAATAAAAGTAAAAATAACAATTTTAACAGAATAAAATCGCAAACGTAAGAAAAAAACTGATCAAACAAGGTATTTTTAGATACACAATGTCGTTTTTGTGAATTTACGAGATAAGCTCTTGTCTCCAAATACAATTTATGCAATTAAATTTAAAGATTATACTTTATGAAAAATTTAAGCACTATAAAGTAAAAAAAGGCTAAAATCTAGTTCACGATTGTCGAAAGTAAATGTATGTTTCTTTTTTTTTTTCAGCAGCATGAAAGTACCCATAGAAAATTTCTCTCTACGACCGTAAAGCGCAGATTTCACATGAAAAGACTGCATGTAATAGAATTCTCTTGCGATTTTATTGTCACGAACTTTCTATATATGACAAATATTTCGAGACATTTATCATAAGGCAATCGAGCGTGTGTAACTTGTAAGGATTTCAAAATAAATGCAAACCGACCAATTGTACATTTACTGACATAATTGTTCGATTAAATAATTTTTGACATTATTTTGAGATATTGGATTGGGAAATGTATTAAAATGAAATTAAAAATGGTAATTTTTGAAATTTTTTAGAATTTATAAGAAAAAAGCGATACTTTCCTATTTATTGTATACTTTAATAAAAACTTGCTTCTCTAAACAGCTAAAACAAATGATCGTGCATTTTCTCCAATCAATCAATAAAGTAGCGATGTCAATGAAACGAAAAAAAGCAATCTCAAAGCTTATTTTTCGTGGACAATTGGTTAGGAAAAATTTAGCTCTAGCAGTATATACAGACACACCGCCAGCGGTGTTTCTAATCATCTTTGTACAGACAGTAACAAACCTAATTGCATTTCGTCGCTTCAGCACACGAACCCTCGCTGGCGCTGGCTTGTTGACCTTTGGTACTTTGGCGAGAAACTCGCTATTTTTTTCGTGACATAAAGGGAAGAAAATAATTCTTGTGATACGTTTTATCATCATTTCATCGCGGTGATATAAAAATTATTGTTATTTTACTTGGAAAAAGTTTTAATAGGTTTTTAATAATTGTTTAATGAAAATTAATTAGTTTACTTTTCAGTGATTTTGTAAATAAATTTTCTCATTAAAGTTAATAAAAAAGTTAATAAAAATATGCAGATAAATCAATTGTGTCACTTAAAATGATTAATTTTATTCTAGATATATTATACTGTTGATATAATGATTTGGTAACAATTAAGTCAAGCCATTATTAAAAATGTTAAAAATAGATGAAATTTATTATCATTTATTTGATAACAATGCGAGTAACATGAACTTTTTAATAAGATTCATTTATAATAAATATCCTATAAATTATAAATTAATTAATAGATAAATATTTAAATTTATTAATATTTTAAATTCTAAAGATTAGAATCCACGCGCAGATATAAAACTGATACCGTCATAACAAATAAAATTAAATGAACTTCCTAAAATCGCAAGAATCTTCCAGGCAACAACAAAATTATGCATTCACTGCCAATCCTTTAAAAAAAGGAAGGGAAAAAGGCAAGAGAAAATAAAGTGAAAAAAGGTGAAAAAAATTGAAAAAGAAAACGAAAAAAAAAGAAAAAAAAGACTCTCATCTTATTTTAGTAACAAAGGCCAGAATAAGAATAAGAAGAAGAAGAAGACAAGCAATCCCCATAAAAATCTTTTTCTCTCTTCTGCGCAAAAGAGCTTTAGCGCTCGTGCACAACGTTTTTCCTCCCGGCAATCTCTCCTCCTCGTTCTTTCGCGAGAGAGAGAAAGAGAGCGAGAGAGTCGCGCCATCCGGTTTTTCAAGAGAGAAAGAGAGAAGAGCTTGTACATATGTATGTATAAATATATAAAATGTATGTGGTTGTGTGATGGTGACTAGAATGCCCGATCGTGGGCGTCGTCGTCGTCGTCGTAGTCGTCGTCGTGCGAGGAGCATTATATACATACTATATAACTATACGTATATATATATACGTGACGCAGGAATCGCAGAGCACATACAGGATTCCCTTGCGCTGACTCGACACATACATTTGCCGAGGTTAAAAACATACTATATCTATAGAAGAGAAGGAACAAGAAGAGAGAGAGAGAGAACGTTTTTATATACCTGAATATACATTTATGTGTCTGTGTCTGTGTGGGTTTGAGTGTGCAGGTAAAACTCACCTGGGAACCGACTCGCACGGGTAAACATGCCGTGCTAGATATATGTATACTGAGAGATCGACGAGAATATACATGCCGATTGTGCGTGCAATTCTCTTGCTTTTTTTACACATTTTTCTCTCTCTCTTTTTTTTTTCTTTTATTTTCTTTTCTTTTTTCCTTTTCAAATATTTTGTTTTGGTGCATGATCACTGAATTTTTCAAAGAATTTCAGAAGCTTAGAGGATAAGATGTGGAGCGAAAAAAATTTACGCTCAAAATTCAAAAGTCATCTTTTGGTAGACAATCTTTTAATAAACATTATTTATTTATTGTTTATCTAAAAATAACTTATTTTTTCAAAGAATAGAGAAAAAAGGATAAAAATCCAGCAAAACTTGGCATTTGATTAATGAATATTCATTACTCTCTATTTTTGTTTTGAAAAAAGGGATGAATTGTAATGACAACCTTCATACTTTGAAGCATTTGACGATTCTAAATTAGCTCCAAAGTCAGAGTAGTTCCGTTCACGGTTGAGGGATTCTTAAAAATACATAACGTCTGGTTGAAAAATTTGAGCGAATGAGTTGTATTTTATGTAAAGATGATGTCACATCCCGATAAGTGTGGGAACATTAAAAAAAAAAAAGAAGAAAAAAAAGAGCGTTGAATTTTTACTACTGTATTATATTTTTATATGAGAATTCTGTAAAGGTGAAGATACGATAATAACTTCCAAAACATTTGAGGAATCTTACTTTATTTCCCAACGCAGTTTCATTGACACTTTTGTAAAAATTTAATCTCTTTCTTTTCATTTATTTTCAAATATATTTAACCAATTATATAATTTATAAACAAGCGCAATCTTGACACAGTTAAAAAATTAAACTCGGGAATTCCGAGTATTTCAATGCTATTAAAAACAGAAAATATATCCTGAATCATCATTACGGAAAGTGCTTCCTTCAAAAAAATACATTTTCCCGAAACAAATTATAAATTCTTTTTTAAACGTAAATAAAAGCAACGTTTACGATTGTCAAAAATTCATCAAATAATCCACGTTACAATGACAAGCAGATCAGGTGCATTTGGAATGTTTATATCGATTTCAATTATGTTTTTCAATAAAAAAGAAAATAATTTATTTAATCAAGAAATTGCGTCAAATGTTTGGTACGAGAATTCACTTTCAACTTCATTCAAGGAAAACCTGTTACAATCTAATGAATGAGTAATTCAAGACATTAATACGAGCTCGATAAGAATCTCAGAAAATTCATTATTTCTTCAATGTAGAAAATTTATATTTACTGCTATTGAGATGATTCCAATTGTATTTCCTTCAAATATTTCTGGTGCAACACGTTTCAATCGATAATGTATTATATATTGTGCTTTTTTCAATAAATTTACATGAGTAATTTGCTTTTTTTTCTTGTGTTAATTTTAATAATTGCGAATGTGTAATTGACATTCAATACAAATGAATCATATTTTGAAATAACATGACAATTGTAATGATAAAAATTTTAACGATCTTTTTTAATAACGTTACTTAATTAACTTTTATTAATTGGTAATAACAATTATTGCTCTTTAATTATGCTATTATAGAACAAAAAAAAACTATTCCTTTAGTTTTACTGAGTATTAACCAACCACGTAATTGAATGCAAACAATATGCTAAAAATATTTGAATAATCGATCGAATATTTCAATCAGGTAGTTTGGAAAACAATGAACGATTTTGACGATCATAAACGAAAAACCTGAAACGATGCTAAGCTAGTTATAATCCACTGGTCGAAATGAAAGTAAGAAGAAAAGTATTTGTCAAACGAATCTGGGAAAAATAGTTACCGATTTCGCCAGCGATCGGCTCTAAATAAATTCAACGAAAATGGCTAAAAGAGCCTTAATTCCCAGAATAATCAGAGTTGCGTAATTAGAAGATTGTCACACTATACCAGGCAAGGTATATAAACCACATTATATCTTCCTGCGCTGCACTTTTACGTATACACATACGCACCTTATATTGAACTATAGAGCCAACTTTTTTTCTTTTTTTTTTTTTCAAGGTGTGTACAAAGGAAGTCGCGAGTCGCGATACGTGCACGACATATAAAAATATAATCAAAGCGAATTTTATATATACGTACACACGTTGCCAAGGACTTTTAATCAATCTTTATCTGTATTTTAAAAAGCGATTATTCGTGTCCGTCCTTAACCCTAAAGAAGCCTTGTGAATACAACTTTAAAATTCCCTGGAGAATAACACACGCAAATCTAGTTTTCAATGAGGCGACATGGATCATGTATTTTTTTTTAGTTTTATTTTAGCGTTAAAAAAAAATGAAAAATTTATATCAATAAGTTAAAATGAAAATAACGTTCTCCATTGAGATCGATTCGAATTTCTGGAGTATTTGTTATGAATTTACACTTGAAAATATTGATCTTTGTTCAATATTCGGAGTTTTAGTTTTTGAATTTACTACAGTTTAAGTTGATCACCTTCCACATATTGCAGATTGTTTAAAGTTTAAAATAAATATTTACACATTTTGTGTACACATGAAAAACAATATGTAAATGAAAAAAATTCATCAACAACGTTAATTTAAAAATTTTGAAGAATATTGTACAAATTTTGTTTGATTTAAAATCATGAAGAAATAATGTATTTAACATTGTAGTTCCTGCTTGAATTTAAGCTGCTTATTAGAAGCTAGGCACATAATGTACCTGTGCAATTATAATTATCGGTACTTGAGGGCTACGAGAGCAGGAACAACAACAAAATAGCATAGAAAACGTCAACGAGGTAATTAGTTGCTAATTGACTCATTAAAAGTAATTGCTTAAATCCTCATTTAAAAATTTTAGCTTTAAACTTTTGCTTCCAAAAGCCAGATTATTTACTTGATTTGCAAAACAAAAGCACCGATAATAAAAGCCAAAATAAAAATCTCTCCCCTCCTGTTGAATAACCCAGTGTCCTTAATTTGCGAATTTCGCAATTAACGTCTGCGAGGGGGGGATGGAACATTAATGATAAACTCTTTTAATAGACTTTTAAAAGTTTTAGGGAAAACTGATCGTCGATATTAAATTTATGATCGCTAGTAAAATATTATAATTTGCTAATAACCGGCTACCGGAGTTTAGTATCGAAAACTTTGTAATTACCTTAGGATTGGTAATTGGAATTTCGTTTAAAAATTTAAATATCAAAGTTGGATTTTTTTAGAGATAAATTTTGCGCTCGCTTAGTTTGGATGTTAATGTTAACGATCTTTATTAGTTAATGGAAAATTTCATCATCAATATATTTTACTACTAAAATTCAAAATAAATTGTAAGTACTTTTGTAGTAAAATAATTTGTTGAAAATAAAAGTGAAAAATTTTAGAATAACAATTTTAAATTCTTGTTAAAATATGTAAATCTTATAGTTGTGGTACCGGTCTTCCGAAGATTGTTTGATTACAGCTAGAATATTTTCGAGATTTTACTAAAGATTTCCTTCATATAATTACAAAATCATCATCTTAGACTTTTAATTTCTGTTCGCCAACTTAAAAAAAAAACTAAAAAACTGAATAAATTCGTACCAGTGAAGGGTCTTAAGAATCCTCATGGCGTGCTCTCTCTTGCTCTTCTCAAAGTCTCATGGACTTTATTTGAACTCCCAGCAACAGTATGTATATAAGCACCAGCAACTTTCTTGTCAGCAGCAGAGATCACTTTTTATTAAATTATTTATTTATTACAAACCTCACCTAACTAAAAAAAAACGAAATAAAAATAATCTTCACAAATTTCTAGCTTTTGTCAAATCACATCCCCCGTCACTTGGTATCATAATTTTTGAACTTTGGTAGCACACAGTACGTACAAATTATAAAAAGGCGCGCACAAAACGTTGAGATGAGTAATATATATATACGCGACCGGTTTTTTTTTTTTTTATTCTTTCTTGGACAGAGTCGCCACAGCAGCCAGCCAGCGAGCAAGCAAAAGCTTTAAGGCAACTACCTTATAGCAAGACAGGTATTCCGGTGCTCCGTTAACCGGCTTAATTGCACCCTCGCTCTCGCTCTTTTGGGGCCTCTCGCGCGCGCGCAAATGCGCACTCACGCTGCTTATTTTAGTTTTATTTTCCCTTTCTTAATTTTCAAAATTCTTTAACTTTTTCTTTCTAAAAAAAGCGGGAAAATTTACTTTCGGCACTTTTTGTCTAAACGTTAAATTATTACACGGCACTGAAATCTGTTCACTCGATCGGTATCGTATCGCGTCATTTTCTCTTTTGCAAATCGGTTGTATTATTTCTCCGACTATTCTTTATAATACTCTAAAGAATACAGGAGATGTCATTAGAGTGGCACATTAATAAACGAAGCACAATTGTTTTGAATTTATATAAAAAGCCTGCGTGGCTCATATGTATGTGTGTAATAATGAATGTTTTTTTTTTTCATTAAAGTCCTGAGAACATATAAAAATCGTGCGAGCGAGCGGCGTCGCTCGGGCAAGACTGAGTTTGTTGGCTTCGCTTATACCCCCGTATACGTATAGTCGATAGTCGTCGTCGTCGTCGTAGTCGGTTGCCGCCGCGCTGCTGCACCTTACCCGCCCCCTCCGTCTCTTCTTTTTCTCCCACTTCTCTTCTCTCTTTCTCTCTCTTTTGCTTCAACTACCACATTTTGTCCTGCTCTCTCTCGCTCTTTCTCTCTTATTTCTTTCTTCCTTTTTCTTTCTCTCTTATATGTTTGTATATATATATATAGATATACATGCACGAGTCTCTCTTTCTTCCTTATATACATTTGTTCGTTCGTTTAGCTGGCTTTTGCAGCGGAGAGGCTAAAGTTTTTAACGTTGCCGTGCGGTAAAACTGAGAAACGATCGTGTGCCAAGCTCTCTCTATCTTTATCTTTTGCAACAGAGAATTTTCGACTCTCTTTTTCTCTCTCTCTCTTTCTATATCTAAAGAGGGAAAGAGCAATGCAAGAAAGTTGAATTTCAATTCGATTAGAAGAAATTTTCATTGCGACAGCGAAATTGTTTGCCGATGATTTATTACCTTTTTCGCGGGGAATATATTGTTGATTATTTTACTGTACGTATGACTATTTAAACTTGGCATTATACGGAGCAATGATTGTACATGTTTTCCAACTTTTAAAATAAGTTTTTACTTTTTCTATTTGCTGCTGTGCTGGTACCGATCCATAAATTCGAAAATTTGAAATTTCATATTTAATTCGACTTTTTTCAAAGTACTCGTACAATTTATTTCATAGAATATGATTTATAAAAACGATTTTTTTTTTTATTAAAAAAACAAATTTATGTCAGTGTGATTTTTCGAATTCAACTGTAAAAATGAGTCTGTTTTCACGGTGCATGTAACGCACTTTTTTTTTTTTTCATAATGCACGAGAAACTCTTGGTTCTCACGAAGGTACGTAAGAATCTCGCTCGTTTCATCCGTTACTTGTCATTCTATTTGTTTCATCGAATCTTAGAAAAAAAAAATAACTGCCTCGGCTGATTAAAAAGTGAATCAACGGAGCTGGATTAATCATTTTCGCTGATTTGTTAAGTAAACATTCAACTAGATTGATGAAAATGACACATTTGTCATGTTGCAACGTTTACTGGTGGTTTGAAATTTTTATTTTTCAGTACTTTTTTAATTAATAAAAAAGGTTTTATTCAACAAGAAAGGGTACATTCAACTCGAATAAAAGTTCAATATTCCATCCTGACTGCATACTAACATTTCTTCTTATCACTGAACCACAACTGTTCCAAAAAAATGTTTTCTTTTTGTTTTTTTTTTTCCAATTTGAGAAAAAGCAACATTATCCAACCCTTTCCTTTATACACACGCACTTACGATTTCTGTCTCATGCAAGACCATTCATTTTACGAACAGTACAAGAGAGAGAGAGAGAGAGACTACTCTCTTTCTCTCTTTTTGCATTTACCATCTTTTCTCTTCTTCTTGTCCACAAAAATGGCCGCAATATGTATGTATATATAGACTCCTTTCCTTTTTTTTTATCCTTTTCCTTCTCTCTTTTCTCATCGGAATCTTCTATCTTTCTTCATCCAAGAGCTGGAAAGAGCGTGCATTGTTCCTTCTTGGTTTATACAGAAGGTTGCTTCTTCTTTTTCTAGCATATACATATACACACATACAGATGCACGCGCTAGTGCCTGAGTATATTTTATATATGGCTCTTTTGTCAACTCTTTTCGAGTTTTTGTCCTTTTTATTTAACTTGTACGTCGTCTTTGTGCGGTTTTTCTTTTTCTTTATATATATATATATATATATATATATATATATATATATATATTTTTTTTTTTTTTTTTCTCTTAAAAGGCAGATGTGGAAATGCTGATAAGACTGAGGGAAAGAGATGCTTCGAGAGGTATCTGTCGTAAGGATGAATATCTTCAATGCTGGAGTGGAATATATTCTTTGTGCGAGGAGTTTTTTAACCTGTGGATAATGACGTATTTACTTGATGGACGTTTTTCTGTTTTTTTGACGTATTTATAAATTTCATGTTTTTATCTTTTTTTTTTTTTTTTAATTTATGCCAGTAAGTATTGTATACGTTACTTAGCTGATTCGTAGTACTAAATTTTAGTCTAATTTTCTCAATTTTCAATGTACAATTTTCATTTTCACGTCCTCAAAAAAAACTTTACAATTGAAAAGTTGAAATTCGCTAATATAATTAAACAATTGTTTTATATTAGAACTTTAAAAAAACAATGAATATTTTTGAAGAAAATTGTTTATTAAAATGAAATTTGAAAAAGAAAGCGGCATTTACTTTCGTTAAGCCTAGAAAATGCAGAAATTTTATTGAAAACATACCTTCACCACAGTTTAAATAACAACGTCTATTTGCGAGAGGCTCGACATCATTATGCGAAACATCTTAGTTCTAAAGAACAAAATTACAGCGTATACGTATATATGCCTCTATGAAAAAAAAGAAAGAAAAAAAATCTAGAAGATTAAAGTGCACACAGACATGTAAGCGTATACTCGCTTATTATTAGAATAAGTTATTAATCAGCTTGTACACTGAGAGAGATAAGTGTAGTAATTTTTTCCTCAGAGAAATTTGCCATAAGCACATTTTATCTCTTTTAGCTTAAACTTAAAAAAAAATTTTTAAATAAAAACATTAGTTTCCAACAATGAATGGCTTTTCTTTTTTGCTGTGGTATTTTCACATATCCTTATTTTCAATGTGGTCGGTTTGGTTAACTTTTACTTAATTTTTCGATGGATGAATAAATCGAGGCGTTTATGAAGAAAATTTTTATGGGAAATTAATGTAAATTATTTAAATAATAGGTTTAGGTACGTAATATTCCATTTAAAACTTTATTTTCACCTGTTTAGTATTTTTATGAAAAATCACTTGTGATACTAAAAAGCATTTTACTCATACCGTGTTTAAGGACATGCTATTTTCATAAATATCTTATGATCTTTCACTTTTGGTTAATCAAGTCCTTAATATGGAAAAATTTTAATAATCTTTTTCAAATTATTTCAATAAACGTCATTTAAAATAAAAACTAAATTAATTAATCAGAATAATAATTTACCCTTCAACCCACAGACCAATTGTAAAAAGAGCAAATTCTTATTCCATAAAGACAAAGTTCGAGGATCGGTTAACGCGAGCGCGAGTCGCAGCATCATCGGTCGAGCGTTGAAATCTCTCTCTTCTTCTTTCCTTTTTCCACTGTGTGTATATATACATACACAACAAACCCCCATATACATATACACACGTATAGCCATTCTCGTGCGATTTATGCGTCGAGATGCATACTTTTGCCGAGAGTAGAGAGAGAGAAGGTGTGTGTATATATATATATATATACCTCGCGCTCTGGAATCCCACAGCTGATTCGCCAAAGCAAACTCGGCTTTTTCAAGGTTGTAAACCAAGCGATCTTATGGCTTATAGCTCTCTTTCAGTTTTTAAGCCAAGCCTTTTCGTTTCTCTTCTTTTAAGCTTTTGTCGATCCTCCATGCCGTAAGAGCTGCTGCTGCTGCTGCGTCAACCTGATCTCTTAGTTATTTGCCTTTTTTTCACGCGATACAATAGTTTTTCCGAACTTTTAAAGTATCAAATTTTTTTCATGTGCAAGGATATATTTTTTCTAAGAAAATAAACCTGATCTGTTTTGAATAAGTGAAGTGCCAAGTTTTAAAATCTAATGATTATAAAATTCTTCAATTTTACACCTTTTTCGAAAATTAGTAGCTAATATGTCAAAAAAAATCCACATTCTATATCCAAAATCTTTTCGATTGACACGAAAACGTATCTCACATTCAATCAACCTCAACCACTAAAAAAAATATTCATATAAATATAAAATCCAGGAAAATAACGCCTCGAGCAATGCATGTATACACAAGCAGAAAGAAAATCGACAGGTTAAATATAAAATCCAAACTGTGTATACACATAATATGTGTCGTATCAATTCCGTTAACGTGCTTGTATGTGCAACTCGATCGATCGATGCACACACATAACTATAGGTACATTGCCTCGCGGGCTGTATATTTGCATTCGTCAATATTCAATTCTTTATTGCACGCTAGCTGCGAAGAACCACCTGTTACGCCTTCTGCGCGCCATACGACGACGGCATCGACTTTGGAAAAGGCGGCCAGAGCAAATTTTTCGCTCGGCAATATCGATATAACGTTTAAGCTGGTTTATATTTTCTAGTTTAAATTATACAAGATTTTAGTTTTCTCCGTGTAATCAGAGATCGAGGTTGAAGAGTTTTGATGGAAAATTTTAAGAGGGTATATAGGTTTGTAATTCTGAATTGATTATGAATGGTTTAATTTCAGGATATGTTATATTAAAATTTAATAATCAACGAAATTTTGAATGAAAATATTAATAATTCAATTGTTAGATATTTGTTGATTCTATTGTATTACAAAACGATTATGTGAAAATAATATACATAATGCTTATCATTTAAGCTATCTGTTGAATATTTAAAATTAACATTAAAATTCATATCCATTTTATGTTAAATTCATCAATGCATTTATATTTTACTAAAGAGTGTAAATATTGTAAATAGAAAAAGAACAAAATTTCATCGTTTGAAACCAAAATACTAAAAACAACAAAAAAAACTGCACTCAACTTTTGAAAGAAAAATTCCCAAACATGCTCTACATAAGCCTCATCCAGTTATCACACCTGAATTCTCATTCCTCTCTGGGGGTGTGTCTTAAGGGCACACAAAAATCATCTCGGAGCCTTGAAAAAAATATCGAAGGGCGCGCGTCAGATCAAAGAACATCTTTTCTTAGATTTTTTTTTCTTTCCATCTATCCAACGTCTAAAACGAAAGATGCAGGTATACCTGGAATTGGGCATTTAAAAGAAAATAAGAAAAGAGAAATTCTAAAACGTAGGACACGACTTTTAAAAGCCGAGTTTTATAGGCTTTGCAGGTGACGTTTTCGTGGAGAATTTTTCAAATAAGAGAAGAGAGAAGGTTAGACGATCGAAATGATAATCCTTGTATATATATGATTCCTTTTGTTAAGGGTATGCTTTTACGAATTGGTCGATTCAGGTATATCGTAATCATGTATTGAATATCGTCACCGCACATTCTCACACCTGAGATGCACAGAATAATATTGTTGACTTCTTTTAATATTGTTTTGTAAGAAAATATAGGTTCTTTTTATAAAGGGAAAAGAATAATATGATTTATTTTGTTATTTTCATGGAACTTTTCACTTTGGAATTAAAGTAGAGAAGATTTTTTTGAGAATCTATACGGATGGATATGAGAAAAATTCTGAATTCTTATTATTACGGAAACAGTTAAAATAATCGATTAAAAGTGCTTTCCCTGTAAAATGTGATTTAAAATTTTTTAATTTTATTTGCAGAATGTAAAAAATTCCACATGTTAATAATTAATTATGAACTTGACGGTACACAATAACAGAAATATTTAAGTAAAACCATACAATTAAAAACGCAATAAAATATGCGAAAACGAAACAATGCATACCATGCATAAAAATCGATAAAAAGGGACGCCAAAGCACCGCGTACAACAATAATCAAACGATACTCGGCTCTCCGCAATAACAGAATTTAAAAAAAAAAAAAAGGAAAAAGAAGGCAAAGTAATACGAAATAAAAAAAAAAAAAAGACTATTTATCCCGTGCGCGGTAGGCGCGCTTCCGCATAGCCTCACGCTTAAATTATAACCCGTGGCACAGTATACAATAATAATTGAGTGGTAAAACAAGAGCCGTGTATACCACGGATGACAAGTGTACGGGCATTTATATTATTATTTAAACTCATAGCCGCGGAGGACTCTTCTTCCTATCTTATCAAAAGCCGGCTCGTATTTAAAATACCGTGATGCGTGCGCTACGATTTTGCCTATACGCTCGTGCGTCTTGAGTAACGTCGTTATTTTTCACGCATAGATATCATGGACATAAGAATCGTGCTATTGCGTTTGATTGCATGTCAATGGTATACGGATAAAAGATTTATTTATTTTTTTAATCAACGGGTCGAGCGTTAAGTGTCAAGTTAATCGATTTTTCTTCTCTTTATTTACATAGCCATTGCGTTTATTATTTTATTAATGATAAGGTTAAGCGTTGCAAATTGTAGGCATAAGATTTGTTTTATTTATAGATTTGTAAGCCGCGAACGCTAGATTGAAATGCCGTGCAATTAAACGCGTGTAACGGTTAAGCTTGATAATAAAAATAAAGCTTGTTTTTTTTTTTAGATTTTTAATAAACATTTATGAATATTAAAGTATACAAGTTGTGAGTAAATACATATAATTTATGTTTGATTGATCAATGAAATTTTACACTGAAAATTTCTACAAGCTTTTTAATGAATTTTCATTGGATTCTGATATTTCTATTTATAGAAAATTTTTCAAAAGTGTTTGGAATTGTAGGTCACATTATACCTAACTGTACAGAGAAAAAGAATTCATACGAAAAAACTGTACAATATTCGATCGAGCATCATCTAATTATCCTTTAAACTCGATATCTCAGAATTCGTCTCATTGAATATCTCGGCAAAAAAGAAAAAGGTATGAATAAAAAAATAAATCAATCTATGCATCGTCGATCGATCTAACCAACAAAGGGAAGAAAAATAAAAGGAATAATAAGCCCATTATATGATTGAATTGAACAACAGTAGACAGTAGGAGTGTATATAAGCAAAACAGCATCGGAAAAAGATCTTTATATTGTCTACAATAAAAAGACTCCTGTGCTCTTCCCACGCCGAGAGCTACGAATGCGTCGAGAGAAACCAGATTCTTTCTCCTCTCTGTGCGCAAAATCTCGCTTTCATTTTTAAGACTCGAAAATTCTCGGTATTTCGGCGGGGTCCAAGGTCCCTTTATTTTTTTTGTTCCGGAAAAGTTTTTCTCTGAGAAAGGAGATGGAAGAGAAAAAAGGCACGTAACGGATATTATGATTTTTAATTTTTCTCTCGCTATTTCTTCTTGCTTGTGAGAAAAATTTAGCGTTTCATACCGAGACGCGTGTACTTCTTATCGCGCGTAACTCTTATCTCCTCGTCGTACATACATTATGACACGAGGAATCCTTGGTTTATCGGATTTTCACTTTTTTATTATTATTATTATGTGTGTGTGTGTGTATTGCTTGAAAAGAAGTCACACGAGTCTGGATTTATAATTGCAAGTTATAAGCATTGAAAGTTCATAGAGCTGCAAGTGGGAAAGTAAAGACGACAGTGAATGAAAAAAAAAGTAAAAGTTTTCTTTTTTTTTCCAGTTACTAATTATCCTTATTTACAAACACCAAGAAAAATATTCTTCATTTTTAAAATCGCAAATTGACAATCAAATCATATCCTAACTTTCACGCAATAAAATATTTATTCGCCAACTTTTCTTTAATTTCATTAAAATTCTCTCCAAACAGACACACGATACGACATTACATAATCGGTAATAAAACATTTACCATCGCGTAAAAAACTACAGAGCGCAAATTACAGTTTTGCGATATTACTGATAATCAAATTCACATAATTCGCGCAGCTCTCGCAGCGCACGTGGGAGCTTAGGGAAAAAAAAGAAAAATGCCAAGAATTTAACATGACTCCGCTCGCCGGTGTCTTCGGCGTAACGAGAATACCTATTTTATATATGTTAGCGAATAATTTCATCGAATAGCATGTGCGCTTATCGTGTATCCTGTCGTCAAATTTATTAAGCGAAAGCCTCGCGTTTCGATCAATTATTTTATCGGATGAAAAAAATTTCTGATTTTTTTCGATTGTTGAAAGAAGGCGCGCTATCTGTTTTATTGTAATTGTCGCTGTAAATGATAAAGTTTCATCGCTCGCTTTTTTTATCTTTTCCGCGAGTTATACTGAATATATTTGTGGATAAATTTTTTGGTATAATCTTTCAAATACTAAAATATTTGAAAAAATTTTTGATTAATTAACTCGACTCATTTTAAAGATAATCTTTAAGATCAATAAACATCAATATTTACATTTGCAATTACTATTCTGTCTTACAACATGAAATAATAAATTAACTTTCTCCAAACAGCGATTCTTAAGTTTCAAACAGGTATTTTATCAGTGATTTTTAAAGAGAATAAAAAATATCATCTATTTATCCTTATTTACTTATGCCCGTACATAACAAGCTCAACAATGTCTCGATAAGTCATCAACAAGAGTGTATCTCGTTACGCCCAAACGTCAAACAAACCAAGCATCTATATAATGAAATTGAAAAAAAAAAAAAACAAATCCAAACAGCGATTAGAAGTTGTATAAACATAAAACAAATCACCTGCTACAAAGATGCGGCAAGTTTCTGATGCGCTCGTAGTAATCGCGGCAGACATCGCGACAACGTCCAGTGCAATTCGGCACTATTGCATCCCAACTTTCGGTTATCAACGACACCATACTTTTTTTTTATCGTGCTCGATGCTTGATAATAACAAACGCGATTAAAAACTTTATTTTTCTTATTTACACGCATAAATACATATCCACGGGTCAACGTACCACTACGTTACAGGTAAAACGAATAAAAGAAAATAATCGAAATTAAACATTTTTTTTCTTTCTTTCTCTGTGCACGCCTTTTAAGGTTAACATTCAATAACAACGCGTTATAACTATGTTCGTGGCATCGCGAGCACTGTAATACCATACACCGTTTTTTATCATATTAACTTTGCACCTGATATCAAAATTTCTTATCTTAAACGCCGCTGAGCCTGTGTACGTGATTTCCCTTCTCTTTTTATCTACGTACGTATACACATGTGTACGTGAACTACGAGGAGAGATGTCGTGATAGATAGAATTCTGGGATATATATATATATATATATATATATATATATATATATATATATATAATACAGTAAATATGAGTGAATAGAATAAGATTTTCTTTTATACGCGCTGGGATATAATGGAGATGAAAGTAGACGAATTTCTATTGAATATCTGTTATTAAAAAATACTTCAGAACTGTACTCGGAAGGAATTTTTGTTATTTAAATATCTTATAGCTTTGGTGAATTAGAAAAATTTCTTAGACGCGAATTTTGTGTATTTCTTAATGTACAATTATTACGATTTCCATCTGGATTGGATATACGACGATCTATAGAAAAGTGAATATGATAGCGTTTCCTTTGTTTATTAAATTTCTTTAAAAAATAAAATTAAACTTTAATCATCGTTAAATAAAAAATGTAGGTTAAGACTTGGCTGCATACTTTATTACTGACTAATCGACGCGATGTATTTGTACGAATTATGAAACATTATCTCTGGCTCGTGTAAGATAATTTCAAACATTGCTTTTTACTTTTAAATAATGGAAATGCCGAGTATATTGGTTTATTCTAAAAAAAAACAATTTAAAATCATGATCCAGTTTTTTATTTTTTATTTTCAAAAAATCTATCATTCATTGATCTTCTTTATTCTTGATAAAACTTTTTTTTTTTTCAAAAAATTGAATTTTTTAAACGCGATCTACTTTTCCACTGTTTTGTCATCTCTTATCTTCATAAGAACCTCATTTTGCGTTTTAGTCAATGAGCCGCGTGTGCGGCGTGGGCGGAAATACTATATAATTATACAATAGCAGGCGCGTGCTCAGCCATATGCGCAACTTTTTTTTTCTTCTTTCGTTCGCCAGATAATATTATTTTTTCCACGCTGCGTTGCGTCGGTGAGTCATTTCGTATATAAAGTCCGTGTAATTTTGGACGGATTATCGATTTTTCCGTACGCAGCAATAACATTATCGCAATTGTAAGTTTACCCTGACATTCGATACGAGTGAGGGTTATTAATCAAATATGGGAGGCATAAGTTGATATGTTAAATTGTTTATACTGGGGAAAAATTTAGTTTCGTTTATGGGGTGTTGGTGTATAAATTAATATCATTTCAAATGTGTAACCTTACGTCTGCACTCGACGATATATTGTATTCCGTTCATGATCTTTGGCTATGAATTTTAAATCACGCGACCTTACTGGGTGATTCCATATTGCATTGCTTGTTTTTATTGGAGGATTTTGAAATCGAAACAAGAGATTCAGGACGGAATGTAAACTGGATATTTTTTCTCACCTTTTATATGTTTATTTACACATTTTTTCTTTTTGAATAAATCCGTATAGATATTATTGTAATTAACCTACACTTGACAATGAAAATCAACTTTATCAAGAGATTGTACGGATAAACCTTTTCTTTCTTTTCATTAAAATTGATGTAGAAATAAATTTTTTCTGTATTCTTTAACTTACGTGATGAAGAGGATTAAAAAAAGTAACGATGCTTGACTCACCTGTAACATAAAAAACATAATAATTAAACACCTATAAGCTGCATGATTTGCGAGTAATGTAAAATAATTGTTAATCAATTGTATACTAAGCTATTGTTTAAGTAAGAACGTAAGCATTTAAAATTAGAATTATTTAAATTTTTTAATTGCTCAAGCGATAGAAAAAAAAAGTTTCTTTGTTTCTAATCTTTTAGCCTGCCTAATTAACATGTTTATTATATTGGACTAAACCTAACCTATACGAAAAAAAATAAGTTTTCAAACTCGAAAAAAATATTCAAGTTTCATTATCCTCATAAATCCATTCGAATAGTTTTTCCTTCGGCTAAAAATCAAGGCTGAATTTATTTAAAGCTCGAAAAATGTAAATTGTGAAATCTCCAAAGAGCGGAAACTTGGTCTCGTGCAGCCGAAAAAAAAAAAGTACCTGGTAAAGGTAACTTTCGCTTTAATAGCAGGGCCCTCCTTATTGTTGCTGTTATTTCCGACACCCCTTTTTATTTTTTTACACAGGAAAAGGAAGCGGGAAGAATATATAATAATAATAATCTCCCCTTCTTTTTTTTTTTTTCTTAAATAACAAATCCGCATTGTAGATAAGGACGTAATGAATGAAAATATAATCAAGTCTTAGTTTCGAGTGTGTGTAAAAGGATGGACGCGCTGCTTGTTTTTCCCCTCTTTGTGTCAGGTGCGTTTCACCCTCTACTGACTTGGTTTCGTTACTATCTACATTTTTTTCGTTTGTTTTATTATCGTTTCTACTTGAGGTAGCAAGGAATTGAGTGTATTTTTACATTTTAGGTTTTATCGCAGGATACAGTAATTTTGTAAAAAGTTCATATTTTTTTTTCATTTATGAAAGTTCAAAATGTATAAAAATTTTAAAAAATAATCAAAAACGTATTTTTTAATAAAAATTTTTATTGAGAAATTAATTTTGAAAAATTTTGTATTGTTAAATCAGGAAAAGGAAAGGCAATAATACACGTTAACACCTGAATCATTAATCGAAAAACTTTTCCATAAAAATTCACCTGCTTCTATTGAAGAAAAAAAAAATCAATCTTAATTCAAAATTGTAACACTCATTTAAACGACATTAACAAATATTCCTATTAGTCCACGTCAATCATCTTTCATTCACGATGAGTAAGCCAACAGCACGAAAGAAAAAAAGAGAAAAAGAAATTCAAAATTCCAAGCATCTTTTAAAACTCTCCTTAAAAATCTCTTTCCATACCATTTTCAAAATACATCTTCCCCCTTTATCCCTTCTCCTTCGTTCTCGGTCGCCTATATCCATCTCTTTTTAGTTTTTTTTAAAATTTTATTTTCGTGAATCCTGACCCATCTCTCGAGTCTCTCCCTTGGAATAACAACAGGAAGCGCAGGTGCGTTAGGGCAGCAAGTTATACACACACAACCTGCGTCGTCACGCGCGTGTTTACAGCCAAGGGAGAGAGCATAAGTCTAGCCACAAGAGACTTTTCCATTTGCTGCTGACGCTGCCGGTGCTGCTGGGTTTTTACAGGGAGAATGAAAAGAACAGGTTGGAAACATATTGTAATGGACTTAAAGGGAGCTAACTATATAATGCTCGAAAAAAAAAAAAAATTTTTTTCTTCTTTTTATTGCTTTGAGTTTTTCTCGTTTTTTATACTGAAAGGTGGATGAGTCAGTTTCGTGTTACTGAGGTTGGATTGTTAATGAGACAACGATAGATTGGGATTTTTGGTGATTAGGTGATTTTTATTTGTTAAATAATAGAAAAGCAAGTTTTGAATCTAATTGCATCGTCAAAGATTCTTGAATAATTTTTCTGTTTTTACACTAAGCAAACACCATATATTTGCGCTTGAAGGCTGATGGTAAAAGAAAAATTTTTAAAACGCAACAGGAAACAATATTTTATTGCTTACCTCTCTTTCTATATACAAATAAATCAACTCGTGGCATGATAATAAAATAAAGTTTATAACATTAATGTAATCAAGAAAGAAAAAAAAAATAAACTAAACAGCGTATATATAACACGATAAATTATTTTTTCATCAGTTTATGTATCTCCAATAACTCCCACTCCTCGCTCCTTTGGAAAAATGCATCAAAGAACAAGACAACGGCGGAGCTCAGGAACCTGACGATAAACATAGAAAAACCTCACATTAAAATGAAAAAAAAAAAAAATTGAAAAATAAAATAAGCTAATGCAATCAATTAATTGAATATCCAATTGTTTTTTACAATTCTATTTTACGCTCGGTTATCCGTTATCGAGCGGCAAAAAATTAATGACGATAAAATTGTTTTTCTCATTAACAATTTACGGGCTCCGTTTATCGAAAATTGTTTTGTGCGGTTTGGTCTAATTTTTGTCTGCGCGACACTTAAGCGACGTGTACCTCATTTTGTAATTTATTAAATAATCTTTTGTGAAGAAATTTTTTTTTTGTCAAGGATTTTACAATGATAGGGATAACGCAAAAAGTAAATGAATTTTACGCTTTTTAAAGAAAATTAGCAAGGCTCGTCGCGTTTTTTGTCGGGCGAAATTGTTTCTATGAAAGCTTTTTCAATGAGATGAAATTAAATGGTTTTATGCTGAGTGTTATACAGCGAAGCATAAATCATGAGCGTAATTTGAGCAATTTCAAGACTTAGTTTTGCTTTTTTGCCAGTCGGTTACATGAAAAGTGTAAATAAATTTTTAGCGCTTTTTACGTTTGTTTTTTAAAAAGCTATATTTTTTTTTTGTTTTGAATGACTTACTTTTTTAAAATATCGTGTAAATTTTATAAAATTTATCACGTTACATACTTTTTTTCCATAATTGAAAATTTACGATCGGTTATATGGCTTGAAATAAATGATCGAGTTACTAAATCGTCATGCATATAAATGTACTAACAAAATCGAGTGATTATTTATCAGTATTCCAATCTGAAATTTTCATCTCACAGTTTCCAATAAAAAAAAAGTTTCTCTTTGTATATTTACAACCGCACAAAACCAATTGCGTAAAAGGAAAGATAAAAAAAAGCCGGCAACGTACCCCGAAGAGGTATAGTTATTGCAAGGTAGAAACAAAAAAAACAACAAATTTTTCCCTCTTTTCTTCTGACCGATATGAAAAACTGAAGGAAAAATTTCCAAGCGCCACAACCACAGGCATCAGCGTCAGCATCAGCATCAGCAGGAGCAGCAGCAGTAACAGCAGCATTCAAGAATGGAGAAGAGAAAACGAATGTAGCGAGAAACACGTAGAAAAGAGAAAGAGAGAGAGAAAGAAAGAAAAAGAAAAGAAATGAGTAGTATCGTTCAGGGATTCTCAAAGTCTATAGAAAAAGCAGGTACACTAAGGTGTATGTATATGTGTGAGTGTGTATATAAACGTTTGAATAAGAAACGATGTATAGAGAGAAGGAAAAATGCGCTTTGCGGTGCATCTCAGATATTCCGTCTCAGGTTAAAGAAGAAAGATTGGCTTTTGGGAATGTTGATGGTTTCGAGTTGAAATTTTTCTTTCTTTCTCTTTTTTATTAAGTACTTTGTATTTTTCTTGCCTTTGTTTAAAAGGTTAATTTGTATGAAATGCGGAAAAACAGATGAATTTCTTAAAAGACGTTGATGTAATATGATTCAATGATTATTACTGGATATTATTCAAGGAAATAATAGACATGAGATATAGATATCCGGCTTTTTCAAGTGTTGGATGTTATTTACATATTCTTAGTTTAGTCGTATAAAGTATAATAAGAAAATTTGAATAACTTATACAAATTTATTAAAATAATCTAATTGTATTTATTTAATGGAAGTTAGAATTTTTTCAATAGCACAATTGAAATATTTCTTTATCAAATAATATATTGACAATTAAAAAAAAAATTTTTTAATTTTTTTGTAAAAAATAATAATAAATTATGTACGATTTCCATGACAGAAGTGGTATTATTTTATATAAAGATATGAAAACCCAAATTTCCCAAAAACACATCTAACACAAAAATGACGAAATATTCAAAAAGACTAAACTTCAAAATTTTTTTCATCATTTCAATCGTAACAATACTTTTACAACAAGTTTCGATCTACCTTAAGTGTAATATTCGAAATTAATTTTTATTTTGAAATTATGAAGAACTTGTAGATTTATCTTTTAATCCTTAAAAAAAAAACTAAAATTCATCAAGCACCATAATCTAAATCCATCTTAAATAAATTCCTCAAAATAAATTTTCATTAAAGTCCTATCGTTTAAAAAGTGATGTGGAAAATCCCATCTGAGCAGGTATATTACACACAAGAGTTTTTAGTTTCTCTCTCTCGTCCTCTCGTGGCCAGAGGTTCTCAAGGTACATATTCCTGTAATATATACAAGCGCTCACGTTCTCACCTTTATATACACTTTTTTTTTCTTCTTATATACACTATATATCCGAGAATCTTTACGCGAACGGTTACTGCAAATTCAAATCGTGCCGTAGCGTCTCTTTTCTCTCTCTCTCTCGTTTATCTTTAGGTTTTTTTCTTCTTCTTTTCTTTACTTTTTCTCTCTCTCTCTCTCGAGAGGCTAATGACGAAGCCTCCATCCGTACTACACATTATGATGTACGACGAGCATAGGTCGTTTTGTAACCGAGGACTTTGCGTGAAGTGAATTTAGTATGAGAGCATAAAAGATTGATTTTTGATTATGGGTTGTAGGTGATGTGGTTTATTTTCTTCTTTTTTTTTCATTTTTATTTTTATTTCAACGATTTATTAGGCTCGAAAAGTCTGGAGATATTGATGAGATTAAAAAATAAAAATTATTCTCTTAGTAGTGCGTGATTTTTCAAAATTTACATTATTAAATATTAATTTTAAATTGTATCTATGAAAATTAATTCAAAATTACTGTTTAACATTTTTTGACATGTACTCTTGAAATTCTTATTCTCAATTCAGGTTTTTCTATTATATAAGACTCTAAGCTCAATCATCTTAATCCTCAACCTTTTCAATTTTTGATCGACGGTTCAAAAAAATTTTGATAAAAAAAAAATTTTTGATTAATGATGACTTTGTCAGCGTCATTTCGTCAAGGTATTCATATATACCAATAACTCGTTAATCAATATTATTTTCACGAAACTATTCTATGCCTACATGATCATCCTAGAAAAGAAAAAAAGTAATATTGATCGTTATTTTTCTTTTTGTCTCGTTGCACTAATGTTAAATGTATGATGCATTATTCTACTAGCTCGGGAACAAGACCAGAATATCAAAGCTCAAACTTTGATTTCCTTCGCCAAACTCATGGAGGTCAGGTGTCGTTAGAAATTTTTAAAATAACAACTTTCAGCGCATAGATCCAAACCAATAACGCTTACCTTTTCACGAAAACGCACGAGATCCAAGCTTAATTATTAAAAATAAAATTTTTTAGCTTTACTTTATAAAATTTTCCAGAAATCAATATTTTAATGTGTAAATATACATGCATATCCGTGTGCGTTTGAAATGTACTTTTTAATTTCAAATAATTGCATTTAATGAATAAAATTAGAGAAAGTAATAAATTTCAATTAAAAACGTACAATGCACAGCATAAATTACACATCAACGTTTAAAAAAACCTAACGTATCCGTAACTGCAGCGTTAATCCGTACGTGTAACTATAAAAAATAAATCTGCAATTCATGAAATTAAAATTTCTTATGTAGTTTAATGTTAATTCAAAACGAGCTTATGAATTAATGATAACGAACCAGTTTATAACTGTTATTTTCATTAGCACGAGCATCTAAAAATATTTCAAGCGCGATATTAAGCGGTGTATATAGATTTTGAAAAAAATTTTAAGCGAACAATATGGAAAGGATGTGCCGTGGATGTGCTTGAATCAATAGTCGGTTGTACCTTACACCATTAGCATCACCAATACTCATCATTATTACAATAGAAACATTTCATGCAGGTATGCATGCCACTTGCACACACGTACATATGTGTGTGTACATTATAATATACTCATTCTTCGAAACGCTCTTTAAGAATAACCGTGAGCGCGCGAGCGAACGTTTCCGCTCCGAAGTACTTATGCTCGCGCGCTTTCTGTCTGTGTGTATATATATGCACCGTCTGCTCCTTTTATCTTTTATTTTTTAGCTGTATACGTATATGTATACAATATTTTTTTTTTTTTTTTTTCATACTTTTTTTTTGTCTCAACTTCCTTTCTCTCTGTCTCATATATTTTGGCTTTCTCTGCACTTTTTTTTTCTATATACATACGTATTCTTCTTTTCTTAAAACTTCCTTTCGAGAGGGTTAAAATTTATCGATTGTACTTTCGTTTCTAGACCTTTATTTTTTTTTTTTGTGTAAGAGACGAGAGAGCGTGCATGTCAAGTTTTTTACTTCTTTTTTACTAAAGCGCAATTTGCTAGATTGCTCGTATATGCGCTTTTCTTTTGGACTGATTAAAGATTAAATTTACAGTCACGAGAGAGATACCGAGAGATTATAAAAAAAAAAGTCATAAGTTTTATGTTAAAAAATTTCGAGGCTAATCTTAAGGAGAAACGGAGTAATTTCGATAGGTTTTTCGTGTCTAGGTCTTTTTACTGTACAATATTATTATCTTTTCCTAAATTATACTTTTTTAAGGTAAAATTTGAATTTTGATATCTAGATAAAAGTCAAATATTCCCCATATTTTGAAGAAAGCATACTAAGAATTTAAAAAATCTTTTTGAATTCCAATAAATAGATTTTAACTATTTTTTTTATTAAAATTCTACTGTAGACTAAAAATAAAAATTTTGAAATATATTTGCCATATATCATAAAACGAACCACTCATTAACAATACAATGTAGAAAATACGTTTTAAAAATTTATTCATACAAAAAGTTAACACTTTTCATAGTTGTCATCATTAAATCGCTAATTTCAAGAACAATACCGTTTAATTATTCTAGCCGAGCAAGTTTTTACCCTTTATTGCCAAAAATAAAAAGGAAAAAAAAAAAAACGAAAAGAAACCGTCACGTTTCTCTCACTTTTTTTTCTTCTCTCCTCATCGTATATACTCGTATTTAGCCTCGACGAAATTCTCTTTCTTTCTCTTAACTCGTCGTCTGAGTCGTTCCCTTTGTGTCGTCGTCGGGGGGGCCCGCTCTTTCTCGTGTATACCGGTGACGTCGTAAAGAATCGTGTCAGATGTAACCTTGACAATGGGCCGGTGTATATAATACGATGGTTCTCATTGTTGCCTGTATAACGACAATTTTAAAACTTTTACTGGGCTTTTACTCGTAATATAAGAACTTTTTTAATGCTGCTTGTTTCGTCAAATCTTTTTTTTTTAACTGTTACAGTTTTTGAGAAAAAAAGAATTTGATATGCTCTCGCGAAATCTGAGATCAATTATTAATACGTTCAATAAATTGCCAAATTTTTTTTTCGCATTCAAATTAGCGTCACGAACTTTTTTTAATAAAATCCCTTTACAGTTGGATAATAATTAACAAATATTCAGTGGTGATATTTAATAAATATCAAGTTAATTAACTAATTAATCTATTATTCAAACGAGCTGAATTAACAATTAATAAATGAGTTAATTAATTTTGGATAAAAAATATTGAGTGTAATATTTCATAAAAAAAACAATTGTGCTTGAAAACTATTCCAAATAAGCATCCAAAACGTCGCCAAAAATGCAAGATTGAAGAACAAATGAAGATTGAAAATTAGACAATACAGCCTCTGAAGCTTTATTCGTTGAAATAAAAAATTACTGTTTTATAATAATTAAATGATAATTGAATTTTTTAAACACTAGTATTTGTTGAACGCGTTTATTTGTCTATATTAATTCGTTGTTGTCTTTTGTTAAAAATTGGTTCAATAAACGTAAAATAATTAAAAATTAGTTATTTAATAAATATTTACACTTTATTTTTTCTATATATTTAAAAAAGGAATCCAATAGTTTCATAAAAAAGACAAATTTTTTTAAATTTAATTTAACGTCGTTGAATTTATGCTATCATTTTGATGCTAATTAGCGATGGAGGCCATCAGTGTGTTTTTGAACAAAACACATGTAACGTACAGTGGTGCTTGTATCAATCGGCTGAGAGCGGGATTCGAACTCGGAACCTCGAGATTATGAATCCATCGCTCTACCGAGTGCGCCACTGAGGACCTCTTTGATAGATTTATTTTAAGCTGATGTAATAGGGTATGTGATTCATATATAGTTATCGACATTGCAGTTTTTGGAGAATTTTTCTGAATATTTTTATATTATGCTTTTTATTAGTTTAAATGGAAGCTGGCTGTAATACAGAAATATTTTTAAAACTTTTGGATTTTGAATAAAAAATTTTGACTGTAAAGACGGTATTATAAATTTTCTTAATACAATTTGTTAAACAGACTTATACGGAGGATAGATTATTTTTTATTTCGAAAATCTAAATTGTATTTATTTAGACTTTTAAATTGATGAAGAATTTAAGCGAATTTTTTAAAAGAAATAAAATTGTTTTTACTTGCAGGAAAAAAAATGAAAAACTTTGTTACATTTACTAAATTTAATTTTTAGTACGACGATAGTGGTACAGTGTTTTCGATCGTGTTACAATCAGAACTATGAAAATTAAATTAAGAAAGTATATTGTTGCTAAATATTTTTGAGTGACTATAAAATTAATAAAATGTTGTAAATATAATTTTGATTTAAAGAACCTGTTAATAATTGATGAAAAAAATTTATAATAATTTGTTGATCGATACGGAAGTATTTGGATACTTTACTTTCAAGTTGACGATTGACGCTTGTTTTGTTATTATTTCAAAGTTGAATAATTTATTGGTTCTTTAAATTTTTTAATGACAGAATTTTCAAATGACAAAAAACAGGCGAAGAATATATAATATATGTTTGATGCACCTGTTTCTATATTCATTACAATAACAATAATCTTGTTTCACTTTGATGACACAAACATTGTTTTTATTAAACATTAAAAATGAAAATTAAAACTTAGAAATACAGTATGATAAATTATAGAATTTTGCAAGAAATTTATGATTTATATTATATATAGGGATTATTTAACAATTAATTTATAGAATTTATACACGCGGATTCGAATACAGCACCTTGATTTTTAATTTAAGAAAGTTTTAACTTTTTAACTAGTTAGAAAGCTTTCATTTTGGCGACAAAATTTCCGTCTTCAAACTTACGCCCATTATTCTTTTATAATAGACAATTCAACTTCACTAAATATATAGAAAATTGAAAATGATGGATAAAAAAAATTAAAATAATTACCATTTTTTTAAATATTTAGATCTTTAATGCAGTTTTTAATTTTGGTAATGTTTACATATTACACGATCATTATTTCTATCTTAATTAATCATAAAGATTTATTTGCATTCTGCCGCCCTGAATTAAAATTTCTTCTTACCCTTGGTTTTTTTTCAGAGCATTTAAATTTTAATAAAAAAGCGTTATTCCGACTGTTTGGATTAAAATAAATAAATAAAAAAAAAGGCATTAGAGATAAAAATCGAATTCCACAAAGGCATCGAAAAGGCCTTATCTCGAGACGTAAGTATCTTAATGCACGTAAAGCGTTAACCGCTCCTAACGCACTACTTTTTAATAATAACAGTTATCCCGTATAAAATTTCCATTTACAAGTAAATACTGTTTAACAAGTAAAATCATTAAATTTTCTTCAACAGCTTAGAATAATAATTCAAGTATATAATGCCTACAGTGTACAACAAAACCTCAAAGATGTACGTATACATATACCTTTAGAGAGAGATAAGTAGAAAGAAAATAAGTACTACCCTTCAACAATATCTAGCGTATATATACGCCAAGACGTTAAGATGTTCGCGTGAGTGCACTCAAGAGTATAAATAAGTATATACCTCCTTTGGTTGAAAGAAGAAGAAGGAAAAAATCATTCACGTAAGATATCGCTGCTACTGTAGCTCTTCTCCTCTTCTCCGTTACGTCATCTAACGATAGAATTATAAAAAAAAAGAAAGAAAAAGAATCGAAAGAAAGAAAGAAAAAAACAACGCAATGCTGCTATATACGCTAGAGTGGAAAAACGATTAGACAAGAACGCACAAACAAGCAACGCACACGGCAATTGTAATGAGCCCTGTCTATACGTACCCGTATATAAAACAAGTCGCTAAGTTTTTACTTAAGTATACAACGGTGTTGGCTTGCGCTTGAGAAATAAGCTATTGTTAAGATTTATTTTTAGTATTGTTGCATTTTAGGCTTTTTATCATTTTGTTTTTATTCGCTTGTTTGCTTTGATGAAAAACGAAAACTAAGAGAATTTATTTTATTAATAGCTAAATAAATTTTGATAATTATAACGATTGAAAATATTGCGTAAATTTAATTACAGTTTAAACGAAAAATTAAAGAAGTATTATTTTATGCATAATCAATACTAATTAAATGCATGTAAGCACAATTATATTATCACTGACTTTATAATTTTTTAATAAGCGCTTTGCATAAATTAAGTAATTTTATAAATAACATTAAAATTATAAAAATAAAACTCTGTATTTAAAGGCTTAAAGATTACCGTTGTTAAATGTGACTTTGTTTAATTAATCCATCAGCTTTGAGCGGAGGACAAACGTACATGCAGCTTTTGAATCTCCATAGCCGGCAAATCAATTAAATCGTAATAGTCTAATTGCGTCGCGCATAATTAATAATAATGCGCTTTGAGGATGAATATTAACGGTCCCTTCGAAATAACTTTCCCCGACCCCTTTTCCACGCGCAAATCGTTATATCAATTAAAACGTTTTATCCCATAATCATGCCCTTATATACGTTGGTTTAATTAGTCTTTAAGACAACCTTTTTTTTCCTTTTTTTATATAAACAAAGAAAAAAAGAGTATAACCGTTCGATTAATCATCGGTCGTTAAATTGACTGTGAATCGATTTTAAAATTTCCTTATTTATAAACTGTTGTCTCGTTGCAACTTGGCAAAATAAACAGAAAATTAGAGCGATCACTTTTTTTACCGTGTCAAGACTAAAAAGTTTCGCGTTCTAAGGAATGCTCTTTTTTACCATTTCTTTACACTCGGTTAAAAACGCCAACTTTTCTTATACCGCATAAAAGAACAGTTCTTTGCGGATTGACTTTGGAAAATTAAATGATCAACGATATACCGAGCGAATCGAATGAAATTAATTAATTATCACGAAGCTATATTAATTACAATATCGGCTTGCGATATAAATCGATCGTTAAAATTAATCAAAGCAATAAACAAACATCGAGCGAAGCGCAAAATTACCAAACAATATATGCATTTGTTTACCTTAACATTAATGGAGGCAAATCTTTCGCAAATTATAATGTAATATGCCCGCGTAAGCGTAATGTACATTAAACAATAATTAAAATATATGAAGTTCAATTGAATTAATAAGCAATTTAACCTACTTCTTTGCAAATATATAAAGTTATTTAATGAAAAAAAAAGAGAGAAGCAGAAAAAGAAAGAAAGAAGAAGTTTACAATGTTACCTTCCACAATCGATAAACGATTCGATTACAAATACACCTGATGCAATTCTCTTTTATACACACATGCATGCCACTTATTTCTCTCTTGATCGAGGAACGTCATTTGCGCTTGCGAATAAAATAGGCGCGGGTATACACAATCCACGCGCGTATACGTATGTATGCATAACGTATGTCTCTCTCGGCTTGTCCACATAATGAACATCGTTATGCATATATGTGTGTGTACCGCACATATCGCGCCCGCATAGGCAATATAAAAAAGATGGGCTATATGTGCGCTTTCCTGGAAATTAGGTCGAACAATAGAAGAAGCAAACCAAAGCAATAGGCGCGCCGTTCTTTTTTTTTTTTTCAATCGTTCTTTTATCATTATTTTTTTTTTCTCTTTTTTTTGCGCTTTTTAAATTCCTTTAAATTTTTCTCTCTCTCTTTTTTCTTTCTTTCATTAAAACGCGTATACAAATATTACTTTTTTTTTCTTTTAAAGAGTACGACAATTTTTTGATTGTAGGCGTTTCTCTTTTGTTGTTCCCATGCGTAAATAGCGGAACTCGCGTTCACGTATATATGCAGTTATGTAGACACTTAAACATATATGTACGCAGGTATATATGAGAGGAGTAGAGAGAGAGAGATAGCCGGAAGTACGAGAGCACATGTAGCGAGCGACAATTGATGTTATGTTGTGTCGAATGTGATAGTTGTTATTCGACGTTTGTTGTGCGCCAGTGATTTCGAGTATATACTGCGTGCGCGTCTTTCGATTATATGGGATTGCTTTTTTGTTGCACTAAGTGCTATGGGATTTTGTTGTTTTTTTTTTTTTCTTTTCTTTTTTTGATGAGGTTAATGGCTCTTGGATATCAACGTATGACTCAAGTAATTTCGAGTTATTATTCAATTTTTGAAATTTATTCATAGTTTTTTTGATACGTGATAAAATCCTTATAATGATATGAAAATTATTAAAAATTTACAGTAAATTCATGATTCACGCACAAGTCATATCCCGTAACCCTTTATTTCTTCTTTTTTTTTTCAATGTTATGTATACAACTGCATAACGCAAGGGGATATCGATTTCGAGTGCTCGCGCATCATCGACGTGCAACGACTGTGTCTTCTCGTATGACATATCGACTTGTTTCATACATATATATATATACATATGCTGCTGATCAAAAAGTGTAACTCCTCGATCTGTTTTTTCCAATGGACAGAATTGTATACGTATATGCACACGCCGTACCTGTTGTCGTTCGACAATCGTGAGAAAGTTTGTAGTCATATGTATCTTATAGGCGTACCTTATTTTTTCAACTTTTTTTTTATTCTTCTCGCAATTACCAAGCTTGATTACAAATATAGATCGCGTTAGTCTATTCTAGTTTGTTATTATTAGAACGCAGACAGGGTGGATAATTAATTGCGTTTATTCATTGCGATTCGCGCTTAAAATACTCGATGCACGTATTATTATTATTAAGTTTATTTCAATGAAACGCGAGTTTCAATTGCACACATATCGGAGTCAATCCTAATAAATTCTTGGCTGTTATGTAAAAGTTATTTCAATGTGCATGGGAGCAAATGTTGTATATGCAGTTAAAGTAATGCAACAATTTCGAATACCATCAATTAGCGCTCAACTATTCCTAGCACTTTAAGGCGAATAATTTTCAAGTAGATAATTTATTCTTGGAATTGTTACATTGTTTAGCGTTCGAATGAACTATTGCTCTAACTTTGATATATTCACTTGGGCATAACTTTTAATTTATTTAAATTAGTTACATCTTCCTGGATTTACATACTTTTGAAATTTAAAAATTTTGGATTTTAATGAAAGCTTAAGCTGTCGCAGACTTTCATTATAGCCAAAAATATCATATTATGATAAAATTTAATAGAAATATAATAAAAACTTGTGTTTCTAGTAAATTTTACAACAAACTATCCCTGGAAGAAAATTGACCATATCTTAAGTATAATTGCTGGTCAACAAATGTTAAAATGACACTTATCTAGAAATTTTTTTTATATCATTTCTAGAATTTCTAGATAAGTGCCATTTTAACATTTGTTGACCAGCAATTATACCTACAATATGGTCAATTTTTTTCCAGGGTATGATAGTTTTTGGCTATAATTGCAGAACTTTACTCTAAACAATCGTAATTTTTACTACAATATTTTTCTTTACGTATAGACAGGATAAAATTATTTGCTAGACTATACATAAGAAATTAAAAAAAAAGCTATTCTTTCACCCTTTGGCTATAAAGTCAAAGCCGTAAAGGCGCGAGTAACCGTGACACTTTGATCTTATGGATTCTATACCGAGAATCCATGGAAAGAAAAAAGAAAGAAGGATCAGAGGTATCAGCTTCACCGCACACTCTCCGCACACGTATCGTAATACACGAGAATTCGTTTTATAAAGGTTCTCTCTTTCTCTAAAGTTGGAGAATGTCAATGCACGCATTCAAGTCGAAGTCGCAGGTGCACTGGTCCTCGAGAACCGAAGAAAAAGGAAGTGAACTTATTTTAGTTTTTTATTTTTAGGGAGCTGCCCTTGAAAGAAATGCTGAGTAAGTTGCTTTTTCGGGACTTTTTGAATGATTACCTTTTTTTTCAAATTTACGGCTGTTTTTGCAATGGATTTGAGTAGAGGTAGGAAATATGAGCTCAACTCTGTAATAATCAATCAGCAAACTTTTCCGCGTGATAGTAAAATACGCGGTTTTCAAAATACAAGGCTTTTTTATGTACTTAGTCAATGAAGTTTGCATATAGGATGCAAAGAACATTTCATTATTTAATTTTTATTTAATATGGATTTTTATTTAAATGATGCCAGGCTATAAGCATAAAAGTATCTACTTAAAACTTTGCGAAATCATCTGTAAATTCAGAATTGAATAAAAACCATTTACTGGCATTTTCGAAAAACGAAAATTTTAGAAGTACCCGACGTACATATTTTTTAAAAGTAATCTGACCTCAATTATTACTTTGAGAGTTCTCTTCTTACAACCGTAAAAATACACAACACTGTTTATGGTGAATTCCTTTTTTTTTCTCATTTTGCTTCAACCACAAGGGTCATGTTGCAAATTTAAGTGTAACGGTTTTAAACAAGATTTCAAAAAAAATTTTCAGTGTTTACTTGTCCTCTGAAAATGTTTAAAATTAAATTACCGTTTAAATAATTTAGTCAATGAAATATTTACGAAAAACGTACATATTCTTTGAAAGTTGCCCAATTTATCAATAAATATTCCACTAGAGATCATTTCAGAGCCATTAATACATGAGAAGTATAATAGCTTAAGCGTTGATTACTTTTAAATATGAAAATCCATTATAAATTAATGACGCTTTTTTATCAATATTTGAAATTCTAAATGCGTATATACTAATAAAACGTACATATTGTAAGATAACAAAAGATGAATGATGCTCCATAAACTTCTACTTTTTATAGAACCATATAAAATCGTACAATATTGAAAATCATAAAGAATAAACTTTTTTTTAAAATACAATAATTTCAAAGCCAATTTTAACTCGAACGACATAAAAATTGATGTTGAATAACAAATTAAAATTAACCATCCCAGGCACAATAACCACACCTCTCTCTCTCTTGCAATATTCCCCAATGAAATCCCATAAGAAAATCCAATAAACTCCGAGACTAAGTCGCGACTTATTCTTAAATAATGCAAAGCGTATACGTACATAACACAAGAGGAGACGCGTAAATACGTTCCTGTATAAACTAAACAGAAAGAGAAGCTCTTGTCACGGGATTAAAAGAAAGGTATGCGCTCTCTGGAGTATATATACGCGCCCTCTTCTCTCCTTTTCTTATATACACCTATACACATTCTTATTCTCTTTATTTTTTTTTTTAATTCTTATTCGTTTTGGCTTGCTTGTGTTCCTTATTTCTTTCTTATATTTTTCTTCTCCTCTTCCGAGGTGATTGATAAAGGGAAGAAATACGGAGTTGAATGTACGTTGCGGGTTCAAGATATTTTTGGCTAAAGAATTTTTCGGCTTCTTTTTTTTTAACTCTTCTCTCTTTTTTTTATACGTTTCATAAGATATTTTTATCCATTCAAATTTTTATATTAAAATTCTTGTATTACAGTTGACTTTTTGTCATATGTTTTAAGAACAATTTTTAAACTGTTTGTAGAACTATTACCAAATTCATTAATATTAATAGACTTATTACGTTAAAGTCGAGCATCACAATAACTTATCTTTTCTTCAATTTTTCAAGCCCGATCGATTATATTACTTATTCATATTTAAAAACCTCGTCTCAATTTTGCTTATCGCTTCTATCCATCTAAAAAAAAGACAATGTGATCTTAAAATAAAAGACAACTTTACCGTACACCTCGCCCATCGAAAAAATGTACACGTGTATTATTAGCCCAAGATTTTATACGACTGCACCTTTCAAATGTAACATCAGCCCATATATTCATCTTTATCTCTAATCATTCATCTTAACCTTATTGTCTCCATCCTAAAATCAGTTTCTACTGCTCACAAACTTAGCCAAAAGAAAAAAGAAATGGAACAAGAGGAATAAAGATGAAGAGAGCTGGTAAAAAAAGGAGTAGAATCGTTGTAACCTTTGTATACAGCGTCGTTGATGAAGCTACTGTGTGTATGCATCGATTAAAAAGAAACAAGAAAAAGAAGGAAAAAAAAAGGTCGCGATTGTTGCCTATTGTATTTAACAGTGGTACACGGATGAGTACGCGTACTTGAACGATATGCCGAAGGTCTTGCGGAAGGGCATAGAAAATATTCTGCGCTCTTGTGTGCGAGTATTTTCGTGATTTGAACGAGCGAAGTGCATCGTTGTCGTGTATACATATTTTTGCGAGAAAAGGTTCAAAAGCTCTCGCTGAAAAGTTTTCAACTTGACTCTTTTCTCGTGGAATTTTTTTGCCTTATTCTTCAAAGAAGTTTTTTAGTGTGAAATTTTTCCTATTCAGTTTTTAAAAAAATATCATTTTTTATTGTTGGAAATAAGTTTAGTAAATAATAAATATATATTTTGAACTACTTACTGAATTCATGCTTTGGATAAAAATGTCAAAATAATAGTTCTAAGAATAATTTTTAAATGAATTTTTTAAGTTGAATTCTGCATGAGACTAATGATATACAAATTATTAATAAGATAAATTATCGTGATTCTAGTATTTTCTAGCATTTGACATTTTGATGCTTATTTTTTATATTAAAAAAAGTCTTGTTTATCAAATATACGCTTTTAAGCTCGACATAAAACAGAACATTCTTTTATCAATATCTATTATTGAAATTGGATCCTGATAATTTTTTAAAAATCAAACAAATATTTCTATTAAAAAATTTTATTAAATTTAATAAAAAATTTACACAAAATTAAACAAGTGAAATTTTGTTCATCATATAAAGCGATTACTTTTTAAAATTCTCTTTCTAAAAGAGAAAAAAAAAACAATCTTCAAAAATAAAGATCCATTAACGTGACACCAGTGCCGACATCTCTTAGTAACTTCTTAAAGCGCTCACGCCTTACTAACGCCTCACTTCTTTTCCGCTTGCGGGTAAAGCGATTCCCTGCAGCGTCTTGGCGCAACCGCACATTTTATACGAAACAAAGAAGGTAAAATAGAGAAAAAAAAAGAAGAAGAAAAAAGAAAAATATACTCTCCTCAGAGATAAATGTCGAGTTAAAGCGAGCGTAAGATCGTCTTTGCCCTTTAAATTTTCTACCTATTAAATATATATATATATGCGAAGCTGATGAATATTACATTTTTCATTAAGGATCAGTAGAAGCAGTGAATTAAGATTTAATTTTTAAAATGAAGCAGTTGGCGCTCTTTCGCTAAAGTTTAATTGCGGTGACTTTTCTTATGGTTTTTAATTTTTGAATTCAAGTTATGCGTCTATTATGACCTGAAGATTAATTTGGTGTATTTGCGATGAATGAATTGAGGGGTGTAATTAATTTTTCTCTTCGTTTTAACTACTGTTTATGAGTGAAAATTTTAAAGAATTTCGTTTTTTTTACTCAAATAAGAGGATAGATATCTGCAATGTATCTAAAAATATTTTTAAAATATCTCGGATATATGTATTCTGAAATTTGACACATTATAAGCACTCAAATCTGTAACCGTAAAAGACATTTAGCGGAATCTGTTTTGACATTTGGAAATATAACTGGTCACATATATGATCTTTTTTCCTTGAAATAGTAATGTTTTTTTTTAACTCAACGGTTTATACGTGAATCCTATCTATTTTTTCTAAATCAACAATATAAAACTTTTTTTTCAAAATTTTATCAAACATTATTTAAATTTTCAATTTTACATAACAGTAACATTTTGCATAATAAATCTTTTTAATAATTTATAAAATATATTAAAACAGGAAAAAGATTACTAGAAAAACTTGAAGAATGTTTTGAAAAATTTTCTGTCTCCAAACCAATTAAATTTTCAAACCTCTGACCTATTTTCAACTTTCCGCAATGTAGAGAGAAAAAAAAAGATTCGTTGAACTCTAACGTTAGAAAAAAAAAAGTATAACAATAATAATGAAAAAAAAGAGTATATTAAAAAAAAAAGCTGCACCATACCTGATAATGGGTTCGTCGGTTTGATTTAAAGAATCAATTGCAGCTGCATCATTAACCGCTGAAGATGTGGAGCCCCGGGGTGACCTCGGTCCACCCTCCGTTTCTCCGATCAAAACCTCCGTACGACCATTTTGGAATGGACTGCTTGCACGCCGCTCGTTAACACGGACACTCTCTAGCTGCGATGCCGACTGAAAAATTTTTTTAATGACAATTTTTTTTCTATGGAAATTGGAGAAAAATTAATGCGCGCATGGAATTTGATAAATAAAAAAGTAAAAACAAACTCCTTGGAAGACGAATGATTTTTCATTCAGTTTTCAATAAGATGTTTCATTTAAAGTGCCCGAAACATAGCCTTAAAACTTAAAAAATTGCTCATCTTCCGAGTAGTTTCGTGTCAATTTTTTAATTTTTCTTAATTTTAAACGCGCTTTTAATTGAATTATATGTTCTTGCGTTAATATTTAATAGTTATAGCTAAAAAAATATGTTCAAGAAACTTTCCATTAATGAATTTTACATAGAATAACAAATTTTACTCTAAAAAAAATGTATACTTGAATATCAATGAACTATTGGACATGACAAACAGTTAACAATTAATACTTCTTAATTATTGATATACAAGTTTACGTTATAGAGTACAAATGAAGAAATAATAATGAGGTAATAAATTGATAACCATACCAGAAGATCCTGATCTTCGGGACAGCTCTGCTGTTTCTCGAGGCCTGGGGAGCGTTCTTGCTGTAAGTCTTTGCTAATGCCTTTGGGAATTGTACCGTTGCTTAATTTTGAAGGATAAGCATTTGTTTTCGCGCCTGTGTCTCTGCAAATATTGTAGAACAAATTTTTTATCATAACATTCATATTTTTGCTTAAAAATTTTAGTTAAAACAGTAATGAGAAGTTGAAAAATGTTTGAAGAGTCTGTTAAGAGTCTATTAATATAAAAGCGATCTTTACAATCTTCAAAGTAACCAAGACGAGTAATAAATTGTTCGCTGGAGTTGTTAGAATAGAAGAAAAATAAACAGATAAATATAGTAAAAATCATTTTTTTCTTATATATCAATTTTCTTATAGTTTTTTCCTTTTACTTAAATAGTTTTTCAAAATTAAATTCAAGATGATTCAATTCTCAAAAACAATGATTGTTACTTAATTTGGTACATGTACAAAGATTTATTTAATTAAACATCCAAATTCTAACAAGATAGAATTAAAACTAATCCTTCCCTTAACAACCTTACATCTCTTCTACTTTCAACCCATTGTCAACCTAAAAACTCAAATTAACGACAATACATGATCTTTAGCTCGTAACGATGCACCGACAATGCGAAACAAAAAACAAGGGAATAAAAGAAAAAAAAAACAAAGCATTTCCAAAGCTCGCAAAAATAGCCTCAAACAAAAAGCAAAAAAAAAATAAATAGGAAATCCTTTCCTTACATCTCTTCCCATTTTCTCTCTGTTCGCGATTCCTCTAACGTAAGTATAATGCAACAGTGGCTAAAGTCCACGCAAGCGAGGAAATACACACGCGAAATAACACGACCGAAAAAGAAGCAAAAAAAAAAGGCAGCAAGAAAATAACGGAAAACAACGGAGCAAAAGAAAGGAAAAAAAAAAGCTCCCTCATCAAGCCGAGTACCTACATCTTTTTATACAAAAGAGAAATGAGAAAAAAGTTAAATAAAAAGAGGAAACGTACACGTAGACGCATAGAAGTAAATGTATAAAGAAAGAAAAATGAAAAACAATGCTTACACGATATATAGACGTTGGTTACGCCAATAATATCCTATCGCGGTAAACGATCACGGAAAAAATTTATTACGAATCTACGTTTCGTAAGTTTCGTATACAGACAGTTTTAACCTTGTTCGTTGAAAAATAAAAAATAAAAAATAAAGAACTTCTTAAACATCTCACTCTCTCGCTCTCCTTTTCTTGCATAGGAATGCCCTTGTACCACGGACGCTGCTTATCGCACTTATTCGATTATATATACATGCACATGTATATAGTGCACAATGAGAGAAGTGTTATGTAAGGGCCATTTTTTTTTCCTTCTTCTTTTTTTTTCCTTTTTTAACGAGAGAAGAGAGCTTGTATTGCACTTTTAGTGGGTTACGCGGTTATTGGGCACGCGTTCGCTCACGAAAAAAAAATATAAGGAGTGAAGGAAAAATTTTTCAACGAGATGGAACGCTTTGAGACACGTTTTTCTTTTTCTTTGAAATTTTTTTGGGAATTGATTTTCTTTTGCTTTTTTTTTAAGGTTACAGTGAAAATGAAATTTCGAATTTATATGAATATTTATTTTTGTACACATCGTTCGCATTTTTACTTGGAATAATTTTAAGTTTTTGATATTTATATGGAATTATTTTTTGAAAGAACTTGAATCATGTAATCCCAAAGAAAAATAATGTTATGTTGTGGAAACTAAAGTAAAATTGAATTTAGCTGTTTCATTGAAATTGAATTCGAAAAATCAATATAATTTTTTCAATTGGAAAACTAATTTATTAATGAAAATGTTAAAATCAATATCATTATAAATTGTTAATTTTTCATTCATAAGTAAAATATATAATTTTGTTTTTTATTATAAAATAATCATATTATTAAATTTAATCGCAATTTTTTCTAAAAAAAAATCCTATTAATAACCCAAACATCAATACAAATATCAAATACTCTTTAAAAAATCCAACTACACTAAAAAATTTAAACTTCAAAAAAGTTGTTAAAAAAAGCAGATAAAAGAAATATGAAAAGAATACTTACTTGTCGGAAAGTGTCACCGTGATCTGGCTGCTCGTCGCATCTTTTTCAGTGGGCTCCTCGCTCGTCGAAGGGGCTCCACCTTCGGTTATCTGCAAAGAAAAAATCGCAAAATTTTCTACGTTAGTCAGCGTTATTTTACATATTTTTGGGCAAGTACAAAAAAAAAACAAGAAAATCAATCCTTGAAATAGCTAAAAAAAATCAATTTGAAAATTGCTTGCCAAAAATTTGTCGTTGCAGCAGTTTCTTTTCAACTTTGTGTACAAGCGTATTGTACAAAATTTTGCATAAAAGTTTAAATTTCGAATATATAAATTAAAAATTTTTTTAAATAATCTGACTTTTTTTTTTTAATATTTCATGCAACAATTTTGGAAAATATAATCATATTGGAATATTGAAACCTTCGAAAACGTTAAATTGAAATTTTAGTTGCGGATAAAGTCTGATTTATAGTTTGGTTGAGAATTTGAATATTTTCCACGTCACATATATATCATTTGAAATACGACTATACGTTTACAGATGTTTGAAACTTTTATTTATGTTTACACTGTACATCACTATTGAATTAAATATTTATTTATAATAATACAGATTACAATTGTAATATATTTTTAAAATTTTCATAGTATCCCGGGCAATTTCGGTATTTGCAGACAGTTTTTATTAAAATTATCGATAAAAACGCTGCCAAGTGCTTTGGCGGAATGCTTTCTCATAGAGCTCTTTGAGTTTCATTATTTTTTTATATTTATTTAAATGTGATTTTAATATAAAAAAATTGTCCATCATTAATATTTATTCATTTTGTACTTTATAAATTTTGAATTTATATGCTAGTTGATTGCCTTTTCAACATTTTGTTTGGGTTAAATGTTAGCTTTTAAAGTGTTTAATTTTGTTGACTTTAGCTAGCCTTATACATAGGTTCGAATTTATTATTTTTGTTATCTTGTGGATATCTTTTTATCACGACTAAGCTTGGTAAATCCAAGTAGTCAATTTTAGTAACGGTAATTAAATTCAGTAGTACTATTATAAATTTTCAAGAGTAACTCAGAAAACAAAAGAAGTGATCAAAAAGCTACGCTAATAAAATTATTTATTTAAAACTTGGTTTATAAAGACAGTAGCAAATAACTTGTATACAAATTTTAGAGTAATTCTATCAAGTACTTTACGTAAAATGGAAAAATACTGAAATATGAAAATTTTTAAGAAAATTTTTAAAATTTTCTAAAAAGAAAACTACGCTAAAAAGATCGGTTTATAAAAGTTATCCTTCTTTTGGCAGATGCAAATTATTCCCATGGAAATCTCAAAGCAAACTCATCAATTAACTTACGTAAAATACAAAAAAAAAATTAAAAATCGAAAATTTTTTCAAATTCTTAAAATGGCTCTATAATAAAAAAAATACACTATGAATACAAATTTTCTATAGCTTCCCGCCTAGTTATACAAAAAACATAGATGGTATACAAAATTTGAAGCAAATCCATAGAGTAATTTTCGAGATCTAACTGGTTAAATAAATAACATTTTCTTTTCAAAATTTCTTTTTAAAAATTTTAAAAATGCTCTAAAATTAAAACTACGCTATGAAAATCAATTTTTGAAAATTTCCCTTCTTTTGGCAGTCGCAAATAATTTCCCTGTAATTTTTAGAACAAATCTATCGAGTACTTTACGAAGAATAAAAAAAAATAAGAAAAGAAGAATCAAAATTTTTTTTTAAATCTTTAAAATTCTCTAAAATTGTAACCACTCTAAGAAAATTAGTTTCCAAAAGCTAATTTTTTTTCAGACAATAGCGAATTAATTGTATGAAAATTTTGGAGAAAATTTATAGTATGGTTAACGCAAAAAAGAAAATAAATGAAAAATAAAAATTTTTTTGAAAATTTTCAAAGTGTTCTAAAATTAAAACTGCGCTGAGAAAATTAGTATTCCAAAGCTTGTTTTCTTCAGATAGTAGCGAATTAATTGCATACAAATTTTGGAGCAAATCAATCGAATGGTTTTCGTAAAATAAAAAAAAATTAAAAATAAAAATTTTTTTAAAAATTTTAAAAATGCTCTAAAATTAAAAAGTGCGCTAAGAAAATTAGTTTACAAAATTTTTAATAATTTTGGCAGTCGAAATAAAGTTCCATACAAATTTTCGAACAAATTCTTCGAGTAGTTTACGTAAAATACAAAAAAAAATGAAAAATCGAAATTTTTTAAAAATTCTTAAAATGATTCTAAAAAAAAACTGCGCTAAGAAAACCAATTTCCAATAGCTTCCGCACCAGTTCATCAAAAAATTGAATTGTATGGAAAATTTGAAGTAAATCCATCGAGTAGTTTTTAAGATTTTATTGGCTTAATAAATAGAAACATTTTTTTCAAAAATTTCAAAATGCTCTAAAATTAAAACTGAGCTAAGAAAATCAGTTTTTAAAAATTTATTTTATCCGGGCAATCAGAAATAAATTCCATGCAAATTTTGAAGCAAATTCATCGAGTAGTAAACAAAAAAAAAACCAAAAAACGAAAAATCGAATTTTTTTTTTTTTTTAAAAAACTTTAAAATGAAAACTACGGTGGAAGAACCAAATTATCAATAGCTTCCCAGCAAGTTAATCACAAAACTAAATTCCATGCAAAATTAGAAGCAAATCCATCGAGTAGTTCTCGAGATACAGCTTACTAACTGAATTCATACATCCACACACACACACACACACACACACATACATACAGACATTTTCTGGAAACCACTTTTTTCGACTCACTGAGTTCAAATATGTACAAATTAATGAAAAAATAGAAAAAAATTTTTTTTACCGATACAATGCTTTCTCTATGAGAAAGCAAAAGTACATAGTACAGCTGAGCTCGTAAAATAGCAGACGGTTTAAAATTAAAAATTACTTTCATGTAGATTGTTTCATTAAGATTATATCGATGTATAGAATAATATCTGTTGCCAGTCAAATTTTAAAGGAAACTAGGATTAAAATTTAATAAAAAGCTTTGCGAATAATTTTTTGTACCTCGTGTGCATTTTTTTACTCAACTTTTTACTGAATACATTTTGTTAAATGTTGATAAATTTGATTTGAAAAATAATTCTTTTTTAAATCGGAAAATCCGAAAAATAAAAATAAATTACCGGGAGGTACGAAACCAAACGTATGAAAAATCTTAATTCATAAATCCAACGTTATTCTTGTAGTTGCACAATAAAGAATAATATTTTTACATAAAGCTTTATAAAACTACCGAGACCTATTTCAACGATTATAATCGTTATACAGTACTTAAAAGCTAAAAACCATTCGTACGCAATTGCACAAAAAAACCAAACTACATAAAACAAAAAAAAATCTCGCCAATTCATACAGCCCAGCATTTGCAGCAATAATAAAAAAAGGAAAAAAAAAAGAATAGTAATAATAAAGAAGCCGACGAGCTAATCAGCGGTGTGTATCGACCATTGCATAACGGCAAAAAAAAAATATAAAGATAGAATAAGAAGCCCGAAGAATCGTATGGTAGAGCGGAAATTCGTGTCTTATACAACACGCGTTTGCCCGTGTACATTGTAGAAAATTAAAGAAGAAGCTCTCCTCAACGCGAGTAATCAAGACCGTAAAACACGCGTATATTTACTTTTGCATTTTGCATCTTCCTTTTTTTTCTTCTTCTTCACGTAAGTCGTGTATACTTACAGTACGATTCATTGTTCGAATGTATGTCGACGGCAGAAAGGATTGTAATTTATATAATAAAGCGTTTAACTCTTTTATTTTTAGATCTCTTTTAACTCTTATCCCGAGCTAATATACACGAGTTTTAACAATTTTGATTGATCAAATCTTCACGAGTGCGCGATATGTACACAGCCAAAATAAGATTTCCTTTGTTACGAAAAAGAAAAAGAAATTAGACAAAGATTCTTAAGACGATGATCTTTTGGTATATACAATGTTAAAGAAAGCATCTCTTTTGGTTTGCGACTGTGTATTAAAGCCGTTCCATTCTGAAATAATTTCTATGTAAGCCTCTTAAAACATTATTAAAATGAGAATCAGCCGCGAATAATAAGAGGTAAGATATTGTTATAAAATAAAAGAGCGGCTTGTACGCGCTCTTGTATTATTTGAAAAAATTCGTTTGATAAAAAGGGTTGGAAGAAAGAGTAACTTCAAAGCTAAAAAGGGTTTCTCGAGAGTCAAGATTTCAATGGATTGGTTTGAAAATTTAATTGAAGTTCCTACGGTATAAAACAGAAGTAATTGCACTTGATTTTGTTGAAAAACAAAAAAAAAAAAAAAAAACCTTTCTATCGATTTTAGATTTTATTGAACTTATATAATTACTTGTTTTTTTTTCTCTTTTTTTTTGTTCTTACTGTTGAAATGGATTACCCTAGTTTGCAATGTAATCATGGGATGCTTTTTTTAAATTGGAGGAAGGTAGAGAACTCAAAGTGGTTGTTATAAATGTTAATTGATTAATATTGATGACAATACTTAGTTGGAGGTACAGTGTTGTATAAAATCTATTGTAATCTCTATAAAGTTTGTTATATATTAAGTACCATATCAGCTTACTAAGTGATACACAAAGTGAGTATACTACATTTAAAGAAATATTTTAGAAAAAATTACAATAGTAAATGATAGAATTTACCAAATGTAAAAACTCCTGTTACTAACAAATTTCACCAACTACGACAATTTTTTACTATAAAATGTCAATCTATAATAACATTATAATAAACTATCGTATTGTTTACTAAAATATTTCTCTTAATCTATTGAAATAACAGTGTTAAAATATAGTTTTTTTAATAATATTTACATATATATTAATATAATATTTACATATTGTTTTCTAGACTTTTGATAAAATGAGAAAAAAGTAACTTTAGAAAGTGATAAAGTTTAGATAACCAAGATGAATTTCCTATGCAACAGCGACACGACATTGTAACAACATTATTCAAGCTCCGGTCTTACGAGCAGATTAAAATAATAAACTCAAGTTGTATAAAAATATTTAGCTACTATGTTAGGCGCTATTGTTTTGAGTTCACGCAAATGTCGACACACACACACACACACAGACATAGAAGGCTGTGACTAACGTCGTATAACAGCAGCCATAAATTTTATATGGAAAAGTGCACACGTTATACGTTATATATATATGCACACACATAGCGCCGCTTCGTTCGTCTATATATGTAATACCATCAAAACCCATCTATGTACAAGCAGCGAAGAGAGAAGAGCTGCGCTCTCGCTATCAGCTCTCAAATATAGATATGAAAAGCGTGCGCTCGTAGAAATTTATAGAACGCAACGCGTCTGTATATGTCTATATATACACGTTCATCTCGTGTAAAACCAAGAGCTTTTTCAGTAGTATATTCAACTATAAAGGACTCGTTACTTCTTTTTTCTTTTCCTTTCGAGGCTTTAAATTACTATGTAATAATGATATAATATAGCGAGTGAATTTTTGCTTCCGCTCTGCGTATCGCTGCAAATAAAATTATGGCTTGAAATTTTATTGAAAAAAAAAATAGTTTTTTTGTTGTTTTAAACTTGTTAAAAGCATCGAAAGAATTCAATTACAAGTTAATAGAATTTTTGTTGCTGATGGTATTAACCGATGTTTTGACAATGGAGTTATCGTTTATATTCTGTATTAGAAAATTCAAAAAATCTAATTTCGCAATTTGAAAAACAAATTTTTAAAATTTGAAATAAAGTTTTTGTTGATAATTATTTATTTTCTTAATCTATTCCAATAAAAGAAGTTGCTTCAAGGAATCCATTAATAGCAACTTTTTTTTCAATTTACATTCGAAGAAAAAAACTTAAACATAATACACGTAAATAGTTTTTTGTATAATTTAAATTTTTTACGACGTATATTATTCATTTTTTTTCCTGCTAAATGACAGAACGCTTTTTGAATTTTTATTAACGAAAAAAAAAAAAAAAATTATTTTTCATCCTTCGATTCAACCATATAACTTAACAGTTAAACGACTTGATTATGTATATACGATAAACGTGCAACGCATGACCTCCACTTTATATATATTTTTTTCTATTCAGAATCACAGATGAAAAAAGAAAAGAATGAAAGAAAGCGACGAACAATATGTCTATTGGTTATGAATGATGAATCACCGAGTGCTTAGAAAATGAAGAGAAGAAAAAAAAGCTTCGATGAGTAATGGCTGATGAGTCGTCGTAAAATTGTAAAAATTTTGTGTGTACTGTTATTTATTTATGACTTAACCAGGAATTACGCGATTAAATAATGTGTTATTTCGAGAATTTAAAGATCTTTATTAAACAAATCTTAACTTTCTTTTTACCATGTTTCTGTTTTGATATAAAACGAAAAGCGTAGATTTTAAGGTATCGGGATACGGTTCGTAATAAAATTGTTAACTCCAACATTCTAATTTTCACTGTCGAGATAAGATTAACGATACAGGCTCTAACCAGGTTTACGATTGGTTCCGTTATTTTCTAAAGAGAGCCTCTTTCTCTCTGTGCATGTCCCATATGTTAACAAGCGCAAAACGAAAAATTTATAGTTTTTCGAACAAAGTACGTTGTTGTTGCTTCTTTTTTTTATTAAAAAGAATTTCTTTAATAGCCGTAACTTTATTATTCAACCAGTGGTTGTACACATTGTAATAAATATTAAAAAAAAACTTTTAATTAATATCTCATTAACGAAAGCTGCTCCTTTCGTTATGTTTCCAATTAAAATTTGAAGTAACGTGCTCGAAATTTAACGTGCTCTTTAAAGTGAAAATATTCCATATCATCATGCATATTTATAAATGAAAATACAAGTATTCGGCGTATAACGTTGAGAAATATTTCAGTCAACTTATACTCTGCTTTCTTAAGTTATATCCATCTAAATAATTCATTAGCCGAGGAAATTAAAGAAAATTATTTTAACGCGTATCAGCTTAGCTGTCGTTTTGTTAAATAAGGTTTAAGATAAGAGTCGTTTTGATAAGAAAATAAAGTACGATGATTAAATGGATTTTTACATATCTTCTTTATTAACTGATATGCATATGTTTGTTTAAAAGTTTTTTTTTTTATAAGCATTGAATTTATTTATTGAAATTTTATACGAAGCATTTTTTTAATAATAAAATTCAAAATGGGTTAGATCCAAAAATTGTTTGTCGATATTTCGAAATTTTTTGGAATATATGTATCGAATCATATTTTTGACTTGATTAATAAATATACTAAGTAGTCCAGAGGTTTCAATGGCTCAGTCGGTAGAGTGATGGATTCGTAATCTCGAGGACCCGAGTTCGAATCCCGCTCTCAACTCATTGATCAAGCACCGCTGTATACGTTACAAGTGCTTTGTACACAAACACACTGAAAAACCTCTGTCGCTAATTAGCATCGCAATGATAGCATAAATAAAGCGATATTAATTAAAAAAAAAAATTTATTTGAAAAAATAAGACTTTTACTTTACTTTATATTTTTTTTAAATTTCAAAAATTTTTTTATTTATACATGTATTAGAATATACCTTGCACGCTCCAAAATTCGAAAAAAATTTTCAAAAACATTAAAAAATTTCGATTATTATTTAATTTTTGAAATTATGTACATATTATCCGAATGAAATTTTCAAAGAATGATCCATTTATTATTCAAATATTTTTTTCATTCTTTTAACGAACACATCGTACATTGTGAAAACTCATTTTTGAACTTTGATGAATCGTTCTACACTTTAATTTCGAAAAAAAGCGAAAAGTTTTGAAATTTAATGTTGATATCTAAAGTTCTTGATTCCTTTGTCATCGCCGAGTTATTCTCTCTCTCTCGCTCTCTTTCAACAAAAAGGATTAAAGTCTTTAGATTTTCTAGATCAAGTCATATAATATCGATTATGCCTTTGCCTCACACTAGAAAAGCAGCCAGCTCTCTCGCGTTCGCGTTAACCTACATTTTAATCGACGCGCACACACGTCTTCTTCTCCTCTCGTCTTTTCTATAGCGGGATTATATGCATCAAACTTATATTATACATATAGGCGCAGAGCGTGTGCACGACTTTCTCGGGGAGAAAACTAAAGGAATTTTCCTGATTTCTGAACGTACCGAATGATTTTGCGTCTTTGTGTGCTGAAAGCAACGTATGAAAGGATAATGTATAATACGCGATGCGTGTATGCATGAGCTCGAAGAAGAAAGATTATCAATTTAATTGAGATTTTTATGTTAAGATTTTGTTGAGGTTGCTTCTCTTTTTTTATCTTCCTTAGTACACCAACGTAAAAATTTTAACGCCAGTCTATTTTAATTAAAACAAAAGCTATTAAAGTAATGAATCTTATTTTTCATATTTACGTAGATATTTTAATTTTTTTTTTAAATTAATATTACTTCGTGTTTTCTTTTTTATTTTAAGCATTAAGTTTCAATTTAAATTTCAAAATAAAGCATTATGCATAGCATCGCAATTACTCTATCGATCCAAACAATTTTAATAATGTCCCAGTTACAAAATACACTCTCCAAAAAAAAAAAAAAATAATAAAAAAACTTCCTCCAACCAAACTCTTAAAATCCTCGTGTATCTTGAAAACATCATTACTTAATTCACACTCAGCTGAGCTCGAAAAAAAAAAATATATAAAATAAATCAGCAACATACTTTCATCGAAACGAAAATAAAAAAAAATCTCGCTTTCACGGCATCTGGCCAATGTGCCTTTTTTTTCCCTAGTTTTACATGTTAAAAGGTATATATAGGAGGCGAGCAACGGGTTATATACGTAGACTCGTTTGCCAAGATTCGAAAGAGAAATATTATATACCTGTTGATGAAGTATCGCCTGGATATCACGGGGGTTGATCCTCCTTAATGCGGTCAGTCTTTGCAATCGTTCTCTCGCACCTCTGTAACAATGAAGAAAAAATTTTTCTTTTTTATTTATTGTTTTGGATTAAAAGAACGTTTAATTTTTTATTGATTATCATTTTTAATTGTCACTTTATCAATTAAGTTAAAAAAAAGTTTAAAAGTTTATTTTGTTCGTAGTATTCGCTCTCGCCATTTTATAAAATAAAAGCATATGCTTTTTTATGTCAGCTTATCTTTTAATATGCGTACGTGAATTTATCTTTTAATAATATTAAATAATATCAAAAGGTTAAAAATAGAAGTTTAAAAAAAATGATGTTTTAATTGACACAAATTTAAAAATGTAAATAAGGCAAAGCCAATAGTTAATTCATTTACAAATTAAAAGTTTCATCCACTTTACAATATTTAAAAATTCGTTACAAAAAAATCCGATACTTTTAATATTCCGTGTATCGTGTATTTTATACAGTATAGGTACAGTAATTTTGGGTTTCATCCAAACATGCACGTACTTAAAATCTAGAATATTTAAACGTGCGTAATTTTAATCAAATTACTTTTTTCTTTTTATAAAACTAACGTATACAGGTCAAAGTTATATTTTTTTTGTTTATTGTAAAAAAAAACTTAAACTCGTGTTTTTAATATAAAATTATAATTATTTTGAATATGTTCTTTTTAATTATCAAATTTCATAACTTTTTTATTGCCGACAGTTTATTCGAACTGAAAAATAAAAAGTATCGTTGCTTTATTTTATTATTGCCATTGCAATTAAGCAAGCTTAAATCGATAAAATTAAAATATTCATCATACTTTAATTTCCTACAACAATCCGAATGATCGAAAGATTTAATCGTACTTTTAAACAAATGGAAAAATAAGCGTTTTATCCGACACTAAGTATGATATAAAAAGTGTCAGAGTTTTATTTTAAGCTTATAAGTCTAAGATTTTATATTTCTGGCAATAAAAATGAAGTTTATGAAAAGAAAATTTTGAGCTCGCTGCTGCTATTGCTGCTGCTACTGCCGGCACTGCTGCAAAAGCAATATGAAATGTACTTTGCTTAAAATGAAGTTAAGTCGACAGGAAAATCCCCCTTTGCTTTTCATATACACAAATGCATGTATTTTCTATCTGCGTGTTTATTGTATACATGCTTGCATATATTTTTTTTTCTTCAAACGTACACATAAGTATTGTACTCCGTAATAACTGTTCAAGTTTCCGAATAAATATGCACGGGTTACCGCTGCGACGATCAATGAATAAAATTTTATTTAAATTTTTCATAGTGTAAGGCTATTACGCGATGGAGTTATTTTAAAATCAGATTTAGCTTTCACGAATTCAAGGAGCTTTCCTTTGTACTTTCAATTTCATTATAGGAAGAGAATATATGCTGTATAAACCTTTCGATGTTTTTCATAAGTCGAATTTTGAAATTTCAAAGAAATGTACTGAAATGCAAAATTTAGCCGTTTCAAAGCAGTTTCAGAGCGCTTGTAAAATCTAAAAACATATAGTTTTATGAATTATTAAAAAGTTACGAAAAATTTTAGCGGTTATAGTCTTCGGAAACTTCGTCCATTTATGCGTTCACGATACTTTGCTCTTAATTAAAAAGAATATGTTTTCAAAAAAAAGGAAAACTTACCTCTCGACGGCGATGACCCAAGCGTCCTCAATTCCCCTGGCGTTTGGTCCATCCAATACTAAAAGCACAAGACGAAAGCTTAATTAGTTTGATAAATGACAATTATATTAAAAACTTATTCAAAATTTTCATTCTTATATTCTATGAGAATTCAGTTCGCTTGAATTTTAATGTACTTGTTAGCGGAACACTTAAATTTTAATGATGACCTTTTTGTATGAAAGTCGAATTTTTCAAAGCTTATTATCAAAATATATTTTCATTTCTTGTGAGTCAAAAGCTTCTTAAAGTCAAAGATCAAAAAAATGCATTTTATTGAATAAATTCAAAGCCAAGAGAGGTAATTCCTCTAAAAAGACGACCACTTAAAAAACGTTTTTCTTTCTGAAAAAAAAGAAATTTTTAACAAATGACTGGCTTATTAAACCTCAAAAAAAAAGTAGTTCACGTAACCCCAAAACGGTCACTTTTTTTCAACTAGGAAATGGAGATTTTATTGTTAAGAGTATAAAAAAAAGTTCTTTTTTTTTATTCTCTTTGCAAAAGAAATAATGTACCGTCAAGCAGACATTTATTTAATTGCTTAAATTGCAGTATTTTTCCGTCCCACTGAATTTATAATTAAAATTTTTCTAAAAATATAATCATAAATTGTCGACGGAAACAATAGGTGAGATATAACAATTGCATTTCAACATGATAATTAAGGTTTTAATAAATTTTAGTAAATTAAAGTGTTATAGGGTTTATATTTAATGTTATTAACGTATTTGTTAATTAATTATTATTAAAAGTATCTCATAATGTTTTAATTTTCAAGCAGTCAAAAAAGAAAATTTTTCAAACAATAATAATATTAGAATTTTTAGTTATAAAATGATGCAAAAAACTTAAAATTAAAAAATTAAAATACTTATATTAAAATGTTCAATTTGTTTGAATCAAATGCTGTAATCATTATGGAATAATTACATAATTCTAATTATGTTTCGATAAAAGTTGGAGTAATTTTGGTATGAAAATCATAAATTGTTAATCAAACGCATTAAAATAAATCTGTTACGTTGATCAAATGCATAAAATCATAAAAGTTTGCTCGTATTTAGCGTTTGATCGACACAGTCAAGTTTAGCCCGAACAATCCAAAAATACGCAATCGATGTTCTTTGATCGAATAAAAAGCTCATATCTCATGCGCTCTCTTTTAGCGATTGTGCGAGTGTATTTTTAAGCTTTTAACGTACCACCGGTCGGACTTTTATTTTTTTTTCACGATAACCTCCTCGTGCTATTCTTTTTTTTTCGGTGCTACACTCGTATATGTAGGAAGAAATTAAACGTCAATCTGAACTTTTGTTTCGCGCGAAGGATCAATTATTTCAATAGACTATTTTCGCTCTCTGGACCATTTCTATATATATATACACGTGTATAAATATGCCATTGAAGGAATTTTCATTTAAGGTCAAGGAACAATATTTAAACTTCCGTTGGGAAAGTTTAACACTGCTGCTTTTCCGTAGCTCTTGCTCTAGTTAACATTTTTACATGTAAGTTGAGGGATGTTGTTTTTTTTTTTTTTTTTAAAGTAAAGGAAGGAAAAGTGAAGCCTCGAAATTTACATTGCAAAGGTAGTCAATTTTTAAACGCGATACTCTGCTACAAGTACTGACTACTACTACAAGCTTCTAACTAACGACTTTTGTTTGATCAAGTCTTTAAGGAAAAAAGCTATTGTTTTTCAATTTGTTTCGAGATATTTTTTTAAGTTCTTTTTTCTTAGTTTTGGCATGTCGTGTAACAGTATATAATATATTGTAAAATCAGTTTAACGTTTAAAATCATAATTTTCTTTGGTGTTTCAATCTGAAATTTATTTAAATTTTTAATTTGTAGAAGTTTATTTCAAGACTTTGTATGCATTTTTAACCCATATTTGAATACGATTAATTTTTAACATATAAATACTGCGAATGCTATAATAAAAGTTAATTTCTAAAAAGTTAACAGCGATAAATTAATTAATAGTAAGATTATTCAAAAATATACATAAATTGAAAAAAAACGTAGAAAATAAACCAACTAAAACTAGACAAATCCGGTAAAAGATATAACTTTATTCTGTTCTAAGATAAATGATTTGTTTATTGATAATAGACGATTTTTTATACAAATTGTTCGGTATCATTCATAAAAATTTATCATTTAATTTAAACAGAAATAGAAAATATTATACATGCGTGTATTGAATGGAGTAATTTAATGTTGAAACCTTGACACAAAAACTCTAATACTATAGATATTAAGTCGAAGATAGATAATCAGCCGATAAGCATATGATTTTCCTTCTCTTATTGTTAACGAACGTGTAATACATATGTTAAAGTTTTGTAAAAAAGTAAATTTTTATAAACTTAAGCTAATCACCCAATTTAAAAAGTTCACATTTTTAGCTTATTCAAGAGATTTAAAAGAATATCTTTAAAATGTTGACACGTTACGAAGTTTTTTTTGAAAAATCGTCGGTTGCGTCACAGTGACACTATTATTAAGAACTTCCGCGAGATGACTTCATAAATATAAAAATAACGTACAACATTAAAAAGATTTTCATTAGCTTACATTGAATGGGGCATTGGTAAAGTATAAAAAATTATTAAATGCAAACTAATTATGTTTCGAATTTTAATTATAATATGTAATTAGGATTGGGAAATAATTTGTGTTATATAAGCAAACACTGTTATTATTTCTTCTCATATATAGTTATATAATTTTAGGTTCAGCGCAAGTAGTAATATTTAGTGGAAAAAAAAATGTTTCAGCCTTAATTATTTGTAAAAAAATATTTGTTATAATAGGTGTTACTAAAGGTACGATTAACCCTTTAACTGCACAGCTTAAAAAACTTACGTGAACCGTACATTGGGTGTTGGCAACCCATGGTATTCAGACGTATTTTGTGCTGCCGATATTGAATATTTCGTTACAAAAAAAAGATTAGATATAGAAAATATATTTTCTTTAAAGTACAATTAATTTCATAAGGATATATTTCATTTAAGTATGTTAAAATTGTATTTTTGACACTCCGTGCGAGAAGCTCGATTTCACGCACGCTGTACAAAGTGACACGTGCGAAAATGGAGCTTCTCACACGTCGTGTCAAAAAATAGTGTTCGATACTCGTGCGAGAAAGTGATTTCTTACTCGTGTGACCTTTTCATCCTCGCTTCGCTCGGGCGTAAACCGCCACACGAGTAAAAAATCACTTTATCGCACTAGTACCGAAATATACTATTAAAAAAGTAAAATAATGAATATTAGCTCTGAGTGTTTACCACCCACAGTGCAGTTAAATGGTTAAGTATGTTATGTTGAATTAATATAAAAAAGGCAAAAAACGGTAACATTACACAAACATACTAAATTAAAATTGAGTAAAAATCACACAATGATTCAATAAAACTCGTTAATCGAAAATGTCACTCCAAGCTCGAAAATCCATGTATAATACCATCCCACGTGTATGATTTGCAAGTCGAGGCAATTGATACAACTCCGTCCTCGTCGTCGTCTTCGTCGATAAATTTTATCGACGATAAATCAAAATGTTTAGCAACATCGTCCGGCTCGTCAATACAATCCTCGGGCTCGACTATTAACGCCGAACGCCAAGTACAATCGCTAAGTGCTGGTGATTTGGCTCGACTTTGTATGTGAGATTCCGAGCTACAGCCACACCAAGATAGCCGCTGGAATAACGATGTCACCCGCGACCTGGCGCCTGGTCGACGTTTAACTTCAAGGTCGTCTTTTGTGCTCATTTTTTTTTCTTTCTCATGAGCAAGTGATTTTTATTGGTTTTGATTTTGAATGATTTTTCATTTTCACTAGTTCGACATTGGGTCTTTGTTAGCTTAGCTTCGTCTTAGACGTCATTGTTTAAAACTTTGTCTTTTATATTTTTAGTTCTCAAATCTGACTATATTTATAATATAGTTTCTACAAAGAAAAAAATTTATGTTTAAATCTAATTAAAATTTATCTATTCGTGCTATAACCATTAACTTTTTCTCATATTAATAAATTACTATACAAAACTCTTTTTCCCCTCAAACTCAATTTTATTAATATGAATTCTGTTTCAAGCACACAGCACGAATATCGAATAATCCAATGCTCAAAAAAAAAAAATATTAACTCCGGCATATACACGGCGGAGAAGCCTTTTAGATCAATTAGCTAAAATTTAACAGCGAGAGCCAACCTATAACCTCCTTTTCAATTCGTATGCCCTAAAACGTACATGCTCTTGAAAAAAAAAGTCTTTTGAGCCCATTCACTCGACGACTAATCTCTCTAAAAAAAGAAGATCCTCAATACCACTCGTATATTTTAATCTTTAACCGATATTAATGCACTCGGATATATATCTATACATTAGATTTTCAATGGTAATTTTCATCTATTACTATAATGCTTCATGTACGCCTTTTAAATTGTCATTATTGCTTGGCTACAGTATCTTTTAAAATGAAATATAAAAGCTAGGATCGATGTGAAGTTACATTTATATGGTATATATGCAGTTTGTATTTGCGCATAGAAATGGCTAAGCTTTAATGTCCGGCTTTGTGTACGTGTGTGTATCAAGTCTTTTGGGGATATATAGGGAAGAGGAGGTAAAAGTTCTCGTCGTATTGCACAGGATTTTCAAGTGGACCAAGAGAATGTAAGCTAGTGGTTTATACATATATATATATAAAGTGTTTTATGTATATAGGTCTCGTGTGTGCAGTTAGAGAGAGGATAGTGGTTTTGAATAAATTGAAGGGGTGTGCGATCGTAAAGGTCAGCGATTTGCGGCTAACTCTTTGAACAGAAAGATTCTCTCTTTTTTTTTTTCTTTTAAGATACAAAATTGATGAAAAAGGTTGTAAAGCTTTGTGAAGTATGTTTCAATTTTCGAAATTCAATGAAACAGAGTTTTATTACTGTTTGAATTACAATGTTAATAATTATTTTGCTATTCACTGTAATTTTAATTTTTTCTTATTAAATACACAAAAATGTTTAAGATCAAATACATATTTTTTTATGTTAAAATTTAATATATAGATTTCTAAATAAAAATTCCAACACAAAAATTTATCAATGATACAGAATTTTGAATAATAAAGTATACAATCCTACGTTCAGACAATTTAAATGACAACTTGTATGTGAATTCGACAAAAATTTTAGATTACAAAATTTTATACTGAGGTCGTCGGTGGCTCAATCGGTAGAGCGATGGATTCGTAGTCTCGAGGTTCCGAGTTCGAATCCCGCTCTCAGCCGATTTTTATAAGCACCACTGTAGTAACATGTGCTTCGCTCATAAACACACTGACTACCTTCGTCGCTAATTAGTATCGCAATTATAGCATAAATACAGCGACGTTAAATAAATTTAAAAAAAAAAAGATATATTTATGTAAGTCTTCGATTTATAATTCTTTAAAAACAAAAATTTTCAATAGTAAAAATTTTGACGAATGTCATACAAAATTTTTTTACAGTATTAATGAATATATTCTTGATAAGAATTTAACGAATGTTAATATGCTTCATACAAAAAAGGTTTGAAAAAAGATGTTTAATTTTTATTCGAATTGTTCTTTTAATTTTAAACAAAGCTTCATTTATTATTGCAAATTGATGACCATAACACGAACGCAGATCATGGCATTGCGGAATTTTCCTAATTATTAAATAATATCGAATTCCTATACTGATGAATAATTGAGAATTATTAATAATTTATGAGCAAATATTTTTGTTCTATTAATGGAGATCATAATTAAAATATCGTTAAAGCTTCAACGCAATCAATTTATGATATTAATAGAATTTAAGCTTGCGAAAGTCACGTATCAAATATCTCTCTCTCTTTTTTTTAATATAAATAAGAGTTTATTAAAACATTAATACTTCGTGATAAAGTAAAATAAAATTTCTTCTTTTAATAATATTTTTTGTTATGACTATTCTGTTAAATTCTTTGAAAAATAAGAAAAGAAGCTACAAAATATGAGATTAAATTTCTTTTTAAAACTTTCGCTGTTTTTATACGGTGTCTAAGGCAATGTTATACAGCTTACACATGGTAGAAAATCTCTTCCTCTCTCTTTCTGACTTAACTATTTTCGAATACTGAGCTTTGACGCTTTTTTTTTTTTTATTTTTAAAAGTCTCCGCCCGCGTGGCTTATTATAGGATCTTTCGTGACTACAACCGTCGACTCTCTTCCATGGCATGTACTGGAGTCTTTGGAAGCATTATTATTCGTGTTCGAAAGATGCTTCGTGTTAAATTTCAACATTGTCATATTATTTTTTTTTTTTTTTTAATATTTTTCATGTAATATTTTTGAGTAAATAATTTTATCGAGATTAAATTGATAGAGATTTTTATGATTATCAAAATAATTAATTTCAAAAGACATTTTTATAATTTTGTAAAATAAAAATTTTCTATTGCTTCGTGTTTAATTTCAACATTTACTTTTTTATTATTATTTTTTAAGTAATAACTAGTTTTATTAAGATTAAATTGATAGAAATTGTGATAAATAGTAATTGTTAAAAAAATGTTTATAATTCACCAAAAATTACCAAAACAATTGACTTTTCATAAAAATATTTTTAAAATAATTAATTTAAACAACTTCTATTATTATTCCTTATAATAAAAATCATCTGCATATAGCACCAACATTATTCAAAATTCAAAATCAATAAAGGCAGCAATCATTTAACAATCCATTTAATATCCCAGGGGTATCGAATCCACGTACCTATCAAACTAATACATAAACGCTTAGAGCCCTGCACGTGCTTATGCCACGGCTAGGGTTAATATAGATATGCAAATTATAATAACATGACCAGTGCAACGAAATTTTCCTCTCATTACCTCTTAATTATATACGGTAGCATCATTAGATATACTTTGGGAAAACCCATCGAAATTTCTATATACATAAACATAGAGCAAGCATCGATTTACAAATATTAAGACGCTCGAGAAAGTTACAAAGTACGAAGAAGGATTTCAGAGTAAGAAAATTTTTTTGCCTTCAGGCAAGTCGTACTGTTTATTGTGTTATTAGATATTTTTACGAATATAATATTATGGATTTCCAATTCTTAGTTCGGCAAAGTATATTTTCAGATGGCAGCAAGACATTGCGCAAGAAGTTTTTTTTTTTCGTGCAAATGCATGTTTGAACAGTTATTAAACAACAATGGCTCGGAATAACAATTATTTATTCAACGAATTGAATGGAACTTTCACTCTGTTTGAAATAGTTATCATTTATTTCTGAAGCCAAAGATTAATAAGTCTGTTTGCGTTACTGGTTTTAGGCTATTATTACTTTTTTCGCAGATAATGAACAATAATTCCATTAAACAATGTGTCAATTTTTTGTTTAACGTTATGGCATTAATCAATGAAATTTAAAATTCGACACTGATGTGTAATATATATTTTAAATAGAATATATTGCAACATTAGTTTTACCAATAGTCACGTATGTTATAATTTATGGGATTTTTAATGGTTTATGTTTGGCTCTTATTATCGTAACATCTCATTAAAGTCGCACAATATTATATTGTTAATTTGCTTTCCAAAATGTAATAATATTTTTGTCATTTCATTAAGATCAATTTGCATTACTTTTGTATCTATTAAAAAAATATCGTTTACTATTTCGTAATTTACTATTTAATGTATAAACTGATTCATGAAAAAATTTTAAATAAATTAGCTGATTTTTAATTATAAGTGTTTAAATTTTTTAATTAATTTATTTAACATTAATTTTAATTCAATATTTTATAATTTTCTTAAATTATTATAGAAGCTAAAATTTTATGAGAAAAAAAATTATTCATTTCATTAAAAATATGTTCATTTTAAATATTAAGAAAAATTATTTTCACCTAAACGAATTAACTTGTTTTAATAGAAATTTTTAATTTTAAATTTAAAAATCACAGAATTAACATTTTTATTGCTTTTATGCATTAATTTAAAAATTTATTGAAAAAATTGTCCGACGTAATTTTTATTCAACTTACGTATTTCGAGAGAAATTTTTTTCGATAAAAATATCCGCGTATACATATTGACGTGATTTATTGAGAAATTTTTATCATGCCATCGCGATGATTTTAACCGAATTTGATAGATGTTCCGTGGATTATGGTGAACTGCATAATAATTTTCGATCGAACAATTTTTCTGCTTTAATATATTTTATGAAATGTATTTATAAAGCAATAGCTAAAATTTTAAATAAAAATAATAACTGTTTTTTTGTAAAAGTTTTAGAAGATATTTTTAGACGTTGTTAAAGACCTTGAGAACATAAAATAAGAAACGGATTTCTAGAAATTGGAAAAAAATATATTTTTCATTGAACGTGAAAAAGCACATTTTTACTATTCAACTGACAAATAAGTATCTTGATTAAAAATCTTGCCCACTTAAAACACTATTTTTTCCTATGAATAATCAAGCGTATCGAAACTATTATCAATTAAGTAAGAACTGAATTTGAAAAAAAAATTTTTTCAAATCGACGCACAACGTAATTCACATTCCACTAAAAACCACAAAAGCAGCAGTATAGCAGCATCGAGTATTAACAACAAAAGCAAATTGTTCGATATATCGGTATGTGTATATACCACGAAAACAAGGTACAAAGCACGTGTGCGTGTATACGCGTATAGTTTTAAAAGCCAAGCGAGTATAACGGCGGAAAAGCGCGCACGCACACGCGTAACGAAGGTATAAAGGTGCGGCAGACGCAATTTCGCCTCTCTTTTTTTCCGCCGCTAAATACGCTATTATACACGTGCGTACGGTAGCGCACGCCAGATAGATACTAGCATTATATACTAAAAGCTCCGGAAAGATTTTCTCTCGAGAAAGAGAGCGCGGATACGTATGTACATGATGCGAGCAGAGAGAGAGAGAGAGAGAGCAGCAAAGTCAAGCCCGTGCGTTTATATTTAGGAAGAACGCTATGCGCGATATAAAAAAGTAAAAAATATATGTATGGATATAGGTATACAAGAGCGTGAGGCAGTTCAACGCACTTACTACTCTGTAGCAGTGTGTGCACCTCTTTTCTTTATTTCTCGTCATATGATACTATTTTCTTTTTTTTTTTTTTTTTAGAATTTTTTTTGTCAATGGATTCAAAAGAGGGTTGTTGTATCGCTATCGAGATTTAATTAAATATAAGTCTATAGTGAAAGAAAAATTGTCTGTCGAGTTCGTTATTTTTTTTTTTTTATTTTTCGTAAATTAAGAGTTGTAGGAAAAATTTGAGGCGAAGATTTAAAGATAATTTTTGATGAGTAGCTTTTCTTAAAGGATTGAGTAACTTTGTAACGAGGAAAAAAGTTACAAAAAGATTATTTTTAATTAAATACCAAAAGTTTTCTATACATTTTTTTAACGCTTATTTTCGAGTTTCTAAAAGTAAAAAGCTTTCATGATGTTCTAAAAAGCTCAAAAAGAAATTTTTATTCTTGTAAAATAAAAAAAGAACTTTTTTGTTTGGCCATAAAAACAGCTGGCACGAAATGAAGTTAATTTAATTTTTGCAATTTATTTCATTCAACGAATTAAACAGTACTGCATTTGAAATGATTTATTAATTTTATGAATAACCGTAAATTAATTTAGCGTTATTACCTTTTTAAACGGAAAATAAGCGTAGAATAGCATAAAAGAAAAAGAAAGCTAAACTCAATTAAGTCAATTAATTGCAATCCTGAATTACCATTAAACATTCACTAATTTACAATCACATTAACGTGCACAGCCCAGTTGCCATGGAAATGACATACTTATAACTGTTGATTAGCCAATGTTCTCTGGAAAATCGTAACAATGAAATTTCATTGGGTTACAATTTGACAAGGTAATGTAAGCTTTTGTACCCAGTGCTTCTCAATATTTCAATCGAGTCAATTATGTTTCCGAGTATTTATCAATTTTGCTTATTTTCTACCTCGTTGTTTCATGGTCAAGAATGACGAAAATTTGCTTGTGTACGATGTTTGGAAGAATAAAATTTTGACGGTTGATTTATGTATGAGAATAGATCGGTTTATTAATTTCTAATTTTGTGATCATCCATCTTCAAGGAATACGAGACTCTAAAACAAGAATATTGTAAATTTAGGTGTTTATAATCTGCTATGAAATCCCTAGTCACATCGTACATTTTACTGTCCAATTAACGGGTTAAGATTTGACCTAGCAGGTTCATTAACGATTTTATCACAATTCGTCGGCAGTTTCTTGCAATGAAGTGACAAAGCAATTTACTTATCTAAGCAAAACAAAAGCTAGTGGACTAATTACTGTTAGTGTGAAGTGTTTATATGTTAATATCAATGTGTTTGGAAACGCTTCCATAGGCCAATTTTTATTTATAAGTATAATACTTTTATACGTAACGAAAATAATATAAGCAATTACTTTGAGCAAATTTTATTGGGTTATTGATAAGTATTTATCCCGTGATATAATTTCCTATTTTCAATATTAATAATGATCGATTGAACAAACTGATCCGAAACCGAAATTTAAGGATGGAATTTTGAACTTTTATATTTAGTTCATGAATTATAGATAACCATTATGAAGCTTTTTTGTAAAGCCTTTTTAAAATTAAAATTTCATTTTCAATAAAATGTTAAGGTGGTTTAAAATATGTTTATTCATTTTTTATAATAAATTTAGAGGTTTGGACAAAATTTAGTTTTATGTATATAGATTAATTTTTAATAGAATAATAATTTGAAAAGGTTTAGCGAATCTTTCATCAAAACTTATATATAATCATCTGCATAAAACTTCCTTATCAAAAGGAACTTGCAACATATCACAGAATCTTAACAAAAAAAAATGAAAATAACTAAAAAAGTGAGACCGGATCAAGTACATTTAAGCCTATAACATGAAAAAAAAAAGAAGTCTAAGCACTTGCGAATGAGAATTCAATTGTCCGACCTCCTTTTGTAACGAGCCGCTGTCACTTTTTGGCGTTAAGCCCAATAACGCCCACCTCAATATTTTTTTTCTTCTTTTTTTACCGTCATCATTTCAAAGAAACTGCTTTTTCCAGAAGCCAAAAACAAAATTCACAAGTGGCTTATCCTGGAAACTGATGCTTAGCATTGTTAATGCGACATTCTTATTTTGAAAATATAAAAGAATCCAGCTTCTTGTTTTACGATGATAAAGTTTTTAATGTTTTGATGGCTAAATTTTAGCAAAATTTTTATGATCCAGTAGGTTGTTTATGATTGTATGAATTTTATTATAAAAGCTATATTTCATGGTCAACTGAAAATTATTGTGCGGGGTTGAATTTGAAAATAAAAAAGTTTTTTAACAATTACGAAAAACAAAAGTTTGATTTTGCAGCAAGCAATTAATAATATCGCTATTTATGTGTAGATAGAAACTTTTTTTTTTAAATTATAGAATTTTTTCAAAGTTATATTATTGTTTCAGTTAAGAAATAGAAAATTTAGCAATTAAACATTTATTTTTCATCTCCCGAAATCATTTTTAATCGGCGCTAAACGTCCTCCCCATAACTAAAAGAGCGGCTCCCATGCATGCCAAGAAAATCCGCTAGAGGGCCAGCACTCATTAAACCCGCGAACAACGCTTTATTTTAAATAATATATTGACACATCTAATTTAGAAACAATAACATATTACTAAAATGTTCATTAAATAAATCAAACATAATAACAATCGATGTTAAATTATTTTCACAAAAAATAAAATACCTGCATATGAAGAAAATTTTGAAAAACTTATTAATATGTTCTCTTAAGACGCTATCACATACATAGCTGTTCTTATCTAATAAAATAATTTATTTTTCGTAATGTTAAAAGTGATAACGGTAAATAATGTGGCACTTTACGACCTGCCAATTTCAAACGAAGATTTATATCATAAGAAATATATCACGACAAATCAATTTCCAAACATCATTTATAAGTGGTTGATTGATTAATGTAATGGCATACATCATATAATAATAAAACTTGAAAGCGAAAATTTTTTCTATCACTTTAAACACAAGCATCAATTGTTTCATTCCATCAAACACATTCATCATTTTAAAGAAAGACAATATATTATCCTTTCTTACAACTTTAAAATTTAAGATCACATTGAATCAACGTAACAATTATAAAATCGTATATACATACAGCAACGTGGGGGCAGAACATAAATAAACGATTGTTCCCCCGTGAGGTTTGTGTTTCTTTCTCTACACATTGGATGACGCCAACAAAATACTTTATGTTGACGTATGCATGTATACATTGAGAACTTTCGCAAGTCGACTTCCTTTTTTTAAACGACAACTCCGCATTCATTTCCTTTTTTAAACGATTGTTCGACACCTTTAGCTTTTATTATCAACAACCGATCAAAAGAACCAATATGGAGACACCTTTTTTCTTCTTTTCTTTTTCTTTTTATTACTTGGAAAGCTAATATAAATGCATTCGGCGAGGACGTTCACAAAAAGAAACGAAGAGAAAAGAAAGAGAATGAAAGCCAAGTATTTTTATTTCGTGAATATTGCGGTGTTCGTTGAGACAGAAAAAAAAAGAATAAAAATTTCTTATCGTATGTACGTAAAGAGAGAAAGAATATTGGTTTGTGTGGAGTGTTGAAAAATTGAAAAAATATTGACTTTTCTCGTCTTTTTTTATAAAGTTTGTATTACACGTATGTGATAGCGATTAAATATTTATTGAAAAATCTTTATTTTTAAAAATATTATAATTAATTTAAAGTACGCCGCGTAATTGATATGAATTTCAAGAAAATAAAACATTTTTGTTTATATTCATTATTATTATATTTCAGTAAACATACAAATAAAGTGCTTCTCGCACATTGACTTTTCTTTGAATACATTTTAACAAAAAAAGGACTTTCCTTAATTAAGTACACGCTTAACTGTCTGTGGAAAAAAAAGAAATGCATAATTTGTAAGCAATTGTCTGCAAATTAAAAAGAGTGTGAATAATAATTGTAATTGTTATGCCATAAAAAGAAAGAGCTACGGATACGGAAGAATATATTCCGTTATGACATAAAATAATACATTCGCATTGTGCAACTTCATACACAGTAGCATCTGAGAAAAGTAGCTCAAACTAAAAACGCACTACTTATGTAAAAATTTATCTAAAAGATCGTTAAATTTTTTTCTTTCTCCAAAAATTTTAACCCACATAACCTCAAATTGGAAAATACGGTTATTCGCGCTGCGGACAAGACGTTTGAAATAGCGCGTCATGATTGGATGCTATTTTTATTTCGTCCAATCGTATTTATTGTTCTATTTTCAAATATGTATCTTCTGAAATGTACAATTTTCACCAACGTATTTCCCCAAGGATATAAGCACGCGATAATACACTGAAAGTGTGATTCGCGGTAGTTTTAAAATTCAATAATTCAAGTGTCATTTGGTACTATATGCACTGTAAATTATAATTTTCATTTTATTTTTAATAACAATAAATCTTTTATGTGACTTTTATTTTTACAATATTTATGCAAGTTATTTTTTCAATGCCATTCAATTTTCGTTCCAATAATTTATATTGTTTCATTCATAATTCAAAATATTCATAGTCGCTATAAAGTCACTTTTACGATCAGATATATATATATATATATTTGAATTGTTCGGAATTTTATTTAATCCGTATCACGGAAAACGAATTCCTCTTTTTTTCGGACAGTATACATTTTTTATCCAAAGCTTTGTAAAGTGAAAATTCAATTACTGTGCGCCATACAAATCAATTCCAACAAACAACATTTATTCGTCGGAAAAACATTTAAAAATCAAATTAAGCGTTCGTCAAAATATATCCCCGTTGATAATAATCATTCCAAATTAAACAAACTTGCATGCAGTTTAATTTTTCCCAAACGTTCATAATTTTTTAACCGTTTCAGTTAAATGTAAAGCAATTTATTTATTATTCACTTTATTCATTTTTTTTTTTTTTTTTGTTGCAAAGTCGCGCCGTTTGATATTGGCGCCATTGAGTTATGTATATACAGTCATGAGTTCATAACTTTCCAATTGCTTTTGCTGCTATATCGCGCAATATTTATTCGCGCGAAAGTATAGAAAAGAAACACTCTCGGCCTCGAGGAGAGGAAGGTATGTACAATGTGGACAATGAAAAGTTGTTCGTCGTTCGCGTTAAATTCATTTTCTGTTACTATACAATAGTTATGTATAGAAGAAAGGGATGTTGTTTTTTTTTTTTTGGACAACAGGAAAATTGCGGGTAACATGGCTGTTTGGTACTTTATTTAATTGAGGGGGTTTGGAATTGTAAAAGGATGCACTTGGTTTAAGTTAATCTTTTTTCCTACTTTTTTTATCGGAGGTTTCTGGGTTTGTGGTCAAGAGGAGGATTTTAATACGAGAAAATGGTTTTTAAATTAGATGAGAATTTTTTAACGCTACATTATAACCTAATAGAAAAAGTTGATTTGAAACAGACTTTTTAGAAAAGGCATAAAAACGGGTTCAGGAATGATCTATTTTTTTATAATATTGAAAAAATGGTTATTAAATTTACACAGATAAAATTTGTTTTTTTGTTGAAGCAATTGCTCTTCATTAAAAAATAGATTAATCTTGCTTTAAATTAAAAATATCTATTTTTCTATTAATTAAATGAAGACTCATTTATTAAACTTGAAGAAAATTAATATCAGTAGAAATTTAAAATTCGTTTTATAATTCACTCAAATAAATCTAAAATTTAATATAATGAATTGCTTGAACGAAAATTAAAATTAGACGATAAGCTTAAACCTTACTTGTTTGAAATAATTATCACCATAATTAAGCATATTTGTAACCTAAAATGGAAACGATTAGATATTGCAATTAAAAGCCAAGACCATATTTGAAATTCAAATGAACTTTTTAGGTATGGACAAAAAAAACGTGTTTTCGTCGTAAAATTGAATTTCAGAATTCGTTATCGGAAATTTATTTTCTAAACGCTTAATATTTGTAAATGCGCGCTATTTATATACTAATAAGTTAACGGCACATCGGAAGCACGAGCCGACGCCCGATAGTCATTTTAGTTTTCAGTTATGTTTTCCTTTTCGAAGTTGTACACCAGCTAAACGGATGATCGATGCGAGTATATATGTATACACATAAATTGTCCTGGAACGCAAGTGAGCGAGTGAGCATCGAGTCAATTTCGAAAGTTCTTTTGACCGGTCATAAAGTACAGCAAATTGTGGTTGCGGTAAAATAAATAGTAGAGAAAATTTTTTTTTTATAATAAAGCAATCAGAAATTGTTTTAAAGAAAGCAAAAAAATTTAGAATTGATTTTAAAAAAATGGAATCTAATATTTTATTAAATGAGATCGTCAGTGGCTCAGTCGGTAGAGCAATGGATTCGTAGTTTCGAGGAGCCGAGTTCGAATCCCGCTCTCAGCCGATTTATGCAAGCACCACTGTACGTTACATGTGCTTTGTTCACAAGTACACTGACAATCTCCGTCGCTAATTAAAATTGCAATAATAGCGTTAAATACAGCGACGTTAAATAAAATAAAAAAAAAACATTTTCAGTAATGAAAAATGGTTTTGAATTCAAGAAAAATAAACATTATTAAAAAGAAAAAATTTTTTATTTTGACAATTTATTTATAGAAAATAATGTTTTTTAAGAAGTTGAATATCTAAACCTAAATTATCAAAATTTAATAAATATACGTTTTATTCAAATTAAATTATTCTATTGAAATACATAAATATAATATAAATATATAAATAAAATATAAAAATATATAACATTCATTTTAAATCTCGCCAATAAATCACTTTTGCGATAAAAACTTTTCAACATCCAAAAAAACTAAAAACATTGAAAATCCTTAAAACGCATAGCCTGAGATAATCCATTATTGTACAAGTCAACACGGCATTCTGCATTGCTGCGATATCTCTATAAGCCCAAGTATACGATATATTCTCCAGCGTCTTTGTCGCGCAATAATTTGCTGCGCGAATGCGCGTGATAATGCGCGAGACGTTTAAATCGCGCTTATAAGACGTGTCTGCGTATATGTTAACGGCGAAATGCGGAAGAGATGCGGATGGTATATTACCGTAGTGGAATTTGGTGTTTTTTCGTTACACAGTTATTTGAATAATTACGTATTTTATTTTTTTTTTTTTTAACGATTTTTCCTTATAAATAGAAAACAAATAAATAACGTACAGGTTTAGGTTAGTATTCAATATTTTTTTTTCTATAAACGATTTTTATGATAAATTAAGGAAATGCGTTTTATTCTGAATAAAATTTATTTACTTTCACTTTCGCGCAGATGGAATTTCAAATGTAATTTATTTTTTAAACGTATTTTTTTATGCCCATTCTATGAAGGATATAATAAATACAAAGAAAGAAGTATTGAAAAATAATAAAAAAAAAAGTTTACATCTATAAAATATAGCTGCGGTGATCGTAAAACCCTTACTACGCTGCTGCTCTTTTGATTTTAAAATTTCAAGAATTTGCTTAAGGAAGTGCATTAAAGTTTTGATTTAAGTGTTTTCATTGATATGTCAATTAAAAAATATTGATGGACAGTAGAAAAGTTTTGACTATTGACCTCGATTTTGATATTATGTTTTTTTATGATTGTTTTATGAACAGGAGGTCAAATAAAATTTCTAAATTGAAAAATGTTGTGTTTTTAATCTAGTTATATGCACTTAAAGCTGTAATGACAATAAATAAATATACCGGACTTGTTTATCATTCGTGGCATAAATATGCAGTTTGATAAAAATAAAGCCAAACAAACGTACCCACAAATATTTGAAAAAGCGCAAAGCGGAAAAATATTAACGAGAAAAAGAGAAAAAAAAGAAAGAGGTAAAGAAAATGGCGAAAAAAAAGAAAGAAAAAGCAAGAATATACCGAAGGTAGCAAAAGAAGATGGCAAGTAAGAAGAAGAAGAAGAGACAAGAGAGAGAGAGAAATCTCGACAGAGAGTCTCAAGAAAGGCAAAACCAGTTTCCTAACTGTATATGCCCCTGTGTATTGCTGTAGCACTTACACAGCATCTCTTTTACTCTTCTTACTTTTCTCAATAATTCTCTCTTTATTTCTCTTCCTCGTTTGATGATGAAATTTTCTTACTCCTTCTTTCTTATATACATATATATTGTATATAAAACCAACTTTTATCACTGAAGTGTCGATCTCGTTTTTGCGCTCTTCGAAAAACAAGCTTACTGTCTTTCTCTCTCTCTCTCTCTCGTTCGCTTTCTTTCTGCGTAACCTCAGCCAAAAAATATTCTCTCGCGCAGAACCCTTGACCTATTTCGAATTTCCGAGGAACAAAAAAAAAATCGAGATGTCCGAAAAAAAAGACATGCGTTTGTTAACCATGACGATTATGTATGTGTGTTTTCTTTTGCAATGTTTGTTGCGCTGAATCTGAGATTCTGTTTCTTTTTTTAAATCTTTTTTAAGATAAATCTAGTCATTCTTTTGAAATAATTTTGTTAAAATTTTCTATTACAAAAACTGATTTAAGCAATTTATATTTTACATTAATTTTTAACACTGTTTATAAAAGTTATTAATAAATTATTCACGTTTTAATAAACGTTCAGCATCAGACATTAAATGCACTTCAATAACAATATAATCTTTTTATACTGTAAATTTAACCGATACTTACATTTTATACGTTACAAACTTGTACACAATATTAAATTAATGTGTATTATCCATTCGTTAAATCATCAATTCACTTGACGTCAGAGTAAATTTACGGTATGTCAATTTTTCATAATTTCTTTTCGTTTTTCATCATCATCTTCCTTTGATGCGCTCGCGAGATGAAGTGTTGTGTATACATGTGTTTTGCATATACGTGAAAATGTCGGTATACGATGCGACGTAACGTGCAATTATAAATTTTCGCTCTCGCGACGGTAATCATCTGTGGGAAGCTTTAATGTGAAAAGGTTTTCATATATATGCATCGAATCATGAATAAAGATTCTACGAAATTTATTGGGTTTCGTTATGTTTATCAAATATTTACTATGGGAGAATAGACAAAGAAAGTTGGTAAATGGACGTTTTAGTATTGAATGTTTTTATTAATTTTTTAAAAGAATTTATTGATGAATATTGAAATTCAATGAATATTAATATCAGAATGTGTTTTATTAACTGAAGGATCGCTATTTTAAGATTCCAGAATTTTCTTCTGAAAAGTTAAGTTTTCAAAAACTTATTGTTTGACAGTTGAAAAATTAATTGTTGATAAACTAAATTTCGCTTATACACCAATGACTCATTTGATAGATTAAAAGATTAATCTAATCAATCATCCGTACATGTGTTTTATTGCAGTAATGAATAATTTTACACCCGAAATTCCTTTTTTGGGTATAAATTTAACAAACTTTTCTACATTTTATTTTTATCGAAATAAAAGTTTATCAACAACTTTTTATTTAGACTTTAATTTTATAAATACAAAAAATTTTTTTTTGGCGATACATTTTAAAATAGTTTTGGGAATTATTATATATCTAATTAAGTGCATGTGAAACGAGGTCAACTTAGTTACGCCAGTTTCACCTTGAAATTTTTATAGTTTTCCAACGTATAATTAAAATTATTCACTTTAAAAAGTGAAATGATAAATCATGTTGTTTTTACACTTTCACATTATTTTGAAACTTAAATAAAAGTATACATCGAAAAATTATTTTAAAAACTACTTAGTGTAATTTTAATATAAATTCATTCCGATATTTTTCATATTGAATTTACTTTAAAAAATGATTGTTTGGAAGTTCGGCATTAAAAATCTATTGTTTCTGGTAAACTTTAACTCAACAAGCTTGTTTCATGCATGATCGAATTTCCAGTAGCGTATAAAAAATGAAATTCCATAAGCATCGGCTCTTTAATTTTAGTAATCAAAGAAGAACAAAAATGTTTAAAACCTTAATTAAAATCCATTTCCTGGGTAAATAATGCACGGCATTCAGGATTAATGAACGCAACATCTATTTCATTCGAATGTTAATCACCGAGCTCTCGCCGCTGCGTATTTATAAATAAACGCAAAACAACCAAAATATGTTAACCGCGAATAAATTTACCAATTTTTGATCAACGTGAGTTGAAATGCGGAATTCAAAATTCAGATAAATTAACAATACGAAAAACTAAAATAATTTCACAATATCAGCCATTATCCGATATAGAGGAATAAGAGCGAGGGAGAGATCGATCATCAATTTCCTTTTAAAGCGTAGTGGTATTAAAAGGTTTTTTGGCTTTGTGCGTGTGTATATTGACACCCTATTTGGATAATACGCAACAGTGCTACAATTATCATCGCGCTTATATATTCTCGCGTTTGCACATTTATCGCACTAATAACGCGTGTATATATACATACACGTATACGTTATATACGTTGTATTCTGTTCAAAGAGGTGAACGACCATATCAGGTCGACGACCATTGCAGACCAACGGCTAGCGTCGACTCTTTTGCTTTTACTGTTCTGCTCTACTGTGTGTAATATATAGTTTTTTTGCTTTTTTTCCTTCTACATTTCTTTTTTTTTTTAGAAAAGGTAAAAGGTCCGATGGCCGGGGATTTTTGGATCTTTAATGGTTTGATTAATATTCAATATGAATTTGAGAAGTGGTCGCTTTCGTGAGTTCTTGGTATTCGGTGTGACTTAATTTCTGGGCAAAATGATGAGGTAAGATTTTTCGATGATTCAGACAGGACATGCCTATTTTAATGTGATATTAGAATGAGATATTATTTTTTATCTCGTTGTTGACAGCGAAATGATTTTACTGTATTGAATTGATTGAAATTCACGAAGATTATTTTTGTAAAAGTACTTTTTGTTCCACGACTGAAAGAAAAGGATTAAAAATTCATTGGTTGCATACAAGGATACTCTTTGTACAGTAAGAAAAGATAAACAATCAAATGATTGGATGCTGGTTTTAGATTCTCACAAAAGAAATGAAAAAATTTCACATTTCTATCTAAAGTTTCTCGAGGAAGAGAATTTCGAATCTCTAATATAAATAGATCACGATTTTATAATCAAGTTCAAATCATAACAAGAGCATGGCTTATGAATCATTCATCCTCATTTTCATTCAAATCTCATATAATAAGGATCAACTGAAAATTCACTACAAACATAGCGTCGCTTTGATTTTTCAAAAAGAAAAAAAAAGAAAAAGGTTCCTAGAAGGTTGTAACTTGGTACTATTGCCTCTTGAAATTCAAATCTAAATAAAACTGTTACAAGTCCAATTCCTATGCTTTCATCTTCTTAAAAAAATCCCTACATACATGCCAGACTCAATGGTCAAAATAAACTCCATTGAATAAAGTTAAAGAGCTTCTTTTTTCGCAAAAGTAAAAAACTTTTCGAAGCGCATCGCAACGGGGATTCCTCTCTCTCTCTCTCTTTCTCTATCACAAAATTGTATCGGAAGCAAGTTCCTCTTCCTCCTCCACTTCTCTTTTTCCCATTTTATTTCTATAGCGAAGTTCCGCTTCGTTCGCCGTCACATCCTGCGATGCCTATTTCGCTCGTATATATACGTGTATACACGCGACACGCATCGCATAATTCTTCATTTATACATGTATCTGTATACACGTGCATGTATATATAGGAAGTAAAAAAAGAAATAGGAGGGAAAATATAGGAGAGAACGTATTGTTTAGCGACGATCCGGCTTGTCCGCGCTGATTTCAGTTAAATTGCTATGGAATGACAAGCTTTTGTCGATACGTATAGATTCTATATTGGTTTGTTCCCTTCTGGAAAAAATGTGTGACGCTGCTAATGATATTAGAGCTCGTGCACGCTCTTTTCTACGGTATATACGTACTTTTTTCACTTTGAAAATCAACAGGCTCGAATAAAAGTTACCAGTTATTGTTGTGTTCGTATTAATAAATTTTTTTCTTTGTTTAATAGAAAGGCTTGATTAGATTATTTGAGTGCTGAACTTTTTATGATTGATTTCGTTCAATTTCTAATATTTTCTATATTAGTTATTTCGAGAAATATTCGTATTACGCAAAATATAAAATACATTTTTCCATTGTACGAGGAATCGATTTTTAATATTGACCAAGCATAGCAATTCAAACTTTATTTGGCATCCAATTGTTCGCATACATCGAAGTACATTTTTCCATAAAAGTTTGATTAAATGTACTTTTTTTTTTTAAATTGTAAATCTAAAATTTAGTTTGATTGCTCAAAACTGTATATTCATAAAGAGAAAAAAAATGAAAAATTGATAAAGATAAATATGAATTGGTTCAAGTTTATTAAGTAATACATACTTTCCATATACGCATTCGCACAAGTAGAATGAGCCTGATATGGTAAGACCAGTAGAAGTTATAAATATACATTTCACAGCAATCGTGGAATTGCGATTTATTATTGCGAATTTCCTCATATGCAAAAGATTGCGTTTATTTTTTTTTTATTTATTATGTGAAGTATTAATAAAGAGAATAAAACTGAACTGTTTGAAAATTTTCAGGAAATTTGATTAAATTTTTTATTTAATTTCATATGCTGATTCATGGTTAATACCATTAAGTATTTAATTATCACCTCATGAATTTTTCAATTCGATTACGTTTTATTTAATTACAATATTTAATGAAATTTCACAAATTATTTAATTTTCAAAGATACAGTTTAAAAGCAAACTTTTGTTTTTAAAATGAAAAAATGAAATTTCGTTCGATCATTAATTTACGAAAATGAAAAAAAATTCCATTGTCACGTGAAATATTTTTGCTCGCTTTCGAATTTCAATGAAAAGAGTAATATGCTGCTCTATGCTGAATGGAAAACTTTTTCAAATGAACACTTTTTATTCTCTAACAAATGAATTACTGACAAACTTAATATTATATTCCAATTAGAATGAAAAATTTAATTTGTAAATATTTCAACAATTGTTAACATTTAATTTTCAAATGCGGATATATTAACTGAATTCAAATTTGACTTAATTTTGAGGATGTCAGTGGCTCACTCGGTAGAGCAATGGATTCGTAATCTCGGGGATCCGAGTTCGAATCCCGCTCTCGGCCAATTTATACAAGCACCACTGTACACATTACATGTGCTTTGCTTGAAAACACAGACGACCTCCGTCGCTAATTAACATCGCAATGATAGCATAAATACAGCGACGTCAAATAAAAGAAAAAAAATTGAAATTACGAAAAATAAATGTCTTTTCTCGTATGTGGAATCACTTTAATTCTAAAAACTAAAATAAGTGCAATAAACAAATTTTTTTTTTAATTTATTTATTTTCTTTTTTTGATAAAAGAATAGTATGGATCTTTAGTATTTATTTTCATAAGCAATTTCATACATATTGATAAAAACATCGTACATTTTATAGGTTTTTATTCGTAGATTAGAAGTAAGTCTAAATATAATAAATTGGATTCTTCACTAGAGTATTGGATAAATAGAAATATCTATACTAATGTTTCTATAATATTAAAATAATATTTTTGCTTTTTAAAAAATAAAAAATTTTATTTTTATAAAATAAGATTATTATTGCGTTTCGTATTTGTCTATATATATATTTTTTTTGTTAAAATAAGTGGCTATTAAAATCGATGCCAGATTAAAAAAAAGCGAAGGTTCGACAAAAAAACAACGAAAAAAATAATAAAAAAAAGCTGAAAGATCAAATTGCCAAAGATAATTTTACCTCTAAAAAAAAGTTAAAACAGATTTTTTATTTATTTTTTTTAATTTGATGATGTAATCATTGTAGGTAATGCTGTTATTTTTCAATCTAGTTATGCAAATTAAAAAAAGATTTTATGTAATTTGAATAATAAACAAGCTTGAAATTTTTTATTATAACAGCCAACCAATTATTTTGGATTTACAATTTTTTATCATTTTTCATTCCGTCACTTAACGTTTTATCAGTTTGTCAAAAACCAATACTTTTTAAATTAAATATTTTTTACTTTACTAACAATGCCAAAACTTACATATACAATTTTAAATAAACGTCTATTAAAGTAATTATTATAATCACATGAGATAAATTTTTGACATTATTAAATATGTTTTACAATAAACCAAAAAAACTTCAAATTTAAATAACCGCATCAGCGCTAACTCAATTCCATAAATATCGTCATTCAGATAAATCACCGAGTTCAATAATAAGTAAACAAACTAATAATACAAAAGAAAAAAAAAAGAAATAAAGAATTTATGCAAATGTCGTAATAACGGTTGTTAAACGGTAATCCTCAAACTTATCGCTCATACACGACTCTCCATATGAAAAATGTCACATCAACATTCCATAGCACTTCGCTAAGTCACATGAGTCTCTACATATACATGCCTGTATAGGTCTTGCTTGTATGCCTTTCACATTTCAAGGGCTATTACCACTAACATCTTCTCCACACTGGTTACAAAACACTAAATTTTTCACCAGTCAAATCGACGTTTGAAAATTCTCTGCTATCTCGTTACTAAATTTTAAATACTCTCGATGGAAAGAAGGTGTATCGTATTTCAAAAGTTGTATGTAACACACAAGTCTACGAGTATCGCGTGAATGTCTTCATGAATGCAATTTCACTTTCTATTTATTGAAAAATCGTAGAGTTTAAAAATTTCTAAAAGCTTTTCCAATACATTGGACGTTAAATTGTTTTTCATCGACTCGAATCGAACGATTTGATAAATTTTACATGCGAGCGAACGATCACGATAAACGGTACTTACATCATCGGTCAAGTAATACTACGGCAATGTTATTTTTTACAATTTGGCATTAATCCAGCGGAGCTCTGGTTTTGTAAATTGAAAAATTTATGGTATTCACGAAAAAGAATTATTTTCTAAACTGCACGTTAAATTTTAAAAGTTGAAACAAATTTCAGGGGACAAATTGCTCATATATATAGAGTTTGATGATAAATTTAAAAGCAGTTATAATTATTTTGTCGGCTGTCTTCATCATATATTTTTTTCCTGAATAAAACAAATGACAGAGTAAATTGTGCATCAGCCGAGCAATAAAGTTAGCGCGTTACGTTAGGCTTTGGAATTTCTTTGCAAATTTTCAGTTACGCAAAACATTTATTATGAAATATCATTATTTTTATAAAAAATCAAAACGAAACTTCAATAATCACAACTCGAGACTTTTTTTTTAATTGGGTAATTGAAAATATAAAATTAAACGAAAGTGAAATTTGAAATGTACACGTTGCCACTAGATGAAATAGAATAAAAAGATTTTAAAAAATGAACAAATCCTCGGGTATGTAACGGCAGCAACATTTGCGCAATGTTTATTTTCCCATAAAAGATATAAATAAAAGTCATCAGCAGAGAGAACCGCTTGACATACATAAAAACCGCTCGTTGTATATACCACGAGACACACACACTCACACCGATAAAGTATTTCGCACAGCTGGACCAGCACTGACATTTCATACTACTTTTGATAAGAATGAATTACTTGCTAAAACTTGGGAATATCTCGTGTTTACTTGACTGAAAAAATATTTTTTTGCTTGTCGTTGAAGAATTTTTTTTTTTTTTTTTTGTTGCAAATTTAACCTAAAATGTATCTTGTGTTTATTTTTATATATAAAAAAAGCATATTTTCACAAGTCGTGCGAAAAATATGAGCCTCTTTAGCGAAATTACGTAATGTCATTGTATTAAAGTCAAGAACCTAACCTAAATAACTTAAACAAACATTACAACAATCGATATCTTTTTTTCACCACCAAATAACATATCAATATTGTTTCAATACTATTTGAATATCGAATACCAGCATGATCTAACCAAGCAACCAAATAACCAAACAAACATGTTTCGCAAAAAAGCAAGTTAAAAAAAAAAAAAAAGAGAGAAAAGTGTACGTATCCTACCTAAGCATTAAAAATCCTCGCACAAAATATCCTGCGGGTATGTCTCTTTGAGCTCTCTTGTCACATCGTAACACGCGAGATGATAACACGCGGCACGTGCGTGTGTCGTCAGACGTAGAGATCGTCGTCGTGGTAATAGTCGTGCTCGTCAACGGTAAAGATTACGTCGTTATACACTGTGTACGTATATGTATGTATGTACGTAAGCTTTCACTCCTCACATGCACCAATAGCTTCCTTTATATAGCACTGATCAGTTAGCACAGACACACATAACCGTATATATACAAATAATAATCAGGAATGAACTATTTAAAAAAATACATGTGTAACCTGGTATCCATAAAAAAACAAACTATCCACCAAATAACAAAACGCACCTTATTTCATATCATCACTTGCACAACGTATCTTATGCACACTAATAAAAATAATAAAAAAATAAATAAAAAAAATCGATAACCCACGTAAAATTTTTCGCGCGCGCTATATGTATATTGCGATATATCGGTATACTACTTGCAGAGGTATACACGTATAAAAGAGAGTAGCACCGTGAAAAAGATCAGGAGGCAAACTGACACGTATGTTCGCTAGTTGCGCTCGAGGCTTGTGGTATTATAGAGAGAAGGTGCCTTGTAGGCTAGTAAGTGTATATACATTTTCTCTCTCTCTCTCTCTTTTATTTTTTAACTCTGTTAGTTCAACCTCATGCCGGCTCTATAACATCATCTCTCTCTTTTTAATTCTCTATACCTTTACCACTTTTGATACTTAAAAATTTTCCATCTCTCTCGGTCGCGCGCATATATATACACGCTCGCTCATTTTGACTATAGACATTTGCTTGCATTCTCCAGAGAGTTCCACCTCTCCTATCCACTTTTGGCCGGCTTCGTGTGCTGTATACGTAAGAGAGAAACTTTGACTATCTCTGTTGCACTTACGTTGAATTTTCATAGTCATAATGTGTATACCTCCTACTCACCTGGGCAGCGCGCGGTTACGAAAAAGAACGTTATTTACCTGGCGAACTAACGCAGCAGAGAAAGAGAAATAACGCCGGAGTTGGACGATCGAGGACGAAGACGACCGAACGCCTACCGGTTTGCAAAGAGCGCTCTAAAGCTATTCAATATAACTTCAATATCTACACTGACCGCATACGTTTTAATAGCCATTGGACAATCATTCGACTCGGTTGAACAAGGCACTTTCGTTTAAACATGTTATAGTTTGTTCGGTTCTTTAATTTTGAAAAATCTCACAAGTGAATTTAATAATTTGATGGTATTGAAGAATTTGTTTGTTAGTTTTCTTTTTGAAAAACTTTTTTATTAAGGATCGTATTATTGGAAACGAGGAAACGCTGTTTTATCGATAGAGTCGCAGGTGAAAGGAAAATGCAGCCTTTTCGATTTCTTTTATGAATTCAACTTTAATCAACCGTTACTCGATAAGAGTCATAAATAATTAAAATAAGAATTTTAATGAAAAGGAACGAAAAAATTTGTTCTAACAGATATTTTTGTCTTTTACAAAGTGAACTAAACTATTACGTTAATTAAATTATTTTATTAATTGAATTATTAAAAATATGTATTTAGATTTATGAATGCGAGAAAATTTAATTAATAACTTTGATTTATTCGCTTGAATACAATGACTTTTGTAGTAGTGAAATTCAACATAAGCTTTAATAAACAATAATATGAGCTTTCAGCTTTTTAGGAAGTACGATGATTCTCCAGGCACTTAATATTACATCTTTAATCGACAAACAATACAGCGAACGCAATGTAAAAGCATTGCCTTAGACTAATTAATTAAACAGCACTAACTTCAAACGATCTTGCAATTGTAAGCTCTGAAAGCTCTGAAGCTTTTAGCTTTCTCATTGTTCGAGTCTCCTCTTCTTCTTCTGTTTTTTTTATCTTTTTTCATTTCTTTCTTATATATACTACAGTGACAAGGCAGTAAGAGACACTTTTCTTTTCTTTCTCTCTCTCTCAACATGAAAAGGCTCTTGCTTGGCAAGCTCGAAAACTTTATCGTCCTAGAAAGACCCTTGAAATTTAAACGATCGAACGTTCAAGAAAAGTCCCCTCGATCTCTCTCTCCATATATATAACGTTTATACAGTATATACGAACGATACATTTTTTTTTTAAACATAGATCGAGAGAACGGATAAGGATTATAGAGGGAATGAGAATCTTCTTGTTATTTTGTAGAAAAGTTGTACGGAGATGTGTTTTGCTTTTAAAATTTACTACGATTGTATTATACATGCTCGCTTAAAATGCAGCTGCAGGTGGCTATGTACCCAGTATTGTCGAAGACAATTGTACTTTTGTCTCGTATGGATTTTCTTCAAGTTTCGAGATCTCTTTCGAAAATGAAAAAATTTTTTATTTTTACTTTTTTGTAAAAGGTTGTTTACAAATGTTTGGAAAATTAGTTATTGAAAAGACAATACCAGAAAATAATTACTATTAAATGTTGTTCTTGATGTAAATTTTGATGTAAAAATATTAAATGGATTCTGATGAATATTTTTTTTGCAATTGACAAATGAACTTTTTATTTATATTACACAAAATGCTTTAAACCATCAAAAAAGTTTAAAATTTAACTAAGCCAAATATTTCATGAAAAATTTTAATAACAGTATTTTTCTAAAGCAAATATCATGTATTTATTCTGTATGATATTTTCGTTATTTTCGGTCATCTTTACATCATATTTGTTTTATTTTTGGAAAAACATAAAAATTTTTAGTACGATATTTACCATTTTACATAATATTTCAAAAATATAATAAAACCAAATGAAAAATTTATGTATACAAGCGCAGCGGATAAATATAAAACCTTTCCTAAAGATTCCTATTCAGCAATTTTGATAAGCAAAAAATATTCATCGCTCGATTTCATTAATCTCGGATGATGGCTTTCTTTAAAGAAAAAAAAAAACTAATTATTCGCAGAAAAATGCCGAGTTAATCTGTCCATATCGGCCCATTTCAAACTCTCTTACGCGCTCCACAACTCTCCTCTTCCCCCTTTCAGTCTCTTTTCATACAAGACGGATTTTATTACACGCTGTAATTATACGTTTCCACTGCTCGTACAACGCGACAATCCGAAAGAGAGAGAAAGAATTTTCTTTATTCCTGCACCGGGGGAGAAGAGTAAAAAAGGAGAACGAAGCGAAAGAAATCACTTCGCTCGAACGAATTAAATTCACCGAGGCTTGTCTATCTGTCACATTGATATGAATTACTTCTTACACAAAAAGTGGAATAAGTTAACTTTGATGTAAAAATATTAAATGAATTCTGATGAATATTTTTTTGCAATTGACAAGTCGCTGATTAGAAAAAAAATTATAATTATTCGGGTTGTGAGAGAAGTAATTGAAACATTAACGAATTTTCAAAGGGTTTCATTGAAACAAAGAGGTGTTAATTTTAAAATTAAATACAATTTCTCTCTTTTCTAATTTTAATAAATTGTTCATTAAGCTGTTTCATTTATTTGACTCACTCATATTTAAAAAACGTTTCATGAATCCTTTGATTGCGTTGCGGAGGTGAAACTATTTCAAGCTATAATTTTATATTTCTCAAAATAAAATCGATCAATTAAATCCAGAAAGAAAAATTCTTATCATTTTACATATACCAAATATAATGTTTAACCCTTACAGTCACAGGAGCCGATATATCGGCTACCTAATTTTCTTTTTTTTTACCTCAATATTTTTGCAATATCATGCTTGATTCTTGGATTTTTTGTATTTTCAGATACACATAGCCTTACTATTTATAATGCTGATGATATTTTATAAATTTATAACTATTAATTATTATTATAAACGAATACATACGAAAAAAGTGAATTGAATTGCATGACTGAAAGGGTTAAATACTTAAAGCAAATAGTCATATGTTCGTGTGCAAATATTGAAATCCTATTAATATTGCATGAAATCATTAGCATTCGACCACTTAATCCACGATGTTATAATAATACATAGTAAACTATTTTCATAGACAATAAGAATGAAATTTCCAACAATATAATCTTCGCTCCTTTAATTTGCTCGTACATTTAAATTAAGCAAAACCATACGCGAAATATCAAAGTATATCATAGACAATTAGACTCACCCATTTTGTTACCGCTCCTCCTTCTAACTCGAAGACATATTGTTCTGGACTTGATACACTGCAATAGACAAGCAAAGCAAAAGCAACGTTATACTCGAGGGTTATATCTGCATTAGTCTAGATTTTGGCTTATATGTATGCTACGTCAAATGAATAATTTACTCGAAAACCGTCACCGGCATATATACACATATATAGGATGCTATTGGACATTTTCCAGTGTTATATAATCATTAAAGGCTTGTAAGATGATAAGATAACGAATAGTTTTGGATAATTTTTTGGAAATTTTTAAAGAACGCGTTTATTATTTATTGGACGTTGGAACTCGGCCAAGGTTTTTAATGCTCATAATCAGTCGATTATTAGTAGTTACATTTTTTCGTCTTTTAAGTTTTACAACATTTACAATACAGAGATTTTAAATCATTGAATGAAAATTTTACTGTTTTACTTTGGTCATATTAAAAAAGTAACATAATGCACATTATGGTTTTAGAAAACAGAAAAAATTACTGCTTCACAAGTAAGCTCTAAAGTATTTGATAAAAGTTTTAAAGTACTTAATTGAATTGTTCTAAAACAATAATTTTTTATAGTAATAATTTGGATTGTACCACTACGGTTCCATATGACGAAAATAAAACAATAATTTTTGCTATAATATTTCTCTCGGTGTACTAATTCTTAAATATTCTATCATTACAAAATTTTGTTTATTAATTTTAAAACTTAGAATCCTCAGAATTAAAAATAAAAATTTTACCTACATTATTAAATAACTTCTGTTTCCGAAGATTTAAATTACAAGTCATTTGCAAAACTTTATTAACCTCACCTTTAGCAACTTTCTTTAAAGTTACCTTAACAAAGTTTATCTTCGAGAGAAATAAACAACAACCGAGAATACACAAATAATCTCTAGAAACTTTAAATTTGCCATTAAGACGGTATAACAAGCGCAGAAATGAATTTTAAACTCTAGTGTACTTGGAAAAAAAGGTATTCTTTCTTCGCTTAATTATTCAGGCAAAAAAAAAAGAGAGAGTAATTAATGCATATACTCACTTGGTGTATGTGTTGTATGACTTCGTTGTGCGTCGCGTCCTCGAGGGTACGACCGTTGACCTCGAGAATTTCGTCGCCAATTTCCAAGCTGTCCGTGCTGTCCGCTGGCGATCCTGTGCATGTAATGTTAAATTTCAATTAATTAGTTAATCTATGCTTCTGATGAGTAATTAGGCGCGGGATGTTAATGAAGATATTTTTCAAGTATATGTAAACTATGTTAATAAGGATTTGGTTGTAATTATAAAAGAATCAATAGAATAAAATAAGTACAAATTCATATGTAAAGCTCAGTAAAAATTATTGGATTATTTGCTGAAAATACATTGATTTCAAATTTGTTTGTTTGTATTAAATGTTAATTGTGATTATTTTTTTACTTATTCAACGCTTTTAGAAAATACTCTAAATATATTCCTAATTGCAGAATCTTTTACATGTTATTTTTAATTAAAACTAAAGTAGAATTTTCAACCCGGTATTAAAAAATACAAAAAGTACATTTTTTAGCCGAATTCGTAATTAATAATTTTTTTTTCTTCAAATATTAAATGTCGTTACAGCATGCAAGTATTTTGGCAAAATTTAATATGAAATTTTTAATTAAAAATCGCGAATATCAAAGAATTGATTGATCCTCAATGAAATTAATGAAAAAAATTTATCCAATAAGAAGAAAAAAAAAAAAGTCCATTAGAAATTCTTTTAGTGCTCGAGCGTTATGTAACTGACACAAAAGTAAAAAAAAAGATGATCTTTGAACTCCGAGCATAAACGAACTAAAAAAGACAGCCGTCTTTTGAGAAAAGTTTTAGGAGTGCAACGTACGCAGAAAAGATAATCAAAAAGACTTTTTTCCGAATGTAAAAAGAGAGAAGAAAAAGTGAAACGAGAGCGTCCATCTCATTATTTTTACTCCTCGTTCTTCACAATGGATGAGCGGCAAACACGCGAAAAGAAGGTGAACAAAAAAAGAAAAACAAAAATGAAAGAAAGAAGTGAGATGTTCACTGGAATAAAATAATGAAGAAAGGAACGAATATAGAAGAAGAAAAAAAAAAGTACGAATGATATTTACGGAAACGATTTCTCTCTTTCTCTCTCTCGCGCGCGCGCGCTCTTTCGACTTATCTTAGAAATTTTCTCATTTCCCGTCAATAAAATTTTACGCAGAGAAAATTCCGACCGCTTAGAGGGCAAATACTAGAGCAAGTGTAGAAAAAAGGAAGAAAAAAGGAGAGCAAGAAAAAAAATAAAAGGATATTGAGGCAAGATCGAAAGAGGTAAAAATTGAAAAAGGGCTGAAACTGGACTTTTTTCTGAATTTAAAATTAGAAAGTTTATATCATTTTTATTAAGTTTAGAGTTTTATTTATTTTATAGGATTATATACCGAAGTAATGGGATTCCAATTTTTGACTGCTCGGACATTTTAAATGTAGATAGCTTGAATTCTATATTGAATAGTGGATACGCTGCGCATCTCAAAATTTAAATTTAAGATTTGAGCATGAATTTCGTACTTTACTATTTTTTTTAAATAACTGCTTCATAAATAATTGAACTGCGGTATTTATTAGAAAGAATTTTTATTCGATGTCTTTAGTGACTCACTCAGCGTAGCTGCAGCAACGTTAAATAAAATTTAAAAAAAAACTATTTTATTCCAAATTTTGAAAATATTTTTTATGAAAAATTTAAATTTTCTTATCTAATCTTTTAATTTAAAGTAAACCATCACGATAAAAAAATTACTCAAAGTCTTAACGCACACAGCTTGGAGAGAAAACGCAAGAGCGGAAATTCAGTAGTAATCCCGCGTGCTATGGTCAGACACCTACACATATACCCTTTGGATTACTACTGCTTATTGTCTATCCCTCCCTTTCTCTCATATACTCTTTTAGCTGTAAATCTCCAGCTGACGTATGCGTCAAGCCACAAAACCGTACACCAAAATACTAACTCCGAGAATATTACAATTAAGGGGCGGCTTCCAAGATAGTTCTCCTGAGAACTTTGTTTCGAGGATGATTGCATTGCGGGATCTTGTCTGCTTGATGAAGAATGATTTGTGAAATTTAATTACAAGAGAAATATTCAATTTAGATTTATAAATTACTGTTTTTTATTTCAATATTTTGGATCTTAAGAGTTAAATTATTAAGAGTAAATTGCATGAATCTCCTTTCATAATCAAAGTATTTGTTTTTTTTTTATAAAAACTAATGATTGTAGTAAAGAATAAAAAAGAAAGTTGTATCTCGTATCATAAAAAGCAATATTTAAAAGAAATTTTTTATCATTCAGCAACACAAAATAGCATCAACTGTCAAATTCCAGTCAAATTTTCTCATTATATTCTTCTGGCCAGAATGCTTTTTCAGGACATGTTTAACATACGTAATTTAAACTTTCTCTCAGAGCCAAGCATATGCGCGCCTATATACACACAGCTCGCATAAATATTCAGCTCGCAAGCGCAAAACTTTTAACTTGACCAGAGCCAAAACCACTGACCCTCTTACTTATGCAATTATCTTGCGCTTTTTCTAGTACCACGGAAAATTTATAGTTATTTGAATTATTAAACATATTTAAAAAAGACCGCTTGTTCGCATCTCAACGTCATTTGTCACGCGACTATAGTAAAATTTTTTATTCAAGTGCTTTTTATAATGTGAATTTTAATTCAAAGACGTACTGGTCGTAAACAATTTATCATCGCAAATTTTTAATGCTGCAACATTTCAATCGCAATGTCGGAAAAATTTTAATAGTAAATTTACTATATAATTTTCCTCTGTCATTAGCTTCAATGTATTTTTAATATTTTAAAATTATGTGCATTATTATGTCAAGTAACTGTATAAACAAATAAACACTAATGTCTTACAAGTTTTCTCCTAATCATGTTACGAAACAAATAAATATCCATTTATCAAACTATAATAAACCAATAAAATATCGATTGTTTTATCCGACAATAAAGCACAATGCCACAATGCTTCATTCAGCTAAGAAAAGCCAAAATAAAGTATTTGCATCCGTGAAAACAAGTTAACGAATCCAATAATCTTAAGCCTCTCCGAGCCTTTGTGCCTCGCAAAAGCCCTCCTGGACGCTTTCCAAAAGCCGAGCTACCAAACTTGTTTACAATAAAATTTCGCCTCGCCTACTGCTGTCAAATCAATGCCAGAAACAAAATTTCTCAAGCTCGGTGTATTATTATTCTTCTCCGTTTCGACGATTTTACTCTCATCATCACGATTACTGCACTTTAAATGTGTGTGTAAATATAAACATACGTACAACGTGATCGAGAATACAAGCAATTGAAAACAAAAAACAAAAATAAAAAAGAAGAAAAAAAAAAAAAATAAAGAAAAGACTCGCGTTGCAAAATAGTATGCGATGCGGAAAAACGGGGTCTAGGTTCGCGTTTCATAGTAGTAACAGTAGAAACTAGCAGTAAGGCAGTCGCGAGAGAAGAGAGCAAAAAAAAGCTCTCTCTCTCTTTTTCTCTTTTACCTTCGTGCAGAGCGTCACCTCGGAGGCATTGAGAGAGGAGAAAAAAAAAAGGAGGCCAGGCATTAAAAGAGGAACTCTCAATACAACAGTTGTAGCAGCAGTTTATACTGTACTTTTTTTTTTTAAAGGGGATGGGCGGTGACTTTTCTATCTTTCTCTGTGCTCGCTCGCGTCGAGCATACGTATGTGGAAGTCTTTAGGGGGAGATGGTTTCAACTTCTTTATGTGATCCATTTCCCCCCCTTTTTTTTGCTTTCTTTCCTGTGAAGATAAGTGTACTTGGGAATTGGGCAGGAGAGCGAATTTTCCGAAAATTTTCTATTTTTTTAGATCTTACAATTGGAGATAGGTACAGTTTGAAAATAAAGGATTTGGATTTTTATTAAAAAAAAATCTGAGATAAATTTATTAACATTAATAAACTAAAAAATAATTATACCCTATTCATTTGAGCATTGAATAGAAAGAAAAATTTTGATATTTAAATGTATGAATTAAAAGACGGCTGATTTACATTTTACATTAGACTGATATGCTTGTTTAAATTAAAATCATAAATAACACGGCGACAGAGCGCCGAGAGGAGGTGTGATTAAAAAGCTCGGCCTTGGCTCTTACGGCAAACCCTTTACTTCAGAAGTAGAACACATAATGACATACTTTTTTAAACATATTTTTTTTCTCTTTTTAATCTTGCAATATTGAAAAAGTAATTCATATATTTATAAATTAAAAAAAAAAAGCAACGCCTTTTTTTCATATCTCGTATATATTTAATATTCATCTAAAAATACGCGCCACATCGTGTAAAAATAGCAATTCAATAGAAATTTAAGCTTTACATATCGCGCATTAAATTAACTTTTAAACTATCGACGCTTCGGTTCGCTTTCGACATGGAGTTTGAAACGCGCGATGACATTTCGATGCCGGTGTACACTTGTGCGCGATAAGTAAACGACGTGAAACATTACTTGAAATTTAACGTGTCTCTCTCTGCCTGCGTGCAATTGAGCGTGTCGGGAATGCATCCACGAAATGATCGTTTTAAATGACGCTCGATATAAATTTATCTATCGATTGAATACTATTCAATTCGAGTTTTGTAAAACGATAATTAAGTTTGAATATTTATTTTTTTCCTTTTTTTTAGAAAGTTTAAGCTTTTGAAGTTTCTACTTGAATATCGCTCGAGATAAGATAATAAAGGTAAACAATTTGAGCCTTTTAAAGGGTTAATCGATGAGAAACTTTATAAGAAAGTTACTTTAAGAAAGTGTTTGTATCTTTTGTTAGTATAATTAGGAAGTTTTCTCAAGCACGTTGGAATGTAACATTGTTTAGAGAATTATTGATATGTATATAGTTAAATTGAAAATTCTGTACAGATTATTTTTCGAAAAAAACTAAAACAGAATAAAGCTTTGTTAAAAAATCCTAAAAAGTATAATTGAAACGGTACTTCATTTAACCCGCATTAAATTTATATCAAAATGTTTTTTTATTTATTTCATCTTATTTGCTTTATAAACTTAAAAGCTAAAAATAGATCGTGTTACTAACTTTGCTTACATAGAATGGATTAAATATTAAAATTGTTTACTATAAAAGAAGGTGTGCATGCATCTTTGATTAAAGCGTTAATTTTTCAATTGGTAAAAAGTTTTTTTAAAAATAGCATCGGAATGTTCGTTGAATAAATAAAAAAGTCGAACGTTTTTCTTTTTTTTTATCTCGATAAGATAAAAAATAAATTTTCCTTTAGAATCGCGAGCAAAAGATGTATACACACACACACGAAAGGCTTGATAAAATATTAAAGTTTAGCTCAAACGAATGGTGTTTGGATTCGAATAAATTCTCATTAGTGCATACATCAAGAAGATATTTATTCGAATCAAAAGAAACTATTAACTTTTGAATTTAACTCAATAATTCACAGTGTATCATTTTTTTTTAAAAAAAAATGAATAAAAAAAATATTGAATATCTTTTTCGTCTGCAGCGGGTAATCCATTTATATTTCAACGTGGAATTACGTTAATATTAATTATCCGATAAAGGATTTATAAAATCAAGTGAAAGGAAATGAAAATAAATAAAAGAAAATACTTTCTCTTTATTATATATGAATGAATTATTAAAAGGCGTTACTTTCAGCGCTTAAAAAAAAAATAAACGATTATTTTTTTCTTTTCATAACGTACTTATAAAAACTTATTTTTTTTTTTGAGAAAAAACTTGGACTTACAGAGCTCGTTTTTATGAAAAAATGTTAAAAGCGCTTTCCTGTTTAATAATAAAAATGCAAATGTTAAAAGTGAACTTTTTAATCTGTTCGAGAATTTATGTGATGTAATTTAAATATTTTCATGTAACGGCACTCGTTATTTTTAACTATTATTTATTTTACGTATATCCTCGTGAAGTTTAAATTTTAAATTTTATAGAGACTTCTGTAGTTAAAGTAAATAATAAATTTTAAATTCAGTTAAAGCTGCGATTACTGCGATTACATCATCGCATTATAACATAACAAAATCAATATTACATTCGAGTAATAATTGTTGTTAATACGGTAGAATATTTTGGGACGATTATTCGTATGCTTCGCATTCTGAAGTATATATTTTAAATTAATGAATGTTATTAATTTGTAATAACTGAAATGTGGTTTGATGAATCGATAAGTATACGAGATATATACAGTAAACAATTAACAAAAGCTTTAAAAAAAAGAAATCAATCGGCATACTTGAAAAAATGAAAAAAATTCAAAATTTAAAAATATTTTTATCAGTCAATGCAATCTCGAATGCAGAGTAGAGTGATAGGGGAGAAAAAGGAACGGAAGAGGAAAAGAAGAGCGCGAAAGAGAGAGTAGTTCAAGTTTTAATTACTGGCTGCGAATCCCGTGGAAATATCGAAAAAGCTCGCACCAACGCCGATATCTAGGGATAAACGTAAAAGTCAGAAAGAGAGCAAGAGAGAGAGAGAGAGAGAGAAAGGAAATCCTTCAGACGCGAATAACGACTCGACAAACAATACGAAGAATCGAATCCTTTTTCCTTTATTTTTTTCATTTTTTTCTTTTATTTGCTTTCTTTCTTTTCTTACCAAAGAAGAAGAAGGGCTTTAATGATATCCCTGACGACAAAAAGCCTTCAAGAGGAAGAAATCACTTTGGAGATTTTCCGTACTTTCTTTAATCGAAGAGTAAAAAAAAAAGGTGAATGAGAAGGAGAAAATAAGGAGAGAGAGGGGAAAAAAAAGAGAGTAAGGGAAAAAGTTTATGCATAAATTATTGCATTCGCGAATAATTGAAGGGGGAACGATGGATATGAAGTCATCGATGGATTTTTCAATGTATCAATGGCTTTTTATTTAAGAGCTCTCTTGAGTTTAATAGAGATGCAATTTTTCATTTCTTCGTAATTTTTATGAGCCTTTTATTGGAAAAAGTCAACGCGCATACGATCGCGGTATATATATATATATATATATCGAGAAATTATTCTGTTACAGGCTTGTTAGAGTGAAAAAATTCTATCTGTTAACGATTTCGATAATCATAATCTACACAAAAATTATAAAATACTTCAGAATTTTGTTTTTAATTTTCGCGTTTTGAATTTACTAAAGAATGCACTTTTAAATAAATATCTAATCTTTACACATTTTGATTTTTTTTTTATAAGAACGAATATCGGATTCAGATTTAAAAATAAAATATTGCTTATAGATAAATCTAATGAGTAATGAAAATAAACTTCTGTCAAAACACATCGATGTTATTTATTTTTATTCGATCATATACCCTGGTAAAAATCGAATTCATTTTTTAACTAGTCAACGACTGGTCTAAAAATAATAGTAAAAAAATTTTGCTGGTTTTTTGTCATTAATATAATGCTTTCTATGAAAGTTTATGGTTAAGAAAAATATTTTGTGCTATTTTAAGTATATTTTTAAAGTATCAAATTAATAAATTTCCACTATTTACAAACTGATAAGTGATATCCTTAAAGTAATGGAACTTAACCCTTTGAGGGGCACATTTTTCTGTAAAAAACGGGTTTTTTGAGATTAATTGTTTATAACAAATACTTCAATTAATGAATATTTGCAATTTCTCTATAAAATCTAATAAATCAGGTATTCAAGAGTTCAAAAAGTCTTATAGATGTCTTAAAAAGGCATATACGTTTTAGAAATACGGAAAAATCCAAAACCAAATAGGTGGGACAAATACGTACCACTGCCCCTCAAAGGGTTAATAAAAAGTGATGGAATCAAGTGGCAAAATAATAACATGTTCACGTTCTGTTAAGTTATTCTTTCAATTTAAGTACTTTAAATTTTAATACTAAATCATTGAAAAAATTAATTACAAAAATTTTGAATGCATATAACTACAATAAAAATAGGCTTAAAATGCCCAAAGAAAAAACGTTGAATCCTCAACAAGAAACTAGTAATTTTTTTTAGTTTTGTGGACATTTTTAATGTTGCAATTTCCACCAGGGTAATTTATGGTTAAAGTTTTACTCTGTATACATATTTATAGAGTTAAAAATGTATTAAAGTTATAGATAGAAGAAGTTCAATAACATATTTTTATACAACCCAGAAATAACTTATTTTTACATAACCCACTTTGAAAAGTCGTTCAAATACGTCAAAACATTCAAAGATATGATTTCTCTGTAAGGGATGGAATCTTGATGTTTATAAAAAATTATCTTTCGAAAAATCAATATACATTTTTGTATTTAATCAAATGAAAACGAAAAGATTGTTACGCGATTAAATGAAATTTTTCGTTAAATTAAAGAGAATAAATTAGCGTCTATAAATGATTGTTTAAAAAAAATCATATTATTACCTTTATAAAGATTAAATTTTGCAGTCAAACCTTTTATTTATTCGATACTAAATTAAATATTAATAATTGATCCAATATTTAACATTAATTATTTAAGAATCTAATCATTATCAATGCTGTACATATCGATTATATCCTTAATTTTTAGATACCATTCGAACATCAAAAAATTATGATGATCCTAAACCCATTCAACCGGACAAAGAGGAAATTTAGCCCGATGAGAAAAAAAAACGCCAAAAAAAAAACTAAATAAAAAAAAGATAACCAATAACAAACAGTGACTCACCATACAGCTTCATCTTGCCGCTGTGATTCATCAAAATGATGATGTATCCTCCTAAGTCGACCATTTTTCCGCTCTATATGTATATATAAGTCGGCTTAAATACTGATCTGAGGGAGGGAAGCAACAAGCCAAAAACAAAAAGAGTATAAGGCAAAAGCTAATTGCCTTTGATCGCTTGTCGAAAAATTTTTTTTTATCTAAAAATTTCTTATGGCTCAGCCAATGACGAACGTCATCTTCGACGTCCGGGAGTCATCCTCCACTCGGATTCCATTAGTTTTGACAGTTATATTCACTTACATCTTTTTTTTTTCTTTTGCTTATCAATATCAATCTCTTTTTTTTCTCATACACTATACACAAAATGTAAAAAAAAAAGAAAAATATCAACCGCGCACTTGATCACTGTTTCGATATCCTTTTTTTTTTTGTTTTTCTTACGATGTCTACGTATGTATTAGTTGTGCGTTTTATAGACGTACGTATTTATGTAAATAAAAATTTTGTTTTTTTAAATTAAAGCGCGATTCGGCCACAGCCGAGGCCTGGCCTGGCGCTTAACTACATATTTTCCGAGGCCAGACCTCCAACTCGAGAGTCCAGCCTTGTTGTGTTAACGTTCAATTCGACAATTTTAGTAATGCTGCTGCTACTGGTACTGCTGCTGCTGCGGCCAAGCCGCGGATGATGATGACGCGGTCGCTGTTGATTATCAGCGACAACGTCCGATCGATCCTGCATACCTTCGTAAGATTGCATAGCATTCTTGATTCTTGTGGCAAATTTCTTAAATCCATCGTCGTACCTAGAAACAGAAAAGAAGTTTTTTTGTTAAAATATTGAATTTATTATTTAATGAAATCATTAATTTTTAATTAATTGTTTTTTTTTATTCAAAATTTGTTTAATAATGTCATAAATATTTACAATGAAATTTAGTTTTCTTGCTTAATTTTATTACATTTATATTTGTACAAAATTTCATTTTATGAAGTTATAAAACTTGATTTTATAGAATTCATCACCTGCCATTAAGATCCAATATCTATGCAAGGATTAGGTTATTGATATATGATACATTACTATATGCGGTCATAATATTCAGAGTGACTATGAATCCAAAATTTAGTCAAAGTAATAAAATTTCATAAAAAATAAAAAATCAATAAAAAATTAAAACTTAAAAGTAAATATAGAGGAAAAAGTTAATTAAATATATAAACATATTTTTCAAAATTTCGTTTTTTTTATTATAATTTCATTATAAAAATATTATTATTATTATTATTATTAACAATAAAATGTAGTATTTTTTTCATTTCATATGAAAATTTGTACAGCGAATATGTGTACGATACTGCATCAGTAGTATAAGAATATTGTATAGTCAGACATTGACTACACACAAAGTTATCCAATAATCTTATGAATAAACTTTATTTTATTTTTCATTTCTGACTCATTTTTAAAATGAAATTCTTAATATATTTAAGATTAATATGTATTTTAATTTTAATAACACAACAAAAGCAAAAATTCAATAAATCGAAAAGTATGAGAAATATTTCAGCATTTTAAAAAGTTAGATACAATAGAAACTTCACAAAGTCAAAAGCTAAAACTTTCATCAATAAAATCTCAAATATTTAACAAACGAAAAAAAAACTAAAAAAATAGTTAAACTTTGAAAATCAAACTATATTTTATTGTCAATCCTACACACTGGTCAAGATATTAGCAATAACATTCGATGAAAAAAAAAGTAATATTCGTACACTTATATTGGGATATTACAACTGTTCTTATATACACACAGAGCCCTTAATACTACAATAAAACTTGTTTTATCTAAAGTTTTGTCAGCTGTTACTGATGGATACATTGTATGGTCTCCAAAAGTGATCATGTAACTTTTTGCATTGCCACTAAAGCTTTTATATATATATATATATATATACAGGCTTAGGGTTATAAAAGGGTTAATTGAATTTGAAAAGCGTAATACTGGCGGTTATTGTTCTTTAGCTTAGAGCTAATAAATTCAATGGATGTAGCTTATAAACGCGGGGTTTATGTTACTGACACTTCTAATATTCTATGCTAATATTTTAACTCTTTTACCTTTTTTTTTTCAAATATACCGAATTTTTTAGTTTTATCATATTTCGTGTAAAAGTAATGTGATTCAATACAATTATAATTAAATAAAGGAATAGGAAAATATTTATTATAACCAGTAGAGTTTTTGAAAAATTTAACCCTTTCAGAACTGAATTTTATTTTTAGAAAATATTTGGATAACACTTTAACATAGTTTTGTTCATTTTACAACAATTTTGGCAATAAAAATGCAATTTCAGAATGCCTACTTTAAACTAATTCATCTATTTATTTAAAAAATTTGTAAATTTCTTTTACGTAATTAAAAAACACGAAAAAAAAATTACCGATGCACATTGGTTCTGAAAGGTTTAAGCAATAGAGAAATTTTTAAAACTTTTTAACAATGAAGTTTCCAAAATTTTGGTCTATTTTTTTTTTTTTGCGAGTGCACTCAACGAATAAAAGGCTTATCGTGAAATTCCCGGTGGTGCATGCAAATTATATTGACACAATAGGAATGTATATGTTCCGAAAAAAATTGTTTTCTATTCCGTGAACTGTAAAATTTAAGTGATTTTAGATTACAGGTTAAAAGACCAATTCTCTCAAGTGTCTTGATCTGTTTGCAATTTGTTTAATTTTAAACTAACTTTTTTTATTTGTAAAAGTTGTTCAATTTTAACAGTTTATAAAAATAACTTTTCAAGTTTTATTTATAATTGTATTTGTTTAGTGATGATTAATTATAAATTTACTATTAAAAGTTTTTAATATAGTAGAAAAAACTATTCTTATTATTTGTATTATAAAATCGAAGTATTTGTTCGAAACATATAATAAAAAAAAAAAAAAAATAATTTTTTCTGAAACTATACAATTCACCTATATATCATCTACTTAGCAAAATTTCGAATCACCAAAAAAAAAGAGCGAAAGAAAAAAAAAGCGAAACAAATAAAAGTTAACAGTAACAATTGTACAACACGTTTGACCCAGCATCCTCCTTCAACAATAAATCTTTCCACAGAGAGAACAGAGAGAAACACTCGTACATAACGCTTGGAATGTTAGACTCTGCCACTCTCAAACATATCCAGCAATTCACGCCTTTTCAAAAAAAGATAAAAAAATTTGAAAAAAAAAACAACAAACCAAAAAAAAAGAACATTAAATTAATCTAACCTATGGACAAACGTGAAAAATATAATCTTAATGAAGATGATAGATAAGGAGAAAAGGAAAGATGAAAAAAGAACAGGTTCAGATTTTTATATGGGTTATAAGTAAAGGCGGTGCGTGTATATATCAACCCACACCCTATTCCATTGCCTTGCAACACATAACTATACTCTAACCCAGAAAACACTTGAAACGATATTGTGTATATATATCTATGTATATGTACATACTGCTCTATGTGGTTTTCCGTTATATACAAAGGAGCAGAATTTTTCTCTTATTTTTCGCTCAGTTTTCCTTTAATTCCTTCCAACCTAATAATGTTAAGAGAAGAAGAAAAAAAGAAAACTATCCTCCCTTCTCCATTTATTCTTTGCAAGAGAGAATCGAATATGCAAAATAGAAAAGAGAGAAAGATGTATAGAACAAAATAAAAAAAAGAAGAAAAAAAAAAACAAGGTTTCTACTGGGTGTGGAAACGCGCGCGAAACGTACATCCTTGTCCACATTTATCGATAAGATAAATTTAAAGTAGAAAAATGAGGAAGGAATTTTTTAACTCACCAAGACTATCAGGGATGTATGTTTACGATGACAGCTTGAAAAATCTATCGAGCAACATGCTAAACTTATCTTCTTCGTCCATCATGCGTGTGCCTTTTTTCTCTCTCTCTCTGTTCTCTTGCAAATAAAAAACACTCACTTTATATTATTTTTCGAGGTTACGTCTCTTCTCACTTCTTATTCCAAGCTTCCCTAACTCTGTCCCTCCCTTTAACTTGCTAGCTCAAAATCAAACTTCATCTTCTTGTTTTCTCTCTCGATCTTAAAGAGACTCACCTACACAGCATCACTCAACACATGTTCAACAAACAAAATGTACCCTTATACAATTAAATACGTAGAAATGTTAATATTTTTAAAAAATTAAACTCGCAATGTTACATTTAAATTGTGCACAAGAGTGGGATAAAGTGTTATCCTCGACGCGAGAGATGACCAACGACGACGACGTTGTCGACGACATGTCGTGTCCGCGCGCGCACACTAACACGACTGTATCCATCTCTCTTTTTCTTTTCAGGATTTCCCTCTTCTCCTATATTACCCCCGTTGTACATCATATATATATATATATACAATATATTGGGAGTAGCGCGCGCAGCAGCAGCAGCCAATGCTTCCGCGTTTCTTCTTTGCGCGCCCGCCCCCTATGTGTATATCTATACTTTATATATATTTCATACTCCGCTATCTTTCTCTAACAACTGGCTCTGCTATTTATCTCAGCTGGGGTTGCTGTGGAGCTTAGAAGGTTGCTAGAGATGTTTTTATACCAAGATAAGGGAAAGTATTTTACTCGAGAAATTCACGCGGGAATTTTATTTTTTCATTTTATATAGATATATGGCTTCGATATGTGTTATGATTGATTTTAGTGGATTTTTATTTTAACTTATTTTGTTAAATGAAATTTAAAATTTTTTATTTTATAATTTTACATTTGTTGAAAGGCTTCTTTTTAATATTATTCATATTTTAATACGTTTTTACAAAATCATCGTTTCATATTCTACGAACTATGTTATATCAAAATTAGTAGAAGAGGTCAGCGATAAGTAAGACGGAACTACGGACTTTTTAAGTTTATATTCTATAAAATGTCTATGTCTTAAAAAAAAAAAAAATAATTATAATTTGTTAAGTTAATTTCTATAAAGTTAAAAAAAAATGATTAAATTAATCTCTACGATATTTTTGCCCATATAACAATTTGAAAATGAAACATGCGATATCTCAATCTTGTCCCTAAACAACTTCACATATACACCAGTATCATCATCCGACAATCCCTTTAACTAACTTAAACCGCGCTTATGCTTAAGTAATATACTCTTAGACCGAATAAACGACGTGTCGAGAAAATTATTCTCGCCGAGTTTACCCATACAAAATAACTCGAGCGCTCAACACCGGCGTGGCTTAGCTTCGCCAGTCTCTATGTAAGAGAAAGAGACGGCACGCGTCAGTAAGATCAATATAGAGGGATGCTGTGCTCTGGCTGCTCTCTGTTACAACTGCACAAAACCTAGTCTGCTTGCCTCATACGCGCAAGTGTTTTCAAGCCAAAGAAATAATATTAAAAGGGATGAGTATTGCGCGCACGGCTGTTGCAAAAAAGCGCGCACTAATGATGTTTTTGGAAATTTTTTCAAAAATATATTATTTGATACATACATGAAAAAACAAAGCTTTCTCAAATAGAATAATGTGATATTTGAACTTTTGGGTTTGATACTTATGATTACACTAAGAATCTTCTGTCTTTTTAAAATTGCAATAATTTAAACAATTTTTTTTAAAGATGAAATTTATCACAAAAACATTGCTAACTGCATCGTTGTTCAATTTCAAAAGTGTATTATAACATTTGTTTTTTCAATCGTTTTCCATCACAAAAAATTAATAAGTTAACGAAAATGTACCATAAATCTATTTTACCAAAAAAAAACAATGATTGTTTAAATATTTTATAATTATTTAAAATACTTGTTCGATTTCGAAAGATCTTTTGAAATATTAAAATACTTCTTATAAAAGAAAAAGTATTTTAATAAAAGTTTAACTTTATACTTGTTTTTAATGCCCCAATAATAAATCGACCGACATTACAAACACCATTCATTTTAACGATCGTATAACGTTTGAAAAAACTTGAATTTCGTATAGGTCAAAGCCATAAAATAAGTACTTCACGTACACGCTGGAACGACAGTGCTAGAGATGAGAATCTAAAAGTACTTGCTGCGTCCTGGAAAAAAAAAAAAAAAAACAACAAGGCGATGCTTCAATTTATTCTTTTTTTTTTTTAAGCACACTTTATTGTAACTTGTTGCGCTCTTTTTTAAGAGCGAGAAAATCTGTCTAATTATGCCTAGAGGCGTATTCGCTTATTCTTAGCTTAGTTTTTTTTTCGCCTTAAAAAAAAATTTGCTTTTAAAAGCTTTGCTTGGGCTAATCAAGGGAAGTAGAAGGTTGATGCGTATGGATATTTTAGAGTTTAGCCCTGGGAGCGAAATAAAGTTCTGAATATTAAAAATAAAGTTTTTTATTTTTACTTCTAATAAATACTATTTTAATATTGCTTTAGCGCGTTTAGAGTGTATAGAATTTTTTTTTAAATTAAAGATAGAGTTGAAAATAAATAACTCTAAATGTAACTTGTAATAAACTACTTATTATATACTACGTTCAATTTTCTGGATTTTATTCATCAACATACGGAATTAATACCTTTATCAAATTAATCAATTTTCTAAACTTGTATTTTCAATACACAAAATTATCCATTCCTTAACCATCGATAAATAACTATACTATTTCAATAGTGATTACACTTTTATAATTTCAATGTCTTTTCCGAGATATTTAAAATACGTTAGACTTAAGAATATGCATAAACTTTTTTTTTTGTAATTTTTTAACTTCTAAATTTAGCGCCTATCGTTAATTTCATTTTCCGTCTGCTCACGCTCGTAATTGTTCCACTGTTTCTTGAAACGTTGGAATTGAAACTTTCAATAATGGCGTTCGCGTAGGCGCCATATATCTATAGTCTAGTCAGCTGTACAGTATCAGTCGTGCAGATGTTTTGTGTTTACTTCTTGTAGAGTGTTTTGATCAAAACGCTATCAAAACGTTCTTTGAAGAAGACTGATAAAAACATATTGTAAGTTTTTTCAATATTATACGTTAAAGTTATAAAATAAATGATTTATATTTAAGGTTTACCACATAATTTACTAAATTATTTTATTTAAATCTGTCCGGTATTATATCGAATATACTTCGCGAGAATTTTTTAATATTTATGATATTTTATGACTGAAATTTGTATTTGATCTAGATTTACGAGATTCATAGTAATACAATTTTTATTATACAAGATATTAAGTGTGCTTATTAATCATATTAGAGGTTATAAAAAAAATTTAATTTTTAAAAATTATTCATTATTATAATTAAATGTATATAAATAAATTATTTAATTGTTTTTTGAATTTTATTGAATTATAGTTTTATAATAAATATCTGATTTTAGGTGTAAGAAATTAAAATGGTGAAAATTGGTCTACAATTAAAAGCGAATCTTGAAAATGTTGAAATTTTAAATTCTTCTCCTAGTCCAGACTTTCGATGGTATCTAAAATTTGCTTGTAACAACTGCGGAGAAGTAACAAGTAAGTGGAATTACGTATCGTTATCTGAAGAAAAACCTGCTCAAAGAGGAAGTGCCGTCAACCATTTTGTCAATAAATGTAAACTCTGTGCCCGTGAAAACTCTTTAACCATTATACCTGAAACAATCAGCGGAATTACAGCTGATAGTTGTAGTGACTTTAAAACTGTAGTAGTCTTTGACTGTAGAGGTTTAGAACCTAAAGAATTTTCAGCGAGAGAAGGATGGGTTGTTAAAACTGCAAACGATGGCAAAACATTTACAGATGTTGATCTTTCTGAAGGAGAATGGGCAGATTATTGTGATAAAACTAATTCTCCAGTTGGCGTTTATGAAATTGAACATAATTTTGTAAGGGTGAAATAATTTAAGATTTCATGTATAAAAATGTTTAAACACATATATATGCATTTTTTTACATTAAAATAATTGGTTCAATAACTGTTTATTTTGTCAGCTTAAGCAAAAAAAGTGATATTGTAATTGAAATTTTAATATAAAAAATATATATCATATATTTAAATAACATTTGATTATCAAATTATTGATTGATGAATAATTAATTAAAAAATTTACTATAACATTATGTTAATAATTTTGATTTTCTTATTACTATAGTTAAAAAAGATAATTTCAATAATATATAAATATCGTATCATAAATAGTCTTTATATTTGTTATTTTTTTTTTAATTAATGCATGTTTACATACAAAAAAAAGTTAAATTAAATTAAATTTGCTGGGGAAAAAAGGAAAGGTGTGAAAGTATAATTTAATGTACAACACTTTATTTTAATGAGTATTATAAGAAAACGTTACGTTTATTATTGTATGTAGAACAATCTATAAGTTACTTATTGCACGTTATAAAATTGCATCGCGTTTCTAATGAGTTTGTCGCTGTTGGTAGGGAATATGAAAGTTTTCTTTTTTTTTCATTTTCAAAACTTGCACAGTCTAAGTCCACCAATTTTGGGTACTTAAAGATACAGTCTTAAAAGTCAGTACAGGAATCAACGTTAATATGTTCAATATGTTTATATGGTTCATACAAAACGTTAAGTCATTTTCATTTATAAATGTTTATATGTAAAAATATTTTTTTAAATGCAGACAGAGAAAAGTATTACATTTTTCTGCAAATAGTTTAAAACAATTATAGGCAATAAATAGAAAGCAAACTTTGTCAAGTCATAATTTAAAAAATTTTAAAATGTATTTCATTACATTTTGGATTAAAATATTTGATTTAACTTTACTATATTTGATTTTGTTGTAATAGTTGACAATCAATAAAATTTTTCATTTTGAAACTATCCAAATCTATTTGTATCAAATGAAATAACAGCTACAATTTTCTAACTTGTACTTTTGATAATAAGTCTCAATAAGTATTTATCGTTGATTAAATTACTACAACACTATATTATTGAACGATTTTCTGATATGCATTGCTAATAGTTTACTTGCACTACTTTTAAAATATTTTCTATAAAATGTCGGAGTAGAATTTTTATTCAAAATAGTTTGTTTGAATTGAAGATATGGATTCGTTTAAAGTCACAGTTTATTACAAAAGAACTATACAATATATGAAAAATTTTTAATGTAATCAAAACGTCTTTCTCTGCTCATTCATTAAAAAATTAACAAATCTATTAACATACTATTAAAATGATTAAAGATATGTTAATATAACAATTTTCGATAATAGTTAAAAATTTTATAAACAATTTTTGTGTATAAACTTAGTTACACAATATTAGTAATTATTTACCTAATTATAAAATAAAATTATTTTAGAGACGCTGTGAGGTCTTTAAATTTAATATAATAACACTTAAAGTTAATAGGTAAAACGCTTAAATTTTTTACTTATACTTTTTAAAACTAGTGGCAGGAAAGTTGCAATTGATGTGAAAAATGTTTACATAAAAAATGTGAATTTCAATTCAACTGAAATATTTGATTGCATTTCCTTTTATTTTCTTTTTAAAATAACTTATAATTTTAAAAAAATGAGTTCTACTCATATTTATGTATTAATTCAAAATTAATTGTGATCGTATATGATCAGATCTGAATTTTTGTAATTTATATGGATTCATGTAAGAATCTACAGACATATGAATGCATTTAATCTAATCAAAGTTAGAAATATTTAAAATAATATCCATAATAAATATTTATTTATAATTGAGTTACATAACTATATAGATAAAGTTAAAACTGATCTAATTTACAAATAAATATACGTATAAACATAGTATGGATCAAATTATTAGCAATCTATCACAATAATTATGTATTGTATATATCTATCTCACTAATAGGTATTGTTCAATTTCATATTGATTGATGATCATATCTTCTAGCACCAAATTCAGATCTGACATAATATGGATTAGCGTATATAGGAAATGGTAGGTATCACTATGCTAACTCTATTACTATTTTTACTAATTTATCTGAGATCAGATATGACCATAATATTCTGATCATTAATATTGAATAACTTTGGTATTTGCTTCAGATCTGAACATATTTGATTATAATTTGGTTTGTTATTTTCTATATAGTCGTATACGATTACAACTGTAATCAGACCTATTTCTATTGGGTCCTAAATATTTTAGATCTGACTTATTTTATTTTTAATAGTAATATATAATATGTCGATTCCTGTAAAGACCTTTGGCCGTTCGCTCACACTTAATATATTTATATATATTATATATAAAATAGCTCCAAGGCAGCCTATGTAGGAAGAATGACTAAGGAAGGAAGTAGTAGTTATACTCATTTCAACGAGTTCTCTTCGTGGAAGGTAAAGAAAGTCTTTCTTTAAAGGGGTCGAAGGCAGTTTAACTTTAGAGCCGCCGACTGATCCTCTAAGCTCTGTTTTAGACCCTGCAATGTTTCGATGAGCATGTGTTTACGCAGCTGCGAGTACGACGAGGCTGCCGATGCCGATTGCATCTAAAATGAAATCGTTTACAATTATTAGTTTTTATAGTTATATTTTAAAATTAATTAAAAATTTCAGTTAATATTTCTATTTAAAAAAAAAGTGTATCCAATTTCTTTGTCTCGAAAATTGTTTGAGGTTATATAGTAATTTAAGTTATTGTAATATAAAAAAGAAGTTAACCTTTCTTTGGGATAGGTAGATAAAAAAATGTAAGTATACTTTGTTTTTATGAAAAGTTAATACAAATTTATTTTAAATTCAACAGCTAAACTTTTCTATAAATAAAAAAATATTTATCATAACAAAGAATATTTTTAATGTATCGAATAACGAAACAAACAAATTTGGTTTACGACCTTGAAAATTACAAATGAGATTTTGTCTAGAGTTTTCTTGGTCAATTTTATAAAAGTTTATATTTATTGATTTTACTTAAAATAATATGACAAATTTTATGCGATTCCACGTTACTTTTATTTAATTCTACACTGAAATAATTTTTTATTATTATACCAATAATCATTATAAATGATTATATATAATAGCAGTATAAGGTAGATCATTAAATAATATTTGATAGTAAAGTAAAAATTATTAAATGTAATTAAATAACTATGCCTTCAAGTAAAAAATAATAGTCTGTTAAAATGAAGCGTTTATTTTACGTGCATTTGGAACTTCTAAAACTAATCATTTACATTATTTATAAATTTTAATCATACAGTAGTTTGTAAAAATTAGGAAAAAAAATTAGATTTTTAAGTATCACCTTTAAAATTAAATGTTACAAAAACATTCACCTTAAACGATTTCAGATTATGTAATTTTGGTAAAAATAAGCCTAAAATAGAGTAAATAGATATTTGATAAAAGCGAGCTTATATATGCTTTCTCGGTCAAAATGTCATGTTATATTTACACACGTTTCTTCGTGGTCCGCGCAGATGTTAACAAAAATAGTGCTCAAATATTTAAGCAATTCCAGATGGGCGCTATTTTATATTTATTTTCATATTTTTTCAATCATTTTTTTGACTTTTAATATTCAAAATTACATGTGGAATTCTTTAAAGAATAAAGCTGAGAGGTTGGCAAAGTAAAAAAAGTAAGATTTGGATTTCTAGATTCCATTGACTAAATACTTTTTGATGAGATTACGGATGATTTCCGGATCACTAAATTTTATTTAAATTACAGAGATTTTATCGAAATTTCAATAATTATTGAAAGTCACGTATTTAAGCTAAAAAATAGGTTCATGGATCTTGTAATTTGAGTGCGTTTTTTACATCAATCAGCATGTTTCTGAAATCATGAATAGGTGATTTCTACCTGTGGTTGTTGTTGATCATTAGCAGCACAATCACCGTCGGAATTTCGCCAGGAATCTGGTTGACGCTGTAGTTGTCGATAACCATCCTGATCTTCGTATACCTTACGTTTGACAGGTTCGCTTTGAGGGCATGCGTAATGCTCTGACGTCGAACACAATTCCTCAATTTGACCATTACATTTTAGCATCGGTATTGGATTCACGTCGATGGATCTTTTGTTTAAATATGCATTATTAAAAGAATATGAGCTGATTATTGGAATTAATTTTAGTTATACTTACTGAAAAGATGTTAAATTATCTTCTGTAGTCTGTGTTGAAGCTGGCTGTGAAATTACAGGTTCGATTATTTTTTTCTGTTGCTGAAACAAAATTTTTTCCAATGAATAAGAAATAAGTATTCTTATTAAAAGATTTTATTTAAAAATTTAAAATAAAGCACTTTTATGCAATGAAATTTACAATGCAATTATAGCTTTGTTAAAGGAATTACCTGCTGAAGTAATCGTTTTGGACTAGAATGATCCAGTAAATCTTTAATACTTCCACTTGACAATTCTGGTTGAGAATTCCTACTCCTTGACAATGCCAATTCAATATTTAGTTCTGCATTTTTAATAAGCTCTACACGTTTGTTAGGCGCTGAAGCCGTGCATGTTTGCTGTTGGTTCTGCTGATACAACCGTTGTGGAAATCTAGACGGCGAATTGTCCGCTGTAACTGATGCAGCTGAGCTTCGACGGCTATTTTGAGTCGATTCTTCGCGATGTAGCTGCTCCTGAACGTTAAGTAACATCCTTTCGGCTTCCATTATTAGCTGAGTATATTTAAGATCAGCTTCTTTGTCGGCTTCGATTAAAGCTAATTCCGAGGCTGACATATTTTTTAAAGAGCTCGTGCTCTCCTAAAATTATATGTATTTCAATTTTAATTAAAATATTTTCGTTAAACAAGTACATAAGAGCTATTTTTTGAATTTTAAATATAAATACGATATAATTCAAGCTAGAATATGTGACGTAAGGTGTCACGTTGATGGGAACGTAAAAATATTATCAAAGTTGGTGGACGCAAAAATTTAAAGATAAAATTATTAGTCGTTCTTTTCTAAGTTTGTAAAAATATTAAGTTGTAGAAATTGGTATGATTAATGTTCACGAAAACATGAAGTTAAATGAATGTAATTTAAAAAAAAAAAATATTTTACCTGTTTTATTTTAATTAATAAAAATAATGATTATTTTACATTTTTAAGAATTTTGGATATATAATCATCTAAATTGTATAATGAACAGATTGAAGAGGTTGAGTCTATTAAAGATCTTGGAGTTTTCTTTCAGTATAACATGTCATTTGATATTCATATTAACAATATTATTGGTAAAGCAAAAAGAGTGTTATTTATGATTAAAAGAAGGTGCATTGATTTTACTAATGTTGATACATGCATTTAATTGTATAATACACATGTTGAATCTGTATTGATATACTCTGTGATATGGTCTCCTTACCAAAAGAAATACATATATGAATTAGAAAAAGTACAGAATAATTTCTTAAGATTTATTTATCATAAAATGGGAAGAGGAATGCATCACTTTGATCACAATTATGATGCTATTCGTCAAGTCACCAAGCTACCTTCGTTGGAACTATCAAGAATCCACACAGATCTGATTGTTTTGCACAAGATTATTAATGGACACATTAAATTGTGAAACTATTAGAAGCAGTCTAAATTTTTATGATCCATTAGTTAACGTTAAAAATGTAAATAACATTATTTTTTATGTAAATTCATGAAGGAGTTCTGTAGATAAATATTATACTCTTAAGGTAGTACTATCGTTAAGGGATTGACGGTTCAGAAAAATCTGAAATTGGGTATATAAGTAGATTTAAGTTCAAATAAGACGTAGTTAAATTTTGGTAAACTTTTGGAGCATGAGAGAAAAATGACAAACATTTTAATTTTCACACTTTTAACACGCGCTCTTATGGTAACCACACAGAAATTCTTTTTCAACTTTTGATTATAAGCTACTGATGGTTCAAATTTTCATCAAATTTAACACGTAATTAATTAAAGAACTGAAGAATAAATTTTTCAGTATCGAGTTTGAAACGATATAAACATCTTAGACTCAATGCACGCCGGTGTATAACTATATATACACTATATATAGATAGAGAGCGCATGTTAAAAGATGAAAATTAAAATGCTTATAATTTTTTTATCATGCTCTGAAAGTTAACCAAAATTTAACTGTGCTTTATTTGAATTAAAATCTACTTATGTGCCCAATCTCAGATTTTTCTGAACCGTGAATCTCTTAACGATAGTACTACCTTAACAGACTATGCAATCAAGCTAATAGAAATGCTATGAACTGTGATTTGTCTTGTGATTCTTTATATATATTTAAAAGAACTATTAAAAGTAAGATTTTGTAATTATATGATGAAATTTAATTAACAAATTTTTGTGTAATGTCAATCTGTGCATAATTATATTATGTTATAATTGTAAAAGGGAGTCAATTTCCGTAGATTTTGAATAAATAAATAAATAAATATAACATTGGAACTCAAATTTCTCAATAACTAATAAATGAATTTATTTAAAAATTTAACTGAATAATTTTCATAGTACGTGCTACAAGCTAATGCATTTCTTTTCCTGAAATTTTGCAATAAAATGAGAAAATAGACAATATTTATGAGTACAAGTATAGTGTCCGTTTTACATATCCTTAAAATTAAAATCAAATGTAAACAAATATGATTATTTATACGTATTATTATTTCTTTTTTAAATTTTGTACCAAGTTCGAAATTAAGTTGCCCCTTACAGGTAATTATGTTTTATTGTGAGTCACATATCTTCAACAGTCAAACAAGATTAAGAATTTCTACTTTACCGACCGTACAATCGATGGTCGATAAAAAAGAGATTCTATTAAAATTTGTAAAAATTAACACAGTATGGGACATATAGACCATGCGAGTGATAGAAATAACTTTCTTAAGTTTAAATAATATTTAAAATTTTGGAAATTCATGTTTTTTCTAAAAAGCATAGTAATTCCAAAAAACATACTTTTTGTTGCACTTTAAGTCACTCAGTATTCAAGGCCCATTAGCTCAGTTGGTTAGAGCGTCGTGCTAATAACGCGAAGGTCGCGGGTTCGATCCCCCCATGGGCCACTTTTTTTTGCATTTTTAATAAATTTTTTTAGCAATCAATTTTATGTTTATACATTGATAGATCATATTTTATTATTAGAAAATTTTTTTCAAAGTTATTAACAAAATTATTCAATAATTTAAAAGATAACGTATTTATATAAAAAATAACATTAAAATTGCAAAAAAAAGTGGCCCATGGGGGGATCGAACCCGCGACCTTCGCGTTATTAGCACGACGCTCTAACCAACTGAGCTAATGGGCCATATGCTCATAATTGATATATTTTCAAACACCAACAAATATGAATAATAATGAAAAGTCAAAAAATTATTTGTTGATAATACTTGGGAAAAGATAGCATAAATTTTTTATTTGTATTTTTTTTTCTTAAAAAGTATTGATCGAATAACAAATTGCAATCAGAATCTGATTAGTGCAACCAATGGAAACCTCATTACTGTTTAACGTTCGAATGATCGGGAATTTATTGACCAAACAATTTTAATATTTCGTTACGTTTAATCTTATTATTACATAATCATTACCCTAATAGAATGTTGTTCATGTTTTAAATGCAGGTCATAATAAATTGATTGGAAAATATTTATTGTACTTAAAAAATGAAACTATACTAGTTATGAGCTAGTTAATTAGAAAAGTAAGCTATTAAAAATACATAACTCGAACTTTTTATGTATGTAGTAAACATTATGAATATAATATGTACCGCGTTAAATTGTATATTATAATTTAATATATTTATTTTGTGATTACTAACGTGAAAAGTTATTCTAAAAATGATTTCCTGAATTTTTTCTATAATATGGTTCAGTATTCTTCGAAGTGTTTCTTTAAAATTATTCCAAAACTTTGGTTTAAACCTGAATCTGATAATTAGCGGAAATAATTTTTATTTAAAAATATCTATGTTACGTACAGAATTTATTGTTAGTAAGATTATATTCTGTATTTATCTAATCATTGAGTGAGTTTAGTTTGCGAGAAAAAATCGTGAACGTATAAATTCTTACTAAATAATTTGGCTATTTAAGTAACTTTGTATTATATATCATATCATAGCGCGTATCAATAATGATAAATTTAGTGTAGCTAGAACGTATCTTATTATGTAAAGTGTTAAGATTAATTTTTTTAAAGTTGATATTTTGTTCAAAATTATGAATATTATCGAGAAATGATGTAACACAGCGATGAAGTTTATTTAAAGCGCCCATGAATGGTTAAATTTACGTTATCGTCATAACAAAGTTGTAAAGAAGCCAGAAAAAAGAAAATATACAGCAAAAATAAAAAGACATAAAATTATAACTGTGCATTAATGTACGAATTTGACCGTGGCCTAGAGACAGTGTATGTTTGGGTTTGCCTGAAGCTTCATATCACCTTGCCGAGGAGAGTCTTACAAGATGAAGCCAATCCGTGGCTACCAAGGTTAATATTTTCAAGAGAAAAAAAAGTAATGCTTGAGAGAAATAACCAAAAGTAAATATGATATCAAAGAGCATAAGATACGTTCTCTATCCCTGCAAAAAAAACTGACGCGCTACTACAGTCCTTCCTTTTTCTAAAGGCTCTCTAAAAGTTACGTTTGTTTGTATTTCTACACTTGTTCAATAAAAATATGAACTTGAAATTACAAATATTTTATTGAAACTGTCCTTATTCTATTAATATTAGCAACAATCTAAATCTATTCAAAACATTTTAAAACTATTGAAATTTATTTACTTTTCTTATATTAAACATTTTAAAATAGTTTAATAAAGTAGAAATGTAATTGCAAAATATCGAATTAATTCTAACGCACACGAAGTAATAAAAATCTGGAAATTTTACTGTTTGTTATTTTTGGTATCTTTTAAAAACTGGTATTTTGGTCAAGTCTTAGATTTTTCTGATGTCAATTTAAGAGATTAAATGAGGATTGAAAATAATTTCATTAAGTATATTTAAACTTTTAGTTTAAAATACTTACAGCAGGGTAAATCTGATGATTCCTTTCGAAAAGAAGACGCGATGGCGGTGATAATACATGTCCACCTCTAGGAGCTTTTCTTCTGAGACATATCGGTGTACCGCCTACACTTCTACTGGCTGCTGTAGGTCGCATCGGGACCGGATTTGCTGACCAAGCTCTTCTGCACTCGAATCCACTGTTAGCGTTTTTCATAAGCAGCCTTTCCAAAAGCGCACGATTCGTCTGTGCCGACGCTTCGCTATTGTTTTTCTTAAATCTACAATTTTTCGTAAAAATATATACGTTTTTAAAAAAATTGTGTGATTGATTTTTATAATTATTATTTTGAAAAATGGTATTTCAAAAGTATTGATTTTAATTATTACTTGTTAAAAAATTTTCTGATAACGATAAATTATTCTTTTTGCAATAATTTTTGTATATACAAAGGTCTGAAAATTTATGTAAAGTGCTTAAATTGTTTTGTTCTTTTAACAAAGTGTGTTATATTATAATTTATCGTTATTGTTTATTAAAATTTTGACTCTCACCGATTACATTAAATTATTGGATTTTTGTTAGCCTTTGATAATTTTTTTATTAATTTTGACTTGCCTCAACAAATACCGTTGGAATTCAATATTTTAAAAGTGCATTGTTTTAGTGTTTATTTTTTAAAATGTTTGCTCTTCTAATTTATTTACTATTGTATAATTTTTAAGTTTTAATTTCATTTAAAGTTATAACTCTGAAGAAGGCTTTATCTAAAGGAGTCGAAGCATTGGCTAACCAATAGCAAAAAAAATATTTGGTCATCTTCCAAGTCTGTTGATATTAATTTTTTGCTAAACCTCATTCTTTTTCCATTATCTTCCTTTTCAAATCCCCAAACATATTAACAGTAAATAACTAAAATTCTTCCTTACCGTCGATTAATTACATCTTGCAAGAGTTCAACCTCCTCTCGATGTTCCTTATCCTCGCTATTTCTAGATTCAGCACTGCTTCTCCTGTGCCTTCGTCTCCTTTGTCTACGTCCAGATAGTCCGCGTAATTGATGCCTCGAAGTCGATCTACTACCACCGCTGGTATCCAACTGTAATTCCAAGCTGCTCGCACTTGCGTCCGATGAAAAGTTCGCCGATGAACTGTTATCGTTGCAAGCACGCTCGCAGCTATGATCCGATACTATGTCTGTTTCTTTTTCGTACAAATAGTTTTCATCGAATTTTCCCATAACCTAATTTTTTAAAGAATTAGGGAAATAAAAGGTAAATTAAATTCTCTGCGTATCATTATTTTTATTCAACTATTAATTTTAAAATTAGAATAATTTTTTCAAATATTAATTTTATTATTATTAAAATTTCTTAATTGTAATTTGTAAGAGAATATTTCTTCTACCATGTTTTTAGCGATTCAATTCTTTTCTCGATCTTACAATTTAGATACAATTTTAATTTTTGAAGAATAAGTTTCAAGAAATAATATGAAGAACATTCAAAGAATAGAAATAAACTGATTTAACTTTACAAATTTAAATTTAATATAATCTTTATCAAAAGAATTATAGCATTGCACTTTCAAATTTAAGGATAATTTGAAATTTTATTATTTTTAAATTAATCGATGATTTGAGAAAGCAGAAAAGTTTTTAATTGTTATTCCGCTGAAGAAACTTCAACAAAATCGAAGTTGAATTCAAACGTTTCTCCATCTTTCTTAAATTTCATCAAAACTTTCTTTTCTTAAGAAAAAAAAAAAAACTAAAAGCTATCCATTAATTTGACGTATACACTTCCGCAATCTCTTCATCCTAAAGCACAGCATCCAAACAGATACGTCTCTTGAAAAAGTCGTAACTCTACTTTTTATTTCGCATTCGGAAAAAAAAAAAAAAAATTCAAGTCCCTCGAGATGTGACATGTCATACATCGCGTGTTCTGTATAAATCAAAAGGAAAAAGAGAGAAGAGAGGAAGGAAAAGAAGAAAGAGAAAAAAAAAGTCAGTTCTTTTTTCACTCATACCTCGTTGAGAGTGATATCATCACTACTTGGGCTGCTTGCATTGCTGCTGTTACTACTGCTGACGCTGCAGCTACGACTGCAGCTTCTGCTGCTGCAACTACTTGCGCTGCTGCTTCTTGTTTTACTGCGTAGCCGTTGCTGCTGCTGTTGTTGGCGTAATGTACGCCAATCGCTGCGGTTGACCCTGAAATAAAAAAAAAAAAGAATAAAACAGAAACAATAAACAAACAAGCGCAAAAGGGAAAACGCGTTTGATGAAAAGGAAATAGCGAGAAAACCAGGTCGTCTAACTATTCAAACACTAGATCCTTTATCAACTATATATATATTTATATCGTTTATTGGATTACACGAGTTCCTGACGCTATTCATTCAAACTCGCAACTTGTATACGTTTAACTAGGTTTCGAACTGACAAGTTAGAAAGGAGAAGGACAAAGATATGAAAAAAAAAGAAGAACGAGAATGGAAAAGTGAAGTACATGTAGAAATTGGATTGCGATTCAATGGAGCGCTACCCGCGAGTCCAGACCAAGTGCATTGGAGCGTCATTTTTTTTTTTTTTTTTGTTATTTAGAAAAGAAGAGAGAAAAAAAGAGCCAGCGAGCGCGCGTCTATCTTTTTATGTTGAATTGTACGGGATGAAGTTGAAGGGAGAGTTGCGGAGGAATGAAAAAAAAAGAAGATACAATTAAAGCACTTTTGCCTTTTGGGTGTGTCTTTGTTGAATTTACACACTAGAGGATTTTTTTTATTTATTCATTTTTTTTTCTATTTCCAAGCTTTCGCGTAAATATTTACGAATTTGTAGAAATAAACTTTTTTTTAACGTTATATGGCTCAATATTGCTTTGTTAACATTTCACATTTTTATCGTATATTTAATACAATGCATAACAGTATTTTAACGCAGAATAAATGCGTTTTTTTTCTACATTGTATTGAAAGAAAAGCTTGCGAAACAATAGCTCTCCGCTCATTCTATTTAATTTTTCTTCTTTACAGAAGAATAATGCTTTGGAAGAAAATCCACTTGGAAATAAAATATGATCTTAAAAAGAAGGAATGTTTATTTATTTTTTCTCATAAATTTAATGTCTTTCTAATAAAACTTTATTTTTTAATGCTTTTAACCATCGTAACTGCTCCTGTACAAATGTTTTTTTACAAGCGTTTTAAAATAAAAAGCTCTAAAAGACCGGACTGTAATAAAAGTTTATTGTATTCAAAGAAAAGCTAACTTTGAAATCAAAATATTGCAAAGGGTAAATTGAACTAATACTTTTTGGCATAGAACGAAGAAAAGAAGTCATGAATTTACAAAATAATTTCAGTAACAATTCTAAAAAAGCTCCCAAAGTTTAAAAGAAAAAAAAATCGCAATATTCTTCCTTAGAAAGACGTAAAAAAGGAAGGATCTAAAAAGATGAAAGACAAAAAAAATAATGTAAACATAGACATACGGGCTACGTCCGACGCTAAGACTTTCTTGCCGACAGCAATAATCGTTGTTATAGGGTTGCTGTTGTCTGCTCCAGGCACGCGTAGCCCCTCCTCCTCCTCCTCCTCCGGGCATCATAGAACCTGCTACATTATTTCTGCTACTTTGCGGCCAAGGATTCGTCCTGACGCGTGAACGTTGCCTTGGCGATTTAACTGGCATCACCTGGTGTTGTCGGCGGTGAAAGGTAGTGTTGAATCATTAAACGTAGACGATTAAATAAAATGGTTATGAGATCGAAATTATGTAAATTAAGGTTTACGCGTATAATATCACGAAGTTAGGAAGTTAAGTTTAACGGTAGCGAAGTTTCTCGAAGTAGAGGAAAGAAAGATTAAATATTGGATTTTTATAGTTTTAAGTACATTACATTATTTTTCAAAGATGGTTTGTCAATGGTTTGTCTATGCTTGAAAATTGCCAATCTAAACTTTTGAATATTCTTAAGAAATTTTTAATATACCTATATTAATATTTAATAAATGAAATTCTTATTTGAAATTGTCAGTCAAATTTTCTATGAAGTTTTAATAATGGAAAATTTGTAATTTCCATTAATTAAGCAAAATAAAAGAAGATACTCTTAACATAGTAAATACACGCATAGGTTATTTACATAGAATATAAATTATTCAAGCTTACATACTAAAAAGTAAACAGGAATAAAAATAAAAAAGTAAAAAAATAAATAAATAAAAAAAATGAGAAATCACACACATGGATAAAGCGTTCTTTTAATTTCATAGCACAATTTAATCTTTAGTACACTATTTTTTTTCATCATACAGAATTTAAAATAAAAAAAGTCGTATAAAGAATTTAATTATTCAATAAAAACAAGATACAATATTTAACCTGTGTGGTGGTCGTAGCAAGTAAAGGCATCCTCCTCGGCGAGAACAATTGCAGCGGATAACTGGCATTGCTGCTGCTGTAATCAGTAACTACCGGCGACGAATACGGCTTGCGCATCAACTGGGCTGTTTGAATTTTCGGCGAGCTTGCAGCCGATGGCCGTGTACTTGTCAAAGGCGGTGCTGGTTTTCGCCAGGGATGATGATCGTACTCGTTGCCGTTGTCCAAAAATCGACTACGTGTCGCCGATACCGAGTACGTACCCGTGTTATCGATCTAGAGATAAGTTGGAGATTTTTTTTTTTCCTTTAATGAACTTTTAATTTGATTGCAGAGCTTTTTTATAGAGGGAAAGCTATTGATGATATTTTAATGAATTTTTAATTGCCAACTATCAGTTGAATAAGTCGGCTTTTTAACTTCAATTCAGTCAATAGTGTAGTAAGATTTATGTACTATTCAAGAGGGTGAAAAAGTCAGGTTTAATTTTTACCTTATCAGTTAATTAGTAATTATACTAATTATTATTACTATTATATTTAAAGTAATAATTTTTTGCATTAAGCATCATTATAATTATTAAATTAAATTTTTAAACGAATTCATCAATAAATTGCAAAGAACTTTGACTTCTTGCATTAGAGAAATTAAATTTAAGCTATTTTAAAGAAAAATTAAAAAAAAAAATGAGATAAATAATGTGATGCACTATTTTTTTCATTTTATCAAATAAGATAAATACTTCAGAGGACTGCTTTTTTAATTTTACTAAATTAAAATTCGCATATGATAAAAATATTATTTTTGCTTTTCTTGAGTTCTAATCTTAATTTATTGCACAAAAAACTTTTTTTTAGGTTGTATCTTTAAAGGTTTTATCAAAATGTAAGTTTATGCCCTGTGCGTCTTCTGACTACTGAAAAGGTGCATCCTCGTGTAAAATCTCACATCAACTTTTGTTTTTCATTTTTTTCATGCCAAAAGCATGAAAACCTTATTTTTTTATATTACATCATATTTATAAGATTCCATTTAATTTATAAAATATATTTTTTTTTAAAAACTATTCACTATGCTTTCATTTACAAAAAAAATTTCTATAAAAATTAAAACCAAAAATAAGGTCACAGCACTTTTATCATCGATGATTCAATTCAATCAAGTTAAGGTATTGGAAAGCACAAAGACGATTTTCGAACGCCAGCAATATATATACCACGAAAACATATAACTTCCCAACTACAATCGAGAAATATATATATATATTGCGTTAAGATGGATCAGTATAAGTAAAAGAACGACCCGTATCAAACGGAGACTGTTTCCACTTACTAATGCAACTGCTCCATTGTGACTTTCTCGGCTACTTCAACTCGTATTTTTTTTTTCTTTCATTTCGTTTTCTTTTTTTTCTATTTTTTTTTTTGCAACTTCCCCTGGGCCGGAAACTTTTGTTCTCTTGAATTTCTTGCACGCGCGCGCGCCTCTCTTTTGTCTTTAAATTTTTTTAACTGAATAATACAAGGGCAGCATTAAAGAGAAAAATAAAAAAAAAGAGAGTTTGAAGTTTGACCTTTATATAACTATACATTGACGCCGTCATTTGACCCACGTACTTTTTTTAACGGACTAATTAGACCGGCGTAGCTTTTTTTTTACATCTCGAAAAGAACCTCAAAAGAGAGTAATGCGTATTTTAAGCTGCACTTGATTTTGCAGCTCGCGAATAACTTTTATTTTTTAGCGAAATTTAAGTATTCTGTAAAGTGGATACTGTAAACTAACATTATGAGAAAATTACCATAGTTTCATGTAAAATTTAGCGCGACTATAAAAGCATGACCGTTCCTTTTATGTTCCTTATTTACAAGAAACCGCGATAATTTAAAAGAAAAATGTTTTTTTCATGTTACCTTTCGCGAGCGCTATCTTTTATGCATCAAAGAAGCGCACACTTTTTAATTTATTTAAAACGAAAATATTTCTGCACCAACATTCGAAGTTTGTGTAACCAATATTGACCAAATATTAAACCAATATTGCATTAAAAAGAGAAAATTTAATCTTTACTTAATTAAGTAGCAATGACAGAAGGAGGAAGAAGAAGAAGTAAAATAAAAATATTGAGCCTACGGTAAATACATATATTATCTCTAAAGATTAAGTATGTGCGGCAGCTTGAGGGCTTAAGCTTCTCTTCTCCAAAAAGGCTCGAGATGTCTCTCCGTCTAGTTTAAGCTTTATAAGCCTTGTACAATCTTTTGAGCTCGTTGGGAGAGAGAAATTTTACTCGAGAATCGCGCGAATTTATAAACTTTCGATAATCTCTTCTGCATTACTTGTGAATTAATTTTATTAGTTTTTAGTTTGTCGCATCGAAAAAAAGTTTTATTGTGCAACCTCGAGCTCTACATAATAAGTTTAAATCATAAATACTTTCATTATTCATTTATTTCTTTCTTTTCAAATTAATGTGCAAACTTTAAGCAAACAAGTAATTTTTAAAAAACTTGTTTAAACATTAGCGGGTTAGTACCTTAACATACTTTTTATTTCATTTTTCAACGTAACTTCTCTTACCAAAGTATTTTACATTTCTTAAACCGAAAAAAAAGAAGAAGCCAAAAAAAAAAGTAAACGAGGTCACCGAATGAATCTAGCCGGTAATGTTATGCTCGAAAGTTTTCCGTATATACGAAAGTTGCATTAACCATGTGCGTTAACTTCAAAGCATTAATTAGAAGTGAGCGTGCAGTTGATAATGCACATTTGATGCTGTATACACGCGGATGCTATACCGCTAGCTGATGCTCGCTGTTGTTTATATCAGATTTCAAACGAGCTAAAAAGCTTCCGAGCGCGTCTTTCAAACCCGCACTTATACTCTCGAGGAACTCCGCCTTGCAGTTTCGAGCAAATGACGCTTAAAAGTATATAATCCACAGATAAATTTATCAGATGTGCCTTTATTACGTTGTTTAGTACAATTATTCGTTTATTAATTATTTACTATGGAAAATCATATTTTACGTTTATTCGTTTATTAATGTTAATTATTGTGGAAAATTGAATTTTAATTGTTTGTTATTAATAAATAAGAGAATATTTCTATTAGCCTTACAGTCAAAATAATAATAATGATAAAAATCATGGGCAGCCCTTATTTACAATCAAGTCCGTAGAATCTTAAATATAAAACTTGAAATCACCTCCTGAGAATCACAAAATCAAATGAAATTTTCAATCTCTGAAGAGAAGCGAAAGGAAGGCTCCAAACGTTGGACAGTAAAGACAGTAAATAAGTTTGGTTTGATGGTGGAGGCAATCGGAATGTCCTTCATTAATTATTTATATTTTATTTTAGATTCTACGGTTTTCTTTTTATATTTTATTTTATTTTCAGATTTTACAGGGGTGATTTTGAGTTTTATTTTTCAGATATACTACGGCTCTTTTTTTTTATTTTATTTTTAGATTTTACGAGGATGAAGTTTTATATTTCAGATTCTACGGGAGTGATTGTAAGTAATATATTATTTTTGTAAAGTAAAAACGACAGAAATATTCTTTAACTAATTAAAGTTGGAAATATCAACAATTATTTCTACGACATATGACAAATGTTGATAAAAATAAAGTTTGCAAACAGAATAATATTAGCAAACAAAACTCACCCTGTCATTATCTCGATTAATCGGCACTTCCTTTCCTCTAGTGTCCCTCCTGTCATTGTCAATCCTTTCCAAGTTTTTGCCTCTAACCCTTGTTTGCGTGGTCGTATCAATAGGACAATGCTTATACTGCTGCTGAGCCAGAGGAGTAGCTTGCTGTGTTGTTCTAACGTTGATATAATATTCCGGGGCATAAGTAGCGCAAGGTGATGTGCCGTCGGTCGAATAACCAGTGCTATAAGCACTTTCCGGAGACGAAAGATTGACAGCACTACCTGGTGGTCGATAATCGACACCGCCACCCTTATTGTACTGCTGTTGATCGCCATTTTTCACTTGCTGATGCTGATGCTGCTGTTGATGTTGATGCTGCTGCTGTGGACGTGGATGATGATGCTGGTGATGTCGAGGATCTTGACGCGGCTTGAAGTTGGAAGGTGATATTGGCAACGACGGAAGTATCTAAGATTTCGAGGAGTTTTATTATGGGATTAGATAAAGCTCGTGTCTTTCAGCTAAAGGAAGACAGTTGGGATGACAGTGTTAAAGTGGAATTGCGGCTTGAAGAAGAAGCGTCCTTTTTCTCAAACTGTAAATGTTTTCTTTGTACTTAGAGTTAAGAGCTTTTTTTTAAAGTCGGAGCTTTTTTACTGACATTTTTCGTCTTTAAACGTTTCCTTTTACAAAAGTATACTTTTCTTCTCGGTTTATAATCAAAGCATTCATTCTAAAAATTTTATAAACACTATCAGTAATGACGTCTATTTATAGTATAAATAAAGATTATGTTTAAGAAAATTTGAAATCATTTAAGTATCGTAGAAAGATATTTCAAAGTAGTAATAACCAAAAATAATACGACATTACTAAAGAATTATTAATATTCAAAAACGAAAATATCAAGGAAGCGACTTCTTCAAATTTTGCAATTACATAAAATTTTAAAAATAAGATTAATTTTATAACCAAGTATTTGCAACAGTGACTGATGTTATTGATATTAATAAATATTAAATATTTCAAAAGCTCAAAAGGTAGCGCAGGTTAAACAACTGATTATTTAATGTGAAAAACAAATATTTTACATTCCATAAAAATTCAGCGTGGCATTAAATTTTAAAAAGAAAATTTTGAATTCTTCTTAAATAAACATCACTGGTGCATCTACCTTATCTATTTTATATGTATAGGTTCCACGATTTCCATATGGTTATAAGATATTCATTTCACAGAGGCGCCTTTTCATATTCCCTCGGGAGCTGACTAGCTTTTGGATTTTTCTCATAAAGTAAGAAATAGATAAAAATGAGCGTTTTCAATTATTTTTCAAACAGCCATAAAAAGTAGAAGTGGAAAAAAAATTTCATTTACCCAATGTGCTCTTAAAAAAAATTGGAAAATTATTTTACATACACTGCAGTTTTATTATTGGGGTGATGTGATGATGAATCATGAATAATTTGAAAAATTTAAATATTTTATTAGAAAATTTTCGAAGGGATTTCTAATTCATTTGTTCTCGAGTTTAAAACTTTATTTCAAAATTGCTTATCAATGCATAAAATTTATTCCGACGCGATTTAATTGAAATTGGCCCTAAAAGCATGCTGGATAAACTAATGAATATAAATTGATCCAAAATTTACATGGGAACGATTTTAAGCTCAAAGCTTTTTTTCATCAATTCAAAAATAATTACTTTACCAGTACAAATTGATAAATAAAATTATCAATTATTCCCGTTTACGTTTTATTTTTTCACATTTTCAAAATAACGTCCATAAAAAAAATCACTAAAAAATCCATTTCACTTATTATTTTATTAACGCGAAAAAAAAAAGCAAAAAAAGAATCTACATTTTTTCAATTAGGCCAGTTATTGAAATTTTCGTAAACTCGGCAAGTCAGTTAACAGGCTCACTCGCTATCTCTGGAGATCGTATCTGCATAAGTTACGCAACAATAAAGAGACCTTGCCATTTTCTTCTCAATATACCCACACGTAGAAACACACATATACAGAGACACATTTTACATAGATATAATACTTAAGGTACTATCAGGAGTATATAGCAAACGTATACAAATACACAGGAGTTGGGTGTATGTGCTGAGAAAGCATATAAAAATCCTCACTTTTTCTCTCCCCCCCCAGCCCGCTCCACACCCTTTTACCGAGTAAACATTTCCCTTGGGGCGCGTTTCTCTCTCTCTCTCTCTCTCTGTATTTCACTACGACGACTACTACGCCAAGGGTAAAATCTTATGTGAAAGATGAGGCCTAAAAAAGAAGGAAAGTACTATCGTTCGCTTAGTCGAGAATAAAAATGGGAAATGATGTCATCGTATTGCTATTGTTATTGGAATGCATCGATGGGTGACATTGCATTAATAAAATTGTTATTCTCACTGTTACTCCAATCTTGCGAAAAAATTATTTTTTTTCTTTTTTTTTTTCTTTGAGTATTATTTTCTTTCATAAACGATTCAACTCTTTTTTTTTTATTGTATTTAAATGAAAGACTTGGTTTTTTAATAACAATTTTTTAATGGAATTCAGAATAGTAGATTAAACAATAATTGAAAAGCATTTTTTTAATTTATACAATGGAATATTTATGTTGTAATTGAAACCAATAAAATAATACCCCTTGTTGGTTTGAACAAATATTTTGTAGTTATAGTAAAAATAAAAGAAGTAATAAGCTCTTTTGAAATAATATTTTTAATATTTTTTTTATAAAGGATATAATACCTTAGTAATATTGTTATTATATCTTATAAAGTTTTTATTAGAACTTAAAATGTATCTATATATTTTCATCATCAAGCGTTTAATATCTTTTATAGTAAAAATTTCAGGATATTGACAATATATTCTAACAATTACTAATTATTAAAACGATGATTATTAAAGCTATTCATTTTATTTTCAAACTAAAAGAATATATCAATTACAATTTAAATAAATAGCGCAAAACATTACTTTTTACAATGTCAGTATATCCCTAAAAGTAGAAAGTCCATATATTTATTTTTACGGTAGGTGTGACTCTTACCAAAGCACTATCAAACCTATATACGATCTCCTTAAAGCCACAAAAGAGTTGAACAAGACTTTCCTTGACGCTGTAAAAAGTTTATTTTTTATTGCGATTCCATGATCTTTGCCTCGTTGAATTATGGAAGCTCATTTTTTTTATACATCTCCGAGCTACTTATGCAACTGTGAATAATAATTGATATCAACTGTTAAAAAAGCGCTTCGCGCTTTTGTAAATCGCAACTTTGTTAAAATTCTTTAAGCATAACTCTCAAACCTTAACTCGTACTTCCTTTTTTCCGGCAGTAATTATTTTCGGCTGAAGCCTTTAAATAAAACTTTGAAAGTAAACGAATGTAAAGGAAGCTTTAAAAACAAAGTTCTTTTGATCATTACTGTTGCTTTGGTTGAACAAAAAATAAGTTTAAGTTGTTGATTCATTTGAAATTGTAATTCAAATGTATAAACAATGCCTGTAAAAAAAGATTTAAATAAATTTTAAGTAAGCTTCTCGAGAATCGCATTCTACGGTATAACATTGCATTTTAATCCTTGATTGTTCTCATTTAATTCCGTGTATTTTTTTTCCAAATGATAAAAAACTAGCAATATAGATCACGCTCATTAAATTTGATATTCTTTTTTGCCAAAAAATAAAAGACAAAAAAAAAGTGAACATCACATCTACCGAAAAAAAATTTAAATTTTTACAAGTCACCGGTTAACGACTTCCCCTTTTAAAAAGATGCAACATCACGCGTTGAGTTTGATTAAACTTTTTTTTTAGTTTTTTTTCTCTATTTTCATAAGAGGAAGTCTCCCGCGCAAAAGCAATATTCGGGAATGATGAGCGACGAGTGTGTATATACGTATAAGCGCGGCTTTTATTTTTTGTTGTTTTATTTTTTATCTTTTACTTTCATTATTCGCTGCGCGTGGAAATCTTTGCAGTAATGAGCAATGCGAGAAAGACTGAACTTTTTTTTTTCTTTCTTTTTGAACTTAGAAGTGTCCCGGGGCTAAGTTTGTAGGTCACGTTTTTTTTTTTTTTTTTTTAATTTTATCGGAATAATGCATATCTAGATTTGTAACGAGATTTCTTTTCTTTTTTTTTTGTTGTTGTTTTTCATACTACAGGGAATTAATAAATATTGATTTTAACCTTTTGTAGAGGGACGTTAAAAATATGGGTTACAGTTTAACGAGAAATAAGAAACAAAGTTTTGAGATTCAATTGTTTTTTTAAATTGAAAAAAATTGAGGGAGAACTTTTTTTCTCACCTACATTTATCGACGGTTTAAACTCGATTACATTGTAACTTTTTATTTTGCACTCTATATTTTTCATACACACGATTGTATCATATATTTTTAATGTTTAGCGATTCAAAGTATATTTATCATGCTCTGAATCTTTTTTTTAAAATTTATTTTTAAATTTATAACACGAGAGTGAAAATTCAAAAAAAGCATTATCATTTCGTCCTGGAAAAAAAAAATTCAATTTAACAGTAGTACAATTTCCTCCAGCTGGTATATATTCACTGTCACATTAAGTTCAACGTAAATTTATAATTGCATACGAAACCCAGTATAAAGAAGAAGAACAGTTCTTGCATGTCAGTGTAGTTTCGGTCTGAATAAGTTTGGAAGCTATTCTCATGAAAGCTCACACCGCATATAATAAAGAAAAAAAGAAAAATGCGTCATACAAAAAAAAAATATATAATAAACTGGGTCATAGTGTACCCCCTCAAAACTTTAAAATTTGCTTGTTTGCATAACAACGTAGATTTTTCAAGTTCAGTTTTTGTTTGTTCGTTACCTTATAAGAGAAAAAAGAAAATTTTAATTAACTCCTTGAGAGTAATGTATCGATTAGCTATTAATTAGTTATAGCAACACGTGACATAGTATTAATGTGGAACAAGTTCTTTAATGTATTGATTACCAATTGTTCTACTTATTTTTCTCCTATACATTTATTAACTTGCACATTATATTCATGTATGCAATTAAAAAAGTTTAAAACACTCTTTGCTTCCATTATTCCAAGAGACCTGTGGACCTATGGGCTTCGTTAATGTAACAAGTTTATTATCGAAGTTTCGCCGCCGCCTCCGCCGCGCACGGCAACTCCAATAATTCAATCGCTCATCGGTCTATTGGACATTGCTATATAACTCGTGTATATATATACCGGCACCTCCTCTCTCGTTGCTTAGTGAAAAATTTGCGCCCAAGGAATTTTTATTAATGCCCCAATATATATATACCACCGGGATATCGCACAATATTGGCAAGCTAAATAATTGAGCTGATCAATTTTTCAAGATAGTCATTTATAATGGATTATTATTTCTTTTAAATCAAATAAAAACTTATTTTACTTATTTTTCACGAGAATCTCATTGATTATCGATTAATCAATATATTAATATAAAATATTCACGGTTAGGAATTCTTTGAAAGTTAATTAATATCTCTGGAAGAGAAAATTTGGTTTGAACTGCGAAATTAATTTATTTAGATCAGTGGGTAATTTTAATTGCAATTATAAAGAGAAAAATATTTTTTCAGTTTATCTTTTATATTCTGTGAATTATTTACAAAAATAAGAGTTTATTAAGAAGAAAAAAAGATTCTTTTATACATTTTTTTTTCTTCTTTCTTTAATAATAGTTATGAATATTCAGTGAAAAGTTAAACGTCAGCGGCGTTCGTACGATTTCCTTATTAAACTTTCAGCGTATATCTTTGGGGCAAGATTCGACGAGGAACGACTACTACCGCATTAGGGACTGAAGAGACTTTCCAGAAAAAAAAACCTTTTCCCCTGCGAACTATACAATTATTCGAGCAAGTTTCGTCAAGCTTTTATTAAATTATTGATATAACTTTCGGATTTTATGCGCTACACACACAATAGATTCGAAATTACTAAAGAAATTGGCCGCGAAATTTCGTTATAAATAAAGCTTTGTTTGTACGAGAAGTAGCTAAAATTAATTAAAAACAGGATTCTTAATTCAAGATGTATACCTTTCGATATGATTGTTCTGAAAATTTGATTAAAGAAAAAAATTATCTAATTCTATTGAAATATTAAATTTAATAAAAATATTATTCTAAGAAATTGTTAATATTTTAATAAAAATACTACTTGACAACTAATTATCATATGACTGTTTGATTACATAAATATTTCTATGTACATATGTTTTTTTTTATTACGTAAAACCTATACAAAAAGATTTCTTAAAAAATGTCATTCATGCGTGTTTCTTTTATGCATATTCGTATATTTATTGATGAGCACGAAATATTTATTTTTACACAATGAATCAGAAGTTACGTAAGATATACGAATATGATGTGGATCTAAATCTAAAGATTACAAGGCATATTTTTTCCGGCCTTAGAAGCCAATCAATTATTTTATTATTATTACGGACATTAATCATTTGACCAAGAATTTCGACGTGGATAATACAACGATTAATTAACAATCATTTATTTTGTTCGTACAATACTCTGATTAATTTAAAATCATTTGTTTTTTTTTTTTTTAACAAAAGAGATTATTTTTAAATTGATAATGTTTAAACTTTACCTAACGAGAAAATGACATATGATTACATTGAGAAAAATGTTCTAGTTGAAATGACAGTAATTTGTAGTAATGTTGTCATTGTGAGGAAAAATTACCGTAATTTATCGTAAAATTTACTAGAAATATCACAAAAACTCTCATATTTCTAGTAAACTTTGCTATAGACTATAGTAATTTTTTGCCATAATAGCAGTCTGTGACACTGTCACAATAAGCTATTGTAATTTTGACTATAATATTTTTCTCGGTATCATATAATAAAAAAAATCAATGAATAACATACTTTTACTAATTCCGATGTTATATACACGCTCAAAATGGAAAAAGTTAGTGTATTATTAGAGGTAGCACGAAGATTTATTACACAGTGAAAAAAAGCAACGATAATCTTCGTGGTACTTTATAGGGTAATTAATATAATGAATAAAATCACTATCGCGCATGAGTTCCAGCTCGTTTTTATACTAACGATTCCTTGTCACGAGAATGTAGAGTGCTCAAGAAAGCCAATGAATATCGATAAATTACACGTAATTACAAAACTTTATTTTTTCTTGATAAATTCAAAAGAAAAGTATTTTAAGTGGATGAAAAAAGAAGAAGAAAATTAAAGTGTTAAAAAAATATAAAGATGAAAGTTTAAATTCTTTATCGCGTAGAGTTAATAATTGAAGAATTTAAAGGCCGAGCCTCTAAAGACCCGGGAAAAATATTGCCTTATATCGAATCCTTCCACTTAGCTAAATAAATAACGATTTTAGAACTGAAAGGCTTGCTATGCATCTAAATGATCTAGAGGTGTTGTATAAGCGAGCGAGAAATAGAGTAAAAGAGAGAGAGAAAAAAAGAAGAAGAAGAAGTAGAAATAGGAATGACGCAAAAAAAAAAGGAAGAACTCACCTCGTTAAAGTCAGCTCTAGCGCCAAAAAATGCTGGATCGAAGCAAAGACCATTTTCGTGAAGCATAGTCTGCGGTTGCTGCTGTTGCTGCTGATGTTGCTGCTGCTGCTGCTGCTGATGCTGAGCCACACCGATACAACCCCCACCTTTACGCTCCTTTTTCTTAGCCCTGGAGCGCGCTATATGCGCCTCCATCCAACTTCGTATTTTAGTCCCGAACATGCTTCTATTTCACTCTAACCCTTTTTTTTCTCTATCTTTTCTTTCGTAACTATTCCCACACCCTCGTATACCCTTTTCCTTGATTTTTTTTTTCTCGTCTTGCACGCTACGTGAAATCTCCGCGTGCTCTACCCGTATTTCCATCTATCGCAGAAGCGCGTCTCGTCGGCTTGAATTTCTATCTTTTTTTTTTCTTCTTTTCCTTTTCACTCTCTCAGGCTAGGTAAGGTTTTCCGTTTTATATTTTTTTTTTTTTTGGTTGTATTCTCTCGCTCGTTCTTGCTTTTCAAGCTACTCCATTCTAAATCCTCTTTTTCTCTATACGTAGACAATATCGAAAAGCGCAAGCCATTGTCGGCAGAGAGGCGTGCCTGCTCTAGCGTTACACTTTTTACTTTTTTGCTCTTCTATTGGTAGTTATATCTATTCAAAATGCATTTATTTGATTTTTTTTTATGTTCATCATGCTTGTAAAACGTAATAATACAAGAGATTTTTAAAAATGTTAATTAGGTATACTTGGAACATTTTCTATCCATGTTGAAATATTTAGTAAAAAGAGAAAAATAATAACATGTTTATAAACAATTTCATTTTAATCGGTGTATCCGCAAACAGAAGAATCAAAAAATTACAAACTATCGCGTACCTCCCATATAAATTTAATAAAATATCAAGGGTTTTCGAAAGCGTTAGAGTATGCGAGCTTTAACAAGTTTTAAAAAAAGTTTTGATTTTATAACTTTAAAAAAAAAATAGAAGTTTGAAACTGTTAAAATTTATATGAGATATGCATGTTTGACGCTCAACATGTACTTCAAAGCGTTTTTTATATTTCATATTCATAACTATCCCGAAGTTTTTTTTTTGGTATACGAAAAGTGCTGCAATCTTTACTGTCTCACGTTTAAAATTACATTTTATTTTTAAAATTTCATAAACCAATAATTTAATATTTTATTAAATTCACAATTTCATGATGCGACGCAACGTTCCAAACATACCCAATTTCGGTAAAAAATATGTGCTAAAAATGGTATTACAGATGAATTATGCAATTATTTCTTTTTCTTTCCATACTCGTGTATATTTAAATACTTAGCGAACGGTTAATATAAGTATTAAAGCGTTATATCTTCCATGATAAAAAATTTTTAAAGCTATTCTAGCGATAATGGCTACGCATTATTCATGCTTGAAAAACAAAAAAAATAATAATAACAATAAAGAGTATACTGAAAAAATTCTCTATAATACGTTTTGACACACATTTTCTTATATGTAACAATAAACTATGGCTAAATTATGTAAATATGAACTATAATAGTATGGTAAAATTTTTTATTTTTAATTCCTATTGCTAATTGTTACTAATTAACTTCTAAATATTTAAAATTACTATAGCATAGGACTGCCGTGTTCATCATCTAAGACATTTATTGTACAATAATTTAGAAAATTTAATCTATTTGTTGTGGGTTGTGTACTATATACAAACGTATATTAGAATATTTAAATGTCGCAAATGGAAGCTAAATCATATTATATATTATAGGATTTCCGTAGGTTATACTTCCGACAGCCCTACAATGGATTTTGACTAAAGCTTCATCGCACGCAACTATATAATGGATTAATAATTCAGCTAGAAAATCCAATTATAAACAATGAGACTATTTCTATGTTTTGTTTTTCGTGATTGTCAACTTGATAAGTCAATCTATTATAATTTATGAAAAATAAAAATTATTCACTTAGACATATCTAATAACTTTAGAAAAAAGTAATTACTTTGTCAATTCAAATGAGACATAAGCGACATATATCCGTTATAAAGTGTAAGCCGATACTTTGAATATAAATAATTTAAAAAAAAAAAAAAAAACAGTTTAAGACAAGATAATAATTAATGAACCTTACTCAAGGGAAAATTTAAAATACTTTAGTCAAAGTTTTGCGCAGGGTATAGCAAGGTATTAATATGTCTGACGCGAGCCAGGATCTTACTACTTATATATGACCCCTTGTCACTTTTTATGAAACCTTAACTTTTTAATAGTTCAGCTAGTTTTTCAACCTGCCCTGAGATAAATTATTTCTTCGTAAAAAGGCAAGGACTCTATCATCTGTAAAATATGTTGTGCAATAATTTTCCTATTCATATTTAATATTGATTATAATGTTCGTTAATATATTGATTTAATTTTGATAATTTTACTGATATTTACGAATAATCTATTGAAGATACTTTTTGAAGAGAGAATTACTTGAATTAATTGTTCGTATTGATCAATAAAATCATCAAAATTAAAATATTCCTGCGTATGATTTTAAAATATGATTTCACGTTATTTATTTATTAACAATTTTTTTACTAATTAACTTGATTTCATTAAGAAAAAATTCATATTACAGTGAAGATGTAGCATTTGATAAATGTCCTGATCTACCAATAGACCTTATCCATTATATTATTAACCGAATCTTAATAACCTAATTAAAAATTGAAGGTAGAAAAAAAGTATTCCTTAACAATTGACAATTTTCGTATTGAAATCCGCATCGAGCAATATCTTTTTTTTTATGAACTCCTAACAACCGCACAGTACAGAATGCTATATATAAAACAACAAAGAATTTCTCCAAGTGTATAATGCAGGTACAAAAGAGTTATATACGTTGAAAAGAAAGAAGAAAAAAAAGAAGAGAGTGTTGCATATACATACCCAATGAAAAGATAGTGGGGTAGAGCGAGAGGTTTAGTAGCTCGTAGCTCTAACTGAGAACGCGCCGGCCGGCGGCGGCAAAGTCGTTTCTTCTTTACGTCTCCGCTACTGTTGCCACTGCTGGCACTGCTGTTGCTTTAGACTCGGTTGCATTGTCGCAGGGTAGAAACTTGCTTCCGGCTTCAAGTCTTTCCTTAGCCTTTTCCCTTTTCCTTCTCCTCCTTTCGTCCCTTTTTCTCCTTTACCCCTGCGCAAAAGGTATGCACAAAAGGATATAATGTATATAACTTATATAACCTTGTCGTTGTATTCAAAGAATATATAGGGAGGAAGAACTTTTTTTTCTCAAGAGTTTTTGTGTAAAAAGGAATTTCGTAAAAAGGATGTCCTTTTTCCTTATAATTAATTGGGATATACTTGCGAGGGAGGGATGGATGAATTTTAATGAATCGTTTCTTTAAATATACAAAACATTAGTTTTGCAAATTATTGTCTAGCCAACTACCTCGAGAATATTTAATATTATTTAAATGCAAAGCACGAGTAAAGAAGAAAAAAACCATTTATTTTTCTTTTTAATTAAAAAAATTCATAAAGCGAAAAACTTTATTCAGCTTTTTTTTTTAATTCAACAAACATTATTTCTTAGAGACATATCTTCAGGTAGAAAATTTTTGTTTGTTTAAGCTCCAGCACTTATATAGTAGATTTATTTTTTTCTTCTTTAACCGATGATGAGTATAAACAGCAAGAAAGTTTTCAGTGTACGTACGATGACGTACGTGTGTATATGTACACATGAAAATCGAGGCGAAATGAGTACGCGCTTTTTAATGCTTCCGACACTGGATATATAAAAGAGCATGTGAATCGAGTCATGTTCCTGCGTTTAATCTTAGCAATAGGAGAGAGAGAAAAAAAGAGAGAGAAAATAAAAACCTTACAGATGAGAGGAAAGTGTTTAGGAAGATGACAAGATTATTCAGAGGGTTGACAAAGATTTTTCCTTTCAAATGAAGGGGCGTTTTACTGCAATGGAAAGTAAAATATATATAAGGATTACGTGCTTTTTTTTTATTCTTCATCATGAAACACTACACTTCGCAGTGAGTATGTACAAATGAAAAATTTTAAAAATATAAATGAAATATAAAAATAATTTGACAAATGATCATTCGATTTATAAATAAAATGTCTCGTTAAATCCATGCATATGCAGCTATAGGAATTTAACACACGTGCGTATATACCGACTTCCGAATTATCGGATAAACTAATTTGGATAGAATTGATAAAGTGTAATTGTACGTGCACGCGGAACGAGGTTATTATGTGTATAGGGTTTAATTTTAATATTGTTCTATCGAAATTTCAGCTTTTAATTAAATAATCGTTAACACGTAAAAATATATTTACCAAAATCTAATGCCGACTAACAATTTACAATAACTACAATACCAATAATTATCATCGATTCAATCAAAATAGCAAAAATAATGGAACCCAATGAGATAGTGGACGAAGTTTATTATCATTTTTTATTAGCTTTTTTATTTTATTTAACGTCGCTGTATTTATGCTATAATTATGATGCTAATTAGCGACGGAGATCTTCAGTGTGTTTCTAAACAAAGCACATGTAATGTCCAGTGGTGCCTGTGTCAATCGGCCGCCGAGAGCGGGATTCGAACTCGGGACCTCGAGATTACGAATCCATCGCTCTACCGACTGAGCCACTGACGAGCTCTTTATAATTAGCTTGAATCGTCGATTTTAAATTATGAAAGGTTTTATTTTTAGTCGATTGTATTATATCTGGATTGAATTATTATTGTATCGTGACATCAATACTATAATTAGCGTTATGATCGTATTACGATAATATTATGACGTTTGGAAAACCCACATATTTTATATTCTCGCATATTTTTTTCAAAAGCATGAACTATTTAACATAATACATTTAAAAGTCACTCGCTCTCTTCCTCGACAATTGAATTGAAAAGTTTCGAAAGTTTTTCTTTAAAAATTTTAAGTTCGTCTCTCCGGAGACAGTAAAAGCGAACTTCTCTCGGAAGGCATAACTTTTGCATTTTTTAACTGAAAACGCTATTATTTACAAGCTCCAGAAATGTTTTTTTAAAAAGTTACTTAAAACTTACCTTTTCTATTGAATCAATTTCTTTAGACGGTAAATAATCAAAATGTCAGAAAAATTTTACTTTCAATTCAACATTTATAAATCTCAGTTTAATTCGTATTTTTCATTTATTATATTTATTTGAATAATTGGTTGGATACGTTACAATATTAAACAGTTGAATTATTTTTTTCTCTTCAATTTAGCACCGATAAAAAGCCATTATTTCGATAATTCATATAAATACACGGATTTCCAATATTAAATAAAACGTTGAAATGAAAATAATATTAATACAAATAAAAGCCTCACAAATGAGCACTGATTTCATTGCAGAGATAAAACCGATAAATATACATTATTCCATGATTTTCAAAGTATTTACAAGAATTTACCGATGATAAAAAAAAAGTAAAAAACAAAACCTTTGTTAAAAAAGTATTTTTCTAAAGAAACTGTTTATTTAATTAAAGTAAAGATAAAAAAAGAAAGTAAAAAGAGAAATATAAAAAGTCTTTCAATTTAAGAAACACATGATTAAGTACAAGAGGAAAAACTTAAAGCTTCTGTAAGCTTTTCAAAGACTTACAATTAAATCCTTTCCTCGAAGTAAAGTTGGCTGTACTATCTTTAATTAAGCTCTCGCTCTCTTAACATCGAAACATTGTCCGATATCTTTTTGAATGAAGCCAATCTTCCTGCTATTTATTTTCTTTAATGTCGCGCGAAAGGTTCATTGACTTTTGGTATATACCAAGAGAGAGAGAGAGAAAAGAAGAAGCAAATAATCGAAACTAACGCGCATTGTTCTGCAAGTTTGTGGGGCTTTTCTCTTTATATCTACGCTTCATCGACTCCTTCTCTGTCTCTCTATCTCTTTTGCTCTTATCTTAATTTCCGTCACGCGAGGTAAAGAGAAAAAAAAAATAAATAAAAAATAGAGGAAAAAAAAGAGAAAAAAAAAAATAAACTAGAATAGTTTTGATATATTGTCGTGCACTAATATAGTGGCATAATGAAAAAGGAGCGCATGAGAACAACGTGTATATGTCCCTTTAATGAAAAGGCTCGCGCAAAAGTCGAGAGAACAGAGAGAGAGAGAGTATAATTTTCCCTGCACATGACAAGCTCTTTAATATTAATTATTATGCGACTGTGTATACGAGGACTCATTAGCTTTAAGCTCGGCCGATGTAGTTTTCAACTTAATTTATGGTTTTTATATGGATTATTTATTGTTTTAATAGAGCAGCGTCGAATAAAAATTTTTTTTTTTTAATTACAAGTGCCATCAGCTAAAAATATCGCGTTCAATAAATGAATGAAGCGATTTTATTTTTAATACGAAAGTTTGTTTGAATGGGAGCTTTATTTGATTTCGTGCGGTTATGAATTAAAAACTAAATTTCATAAACTAAAACCGCGCTTGAATTATATTTAATATTTAGAATTTATTTTTACCAATGGAAAATCCAATTTGGTAGTTGTTAAGTTTTAATGCGCTCGAAAATACGGATATTCAATCTATTTCAGTTTTTGTTTGCTTGAAAAAAAAGAGCACATGAAAAATTTATGCATCATCTAAAAAGAAAAAAAAGCTATGAATTGCATAAGAAACGTTATAACCCATGAAAGAACTGCCAGCTTTGAATTAACGGCCTGATAATGGCTAAATATTGGTCACCGTCCTACGTATGCCCGGTACTGAAACAAGCTTGTATCCAATATCGAAATGATAATATCGGACCAAATAATATAGAAAGGTATCGTTCCAATATCGTTTGCCAGATTCTATCGATAGAATATTATTATAGTATTGCTCCAGTACCGTTTGCCGTTGTTGTCGTTGCTAAGCAAGTACTTGCAATGACATAATATTTGTTTGAATATAACCTCATTATAACCTAATAATTTTATACGTACATGTGCACAATACGCGCTATAAAAAAATGTATAAAAGAGTAGTTATTATTTGAAAAAACAAGAAGCATTGAAGAAATTTAATTTGTCAGCATTGTAAAAAACATCTGTAAAGTCTGTAGTCGATTCTTTAAGCTTCGAGAAAAAAACTGATTTAAATAAAAATACAAATTAAGGCGCAATAATAGGAAAATTGGTTAAGTTTATTTTCAAAATTAATGGATTATGGTCGTATAATGAACAGCGATTTATTGATTTCAAAAGTGTTTTTATTCCAAAAAATTTTGTAAGAAAAAGATGATTTATTTATTTAAATAAATAATACTTAATTATATAAATTAAATGATAAATTATTCGATGACTGGTAAATACTGGTAATCAGTATTGTGCCTGCATTGGCATTGATAGTTCGGTCCTATATTATCATTTAAATATTAAACGGATACCGAACCAGCATTGGGAATCAGTACTGGAATCACGGGCACCAGTACCGTACCAAATCCAGTCCGGAATTGCCTTCTTCCATGGGAACTTAATTAGAGCGTCGTTTTTTCCATCATGGCGTTGCAGATACTTTTTATTAGAGTGTACGTGCAAAATTCTCCTGCGTTGAAATAAAAATTAAAGTGCGAATAAGTCGTTAAAAGGGAAAAAAGCTTTGTACGGACAAAAAAATGATATTGAAGTTTACGATTGACATAAACCTATCACTTTGAGCGTAAAGAAAATATGATCGATAACTACATTTTATATTTTAAAAAAAAACGTGCTCCAAAATTTATAACTAAATTTTAACGAAATTTTCAAATTATAAAAAGCGTCCAAAATTTAATGGAAAAAAAATTTTAATAAGAGAATTTCCTTTTTTTAACTATACTTTGTATAAGTGAGCAACACATTTTTTAATTGGTACGGCGCAGATACACGAGATTAAATTCCACGTTGCGCGATACCGTAAAAGAGTGTAACTCAATTTTCATTCGTACAAAAGGGTATATGGCTATGGATTTGTGGCTTAACAAATTTTGCAAAATTACGCATTTAATTTTATGCTTTTAATATATTGTCCATTAGTTAATGTCTGCTTGTGTTGTTTTTACTTTTTTTTTTGTTATCAAAAAGCAAAAAATTAATATAATTGATAATTATCAAAGGGGTTAGATACAATTTTCCATTTTATTGAACTTTTAAACGGAAATAAACATTTCATTTTTTTACAAATAAATTAACCCTTAAATTGCACATTAGTGCAAATTCGCACCAGTATTCTAAATAAAATGTTAGTTTTCAGAAAAGAACAATTAATTTGTTAATAAAAATTATTTTAAACAACTAAATTTTTTCCATTAAAGTAAACAGCATCGATTGATCTCTCGGAAAATTTCAAAGCAAATCACTAGGCTAAAACTTTTTTTTATTAAAAAAAATAACAGAAATATAGAGGTTCAAAGCTGTCAAAATCAGAATTTGCACGTTAATATTATATTGAAATTAATTTATTTATTTAATCCAGAAAATAAATAATAAAATACAAATTACTGCAAAATCCTGCAGAGATGGACTTAGTTATCTATATGCAGGTATAAAATTATCTAAACTAAAACTAACTTAAACCTATCCATCCAAGATTTATGTTTATAATAACGAAATTTAATATCATTGAAATAGAAATTGAGCAATCCTATTTGATTGCATATAACCCAATTTTTTATCATTCTTTTTGTGCAGGTTTATCTGGATTTAAAATTTTTAACTCATTTGCTAAATTTTTATAAATTAATATTACTTGTTTATAATTGTTTTTTTGCCATACCCTGCCCAAAAGTACCACTTCTACTCCCGGCTCAAAATTGCAGAAGTGGTACTTTTGGCCCGGGTATGGCAAAAAATCGTATATGCACCACGGAAGGTAAAACGGACAACCCATAGCACGAGTTTGCCACCCTCGGCTTCGCCTCGGGTGTCAATTCACTCGTGCTATGGCCTGTCCTTTATTTTACCTCCCTAGGTGCATAATATACTATTTGTTAATTTTTGTTTGTTCGTAACTATCAATCATTAATTTATATTTTAATATACTTAAACAAAAAACTTCTAAAACCAAACAACCGCTCTACAAATCATAATTTTTTCTCACTTTCATATGTTATATTCTAAATAGTTTAGTATTGCACAAGTTGTATTTTAGTAACTCTACGGACTATCTGCAATTCATAAAAAAAAAGCAACTGCTATATGTAAATCCTTTTATCCTGAAACACGCGTCGGCGAACTTTTTTTTTTCCACCCTCTCGCGCCGTCCGGCGTTTTCATATTCAACGGAAAATCGTATTTACATGTAAATTTTTTAGTCCCACCTATGTGCGATTGTCGTTTTTCGATTTCGAATATCCTTTTTAATTTTACTAATAAATATCATTTTTGTGCTTGAAAGTTACGTTTCAAGCGAAATGGAAATGTATTCGTTAGGTTTACCGTTTCCAAAAAGGTGCGTTATTTTATATGTCTAAAATTTTATTCAAATATTCAAATTTTTCCAAATTTTCAAGTTCTTATTTAGATGTTCTAAAAAAATTGTTTGAAATATGCAAAGTTTTTCGAAATTTTCACAATAGATGTGTTTATTGTTTTTATGGCAAGCAAGTATTTTATTTTTTTTATGAAAGTAAAAAAATAAACGCATTGTTGGCACGAAACATATGGAGAGTCCGATATGCCGAATATTGAACGTGTTCGCATTGCATTATTTTAAATCCCGAGCACACGAGTTACTCCAATATATCGAAATTCTAAATTAAAAATAAAAAAGTCGTATACGACGAACAAACTTAACAAGTCAACGACTACTGTGCGTCAACTAACATACAATCCGTATAGAAAAGACCATTCGAAAACTGAATTTACAAAACTGAATTTACAAAACTGGATTGATTGACGGAGCTGTACGAACTCAATGTATATGAATTTAATATAGTTTTAACAATCAATACCAGTTTTGTATACAATTTTACAATCGTTACATGAAATTTTTATTCGTTTCTTTTTTCTTACGGCTATATGTTATTTTGATGTACAATCCATGGAGATAAATGTTTTATTAAATTTTGCTATATTGTATTGGTGTAGGAGAAAAACTCACAGTATTAAAAAAATTACTATACTTAAAAATTTGCTATATTTGTAGTAAATTTTACTGTATTGTTAGAAAAATAATGAATTTACTATAAGTATAACAAAAATTACTAGTATCATAGAAAATTTTATCATTGAGTATAGTAATTTTTGCAGCACTGCAGTTTCTCTCCTCTAAACCATAAAGTATAGAAGAATTTGATAAAAAATTTCTCTCCGTGCAATTATCGCGATAAAGTATTCAGCATTTGAATGCTTAACAGAGCAACTCTTTTATTCTTGATTTCAAATTTCAATGTATACTCGTACATTTGGGATTAGAATTAATCCTACAAATGCAAAGTGAATATATATACGGCTTATTGGACTTCCTCCCTCAAACATACGTGTGCAACAATTTGATTAAGAGTTTAATGGAAATTGCCGAAATTCTACATAACAAATACGTTTGTTTAACACGTCGATTAATATTATTTTTACACGAAGAATTAGAAAATAAAGAAAAAATTTATTTTTAGAAACAATAAAAATATTTTTAAACATACAACTTTGAGGCTATTGAAAACGAAGTACATTTACCGTGTGCATGCTTTAGTGTTAATCAAAGCCGCTTAGCATAACTTTCAGCGTATCCGGCATTGTAAAACTGAAAATAGCGAGAGCCATTCAATTTTCCATTACTACAAACATTAAATTCCGATATTCATACTGCTAGCTGCTCTCTCTCTCTCTCTCTTTTTGGTCTATACGACTGACAATAATACCTTGCATATTTCCCACGCTGGTGGTATAGAGCAAGGAAAAACAACAAGAGAGAAGGCAAGAGCAATATTCAGAATGCGCGTTTTCTCTTTACATTACGTCTATCTGCTTTTATATATGTATATAGAGGCATCCTTTAATCGGAAAATACGAGTGGCTTTTCTGCATCCGGCATTTTCGCTGACTCTAAAAACATCCCTTACAACATCGTAGACTGACAACTAAAGGTTGCTTTTATATATACCGTGTATACTACCCCGAGCTTAGCTTGGATATTATTTTTCTTTTTCATTATTTCTTTTTTTTTATTCTTCCCTTTTTTTCTTTTTTTAATTTTGCGATGTACTATCGTTAGCGATTTTCAGTTGTAAAATGTGTATTGCAAGAAAAATTATTGTGTCGTCGATTTTTTTTACATACGAAGCTTTTGATATATCGTTGAGATTTGTAGAAAAAAGTACGTTTGAACATAGATTAAATCATTTTTTTCTTTATGTCTACGAACTGACAATAAAATTTTTGAGTTGTACTAAAAGTACTGGAATCTTGACTGAAAAAGTTAAAAATTTTATGTGAACAATTATAACATGATTTAATTTTTAAATTGGATATTTTATAATACTTATTATTATTTTGATTAAAAATATTAATTTTAAAATTGTTTAAATATTTTTAACTAACAGAACTTTATATACATATATTATCAATATATTTAAACCAAATCTCAATAATTCATATAAAAATTTCAAATCTATTTTTATTAAAAAAAAAGAAAAAGCAAAGAAAAATTTGCCTCTTAATCCTGAGCTTTTCGCGAAATATTTGAGTACTGCACACGATGTATACGCGTGTGTTACGTCGTATACATATACAGAGAATATCCTTTAATCGAAGCCACGCTGCTCTTGTGTATAAAGGCAGTATATAGCAGCAGCTTTTGCTCGTTAATCCCGGCGTTTTGCTTACCGAAGTGCCCAATTTTCCTCCATCCACCCCCTTTGCCCTCCCGCTATGGCATGTATATTCGTCTGCACGCGACCACGCATTTTCCAGCGCTATACAATAAACAATATTAAATATACGTGGCCATGCAATTTCGCCGTATTCATTAACACGCCAACTGCATATAGTCGTATACTCATCTCGTATCTTTTTTTTCATCATCCTTTTTTAATGTCTCTCTTAAGTTGAGAATCTTTTCGTTACTTAAATTTTAAATTATTCATATTTATTCTTTGAAATTCACTTATGAATATAGTGATCGTGTTTAATGGAATGTTAAAAAATTAAACGGCCAGGTGCGTTTGTATTATAATCTTTTAATCTTTGATACACGCCGGCATATTATCTCAAAGCGACTTACCATTAAACTTTAGTCATCCCAAAAGTGTAAAAACACTTATTCTCGTCACTGGCTTAATTTTAATAAAAAATCACGTTTTTTACACAGAATTGCAAGTCTGGAATGACGAATAAAAGCCGGTTAATAAAATAATAACTAAGCCGCGTGCCGCCCATGCATAACTGTCAACAGCATCTTATGTACACACGCACACACTTTGCGAGAGCAAAAAAAAAAAGGGAAATTAAAACAAAATGTATGCATAGAAGCGCCGCCAGTAGCGGCGTAATCGCGACTGCAAGGATCGACTCTCCGTATGTCGTCGTAGTCGTCGTCGTCGTCGTTCGTTCGTTGAAACTGACGAAGGGGGTTGTGCAACGCTCTCTCTCTTTCTCCCTTTTCGCTCCCTTTTTCCTGCTATACTACTACCCCCTACTACACTCTCTTCTCTTTATCGTCTCTTCTCTCACTTCTCGTCTCTTTCTCTCTCTCTCATCAATACTATTACAGGTCGGAGTTCCGATTACGCCTCGACGAGCAGCCACACTCTGTTTCTCTCTTCTTACCCTGTGGATGTGTGTATATATATACATATAGGCACAAAAGCATACGATGCAGAGTCGAGAGAAGAGAAGAATTTGTATGGGTATGCGTGTCTGTGTACATATATATATATATATTTGCCTAAGTATTCCCGAGCGTGCACTTGCGCAGTACGAATCTTCTGCCGGCGAAAGCTTCTCGCATACATCTGTGGAGAGCTTTTCTCCATATATACGTTTATGTATACATGTGTCTGTGATGCCGGGAATTGGTTAAGTTTTTCGAGGAGGATGTGGCGTGCTCATGGGATCTTCTTTTTTTTTTTTTTATCTTTTCTTTCTTTCTTTTCTTCACTAGCTGGCTTTATATTAGGTACGTTCTTTTTTTTTCCTCGACTTCTTTTTTTTTTCTATCCAAAGTAGAGGTGTGCGCGGGAGGCACGCGCGCGCGATTTTAAAAGTAACGAGTTGGTAAAATTTTTACGTGTGTATAAGGAAAAGATGCTGCGCCTATATAGATTGTCAGGACGACGTGCCAACGTTTGAATATTTTTCCCGCTAAGCGCTTTTCTTTTTGTTTATAACCGAAACGTGCATGAGTATCCGCTTGAAAATATTTCAAGCTAAGTATGTATGCGTAGAGAGGAAGGAGAGGAATTTAAGCCGATATATTTTTTTCAAGAAAAATGCGGAATTACGTTGATTGTTTTATAATGCTTTGAAAATTGTTAAGAAAATTCTTGGCAGGTTTTATACTTTTTTTTACGAATTTCTATTCTAAAATGATGCACGACTAAGGGGATTCATGTAATTTCTAGTTAGTACCTATTAAATAAAAAACAGTAATTAATCCGCACTACTATAATAAAAATTTGTTTTGCATAAAATTTTAAAGCACAAAAAACGTTCGAAAATTTATCAACTATATTGTTCTTTACAAATGATATTTTTTCGACAAAAATATATTCTTTATGATATGAAAATTGTTTGAATTATTTCAAAATTGTCTGATTAACAATAAATTAATTATAATCAATTATTGCTAAAAATGGTTTGGCTGATGCAGTGAGCTGGTTAATTTAAGCAGTGAATTAATTTTGTGAGTAGTTAATAATAATTTATATAAAATAAGTTAAAAATAATTTCAACGTTACGTAATTTTATTATAAAATAATCATTACTATATTACAACGTAATTTTATTAATAATTCGATAAATATTTTTTTATAGCTTTAAGTATTCATTATATAATCGATAACTGAATTCCGAATAAACTTTTTAATTTTTTCTTATCGCTTGCTATTACGCAAAATAAATATTTTGTAATCGTTCCAAATAATAATTGATATATTAATTTAAAATTTATCAGTGGCTTATACATCTTATACACTAAGCGCTTACAATCTTATTAACCCATTAGAATCAAGCAGTTTCTAAAACAAGCACGTTCAACAGCTTGGGGGGGGAGAAAAAAATCAAGAATTAACGAGGTGGGAACAAATCTACACTTCGTATTGTTTTCTTGGGATCATCCGAGAACTTTTAGTGTCAATAAAAGTTGTATTTCAATAAAAGATTCGAGTAACAACTATTTTGTCAAATAAAATATTTATATGAAAAAATTATGTAGTCGGTTAATTTAGTTACAATTTTTTATCCGATTTATAAAGATGGAAATCTTGAAAATCAAATAATTTGTTTTAAAAGAACATTTTTCAAATTATCGATAAAAATATTGTCATTAAAAATAAAATTAAGTTTGAAAAATTTTAACGGTGATTTTAAATCACACAAAAGTTGCACATCAAAAAATAAAATTTATTTTGTAATAAAAGAAATTAATTTCTAATGAACTAAAAGTACAAAAATATTATTATCAAAAGTTCATTAATTAATTTAAAAAAGTAAAAAGTTTATGTCTAGTCATTAAAAATTATTTTAAATATATCTTGCAATGTTATACAAACACAAATATGAATTTAATTGATTTATGTACCCTAAGTTTTATTAGTGCAATAAAACAATTTTCAGCATACACACTAGCTTTTGTAATGGTTCTACTTAATGATTGAGAAATTACATCTATTTTGAAATTATAAATGAAAACAGATTAGTTTTGTGTTCTAATATACAGCTAACTATTCGCCGATTTCGTAATTTTGGCAAAATCATTGAAAGTCACATTGATTATTTCTGGCCTAAGAATGTTTTTAGCGAACTTTTCCAATTTATTTACCTACATCTACTTTCTTCTAAATTTAGTAAACAACAATAAAAATGCCAAACATTATGATACTCTTAATTTTTACTATTTACAAAAACTTTTTATTTAATTTGTTTTAGACTTAATTATTTTGTCGGAAAATGAATAAAGAAATAAATTTGATTTTAAATACCTTAATAAATTGAATAATAATTGGATAATAAATGTGCGCGCATTTGTAAAGCAAGAGTTTGATAAATTAGGAGAGTGATGGAGCATTTAAAGATAACATGTTTTTGCTTTACAATATTAAAAATTATGAGAAATGAATAAAAATTAAAAAGAATTTAACTTTTAATGCAGGATGTAATATTTTTGTTACTTACTTTAAGCTAATATGAATTTCGAAAGTCAAGTAAAATTTCTAAAAACAAAAATCACATGAAAGAGTTGAAAATATAATACTTTATTATTATTTATCGCATAATTTATCAAAGTGGTCAGAAAAATATTAGAATTTTCTCGACATACAATAAGTTAACATGAATTTAAAATTTAAAGAAAAGAAATATGGAAAAACTTTTCAAGTATTCGAAACGTTTTCAAACAAACTTTTTACAACCTGCACGAAATTTCTTTTTAAAAAAGCATTTATTTTTTCCGATAAAGTAGATAAAAAATTTTTTCAAAAAAACATTTCAAAAATATTTTTTAGTCATTTTTTAACATTTTATTAAAAACGTATTTAAGTATATAAAAATATGATGTAATAAAATTAAATTTATTACCATGTTTGGTATATTATGAAAAAATTTTATTAAAAAAATTTTTTTATCTGTATTGTTTAAATTTTTTTACCAATTTATCAGTTTTATAAAATCTGAAATTTAATTTGTTTAAAATCGTTGAAAAATTTCAAAATCATTCGAAGTTTTAAAATTATTTCCTTTCATACATACAACTTTTTAAAATTTATAAAATATATAAACAAAATAATTTGAAGTCACTGATACTGAAAAGTCAACTTTTAAATAAATCTAACGTCTTGTTATCAGAGACAGAAAAAGAAAAGAAATGCCACCCCTGAAAATTAATGAAATCGTTCATGAAACAAGCCCACGAAAAAGCCATCGTTTGACCCATCAAAAGTTCCTCTCACCGTGATAAATAAAAAAGACTTTCATTTATCACACCATGGCTTTTTCCCCCTTACACACATACACATGCACACCCATATGTACACATATATACAAGAAAAAGGGCTTGAAAATACGGCCGCATCAACTCGGACCGGTTCTACTTGCTTTTTTATGCCCCCTAACTGTTGGAAAGCAAAATGCGCACGCGTTACAACGGAACGGAGAGCTCGACTATTGAGCAAAACTAGCCGTAAAGCATCCAAGCTCCGCGATTTTACAATAGCAGGGTTTTACAAAACGTCTTTTTTTTAAGAATTCCTTTTAAAAGAAGAGTCAGATAAAGAACTTTATCTTCAATTTGAAATTAAGTCTAGCTCAATAATACCCCATTGATTTTTTATTATTTTAATAATTATTATGTAACGCTTTTAAAACTTTTGTATTTAAAAGCTAAAGTATTAATATAATCATGATGAAGCATAAATTATTATTTGAAATTCTATAAACTTTTTAACTATTTATGATCAACTTACCAAATAAAAGTAGATGTTAAATGGTTTATTTTTTAAATCAATCATTTAATATTTCACATGATTATTATTTTTTATTGATTTTACATGATTCTTAATAAAATTTCAAAAACGATCATATTAATTAAAGTCTTAACAAATTAAATAATGATGTGTAGTACATAAAAAGAGTTGCAAAACTAAATTATTATGCTCATATTGAATTGAACTTAAATTAATTTCTTTCTATAAAAATAACTTGGAAAAAATTCTTTTAAAAACCAAAATTTTTTAAACTCATGTTTTATGCAATATCGTATTGAATCTGAAATCGGATCTTAAGAATTTCCTTTTTCTTGTATCATTAAGAATGTATCGAATAATACTTGAAAAAAAAAAATATCGATGCGACATATTTAACCGAGGGGTTGGAATGAAGCGTTGATAGAATGCTATATAGCGTTAAAGCGTCCGGATGTTTTAATGCAAAGGGAAAAAAAAAGAGTACTGTATAGGAAAGTTGGATGATGGAGATTCCTTGACGATAGTGAAAGAAAAAGAAGTGGGAGCAAAGCGTGAATTCTTTGGCAATCTAGACTATGGCTGTCCTATAAGGGGAATATGGAAGGGAAAGGAAAATGAAAACGGCTTTAGTGATTGGAGCTTATTGAGTACGACTGGCTGATTCATATTTTATCAATCCTTTTTATTTATATACATTACTCATCAATCCATTCCAATAGACCTGTAAATATAATTAGCACAGTTTTTATTAAACACTTAGCAATTTTTTTTAATTAATAACAAAATCGGTTTTTCATATTATTTAAATTTTAACATTCAGTTGATCAATTTATTTATGAAATTGTTTTTTCTATACGCATGCAATTCCTTTTGTTCGTCAATACAATCGTCTTAATTATACATATTTATTATATCATCATATGAACAAATAATATAACATCTTTATAAAAATATCACAAGTATTCATTTGCAGAATTACATAGTTTTTTTATTTTAATACATTAAAAAATAAATAACTTATCTAATAGTACAACATTTGAATATACATAGATATGTGATATAAAAAAAAGAGTTTATTATAATAGCTAAATTTGAAATTAGTTAACAATAATGTAGTAACTTTAGTGGAAGTAATTCAATTAATATCACAAAATATGCCTCTATCTAAAATAATTTCAGAACCACAAAAATATTACACTCAAGAGATAAACTTGATTCTAACAAGAAATCTAATTCGATTTGAAAAAAATGAAATATTTTCACGAAATCATTTGATATTGAACAATCATTATTATTAAATTGATATTTCTACGTTACTTTCACAATTCGCGCAAGGGAATGGTAGTAACTATAGAAATTCAATCTCAAATAATTATAATTGAATTTGCATCTATATATGTTAATTAAATAAAAAAATGATTTTGAAGTTTGCATTATGGTAAAAAAAACATGGTATTTTATGAACTATATAATATGACAAATTTTCATCATTCAGACCACCTCTAAGATGTATCTACATCTTTTTTCTGTACTTGAGTATAAAAGACCCAAATTTTCATTGTTCGCGACGGTAGTACCACAGAGTCTAGCCCGGTCGTAGATCACCGTAACGTAAGTTTAAAAATATAAAAATTATAACAGAACAGAGCAGAGCGCTCAAATATATATCAGACATAAATAAAATATAGTATATTTTTCTAACCGGGCCTTTAGTAGCCATTGAAATTGTAAGCCACTTGAAATATATTATAACGCAAAGTGCGGTCTTTAGTGAAATAACATAATCATCTTTCGAATAAATAAAATTGTACCATGTATATATTATAAATCGTGATAAATCAAATTGATACGAATCTGATTTAGTTCAATCCTACTCCGAGAGTCGGATAACATTTGTAGCTACAACAATTGAAAACCAATAAAAAGTGAATCGACCGATTGTGCTACCAGTATAATAAAAAATACTAAAACTCTTAATGCGTGTACGAACCAATTAATTACGAAACGAACTTTACTTGTGTGAGGACTTTGTATGTGTACCTACTATTACAAGGAGTGTACTTTTCCCGTAATTTAATAAAGAAATTCATAAAAGATACAATTCGGACTTGACCAACTTATTTCTAAACAAAAACCCCAAGCCAACTCAACAGCAGCGGTCCCAGCAATTACAAGAAGTAAAAGGCCAGCTACCATAGTCAGAATAACTTCTCCTTCAAGTTAAAGAAAAAGATGGAACAATAGCCATATAGACATAACAATAGCCTATATGCCAGAAACGCAGGAATTGATACAGCAAGAAATAGAATGTACCAATTTCTTAGAACCAACAAAGAATCTAGTGAAGAAGAAAACGAAAACAATTGTACAAAAAATACAAAATATGAATCAAGAAAAAAGAAAAAAGTATGTTTTGGAGAACTCGATTATAATAAAATTCTTGACGATGTATTGGAATTATAACGTGATGCTCGAATATTTAACTCAAGTAACGGAAAAACTAGAGAACAAAATAGATCTAAAGGATCCACAGTGAATTTTTACCATCAGATTTTAAAACAGTTCATAATTTGGAAACTCGACGAAAAATATTCCGGGAAATGTGGTCCGGAGCTATTCGTGAAGTGGGTCTGCGAAGCCGGATACTCCATGATATTTGGGAGCGACCACGTTGTCTTTACACAGCATTTTCTGAATCAACTCCTCGAAGTTTTATCTCCGATAAAAAAGGAATATTCATCGTCGCAGTGCACGGCAAACATGTCCACGTATTGCACGACTGCAATTATACCAACAGCACATGTAGATACAGAATTATCAGATGGCTCGGAGACCAGATATCCCGTAACTCAAATACAAAAGAGGAAGAAAGGATCCAAGAAGACCTCTTATCCCAAGATACAAACCAGTTCAGAATCGGAATCCGAGAGCGACCATTCTCAACGATCAACACATTCATTGAAGAGACATGCAACGAAAGAACACGAGATGAAAGAGAAAATAGTTCGCATCCAACAGCGATTAAAAGATTCGGCAGAAAAAGATATGCGACTGGGTTGTACGATGACCGACACTGGTTCAATACAATCCAGTTGTAACATGGCAGATTGGCCATATTACTTATATATATAGTAATACGCATATAGACGACAGAAAGAAGCCTACGACTGTCGGCAAGAAGGAAAACAGACCACGCGAGTCAAACCCGTAACACCATACCCGAGTTCGTTGGCGCACACGCGCGAGTTTATAAGACTTTTATAATGTGCACAGATAGGGCTAGCAAGCCGCTTGACTTGCGTAGCTAAGTTGGGGTCCGTTAAGGATCGTTTGTCTCTCTCTTGCGGCGCGCGCAGCGTACCGTAAGAGCAATGAGCTTGGTCGACAGAAAGAACCCGCCATTGCATCATTCTTTCTGTCGTCACCATAGCGAAAAAAGCATTACTGCCGACTGTAATATACAGTATTTTTTTTGTGCGCTATAATAGCATAATTTATTGTGTGAGTGAGATTAATTAGCTTAATCTTTTTTTTGTGATTTACAATCAAGCCTCGTAATTTTACGAGTGTCTTATTGCTAAGCCAAATAGCTTTATTTAGTGCTTTATTTGTGCGACGTGTGTGCCGGGCGACCTCGTGCGCGTTCTAGTGCTATTTTCCCTTCGTGCTAATATAATCATTTTTTTTCTGTGTGCCCTTTTTGCGTGCGTTTTGTTTTAAACAATCTGCTTTCACTTTTGCCGATAGTTTCTCTGCCATTGAAAACGGCGTCGCGTACGTTATACGCGGCTGGCGTCCATTTCGAGCGCGCGTGCTATACTAGTGTAAATATTACAATAAAGCTTTTTTTTATTATTACATTAATTGAACACCCGTATATTAATTATACCTTAGTGCAACCTCCTAATCCTCAAGGTTGTCACACAGTATTTACTTGGACATGCACGATGGTGCCTTGAAATATTCGTCGGAAGTCAATTCTGGGTGCATAGTAGTGAAATTACAAATTTTCGATTTTCAGAAGTGTTCGGTGACCGACCTTTTTCAATGGTGGAGACACAGCCCATATCGGTCAAAAGTGGTACTCTCTGCGGAGGATTACGATGCGATCCATCAAGTTCGAAAGTTACAATTGGAGTTGAAGAAAGTGCAACAGAAGAAGAAAGGAAATCATTGTCTTACTTAAAGGCATTCAAAATAAATTGAAGTATCTGTTAAAACGTGGCGAAGGTGTTGCAAAAAGACGTGAGAAACAAAGTGATAGAGTGAAATGGGAAGAATTGGATGCTGCATTTAAGGAACGTATCAGATCAGGAGTGATAATTAATTTAACAAACATAGACGTTTTTTAATTTATGAATGATTCACTCCATTTATTTACAGCACGTATAAGAAATATCTTGAAGAAAGAAAATGCTGTAAAAGTGTACGTCGTGTTAGCAGCAGAATATATTTTAACAAAACCAACTGAAGTAATAAGTGAAACTAAGTATTTTAATACTAAGGCTAAACCAATTTTTCAAACAACAAATTTAAAAGAATGGTTCATGGAAAATGAACGTATGCCTATACAAGTCGATATGGAAGAATTCCAAGAAAAAGATTCAGGCTGGACATTACGGACAATAGTTAATATGTGTGTCCATATAAACAAGTATAATCCAATGAGAAGTAGTTCGTACATTGAACTATCTGATCCAATTAAAAACAAACATGCTTGCGTTAATGTTGAAAATTTCGATGATGAATGCTTCAAATGGGCAAATAAGCACTTCATCCAGCTCAAAAAAATTCAAATAGAGTACCAACGTATGAAAAATACAAAAATCAATTAGATTTCAAAGGTATATAGTTTACGTTGATGATGACGAAGATGTGGGAAATAATTATGAGGAAGAATTATGAGAAATAATTATAAATAATTATAATAATTATTAGTTTGTTTACTAGGAATGTATTCTCATAATAATTATTTATTACAATCAATAGAAAGAAAAAGATTAAAAAGAAAGATTAGATAATCAATTGGAAATGTAGTAAACTGTATTATATTATTTTGCCTGAAGAGAGTCATTTTTTAAATATGACTGAAACGTTGCAAGTCTAATTTATAATAAATTTATTGACAGTAAAAGTTGTTTTAATCATTAAAATACAATTACTAATTGACTGTCGTTAGAATCAACAAAATAATAATTATGAGGATATAAACAGAAATTTCCATTAGGTTTGGATTAAGAATTTATCACGACTAGTATCAATGCAAGTATCAAAGCGTAAAACTCAAAAGTATTTATGTAGCAGGTGCCTACATTACTATCACACCCAGGCTAAACTGGATGCTCATGAAGAAGACTGCTTACAGATAAACAAGTGTAGAGTTGATTTACCGAGTCTAAAAGAAAATATTTTACAATTTAAAAATTTTCATTATAAATTAAGGGTACCGTTCAATATTTATGACGATTTTGAATCACTGCTCGAAAGTAGGGAATATAAAAAAATTTATCAACAATATAAAGCTTTTAGTATTGGATACTACTTTAAATGTAGCTACAATGATACACTCTCGTATTATCGTAGCTACAGAGGTTCTCAACCTGCAGCATGGTTTGCAAAAGAATTAGAAACGCTTGCAGAGAACATTGAGACTGTTCACTGGTGTCCTATACCTATGGATACATTAACATATCAGCAAGAGCTTGGCTTTCAAAATGCAACTACTTGTCATATATGTGAAAAGTTTTTGGGAGCTGACAGAGTTCATGATCATTGTCATTTAACTAGCAAATATCGAGGTCCACCTCATGATAAATGTAACTTAAATTATCAGGAAACACACTGTGTTCCAGTTGTTTTTCATAATCTTACTGGTTATGGCTCACATTTTCTCATAAGAGATATTGCACAAAATTTTCCTGGACGTGTAAATTTTTTCCCACTGAATAAAGAGCGCTTCAAATCGTTTACAAAACGCATTAACGGTAGTGAAATTAATTACAAATTTATAGACTCTTTTAGATTCATGCCGTCATCTCTAGAACAGTATAATATTTTACCATCTGAATTTATTAATGATGCGAAATATGGACCACTGACCGAAGAGAAATTCAATTTACTCAAGAGAAAAGGTGTTTTTCCCTATAATTATCTAGACTCTGAGAAAAAGTTAACAGAGAAGAAAGCTGCTAGGCAGCAATCAAGAAGAGTGAGAATTGTAAGAAGCAAGTAATTATTTACTATATTTATTAAATATCCAATTAGTCAATAAAATGAAGAATATTCGATTTCATCATTAAATAATCGTTATGATTATGACGAATTGATGAATTAGGAAAGAATGATTTTACCTTACTCCTAGTAAAATCTTGAGAATCTTCATAAAGGCGAATTTAGCAGAAGTAATAAACTTTACCTCTGCTGAAGCAGAGCTTCTACTCTAGCTTTATTCTGTTACATTACTGCGAAGTAAGTGTAAGCAAAAAAGAAATACGAAAAGTCAACTAAAAAAAGCAATGTTATAAATTTAACTAAAAATCTTACTAGAGTTTCCATTCTCGAGAACTGCAAATGTCTCTTGCGTATTTAATATCGGAAGGATTGAAAGCCATGGAAGTTACCAAACAGTACTTTATGTTAGTTGTACAAATATGCAGGTAACAGAAATAATATATTGCTAACTTTTAAGAATTTAATTCTTTATTTGAGTGTAATTTAGGACGTTTAATCTCCAATTTATGAGTTCAAATTACTGAGTCAGTTTATAAGACTATTTTAAGAATATCTCAATGCGAAAGTTCGGTTTACTATAAAATTGATAAAACACCATATTTTCTATGCATAATACCGATATAAACTTCAAAATCGTGCAAAAACCAAACAAATAAGATTTCAACTAATTGCTAAATAGTATTAGAAATTCATTTAATATTGATGGGGTCTGTAATTATTTAACAATAAAGAAACGTTTTAGTTGATAAAAAACATGTATGCATATGTAAGTATTTCAAATTTTAAACAAATCTAATTAATGATGGATTTTTAAATGCATTAGACTTCTATTTCATTTTTTAAGGATGATCTTAATATCGACATAGTTTTGCCTTATCTAAATTTTAATCGTCTAGTTATATATATGCATACACATACACTAGCATTTAATTGGTATCTATTTCCTATTTCTATTAAAGAGTCATCAAACTCTGAAAAAAAAAACATTTCCACACTTCCGCTCCCCTTAGCCACAATAATCTTATCTGCACGCGCAGCCAATTGACGTTATAAAAAACTAAAGGTAAACCCATATTAATTTTTTCTTATATAAATTAAAATTAACCTAAGAGCGTTATGCCGGAACGTTACAATCGCAGTTCTAAAAGACAATGAAAACGAAAACTGTATAGTACGATTACATTACAACCAAACACTTTTGTATGTTTATGAATATACTAAATATAAATACTAAAGAGAGCAAATCGCACTATATAGTTTCCGTTTTTTAGTTTTACCTTAATATTGTCTTTTAGCATTGACTTCTTTAAAATGATAAAAATATGTATCTTTAAATATTTAAATCTATATTATATAATTATAAAGTACATAATTAAAATCCAAATAAGGTAGAACTCTATGCTGATATAAGATCTCCCCAATCAGAACAGATCTTTTTATAAAAAAATCAATTTTTTTTTGTAATAAATATATCTACATATAGATAAGTTTTTTTAAAATATTCAAGTTTAAGAAATTTGATTTCTACATATAAACTAATATGGTCTTTAATCCTCAGAGGACCCTTGGAAGAAGGGTTGGAAGTATAAAAATATAAATAATGTATTCAAAATATTATGATTCTATAAAAAGTTAATAATATGTTTTAACTAGTCACATAAGTCTTTGTATATATTGTGTAAAAAAACTGTTCATAAAAAAATAAAAATACGCAATAAATTATAGTACAATAAAAATAATCTTCATTCGTTTTGCGCTAATGAAAAATAAATATAAATTTTTACTTATTAATCTAAGAGGCACTTAATAGTTAAATATACCGTTTCTTACTTCTTTCTTGCGATGTATTAAAAATCAAAACAACATAATAATTTACAAGCCTTATCTTAGCCGTTAGATGATGACTCATTAACATTTGTTAATGTGGTTGTTTCTTCCAAAGTTCCCAAATTCGCTCTCATTAAAACTTCGGCAATAACTTTTTCGGCAATGATACTCTGCTTCAAAGAAGATCTTTTTAATTTAGCAGCAACGTAACTGCCGAAACGATCATAATTCTCTAGATTTGGTTCTCTTGATATTGGCTGCGAACGTTTTGTCGATGCTTGTCTCGCATTTAATGCTATTGGAGATCGACTTCTTTCACGGAAGTTACTTTGATTGCTGTTATAATTGGTGTTACGTTTTTCTGAATATACAGAATTTATTTCCAAGTTAAGAAAAGGACCAGATGTACTAGTGGATACTGCTGGTATTGTTGGTGAATTGGTTCGCGATGAAACCGGTGAAAGAGGTTCAACTTTTATCTCCGTGTCTGGATTTAGCTATAAAAATATAAAAAATGAAATTATTTTTTAAACGATTTTCAAGAATTGTTTAAAAACAGTCAGGGGTATCTGACCTTGTATAATCAAATTCATCATGATTTATTTAAAAATTATTAGTTTTAACAAAAAATTAACAGCCCTATTAAAAAAATTACATATCTAATAACGAAAATCAAGATATTAAAACTTAAATTTTCTTATAGTTTTAAGATTTTTTTTATACGACATTATAAAGTTACAAACTTTTTTTTTATTACCAAGTGATTTTTAAGAAAATTAAATAAATTTTAAATATTTACAGCTTTGTAATAAATAAATTGTTATAAAGGCATGAAAGTTAAGATCAGAATCTTTCAATTTTGAAAAAAATCAATAAAGAATGATTTTTGTCTTAATTTTTATTCTGTTATAATTTTTTTTTAATCAAAAGTTATTGATCTCGACTTTCATTATATTTCAATAAAAATTCAATAAAAATTTGTATGAAATCTGTTTGATACAAACAAAAAAGTCAATAATTTCATATAAATTAAATCTTAAACCGAATATACACGCATTTTTTCATATTTTGGGATAAGAAAAAATATACTTCAAAACAAAAAAAAAAACCTAGAAATAATTTTTTAATCTTTTAGCTAGGTTCAAAATTGACTGAAATATTAAGGTTTTTAATAATAATTTAAATAACCTATTTTGCACCTAGTTGCACAACGCACTAATCATATGATTTTTAATTAAAAATTTTAGCAGAATCAGTAAAATTCATATTGATAACTATTTTGTAAGTCACATACTTAAAAACTTCACAATTAAATGTTTTTACCATGAATATAAATTATACACATACTGGCATCTAGCGAGGACTGTTATATATTTTGTTAATATTAATAATTTTTTAACAAATAATGAAAAGTACAATTATACAAGAAGAAAGTACATAATCTTTTCTAAATACTAATGAAAATAAAATTCATTTTGGAAGTAAGAATAAATTTTATCAAGTTAGAACGAATAATAATTTAAACAAGGAAAATGTTACTTAATTTAAATAAGTTCAAAGAAAAGTTATTTTTAAAACCACAGCCGTCAAAGAATAAAGTTTATTTTATATTTCAAGTTATAAAAGCATATTTAATACGATTAGACTAATAGTAATTCTACAATTTATTCATAATTTTTTAATTTTTATAATTAATTTTTCACGATAAATATGCAAACAAATTACACCCTGAAAAACACCAAAAGCTACTGGAATTTCCTTTTTTTCATATTGAAGCGTCTCTTTTTTTTCTATGGCGTTATTAACGTCAACAGAAAAGATAACAGGATTGCCCGGATGCATTAGAGAGATTAGTGTATTACGTGGGGGTGCGGCTGATTTTTTACGGTGCAAGGGATAATGTAAAATCGTCGCGCTTGATTGCAATGTGTACATGCTGTGGGTAGTAGGTATAGACGATGTGTCTGCGTTGACTCTTCTATGGCTATTGATTCCATTAAATAGTATTAATTTTTCAGTAGAAACGGTTAAAGTCGTAAATGTAGCGTATAATTTGGTGAAAGTGATGGAAAGAACAGTTATTTGATCATACTTTTCGAATTAAATATTAAATTTTAGATTAGAAAATTACAAGTTTTATTTCAAAAAATTTTAAAACTTGCATAATAAGAATAAATAACTTAAAAATAAATAATATTTTCTAAATAAACAGATATAAAATACTGAATTTTTTTTTCAACTATTTAATCAAATTCAGAACTATACACTTAAATACTTGCTAACTTGAATAAGTTACATAGTAACGCATTAATAAAGTGTAAAAGCACAAAGTCGTTTCCGAGAACTCCTTAATTTTAGACTTCATTCATTACCATACAATGACGTTTTCCCGAAAAATTTTTCGTTATATTAAATTCCAACTTTTGCCCATAACACGAGAAATACATGTCTGCTTTAAATCAACGACGATATACAACTTAAAAAACTTATTTCTCAAGTAAAATATTAAATTTTTTTTTCATCTCATATAATATTAAGAATTTAAAAAACGCATAAAGAATACTTATTAAAAGTATTACAGCCCTAAGTAAGTCTTGTTGAATGAAAAAAAGGGTCAGGTATCATTTCAGACAAGACACATGTAGGCCGTTAAGAATAGTAATTCTGGTTTTGGAGCAAGTACCGTAATATTGTTATGATGGTATCTAAAATGTTTAATTTAATTAATAATTCAAATTTTAAATTAATTCGTTATTTTTTTTATCGATTTAATTTTATTATGATTAAACATTATGTGAGCGAATCAACAAGTAACATTATGTAACTTTTATAGTTTATAACATAATTTTAGAAATATACATATAAGTATTCAAATTTTTTTTAAAAATATTAATTTAACCCATTCGTTACAACTTATTTATAAATATTTAAACTAAAATTTATTTTTAAAAAATTTTTTATAAAATTTTAAAGCAAATTAAAATACAAAATTTATTTATTTATGCCATTTTTTTTTAATTTTTTAGCGTTACAAATAATATTTAAAAAGTTTTTTTCGGTTAAAATATATTCTCTATTATATAAAAATTATGTTTGAATTTATTTAAAAATTTCCGATTAATTTTTTCATTAATTACAATCAATTATCGCTAAAAGTGGTTTACCTACTACAGCAACCAAATGCTGTAGCAAATTAAATAAGTGTAATATAAATATACCACTACTTTGAAGTATCATTACTGTTGTTTAATTATTATTTTCGATTAACAATAATTTAATTTTTTGTAAATAATCAAGTAGATGATATAAATAATTAAAATTAGTTTTATTTTCAAGTGTTATCTTATGTATTCTTAACTTTTCAAAAGTTAGAAACTATTATATGATGCTGTTATGAATAAGGTCATGAAACAATGGAGTTCCAGTTTATGCATATACGAAGTTGAAACAATAAGACGGCGTTAATAAGCAATTGAGTTTACTCATTAATAGATCGACCAAGTCTTTTCATCTCAACTTTTATTTATTTGAAAAAAATAGTAATTATTAAATAGTTAATATTTAAAATGTAAAATAAAATTATACCGTATCTTCTTCCAAAAGTTCTATAAGCACTTCATCAGTATCATGATCCACGGTGTTTACGTCTTCATCTTTAGACTCGTAACTTTTATTAATTTTATCTTGAGACCAATCTATCATCGATGCTCCGGGTAAGGGTTCCGAGTAATCTTGTTGGTCCACTACAAATTTCATAATTTCATAATACCATAGCGTTGGCACATACACAGATTTTGTATATTTACTGCTGCTAGCTATGAGAGCAGTTTTTCGAACTTTTTTGTATTCTCTACGAAAAGCCGTCCTGAGCACATTGATTTTTCTCATAACACTGTTTCTATCCGCTAACGGATCAATTTCTTTCATTTTAGCCACAAGAGCATCGTAAGCGCGGTCTTTGACTATACGATTATGATAATCTTCACAGCAGTATTTCCATAAGCATTGGTGCGTATGATATATTTCGATAAATTCACGAAGAAATTTCCGAGATTCGAAAGTCTTAGGCTTCTCTTCCATTTTAAACTTTAAAAAATTATTTTTTGACATTTAAATTTGGCGCGCGTGCACGGTAACACGTGCCGCTTACAAACGTAAATTAAGGTTAGGTTAAATTTTACCGACGTACTGCGTCATCTTGCACTTAACCTCTCACAGCGTATTTATTTCAACAAAGACAAATTTTATTTGCAACTTTCTTTAGACGTTTTTCTGTCAGTATTAAAGTTGTGTTTTGATTGTAAAAAAATTCACTTAACCTCTATGTCTCTCACATGTGCGTTTTAAAAGTCTGACGCAAGTTTCACTTTGTGCATATATTACATGCTGCTGAAACAAGTATCTTTCTTTTCACACTTTACTTTTTATCTTTCTGTTTTGCAGAATATTAGTCTATCATAACTAATGCAAGTAACACATGTTAATAGTTTATAAATGTACATTAATTTAATTTATCAAACTATCAAACCAACATATAACAAACTTCTATATATATCCATCAAACATTACTTAAGTTATGTTATGTCCGTCGTTTTCGTTTCTGATTTTTATAGACAAGTGACAAATATCAATAAAAAAGTGTAAGCATACATACTCACAAATACAACTACATTTTATTCTCACCGTCGGCGTCAACAACCACCGTCACTCGCTCGTCACACTGAATAAGTGAACATGGCCGCTGGCTGGGTTAAGTGAGTAGGAGTAGACTGCCTGCGTTCAATGTACCATTCGGCATTATGCTTGTATGTCTGGATGCGAGCTCTTGCTGCAGGGGTTCTATCGGTATTTTATGTATTCAAAAACTAAAAAAAAGATACGAACAAATGCATTAGCCATTGCGTAGGTACGATTCGATAAGTATTTATAATATTATAGAAACATTTTTTTGAGTATTTGTTGAAAATTTAAACATTCTTTTTAATACTTTTTAAAAATTTGCAATATGTGCAATTAATTTTTTTTATAATGATTTTTATTAATAAAGCAGTACTTTACAGTAACTATCGTCATTTTTAGTAATTTAATTCTGATATTAATAAATCTGTTAAAATAAATTATTTTTCGAGAAAACCCTTCTTGTGAAACGTAAACATTTTATATGTGTATATATATAATTTCGCGCTTTGGAGTATTTTATTTATAGCTTATTTATATCCGATTGGAATATGTGCATCTCTGCATATGACGCAAGATTCAATGAGCAATGTGCTCCAATTTATAGATCTTATTAGAAATCGCATTATACTCGGAAAAACTCTTGTCGTTTTCAGAAAAGCCAGACGAAAAAAAAGAGTTCGATTATGATGGCATTGACTATCATACGTAAAATATTTAATTTTTAAAGTATTTCTCCATTAAATAAATATTATTTTTGAAATTAAACTAATCTGTTGTGTTTATAAATTGTACAAAGAAATTAACTACTGTATAGCTGTTGCAGTGACTCATCTTCGAGAAAACATCAACTGTAAGCGGATTCATCGTTGCACCATGTTAATTTTGAATTTTATAGTCTTGAGTGTATGGATCTATATGATGTATATTTCTTTATTTCTCTTGATGTCTTTGTTTACAAAGGCAAATTAAAATTAAAGTGTCATTTAAAAATACACAAAATCAAATTATAAAAAATAAAACTAATTATATTAGTTGTACTTTTTTAAATATTTGAAATTTTCATTTCACTACTTTCAATCCAATAAAAATAAAAAATTGTTTAGCAATAAAAAGTTTCGTAATTCTTTAATTTTTTTATTTTTCAACGTTCTATAGGGCTCATTCAGATGTATGAATCGTACCTAAAATATTGAGTAACGCAATGCAATCTGGGACACTTTCTTTGACCTTTTTTTTTCCAGAATATAAATTGCGTAGCTTAAAACTTTATTTTGAATCTCAAAGGAATATTAACGTTTGACCTTAACCTTATTTCTGAGGTTTTATTTAAATTTTCAATAACTGCCTGTATGCTTATGATTGCCGAATAATTTTTGTGCTTTCCAAAAGAAAATTCTAAAATTTTAAAAAATGAATGAATTTCACGTTTTTATAATTAATAATTGCGTTTAAAAAATTTAATATTTTTAAATCAATAACATAGAATTTTTTATAACTTTGTATCAAAGTGTTTTCATTTATCAACGAATGCATAGAAATACTTGAATCTTTAATGAATTTCCTTCAAACAATTTAAAAATATCTATAATAATTTACTATCTTAAAAAAATATTTCATAAATTTTTTCAACGTTACTCAAACGGTAAAACATTTAATCACTGAATAACTTAAGACGCATCGTGTTTATACGTAGACACATAATTTGTTTGTTCATGAATAAAATGCAAAACTACTGCTGTTACTCATAATAAAATTTGTTTTGCTTGGCTTGCGCTTGCAATCAGTGTATATATGTATATACGTAAGTTCGTGTGTAACAAGTTGCTTGATATATTACGTCAATCATACATGAGATGCGATCGGAGCAAATATTTTACGTTGCTCGCACGTAATATGTGTATTGATAATGCGGATTATCCAAAAGACTATCTAAGACGATCTTCAAGAAAATAATTGAGAACTCGATTGAAAAAAATTATCGAATATTTCTGTTATTGATAAAGTATTGAAGATTACATGTTTAGAAAACATATGTATCTATAAATGAACCTATAAAAGTTATAATTTTTTCTATTCTTTATTGAAATAAATTCTGAATTCTATTTATCAAAATCTAAACCTTTATCGAATTTTAGAATTTCGAAAAATTAAGTTTTATCCATAAAAAAAATTTTTGAAAATCTAATTATTATTATAACTATTTTGTGAATGCAGGATATTTTTTAATAGTATTAACAAGTATAAAATCAATTTCCACTTAATTGAGTTATTTGCCTATGAAGGATTTTTTTTCAAAATTTACACAATTTTAATATTACAATTTTTGATTTTGTATAAAATTCATCTGTTAAAGTGACCAACACGAGGTCTTCAGTGGCTCACTTGGTAGAGCTATGGATTCGTAACCCGAGGGCCCGAGTTCGAATCCTGCTCTCGGCCAATTTTATACAAACACCACTGTACAATACACGTGTTTTGTTAACAAAACACACTGACGACCTCCGTCGCTAATTAACATTGCAATGATAGCATAAGTGCAGCGACGTTAAATAAAATTGAAAATAATTGATGTATTATATCCGTCATTTAGAAAAAAAAAAATAAAGGACACGTATTTTTTTTTCATCATAAAAATGAAAACTCAAAGAGATGGAAGCAGTCGAAAATTGGTGTGACGTCACGAGTACAGGTGAACTCGTGACGTCATGTACATTGGCGGCTATATCTATATATATCAAAATTATATTAACTTCTAGTGGCTTTAATTTTTGCAATTCATCATATTTTAAAAAACGAAAAAATACGGGTCTTTTTTTTTCGTATTCTATCTGACGGATATAATGCATTTTTTCATGCAAGCTCCCAATTAAAAATATCTTATTTTTATTAAACATCAATTTTTTTTACCTTTGTCAAAAAAAAATTTTTTTGGTAAGTTATAAACAGATATGAAGGAATATTTAATCTTTTAAAATTTCTGATTTTTAATAAAATTTATTTTTTAAAGCTGATTAATAAAAGGTATTTTAAAATAATTATTTCACTTTTAAAATTTAATTTTTCTTTTTTGCCTAATACAATTTTTTATTGATAAAAATTTATATATATAAAAAATATTGCATTCAGATGCAAGTAACACAAAATACGATGTTTATTTGCTTATATGATAAATTTAAATAAATAACTTCTTTAAAAAAAATTACATAAAAAAATGATTTCTCAATTATGCATTTAAAATCTTGGCGTATTGATTTGGACCGACAAGATTGACAAACGTGAACGAACGATGCTTTCCAATTTGTTTATTTATTCTATCGATATGATATTGAAGTAAAACCGTTCCTTTTTCTTCGATTGTTTTAAGTACAGTTGCCTTGGCTAATGTTGTAGCAGCTTTGATTATGATATTATAAATAAAATCCGTAAAGTGTCCCTCCAATTTCAGCGTGATTTTTCTATAAAAAAAATGATAGCAAATTAATATTTAAAAATATCAAAGTTTAAAATAAATTTAATAAAGTGAACATATTTACCCTGCGCTGAGAAAATCTAAATGCTTCAATATAACTTGATAATTTTCAAGGTCAACATCTACAACAGATCTGATCTTAATGTCTTCCAATTCACCGTGGAAATCGCCTTGTTTTTTGATTAATCCAATTTTCATCAAATAACGGTAATCGAACTATTAAAAGATAATAACAGTTTATCCATTTTGTGAAATCATAAAACTGATTAAATAATCGAACGAGTTGATATTCAATACTTACAACTAAATTTTCCCAGCCAAAAATCGTATCGACTGTTATAACTTTTTGCGTGTAAGTAAGCATGCATTTACCAGCGCGTTTCAACATTGACAAATTTTGTAGCCAACCAGTGTGAAGATTCATGTTAACCTGTCAATTAAAAATTAATTGTTACATTAATTAAATTTATTTTATTTTTTCATATCAATATTAAATGACATGTTAGATATTTACCCCCCAAACGATTGGAATATTCATATCCCGAAGATCTGTTGGATCCAATTCTATCATACCATTTTGGATGGCTTCAATATTCGTGTCGATAAGATCATTGATGACTACTTCATGGATGACTTTCCTTGGTCTTATTTGAAGTAAGGTAGCATAATCTCTGAACAATAATTTTTAATTTTATAATTTTTTTAATATTTCAAATTTTTTATTTTTTTAATAATATTAATAGTGATAATTGACCTAACAATAAATTTTGTGTCCAAAAAAAATGTATGAAAATATATGAAATTTCAAGGATATTTGGTAAAGGTCAAGGATACGCAGGGGGAAACGAAAATTGTTTTTTCTAAATGTCACAGAAATATAGTTCGCGAAAAAGTAAAAAATAGTAACCCTATTAAAAAATATCAACCCACGCAGCTTACACGTACAAAATAAATTTCTGTTATCATTGCTTCTTTAGTAACTCGTGATTAGGTCACTTGAAAATTTTATTCAATATTAATAAAAATGAAATTAATTTTAATACATTTTTTTTCTACTATTTAAGTCTGTTATGAAATTTTAAAATATTAATTTTCGTCTATTTTAGCTCTTGTATATTTATTCTTTTCTGTTTACGTTCGTATCTTTAAATCTCATAATTGCAAGGGAAAGAATTATTACTTGATTTAGAATATTTTTTTGAAATTATAAACTTATATATATTCTGATGTAAAAAGTTAGAATTTCATTGATATTTTTTTGTAAGAATTTTTTACATGATTACGAAAATTTTCCCATCCACTTCCATTTAATACCAAGCCTTCTTATGACAATGTATGCATCTATATAAAATAAATAACTTCAACATGATATGATTGACTTAAAAGCCATCAAAACTAAGCACTTGACCTGATTGTTCGATCGATTTATAATCAAATATTGACGTTTAATTTAATTAAAATATCAAATTCTATTTTTTCATGTTTTGCTTTTACATATTGATTTTACGTATATTCAAATTTTTTATATTTTCAATGCAATGTCTTGTTGCACGATTAAAAATGTCGCGTAATCTATACATTCGCGTTACATAATCGCAAAATACTTCATGAAATACTTGAAGTTCCAACAAAATTCAATATATCAAGCGTTGAATTAAAAAAAAATCTCAACTATGTAACTCTTAAATATTTAACTTCAAATTTTTTTATTCAAACACTTATACTTTCCACGATGTAAAAGTTCTGCAACCATAGAGTAAAATTTTCTATAAAAAAAACCTTTTTTTTTTTTTTTAACTTTTCTTAACCATTGCCTTATTTCAAAGAAAAAAAAATATTAGAAAATGTTCATAAGAGCGAGATGATTCTCTTGTACTTACATTAGTTGGTTATTCCCTTCGGCTGGCTTGGCTTCCGCATGGTAAATTTTAAAGTCCAGCAACGCAATTGTCGCTAGAACAACTATGAGGATGCGCTTCTGCGGAAACATGTTAATCGATGTGTTAAAATAAAAGACCGAACTACCTTATAAGATTACGATTAGCGTTGCCGGGCTATTTATTGGAAAATATATCAATTTTGATTTTGATCTATTAAGCAGCGGCACAGCTGGCTTATCTTATGAATTTTTTTCTTTTATCGATTAATCGTATATATATATCTCAAACGGTTTAAGATTTCTTTTGTTCAATTGCAGTTTATGTATTTCTTTTTTTATTTTTGGATTTTTAATTGTAAATAATTGAAGTCTTGCGAGACAAGAATAAATTGAAGTTGAAGTATCAATGACTTCAAGTGCAATTTTTATAAATAAACCAATAAACCAAAACACTACGTACAGACGTATGAATTCATTTTTTATTCAAATTATAATATGCACCTGATAAGGTAGCTATTATCATATCTTATTTATTTCAATCAAATCGCTACAGTTTTCAAAGGTAGAGAATTCACGCCACCTAATTTGAAACTCATGCTCTCCTAAAATTTAGTTACTGCTTTAAACTTGATTTTTTCACTTATTATGGATTTCTTTTTTTATCACACTTCAGAGTGTGTATTAAAAGCATTATTAATCTAGATTTTAAATAGAATTTTTTCAGTGATGATTAATTCTATAGTTTTTATCAATTAATTAAGATTAAATGTAATAATTTTTCCTAGACTTCTCACAGTCCACCTGTCCAATAAGATAAGAAGATTAAACTGTTTTATTTTTATTAATATCGCATAGTAATTTTATGAAATACATGGCTCTTGCTGCGTAGATTTTTTATAAATTTGTAAATATTGTCAGCTTTATTAATACGAATATATTACGTTGTCAGTTTTCTTGATAAACCATTCAAAATTTTTTGAATATTAATAGAAAGCTAATAATTAAATTATTACAAACAATGAATAAAAAAAAATAGTTGATGAAAGGAAATTGAATAAATAATAAAATTTTAAATGCAAATAAAATACATTTATGGGCTGAAAGGCTGAAATAAACTTATTTTATTTATTTATATATAATAAAAGATAAAATCACAATGACATACTTTTATTGATAATTTTTAAAATAAACATACTTTTTAAACTTTTCATTGTAAAGAGTTTCTGATAAAAACTTTAATACAAACAGAATATTTCTAATGTGTTTCAAATTTTTCGTTCTATTTATATAAGAATTAAACTATTCGGTATCATGTTGAATATTTTGTTTATTTGTAAAATCATGAAAAATACCGTGTCGGAGAACATGAAAATAATTTGCATCCAATTTAATGCCGCAATGTTCTTGAATTAATAATTAAAGAAGATTTTAACCAGAAGTATATTAAACTTGGATCAAATCGATAAGGCTCGATTTGTTAAAAAGTTATGAATGTATCAGAGATAAATTAAAATCTAGAATAAAATTTATCCTTGATTTTCGGTTTATATTTAAAATTTAAATTTCTGTATTATTTTTATTCCTGTTGAAAATTGTTCTCAATTTTCATAAAAACAATACGGCTTTGTAATGGATGGTAATTTTAAAAATCTTTTATATACATATGAAAAACATCTAATAACTTTTAAGAAATCGATCAAGTAAGCACATATCTTTTATAATTTTAAACAATAAAAAATATTGCAAAATTAGAATCAAATAAATCCTAGATCTCGAGATAAAACTCTCTCCTTGAAAGTTAAGTAAATTCACTTAGCTAAAAGTACAATAAAAAAACAATTAAAAACCGATCGTCAATAACGCTAATACTAGCTTCCCATTTCAAGAAAGGAACAATCAATAATAAAAGTTACTATTAAATAAATCGGTCATTAATTAAACCGTATCATCTCAATCAGATCCATTATCTGATGTATACGCGAGTAATATTAAAACTCTTTTGTCAGTATGTAAAAGAAAAACAAAGTATACCTAATACAAAAAAAAATAATAACCCATTGAGCTTGCTGCGTGTTAAACATTAAAGCACTTGAGGCTGAGTAAACAAAACACCTGCCATAAGTAAAATTCGTGTATATTTATACATATTGTGCGCAGTACCGCATAGCAACTTGTAATGCATAAAGGCATGAGAGAATAAAGAAAAAAAAGTAGACATCTTACGAGTCGTTTGCCTTTTTAAGTTAGAGAGTAAGTTTCACGTATATATACGCGTGTTTATGAATGCACGCACATAAGCGCAAAATGCGTCGCTTCACTTGTGTCGACGAGTGTGTAAGCAACTGTATAATGCTCATGTACGAATGGGTATAATCTTGCGTGTAAAAAGCTAGTGATACTAGTGTTAAAAAAATGCGCTTCGCACCTGCGTCTTTATTTTAGCGTGTACGATTATTTTTTTTTTATTATTATTAAAAAAAAAATGAAAGTTTTTATGGTTTTGCTCGGAGGAAAAATGGGCTTTACGTGCGGGTGGTATTTGAAATTTTAACGGCATTGTTCCAGGGAAAATATTTAATTTTAAAAATGTAAAAACCATAAAGTATGCATGCGTATACATGTAAACCATAAATTTTTTAGTTTTTTTTCTCTGCGCTGGAATTGCAATATTTTTTTTTTTGCCTGCATTCCTTCAACAAAAATAGCACTGGATTACATTGAGAGACTACCGTGTAAAACGAATTTCACTGTAAATTTTATATTTTTCTGCAAAGATTAAAATATCAATTCTTTATTCTGCTTTTTTTTCATTTTAAAATGTTTGGAATAAAAAAGTACCAGTAAAAAATTCTTGTATCAAAAATGTTTGCAAAAAAAAAAAACGATTATAAATTTAAAATACCTGTTTGTCTACGTATATATTACGCAATAATGATATCTCTTATTACGTGTTTAACGCTCGTTTTGCACGTGAGCATTACAAGTAAATAAAGCGCAGTTCTTCAACCTTATTTTTCAACTGCAAAGTCAAACGTTCATGAGAACCTTACGACGTATTTTCTATAAAGTATCTACTACGATTGCGAATAGATTGGGGATTGGATTTTCGAAAAAAACAAAAATATAATTTATAGTGTGTTGCCCAAGCCCAAGATTAATTGAAAATAAAATCAGGAGATTTGGTTATGTTGAAGTCAGTGAACGTTTCAATTTGAAAAAAATAAGATTCTATAAATTCTTTTTAAGTCGAGCCTCCAAAATCTATGAATATGTATTTGTTATTTGTCAGTCCCTTGATCATCGAAGATTATGAAAGTCACTCATGAATAAAACAATTTTTTTAATGTTATTTTTCTCATACGAAACTGGGTAATGAATATTTTTTTCAACTTTGTTTTTCAAACATTGACCTTGTACAATTTACCTTTCGATGATTTATTTTCTTTATCATATATACATTATATCAATACCGACGTATGATAATAAATAATAATATTTAATCGCTTCAATCAAATTTAAGCAGTACCTTGAAACTTTTTTGTTATTTTCAAAAAATAAAATTTGAATTTTCGCGTTTTAACAAAAAATAATATTGTAAATTATATTAAAATGATAACAACCTCTAATTTTTTAAGTAAAAGTAACTACGCAATAATAATGTTTTTGTTTCATGTGAGGCATATCGTTGTGGACGATAAATTTCATTTTATAGATAAAACTATACGGTAAGAGGAAAAGTTCGACTTGTTTGTTTCTCCAGTCCTATTAAAAAGCAATAATTACATAAATACTTCATGAAACTGATATTTCAAAGTAGTTTTGCAGTAGTTTTATCAGCATTAACCAGCAGTGCTTGAAAAACAAAATTTTTTCATATGAAATTTTTAACAAATTACTAATTTGGTTATTATTATCTAAATTTTGTATTTATTCTGAAAATACAATATTAAGAAGATCTTATGGTTTAACAAAAGGATAAAAGATCATATAATCCATTATTGTCATTAGCAACAGCAACTGCTATTAGTGTAACCATAATTAACAGTCATTCTCTAGCTAATCCCTTTTATTTTTCTCATTTCCAGCAGCATCTTTTTTTTCCTCGTTCTAGTGGAAACAAGAAACCCAAGTCTCTTACACTTGGCATCATCATTCCGGTATAATCTGGAAAAAAACAGTAGTATACACCTCCGAAAACACATTAACCAACATATCCGTATACGCCACTCCTGTAACAAAAAAACTCTATTCTATCTTAGAACAAGCTAAATAAAAGCGTTTACAAAAAAAAAAGAAAAACAACAGGCACACTATATACTACTTGGATATATACCAAATACACCGAAACTTGGATATAGACTCAAGGCAATATAAGAATTAAAAAAAAAGGCTGCTGTGTCAATAGACTTGTTTGACCATGAACTATGTATTGTGATACGAAAAGAAAAAAAATTCTTAACCAGCAATAAAAGAGTAAGAAAGAAAATACATGACACGTGTAAAATATTTTATACGAGGAGACGAGCCTCCTCTTTGCTACAGAACGCGGAAGGGGGAAAAACTGTAACTATATGGGTGGTGACGGCGTATATGTGTTTGACCATCGACGTGTTGTAACGTAATAGCTAATCTACGCAAGCGCGTGTACGACATGTCGCCTGATTACGTACACTTTGTTATTTTGTTATTATTCTCTTCTTCTTTTTTTTTTGGGATTGATTATTACGATGTTGCTCGCTGGTACAACACTGCTGGGGGTCGATTTCAAGGGGACTGCGAAGTTTAATTATTCGCTAACTTTAAACTATGTGGTTAATAATGGTATTAATTAATAGTTTTTAAAATGGAGATGTTTTAACTTTGATAAATTGGTTCAACGTCAAGATTATCTTGCGTGAGAATAATTGAACTTTGTAGTTTATTCAGAAATTTAAAAAGAACAAATGATATTACAAAAATAAAGAGAATGAAAAGAAAATTTTGTTTTTTAATAGAACATATACTTAAAAGGAAATTTCAAACATTTATAGTTTGCAGTATAACAATAAATTTTTATAACGCAACTATTAAAATATTTACTTTACGAATGCCACTTGTCCATATCACTTATGTAAATATGGTAGAACATGATAAGTAAATGTTTTTTGTTATAATTTTAGAATAATCGATTAGTAATACTTTTTATATTTTTATATAATTAATACAATAAAAATTTCATTGTCATTGTCTCCATATCTTTGTTACTATATTTTTTACAAAATTTATGTTTTGGTCCCATTTTATTACAATTCATAAATTATAAAGTTCAACCAAAGCTAATTTAATTAAAACGATCCAAACTACTACTATACTAAAAATTCAAAGTATATAAATTCTACATCTATTCCACAATCTTTCTCGTGAAACGTAAATACTGAAATATAAAAAAAAAAACAAATTCGAATATTAATTACGTAAAAACCCAAAAAAATTTCATCAACCAGCTTTAAAAACAGAACTTCCTCATTCAACCAAAATATATCTCCCCTTCTCATTAAAATTTCACCTCTCGTATATCCAAAACGTATATATATATACATACTCACGCCACTATGATCGTAAAAAAAAAAAAAAATCGTGTCAGTGTCCCCCAAAAAAGCATTATATACGCGATCGCGTGATGAAGTTTGAAAAAAAAAAAAAAGAAATATATGTTACAAGCGGTTACTTGGGAGATCGCGCGATCGGCGCTTCGTACGATCGACGTTGACTCTCGACGAATCAGATGTCGGCGTTGTAACTTTCGCTTTAGTCGAGCCTCCTAAAATCCCAAATACATATTATGTGCATATGTATACATATATAAGTAGAGAGACACAGACGCACGCGTATTGCATTTATATACAAGCGTTGTATATTCGTAGTAAAAAAAAATAACGTGGAAAGTCGATTTTTCTGTATATATGCTCAATAGTCAAGTGAACGCTCTTACGTTAGCACACGCCGAGTGGTAAAAAATATAAAGGAGTGTACTACTGCGCTCGCTGAAAGATATTAGGTATGGATGAAATAAAAAGGAGCTTTTTTATGCTTTTTCTGTACTCTTTATTTATCTCGTGAATTTTTTGTGGTTTCTTTTTATACTTTTATTTATCTTTTTTGTAAAATTCACTATCTCACTGATGGATTATTTGATATATTGGAATCGTAACTATTTTTTATGTATGCATTACTTCTATAATGAATTTTTCATTAAAGAAGCAAACTTATTTTTCAAAACAAATCATTTATATCTGGAATTAATAACAGGAAAATTTTTACGATGGGTAAACATTATTTCTTGTAAAATAAACAAGACGCTTTTCTTTCCAAACGTGACTCCGAATATACGGACAGTGGACTGGTTTTTAATTTTTTAGAGATTCATATTTCTTGTAAATGGACATTGCGCTGGTAATAATTTATTACAAAATTCCATTTGAAAAACTACCTTGCTTCAGAGACTTGACAAAGTGTAAATTTTTCATCGTAGATTTCGAGTGCCTTATAAAGATTACAGAGTATTTTAAGTGATTTTTAAGATAAAAATAACATCTGAAATCAATCAAATCTATAAAATTTAATAAACACGTTCAATAAAGAATTCCACCTGTTCAAACGAACCTTTAAAAAAAAAAAAAATAAATTGGTCACATAAAACCGAAGCATCACAGAGCCAAGCTTATGCAGACTCTCGCGGTAAATATAATAATGTAAACAAATAAGCCAAAATATCTCAAAGCTTAAATTTTTTATAAGCTCGGAAGATATACAAATATTTGGTCCGAAGTTTATTGCTGTATCGCGAGTGCACTTTGAAACTTTGTTTCGTTTTACTTTGGTTTGTTTACGATCGACGATGTTTCAAAGACTTTTCGCAATCTCTTTTTTTTCTTCTTGCGTTAAACAGTTTTTTGCGCGTGTGTATGTTTGAGTTTTTAATTAACAATCGAAATATAAAAATTAATTAATTGCGATGTTGCGTGTTGAGATAGTAAGTAATTAATTACGAGAATTAAAATACATTTTTGTCACAACGTATTATAATGAGGACGTTTTATCGGGTATCAAAATTTAGATTATATTTTATTTAGTATCATATAAATGTTTTTAATAATTTTTCACGTCAAGTCGTAAGTTAAATGATTACGTAATCTGAATGTAATCGCTTTATAGCTCGGACGATATTATCAAATAAATTAACACTTGAAATTATAAAAGTAATGTATGTGTTCAACAAAAATTTTATACTGATAAATACAATAACTCAACAACTATATATTTTATCAAATTCCTATGTTCCCTATTTAAAAAAATAGAAATAAAAATAAATAACAAGAAAAAAAGTTCTTTTAAGTGTTAAACCGTTTAATCAAAGAGCAATTTAATGATTCATAAAATCTACTTGTACGATACGTAAACGGCAAATAAAATATTAATTTTAATGCTTAATCAGCGATCAAAGCTTCATAACGTAAGCCTAATTAAAACAAAATGAGCTCGTGCATTAGCATAATAATTTATAACTTTCGTTGTACGTTCTATTTGCAAAACCATTAAATTATCGCATTTCTCGTCTTCCTTTTGGCAATGACTTTGAAAACTGTCGCACGCTAGATGGCTAAAGGAAGCACGCTGCTGCTTAAATCTAAATATACGATTTTCAGTAATTTTCGGATTTTAAATCTTTCAGAGAAAAATAATCCCACGCATAACGTTTCTATTTATTTTAAGGGTTTGAGTGATGCTCTGGCTTATTCGTAATGACGTTTACATAATATTGAACAAGATGTTTATTCACATTTTAAAATGTACTTCATTTCTTGTGTGTAATAGACAAAATTTAGGAAGTTCAACTTTGTGACTCATGTGATATGGTTTGTGTGTCTTTCCTTTTTAGGTATATTCATATCAAATTATGTTTCTTTTCGAGATTACATTTTTTTAGAGAAAATTAACAAAAAGTTATACAAAAAGTAAAATAAAAAAAAAGCAAAATAGTCAAAAGCAATAAAAATCAAAAGAAAAGAAAACATCTTTGGCAATCTAATATTGTGCAAACCTCGATTTATCAATAAATTTAAGGAAAAAAAAAGGCGATCATTTGTCAATCGTTCAACACATTATTTTCTCGTTTTCTTAAAATCCGTAGACAGCAACAAATACGCGTATATACTCGAGTATTTATTCGCATCGTGCTTGTATATCTATACTGAAAATACCGCAGCTAAAGTTTGGCTTTCCTTTTCAAACTCTCGCAGCTTCAATATCCTCTTGTGCTACAAAAATTTTTCTCTCTTTTTTTTTTGCTTATGTATATACAGCTATACAATTGAAGCTGAAAACGAGCTATACAATAGATAATATATAGGAATGAGAAGCAAAGTCAAAGCCAACGTCTCGTTCGCGTGCCAAGAAGAATAAGAAGAAGAAGAAGAATCGTTGGAGGGAAAAGTTTGTAAGAAAATATACGAATATAAAAGGGACCTTGAAAATTCATCGTTGAGAAGGAAAAAAAAGAAAGAAAGAAATAAGAAGAAAAAAAGAATCTAAAGGAAATAATAGATATAAATTTTTTTATACGCGCAGCGAATTTTCTTCCGTAAAAATTTATAATGTTAAAATTTAAGCGTGGCTTTTTAACGGCTTACACTTTTACTACGTACTTCTGCATTATTGCAAGTGAAAGCAAAAAGCATAATAAAACATTTTAATATTTTCAATAAGTTATACCAAAATAGTGAAAGAATCTTAATAAATATGATTTACTGCTCTAATCTTTTTCTTCAATAATTCAAGAAAAAAAAAATATTCCAAATTTAACATACACATCCGGTCATTAAATTCACTTTAATAAACGATTATATTACGTTCATTACATCTTGTATACGCATGCTACACGACTGTAAAATAAAAGCATCCAAGAAAGTTTCGAACAAAATGCAAAAAAAAGGCAAAAAAAACTGCTCGCTCGGAGTTTATATTACGCGATCGTTACACACGCGTTCAGTTGAAATTATAAAAAGAGAGAGAGAGAAAGAGAAGGGGCTTGCTATATAGTCGCTTAAATAACGCGCTCTAAAGCTATTACGTATACGCGCGGTGTTGTATTGCGAGGAGAGCCTGAGTTTTAGGTATTAAGTAGTTGCAGCTGAGAGCGGCGAGGCGAAAGTTCGCCGTTTATTATTATTTTTTTTCTTTTTCCTTTTGTGTACACGCAACTTTTATTCATTTTCCCAGTGTTTTGTCATCATATTTAAAAGTGTCATTGCAAACAAAAGTGTATACCGTTATTAATTGCCAGTGACAGTTTTTTAATTTTTTCAAATATCCAATGGTGTTTTCAAGTGATTAAGAGAGCCATGGATTATTAAAGTGGAGGTACGAACTTTTTTTTATAAAAACTCATGTATACACGTTGACTTTAAAAGTTACGTCAATGAGAGATTTAGCTGATTATTTAATAATGCGCTGTACACGCTTGTTTGCCTGATGGAAGCCAAATATGGCACTCGTAGTAAAGTTCTTGTCTATTCTTCGTTTTTATTTTTAATATGAATTCTATGACTTCGAGTGGTTTGCGCTAGGGACAAAAACGCTGATCGTATGGAAATTTATACAACTTGGTTTTTTCAATTTACACGTATTTTTAAATATTTGCCTTTTTTTTTACTTATAGGTATGAATTATTCATGCACGCTCAAGTTTATTTTTTTCGATAATTTTTTAAAATTACTCAGTTTTTAAATTAATTTTACAAATGAATTTAAAAATTTATCGTATCGTCATTTTTCTAAAAAAATTACGATAGAATCCATTTTTAATGTTTATTCAATAATCGCTTGTTTAAACTTGTGCAAATCAGTCAACTAGCAAGCTGATTTTTCTTATCATAATCGTACGATTTGGGTTTTTCTTTACATGTGTCTCGTCAAAGTAAACATTTTATATAATAATTCTTTTTCTCTTTCTTTTATTGTACAAACTCGCTGGCACTTGATAATTATTTTTTAAAAGGAAGTCGTTACTGTTGAAATAATTAAGTTCTTAGATATATTTAAATAATGTGTTCAGGAAAATTTTAAATATATAATAGACATAATTAATGAGAAAAACTTTAGTAGCTTTGCGTTTAAGAATAAATATTGTGTAAAATAACAATAACATCAATTATTCATTGTTCCAAAAATAAAATGTATTTTCTAATTATGCTTATCCATGAGATATTTTTATAAATAGTATATTTTTCTTATTTGCGTGAAATTTAGTTCTGTTTATTTATAAGTTGTCTGGACTTAATAAATTAGGAAATCTTTCATTCAATAATATTAAGAAAAAGATTGGATATGTTTAGCCAGTAGTTTTTTACTCTTATAAAGAATGATAAAAAAGTTATTATTATTATTGGAATTACATTTGATTATATAAAACATGGTATAAAAAGATACGATTCCGGGTTTTTTTTTAAATTGAACATTACAAGTATGTCCTTTATTTATCAATACTGGAATCTATAAAATAAAAAAATGCTTTAAATTTTTTGTTTTATCGTAGAAAAATCAAAACTTTATAAGCTCTTTATTTTCAACATACGTATATGAATAATTTAATATATATTATTCTTTATCATCACATTTGATATATAAAATAATTTACATTTTGAAATTTTTTTAAATCTTTTGTGCTCAACACTCGAACGATTTCGAAAAGTGATATTTTGTAAAATATTTATTCTAATAAATTGTTTTTATCAAATCGTGACTACCAACATATTTTACATTTGACATTAATAAATTACTCGTTTCCATGAAAATATTCATTTTTCATTTTTTTTCTGCAAATTGCATACACGATGATTTCAATGTTGTTTTCAATAACAGCGCATAGTGTATTTTTTTACAATTAATATTGTGTTGCCAAAATTTTGACACGTTTCATGTTGTTTTTTTAATGCTTATTTTTACTATATTATTTAGAATGTCTGAAAAAAATGTACTAATTACCTTAAAAAAAAAAAATAATTAAACCTACAACTCAACTAATTTTTACGACTATACAGACAGACTATGCATTGAGTCATCACAACGATTTAAACCAAAACAACGAAAACAAAAAAAAATCAAGTCCAAAGTCTACGGAAACGTGTCCGCGTGTATATTTACATATTTAAATAATAATGCCGGTTGCTCGATTGTGAAAAATGTTAATGTCCCGAGTAATCGTGAAAAAATTTAATCGTACAAAAAATACTTGACGTTTAACATTAAACCTAGCAACGATCAGCTGTAGAGAGAAAGAGAGAGAGAACTTTAGATATGTAATTTTTGTTCGAGCATTTTCTCATTTATCGACTTTTTTTTGTATATGCAGCATGCAAAAATTCAATGAAAAGTAACGTTTAGCTGTGTATATTAATATGCGAATGTGTGTATACGCGTTTAACCGAGCATTAACATTGTGTACTGTAATCATTAGTAGACTGGAGTATTTGTATATTATAACGTGTGTGTACAATATCGGGATTTGAAAGTCATTCTATCGATTCATTATGTCTACGTAAAACGATGATTTTTCGAATTTTTTTTATCGTTCATCCCATTAATTTTAATCTGTCTATTAAAATGATGCTTTTCTCATTAAGAACTCAGTGAGCGAGCGCGTTAAATGTGACCATAAAATGCATTTGGAGTCGGGATTTCTCGGTACTGGTATAACAAAAGATTAAATCTATGTAGGCTAATGTAAAAAAAATTGAATCATAAACAATGATCGTTAATGATCGAAAAGTTTATTATTAATATTGATAAAGTTCACTTCCTTAATAAAGTTTTTGATTATTTTTTTTTTATTTTTTCAAAAAAATGATTAATAATTTTCTGTACTTATATCCAATATGTGTATTATATTTATATATCTACAAGCAAATGTTAGCTACAAAAGTAAATAAAATTTTATTATTCAAGTGCATTAAATTTTATACAATATGCAAAAAACAACTCTTTAATGTTATATTTATATAAAGGAAATGAAATTATATGTATGTATGTATGTATAAAATTTAAAGAACTATCATTTTTCGCAAACGCCTGATAAGATAAGCCATAGTGAATCATTAGCTTGCCAAACTTCATGATTATTTGATTTCAATTATGCAAATTGAGCTTGATTAGATAATAAAATTGAATAAAATTATTGAAAGCCAGAGCGAATCGGTTTTCCAATTTACCAAACTAAAGATACCACTACTGGTTTTAAATTTGCAAATATATATATGAGTGCATTATAGAATCAACAGAAAGTTATATATTTCATTTTGTTCTCAAGGCCGTTCTTAATTTACACAATTTCTCAATAAGCCTTTTTTTTTTTTTAAAACCGATCGTTCCGTTCTCATCCGTTGATTTTTACTTGAAATTTCTGGTTATCATTGCATTTTTCGACCAATCGACTAAATAAAGAAATATATACAACGACAAAATATGATTATGCAATTACGTGTATATATACAGCGTTTGCACGAGTATGCAAATTTTGTATTGGTATGGGGAAAATTGGCGTACTGCAATTTCATTAAATTTTTAGACATTTTAAATTAATACTTAAATTCAACGATGTAATTTTATTACGAAACATGTTAATTTTGTACTATTATTTATATTCCATGTTGAATTTTTCATGTTTTTAGTTACATAGTTTGACTTCATTTTTAAGACTAGTAAAAAATTACAAGTAGAAAAAATACATGATTTATATATTTTAAACTTCGATTATAGGATAGTTGATTTTAGTTTTAATATTTCATTCTTATTATCAATTTTAATTCGTAGGATTCACTTTGTAAAATGATTAATTAAAAAATTAAAAAGTAAATAATAATTTTCACACAAAACTTTAAATAAATAAATAAATTTTTTTTTTGAAAGTTAAAAATACATTAAAAAGACTTGTCTTTCTATAAACTTTCGGATTTATAACATAAATAAAATATAATTAAATTCGATAATTCTGCTCAAAAAGTGTCGAAGAATTGACCCAAGTTTAAAGTAACATCCTATGAAATTAGCTTCATCCAATAATTTTCGTACTTCCAGTCGTTCAATATAATCTGACTTTTGAATAAGAGGCTGCTGCAGCAGGAATTTAACAAGTGGGGAATGGACCATTAATTATTTAAAGTTTAGCTTTTAGTTAAACTCGAGTAGACTTAATAAGAGATGTTCAAATAATAATCTCTAGAAAATTAAAGCGAGGATTTATAAGTATAACGATGTAATTCTTTAATTGTCTTAAGATCATATGAATAAAGATAGTGAATTTAAAAAAATTAAAAAAATAAAAATATGAAGAATTGAACAAATTTCAAGCTCTTAAAAATACATATCAAAGAGTGAATTTTTTTTTTTTTTTTATTTATTTAAACGTCGCTGTAATTATGCTATCATTACAATGCTAAACAGCGACGGAGGTTCCTCAGTGTGTAAGTAAAGAAAGCACATGTAACGTACAGTGGTGCTTGTATCAATCAGCCGAGAGCGGGATTGGAACTCGGATCCTCGAGATTATGAATCCATCGCTCTACCAACTGAGCCACTGACGACCTCGCAATCGAATACAAATTTGGTATATTTGCTTAATACTTTTTTTTATGTATAAAACGTATACATTAATAACGAACGTTTAATGTATAATAAACTACTAATTAACCAGCTCTAAAGGCAAGCCTTTAAAATACCTCGCAACCAATGAATACTCTGACTCACAACATTATTATACAAAAAAATAAGCAAAAGTCACGCGACAACAAAGTTTAATCATAAACAAATTTTCTTCAGCTTGTTTTTTTTATTTTCTTATTATTATTCACTTTTATTTTCTTTATTACTGTAACACTGCCAACTAGTATCAAATCAAGTATCTCGTGTAAAGCGCATTTGAACGTACAATGCAGCGTAATAGATGGTTAAATTGCGACGCGCGTTAGAGCTATGTATACCTTTGTAAAGTGAAAAACAAGCTGGCGGATTTGCGACGGTAGTTTTTGCCTTTTACTTTTATCGAGAATTTTCATGTTTGGCTTATTTTTAATGAACAATTTCGCGATTTTGTTTTCGTATTTTCGTAGATTTTTGAAAACGAGATAGAAAATTGTTTTGTTATTTTCATTATACATGCGTGATTTTTCAGTTGTTGCATAATTGTTTTTCTAAATTTTTTTATTGCTTTGTTTTAGAAATTCACATTATAATGTTAAATCTGGGAAAATATTTACAACGAGCTTTTAGTATTTTCATAATAAAATAAGTTTTTAACTTCATCATTCATTTTCGTGCTTTATATTTATTTGCTACAATTACCTTGTCTCACTAATTATTTGACAACTCTTTAATAAATTGTCAACTTTGACAACTTTAATTGCACTTTAAATTTATTACTTATTTTTTTATTTAAAATCAATTAAATGTTTTATAAAAAATTTTTTCAACTGTCAATTCGACAAAGATTATTTTTCATAAATGAATAATTTTTGTTGGATAACATTATTTAATTAATTATGTTTAATAAATGCCAATTACGCAATAAAATAAAGCTTATTAATGTTGCGTAATTTAACGAACCAAACATTTTGTATTTAAACAAGTCAATACAAGCCTCTTTGTTATAAATATGTCTAAAATCATCAAAACATTTGGAACCATTTCAAAATAATCCCCCGAGAACAATGTAAATGTGCGCTACCGTTTATTAATAACAAAATATTGTTTTTCAAATTTTTAAATATTTTCTTCGCACGCGCTTTTCAAATGATTTTCTGAAATCTCAAATATTATATTAACGAATAATCTAGAGGATTTATTATTATAATTAAAAAATTAAATAACAAAATAGCTTGGCGATAAGACACCTGAAAATTATTATCACATAGTTTCGGCGAATCGTTTAAAAATAAGATTACAGAAAAAAAGTTCGTCGATGATCGCGATAAAAATTTCCATACAACACGCAAATTTAATTTATATTTCATGTTTATCTTAAATTTAAAAATTTTTACGAAAATTAAATATTTTTAAAAAATTGAAATTCTTATGTAACGGTTGCATGAGAAACATCAATTTTCAGCGTAATGTTACTATCTGCCATCGTGATAATACTTTCTAAATGCAAAATTCAATTTTAATTTTCATGGAGTTTAGCTATTTTTAATTATGTTAAATTTTGGCATTAAAATAAAACGGTACGTGTTATTCTATTTTGGAGCCAAAATACTATGCTATTTTATGTTAAAAATATTTTATTTTTTACGTAACGTTTCAAATGAATCATTCGAAATTGATAAACATCGGTTATTATTCATTTTTCAATAAATTTCTTAAATTTTTTACTCACTTTATTATTATTTTTTTTTGATAAAATGGTGAAGAATAATCAAACAATATTAAAACATTTTATAGAGAAAATTTTGTTCATTTAAAAAAAAAGAAATATAGAATAACTGTTTATTAAAAAAATTTTCCTTTTGTATAATACTAAAAAAATGTTCCTGCACGACCTTGTTTAACAAAGTATAAAGATTATCTATACAAAAAATGTCACATAACAAAAATTTAATTAAATCAGTTAGATAATGCATATAATATATAAATACTGAGATAAAATTTATAAATTTAAGGTAATGTAAACATCTAAAATTAAATCTTCACCTTTTTTTTTAAATCATTTTAAATATGCCAAGTCATATACATGCAAACAATGAAGTCACTCAACAAATTCATCCATAAAATAAAAAAACAACTTTTCAATTTTATAAATCCACACTCCACTCGATTTTCTAGGAAAAAAAATAATTAAAAGCAATACCCCAGAAGTCGAAGACTTTTTTCTATATATACTCACCTTTGATCATCGTATTTATTGTTAAAAGCATACGTGTCTTGGACTTTGGCAGACTGAAAAATTCTGACGTCAGTCGGAGTCGTCGAGCTTTGAGCGTAAACAAGACTCGCGCTCGTATGTATGTGCACGTGCTCGCACACTACTTAGTTTGTACCGATACGTATATACTCATTGACACATCATAATACTAATTCTTTTACTCTTATATGTATATATTTGTGTGTGTATATATAACGTGTTTTTCGCGCTATGTTAGTAAGCAAATTTTGATTCAGTATTTAAACTGGAGGTGTTTGAGGTAGTCGAGTTTTCAAATACTCGAGAGGAGACATGTGGTTTTTGTGAAGTTTTTTTTAAAATCGAGTTGGTGTTTATCAATAAAAATTATTTTTTATAAGTTGAGAATACCGAAACAGTGATTTTAATGTTATACTTGCATTACGATTTTATACAAAAATAAAGGATTTTAGAGTGCTTTTAGTAAACAAGTGAGTTTATTTTATTATACATAAAATAAAGTTACCGTACAAACAATCAAAATTTTGACATTAAAATTTTTAGTTATTAATTTAAATACGAAGTATTATATTTAATATTGCTTTTGATTAATGACAATAAAACGAAGTTAACTAAATATCCAATTAAACGATAAATTGTTGCACGAAATACCTTAAAATAAATTTTAACAATGCTTAAACGTCGCGTATTATATTTATTGTAAATAATATTGAATTTCAAACTGATGAAAAATACCGAGCAGTTCGATAGAAAACTTTTAATTGTAAAATACGTAAATAAATACGTGCTTGAATTTATTTAACTGAAATTAAAATTTCGCTCGGTAATTTAATCTTTTTATAACACTTGACCGTTCACTCGGATTTCCATCGAATTTTAATATAATGGCAGATTTAAATAAAGTTTTATTATCATTATTGAAGTACTCAAATGAAATTTTTTGAAAATAAAAAGGAATTAAATGCGGATCCAATAAAATTAATTCTGATTACAAGTGCATTTTTACAGTTAATCTAGTGTGCGAATTTTGATGACTTTAATTTTTATAGAATTATCGCTTCTATGAATTTTTAATGATTTTTAATTTACGATTAATTGAGCTTAAGTATACACACTACATCTGCAATGTATACGAGCATAAAAAAATGATTCATAATTTTCAGAAATTTCGAATTGTTGAAATTAATCGCGTGTACTTTTTACTATCGTGAAAAATTATGCACAACATATACTTAACGCATTGATGAAATTAACAATTTCACGTTATAAAGTTGTCTTTTAATGCTGCAATTTAACGCGCTAACTCTTTCAAGTGAAAAATTGAATCTAATAAATTGCTCTCAATTAGATACTTTTCCTTAAAATTATTTTTATTGAAAATTTTTTTTAAATGTATTATTATCGTATTTTATAAAAAAAAATCAAGCATCTAAAAAAAATAAAATGTTTTTCAAAATTCTCAATATCTTCACCATAAAGTTTTATCTATATATCGATTATCATCATATAGATAAATAGAAAAAAAAAAAACAAAGCACGCGTTAGAATCCATTTCTCGTCCATAATATGTATTTTTAAGGTATATCGATTATGACACTTATTTTTTTGAGGTCGAAACTATTCACACTCGCGTTTATTTAAACGCTCGGTATTTTTCATTATTTTATGCTTAATATCTGAGCTCATCACGACATACTTAGAAAATTATGAATTTAAAAAAAAAAAAAGCCTGAAAAAATCGATATTCTTAAAATAAGCAAACCTCGCGTATACCGGAGTGACTGTAAAAAATTTTATCACAAAAAAAAAACCTGTAGCGTGGGTATAATAAATTTTATTTTCAATGACATAGTACATGCATAATTAAAGATTATAATCTTTAATTCAAGTATAGATTGCACAGACAAGGATCGTCGATAATGTATTAATTAAAGGGGTCTAAATTTTGTTTACTAATAAATCTCAAACATTTTATCGATTAAATATAGTTTATTTATATGAATTTTTTTTAATATAAATAGAATCAACGCGTATCAATGAATATAAGAATATAACATTATTTTTAATATTTTAAAAATAAATATTCTGCATATTAATTTTATTCCATTAATTTCTTTATTTACGTACTTTATTAAATAATCAATAATTATGTAAAAAAATAATTTGTTTAAACTTTTAAAAACTCAAAAAAAGTATGCAATTTTCGCTTAAAAACAATAAATTTAACCATAAAAAATACGGTCAAACAACAGAATTATTAAAACCACAGCACACAACATCCGTAAACCCAACGATAAAATATAAAATAAATAAAAAAAAAAAGGACAGCTGAACTCCCGCAACAAAGAGGAGGAAAAAGACGGTATACATGTGTAGATATCTATAGCTATGTCTTGCAGCTGCGGCTAGTGTGGCGCTGGTACTTCTAGAATGTAAAAAATAAAAAGAGAGAAAGAAAGAGGTTTTTACGTTAAGAAATATAGTCAGCCCAGCAGTATTAGCGAGTAGTCAGTGTAGAACCGACAGTCGCGGTGCGAACTTTAATATCGACGGTTATGAGCGAGTGGTTCGTCTCGCGCATTCGCTCAACGTCGGGATATAAGTGTTAATTTATTTAAATTTTGACTATCGTCAGTGAACAAAGGTAGGATATCGAAAAAGTTCAAGTATCAATTTGTAGTTTTCAAAAATTGAAATATCAAATCAAAAAACGAGTGACGAAATAAAAAATTTTTTTTTCTGTTTGCAATAATTTGAGTATGTGTAAGCCTACTTTTACGCGTTGATTATACCTTTCCATTTGAAGAATGAATGAATGTGCGCGGCTGTTATTAAAAAAAAGTTAAACAACAGACAAAGAACGTATGACAATTAAACGAATAAACAATTTAGTTGTTATATATATGCAAGTCACAAGCATATATATACTCTCACTGTCTTTCTCGTAACTTCTTGTTTCACTCTTTTACGCTGCGTGTGTGTTATATATCTTTCAGCTGTTCGATCGATTGAAACTTCGGCGTTGTGTGCGCTCATGGCATACACATAGCTATACACATTTAAAAAAGTACGGTTGTTAAACAATTTTTCCTCTAATTTTTCGTAATTACGTACGCTCCGATTAACTCTTAATTTTTTATTACACGCATCTTTTGTGTGTATATCCAATGAAATGCCTTTGCTGGAACTTTTTGCGTTAAATTACAGGAAGGGAAGGGGGAAAATCCCAAGGTTTCTTTCTTTTCAGGTGTCTTCTTCTTTGACCAAGGTGAAAGAACGTGTAAAACTTGTTCTTTCTTTTTTTCGTATATATTTCTTGGTTGTTTCATTGCAACGATACGTTTTATTTCTCATGAAATGATGCAAAATTAAAGGGCCTTTTCTAACCTTACTTTAGAAATTTAAAGGGCCAGAGTATAATGCGCATGCGATCATTTTTTTCGGAGTCGATTTTTGATAAGGGGCTTGGAAAGTATGATTCATATATTAATTTCGCGATGATAAGAATTCAGTTTTACGGATAAAACTTTAGTGAAGAAAACAACAGCTATTGTTTGAGTATGTTGTAATGCTGGTTTTTTTTGCTGAGTAAGCAGAAAATCAATAAATTTAAAAGGACAAGATTTTATCATTTATGTATTCTTCTTATACTTGTCTTGTCAAGTAGATTATTTTGAGTTTTTTTTTCAATAGCAAATATTTAAATGAAAAAAAAAAGTATTAATAGTATTTTTAAGAAAAAAATTTGTATTTTTAAGTTTAAAAAGGATTACAAATGAATGAAGACTTATTAGTGAATAATTCAATTTGTTCTTTGTCATTTACAGAAGGATATAGTAGAAGAGATATAGACACCTGTGTGCAATACAACCTAGAGAAGTGTGTGGCCTTGACAAAGACCACACACCTCAAAATACACACTCTTCGAGTCAGGAAAGGCCCAAAGACTTGAAGAGTTTACAAAAAAAGAGGAGTGTCAAACCATTTCAACATGTACAGCATGAATTACATTGGAAAGTTCATTAGTAATTTTCGAGACTTCTATAATGAAATTAATGCCGCAACCCTCACTGGTGCCATTGATGTTGTTGTCGTACAACAACCTGATGGCTCGTACACTTGTTCACCCTTCCATGTACGCTTTGGAAAACTTGGTGTACTACGCTCCAGAGAGAAAGTGGTAAGTTTTATTTAATTAAATTGATATATTTAAATTTGATACTTTTAGAAGATTTTATATATATTGGATTGATTATTTCTAGAATAATTTTCCACGTACATTTTCTTTTTCTAAAAATATAAATATGAATTAAAGATTAAATTATTAGTGTTTGCTGAAATTGCTATTTTAATTTTTATATACTTAAATATTTCTTTACTTTGATGTAATAGGTTGATATTGAAATAAATTCGGAACCACGGGATATTCATATGAAGCTTGGAGATTCTGGTGAGGCTTTCTTTGTTGAAGTAGTACCAGGAAATGATGGCTCAACTAGTGATTCTGAGATTCCGCCACATTTGGCATGTTCACCCATTCCTAATGATGACGATTGCTTTCCAAATAACAGAAGGTATAGTTAATCATATATTATTTGATCATTACTTATTTTTGAATATTTCTTTTTTTATGTAGCTACATAATTTATTTTTTCAGATTTAATGTACTTTCTGATCTACCTCACGAGCAGCATGAAAAAATTCTTAGAGACTCAGTTATGTCCATTGAGCGAGAAAAGTGGGAACAGATGTCAGCTCTGCCACCAGATCAAAGAGAAAAATTCTTAGTGGAACACTTTTCAGATCTTCCCCTTGAACAGCGAGAAAAATGGTTACAAATTGCTTCTTTGACGTCAGAGGAAAGAGACAAAATATTTCATGAGTACTATGGAACTATATCAACAGTTCAAAAGCAACGAATGATAAGCGAACAGTATTCAGCTTTAAAGACAGAAGATAAGGAAAAACTTTTCAAAGAAAATTTCCCAGAATTGCCTGCGGAACAGAGACAAAGGTTTGAAAAAGCATTGTTAACTGATTGGAAAGAAAAAGATGCACCCTATTCACCCAAGAAGGTAAATTTTAAAGTAATTTTTATTGCCAATAAAAATAACTCAATAATTATATTAATAATATGAAATATGTATCTTTTAGGGAAATCGAGAAGAAGCAGTTGAAGATGAAGAGGAAGATATTGAAGAGGAAGAAGATGACGATGATGACGACAAAGATAAATCTTTGCGTTTTAATGACGATGAAGAAATCTTTGATATGGATAATTTAAATCAAGATGAAAAACCAAAAGCACCTGCTGTTTCAAATCCCAAGTCATTCGTGGCTGTGACTTCCACTGAACGAATTCGTAAAATTAGTGTAGTCAAGAATGATTTCAGGCCTATTATTGAAAAACCTCTGAATTCTCAGTATGATGAAAAGGACAAATCAGAGGAAAGCAGTGCCCATTTGCCTTTTTCATCTTCGTCATCATCGTCTTCTGCAAAAAGAAATTCAAAAGACGAATCTACTGCGGATGAAGTAAAAAGTGGTGGAAGTAGTTCTAAAAGAAAGCGAAAGAGGAAGAGTATAATGAAGAGAAAGAAAGAAGCTCAACGAAAAATAAGCGGTAATCAAGGCAATAATGCTTTTGAAGTTGCTGGTAGTCAGGGTAAAGCAACCGATTCTACTTCTGTGATAGAAAATGAAAAATCGAATTTTGATGATTCTGTAAGTGTATTATTTGTAGTTAACTTTTATGCATATAAATTTCTTTGATTTCCCTTCAGAGTTTATTTTCAAAAAATTATTTTATAATTTTCAATTGATGTTTAAATATCTTGAGTTTTTACTTGATCTTTTTGTGAACTGCAACAGTTGAAATTTGAACATTTCTTTATTTTTCTAAAAATATTTTAAATAATTAGATCGCATAGTAAACATAATATTTTTAAAATCAAAAAAGCTTAATTTAGACTATAGAATGACTATAATTTGCTTGTATTAATGCAAAATTTAATTATTAATTATATATAATCTTTGCATATATTTTTATAGGAAAAGTCTCCATTGAAAGATGAAAATACGAACATTCCTGAAAATCATCAACTAAAAAAAATGAGTGTAAGCCAAGCATCCACGGATTTTCATTTTTTTAGTGACACTGAAGTAACCACAAAGTAAGATTCATAATAAAATTATGCTTGAAATTTAGAAAAAAATATTTTATTTATTTATTTTATATTTATATAAATTCATTTACTTGTAGGAATAAAGATTCGCGGTCAGCTTCACCAGTGCAATCCGATACTGAATTTGAGGTACAAAAAATTACACAAGAAAGCAAGATTAGAGAAGATGATAAAAATCACGGTCAGAGCTGGAGATGGGGTGAATTACCTAGTCCTCCGCATGATGATGTTCACGGGATGCCGTTAAGTCCAACAGATTCGGCAAACCCCAATCCTGAAAGTTAGTATTCATCAAATTTTTACATTCGTTAAAGAGGATGTTAAAGATCAATAGAAAAAGTAAAAATAATCAAACTTTTATCTCCTTTCAACTTTAGCTTTTCTAAGTCTTATCATTACATTCTATACTATTTTTTTTATATTTAACGTCACTGTATTTATGCTATCATTGCGATGCTAATTAGCGACGGAGGTCGTCAATGTGTTTGTAAACAAAGCACATGAAATGTACAGTGGTGCTTACATCAATCGGCCGAGAGCGGGATTCGAACTCGGGATCTCGAGATTACGAATCCATCGCTCTGCCGGGTGAGCCATTGAGACCTCTACTACTTCTTTTTAGTCAATCTTCCTTATATTATAACAATATTCTAAATTAATAGCAATAATAGCCAAAACAATGGGAAATATTTAAAGAACACGCAAGCTATAATATATACACTAAAATTCACAATTTCACACAATTTATCACTGTGAATGATCAATCACAATAATATAAAATTCATACTTAATTCATAAAAACATAAACTAACTGCTTTTATTAATAAAACAAAATTAGCTGCTGAAGCGCGTCGTTCCATGCTTGGAGGAATGTTTTCATTTATGAAGAAAACGTCGCGGGTAAGGCACAATCCGGAATCAGAGGGCATTTACTTAAGTGATATTAATGCAGATGAGCTGGACCCAGAGGTTGCTGCTCTATATTTTCCTTCGTCTCACCGTGGCACGGGAGGTAACGTTGTCAAAGGTATCAGTTTTGCCATTGCTTTGGTGCTTTAAAAAAAAAAGGTTACAAGATTTTTCTTTATTTATTTCTTTACTTTTTAATCCTAATTTCTTTTCTTCTAACAAAATCGCTCAATCATGCCTTCATTTGCGTTATCTTTCATTGCTTATATAACTTACTAACTTTGTTTCTGCTTTTACATTTTCATAACACGACTAATTTATGATAAATTAAGAATTAGAGTTTTAGATTTTTAATTTATAACATAGTTGAATTAATTAAGTGTTTGCAAATAACAGCTGGCAAAAGCTGTAAAAATTGTTTTATTTTTGTTAATTTAAGTAATGATATTAACTAGTTTTAATATTAATATTTTAAATTTTAATAAAAAAAATTGAAGAGCAGATTATAAAAAATTAAGAATTTTTAAAGATATCAAGAAATGAAAATTAATTTATTACAAAAATAACTGTTAATTAATCATAACTAATTAGTCTCATAATTACATTTTAAAATAACAATCATTTTTCTTCGCACGCATGAATGGTGAAAATGATTCTAGGAAAGAATAAAATATTCTCTATGGTGAATAAATATTCTTCCCTATTTTTGTTCATTAAAAAAAATGCACTTTTACAATGTTTCGCACTTTTTCTAAAGAAAAAACAAATGATGAAGAAGATGCAGAATCAGGCAACGGACCGTCCCTTCCTCAAAGCCCTAACAGTGTCGAGGGTGCAATTGGTGGTCCAAAATCTTTGGACAGTGACTTTGATGAATCATCAAAACACTTCGAACCCAATCTAGATATTATCTTATCATTATGCGGTGGTCTTGACTCTGAACAGGAACCTAGCAATGAATTATTCCAACAGCACTTATTACGTTATGAAGATATCTGCAATGATCCTAAAATCTTCGAAAATCCAAATCTCATTGCTAAGATCAATGGAAAGTTCTACAATTGGACGACGGCTTGCGCTATTGTAATGACATATGCAACCTTCCAAAGACATTTGCCCCGCAGCGCTGTGGATGTACTTTATGGCGTAAACAAAAGTTCAAGCGACATGAAAGAAATAGAGGTTGAAAGAACTAATTCTGGAACTGTTGCTCCTAGTAGTGGTGGTTACAGTTCATGGTTCTCTTGGAGAAGATCTAGCCAGCCAGCCAAAAAATCACCAACCTCAAGCTTTAGTAAAAGTAAGTGAGTTATCACAATTGTGTGAATGTCAATTTAGTGTTGTTAGAATTTCAGAATCAAATACAATCAATTTCAATACGAATCAAATCATACCTTCTTACATTATAAATTTAGAATTCATTATAATATCAAGTCTCATTTTTTAGAAAGGGTTGAGCGATTTTCGTTAAATTTATATATTTTATTTAAAAATATAAGCATTACAAATAGGGTAAAATAATGGTTATATAAATTTAATTCTTTATCAACAGCTGATGGTAGTTCAATTATTACACCATCTGATGCTACCAATGATAGTGAGATGAAAGAAGAAACTACCGACAGTACCAAAGCTATCATTGTCATAAGGTGAGTTTTTTTTACAATTTGCAAATAAGATAACAAATTTATATTTTATTTACTAAGAAATTATGATTATTATTTTTATTATAGCGATGACAGTAACAAGGACATAACTAATGATGAGCGCATTTCCGAAATGACAAATAGTCTTGAAAGCTTGGGTACGAGCCAGTCACTAGTAAGTTTTAGCGACGCAGTTGATGATAAATCTGAAGCCGCAATACAATCGCTACCTAAGGAAACAGATCGCGAAGGATATACCGCTGGCAATGAAGATTCAGACGAAGACCAGAAAAGCATACAAGAAAAAGCTGGTATCGATATACCGCATAAGAATCCAAACACACTTTCAGCGAATGTAAATGTACCTAAAAGACTGCACCACGATGGTGTACAAACCTATAGGAAAACGCTCAGGCTTTCATCTGAACAAATTGTAAGTTTATATAGTCTTTATTGATTGCTATAAATGATTGCGAGATTTTAACTTTTTATTCAGTTTTTAAAATGTTAAAACTTATATAAAACTTTTTTATTATTTATAATCTTATTTTGACATGCATATGCATGTTATTAGATTAATAATCATTTATTTATTATTTACAGGCTAGTCTAAACTTAAAAGAAGGAGTAAATGAAGTAGTTTTCAGTGTAACAACAGCCTATCAAGGAACAACACGTTGCAAATGCTTTATCTATAAATGGCGCTGGGATGACAAGATTGTTATTTCTGATATCGATGGTACCATCACCAAATCTGATGTTCTCGGTCATATTCTGCCTATCGTTGGTAAAGATTGGGCTCAATCTGGTGTCGCTCAACTTTTTACAAAGATCAAGAATAACGGTTACAAGCTATTGTATTTGTCTGCACGAGCTATAGGCCAAGCTAGAGTTACAAGAGAATATCTAAAAAGTATAAAACAAGGTGATTTATCACTGCCTGATGGACCGCTTTTGCTTAATCCCACGAGTTTGATCTCAGCCTTTCATAGAGAGGTTATCGAAAAGAAACCTGAAGAATTTAAAATTTCTTGCCTGAGCGATGTCAAAGCTTTGTTCCCAGAAGGTTCACAACCATTTTACGCTGGATATGGAAATCGTATAAACGTAAAATACTTATTCATATTTAAAATTTATTAAATTTATATAATATAACATATAAATGATATTAATTGCTCTTATATATATTATTTTAGGATGTTTGGGCGTATAGAGCCGTAGGAATTCCCACAACTAGAATTTTTACTATTAATCATCGTGGAGAATTGAAACATGAACTGACTCAAACTTTCCAATCGTCGTAAGTTATCGTTATTATTAATTTGTATTATTATCACAAGTAATACTGTAACAAAGTAGAATTAAAATTCAATGTATTTGTAAAAATTTTTTTGTGATTTATGATTTTTTTTTTCAACATCAATTAAATTTAAAATTATTACAGTATTATGTGATAATATTATTTGTTGAAGTTTTTGTTAAAACGATATTCATAGGTTAAAATACAATAAAGTAGAGTTTAAAGAAGAGTATGCTCCCATATTTGAAAGGCGAAAACGAATATAATTTCCTCTTGACGAACGAGTTCTTTTTTGTTTATATGATTACAGCTACTTTTCTCAGAGTAATATAGTGGATGACTTATTCCCACCGCTGCCAAATCGACAGGAATTTCTTCAAACATCGTTGAGTACATGACCGTACGTTAGAGTTCCCATGATGAATTTTTTTTTTCATCACCATTTCTTTTTCATCAATTTGATAATTCAAAATAATTCCTTCCCTTACTTTGTATATTTTTGTACATACTAACGGTTTTATGAAAGTATATTAACGTCGTTCATTTTAATACGTATAAATTTAATTCAAAATTAAAACAAATGCACATGTAAATATCAGATTAATTTTATTCCAATTAATTAATTAACAAACATTGAATTACTTGAAACAATACTTAAAATAAATTTCTAAGCGTAGTATGATGGAATGATGGATGTAAAACTAAGAATAAATGTGTTCTCTGAATGATTCTTTTTAATTGATTAGCTGCTTTTTGTATGCATACTGTGATTCTGTCTGGAATTTATATTAAATTATTTTCTGCTTAATACATCTGCTGAAATTTTCTTCGCAATACATCTCCTGCAAATAAATATTACCAGAACAGGTAATTTAGATAACAGACAGATTCTTCTGGAAATTGAAACTACTATCATCAATTAACAAAAATTAGTCCAAAACAATACAATGGGCTTTGTTGTACGCAATGCAATATCATGAACATTGACTTGTTTAACCACTTGTGAAATTGTCAAAATTTTTCTCCTGATTGTAGTGAAATTTTCAGGTTTATTAAAACAAAACTAACATTAAAATAAAACATTTTTTTTTATGAAAATGTGTTTTCTCATATAATACTTTAGTATAACTTGATTTTTTAATATTCAATTAATCTGAAAAAGAAAATATTTGTTGATTTATAAACCTGATTGAAACTAAAATCTTGAGATGGTATTTAATGCAAAATTATAATGATAATTGATTGAAAATTATTTTCTTTTTGTTTCAGATACTCTAACATGAGCTATATTGTGGATCATTTATTCCCTGCTTTACGCGAAGATGCAGCCGATGAATTTAGCAACTTCTCTTATTGGCGCGACCCTATTCAAGAACTTGTGAAACTTGAAATGCTTGCCGTGCAAAATTAAAATGACGATAACAAATCGTCAATATATAGACATTGCGCAGACTTTTGTACTTCAGAACATTATATAACGTAACTTTTAAGGCTTATTGAAATTTGCGGAAAAAATAATTGAGATAAGATTTTAGTATTAATTAAATTTTTTTTATAATGGAAAATAATTATTTATTCCAGAAATTTTTATTACTGAAAGATAAAATTGATTCCATTGAATTTAAACAAATTGATGTTAATCCTCAATCGGACATTGAACGAAATCTATCGATTCATTTGTATCAAATATTTAATATGTTGTTGTAAAGAAATATTAATTTAAAATATTTCTATTATTTTGTTAATATTTTTTTAAATGATTTATACAAAAATATGAAAGAGCAAAAGAGAATTGTCTATTCAAAATTAAATTATGTTACTAATAATAAAAAATGTTCAATGACTTTAAATGTCAATCTATGTTTTAAAAGAATTATCATATTTAAAACATTGAAAAAGTACTAAAATCTTATCTTAATTAAAAATGCATCGAAATGAGAAAGGTACGAAAATTTCGAGATTTAATTAAATTTCCAAACAAAATATATAACATATACTTTTGAAACTTTATTCCACTTATAGTAATGCAAATAATAGTCTTTAAAAGTAGATCGTTCGAAAATAAGCTAAAAGCAAAATTGCCATTTTAATTGAATCAATTATTTATTTTTTGTTCTTTCTTTTATTTGGCGATCGTTCACGTGATAAATAATGCTAAGTATTACCAATAGTTAGAATCAGAATTGACGCGCGCGTGTGTGTGTAATGTTTAATGAATTTTCTTTTCTCTGTATATGTGACGATCGAAAGATTCTAGTCTTGGTCAGTGATTTGATGCATCCACTTTATGTGTAAACATTTCGTACTCGATGTAGATAATATATGTCATGTCTTAGTAGTGGCTGAATCAATAATGCGTATAAAAAATTAATTATTAAGAAAATGCAAAAAAAAATTTGAAGCGACGATTGTGTTGAGCTTGATTGAATTTAAGATTGTGATAAAGCAATGCGCAAAACGAGGGATTTCTTATCCTCAAGCTCGATAATAAAGTGAATCATTAGAAGTATATAACAAGGAGATGACCGTTAACGCTCTCTCTTGTGTCTTTATGTATATGTAAACATTATTTTTTTTCTGGCGGTAGCATTCCAAAATGTTTGTTTCTTGGGACAGAAGGTGAATAAGTAATATTTGATAATATATATTTTTAATATTTATAGGTAACTATTATAATATACGTTCACGTATTTAAATTTTCAATTGTTACCGCTCTTGTATACTCGTTTATTATTGTACAAGGGAGGCCTATAGTCGAATTTTTCTAGAATGTATAATTTAAATAGTAAATTTTTGTACCTTTTTAGTATTTATAATAATTTTTAGCTATATTTATGATTATTTTTACACATTTTTTTAAGTTAAACTCTTTCCGCATAATTTTCTTGATTTAGATATTTTTTCTACTTACTTTAGCTTTAATGTTTAGAAAATTTATTTTTAATAACAAAAATGTAGTTTTATTCTCTTAGAAAGTTAAATCAAGAAAATTATACGCCATCCATTATTTTTATAAGTTATTAATATATTATTTATACTTATTATTTATCATAATAAATTTAATTATAAAAAGTCAAAAAATTTGTAAAAAATAACTAGATAAATTTAGATATTATGAATGAATTCATTATAATTTCCGACTATAGACTCCGCTTACTTATTCTTTGTTTTGCGTACGAATCTTTATAATATGAAACTTTCAGACAAAATTTTAATATAATAATGGAATAACGTAATGTTGTACCAAAGAGAATTTTCGTCGAAGGAACAATAGGAAAACATTATTAGACTTGAACGATTTGAACAATTAAAATAAGAGCTTGCACTGCTAGAATTAATCCAAAAAGTTAAATTATTTGCCTTATTGAAATTTGAGTGTTTCATTGCTTTAGCTTTATGAATAATTTAATTAAACTAAAATTAGGAACAAATTTTTGGATTACCTAAGTTACCTTAAAGCAGTGTTTGTTCAGTTTCTAGTCGTTTATGTTGAAATTGAAGCTTAAGCTTAAGAGCCAATGAGGTTTTATAAGCAAAGCGGAAAATTCGTTCCTAGGAATCGTATAATAATTTCGTACTCTGTGGTAGTTATGTAAATTTCAAATAGTGTACAATAGGAATTCTTTGTTCAAAGCGTTGATCGTTTTTATCTTTGAAAAAAAAACAAGAAAATTTTGTTAATATTTTAGTTCTATAATTCATTTTTTCTTTTTTACAAGTACCAACATTCTTTTTTATAAATAAAAAAATTCAGTTCCTATACAAATTGTTATTATTTTCACCATACTTGCAATCCAACACTTTATCGATTACTCACTTTCTTCATTGAGTAACTTTGTAATATTATTTTTAACAATACTTTATACAAAAATAATTAATTATAATATAATTCCTTAACTATTCTTCCATTTCCTCTTCTTCCATGTCCTTTGTTCCATTCGTATTTGAAGCAATGTGTTCATAACCATTTTTTTTTGTGTAAACTCCAAGAGCAGATAATTTAAAAGTAGCCAACGGTCTTCCCAAAAGTTTCTATGCAAAATAAAAAATTCATTTTAAATAATAGAAAAAGATGATTTGATTAACTATTAGTAAATTTTTTTATTTTTCTTTTTTATTTAATTTGGTTGTATTACCAAAGATGTCATTTAATATATTAAAAATTATTAAATATGTTGTCTTTAAAATTAATAACATTTTGAATTTAATCTTATTCTAATTCATTTATGTACTTACAAGTATTCTAGCTTGTTCTGGCGTTAAAGTTTGTCCCTCTTCACAAACTGTGTAATCTTTTAAAAGCGTAACAACTCCTTTTTGTAAAGAAGTTGGCATCCCTAATTGCCTTAAATGAGGTTCTATGGCATGTGAAAAATCTGGTAATGGACCAGCTGGTAGTTCTATTGTTTCAGGTGTAACAAATCCAGAACGAGCATAATCATCTTCTCCATAACTTTCCATCCACTTTAAAACCTATTTGACACATTACAAAAAATTTAATAAAAAAAATGAAAAGAATTTATGTAGTTGAAAATATATTAGAATTATATTATTTTACAAAACTATTTGTTTTTAAACAGGTGGTTCTAATAACACTTTATCTTACCTTTTTTTTGCTTTCATTTGTAAAAAATAAACCACATTGTCCTTGGAGTTGCGTAGAAAGTTTCGAAATGTTATCAGCAATTTCTGTTTCCGGAGTTTTACCCAAGGCAAGGGCTACAATTTTATTTTTACCAAAGAAAAACCTACTACCTCTCCATTCAACTCTGAGATCCTTCAATTTGTTATTTCGCATGTTTTCAACAGAAATTAAAATGATTGTTTTGTACTTTTCTACACAAGTTCGAACATCATTGATTATTTGCTGCTTTAATTCTAAGCCTTTTTTACTTGTTTTTGTAAGTGAAACTGTAATTTTAATAAAGTATTATTAATAAACAAACAAAATAATAACCTCAAATTTATTGTTTACAATTTCTAAATAAAGAAAAATAAAGAAATAATGAATATAAATGTAAAAAAACTTACTTTTCTTATCTCTTTTTGATTTCGGCATTTTGTAAATATAAATTAAAATCTATACAAAATATAAAATAAATATAAAAACAATTTTTTTTATAGAATTTGTCAACACGAGGAACCGACAATATTTTCAGCACGTGGTAGACGCCATCACTGCCATGATGAAAATAAAGATTAGGTTAAATTTTCATGAAAAGTTAGGTTACCTATTATGGAGGCAAATTTAAATTTTAAAATTTTGACAGTAAATAAATATTTTAGATTTTTATTTGTGAAAACATTATTATAAATATTTAAAATTTTCATTTCTATTCAAACTTATTCTTATAAATAAAATAAATGTAAATAATTAATAATAATCGTGAATCGAACAATATTTAAACAATTTAAATATATCATATCCATTATAGAACGTTGATTTTCAAATTTTCGTTTTGACGTGACACATGATCAAATAATTGATCCAGCTCAAAACATTCGTAAATTTCATCCATTTACAAAAGCAAAAGATCTCGCTTAATCGTGTCAAACTACCCGCTGGTGTTTTTTCTTTTTTAAAAAAAAGTTAGCCAACATCTCAAATAAAGGAAATATAGCTCGTATATCATCTGCAATAGAAATTCGTATCCGCATCATACTATGTCCGATCAACCATCAATGCCGCCTTTAAAGGTAAGTTTTTTGGTTAATACAAAGAAAATAGGGAAAAAAAAGTTATATAAATAAAAAAAAAAAGCGCAGCGCATAGCTAAGATTCTTAGTTAGGTATACAAAAGACAAAAACAATAAATGCGATAGCGTAGCCTCGTCTCTCTTGTTGGAGAAGGACAGAGTGTACTGATAACAACTACCACTTCTACTACTACTACTACCTACCATCATCGTCTACGTCGTCAAATTCGATGAATTTGCAGAGAAGACGCACTAACACCGTTAATGGTTGGTCAGATGGACATCACGCTATACATGCTCAGCATCAATCGCAAAGATCAAGCAGATTTAGACAAGCCTGCGATGATCGTCTACATCAACAAGATATAAGGAGACGTCAGAGAAGAAAATGCGTTTGTTTGCCAAACAATTATACACCTGTGCAGTTTCCCACTGCCTGGTCGGAATTAAGGTTTATTTTTTCTAGTACTTTTTTCTACTAGCTTTTTTAATCATTTATATTATATCGCTCTTCCTAAAAACGCAAGATATTGTAGTTTTGCATTGAACTTTATTTTAAATGTTTAACAAACTTAAATTTAAATTATATCTAAAATATTTCAAAACAAAGTTTATCAAAGTATTATTTTCAATGAAAAAATTTTCAAAAAAATTTTATTAAATAAAATTTAAAAAATGGTATTTTTACCACAAGCTTTAAAGAATCCTCAATTTTGATTGAAACATTTACTCTTGACATTATTATTAAAGATAAAAATATCTTTTACCCCAAAAGATCAAATCAACAGTTTTGCGACGGCACGATACGCTGTGTCGATGGCCGTACATTTCCAATCCATCGTGCCATACTTTCGGCAATAAGTCCATATTTCAAAGCTTCGTTTACAAGCAGCTTGAATCCACAAGGCAAACCAGAAGCGTGTCGCGAGCTTGTAATAACCGATGCAGCTTCGGACACTCTTGCTCTTATTCTTGATTACGCGTACACGGGAACGTGTCGTATAAATACCGATAACGTTGAAAAATTGTTACCCTTAGCCGATCGTCTTGAAATCCTTGGTATTGTACAACTCTGCTGTCAATTTTTGCTCAAAGAACTCAAGCCTTATAATTGTTTAGGTGAGTTTTTTTTTCATTATTTTAATAAAATATTTCATTTGAAAAAAGATATTTATTAATTTCTTTTCAATACAGGTATCTACAAATTTGCCCGTCACTATTTTTGCCGTGATTTGGAAGAACGCGGACGCAAATATATCCGACAAAACTTTAAAGAAATTTTGCACGACAGTTTTGAGTTTAAAGAATTAAGTAAGATTATATAAAAATAATCGTATTTTTGATACCGATAAAACGACATTCATTTAATATAATTTTTCAAAGCTTGCGAGGAATTGGAGGAAATTCTGCGCGACGATGATCTCAACGCACGTAACGAAGAGCTTGTTTTCGAGGCTGTTAAAACGTGGGTTGAATCACGAACGAACGAACGAAGCAAATACGTTCCGCGACTTCTTAAATGTCCACGTTACGGTCTTATGAGACCTCAGTATTTTAATGAAAACATTTTAACTTGGAGCTTTGCACAAAATCAAGTATAACTTTAACGTTTAACATCTATCAATGGTGTAGAAAATAAAACGATTTATTAAAATTTTTTTAAAACAATTACAGGAATGCAAAAATATATTGACGCCCGTGGTGGCTTATTTCGAGCAACGTGCATTGAAGCCACAACAACAACCTCAGCGAGTCGTCGAGCCTTACAACGAATTGACAAGACCGCGAGTACCTTACGAGATTCTCTTTGCTGTGGGAGGTTGGAGCTCCGGTTCGCCTACTAACTTTGTTGAAACTTATGATACCAGGTACAATTTTTTTTACTTTTAAAATTTGATTATGTTTTAATGTACCACAAAATATTGAATATTGTACGTTTAAAGTAATTTCTAAAACATTGTAGTTTTTTTATTAGGAAATTTTATTTATCAAAATTCAATATTATATATTTATAAACTTTTTTTAATCATATAAAAGTATAAAAAATTTTTAGAATAATAGTTAAACTTGAAAATCTCAATGTAAAAAAAACTTCTCATGACTTTCTTAATCTTATTGCAAGCTCAGCGTGCGATAAAGTTTCATTCTTCTAAACAGAGTTAACAGTTTTGTAATTGTGTTTAGGTGCTTCATGGATTTTTCTTTTATGCCTGCGTAAATGCTCGCCGCGATAGTAAGCCTTTTCGCATAGGTCACATGCATATTTACGTTCTCTTACTGGTTCGCAAGTTTGTTCATCTGTCTTCGATGAATTACTCTTTGAAAGTTGGTTAGCTTTTTGGATATTAATCGTGCAAATCTAAAAGTATATAGAATCGATCATAAATTAATTTTAAATATTTTTAAAAGTTATGAAAAAAAAAATAAAACTAACCTTCTTATTTTGAAGAAAGTTTAATTCCATAAAAGGTTGCGGTTCATTGATTTTTCTCAAACTTATACCTTCTGTGCATGAGTAGTATAATGAAGGTTTGACGAAATAAGGATTTTTCGGCTCTTTATTGTCATTGGGTGGCAATAATTGGATTTCGAATTCATTCTTGTTTACGATTTGGTTACTCTCGTCAACCTTAAAAAATAATTAAAATTTTTAAAAGATTTTTCGTAATATAAATTATTTAATTTTATGAAAAAAAAAATTTCATACGATTTTAACTTTGTTAATACAATTATTTTGGACGTTTGCTGGTTCTGTCGCATTTGAGCATTCTGTTTTCGAAATACATTCATTTATCTCTGTTTCAGGAGTACATTGATTTATTTCTATTTCTGCAAATATTTCAATTTCTCGCATTAAAAGAAATTTGGTAAAAGACAAAATTTTCAATATGATTAAGCGTTAATTTATATACTTACTTTTTTCAGTAACCATCTTATTTTGCAATCTAGTTGTAACTTCAATCAACCTCTGATTCTTCTTTGAACAAGAATTTAAGTTCAGAGGTTCCTCGAACTTATTTTTGGAAGTTATTATATTATTTTCCAATGTATTATCTGTTAAATTATCTGTTAAAGTAACATCCTAATAATAAAAAATAAATATGATTTTGATAAAAAAAAACATTTATTAGTTAAAAAAATTAATTAAAATATCTAAATCTATTTTACATCTAAACCATACCTCATTTAAAGTTTCATTTGCCCATTCAGTCTGCAATCTTTTATAAACTAAATTTACAATATTCATATTTGTATTTTTTACAGTTTCTTTACTTTTTAAAATACTAGTTGTATATATACTTTGATCTGATTCATTATTGACAGTTTTCGATTTATCACATTCGGAATTAACACTTCTTGTGTTTCTATCTCTTTTTAAAAAATTCATTTCATAATTTTTTCGGTATTCGCACAAATCTATATATTCTAAAATGAAATTTCGATAAAATAATTAAAAATTTTCGTAATTTAGTAGTTGAGTAAATTAAAATATATTCAAATTTATAAAGAATGAATTAAAAAAAGGTTTATAAATATATTTTTCTACCGTGTGTCGGCTGGAATGAGTATAACGCGGTAATAGAAAACACGTGTTTGATTAGAAAGTGCATACATAGTGCAAAAATTTTCATTTCTGTAAGCGCAACAAGGATGAATACGTTTCTCTGTCTTTGTTACACTTACTATTGAAAATAAGTTCGGTAAAAATTTTTTTTACTAACGAATTTTTAACTTCAGATTTTATATTTAAAATATTGCTTATTTCAAAATAAAAATTACATTCATACATTTTATAATGCTTTTTCTAAAAAAAGTTTTCACATTATATACATAGAATACATTAGAATGAATAGGTATGAAATCCTAACCTAAAAATAAATCGTTTATGATTTGTTCTATTCAAACCATGCGATGTAAACAATGGAAATTTTTAGAACTAAAATTATTTTACAATACGTAATTAAAAAAATCTTCAATTTACCAACTGTTAAATTGTTTAAATTAACAAATTATTAAACAAGTAATGGTTGTATTATTTTAAATTATAAAAAATATGTAACTTTTCTCACCTCCAAAAGCTATTAACTTAGCATATCTAATTTGCCAAATGCAATATTTTTTCTTGTTTTGTACTTCTGTAACAGGTTCGATAATACCATTTGGCCATTTTATTTTAATATATGAATGATTATCAATAAGTTTTTGTAATTGAACATCGCTTATTTTACATTTTTCATTATTCAGAATCCAGGCTTTACATCCTATATTTATTTCTCCGTCTTGGAAAACTAAGAGAATGTATTTGCCTTCCATTTTTAACAAGTTTTTGTACGTTTTGTCTTTCTAACACGTGTGATAATTTTTATAAAAATTTAGGTGACTAAAACTTTTTAGAACTTATATAAAGGTTCAATGAATAAACAAGAATATTTATAAGAATTTCACGGCTACTATACGTAAATGATATAATACCGCCAAATAATTAAACATTTAACTAACTTCAGTCTAAACTTAATCAGCTGATGTGTACATTACACTTACATCTAAAGACTTTATTTGTTATGTTTACATGATATGTAAACATGACAAATTCACTTAAGAAGAAAAATATGAAGATATATTAGTTTTGATAAAAAACATGAATAATTATGTCTTTTTTTTCAATGTTAATAGGGCGGACAAATGGTTTTTATCATCGTACACAGACGTAATGCCTCGTGCCTATCACGGTGTATGTACCTTAAACAATATGATTTACATAATTGGTGGATACGGCGGTCACAAGTATTTCAACACTGTGCGTAGTTTTAATCCGGTGACAAAAGAATGGCGTGAACTTGCCTGCATGTATCATGCCCGGAGCTACGTCAGCGTTTGCACTTATGGTAAGCAATATTGAATTACAATAATATAAGAGAATTTCAAAAATTTTCAATGAATATACATTTATTCATTTATTAATCAATATTATAATGCTTTTTATAACCCTATGAGGCCTCCATAAAAAAGCATGCATTTTTTGTTTATAATAACAGTTTGTGACTCTTAAATTTGAATTATTGAAATTTTTACAAAATGTAATATTTTTAATTTAAATTACAAAAAAAAAAAAATAATAATTAAATTATATTTTTAATCTTATGATTATGGAATTAATTGAAAATATGATTAGAAAACTAAAATTAAACTCTAAAAATTCCGAAAAATTTTTTCAGGAGGAAAAATTTACGCCATAGGTGGCAATAATGGTTTGACGCGTATGAGCTCGTGCGAGCGTTACGATCCAGAAATTAATCAATGGGAGCTTATAGCACCTATGAACTGGACCCGCTCGGATGCAAGTGCAGCAGTATTAAATGGCCGAATTTACGTTGCTGGAGGTTTTGATGGACGTTGGGTACTCGATACCGTCGAAGTATACGATATTGCAACCGATCAATGGAGCGACTTTGCACCTTTATGCATTGGAAGAACTGGCGTTTCTTTGGTAGCGTTCAGAGATTGTTTGTATGCCATTGGTGGTTTCAATAGTTACGAAAGGCTCAGTTCTGGTAAATTTTAATCAATTTAATTTTAATTTATTTAAACATTTTTTATTAGGTTTTGTTTAATATTTATTTTTTATGTAGTTGAAAAGTGCAATCCTAATCAAATGGACGAATGGCAAGAAGTAACAGATATGTTTTATCCTCGCAGTAATTTCGCCACTGCTATTCTTGATGATATGATTTTTGCTATTGGTGGATATGATGGTATGAAACACTAATAATCGTTTTTTTAATTATATTTAATTCCTGTTATACCACTCTAACCTCAAAATTATAAATTTAATATGATTATTCGGCTCTTGTGGTATAAAATACAGTGAGTAACTGTAACGTGAAGACTTATTTACGAAACTCGTTGCAGTTCTCTCAAGTCGTAAACTTCTCGTTTCGTAAATAAAGCCTTTCCACACTCGTTGCGAAATATACTACTTACTTTAATTCTTACCGAAAAATTATGATTATAATTATTCTAAAAGGTGCCCTACCAATACCTTATGTCGAATGTTATGACGTTGATACTAACGAGTGGTACGAGGCTGCACCTATGAACTTGAGTCGTAGCGCTTTGAGCGTTTGCGTTGTTTCCGGTCTTTACAACGCGCGTGAATATTCTCATCATCGAGAAAATCCAGGACCAAGACCAAAAATGCGAAGTATCAATGGATCCGGTGCTAGTGACTCTTCGATAATCGGCTGATAACCATTGACAATAGTGTGATTTTTATTGTTTTTAATGAACAAACGGAATATATCCGTAAGGAAGTTCCAATCTTAATTAAGAATGAATTGAGATGTCGTGGGTAGTTTAATTTTAAAGAAGTTTTTAATATTTTTGAGAGTTTAACGTTTGAATCACTACGTTTTAAGCTATTTTCTCAAAAAAATAACGAAAGAGATTATACATTGTTTTACCCATCATCTCATAAATATTTTATCTTTTGATAATCACAATAATAAATACCAATAGATAAATTATAATATTACTTATAATAATATTTGATTACGTAGTGATTAAGACATTTACTCTCTTATGCGTAATCGGAGTTCGAAACGTCAAACGTTCTTAAAAGAAATAAATTGGTCAATATTAAGATGTACTTTTGCTGCAAATTTTCATAAATTTTTCCAATCATTACAAGATTATTACTTTATTGGATTTGAAAATTTTTCAAAATTTATGTATGGTTTAAATTTACAACTTTAATAACCGCAACCTAATAATGATTTTAGAATTGTATTTATGAAATTTTTATATTGTGATGTAGCAAAGCAAACATCTTAAAACAGACCAAACTCATTCAATTTACTATTTTTAAATCTGTTTTAAAGAATTGAAGTTTTTTTGCATCGTCTATTTTTTTAAAGATTTTTTCTACTTGAAAGCTTACAATTTTATTTATTTTTTTTATTGTTATTTTTTGGTGAAAATTGTTAAAATAGATGATGACAAAAATTTTAAATGTTGAAGTGATTTCAACAATTTTTTTCAAATAACTGTATTACATGTTAACTTTTATAAAAAACCGTTTGAATAACAATAATAATTTATTATATTGACAGTATAATTATCACTGTCATATCATAATTCATTTTTTGAAATTATGCTTTTATTATTTTTTTTAATACAATTTTTTTGTTAATTATTTAATAATTACATGAAAAATTATTTTTAATAGAAATATGTTTTTCAAATTTTATATTTCAATGAAAATTGCATGTAATAAAAATAAATATGAATTTTTAAAAATGTCTGTAAATTAATATAAAACTCAAAAAATTTTCCAAAAGTTCGTCCCTTTTCAAAAAATTATGAATTTGATTCAAAATTTGTCTAATTAATATTTTATAGTGATCGCCTAAATGATATTTTATATGATGGTCATATTTAAAATAGGCCAAATTAGGATTTTTTGGGTCATTCTTTACAATAATAGGAAGAAATATGTGTTGCTAAAGGAATTTGCAATGAAGGAAAATAAAATATCAAAGATGGTAATAATAATTACAATTTTATTAATCTATTACACGTTCGCTTTTATAGATTTATGCATTTCTTAAGACTTAAAATGTATACGCGTATACATTGTATACATAATTTTTTTCCTCTTCTGTTTTTTTTTTAATTATTTTTCATTTTTTATTTTTTACTTCGTCATTGGTGTTTCCCTTTAAAACGGCAAACTCGCTCACTACGAAGCCATATTACCATATCGACAAACTCACGCGCATTTCTTTTTCTTTTTTTTTTTCTTTTTTTTAATATGTGCATGCAAGATTTTCCACTATTCGCATTCAGATCGATGCATTCATTTCAATTCTCTCTCGCGCATCGCGCTTTCTTCTAAAAACGACAATTTTATTTATCTTCCTCATGCTAATCGACAGCAATATTATTTCTTTATAATGTATACGATAATATTTTGAAAGTCGAGATAGTAATACAATTTTTTTAAAGTGATTTTATTTTCATTCCTTTCGTTTCGTCTTTTCGTTTTTATCATTTTTATCACGACAAAGTATATGCATTAGCATTTCTCTTACTATTATTACCTTCTATTATCTGTAAAATTGTATTTAAAATAACAAAATAATTCAATTATCTGCAAAATGTATTCATTGAAAATTTAATTCATTGATGTCTTCATTATCAACGACATTAAAATCTTATTTTTTTTCTTTCCATTTATATATGCTTAAAAACACTGAGACATTTAAGGTTATGTATTTAAGGATGAAATAATTTGCAAAATTATAAAAAGACTTGTGCAATTTTCATCTATGAAATAGATAATTACTGACTTAATTATTGTACTTTACCTAATCTAATTTATTTATTCATTAAACGCAACTTTATTTTTTTATGGAAATAGTATTTAACAAACATTTTAATTTATTATCACATAAAATTAAAATCTTCAATTCCATTAAGAATTATCTTAAACATTAATGAAAGAGGAAAGGAAAGGAATGACAAATATAAATTAATATCCAGCTGTGTAAAGACTTTATTTTTTCTGTCTTTATCACTAGACGCGACGGGGGTTAAATTCAATATATAGTTAAGCACGCGTCAGTCATTTATATATGAACACACACCGCGTCAGCAAAAATTTTGCCATCACTATCTCGACTTTCATTTTGCATATTTTTTTTCTTTCTTTTATTTAATTTCATCCCAAGTAAAATCTGCTAGAAAATCGATGTGCCTTAAGTATTAAAAATCGTTTTGTTTTTCTTTTTATGCACTGACGAGTAAGAAATTCAATTCACTAATTTTTCGTTACATAAGAGACCTGTTTATCGCACACATTTTTTCAATGATATCTTGTTTTCTTTATACTTTTTTTATCTTTTGTTCAATGAAGTTAGAGCAAACAATAGAATACAGTAATGAAGTTTTAATTCCGCTCGCGATATACATACGTTTATCATTTACACATTTTCTTAAAAGGAAAAAAAATGCAAGTGTTTATACCTGTAATGTATATATAGTAAACCTAACGACACGCATTATTAACAAATTCGTTTTTGATTATTTTATCTTTTTTTTTAATATCAAGTATATCCAGTTTTTATCGACAGTTTTATTTTTTTTTTATATCATCGTGGTCACTTGTTAAATTAAGCAATAATATTCGTCTTGGACGCAACGAAACCTTAACGAAGCAACTTTTAAAGTTCTTCATTTAATAATTTCGAGGTCAGGAATCTTCATTCTTTTTATTTTTTATTCAAGTCTTTGTTAGTTTCATTTTTTTTTTTTTCTAAATAAAGCTCGTGTAGATCGTTTTTAAAACGATTGCTCTCTAGGTACGTTTTTTTTGTGTGTGTAATGTGCGTATAATCATATGTGTCAGTCAATAAAAAAGGTTTTTTTAATTCGATGTTGTCGTGAATATTATTTGTGAAAAGTGTTTTTTTTGATTCTACAAAGTATTAACTAGCAGAGAATGTTTGGCGACAAAGTTTTTTATACAGATTTTTTCGTCTCGATGATCAATAGCGATGAGAACCTAAAATGTGATACTTTATCGACTGAGTTTGAATTTCTTGATCAAATAATAATTTAGGGTCTAATTAAATAATAATTTTCATCAATAATCACAGAAACAGTTATCGATAATTATATCAATAGTTTTCGATAAGTAAATACCATAGGTACACTTAAATTATACCTATTTGGTTTAGTCATAACAAAAATCATTTAAAGTCAAATATATTTTTACGTCATTTATTCAGAGTCGTTTCGTCCGATAATCGTTATATACTTTTTATAGTTTACAAATTTCTTTTTACGAGTAAGCGACAATTAAAAATCAAGATTTTCTTTCTCTTTTCCTATTTATTATTTTCACGATATGCTTTTTAAAGCGATTAAGATCTACACGGAAAAATTTATTTCTCTAGAAGGAAAAAATTAACGAATTTTACGTTGATTTTTAAAAAGCAATTTCTTTTTTCCTCATAGATAAACTTGTATAAACGATTCATAAATAATTTATCGATGATTCATTAATATGCATTCTACAAATATATCGTTTCAAAAGTTTATGTAAATTTATTTTTTTTTTTTAGACTATTCATGTTCGTAATAAAAATTCCATATTTTTTTTTCATCTACAATACTTTTCCGTGTAGCAATTGGAGGGACTTATTACATGTAACCGTACGTCCTGGCTACTTTTACAATATTTATCATTATTCGATCACCATTTGGTTTCTACTAAATTTTATTTTTTTTTTCTCTTTTAACTTTAGAAAAGATTCTTTACGTTTTTTTTTTTTTACTTTTTTTATTCCTTTTTTTAAGTATAATTTTCAAATATGCTTGTCTACTTTCCTTACGTGAGGAATGTGAAAGTTAATTTTTTTTCTTGGCTAACAATATTATTATTGCATTTACAAATTTATTTTCTCTGTACATGTTCTTTTACAATTCCAAATTTTTTACAGTTTATTATCTACAATAATTTTCGATATTAAGCTTTCGTACCGATTTATTTTTTAAAAATTTGCACAGCTCCTATTTTTAATTAATTTATTATTTTATTAATAATTTTTGACAAATTTCTTTATGGTTAAAAATATTTTTAAAAAAATTCTCAAATAAATAATTCATTTCGGAATTATACAAGATCTTGTACTCGAAACAAAGGAAAAAATTATTAATGAAAAATATCAATTATTAAAACAGTTTTCCATTAACTTTCCCATTCCCTGGGCTTACTTTATTATTATGAATAATAACATTCGCTCGAAACGTAAAAAATAAAAGGAAATCAAAATATTCGCGTATCGCTTATATGACGCGTGCGTCTCTTCTCTTTAGCACGCCTATATATTTCTCATTTAAAATGACGCGTGTCATTTCTTTTTTTTTCTTCTTGTCACGTGTTTTAACATTAAATTTTTTTATACATTTAATTTAATAATCTGAGGGGAACAATTGACATACGTTTCGTAAACTTTCCTAACGAGAAGACATTGTCGAAATTCATTTTTTTTTTCATTTCTAATGATTTCTCTACATATAAATAAGATTAACGGATAATATATCTCTTTTGAGATATACAAAGAAGTTTTGCGGCTGGACAATTTTTCATTCATGTTTATGTATACATACTATATATATTTATATTTTTTTGTTTTTTTTTTTAAATCTTATAACATACTCTTTAACAGAGATTAGCGTGTCTCTCGAAAAATTTTTCTTTTTATTTGTTTACGCTCGTTCACGTTAACAACGGTTTATTTTTTTCGTTATAATTCTTATATTCTCTCGTATTCGAATGATGACTCTTCATTCAGAGATGCACAACTTTCTTTATTTTTATTTTTTTCTTTTTAGCGAATTTAATATCTTTATTTACTTTTAGTATCATGAATTTATGTTTTATCGAGTATTTTACTCAATATAAAAACTACTAAATAATATTAAAACTTAATCCTATACCTAATTTTAAATATACACCTAGTACTTTGATAATTTTAATTATCGCTTCGTTAAAAATTAGTGTTTCAAGGATAAAATTTTTGAAAACTAAATCTTCGAATTAGAATACAAAGGTTCTCTTAAGTAGGGAATGCTGGACGAGGTAAAGGTGGTCAAACGATCAAACTTTATAAATAAGCTAATGCTACTATATATACAAATGTAAATAATTCATAAATGTCATTCTTAGAACGGCATTTACGTACAAATGATCGAGTACTATAAAATAAGGAAAGTTGTTCATTTTTGTTCCTTAACAACACTTTGATCATATACTTTGTTTTATACAAATGATCTAAGGCCAAATATCAAGTTCCTTTCCATGCACTTTTTTATTCGTCGAATGATGATCGTATATCTTATTTCGTAAAAATATGGAAATATCGAGGTTAATTAATGGAGGCTAATTAGCAAATTATTTTTTAATTAAGAAAAAAATAATACGAAAACCAAAACTAGAGCTTTAGGCCCCCTTGTCATGTAGCATAGTGGTATGACAAAAATTATTCATTGTCATTCTTGTAGTATAATTAATCTTGTAATTTTTAATTGTTTAATAGGAACGCAATATTTTATTGTATAAAAGCGCTAGCCACAGGTGAACTGTGTTAGTCGATTTTTTTCATTTTGTCGATTAACCTAATTTTATATTAAATTTTCCAAATAAAGAAAAAAAACGAAAAATTATAGGAATTAATTAAAAAATTTAGCATTGACAATATGTAATATGATTATCAAAACACAACTGCGATGAATTATCAAGATAGCAAAACGTTTCTTAACCACGTTTCCTACCAAATATGATTGAAAAATTGTTTATTTCGAGCTATTTTTAATTAAAAATTCGTGCGATAATTACATCAATTGAAAAATCGAAATTGTGCATTTCAAAAGTGCATACGTTTTATAGCTTAGTCTGATAAAATCTTTGGCGCAAGTAAAAGTCTTTTTATAATGTTCTATATTATTTCTTTTATAAAGTTTCACGACAGAAACACATTCGTTAAAGTCTTCCCGTAAGAAACTTTCCAATTCTTTCCTCTGAATTATTTTTTTTTTTGTTTGCTCACTTTAAAACAGCACTTTTGAGTAAAAATTTTTTGCTGTCGCGCTTTCGACGATACATCATTATTATTATTTTTTGTTTCGTTAATTCTGTTTTTCAATTGGATTTTTACGGGTCGCCAAAATTAATAAACATTTTTAATATAAAAAATCTTGATCAGTAGTATTAAAAAGTTATGAAAAAATAAAATCAATGTAAATCGTTAAACCCAATAATCACCCAATTGATTAATTCGTAACTGAGATTATACGTATCAGTATACGTAACAATGAACAAGAACGAGCAAAGCCGTGATAGCTCGATCTTAAAGTCATTCGTACCACGCTGAGCTTCAAAATAATTTAAAAAGCCCAAATAAGATTCATTGTATCATACATACATCAAATGTTAATTTTTTTTTTTTGAGAAATCTTTAAGTTAGACTATTTTCATATTTACTCATTCACATTTTTTTTTTCATTTTATCGATTAAAATTAATAATTCATAGAACTTTTTGAAAATTTCTAATATAATTTTAAACTTGCCGTTGAGACGCGACCTCGCCTCTTGATAAAATAAAGTATTTTTAACCAAAACATAAAAACAGTCTTTCTCAAAGAAATCAAAAAAATACAATTCACGTCAGTCCTCCAATATATTTGTATAATTTCTATCTCTACCCATTTGTTAAAAAGTCTCGCGAGATCGTTAATCTAAGGAAAGGACAGATTAAAGATAGAAGTCAGGACAGAAAAAGAAGGACAGAGTCAAAAGAGAAAGAGAGAATGAAAGGGAAAGAGAGAGAAAGAGAGAAGTAAGTTTTCTTTTTTTTCGTAGTATGATGAAAGTCCATTCCTTATCTAAAGTACTTGAGGCCCGTCACTAAGAGGAACTTCTCGATGAAGAGCTCAGAATCGAGGACGGCGATGTGGGCGGCACGACCGATTAGTGCGTTCGCCGTTGGTGGTAGCGCGTGATGCACATCGTAACGCACTAAACTTACGTTTTGTGCTGACATTATTGGATAAAGAATATTGTGCACCATCTCACGATACGCCGCTCCTACGAAAATATTCATTTTTACTTTTAATTATCGTTTTAGTTAAGAAAACTATTAATGTATTTTACTAATATTTTCTAATTATTTTTTTTTTAAATTAGGACATTCCTAAAAAAATTGCTTATCAAAAATTTTGATGATTTGGATGAAAATTTAATGATAAAAGTTATAAAAATTTAATTTTATAGTATGATAAATTCAATTTGGTTCAACGAAATAATTCTTCATAGTATAAATAATTTAGTTTCATAGAATTGATTTTAACAAAACAAAATTTCACCTTGATCAGTTGGATCACGAACTGCTGCCTTGCAAAGCTCTATTCGCGCTGAGTGTAAAGGTACGTAGCGATCCTGAGCACTACCGCACAGCAGAACGTGCTTGAATTTTTGTAAATTGCTCTTCTGGCTCAGCCTAAACATAAACGAACGACGCACATCTGAAGAATCTTTCATCGCTAATTGTAGCAATGAACCTGATTTTTTCCATTTTTGCATAAACCACATACCTGCAGACATTTGTTAAAATATTAGGGTTAAAAATGTAATGTTAAAAATATTTTAGATCCGATAAGTCATAATTAACAAAATAAAATAGTGATTTATGATAATAACTAACCAGCATTGACGAGACCACTTGTGTTGTAAAGTGTGCCAAGGTGAGGTCCACTCAAACTAAGGAATGTGTGCAATCGCGGTAGCAGCGGTCGTAACTGCGGCCGCGTTAATGCACTACGAATAATGATGGTCCCGAGCGAGTGGCCTACAAAACTAACTTTGGTCGGATTTAAACCTGAGGTCTCAATGTGATTTAGGATTTCACCAACTAATCGATCTGTCATCGTATCAAAATCCGAAAATGTATCACCCTGTAAAAAGTCATTTTTTTTAAATTAATAATTTAAGTTTTTGAATTATTAAAAGATTTATAACATCTTAAGATGATATGACTTTATACCTTATTTTTCTCCGACATTAAAAAGTCAAGATGCATTCCTGGCAAACCGAGCTCAAGGTAAGTCTTGACCAAACGCAGATCAGCTGCATTTCCATCGAGACCATGTACGCAAATAATGAGGTGAATACCTTCGGGCGAGAATAATCTATATTCATCGCTGATATGAAAGTACGGTAACGTCGATGCCAAAGTTGGATAGTCACTAAAACATTTAGGTTTATTATTCATATACTCTTTTGAACTTTCATAATTACAATTTTTTTGATTTTCACACCTGTACAATTTGCCAGCAAAACACATCTGCCTTTTAAATTCTTCCTTGCATTTTTTGAAATTAATAAAGTCATCCTGTGTCGATTGCAGGAGTTCTTTACCTTCCTGATAACAATCAGCGCATACGTCTAACCTACTGCCCATGCCGTAAGGAGTAGTGTCAGGTATTTGCTGTTTCGTACGTTGAGGACTGCAAGGTGCTGTTTTAGTCTGTTTTGGACTACCAGATCTACCTCCACTAGTCCGATGCTGATGCTGATGCTGATGATGTTGTTGCTGCTGTTGGTGATGTTGTTTTACACTTTCATATACGTGATAAAGTGGATTATCGATAGTTGTCGCTGGTATATTAACTGGAGGAGGATCACGAAATTCCTCTGGTGGTGGAGGTTCATCTTGGAACATTTTTGGTGGTGGTAATCGAACCTCTTCGTATGTGTGTTCTGTTGGAGATTCACGCTTTTGCGTTTGTGGTTGTTGTTGAGATTTTTGATTATTTTTTTCACGACGTTTACTTTTTTCCTAATTTAAAAATATAAAAAATGTAAAATTTAAAACCATCAACTATTTCGAAATCAAAATTTTTCATCCACAGTAAAATTGTCAGTACAAGTGTCTCTTAATTTTTAGTTTCGAAAAATAAATTAAGAAAACCCTTACGTTCTTATCTTTCCTTGGCACAATTTTAGCAAGTTTTTGCCTTAATTGTTCACTTGATAGTTTAGTTCTCCTGTGTTCAGAACTTGAAGTATCGCCGCTGCTTACCCATCCACTGCATTCTGATGTAAGATTACTTGAACTTGTACTGGTAGTCGGACTTGATGGTCTAGACGATGGCGGTGACAGTTTAGCTGCTACCGCTGCAGCAACTGCCTCGGATTCAATAGCTGAGTTTGCAACTGGTGGTGGATCACGAATTGGCATACATGGCATTGAAACCGCGCTACGTGGTACTATCATTTTGTTTTGAGCTACTGGAACACTGGCGCAACGTAGTCGCTTGCCATTTGGTGTAGATGTACCAGCCGTTTCCACTGTACAATATTTTGATTAATCTTTAAATTATATATTTTATGCAATTAAATAAAATTCGGAAATTTAAGATATCAATAAATTACCATTAAATGAATTAATTGAAACTGCAGATACAGGTGACAGAATACCTGGGCTAAGTGATTCCGTGGGTGATTTTATCGAATCAATTTTTAATACAATCCTATTGTTATTTTCTACCTCAAGAATACTTGCAGATTGTCGATGTTTTGTCGTTGGTGAACTCGGATCCTGATATGCTGCTGGTGGCGGCGGATGTCCAAGCTTACCTAATCAGGTGAAGTTTATAAAATTTAACTTTGTTTTAACTTATCTGCAATAATATTATATAAATAATAAAATATATCGGATTCTAACCGGGACTATTTCGATGCTCGTGACTAGTTTTTCCATTCTCCAACTTCTCAACCGACTGACACTTTTCAACCTTTATACTAGGTGCTGAATGAGGTCTAGAATTTCCATGATTCGTTCTATTATGATCTCTTTGTCTACGTTGATGTATCGACGGTGGTGGTTCAAGGAGTTTACCATTAGTCGTTGGCTCATGATTTTTAGTTGTTCCGTTATGTTGTTTAGGATTGTCATTAGTAATCGTCTCGTAGGTTGATTCTTTCCGGCGATCAGTACCACGTTTTTTGTTTGAATACTTGTTGGAAGTATCATCGTTACGGCGAGAAGGAGACTTTTTATTACTTTCAGAACTTGAACGTTTACTACTATTAGTGTTGGTGTCCCTTCGGTCACGACGCGTTTGATTATCTTCATACAAATTATCATATTTCTGAAAAAAAAAAACATTATTTGTGAATATTATCAACCACATTAATTGTTAATTCTTTTTTTAAACACCCACATCGTCAAAAATCCTATCAGTACTACGTGGCCTCTTAAATAACGGTGGTTCTTGTGACAATTTCCCATTACTCCTTCGTTCGATTGTTTCTGAACCTAACAATGTACCATAAGTATCATGACCATGACTCGAGCCATTTAATAAGTTGTGATGATCGCGATTTCGACTCTGTGCTCGTCCACCACTTGACCTGCCAAGTGTATTGTATTTACGTGGCTGTTCTAATGTACCATTGCCATTTTGGATCCTAAAAAAATTGAAGGATTTTAATTTTTCATGTGTTTGTTTAAAATTTTAATATCAAAATCGAAATTATTTTAAACGGTTCATACTATTTTTCAAATTTTAAAAATCAGAAATACTAAAAAAATATCGGACTGAATATGAAACTTTATACTATTTTACAAGGTTATCACGTTTAGAAACCAAATATATATGAATGTTCAAAATTATTTAGTCAAAGTTGTTCAAATTCTTAAAAAATATATCAAAGACGATTTTATTAATTAGAAACAAAATGTAAATAAATAATTTAAAAATTTTAATCTGATAATTATTTTTCAGATACTTTATGCATTGAAAATAAATATTTTGAATTCTAAATGGTGAATTTTTCTTAAACTTTAATGTATCATCAGGTACAGTATCGTTTTGAATTTACTGCAACCATTAAGATAAGCTTAATTACTTTAGATTTCTCGATAAATCTCGCAACAAATTATTCAATAATTATTTTGAATATTTGAAAAAAAAAAAACTGTTAACCCTATGATTACTTTAATTGAAACAAAGTAAAAAAACTAAACTGAACCTCTTCCAACGATAGTCATAAAAACATGAATAAGAAACAATTTGAAAAACAATAAATCCTGGCCGCGACATGAAAAAGCACGCGAGAATTGGCGCTCACGCGATACCTGTTGCCAGTTTGTTGCTGTTGTTTGCCACGGCCCCGATAACTGATCCTGTCGAGTGTTGCTGTATAAAGTGCTTCGCCATTAGCACGCGGCCGATCGAGTCCGTCAAGTGGTTGTTGTTGTCGCGGCGGAAGCCTATGGCTGCGAGGCTCCAACCTTAATGCACGTGTATCCAACGAATGCGTGCCTAAAAAAAAAGTTATGTAAACGCTGTTAGGCTATTGAAATGTAAGTGACTTAGAACAAAAGATTAGAAAATATGTGCATAAATTAATTATTAAAGTTTTATTAATTATATGTAAAATTAAAAAGTTTAATTTCAATTGTAAATCAATCAGAAAAATTAAAGTTTTTAATATTTCATTATAAAGAAAAGTATATGAGAAATTAAAAAATTGGTTACGTAATTATAGTACAATTTAGTACTATTCGTTTAAACTAAATTTACAATCTAGGAATCGATAAATTAATCTTTTAGTGTTTGAAAACTAAATAAAATTCAAGGTGATCTTCTTTTCAGTAAATAAATGAAGCGGCATAAGAAAAGATTTCGTTTCGCTTCATTTAGTTCCGATCCTCCTTCCCCTGCTCGTAAGTAGTTCAAGTGCAGTCATTATACCATTTTCGAGTAGCTTAAGTATATTGCACCACTTGAAAGTTAAGGTACAATCTTCGTACTACTTAAAAGTAGTTAAGTATGTGCTTGCAAAGAGTAAATTTACTCTGATCGCGCTATATTCGACTGCAAAGCTATGTGATATTACAAGTGTTTTAGATTAACCCACTTTTTCGAGAATTTAATGGGAAACTAGTTGATGGATTTTAGGTAATTAAACTTAGTTTTATGTGTCAAATATTTTAATGAAGCTTATCATCAAACTTAAAGTTCAATATTGAAAAAAAATGTTAAAATTCAAATTCCAGTATCTTAACATAGTCTTCTTGTTTAAAAAGAAAGTTCATAGTCACTTACCATCACCGAAAAACTTAGCACCCTTGACGTCGAAAGCAAGGCAGTCAGCAAGCTGAGCAAGATCCAATGTTCCAACGCAACTTGGCATCTTGAGATTACTGTTGTTCTTGTTAGTATTCGGACGATAGCCGGGCAATTGTTCGCTCCGTGGTATTTCAGGAAACATAGCTGCAAGCAGCGAAGTTATTGAAGTAGACTGGCCTCCGGTACCGTTAGTGCTATTGTTATTACCGCCAAGAGATTGGGAATAAAGACTTGGTACGAGAGTCTGCGTCGACTTAGCACGTGGAAGCGTAGCTACCGGTGTCGAGCCTGATGTGTAATTAAAATTTAATACAATAATAGTTATTCGAAGTTTTTAAAATTTTTAATGAATGTAGTGAAAATTATCACTATAGTATATGTGTAATGATTACGTTAATGAGATATGCTATGCTACTTTAGTTTTTAATAACTAAAGAATTAAACTAATTTTTGTTTAATAAAAACTAATCTAAAAAAATGTTATTTTGACGCAAAATAAAACTAAATTATTATTTTAAATTAAATGACTTAAAGAAACAACCATGAATGTGACTCAAAATGAAAATAATGCATATACGTACCTAACGATGGATTAGGTGCAGAGCAGGCCTGCTGCCTAGGTTGTGGTGGAAATAACGTTGTACACGAAGGAGCTAACGGTCTTTGTTTTCCCCTGGACGGCACAGTAGCTGGTGGGGTAGATATTCTGCTTGCCGGTGAACGTTGATGTTTATTACTTATGAGCTGAGTCGAAGCACTGCGAGGTAAGGTTTTGGGTGATGCTGGTGACTGAGGTTGATGCGAAGTTACAAGATCCGGACCAAGTTGATCTAACGATTTACTGTGTCGAGCTGGCAAGGTTGCAGTTGGCGCTAGCATCAATCGACCCGGATAACCAACGACATCTTGCACTGCACCTTCCGAACGCGGTGACCACACGCTACTGGCTATTGTACGAGAATCTAGTATTGCACTTATACCACAACTACAATCGTCCATACTTGGTACTATAAATAAGAATAATTATTTCAAATTTTGAAAATTAAAAAATTTTTCAATAATTATTCAAATTTTTAGTTTGATTTGTAATGAAAAAATTTTTATTTAATTCTCAATAAATAAAATTTATGCTATACAAAAATTTAATAAGTTAAAGCAGTGTAATGATTATGAAATAGATCCATTAAGATTATTAATTTTCGGTTGACTGAGTAATTCAAGTGACCGCTTTCATCTCGAAATTTTAATTAATACTTTTATGAAATGATGTCGAGATTCCATTCTCTAATTGGTTTTCAAAACTTGTAAAATTACTTAATAATTGAAAAAATGTTTATAAAAATTTTTTACAAAAAAGATTTTTAAATTTAATATTTTTATAGAATAAAAAAAAGGACATACCACTATTGCGATGTCGTTGTTGCATATCTGCGTAACGGTCTTCAAAAATTAACGGCAAACTATGAAGATCGCCATCAAGTTCAGGACAATGTACTGGTAAATTTGGCAAATTGGAAAGATATCGCGAACGTCTTGCTGCTTCGCTCACCGCTTGATAAGATTGATAATTGGCATCGTAACAACCAGCCGCCGAGGTTCGAGGATTTTCTAATACGAAAAAACCTTCCGCGAAACGACGTACCTATTCAAAAATATCAAAGATATGTTTAATTGTTTTATAAATGTTATATTATGTTGTTATTCTTTATACCAAAGGGGCTTTACCCCTTAACCGTTTCAAGTACCAATACCTCATATTTTAAAATTTTACTACTGAATTTACTTTAATCGATATTATTTAAACAAAAAAATTATATATATATATATATATATATATATATATATATATATATATATATATATATATATATGTATATATAAAATTTTAAAATTAAATGATCAAATAATATCAATAAAATTAGAGATCTTCAGTGGCTCAGTCGGTAGAGCGACAGACTCGTAACCCGAGGGCCCGAGTTCGATTCCCGCTCTCGGCCAAGTGATATAAGCACCACTGTGCGTTACAAGTGCTTTTTTCACAAACACACTGAGAAACCTCCGTCGTTAATTAGCATCGTAATGATGGCTGAAATACAGCGACGTTAAATAAATTAAAAAAAAAATATCAATAATGTAATATTCTTAGAGTGATCTCTGCAATGATGGAATCATCTAATTTTTTGCACTATTCAAGTATACGAGCTACGGTTGAATAGCAGAGGATGATCAAGGTTGCGCATTGTTTCGTTCTTGAGCTAGCGGTGGATAGATAAGTGCCGATTGTTCGGATAAGGGTGCAAAAGCTGACTAAAGTTTAGCGGCTTGCACTTAAGTACACGTTAATTGGCTTGATCAGTTTACGGCAACACGGGGAATTCTTTGATTACAGCTCAATAGTTATCTATAGATATTTTTTCAATTAACTTTGGATGAATAAACTTTTATATTTCTTTTTGTTAAAAAAAAAAGATACTTGATTTAAGTATTATAACGTTTTTTTCTAGTATTACTTTCCTTTAAATGAAAAACGAAAAATAGCCCTATATTTAATTTTTCTTGCAATTAATATTGCAAGTGGGATAGACGGATTTTATATAAAAGTTGAGAAAGTGTCGTTGACAGAGTAAAAAATAATGATCTTCTTAATTCTATCGTAAGGAAAGTTGAGAAAAATAGCTATTAAAGATTTCTTAAGTAAAAAAAGAGGAAGACACCAACGGCTACGGTAAATAAATTAGTTTCCTCGCAAAACTTTAACGCGTTATGGCATCCCATCAACGCTAATTTCAAATGTTTTTGAAGTTTTATCTCTTAACTGATACATCATTCAACGCGTAAGGCTATTCTTTTGTGTTACTAAAGCACAATAGTAATTTAACGATAAACTACATTATAAAAAATTTTATGTGTTTCATCAAAATTTTTTCTCGTTGAAAAGTTTTGTGTTAAAATTTTACACATGAGTATACGTTAAATTAACATAAAATATTTGTGAACTTAAAATTTTTGTGTACTTTTGAAAAAACAAAAATTTTTATTAAGTTTATATGCAAAATATGTGTTTGTTATTCAAATTGTCTCGTAACTTAGGATTATGCATTTTATAATTCGAATTGCCTCATAACTTGGAATTACACATTTTATTATTCAAATGTACACTTATTATATTACACTTGTTAAATCCACACAAAAATTATATGTAAATTTTAACACTAAAAAAATTTGTATTTCACCTAAAACACTGTATTTTTTACAAAAATTTCATAAATAATCACATAAATTTTTTTTAATTAAAAAATTTACTATGAAATCATAAAAATTATATAACATACCCTTAATTGATGATGAACTCTTGCAAGATGTTGGTGAACAGCCTCGCGTCCGGAAAATGCTTCTAGAAAATGTTCCCATAAAACGATATTTTGTGCGCACAGCTGAGCAATATCTGCCTCCTCCATGTCCATTCTCTGAAATTACAATTTTTTTTGCATAATCATACATTATTCCGTAAGTAGTGATAAAAGGTTACTTAAAAAACATGTGATAATTTTAAATTGCATTTTCTACTTTTTAAAAAAATTTTATTCTTAAGGGGAATTATCATACCGACATAGAGCTCTACCTTGTCTACATTTAAATTATGAATTTTAATAAAAATTTAACTATTCATGACTGAAATTCGTAGGAGAGGCACATTCTTAACATGCCAAAGAATTTATTGCAACGTTAAAAGACAATATAACGGTAAAAATAAAGGCGAAAACTGCTTAATACGATTAACTTTTCAATGTAGTTATGAATAATCGTATTATGCAGTTTTTGTCTTCATTTTCACTTTTATCCTGTCTTTTGACGTTGCAATAAATTCTTTAGAATGTTAAAAATGTGCCTCTTCTATGAATTTTAGTGAAAAATAGTTAAATTTTTATTAAAATGCATAATTCAAATGTAGTTAAGGTAGATCTCTGTGCCGGTATGAGGACACCCCTTAAATGTAAAATATTTAAAAACCATGAAGTTTTTATAAAAGTTGATTAATTCACAAAATTTAAAATTCCAAAGAAATAAAAAAAATGAGTTTTAATTTAAATTTACAATAATTAAAGTAATTAATGTAAATTACTATATCGAAAACGCATTTAAATAAAACAGTCGATATTAAGAATATATAAGTACAGTTATATAAATGAGTTATTCTTTAATACACTTTTTAATCAGGATAATCCAGTCGAGTGGAAATTTCATTTTTACTCCAAGATTAAACTGAATTTTTATTTTACTAAATTTAGCGTGTTCACTATTCAAAAAATTATAATAATTATAAAAATATCATTTTTTGAATAAAAAAAAATATCTTTTAAAATAATAACAAAGTAATTATTTTCAATAATTAAGATCATATGACATGTTAATAACTTACATCTTGACAAATAAAAAAAAAAAGGTTGTGAAAAAATGTAAAGAATTTTTCATACCTTAGTGATCTCTTTGTGCGTATTCTGGGCGATCTCAAGTGCTCGCTGCTGCCAAGATGGCAATAATCTAGCCATATCAGCAAGATCACCGAGCAATGATTCCCGTGCCGCTAACAACAATCTCGTAACTTCTTGCTGGACAAGCTTGGCATTTTGAAGTCTCGTTGTCGAGCCGACGCAGCGAGTTGTCGTCTCCTTCGAGCGAATCGATTTTATCTTAACAATGTTTTTTTTTTTTCCAACATCGACGGATGGTGGGTTCAAAGGTTGGTTAGTATGTTTGTTTTGCCAATTCGGTTTTTTTTAATATTAGAATAAAGATGGTTCAAATGATTTGAGAAGAGGTGAAAAAGAGTTTGTTAAATTTTTTATTTCAAAAGTATTTGTGCCGTATATTTAACATTATATTTTTTTTATAATTTTGATATCAATCACATAACTTTCGTCAAAGATAAATTTTTCAAATTCATCAATTTAAATATTGCACAATTTATGTGAACGATAAATTTTTCAAACCATTTTATATCTTCTTTTAATCGAAAAACTATAATTATAATTCAACATTCCACATCAATTATAATTATAATTTAAAACATCATATCACACAAAACAGAAAAAAAATATAATTTTCAAACTAAAAAAGGTTGAATTTTGGTGCAGCTGAAAAGCTTGTGTTCATATGTATCGCAATGAATTCATAATTTGATAAAAGTCTCTTACGATATTTCTAAATACAGGATTGTTATCAGCGTTGTTGGACGTCGGCTGTTTAACTTGCACCCAAGGTTTACCGCCTCTGGGTGCGCTACAAAGAAAAAAAAGCACATGCACACAAGGTTATATGGATGCATAAAAAATAATTAATCGATAAAATACGTTTAATAAAAACATTCATATAAGACGTAATTTAATTTCCTCTTTTTTTTTGCATATTATATATTCGAAGTTTAATATAGTTTTGATTATCGGACGTTTTAATTTATAAATTGATGCCGATACGTTGTATAAATGTAAATGAGAAAATTATTTTCAATAAAGAGCTCATGTTTGTTTGAATTTCTATTTAAATAAATATGTAAAGTGAAATATAAACCATAAAATTATTACAATGATATTATAAATCATAAAGTAAAATGCTTACCAGCTCTGTACGTAATGAAGGATGCTTTTTCTGTAGATTTTTTCCAAAAGATGAAAAAAATAACAAAATTGTTAATAATTTTTATTATTAAAAATATTTGAACAGTAAAAAATATATAAATCTCTGTAATTGTTGCATACTGACTTGATGTTTGGCTGATGGAGTGCAACGAGACAGCAATGAATGGTCATGGATACAGCAGCAAGATGAAAGTAATCGAACAGTACAGGTAAATGATAGTGTAGGCCTTTCGTCGGTGTAAAATTTAACTGCAGTGCTCTGAAAACGATGGAAAATAATATTTATCATCGCGTCATCGCTTCTATCAATAAATCGAAAAAAAGAAGACGAAAGAAGGAAAGAAAAAAAAAAATACACTGTTGATATGCATGCACAAGAGATTGTCTATGTTTGCGCTTGTATTTATAGGATGGGGGGGCTGTTTATGCCACTAGGGGATTATTGTGAATTTCTCGGCTGCCGTGAAGTTAATGAGTTTTTTTCCCCTTTTACTTAAATTTCTTTCCTTTTTTTTTTAATTTGTCGAGAGAAAGAGAGACGATGTTGTGTATTACTGTTGGTATTGTATTTAAGGAAAAGTGTTTGTAAATTTTTAGTTTAATCAATTTTTATATATCCAAGACGTTTTTTTATTATTATCAAGTAAACTGTCAGTATAAAATGGTATTTTTTCGTTATTAAATTAATGTATTTTTGATGAAATATAAAAATATTTCATTTCTAATATAATTATAGTTGAAAAAAGTAATTTTCATAAAAATGTTATTTTATTCAAACAATATAACATTGATTTTAATTGAAAAGTATCGGTAGACTCATGTAATGATATTAAATTTAATTACTTAAATATACTTCTGAGTAATATCTCAAGTACCATCACTTCTCATAACATAATCATAAAAATATTTTTGCAATATTTTATTAAAATTAAAAAAAAAAAACAGAGAAAAATTGACAAATAAATACCTGGATGACACGCAGACCATGTTGCCAGGCTGCGTTGGCTCGCTAAACCAAAGTTCGACGCTGAGATTAAAATTTGTACGAGCTAGTGCTTCCTCGATTTTATGACTATGGACCAGTACATGGGCACGGAATAGTACCGATGTACCTAACGTCACCTCCTCGTTACGATAGAGTATTTGAAAACGTTTGCTTGTACCAGGTGCCTCGAGCGAGCCTGTAATTAATTATTATTAAACACATTTTTAAGACTCGTAAGCTTTATTAATGTTAGTGAATATATTCATCGAATGACCGTATCAAAATATGATACGTTAAAATAGAAAAATATTTTTTTATTTTTGGTGAAAAAAGTATCACGTTAAAAGCTACTGCTTTTTTTAACGAACTAGTATAAATTTCCTTTTATGTCTAACAAAAAAAATCAATACAAAACAATTTTTCACGCGCGACTTAAAAATAATTAGGTACGAAAATATGATTAAATAAGCCCTGAAATTCAATTGAATGAAATATTCCAAGTACTCCTTTAAACGTTTATTCAGTCGATTTTTTTTCATCAAGCAATTTTCATGAAAATAAAACATTTCCAAGAAGAGCTTACTGTTTCGAGGCTGGTTAACTTCCACCTTGATGGGCAGCTTCGGCGAAACTCGCAGCGAGGTCCTGATCTGGTAGTACCTGCAAGCCCAAAAAAAAAAACGGGAATAAAAATAAAAGCATAAAGAAATAACTTAAAAGTCTTGTCGGTAAAAGGAAGGAAAAAACCTATCTTACTGCGAAAGCATCCTTTCAAGAAGGAGAAAAAAAGACATAGAAACGTATACAGTAAACAACTCATAAAGAGCGCAAAAGGGTATATAAACTCGGGAGCTTTTATGGGATGGTAACTTTTACTGACATACCTGTAAAGACGTAGAGTGGAGAAAAAAGCGAAAGCTTTGGAGAAGCGCATTATTCAAAAGGTAAAAAATAAAGGAGCCCGATGCAACATTATGGAGTAGAAAAAGGTGAGATCGAATCTTATGTGAGGTGCAGTACGTCATTAATAATGTTTAGGTACAAGATATAGAGGATTCGAGAATATTCCTTGCCTTTTTTTTTGAGGATATTTCAAAAGAATTTATGATCCCGTTTGAGCAGTTTAACAAGATCTATAATAGCTCTGTGTTATGGGAAATTGATAACGAGTCTGGGAAAGGTTACGGAATTTCATTTTTACTGCACCTTTTGGAATATTATTTCTGACATGAAATTGTAAAAATATAACTAATATGTTTACATTTTTTTTGTTACATTGATAAGCTGACATGTGAAGGCTGAAAAATTTCTATCAAAACAAGTATTTCCTCTTCTTCACTAATAACTTGATAGAAATTATTTTTAGCTTGTCTAATAATAGCATCGTTAAAGAGCATCTAATCTTCAATCTATGCAATTTTCTTAAAGAACTTCAAAGTCGCTCCATTGACTGACGGCAAAAACAGAAAGAAGGAAAGCTTCGCGTACCTTGAACTCAAAAATACCTTCATCCATTCATTCATACGCCTTTTTTTTCTAACAAAAATAAGGTCAAATGCTTAAGGGCATCAAAAGCCAAACTTGTTTTCTTTTTTCTAAGAGTACAAAAAATCGTTCAAAATGCAGTAATAGTCCACCCGCTAAAAAAAAAGGGGGCATTTCCCCTCTGGCGGTATACATTAAAGAAAAAAAAAGGGGTGCACCCCAAGTCCATTGAAACCGATCTATATAACTACTCCAGACGCACTGAGCTTTAAAAATTCAAAAGGTCGAAGAGATAAAGTCGTCGTCGAGAGCAATATAAAAAACTAAAGAAAAGAAAGAAATAAAGAGAGAGTAAGGAAGGAAGGAAGGAAGTAAAAAAGAAAAAATAAACTTACCCACGTTGAAATAGATCGACATTGTAAAATTTGCAGAGCTCGAGAGAGAACTCGAGGGTAGCTTGTAAATCGCTCATTTCTATAAATAAGCCGCGTTTAAAACTGGCTGTCGGTTTATTATTATTTTTTAATAAAAACCGACACGCTCTTTTTTTTTTTTATTAACTATAAACTACCCCCCTAATCTCAACTTAATTCTTCCCTCTTCCTTTTCTTTGGATTACGTGCTTTTTTCTTCTTTGTTATCCAATAACGTCGTCGTCGCAATGGACGCTGAATTTTTAATTTTACCGCTGCTACTACTGACGCTCCTACTTTGTTGTCAATTAAGATTATCGTAGCTGCTGTTGCTACTGCTGCTGTTGCTTCGTCTGCTTCTTCTGCCTGCTTATGCCTCTCGACGGCATAACCGCCCATTTTTCTCACCCGAGTAAGGTGCTGCGTTTTTTACCGTAACGGGAATTCTGTAAAAAGAAAAAATATTAAATATATAATATATTATATTATATTATATTATTTTATATTATATTAAGTGCATTCAGTATGATTTAGGGCTTATTCGAAATGTTAGCTCAGGGCTATTTTTTTTATTAAATTCATTGATTTTTAGAGAATTTAATTCAAGATTCGTTCTTGTCTGTTTTTTAAAAATTATTAAACGTTCATAGTGTGTTTTAATAATACAGTAAATCACGTTTATTGCCCTATAAAATAAATTGAAGATTTTATTTTACATTAATAATGCAATAAATTTTAATTACTATACATTACGTAAAATGTATTTTCCAAGTAAATTTAATTTTTCTAAAATAAAATTTTAAGAAAAATACGTATAAGTTCATTTGTAATAATAAGTTATTTTTCGATGATTCTTATAACAAAAAAAGCAATACGAGCAAAAATATCTGGCATTATTTGCGGAAGTAGAGCACGTGGCATCGGGAGAGAGTTAAACCTTCTTTTTTTCTTCATTTTCTCCGATTGCGCAACAATTAAAACTCGCTTTAACCCCCGAGATTCTTCGTTTAGCCAGTAGTATAGGAGAGTTTTCGAGTATAACGAGGAAAAATAAAAAAGAATTGCGAAAAAAAATAAAATGAAACAAATGAAATAGAGCGTAAATTGCCGTATCGCATTTAGATAAACGCGCGCTATACGAGAAAATAATAAAATATAAACTTCATTTTTTGGGGTCAACATTGTTTCGAGTTATTTACCTCTTTTTTTTCTATTATGAATTTTTTAGTTTAGTTTTTGCAGAGTAATGATTTTCATATTGTACTTTGCATAAGTGGATAACGCAAAGTCGATGAGCAATATGCACATTTTTTTAAATCAATAAACGGCAGAAATATTGAAAAATTTTCATAGAAGAATAATGTTGGAAAAGTGAAATATTCTCGAATATATGAAATAAAAATTCATCGAACGACGATAATGAACAAACAAATTTCTAAAGTATGAAAAATGCAAAAAAACAAAATGTTTCGCGTTCAGTCGGATAAATTTTAATTCGTTAAAAGTTTATATTTTTTTCAAAATAAATGAATTTTCTATACACACAGAATCCAGCGTTTGTTTTTCCAATATAAAAAAAAAATCAATATTTTCACTCCGGCAAAGCTTTCGGTTTGTTTTTCTTATTTAAAGTTTATCCAAAAAAATAATACGTATAACTGCCGGTAAATAAAATACTAGCAAAGTATATTTATTCCATTATCATTATTATCGTTGTAATAAAAACTCGTAAATAAATTCTCTTTTAATAAAATTTCTCTCTAAAATTTTTCCAAAAAAAATAAGCTTGCACTTGAGAATCGGAGTGGTAAACAAGCATTTTCCTTTAATGCACATTTACCAGATAGCAAAAACAAATCCCAATTAAAACTTACTCCGCGTTCAGCCAGTGCCAGAATAAGATAAAAACGCGAGACAAGTTTAAAGTAAAAAAAGAAGAAAAAAAAAAGGAGAAGCGAGAAAAAGATCTAAAAAGATCCACTTGAAATGTTTCTCTCGCCAGTATAGTCCATCATAGTTTCTCTCGTGTGTGTATACACGTGGTCTCGAAAATATTTTAGAGACAAATTCAACACGCGCAAGCACACGTCAAACAAAAGGAAAAATACATTAGGTATGTGTCACTTGAAAAAAATTTAAAAGTGAGTCGAGTAGTTTTTTCTTTTTTTTCGTTGGACTTTTTTAAGAGTAAATCTTCATTAAAATGCACAAAGATGTGTATATTAACCTCTTTTATAAATATTTTAACACACAGAATTTTTTAAAGGAATTTTTTAAGCATTGTCAATTATTTATCTAAATGGTAATTTAAACTTTTTCTCATTTAATCCAAACATTCGGCAATCTTAAGTCTATTTCGTAATTTGAAACGATCCAAGCAATTGGAAAACCATAATGCAATCGAATTTCCAATAGTCTAGATATTATTTTAATGTTTAATGATTGTTCGTTGAACCGCGTTAAATCGGCCAATGACTTTCATTCTTTTTCACAATTCACCGATACAATGGTTAACTTGAAAAAAAAAATAACTATTTCGCAAACAGCGAAAATTATCGCCAGCGGCGCTTATGTTTATCGGAAAATTTATTTATCTATTTTTCGTTTGATATTTGAAAAGCAAATGAGAAATTTTTTAAATAAAAAATTTTTTCACTGAAAAATCACGCGAAACAATTTGGTTTTAACAATATTCGAGTGATTTATTTCCAGTATGTTTAACACATTTTAGACAAAACAATTTGTTAAAAAAATATAAACTTTAATCAATGGTATCAATAACCTTTTTATCAAATACTCACGTACTATATATTCACCAACAGAAATAAAAGATACGAAAACAAAGTTTCATGCAAGTCCCGGTGACAAAAAAAAAGTTCATAAGTATCCGCAGCTTAAACTTCTTTTTTTTCTACATATAAAGAGAGAGCTAACCCAGTGTGCTCGTTATCTAAACTAAACTGGACCATTATGTACGTAGACTGAAAACCTGCATTTATTCTTGACCACCCTCGTGTTCTCTTTCTCTTTACGCATAAAGTATACCCTCTCTCGACACATAAGACAAAAGAGAGAGAAAACAGAAATGAAGAGCAAGAAGAAGAACAAAATAGCAAGTTCGTATAATCAAAGGTCGTTTAAGCTTAGAGCAACAATATTCTTTGTGCTGAAGCTACTCTACGCGCGACAGTGAAAAAAAAAGAACTAAAAAATAAGAGAGAAAAAAAATTTACAAGAATAGAAAGAGAGGAATAACGGGAGCAAAAGACGGAGAACAGCAGTAGCAGCACGTGTATAATGCTACAGCAGCTGACGTGCTGCTTTTAGAACGTACTAGTTTTACTCTGATTTTAACGAGTCGGAGAAGGTTTTTCGGCCAGAGGAATGTACTGTCAAGTCGATCTCTATTGCCAAATCGGACGAAGATGACGTTTATAGTGTAATTAATTCGTTATCTTCCGATGATCGTTGATATTGAGAGTTGATTGATGGAAGAACTGAATTTCATTGAGAAATTTTAATGACGAGTTTAATTATGTGTTATGTAAAGCGAACAATATTGACTTGGAGCTTAAGTTTTTTTAATTAATTTATTCGCAATGAATAAGTTAATTTATTCATAATTTATGAGAAATTTTAAAATGCCGTTGAAAACTTTAGCAATAAGATGCAAATATCAGTGGTCAATATAACGCGATCTTCTCCAGTTGATTTTCATTTTAATAATGATTGAAAAGTAGTTTTAATTTAATACGAATTATCTCCTAAAAGCAAAGTATAAACTTCGAATATTCTTTTTTCTTTCTTAGAAAAATTTTCGCGTTATAAGTTCGAAGAAGATGAAAAATTATAAAAAGTAATGCACTTGAGAGCTTTTAAAAAGTTTTACTTCGAAAAATCGCAGAAAAATATTTTAGAAATTTAAACTAAGCTTATTTCAGACTTTTTTAAAAATAACTTTAAAAATCATGTGAAAAAAATTTCAAAGAATTTTTCGTCGTTACTTTTATATATATACAGTTTAGCAAACTCGAACGGATTGACGATTGAAAATATTTTTTCATGAAAAATAACATTTCAGAAGAACGTATAAATGATGATAATGTTTTATTTATTGAAGGTGACTATTGTATATAACTGCAATTTTATATAAATATTTAAAAGTTTTTCTCATCATTTTTATTTTTATTACTCCGCTTATACTTTTACGTTGTACCCTGTAAAAAATATTTGTAATTCATAGAATTTATATTATTAATTAATAATTTCTTGTTTTATAAGGAGAGTACATTATCTCTGGGTTAGAAATTTCATTGGAAATTCTAGAAAATTATTTTATAATAAATAAAAGGAAACCAGTGTTTTGATATTTAATTTAAAGAGCCCTAAAAATTCATTTAATGTTAAAATCGTTAAAATTTTAAAAATCGTTAATATATTTATATGTTCAAAAATATAATGTAGGTATACATATAATATTAATACATTTGACTGTTGAGATCGTCAATGGCTCATTCGGTAGAGCGATGGATTCATAATCTCGAGGACTCGAGTTCGAATCCCGCTCTCGGCGACCGATTGATGCAAGCATCACTGTATATACGATACACATGCTTTGCTCGCAAACACATTGAAAATCTCCGTCGCTAATTAGTATCATAATGATAGCATAAATACAGCAACGTTAAAAAAAAACAAAACATTTCATTTTAGGTTCAAAGATATGGTTGAACACAAGATCCATTTTTTTTGCTGTGTATTTTCCGACCAGCTTATAACGTTTCAATATTTGGAAGTCAACAGTTTCAATTTCTTAAACATTAACTCGTAACAACTCGACCTTAGTAGAATAAAAAGTGTTTAAAACAGTTTCTAATTACAGCAGATATACACTGCAATCTTACAAAACTCCCAAAAAAAAGCAAAAAAAAAACCAATCGATCCACAAAAAGAAAACTAGCACACACGAATTAACTGGACCATTTTAAGAAAGTACCATCTCATTTAATGCAAGTTCGAAACTTGAAAATTTTTCGCCGAGCGTTTATAACGAGCAACAGTTATCGAACTTTATTTAGCCTCTCCCTCTTTTTTAATACTTTAACACCGTCTTTTCTATTTTTTTGTTTTCTTTTGTTTTTCCTTTTATTGGAAAGTTTTATTATGCAGATCGCTCGCGGCTTTTGTATCGAAAAAAAAAAGAGTTTGTGTTTTTCTTTGACGGAAGCTTTTCTTGGATTTTACATTAGTTATTCATGGGAATACTTTTTTATACCGGCTCATTTTCTTTTCAACTGTTTTAAGTACTATTTTATTAATCATTCTTAATCACGTTGTTGATTTTAACGCCGTATTACTTTAATTGAATTTTAATTGAAAACTTTGAATTTCATCGTAATTAACATAATTTTACAAGTTTTTTATTTCGACTTTTATTCGGTGACATTTAATAATTTTTCATAGTTTTATTTCTCTGAAATTCTATGCACGTTTACTTTTCATTCGGAACAAATGACGAAAAAAAAGAGAAAAAAATTAATGGACTTTTTATATTAGTAACAGTTTAGGTTTATTTAAAGAATGAGCAAAAATGATTCCTTCTCATTACGTTTGACTTATTATTTTTTAAACGCTCGAAACTTCTTTATTTTTACTTTTTTAAAAAAAAAAAAGGCGCTTGTTGAACTTTGACATTTTGACCTTAAGCTTCATAATAAATGACCTGAATGGGCATCTTTAGAAATACGTTTTCAAGCAAATTGAAAATTCAAGACAATGGGAAAAGTATTTGAAAAAGTTAAACAATTTCTTTCCTCCTTTTGTAAACTCTTATTTTTTTCAAGCACTAGTTTTTTTTTTCTTTTTGTTTTTTTTTTTAAATAAATGACACTATTTTTGTAACTTAATCGGTGAGTAAAGAAGTTGAAATGAGAGAAAACAGGTCAAAAACATCGTATTAAAAATGATGCTTCGTACTTTTCAAATGTCAAAAAGCAGAAGTGTCGAATAATATTTACTTCTATAATTAATTGATACACTGTAAAAAAAAAGTTTAGTACCATAAATTTTTTATGAATGAAAGAGTACCCCCAAGTACATTGAAAAAATCCCATTTTATATAAATTTTTAAAACTTTGAATACTTATTAATGTATTTTAAATATTAAAGTCAATAGGTTGTTGGTCATTGTTTGACCGAATATCGGAATACCTTGAATGAATAGTTTTTACAAATCTTTATTAAAAATAGATGAAAAAGAATAGATTATTTTTATATCTTAAGACGTGTCAATAAATATTGCAAAATACCATCTTTAAATATTATTCATTAACAACAATAAAAATTATAAAAAATTATAAATTTTATAAAAACTTAAATAATTATCAACACATAAAACCAAAATTTTTTAAAATTCATTCCTTAAAAACTTAAAAAGTACGCATTTCCACTCCTCCTCATTACTTTAAACTGCACAGTAGCTCATTCGATTGTCGCCGGTACAGTGGCTGTCGGATAATTTCGTCTATTCAGCAAATGAATCAAGATAGAACGAGAGAGGTGGAACGAAAAAAGAGAGAGAGAGAGAGAGAGAAAGAATCGCGAGAGTGTATAAAAGCAGCTGGGCGTTCGCGGTCGGCGACCGTGTCAAGAAGCGCCTTCACCTCGATTATCAAAGTGCAAGAAGACGAAGAAGCAGAAGGAGAGAGAGAGAGAAAAAAAAAGGTGGTGGAGGAGGAGAAAAGGGTATAACAAACGAGCGTTAGTATGGCGAGCAAAAGTCTTTTATAGAAGGGTTATAAAATGCTCGTCAATCTGCGCAACTGAAAGTTCTTTAGTTTGTCGTAAGATTATAGACTTTTTTTTTCTATGTATACATAGGTATGTCAATTAGTAATGCACTTCATTAAATATCGCATAAAAGTAATTAAAATTTTAAAGGATTTTTCATTATTTATTTTCTTTATGCGACTATAATTATATAGTTTAAAACATAAGCTGTTTTCTAAGAATAGTAAATTTAATGCTCGTTGTAAAATTTAATTTAATTATTTATTTAATTTAAACACTCTATACTTGAAAAAATACGAGCTTTATTGAAAAATTTTAAAATAGTGAAATTTGAAAAATGTTTAATAAAGCTCGTGTTCAAAATCTGTAAATAGTGAAATTTGAAGATTTTTCAATAAAGCTTTTAATGTTTAAGGTTTAATAAAGCTTCCAAGTTTTTGAATTAATTTTACCATTCATAAGTTGGTTTAGTTAAGTAATAATTCAGAGAGAAAGTGAAAAGAAAGAAACTATTGTAGGAACGCTAAACTTTTCAAAGAAAAGTATTGTAATCAGATAAATAGCGAAATTCTATAAAATATTTATCAGTTGCTTGTAAAGTATTAAAAGTTTTTTAAATAAAATTACCCCGAGACGTCTGTACAATGCTAATAAAATTTTGTGCATCAGTGAATAAAGTTTTATTTTTTATTGTATATTTTGTAAAATTCGAGGGAATTTCGCCAAACAAGTTTTATTAAAAATCAAACAAGATTTTAAAATTCATGGCTTATTGAGTTTTCCAAGGTATATTACTCGATAGCCTTAGCCCGCATGGCTCTCAAATCAAAACTTTTTATTCCCACGTGTATATTCCCTTATTCTCCATTGTAAAGTTATGATTTGGCTTTCCAAGAAGGCAAAAAAAAGTAAATAAAGTTTAAACTTCAATGAAACGTAGGAATCGAACCAACTGTAATTACTAGTTTTAATAATTTACAAAGTTATTTCAAACTAAAGACGAAGAAGAAGCGCTTGTTATTGTTGTACCACGTTTTTTTCTTGTATCGTGTAATTTGAAGAAAGTTATTAACTTTAGTTCATGCTCGAGCTTATATTTTCTTTTTTAAATTAAATTTTTAGCTATACCATCAGAAAATCGAAAATCTTTTTTCTATGTTTATATAAAATTGAATGTAACATCTATAGAATTGAAACCAAATATTTGTTGAATTAAAAGTAATCTATTCAGTACTTAGAATCAACATAATTTATTTAAAACGTTTATCCACCAAGATAAACATTAATTTTTAATTACTTTAATAAAGTGTTCCGAGCAATTAAATAAATTAATTTAAAAATTTGTTTTCCTTTTGTTTTTTTTTTAAAACCCCCATACTTTTTAATCTCACGCGTGAAACTCGCTTGTGAATATCTCATTAAAGGTTGATTCCATTTACGTTTCTCTCTTTCTTTCTTTTTATTCCGTCCGAAGCGTAGAAGCCATTATACGCAATAAATCCACGACGATGACGTGTATGTATATGTATATATAACGAACTCAAGTATAATGTGGGCGTAGTCTCCGCTAAGTTCAATGTGCCGTAAGAGTTGTAGAGTCCCACACGTCAGTCGCGCGCATACATATATGTGTACTTACAACTTCAAGGATTTTTGAAAAAATTTAATATATACATGTCTAAAATATTTTTTGACTCATTTTTTTCCACTTATTTTTGAAAGAGTTTGTTTTTTTTTTTAAAGAAAGAAAAAGAGACTTATTTTTATTTAACAAGGGGGAAAACCCCCTACGGCTCAATTAGAAAGAAATACGAAAGCTATTGTAAATTAACAAAGTATAAATTATATGTGATTCAAGAGAGAGAAGAGAGTAAAGTATGTTTTGGATGAACAATTGTTGAAGTGGAGTTAGATAAAGGTCTGGTTGAAGTTCGGCCCTTAAAATGTATTATGTAGTTTGTATTTTGCTTTTGTAACTTTATGTTTACAGTATACTTTGAAACGTTGATTTTATACAAATGCTAAATTGTAATTCGAAAATTTGTTTGCGTTTTCAATTATTTTATTTACTAAAAGTTTATTTTAGTTGTTGCAATAGAAATGCTGTTTTCGATGTTAAGTTCAAAAGAATCTTTAAATTTTTATTTAAATTTAAATACAATCATTCATAAAAAAATTTAATATTATAAAATTAATATTATATTGTCAGTTTAGCCGTTTAGTTAAAGTTATCAACTTTATCTATTTTTTATGCTAATATTAAACCTCTTAACCGAAACTTAATTAATAAAGCTTAAAGTTAATTTCTTCGGTAATTGGTTTAATACTCCAAAATAAAAAAAAATGTTGAACAAGAAAAAGACTCTAAACTTAGTTTTAATAAAAACTAAAAAAGTACTTTGTTTATTTAAACATTGTTTAAACACCCCCATGATTTTTCAGAGCCTAACTATTCTTCAAAAAGAAAAGACGAACTTTAATAACGTATCATGCGTATACACAGATGTTCTTTAAAACTTGAAAAAACTTTTCTACAGCCATCATAAAAAAAACCCTACTATTTCTTACAAAAAGCGTCTTACAGTATTTACGCAAACATTGTTAAAAAAAAAAAGAAGAATAAGAAGAGAAAGAAGAAAAAAAAAACCATGCTTTTCATGCTCGCGCAATAAAAATGAACACGGAACGCTATACGCGGCAAGCGTTAGTGCGTGCACGAGCAAACGCATATATAAAGCGTTTCTCCCCTTTCTTTTTCTTTTTTTTTCTTCTTTTTTGGCGAGACACGCACTTTCTCTCGTCTAAACCAGCAGTAGTAGCAGCGTACATACAACATTCGAAGGGAGAGAAAGTGAGAGATAGAAACGGTCCGACAATACAGGAAAAACGAAAGCGCGCGCGTAAAGGGGACGTATAAAGCCAAAAAGGGGGAAATTGTAATTCCAAAGAGCAATTGCCAAGTATGTTTCTCTTGGCCTACGTGTGTGAATAAAGAAAGAAAGAAAAAAAAGGGTTGAAGAGCACCAAAGTTAGTTGGAGTGTTGTTAGTATGGTTTTATTTTTCTTTATTTTCCGAGGTTTTTTTTTTCTCTCCTTTCTTTTTTCGGGAAGAAAATTAAAGAGGAAAATCGTTGGAAAGTTCAAGAGACAAATCTGATTGAAGAGATCAAACAATGACAAACTAAATTTTATCTTTTTTTCTATATAAAAAGTTTTTATTTTCATAAGAAGTATTTAACTTTATTTGGCATCCTTGTAACTAGTTTTTAATTTCAATTTGACAATAGTATTGTTGATCAACAAATTCATTTTAAATAGATTTTATAAAGCGTTATTTCATTACGTGATTAATTAATTATCGTACAATATTTTTTAATGCCGATGAAAGATTAAATGTGTTTTTAGCTCTGGATTTCATTTTTAAAATTTTAAACTGCAGAAGAAAAAAATATTTTTGAATTAATGCCAAAATTTGATTTTGACCTAAAAAATTTAACAAGTATCAAGCAAACTATACACGTCCGTAAAAGAACGTAATAACGATTATAAAATAAAACTTGAAAAATAAATATTTATTTAATCTAAAAAATAAAATGGTATTAAGAATCATAAAAATTATTTGTTTTATTTACATAAATAAATTATTGAGTTATTATTTTCATAAAAATGAATCATATTTTAAAACACATTTTTGTTAAAAAGTAAAGTTGGCGCAAATCGTTATTTACAAAAACTTTATTCATATACATCGTATAAACGAAAAAAAATTTTTTCAAGCCCATAATCTTCGGATCTCCAGCAGCATCTATTTTTATCATCATGTGAGCATAATAAAGAACCCCAAACTAATAACCCTCGGCCCGATGTTCATGTGAGTTGATTATATTCGAGTCGTTACCTTAACCTTGCCTTTCATACCTTTTCCCTGTCATTTCCGCAGCGTATAGTCGCTGTTATACACCAGCCTTCTCTGCTTCCCTTCATAAAAGTCCAGTATATATTCCCTTCAGCGCGATATAGAAAAGGCGCAAGGCTTATTCAGTGACACGGGCATATATTTGGTCAGACGTCTAGACGTTCTCTTTTCAGCTTTCTAAATACCTTGTGTGTGTAAGCGTAAGTGTGTATGTATGCAATGCCTTATGTATACCAAAGCGAGAGTCTCTTTAAGCTTAGCCTCCTCGCTCGCGTCTATGTAGAATGAGCAAGTTTGATGGAGATTAGTCTAAGAGAAAGATATAACTTTGCGGCTATGTGTAATTCTTTGGAGAAAGACGGATTTTATAATTACGCGATGAGGAAGGTCGAGGTCAAGTTTTTTTTCAAATATTTTCAACGCAAGCTCGTTATTTAATGATCTTTTATAAAATTATACTACTGTTTCTATCCTTATCATTTATTCATCTTGTTAAGATGTTTAGAAAATTTATTTACGATTTTTAATAAACACAATGTATTTTTAATATGAGAAATTCATTTGCATCAGTTTTTACATATGAATTTCTAATATTAGTTTTTTTTTTAGACAAAATTTATTCTTCATTTTCATATACGCTCGTTTCTGCACTGATTCTTTATCATATTAAATTTAGAATAATGTTACGTTTAAAATAAATTCGGAATTTTAGTATATTATTTAGTTTAGATTAGTGCGCCCCTGGAAAATTTTCGTTGAAATTTCGAGATAATCTATTTTTGATCTAAAGTCCGCTGCTCGTAGAATGGAAATTTAAATGAAATATGTAAAATAAATGGGAAAATTAAAGGATCCGAGAGATAATATTTTTTTCTCGTTTGTCAAATATTAAAAAGATTTTTCATGTCAAGTTTAGTTTTATAGTAAATATAATTATAATGTATAATTTCTGTTACGATGATAAAAAATGCAGCATTTAAATATACTTTTTGTTTTTCACGAAAAATAATTAAAAATTTTTTTGAAAAACAAGAATACATTATTTTTAACAATTTGTAAAGTAACCTTTCAATGTCACTGATCCATCGATATAAATAAATGTTTCAAAAAATGTTGTTTCAATGCATTTATATTCGTCTTCGTTACAAAATGTAGAAGAAAAAAAGAATCACTTGTTTTCACTCTAAAAATTTTAAAAGTACATTGATTGCGCGTACTTGAAATTTTTTTTTTTCAACTGAGAACAATGAACCGATTGACCTGCTACAAAAGAGCTAACGTAACCACCCTTGCTTGTATCCGGTATAAGATTTATTTTTTTTAATCAGAAAATCAATTATCTTTTGGAAAATACTTGTAAGTCAATTATTGATTATTAAGAATATGTAAAATTCATGATTTTTATTTAATGGACTGCATAATAATAAAAATATAATTTTTAAAAATTTTAATAATATTGATTTAATTAAATTATGTATTTAAAAAAATTTTCACTTTTTTAAACGAACACATCGACTTGAAATTATAACTTTATAAAATTTTACATAATCAACTTATATATTTTAACTTTTCGAAATTACTCTACAAAAGCCTTCCAACCCTAGACCAATTCTATTACTCCGAAAATTGGTTTTACACGCGAAATTGCACCCAAAATATTCGTTCGAAAATTGAGCGTCCTATATATGTGTAACACTTACACAAAAGCCTCCAAATGAAATCTCAAAAATAATAAAAAAGAAAAAAGGAAAGAAATTGTAGGAAAGCTTTTGCAATATCTTGGCTTACCGCAAACTAAATCCTAACCAAAGGTTCGTCGACCTCGAAAAAAATTTTTCTCTTTTTCCACCTCTCCCCACCGCCCCCAAAGTGGCCTTACTTCTTCCGATCTGTGATGATATCGAAGGTACTCGTATACTTCAGCTGCACTCGAAAAGAAAATAGAGTACTAAAAATTTCTACTATCTCTTTTTTTTTTCTTACTTTGACAAAAAAAAAAAGATAAACTATAGACAACGATTTAGATTCGGATTTTAGGATTCGCAGATTTCCCCTTTTTTTACAACGCGATTCTTTTATTTTTGTCTGAAGAGGTGTATTAATGGACGGACTTTTTATTTTCGTTTTTTTTTGTGGGTATTACGTTTGATAATGGCTCGATCGAGAGAATTATTGGTTTTTTTTAGGTTGCTTCCTTTTTTTTTTTTTTTTTTTTTGTTTTCCGGTAAGAATTGCTGTGGATGTGGAAAAGAGTTTAAAATGCTTGGATCGAGACTTTTTTTTTTTGGTGAAGAGTTGTAAAGTTTCGAAAAAATTCTAAAGTAGCTTTCGGGTGAAAAAGTTTCTTAATGCTTCTATTTATTGATGGTAGAGTTAACACGATTAGTCGAGGGGTATCGGTAAATAAAAGATTGAATAATGTTGTACGATAAAAATAAGTTTTTTTTACTAAATAATTACACATGATTTATATAGCACTTTGATAATGTTACAAGAATTTTATTTTTATTTATTAAAGGAATGATCAGATAGGAATCACATATGATGAATATATTTATTTATAAACAATTAAAGTTTTGGGAGCAATTAAGCTCTTCTTTTCAGAGCACAAAATAGGCAAGTCAAATTAAGTCTGAAAACTTTAATACATCGTAAAAATCCATTTAAGATTTATTTTAATTTTATTTATGTCATCACCTCTTCAAACCCAACGAAAATAAATAGAATTTCAATAAGCGATTGCGTAAAGTGAGTACTGAAAAATTGATGAGTGTACTACTTAAAAATCGCCGGTTATATCGAAACATCGTTTGTCCATTTTAGTCCGCGAGGATGTTACAACACAAACTACTCGTTACATAATCATTATATCAGCGGGAAAATGGAAATTCCTTGTTTTCGAATGTACCTCGCCCAAATTGAAAATTTAATAAACAATTCCATTAACCAAAGCATATCGATTCTGCCTGGAAAAGCACGAGCGAAGAAAATAAAAAGCAAATAGGTATAAGCATGAGTGCAGCGTATGCATATGTGAAATTCTGAAATTCCACACGTGTAAACAAAAACTAGAGGAGTTCGAATCTTATACTTTAAAGTACGAGAACCTCAATATTCAACATAGTCACGAATAAACCTATTCATAGAATGCAAGCAGCGCATATATACAAACCTTTTCGTCTATATATTCGAGGTCATTGGTGCAGATGTCGCCAACAGATCTGCACACACATGTATGCAGGTGTACGTAAAGAGAAGTATCCAAAGTTAAATGAAAGGTATTTGGCACAGGATGTTTATTTTAAAACCTCGAACCCCAAAAATTATTGTCTTTTGTAACAATATGTACGCGTATGCATGTCTGACGTGTGTCAACAGAAAGATGATATTGATAAAAGTTTAATGCTCGATTTTTCATTCGTGTTATTAAACTTTATATTCAAATAGTTCATACACTGTAAAAAATTTTGTGTAATTCGTCAAATTTTATTTTGTACAAATATTTTTGTGTTAAAATTTTACAAACATGTTTGTAAAATCAACAAAAAAAATTTTGTAATTTAAAAATGTATGTGTACTTTTAAAATCAACACAAAATTTTTTGTAGAATCAACACACGGATTTTTTAAATTTTACAAACATGTGTGTACTTATTAATTTTAACACAAAAAAAATTTGTATTTCATCTCTAACACTTATGTGTGTTAAAATTACAAATTTTTTTTCACTGTGTATGTGAATTCGTAAATTTACAAGTTGACAAATTAAGTTTTTACATAATTTTTATATAAAAAGTTTAAACAGCTATTCAAACCTTTTAAAATATAGAATACAAGTTATCCGATAATATTTCGTATGTATAATATCAAGGTAACTCGAGCGGACTCGCTAGTAATCATAAATAATTCATTTTCAAACTCTCTTTCGAAAAAAATTTTTCCATCCGTATTTCGCCTTATAATTTTATGCGGAATTCATAAATTTCACAAGAAATAGAAAGTCTTTGCAAGACTCTTTAAGGAGAACTTGTCATCAAATTTTTTTTCGTTTTTCTTACCATTTGCGAATACGTCTTTTTCAAAATGTAACAACATTTTATGGGCTGGTAAACAAATAACATGAGATTAGTTTTAAATATTATAAAAATACATTTATCATTTAATTTCTACGCATACGTACAAATAATTAAATAAATTAGCGCGGTAATGAAATGTTTTATTTCACACCGAACTAAAATGAAAACTTTTTAATTAATAGAAGAAAAAAATGTAATAACATTTTTTTACTGCACTAATAAGAAGAGTGTTTCGCTTTCCAGACTAGAATTTTCTTTTTAAACTTTGGGATACTTTTTTTTTTTCTCGGGATGAAATTATGAAGGAAGCCGCGCACGTTCGGTCCGATGCTCAATTTTTTCAAAGTTATGAATAGTTTTATCTAAATTTTAAGGATTCGTAGAAAAATTTTCATCTGCTTTAAAGCCGTACAGTTTTTCGGCTAATTATCCTTGGAGATTTTCATCGGAAGTACATGAAATCTGAGATCAGTTCCTTCATTTAAATGAAAAAAAAAGATCCTTTAAAAAAAAAGCTTAATTGGTTCCACGGTCATATCACGAAATAAAATTAATGCGGATGCTCAACATCAAACTTTTAACTTTTAATCAAAACTTTAACTTTTCTATAAACTAAGCTTTTTAGAAAATTTTTTTTCAATCATTAGATATTGATCTCAACTTTTATATAGTTTTGGTGAAAGTCTTCTAAGATAATTAGTTCAACGATCGTATGGTCTTAAGGATAATGCAACTTTTTTAAATTCTTAAAATTCAGAAAACTTTTAAAAAATCCTGGAAGAAAATTGACCATATCTTAAGTATCATTGCTGGTCAACAAATGTTAAAATGACACTTATCTAGAAATTTTTTTTACATCATTTCTAGAATTTCTAGATAAGTGCAATTTTAACATTTGTTGACCAGCAATTATGCCTACAATATGGTCAATTTTCTTCCAGGGAATCAAGCGTTGTTTTTTTTCTTTAATTTTAATTTTCTTAAGAAAAAAATCTTAAATTCAAAGATAAAATATTCTCATTGCAAAATTATTAATAAATTTTTTGAGGTACGATTTCTACAAAACTGTAGTTTACTTTCAGTTTCAATATAAACATGAAACTGTAAATAAAATCATGAATTTTAGAAAAGGACACGATTAAATCGCATTGAATATTTCATAGCTGAATTGTCGGATCTCAATTAATAACACATGAAATTTTAAATCCCCAGGCTTGTAACCAGTAGGCTCGTAATTTCACCGCTGTACATCTCTCCTATCTAACCAGCATTCAATACCATTTCTCAACCCACATAAACTTACTCTTTCCCTCTCCAACTTTCTACATACGTATATATGTCTATAAGGGCGCGCGTATGTGCAAGAAGAACATTATTATCGATGCAAGCGACGGTACGCTGACCTCAACCACACCGCATCAATATACGTCTATATATGCATTATACGAGAATATATATACATAGAGAAAGAAAGACAGAACACGATAAGGGAATCGAGAGAGCTGTATAACACAAGCAAAGTGAAAAGCTTCAATCGTATCAAGCATTTCGTTTGGCTTGTATTGAAAAGCTATATACGTTGCTGCTTTTTTTTTTCTATTTGCTTTTGCTTTGTTGATGAATGTTACGTTCGATTGCATTGGTTAGTTTTAGAACGTTCGACGTAATTTGCTGTTGGCATTGGGGAGCGAATGGTGTAATGATTTTTTTTTATAGGAGGAAATTATTCGATAAAATTATGAGGTTTTGTATTAACGTTGTTGAAAATTTTTATACGACATTTTGTCACGGTGATTTATTATTTGATTTATTGTTTAATAAATACATGGAGATAATTGTTTTATAAAATTTAGAATGAAATTCTGCATAAAAACTAAAAAGTGATGTTTCTTCTTAACTATGGTGATAAAATAAAATTTACAGCAAATATCGTAAAAATTACTGCCCTTAAGGTAAAAATTATTGGGCAAACTTTTAATTTTATTCATACATCTAATTAATATTTAAGCCGCGCATCTACAAAACAATCTAAAAATGTACGATGTCCCACGATTGTAACGACTTAAGTATTGAACTAAAGTATTGTACGTATATCTTTAAAAATAATATGACGTTAATTTTAATGGATATAGTTGTCCGCCTTTATTTCTTAGCTATATTTCAAAAACCATTAGAAATTTTGACAAATTTTAAGACTCTCGAATACGGTTATAAACCATTTGGATTTATATATACATATTCTAAGAACAATTTCTTCATAAAATTCATCTCTGTTTTAATAAAAGTTCATTTGTTATATTCTTAGACGTTGAACTAGTTCAGAGCCATAAATCAGCGTTTTGCTCAAGAAATCAAAAACATTGCAAGTATGTAAAATTTAAATACCAAGCGACGCGTATAAAATTGACAAAAGCCTAGTGCGTAAGAGACCCTACGAAAATAAACTTTCACTCTCGTTTTCTAATACTCCACAAAGCCAAGTTTATTTCGAGTTTTAGCGAAGAATTCAACGTTACGCAAACCCAGCGCGTACTTTCTTCAAAATATCGATTTACCAATAAAACTTTATACGCGATTGTTTGCATTAATTAATATTAGATAAGAAAGTTTGTTTATTCTTTTTCTTTTGTTTCATTTTTTTTTTTTAATTGCTCGTGTGTCGTTTGTACGTTTGTAATTGGATGTATCGCGTGTCGTGTGGCTTTCAATTATTTAGATTGAATAATTAGTCGTCGTGTAGGCTTGATTTCATATATATGTATATATATATATATATATAAAGGTGATGTAATTGGATAATTGAATGTTGATGGGACGATGGAGAAAAAAAAATACTGTTATGCATTAAACGTTTGTTTATATTCGCTTTGATTAATGAATGATGAAATAAATATTGACTTTTTTAAAAATTATATGGATACGAGCGCAGAGGCTTTCCGTTCGTTTTCAATTAAAAACATTTTTTTTTTTTTTGAAAACATAAAACAAAAAAGGGAAATCCAATAAAGACCAGATTTTATTTCAGGCTCCACTATGCTTTTTTTTTTTAAATTGAGTAGAAATTTGAAAAAGTGAAGAAAATTAAATTATTTTTATATCACGGATACGCTATTTTCGAAAGATACGAACTGCATGTTTCAAAAAGTTTCGCATTCCATATTAATTTCCATAAAAAAAAAAATATTTTGTTTTTTCAATCACCAGTAATTACTTGAATTCAAAATAATAGCTCTCCGATTTATGCGAGACCTAAATTTCTTAAGTTTGAGGTATCATAATTCGGACGTTCACCTTAAAATGTATAGGTGTAGTCAGCGAATTCTAAAAATAAGCAGAGCTAGTACTATTGAATTTTTAGCGCTTATAGTCAAATGTGCTCGTAACGATTCTACGTATTAAAACATAAAATTAGAATAACATATTTTTTTAATTTCCATAATAATTTAGAACGTAATTTGAAAGATGATTGAATTTATAATTGATTCGAATAATACTGAAATGTCAACAGGTTTTAAGTCCAACCTGCTCTTCAAATCAATTATTCTCATTAATTCATTATTAGAGCTTATATCTGTAGTCGTCTCTTCTGCTAAATTAATTTTATAATTAATTACGTCATTTTACAATTTTGTAAAAAAACGGATTTAAAAAAATTAATGATTGACGTTTGAATTGGTTATACGATTACGTAATTACAAAATGTGCGTAGCATATTTAATGAAAAGTAGAAGATTTTATGATAGGACATTGTAAATAATGAACTATTTGTACAGCGAAATTTAATTATTTCTTTGCACACATTATTAAACGCGTTAAATATAAAACAAATAAAATTTCATAGCTTTTGATATGACTACAGATACTACTTGGTTCATTAACTGGTATGAGAACAACAAGACTGTGTATGCGAGGTGCGTTTTATAATGTTATGTTAGGAAAATGCGAATTCACAAAATTCATAATCAAAAATATAAATTATGAAATAATATTTCTACAATAGTACAATATACAATTGAGTTCTTTAGAGGCTAAATTAGCGGAGCGATGGATTCGTAACTATAGTCATCCAGAGTTCGAATCCTGGTCTTGTCTGAACGATACAAGCTCCATTGTACGTTATGTGCGCTTTGTTTATAAATAAACTAAAAATCTCCGTCGTTAATTATCATCATAATGATAGCACGAATGCTAAAAATAAACAACTATATATGCTACACTTATATATATAATAAAATAAAAAAGCTTTATAAAACAGTGAATCGACATTCGATACATAATTTTAATTTCCAATGGTACACATTGTTTTAAATAAATGCATTTGCATTTGTCCGGAACAAATGTTAAATAAATAGCAATTAAACATTGAGTATATTTACTAATTCACAAAAACACAACGGCAGTTCAATAAAAATTTTATTACACCAAATGTAAAAGCGTATACATACACAACTGTACACGGGAGGTTCTTTCGCATGCGCGCCAGCGGTGCAAGTAATAAAAATTTTTAAAGTTTCTCATCTCTAGTAAAAATTTCCTATAAAAAAAAGAGAGATAGACGTAGAAGTTATTTTTATTATTATTTTGCTTTTTTTATTTTTTTTTTTTTTCCTTTTTTTACTTTAAAATGTCAAGAAAAAAATTCAGATTGAAATTTTACGAACTAATCAGCTTTCAGTCGCGCGCGAAAATGAAAAAATTTCTAGGCGCGTCGTCTTTCATCATAGATTGAAGGAAAGATATTTTTTTTTTTTAGAAATTTGAATAAGGTCTTGAAAAACTTTTTGAAACGCTAGAGGTAAAGTGAAAATTTTCGTTTCTCAAAGAGAATATTTATTACTTTGGATAAGATTTATGATGGTAGTTTTGATTTTTTAAATTTGAATTTTTTTAATAAAGTAGAAAAAGCTACTTTAAAAACGCAATGAATGTATGTACAATATAATTTTATTAACTTTTGCATAAACACATAAAAAAAATTGATTATTTGTATCATTTTTACTGCCATTCATCCGTCCTTATTTTCAGGGGTAAAAAAAATAATAATAACAACCGTGATCCAGCAGACACTCAGGCAGCTAAACTACCTCTCATCCCCATAACGCATTCTTTATATATAGGATGACCTTACCATACCAATACACGCGAGGTCGATGCCCACCGGCGACACTCGCATAACTGTCCACCTATCTTCCTTTTTTTTTGTACTTTTTTTCTTCTTCTCTTCTTTTTATACTCAAAGTATTTTTTATAGAGTACGGGGTTGCCGCTTGCACTTTCCTGAAGGTTCTCAAGGGATGTGTACGCATTTACTCGTTTTTTCTTTCTTTTTTTTTGTCGAGCAGCAGCTTGGAGTATTGTGTCTTAGTATGTATTGAAGATAACAAAAGGTAAGGAAGGATGGGGTTGAAGATAATGGAAGGATTTATAATGCTGAAGTACGCTTCGCTTTAATTATTAATGATAAAAGGAATGAAGTTTTCCGTTTTTCTTTGTGTTGGAAAAGTAAGAAAAATATTTTCTTTAAAATTTCTGTTTTTTTTTCAATATTGAAATATTTATTTATACGTTAGTAATAAAAACTGGCGACGAACCATAAAGTATGTAAATAAGAGGTCGAATAAACTGAATTTAAATATTTATGCGTACATTTTAAAATCGTTTATTGAGTAATAATAAAAATTAGCCACATTACATTATAATAAAAATTAGCTACATAATAATACATCTTAAGTTTAAACTATTCGAATAAAAGCTAAACTTCCTCTTTTATCGATTAATTTTTTTCAAACCCCCGGTATTCTTTTCAGCCTCTGTAAAACAAAAAATAATCTCGCTCGGTAGAAAAAACAAAGAGCATCCCGACAACGAACGAAAAAAAAAAAGGTTCCGAGAAAAACTTTAATCTCTTGTTATCGCGACAACAGCGGATTTCCATTTGAATGCGCTATTAAAAAAAAAGGGGGAAAAACAATACACATTTAACAAAAAATTCTTCGATATAGAAAAAATATATATATATTTCGTTTATTCTTTCCATGTATGTCCAGGGCATTATGTGTACGACCAAAGACGCTTGCGTGTTTACGATCAGATAGATATTCACGGAGAAGAGAAGAGATGAGGTAAAAAAAGAAGTTATAGGAAGAATACAGAAAAAAAATATAAGAGTTTACACCCCAACGGCTGCTTACATACTGTATAAGCTGCGGCATAAAGAGAAGAAAAAAAAATAACGTTGTGAGGAGAGAGAGAGCCGACCAATAAAGCTCCATATCTCGAGCAAGTTGTGTTTCTCGTTTTTTTTTTTCTTCTTCTATTTTTTTTCTATCTTCTCTGTCGTCTTCGTTTTTTTCTTTGGCGTGTATGCACGCTGCGAGGTTTTATAGAGAGAATTTCCTGTTTTTTATGTTGGGCACTGCGCCGCATACGTATATGAATCGAAAGAGTTATGACAGGCGGAAAAAAGAGAAAATAAAAAATAAAGAGAAAAAATAAAGAAAAATCGTGGTAGCTATGAATTTAAAAAAATTAGTAAAATATAGTGAAAAAAAATAAAGAAAATGATTACGTGCTGTGTTATTAGATTTGTAATTGGAACATCAAAGAATAATTTAGATTTTATTTTCCAAGAAAGTACGTTTATTAAAATATGTTTTATTCAATGATTCAAAGAGTTTCTTTCTTTTTTATTTAAAAAATTTCTTGGAAATATCTTTCTAGTATTATATAATAGTAGAAATTCTCGGATATAGCTCAACAGCTCTTGGAAATTATGAAAAAGCGCTTTAAATCACTTTGAGACTCAAAAATGATACGTCAAACAATAAAAATGCAGAAATTCCATATTGAAGAATTTTAAAAGAATAAGTACCCATACTTCTTCGAAATTTACTTCATAAATAAATAATAAAAATGATTTTTAATTCTTTATATATATATATATATATATATATATATATATATATATATATATATATATATATAATAAACGCAATAACGATTAGCTTACGCAGAAATATTTAATGAAGATCTGTCATTCTATACATTAGAAAAAGATGCAGAAATTTTCAATAATCAATTAATAGATTCGAAATTTCTTTTATTTAACAATAATTTTTTTAATAAAAAAATTTTCAAAAATGATTGATAAAATTAATATATATTGAACACATAAAATAAATAAGATAAAAAAAATTTTGGATTTTCTAAAAACAAAATAAATCATAAACGGGCAATGATAAAAAAAAATTTGTTGAATGCATGCCTATTTGATTTGAATACTAAAAGATATTCTGCTTAATAAATTAAATGAGTTTAAAATATCAAATTAATTTCATCATGAATGAAAATAATTTCTTTTTAATTTTAGCAGATTTCTTTTAGAATTTAAAAGATTTTCTACCAGGGAAGAAAATTTTAAAAATGCAAGCAGGTCTCCGTTATATGCTAAATTATTTCTGTTTAATTTAAGAGTTATATAGCATTAATAAACCGGTGTTTTTGGTTCAAAATTCTATTATTGTTCGTATATTATGATTAATTTTTATTATTTTAAATGCCACTTAAAAAAAAAAAATTAACGCGCATTAGTATTTGTTTTAAAATATATTTTTATATTTTAAACGAATAATTAATTGTTAGATTATGTAATCGAGAAAGAATTTTTTTATATTATTTAACGTCACTTAATTTATACTATCTTTGCGATGTTAATAAGCGTCGGATGTTTTCAGTGTGTTTGTGAACAAAGCACATGTAACGTACAGTGGTGCTTGTAAAAATCGTCCGAGCGTGGATTCGAACTCGAGCTCTCGGCTTGCGAATCCACCGCTCTACCGACTGAGCCACTGAAGACGTCAAATTTTAAAGCGTATGTATCCATACAATAATAACGATAAGCTTTCACAGAAACATACAATATAGAATATATATAAATATATATTTCAAATCTATCACAGAATCATGAATAAAATAAAAAGGAATAAAATCATTTTCATATTTCAATCTAAAATCCATGCGTTCACGTGCTACAAACATTTTCAGATTTAGAAATCCGAAAATCTGCAATATATTTAAAAGCATTTCCAATATTGAAAAACTTGATAAAATCGATACGCCGTCAGTTTATATCCGGTTCATTCAATTTCATTTCTTTAAACTACCAAGACCTTAACAAAACAACAAAAAAAAAACGGAATTTACTTTTAACTTTAACAAAAAAAAGTAAAAAAAAAAAAAAAAATTAAGCTACCTTTGTATTTATCGAAAAAAAATCCATTTCCTTATAATTGCGGCATTGAATAAAAAAAGCCAGAGGTTCAAAGGAAAGAAGAAAAAAAGAAGGGAGGATTATAGGAGAGATAGGAGCGATTGATATTTACGGTCATTTTACGCGGTATGGCTCATCTCTTGTGTGGCAAGCGCTTCAATTATTGAGTAGCCGGTTGTTGCACGCTTCCAGCATATGTTTTTGTTTATTACACATGTACACAATTTGTAAGTTCAAATGATTTTCATACCTTATTAGCTGTGCATATTTTTTCTATTTTTTTTTAAATAAAATATTTTCATTTATGAAAGCTAGAGCTTTTTTATTCTTTGAGTTTTTAATTTTCTTTTGGAATATGTGAAAGGATATAGAAGAAGATCAATCTTATTGGGATTCTCTCTTCATAAATATTTTTTAATAAATATTTGCACAGTTTACTTCATTTCAATATCTGATAATACGAAATGAAATGAAAAAGTTTTCAATTAATAAAAAAAATCAGACCTCTCGTTTCTCCTTGTTTATAATTTACAATCAAAAGTTTTTTAATAATTATGAATAATTAAAATTTCAAACAAAATAATAAAAAAAAGAGATATTCCATCGACTCGCAGGTATGATGCAAAGTGAATTTTTAACGAGATTCAATTAAATATTAGACAGCAGTTAACTTTGTCTCGAATGGTTAAATGAATGTTTAATGGCACATTTAAAACATCAAGATATCTATACGTTATCCTCACTTTGGATTTAATACAACTTTAAATACTTTATTAACTAAAATAACGTTATTCGATAAAAGCGAATCCTGTAAAAGTATCATTACACGTATACTTGAAAGTTTAAATGTTTTAATTAATTACAAACATATCGCTTCGAAAAATAACAGTCACTTAATTTACGTTTTAAATAATATTGTTTATTAATTATAAAATAGTTGAACGAAATTTTTTATATTATATTCTTTAATTAAAAAACAAATATATGCCTTAGTTATTTAATTAAATCAATAAACATTGAAATTTAAAGTTTACTTTTATAAAATGGAAGTTACTAAAATAATAATTTATTTGTTCAATTTATAGAAAGAAATTTCATTCTTAAAATGATTGGAATCTTTCAATTTTAAATCAGTATAAAATACTGTAATAATTGAGCAGGGTCTCATTAATTCCTCAATTTCAATGAATGAATTCATCATGTCGATTACAATATTATTACATCCTTCAAAAATAAATTATCTCGCACCAACCGAATTCTACACTGAGAAAAAAATTTCATCAGATCAACTGAAATGTTATTGATTTAACAGATCCGCTGTTAATCTGACTGAATTTTTTTGATCCAACAGAATCTGTGCAGTTAAAATAGCCCAATTACGATCGTGCTGCCAATTTAACAGCACGGCTGTTGATATAATTGAATAACAGTTAACATAAAAGAACGTACGTCAAAATAAAAGTTTGACTTACATTTCAACAAAATTTTATGAATTGAATCAATAAAATGTGCATGCTCAAATTAACTGATGAATTATTTCAAAATAAATGTTTAAATTTAATTATATCAACAGCGTGGCTGTTGATATAATTGAATAATAGTTAGAATAAAAAGAACGTAAGTCAAAATAAAAGTGTGACTTACATTTCAACAAAATTTTATAAATTGAACCAATAATACGCACATGCTTAAATTAACTGATGAATTATTTCAATACAAATGTTTCAATTCAATTATATCAACAGCCCTACTGTTGATATAATTGAATAACAGTTAACATAAAAAAACATTAGTCAAAATAAAATATTTGTCATTTATTTCGTTGATATTTTATAAAGATTTTTATGTTATTCACTAAGTATTTTGAAATCTCCCGCTTTTCAATACAGTTACGTTTCGATAGTATAATAATAGATGGCGTATTTCTTGTAACCCGCAAGTGGTAAGACTGTACGTCAGTTAGTATATAAGACCAAATGAATTTCTCCGCTATATGTATAAATGCGATGCGATGCGTATAGTTAGTTAGCGAACAATGTTAGATTTTATTTGTAAATATCAATAGTGTAATATATAATATATCTAAGAAAATGTTAAAAAATTTCACTTGAAAAACGAATAATGATCATTGTTATATTATGAGTTATGTGTTAATATCTGGAAATTGGAACTCTGTGAGCTGTGAGCTTCAAATAAATGAAAAACTCTTTTATCATCTTTAAAACTTATTTGTTTGATACAATAAAATGTAACGGCTATTTTAACTTACTTTGCTGTCAAATTAAAGTTAATTTTAAATTGAATCAATATTACGATTTTATCAAATTAACAGAACTCGTCTGTTAAATGAATAGAATATATCATCGTGATATATTAACAGTAGGATTCGGTTGATACAATCATATTTTTTTCTTAGTGTAATAAAATCACTCGTCGATAGCAGTTGAATTCGAGTAATCCCATAAAACAAAACAATGATTCTCCATTCATATTAAAATCGAACAATTTAACAGTTCGCTAAACTGGAGAAAATAAATTTAAGAGTAAAATCCTCGATAAACACGAGTAATCTTGTTATTTATTTATAACGACGAGGCAGCTCATGTGTGTGTGTGTGTATATAAAAGCTTTAGAAAATTTTGTTCAATTCTTAACTAAGGATTAATTCAATATATAAAGTTAAAACGCGCCTGCGGTATGCTATATAAGCTTTCTGGTCAGTTACCTTATGTGTATGTATACCGTGCGAGAGGAGATAATGAAACGATGCTCGAAGAGGAAACTTTGCTATTTCATTCATATTGGGGAGTTTATACGCTATCGAACTTGATAATCAAATTTTAAGAGTTTGTGCTCGAAGGAAGGGAAAGGGTAAAGATGTCAAGGTTGTCAATTATTTTTAAGGTAAATTCGTTTCTGCTTGGCATTTTAAAATATTGTTTAATTAATTTAGAATATTTTTTAAAATTTTATTTATAGTATTTTTAAATTTTAAAGTTTGAATATTTAACTAATATTTAAATATTTATGTATTGAATACTATTAAAATTTTGTTAAGCATAAAATTTTTTGAAAAAAATTATATCAATATTTAAATTAAGTGAGAATCCATATAAGAACATAATTAATTGTACATTTCAGTATTGCACAACGTACTCAATGACCCAAAACGATTAACTGATTTTATATGCAATTAAATTTGTATCGTTAAAATTAAAGCCCTTTTCTCAAACTCTTGGCTTTTAATTTCTTTTTTTCAAATATTCTTTTCGTGTTATATTCAAATTCATCATCGTATATCTTTTATCCATTAAAAAAAGAATTGCTCTATTTACTCATTTTTTTCTTGCACGTAGACATTTATGATTTATAAGCGCCAGCTACAGTTACATTGAAATTTTTTTCTCGTTGAAATAAAAGAGAGAGAGAAAAGTGACTTATCAATTAATATATTTTTTTTTTTTGACAAAAATCTTTTATTATATCGCTCGTTGGTATTAATAATCCGAAAAATCTCTTTTGTCGCGCTAATTAAATGCAGATTCTAAAAGCTTAAGCTTTTTTTCGGTTAAATTGATTCTATATACTGCGAAAGTCTGCAAAACACTAAAGATTAAAATGTATGCTTTTCTTCTTTTCACCCTGCTGCTTTTAAGCTCTTTTTTGTGCACATATAGCAAAGAAATGTATCACGGCTTTGATTATAAACGGAATAAATATTTTTAAAATTCAAATTTAATTACACGCCCATTTTCTCGATATTCCAAAGTTTTTCAGTGTTACATTTGACTTACATCAACACGTATTCTAAAATAAAAAAAGAATCATGTCGATAAATCTGCGAATTGCTGTAATTTAAATAAATTATACGTATACTTGAAAATAAGCAGTTTGCTTTTGTTTTCTCTGCTCATTAAGTATGCTCAAGTAGGTCGATAATAGTAATAATATCAGTCAATAAAATCTACGCGAGGATTAATGAACATATTATAAATCAAGATGGTATTACAATGATGTGTAATTACGTACCAAGGAATAAATTATCAGTACACGTAAGGCAACAATTTTAATAATTTCGAAATCATTCAATCAAACGAACAGCGTTGAACGAACAAATATTTGCCTTTTCGTTTAATATTTTACGAAATTACAGTGTGTGATTAAGGTGCAATAAAGGAAAAGTGTGGAAAGAAAATCATAATTCGTTGAAAAAAAAACTTTTTTCTCTCTTTTTTTTTCAATGCCAAACTTTATTTTTTTTTTAATACATGAAAAGAACTGTTGACTCATTTTGCAATTACGAAAAGTAAACCGCTTCAACGTTGCGCGTTTGCTTACTCTCTCTCTTTCTCTCCCTGAAGAAAAGAAGAAAAAAAAATCTATTGTCCTCGAGAAAAAGTTTGCATTCTAAGAAGAAAGGTTAAGCTATTATATTCGACTTTTCTTTCTCTCTTTTTTTTACGAAGAAACAATACGTTACGTACACCGTATGTCTTCTTTTAATTTTACTCGCGCACGTTTATACGTATATATACACATAAAACTATAAAAATTTTATGTGTACATAGGATTTACATATTTCTTTCTGTTTTTTTTGTTAAAAAATACAAGAATTTCGTTTGTTTTAAAGTTGAAACCAACGTTTTTAATATTTCGAGTTTTGCGTCACAATGCTTTTGCACAAAAGATAAGAATTTCGTATTTTCTTTTTTTTTTTTTTTTGTTGAATAAAAAAAAATAAAGGAAAATATTGATTGTTATTTTTTTAGGTCATAATGATTGAGCTCCTTTTGTATTAAAGACGAGTAAACAATAGCAATCATCGAAAACGTTTTATACCCTATTCGGTGTTTATCGTTTAAACGATAATAATATCATCAAACTTTTATGTTACTGTATTGTTGAAACGTGAATATCTAATGTAGATAGATAAAAATACGTTATTACAGCTTGCAAGCACCAATTGCTTAAGGAAATGGTTAAGATTTGATAGTATTATATTTACTTTAGATTTACCGTAGAAATTATTGAATTGTCGAAAAAAATTATTTACAAATTTTCTTATTAAGTTTCTTAAAATTTTCTAAGATCTTCAATTTTTTATGGAAAAATAACTAAGAAATAAAAAAAAAAAGGGAAGAAAATAATCTACGTATAAAACCATCCCCTTAATGGACCATATATAAAATTTTGAATAAACTTACTGTTTTCGTTACTATCCATTGGACGAAAGACGACGACGACATCATCATCAACGACGTGATATTCCGCAGTCGTTCTTCCGGTCAGCATCATCTTACTACTCATCCAATACTTAACTCCACTCCTTTCTATCATTTTTTAAATTTAATTTCACGTTTAATTTAATACTTCACTTCTCTACAGATGCGTAAAAAATAAAAAGCAAAATAAAAAAACTCTTTCTCATCTCACTAAACACTCACTTTCTCATTGCCCGGCATTACCTTACATTATACTACTTGCGAACTAACACTTGTTAAAAAAAAAAAAAGACAAGAGAAAAAGTAAGAAGAAAAAAAAAATAAACGATTGCGCTGCTATTGTAATAGTGCGTATATATAGCTATATATGTATATACGTCTATATATATGTATATATGTGCGACTGCGTCCCGCTGGCCTCGTAACCTCCTGCGGGAGAGGAAAAGAGCTCTCTCTGTGCTGCGTGTACGCACGCCCGTTCGAATCCACACTACAACAAAAGAAGAAAAAAAAGCACCCCGAAAGCTCTCTTTACTTTTTTTTTTTTCTCTTTTAACTTTTCTTTTCTATTCTTTATTTCTGTCGAGTTCTTTTTCTTCTTTTGAAAAAAAAAAGAATTTTCTTAATTTTATTTTAAACTCTACGTTTGGATTATTTATTTGAGTTTTTATTTGTTTATTTATATTTATACTGCTGTGCCAGGATAACTGAAATTTCGCATCTGTTGTGCTTTCGAGTCGAGTTTAAAGTTAAAGCTCCTACAGTAAGTATAGCAGTAAGGATTTCTTCTTTCTGCTTTTCTTTTTTTCTTATCTTCCTGTATCTGTCACTTTTTTATTTGATAAGGATCATCCTTTATCTGCCTTATTGTTATTATTTTTAACTCGGCATATCCTTTATTCTCTCGTTTTCTTCAATTGAGCCTTAATGTCTAACTATTTATAAAGTATATTTACATAAACACTGTGTGTCAAATTGGTCTTGTACGCGCACTGGTAACGTACACGTCTTTTATATGCCATAGAGTTTTTTTTTTTTTTTCAAATATTTTTTTCTACATGTCAACATAAAAAAAAAATAAAAGAATAAAATGTACACACAAGAGTCCCTCGCAGCTTGGACAAAGGGAGCAAACTACTTGGCTACTACTGCTGCTTGCTTGCTTGCTGCTTGCTGCTGCTGCTGCTGCTGCTGCCTCGAAACGTTATATAGAGCCGGGATCGTGATTATACACACATTCAAGGCACATACACACACGTACATATACATACAAATACTAACACATGCAGAAAATGAATGAGGGATACAAGTACAAAAAAAATACAAGAGAAAGAGAGAGAGAGGTAGCGTGTAACAGGGAGGGATATTATTGCGCATGCGCATTTTATTAACTTTAACCCTCCACTATATATAGATATTATTATGGCTATACCCACCACGCCCACTATAACTATACTACTCTATCACTTATAGAGCATACAAAATATATACACACACGTGTATAACCTATATATAAATATATGCATGTGTAGATGTAACGTTTACTTAAGAGTACAGATAAGCTTTGAGTTGGAAAATAAATGCGTGCATCATCTTGGGTCTGCGCACATAAGAAAGGACGTTAAGTACTTCAACATCGAAGGGCTTGTTTCTTATATGTAAAATAAACGTTCAACTGATTAGGTTGATTAAAGGATAAGGTGGGAAAGGAAGGATCTGCGTAGATGATTTTTAATTGAAATTTTTATTTATTTGGCGTACGAATCTGAGATTGAAATTTTGGTAATTTTTTTTATATTTTATTCATAAATGCGTATAATGAATATTGATAATTTGTTAAATATGTAAATTACATCGAAATTATTCGATAACAAAATCATCATTATGTAAAATATAGATAAGGTATGCAATATGATTTTGACTAAATTAGTTCAAAATTCAATATGAGCATGATCATACAATACATTATGATTTTTAATGTAATAATTGTTAATCATGAAACTAAATTAATAAAAACGATTCCTAATTTGAAATATTGTAATATGGAATAAAAAAATATCTATAATCGAAGAACATTATTAGAGCGAAGAAGTCTGAAGAAAAGATTAAACTTTATTCTATATTGAAGTAGAAAATCCTCGAGTATAGCCAGACGAGCATTCAATAGTAACTTGTAGTATTAGTAGGTCGTATAATATGAAACGTTATATTATTCAATTTGCGATCGATTAGAAATCTTCGTGCATCTTTTATGCCAAATTCGATCAATCATTGATTAGAAAATATAATTTTAACCGTCTATAAATACAAGCGGTTTGAATGAAAATAAAAAAAAAATTATGCTTGATCACTAATTTATTTCCAAATAAAGAGAGCGATAAACTGAAACTTAAGCATACAAAGATGCAATTTTAACGTCTATCGCTTTTTATTTCGAATTACCTTTAGCGTTTTTAGATTTTTCCAACTTATAAAAACTACTGCTACTATCTTTTTTTTATTATACATCTCTTGTGCAGTGAAAAAAAATTCTCGCTCCTCTGGCTTTTCACTTTTTCATTCGCAATTTCCTGGAGGGGTTATACTTTGCATGGTTACCCCCTTCAGAATTCTCGTATTCAATTTTTCGCCGACGAGTCGTCAATTTTTTATCATCGTAACCCTCCCTCTACTGTTACCCCCCCCCCCTCTTTTCTCTCTTTTTCTCTATGCTTTTTCGTTTGTTCGTGCAAAGTCGAGTCTTTGTTTTGCATTAACGCCAAGAGAGCTCGAGAGAGCGAACGATTTGTAAAAGGGGAATTAAAAGTGTTGGATATGTTATTTTAACGATTTTTGGCTTTTTAACTTCAATTTTCTTTGATAAACGTTGAATTCTATTCATTCTTTTGTAGAATTTTATGAAATATTTTGAAATATGAAAATTTTTTTTAAATTCTTTGTTGACTTAAAGTTGTTATATTTTTAAAATGTATTTTGACTTTTGAATGTATTTTAGAATTTTTTTGAACACTTGAAAGAATCGCGTTTTATTTTTACTAAAAAGATGTTTGAGAACAAAATTTTAGTAAAAATTTTAAAAGTTTTTAAAATTAATTCTAATAATTTAATTAGCAACCATGAATAAAGATCAGTTAATTTTATATGAAAAAATTGTTTTTAATGTTTAATAAAAATCGAAAAATTTTTCGAGTATGATATCTAAAATAAATGGAAAATGTAAGTGTACAAGAAAGCGTAAATTCTTCGCGAAAAAAAAAGGGAAAAGTCTTTGAAAGCTCGAGTGTGATTTCGCATGCTTGCCAGAAAATGCAGCGTCGTAAAAATCCTAAATAAAAAAAAAAGGGAAAGAAGAAGTAACACACGGAATTTTTAGTTCAACGTATAAAACAGTACTCAAAAGTCGAGGAGCCTCCTTTTTTTTTCTTCCTTGGTAGGGATAACAGGGACACGAGTTTGAAAGTTGTATAGTTTTTTACGACTGCATATAACATTTAAACTCGATGAGAATTGTTTTGTTTTTTAAGTCTTAACCATTGTTACAAAATACTATAGCTGGAAGATCACATTTACACCTTAGTATGCTATCTATATATTGTAAATGTAAAAGAAAATTTTGTAATAACTGGAATGATTTTGATTTTAAATCTTCAATTTAAACTCGAGTAATAATATAAATTTTAAATCTGAAATTGCTTAGTATTGTTTAAATATGAAAGCAATTGAAATTTAAATAAAAATTAGGATATTAAAAAGTTTATAAATTTAATTTATATTTCATATAAAAATATTTTTGATTTCAATTAAATATTATTACACATAAAATGTACCAAATACATTATATTCTAATAGATAAAAATAATAAAATGTACGTAAAAAATAATATTTATTATGAAATAAGTATAAAAATCCGAAATAATCTAAAGAAAACTGCAATTCGCTCGATCCCCCTTAACACGGCCATAGAATTACAGTTGTCATATTCGACAACTCCTTTTTTCCCCTATTTTTCTCTCGGCTCTCTTCTCTCCCTCGAAGTTTAGAGGGTGCGAACGTACACGCATATAAAAAAAAGGGAAGACTGATAAAACTTTTGCTACGCATGCGCCCTTCAATTTCGAAATGAAAAAAAAGTTAGCAACTCTATAGCTCGGTCCTTCCTTCCTATCTGTCGCGTGCATCAGAATGATTTTCTGTTTTTTTTTTTGTTTTTTTTTCCTGCCAGTAGAGCGAGATTCGAACGACTGATTATTAGAAAGTGATATGGATGGTATGGATTGCAGGGAGTTTTTGTTTGTTTAAGTCGTTAATGTTTTATAGATTTGAACGGATGGCTTTATTTAGAAAGTTTGAGATTTTGTTTAGTTGACTTTTTAGAAATTAACTGAAATGTAAGAGGTTTCTTCGTATTTGTTTGAAAATTCGTAATGTAAAAACAACGCAACATTTATGGATAATAATGTAATCTTTTAATGATATAATATATAAAATATATTTCAAATTTCAAAAAAAAAATTTTTTTCCAATTTTTATTGATTTGATTAATTTACATGAATAACGTGTATACAACCCTAGTCAGAGAAATCAGAATTTTTTTATCACAAATTTCTCTTTAGAATGTAAAAGCAAAGTGTGCCTTGTAATGAAGAAAAAGAGAATTCTAAAATTGTCACAGTCTTTAGTTTCTCCCAAGTTTTCAGTCTTTTGGAATAATTAATTAATTCCGAAACAATTGATTAATATATTTTTAGACTTTGCTAAGAATACTGACAAAGTTCAAAGTCGAAGCGCTATAGCGCACTTTCAATCTTTTATTAACTAAAAAGTTAGTGTTGAAAATAATCAGTTATGCATAAACATAAGCCTGTGCTCGAATATTGTTTTAGCTTTGCTAAGCAAATATTTGTTTAGTGTTTCGAATGAGAATTTTCAAAGCTTTAAATTAGATAAATTAGGTTTTTGGAATTCTGATGAATAACGTCTGACCATTTTTGGATTTATCTCCTTAAAACTTCTGTATTTGTATGTAATTGAATTTCGAAAAATGAATATCTAAAAATAGAATAATAATTTTGAGAAATTTGAAAAATTATGAATAACGAGCACACTACGTAAAGGTCATGAACAATTCTTTGTAATTAATGAACTATTATAATATTAAAATCAAAAAATTTTCTAAACGCAAAAAGTGCTCAAACAAATATTAGAGCATAAAAATTAAAAACATTTTCTCCGCTTTTTTTTCCAGTATCTCTTTTGTTATGTATATGTGTTCTTGTTGGGTATTTGCCCAAGAGAGTAACACATTTACAGACTAGTTTTCAGGTCGATTAGTTTGGGAAATCGTTGCGCGAACTGTCATATAATGTACTTTTTACATGAGTTAAAGAACGATTACAATGAGACATTTTATTGTTCTCTTTTGTGCCTCGTTCGAAAATCATCGTTTACGTGTAATTGCTGAATTTGTAAGGATAGATTTTTTTAAATTCCAACGTAGTAATTAGTGATTCACGAAATTCCAATAAATTTTTTTATACTTACTTTTTTTAAATTTGTAATCAAATTGATGAATTAAAAATTATTGAAACTTTATTTTTATTTATAATTTTTAAAATCATACATTTATATTAGAAGTGACTTGTGAGCTATCATTAATAATCCAGTATTAAAAAAAATTATATAGAAGAGTATGGGCATCTTAATTTGATTAATGATTTATAATATATAAAAAAAGTATCTATCAAAAGAATAAAAATTCCATTAGTAACCAATTTTTTTTAATAAGTTATAATGAAATTTGAATTTTCTGCACTTAGGGTTTAAAATATAAAGGATCAAAGGAATCAGATAATGGAAAAGATAAAAAAAAAGAACAAGTTATAAGATATAATTTATTTTGCACGACACGAAACTAACATTGTTTTCTTTTTTAAATTTCTCTTATAATCTTTTAGTAGCAACGACGTCAAGCCGAGCCCCATTTACATCATCTTTTAATTAAATATTCTTTTCGCTTTCTTAAAATAGCGTGTATCTCTTTAAATAGTTTATATATGGCAATCGCATTTCTTCCTTAAAAATTTTTCAAAATTAAATCTCATAAATTAATCAAATTTACAATTAACTTTTGACACCTTAAAGTCAAGCGTTTGAATAAAATACTGAACTTTTTTTTCGTCTAACTTTAAGAGCAAAAATTTTTTGCAATTTTGAAAAATTTTTGCTTTTTTTTTTCAAGCCGTACATCATAAAATAAAAATGCTCTAGAAAAATCATTGTTTGAATTTTTTTCAAAACGTTAATCCTTTAAAAGTGATTTATTCGCTCGAAGCATATTTATTGTGTAATTACGAGAATCGAAATTGAAACGTCGTTCTGAAAAATTTTGCGGACAACAGTATACGGGACAGTAAGATAATAATCAACGGCGTTTCACGTGCGAATATTCGTTGCGCACGAATGAACGACGTGGTTTTGCGGAAATTGAATTGAAAAATATATATACGCCTGTATATATACGTATATTTGTGTGTGTATTGGTTGTGTACTGTATATATCTATATAACAACTGCACACGCGATATCGATTCTTCTCGCATCTTTTCTCTTTATTTTTTTTATATATTTCTGTTTTTTTTTCACTAAATGCTGTATGTAAGTCTACTTATCCATTTGACGCGTGCACTAGTGTGTGTACTTTATAGCTGTATTTTAAGAGTTATGTCGCTTTTATTAGATTGTTATGAGTAAATTTTGAGGAAACATTTCGCAACAGTCAAATATTGATTCATATGATGTTGATATTGATATTCAATGAGTTTTATAAAAAAAAAGTTATACTTTAATATCGTGTACTTTTTTTTACAGGAACATGCACAATAATTTTTTTATTGATATTTTACATACATTATACTATTTTATAAATTTTAACAACAATTTTATTTCCTTTGAAACATTAGGATTATGGTAAAATTTATTTTTATACAGTATTCATTAGCTCATTTAAATACTTCTTAAACTGTTAGTTTTGTCTAGAAGATTAAATATTTTATTGGTAATACTATATGCAATTCTATAAATAAAATTTATAAAAATAATTTACATGATCTGTCAGCAAACATTTCCTCTATTAATTAAAAGTGTTCATTTGCATAAAATTTACAATCTTTACAATAATTAATCAACATTTTATTTATTATTGTATTTCTTATATTAACAGCATAATTTGTTATTTCGCGTTCTAAATTTGAATTAAGAATTACGCAGCATTATTTTGTAACAAGTTTTTCTTTTTCAAAAAGTTCTGGGGTATTTTGTACTAATTCTGCATCTTTTTTTCTTCTTCTGGGCTTTCCGTTCGATTTCTTCGCGTCGCGGTATATAGAGTAACGCTTTTCTTTTTATCACTATTTGTCTTCGTTTGTATTCACGAATGGACTTGCGAGCTTGCACATTCTCTAGTATACGGTATAGGAAAAAAAAAATAACACATTAAACACAGTATTCGTCTAAATTCGAAATTTACGAGCTTCTGCTCTCTCCTCTCCCTCTTTTTCTCACATTTTTTTCTAATAGGGAATTTTATTTTTTGTGCTTAGAAATTTAGTTTTACACGTAAAACTAACTTTAGTAGTTAAAGTGTAGGATAAAAAATTCTGTTAACACTTTTTCAAAAAAGAAAGTTTATTTATAAATTTTGACATTTTTATTTATTTATAAATTTTTCATAACATCTTTTTCATCAATTAGTTATATACTGTTTTCATTAAAATTATAGTCGCAATAACTAAAAAATTATTAGTAAAAAAAATTTCAGAAAAAGAGCAAGAGAAGAAAGACGCAAATTAACTCATGGCAAGATCAGCTTGCATTTAATTTTACAAACTCACAATAATTGACAATCAATGAAAAAAAAACAAACAATACCAGCACAGCTTTGATCATTTCATTCTAATTTTTAAGAAAAATTACTGGCGATCAGCGACAACAGTCAGCTCCTTTTGACATTTTTTAAACTTGTGTTGTCCTAGGTTCAACCTGAGATTAATTTATATGGATGCCTTTGTTTCGCTTTTGATCGCATTTAATTAGCCGACTTTCTGAGGTAGACAAGTATATATTTTTTTCTCCAGATAGCCTTTAATAGCCTCGAAGCGACTGAAAAACGCTAAAGGGGAGGGTTTACGACATCATTTTCTTTTTTTCCTTTTTTAGGTATACGAAGCATACCGAATTTTTTTTGTTTCGTTATGAGTTGCTTCGCATTATTTAGAAGTTAAATCCTTCGAGGGCTGCTAATTTGCAGGGTCATACGCACTAATTTTTATTCATCTATTTATCTTTAGTTTAAGGATAGTGCAAAAGTCAGATTTTACCGATTGATAAACTTTTTAAAAACAATTGCTAACATTTACATATTTTAATGTTTATTATTAATAAGTGTAAAGATATACACCTTATGTAAATCTACAATCTCTTTCAAAAATTTAACATCTTTATAAACATTGTTATACATTTCATGAATAATTATTTATTTTTAACTATTTTGAACCATCATTTAAAATTTATAAAATTGGAAATAAATTTTTATTTTCAAACATTACAATAAAATCTTTACTAGTATAAAGACTATATTGACCGTCTATTATTAAAACATTGACATAAGTCTATTTTATATAAAATATCTTTCGATTAATAAAAGCCAACTTTCTTTTTTCCTTAAACTTTACAATAAACCTTACAACAATACCTAATTGTTTTATTTGTTAATAAAAATACACAATGTGTTAGTCACGCTTGAAAATACGCATACAAAGTATATTTATCATTATCATTGTTTGGCGTATCCTCGAAGGATAGATGGGCACACATTTAATTCGTTTAAGAATATCACTTCACCCATGACATGTCAATGAATTCAAAAATTCACAAAAATTCTTTTTCTATTTATCTCGTTGCAACATTTAATTTTTTGTTAATGTAAATGAAAGCAGTGCAGGATCATGATTTTTGTTTCATTATTTTAATTTGAGCTAAAAGTAGTTTGTTATATTATGATTTAAAATTGATTTACGGCGATTTGTTGCAATATCAACATGCGGGTGAAGATAACCAGCTTCCTCGTTAATCCCACATTACGAAAGCAACAAAAATCTTTTACATAGCGTTCCTACTTATCAGTGATAGTGCAAAAAAAAAAAAATAATTTCATTTAAACATTTAACGACAACATACAGAAAAGTGTACGTGCTAAGTCGTTATCGTTAAGATTCATGATTTTTTTCCTATTCACTTACACGTATATTAAGACTAATTTTATTCAGCTCTCAGGCGGAGTTATCTTATTTTTTTTAATCTTCTTTGCAAAAAAACGAACGAATGTAACGTTTAAATCAAAGAAAAGAGAGATAGAGAGAGACAGAGTAAAAACGGAATACTGCCTAGGAAACAAAAATTACATCGCTTTAGAGGGAGAAGTTCATTTAGACGAGAGGCGCATCGTTATCCTTGTCCATTTCCTCGACCGTAATGTAGAGACCCTCTTCTTCGTAAGTCGACTCGTGCTTCGCCAGAACTTTGAGTAGCGGACGCAATTTCATCCACCACTGGTAGGTGGGAATTCTATGCCTGTAAAAGAAAAAATTTTTTTATATTCTTTATTATTATTTTGAAATAAAAAATATATTTTTTATTTGTTTCACTTATGGATTATATTCTAATTTTAGATATGCAACGTATACTTGTGTTAATGTAAATGGAACAAAATGCTGTGATTTTGGATGGCTGCCAAATGTTTGGAAGTAAATTTTTTGTTGGTAGAAAAAGATTTAAAAAATATCTTAGTTTCATAGTTTTGAATATGAATATGAAAGTAAACGACATAGAAAAGTAAACTTTTTTAATAAAAAAGTTAGTTTTTAAAGCTTTGGAAATTAAAAAAAAATACATTTTAATAATGAAAGTAATTTTCCTTAATTATTTGATTATAATAAAATGAACTCATTTGTTTTATTTTAATTTATAAATTGTACGCAATGTTTATCAGAGCTAGTGCTTTACAAAATTACTAGTCTTTATTTAGTTTACTTCGACACTTGATCTATTTTAGTCTGTAACTTCGTTTAATTTGATGCTCTTCAAAATAACGATGTGAGCTGGTCTGTGGCTCAGTCGGTAGAGCGTTGGGTTCGTAATCTCGAGGTTTTCGAGTTCGAATCCCGCTCTCGGCTGAATCATACAAGCACCACTGTACGTTACATGAGCTTTGTTCACAAACGCACTTATGAGCTCCGTCGCTGATTAGCAACGCAAAAATAGCATAGCATAAATATAGCGACGAAAAAAAAAATTTATAATTTCCTATGTAACAAATCTTTAGTAATTTTTTAAATTTCTTGTATTATGTAAATTAATTTCTTAACACCAAAAATTAAATTAAGCAAAATTAAGAAAATAATGCAAAATTTTGCCCAGAAAAATTTTAATTCCGAGCAATAAATAATAATAAAAAATTTTTTTTTATATTCTATTAAAATAAATTAGAATATAGAAATCATGCGCATTTTTATTGTAAAATATTTATAACCTTTGAAACTGATACTATTATTATACTACTGTAAATAAGTCTAAAAAAAGTAAGAAAAAAACTTACTCGAACTCGGTGCCACTAATAAGATCGTTGAACGGTGTATATCTATATTGACGTCTCACAATACCCAACATAACGGCGCTATCGGGGGTATTTGATACCGTTGTTCCATCTGGCAAAGTATCTTTTTTAAGCTTTTCCGTAAACCATTCAACAGCTTTTGCCCCCATCTTTGTACCTATGAGTTTAAGAATTTATGAAATCACATGAATAAATAAAGTGTTACAAATGAGTATATCAGCATCAGTATTAACTATTAAGAAAAAATAAGATTTCATTTACCTAAATTACGATCAAAAGGTGTAGGCGAACCACCCTGTTGCATGTGACCAATGATATTCATTCTGCAACTGAACAGACCTTTACCTTCTTCGCTAAACAGTCTTTGCATGAATTCTGTATTGTAATTTGAGTTAGCGCTCTCGTTACGTAAAATTAGACCACGTTGTACACCTTCCGACATCTTTGCGGCCATGGCAATAATATCTTGATTGAGATCTTTAATGTTGAATTTCTCTTCGAAAATATAGGCAGCATCAGCACCACCAGCTAGACCAGCTAGAGTAGCAAGGTAACCGCAGAAACCACCCATGGTTTCAATAATGAAGACACGGCGTTTGGTACCTTGTGCCGACTGTCTGATACGGTCACAAATCTATTGATCGAATATGATTATTAAACTTTAATATTTTAATCATGGCGAAGTAATTTACATTTTAACTCATATTCGTAAATAACTAACCTCTGTAATTTCATTAAGAGCCGTATCGCAACCTAAAGAGAATTCAGTTCCTGGTACGTTGTTACTAATAGTGGCAGGAATCATGGCAATAGGTATGCGGAACTCAGGGAACTGATCTCTGGCGGTACAAAAACTGAGGCCAGTTTGGAACCCCTTAAAATAAAATACACGTTATTATATAATAGTAACGAAAATATGAATATATATGTTGCTTCATTCATATAAAAATTGTTTAGTTTATCCAGTATTGCTTACTTCAAAGCCACCAATGATAAGAAGAGCCTGGATTCCAAACTCTTTTAATTTTTGCGCAATTTGAGGTAACTGATCATCTTTTGGTGGGGCACGTTTAGTACCTAAGTAAGCACCACCCTGGGCAACCCAACCGGTTACCGATGGCCAATCCATAAGTTTCAATTTGCCTGTCGCCAGACCCAGTACACCGTCCATAATACCATAAACCTAAAAAGATTATTTGTAGTAAACTTTGTTTTTTTTTGTTTTCAACATTCTATTTATTAAATTACATACCTTGTCTCCGCGGTAGATGCAGTTTCTTACAAATGAACGTACTGCAGCGTTCATACCGCACGACGGCGAACCAACGTGCATAACAGCTAATGTGTAGTGATCCTGTAACAAGAATGTATTTATAAATTTTTAAAATGTTGCGAATATTTTCAAAATACTAATAAAGGCAGCGTGCATACGTAGTTGCGAAATCTAGATTAAAAAAAATTTATTATATAACAAGAGATATTAGAAATAAAAATTCAGAGTTTTTCTAATACAAATGAACCAATTTAATTTTTTTTAAACATATGTTTATGCATGAAAAACTTTAGAAATATTAATAATTTCTCTTTGCGTTGTTCTAAATAGTAATTTCATAAGCATAATTATAAATTTATCTAAAAACTTTTTCTAAAATATTCTTATTTTACTTTTATATATATATATATATATATATATATATATATATATATATATATATATATATATATATATATGTATATACAGTTTTTAAATGTTTACTATTAGTGATTGGTAATAATAACATTGAATGAACTAAATACAATAGATATTTAGTAAATGAAATAATTACGATTTTATATGCATTTTTAACATGAAAAGGAAAACATTCAAGGACTGTACATAAATATCTTAGTATTTATTTATTGGGTTCAGTTGTACTAAAGCTACCCTTTATCACAGTAAAAAATGATTCGGTAGAACGAAGATTATTAATGACTTAAAAAAAAAATATTAACGTTGAAAACATAACATGAGCGTCCTGAAGCTCTATCGCCAATGGTAATTTAAATGGTCGAATACAGTTTTATCTGTTTAAACGAGACATTATGTAGATTATTTAACTATGAAATTTTTTGATGAACAAACATACATCTAAGTTATAACACAAACATTTCATTTTTCAAACTACCAATGATAAATTTGATATTTTGATGACTTACTTGTCCACACATTGTGTATTGCTATTGTGGAAAGGGAACAAAAAAACAATTATTAGTGAGGGAATTCATTGAGTCTTCTTTGCTGAGGGTAGGGTGCATTAAAATTTTATAAAAACGGGAAGATATTAAAAGTGTATTATTTCAAACAAAATTCAAGAAATTATTATTTTACCTTCATCAATTGTGGATGAGCTCCATCCTGTATTAATATTAAATAAAATACGTGTTTATGTATTATTTTGACATCACAATCAACTCGTTTTGTAAAAACATATTAGTAGTATTTAATTACAGGTTTGACACAAAGTTTATTAATATAAAGGGGAACATTCAGTTTAAAAATATGTTTTATACGTACAATACTATACAATATTTTACAATACAATGATTTTTCATATGAGCTTTGATATCAAATTTGTAATTAGAATACTAAATGACAATGAAATGAAACCCACCTTATTTAAATCGCTTTCAGCAGGAGCCTTCAAACGTGTCAACATTTTGTAGGTTTCCAAATTTCGAACGAAACCTCTGTAAAAAAATATATTATTATTTTAAAAACATTTATTAACATGATTTTTATTTAAAAAAATAAATTCCATGATTCCTTACTTTCCACGAAGCTTTACAGCAAGATCCCAATTTTTATCAGCCATAGCTTGAGCTACAGCTTTTGTACGACGTACACATTCCATCAAAGGTAATCGAACAGCTTGATTACCGTCCAAAGTAACAACGCAAGCTTCAGTTTCAGGTGTAGCTTCGACCAATGCCATCACAGCTTCAGCACCCATACGACAACCCTAAAAGATCATCGATAATTTTAAAACATCAAATATAGTGAAAGATTAATGCTCACTGTGATTCTTGATGATGATAAATTAATACTAATACAAAGTTGGAAATTGAGAATAATATTGAATTTAAGTAACACGACATTTTTTACTTACCCTTTGGCATTTATTCTTAAAAAAAAGGATATATTTGAAGTATCCAAAACGTCGCTTTAAGAAATGCAAATTTACTCAATCTCCAAGTTTGTATTAGCGTTAATTTTTATGAATTTTTAAAATAACTAAATTAATGTAAAGAAAAAATGCATATTCTAACATTTAAATATTACTCACAAGTACACGATCGAAAGCTGATGGATTACCACCACGCTGTACGTGACCCAATACAGTGATCCTCGTATCCTGCTGAAGCTTTGCAACAACAACTTCACGTACTTTTTCAGCTGTGATAGGATCTCCATTCCTATCGACAGCACCTTCGGCTACAATGATGATGTTCAAACGTTGACCAGTCAGACGTTCCTGTATTCAATAATTATTATGAGTTACGAAAATTGAATAAAATTCAAATTCATTGTGCTTATTACAATCTAGAGAAGCACGTTTATTTAAAAGATAGGGTACAAAAAGATTGTAAAATAGAAAAATAAAGAGCAGACATTCAGTTTGCTATCAGACATGGGCAGTGTGGCAAAATAGATTCTGACAAAATATCAGTTTCGATATTCTTTTCTCAAGTTGTCTCCATACTTACTTAAAATAATGAGTTCATAATCTTAGTTTTGTAAGTCAATATATATTTAAACTTACGGGTAAGATATAACAACTGGTAGCAAGATGGACTAAAAAGAACATCCCTGAACTACTAATACAGTCAATTAATTTGCCCATGACTGATGTTTCGTTTAAGCCGTCAATATCATCAAGATACATAAAAATTCAAGCATTTGGGATTAAAATTACAACAATCATTAAATAAAATTATCATATATACAAGCAATATTTGAATTAAGAAGCAATATTAAGAAGCATATTTGACCTACACTTATACAAATGTAGTATTATTTTTTTTTCACTTTTATTTTTTTTTATACAAAGAAATGACGTTAAATGAAGAATGTGAAGGAGTTAAAGAAACTTGAAGGATGAAAAGATAGATATTAAGAGAAAAAAAATGGAAAAAAAAAAATTTTTTTTTGTTTCTTTTAGATGCGATTTGTTTTTGGTAGCGAACCTGAATTAATTTTTTGCAGAGCTTGTTCGGCCAATCCTGCTCCGGCGGCCATTCTGGGATGAAGACATAGTCGGCTTCGCTACACATAGCTGCCACCAGAGCCAGATAGCTGTAACGTATATAAGACCCAGCTGAATATGAAAGCGCGCCAATTCCTACTTTCATTTATTTATTTGTTTATTTTAATCTATTTTCATGTACTGGTTTTTTTAAATTCTGGATGTAAACTCCGATCACCAAGTCAAAAGTGGTAAAAACAATAAGTTACAAAAAATATAGGAAAAGTTATATAGGTACTCTCAAAAAAATTCTTCAATACTTGCTGGGATAGGGTCAAATCTGCGGGTCGCGGATTTCAATAAATATTCTTTCATATAGAATAGTATTTAATATTAAACGTTTAAAGATGTTTTCTGATTTATAACAATCACAAAAGTGGTAATAAAAAATTTCTTTTATCTTAAAATAAAGACCAAAGTATCAGAAAATGCAGTAATACCGAAAAGTGTCAAAATGAATTGGTGTAAATGAAAATAGAATTATCACGGAAAAAAAGTCGATTAAAGTTTAAATTTTTCGTCTTCATTTATAGCTTACATTTTACCGATAAAACGCACATTTTTAAAATAAGGTTCATTTTCGAAGTATAAAACAAAAATTATTATTTTGACCATTTTAAAATAGCAGAAAACAAATTGTAACATTTTAAAAATTCAAATTCGCGTATGGTAATCTCCAAAAATAGTATTTAACTGAATTGTTATAATTAAAACATCTAATCAATATAAAAATAGAGTAAAGTATTTCGAATTAAAACAAAACAGATGCTCTTTGTTATTCCAAGTAAGAAAAAATTAAATAGCTTAGCAGCTACTATACTTGCTTACTCTTTATAAATACTGATAAGGACGTTCAACCTCCAAAATATTCAGGACAAATAAAAGCTAAAAAGAGATTGTGCTAGCCAGACAAACAAACTAATTTATTTATTATAATTATATTCATATTACTGTCTAGCAAATATAATTTCTAGCAAATATAGAAATTCGCGCGATTTCGTAATGTGATCGAAAGGAATTTCCTGACTGCTTCATAAGACAGGATGATGAAATAACAAAATAAAAACTGAATCATGATAACTAAAAAAAGGATTAAAATATAATTGTGATAAGTGATACGAATATTTTGATATATTTTTTCGCTTATTTTTTTTTTTTTTTTTTATCAATTTTTGATAGTTATTAAAAAAAAAAGGCACTCGTGTTGACAATCATTGCTTATTCTACTCTATATACACAACACAAAGATTAAGTTAAATTTTCAATCAATAACAGAAAACGCAAATAAAAAAAAATGATTTTTTATTACTGGAAAAAAGTTTATCTGTATTTCAATACTATTTAAGCAATTATTTTATTAAAAACTTGAATAATTTAAGATCATAGAAAAAACTTTTTTCCTGAATTTGATATTATAAAAAAAAATTAATAAATTTAAAGTTAGTGTACATTTAGAAAGAAACACAATGACAGCACGAGGGGTATTTAAATAACACGCTTAAATTCCGATATAGGAATAAAAGAGGGTAGGTGGTAAATATAGTGAACATATACATAAAAACTAAAAATAATAAAAAAAAGGGATATAAAAATAAAATAAAAATTATCAATGAAGACATGCCTGCTCCAACTTTTTGCAAAGTTTCTCAGGCCAATCAACAGGAGGTGGACATTCCGGGAAGAATACGTAGTCAGCCTCTGCGGCTAATGCACCAACAATCGCCAGGTACCTGTATATTTAATATACCCCCCATGAAATAATACCTTTGCTTTTAAATTATTCTTTCAATTTTCTTATCACGTATTTTTTTTTCTCTAACTTTACCCATATTCATAACTCATAAATAAAAAAAACTTAAAAGGGAATTTGTGTCATGATAAAGTATTTGTACTGTACATACGTAGTTTACTTACACAATGTGTTGATCAAACAGACAAGAAGTTCAGATATACAAAACTGATTTTCCAAAAAGTAAATTTGAAAACTTACTTTTCATTGATATATTTAAAATTTCCAATAAAAAAGAATATTTTAAATTATCTAGAATATTATTTCTTTAATAAAATTGTGTTATTCAAAACTGTTTCAGAAGTAAAAATAAAAAACTAAATACCGAAAAAACAAATTATAAAGAAAACAAGTTTCATATGATAATTAAAGAATTACCATAATGATTGACTACTAATAGTCCAAAGGTCGATACAAATTACATTCGTGAATAAATTAGTTTCTCATAATAGAATTATACAGGTCGATCGTAATAAAATTTTAATTATAAACTTTATGTAATAAAAAAAACAAACAAATTCTTGTGTGTTTAATAAAAAAATAGAAATAAAGAAATATCGCAGTCACTTTACGTAACGGACATGTATACGTATATTGTCTGTATGTGAATACAGTACATCGGTACATACGCGTATTTGCATATGATTTAAGCTAATCATAGATACTTTACATCAATTGTTTCTTACCCGCAATGACGACCCATGACTTCCATAATGAATGTACGTTGATGTGAATAAGCAGTACTGACGATCGCGTCAATGCTCTCAATGATACGATGTAAAGCTGTATCAGTACCAATGGTCATGTCTGTACCGCAGAAATCATTGTCGATTGAGCCGACCAAACCGACAATGTGGAGGTGAGCAAATTTGTCGCTCTGCTCTTGTGTGATTGCACCTAATGAATATAAAATTCATTAGAAAGTAGAATTAAAGGTAATTCAAAGTTTTTTACTATAGAAATCAATCATAGTGACTTACTTATTCAGTATTATTAATTTTAATTTATTGACTGTGATATCGATTTTACGTGCAATATTTATGTGAATTTTTATGTAATATATTGTACATTGTATTACAGAATAAAAAATATTTTTTTATCTAATTATAAAAGAAGATTTCAAAATGTAATATTTATAATAAATATAAGTTTTATTAATTAAAATATAAATCAAATAAGATCATTTAATAAAAGATTTTTTATGAACGTTTTTCTTTTAATTTAATTGAAATTTTATTTCTTTTTTAATAACATTAAAGTTTATGTATAAATTATATACTTTCATATTTTTCTATTTTTATTAAAATAAAATAAAATTATACAGTTGCTTTTCAAAAATTAATTTAAAAATTCATTATAGTAAAATAATTATTATATCATTTAAATATTGTCAGAATATGAACAAATTTACTATTGCAAATGTCAGCAAATATTGTTATCGAAGAAAATTGACTGATAGTCCAGAATCTCTTTGAAACTTCACATTTTTTTTCAACTCATCATTACGATTAATTTTTTTAAATTCTCTTCCAGCAAGTGTTAATGATAATTTTACTTATTAAACTTAATTTTATTTACCATCTTTGACTAATTCCTTCAAAAGATCGGACCATTCTTCTCTGAAAAGATTGGCACCAGTAAGCGAACCGTCACCTCCGATGACAACCAAGTTAGATATACCTCGTGAAATAAGATTCTTGGCTGCTCTTTTCCTGCCTTCACGTTCTCGGAATTCTTTGCAACGAGCTGAACCAATGACGGTACCACCCTGTAGGAAAAAAACGCATTATTCTATTGGCTAGCTAAAGATTTAATATCAACAATAAGGCTTTGTTAACAATAAGATCCAGGAAGTAACACGATACTAATATTGATTTGGAATGCATTACCAAAGAAACTTTTCAACCAGTAGCATTAAAGTTTCTTGATAAAATGTCTATTCTAGATTAATTCACTTATTTTTTTTATTAATACAATATTAAATTATAAAAATTTTTTTGAAAAGAGCAGGAAATATTAAACTAAATATTAAACGAAAAATAGAATTTTTGAGTCGAATGATATCACTTGCTTGATTATGTCATAGAAGTTATGTCAATATATTTATCATGAAGTAAACGATATCTTGAAGTGTAATTTTTAAAGTAAACAATCTTCATAAGTTTTTTATTTGAAAACATAAAGTTTAAATTGAAGTTGTTATTCAATTCTTAGAAAATGAAAAAAACCTTACTCGATGAATGATGCAAGATACTGACGACCAATTAGCTTCAACAATATTGTCACCACCATCTACCATTCCTTGGTAACCTTCTCTAATGAAGAAAACTTTGCATCCTAAATAAATGCCCATACGAACTACAGCTCGGACTGCTGCATTCATACCTGTAAAATATTGCATAATATTTAGATGGAAGAAAATATTAAAAAATCCTCTTTTTTCTTTCATAATTCACTGATATTTGTAAACTGTTTTCTTGCTTTCAATTTTATTTATAACTTGAATCACAAAAATAGAAATCATAAATATGTCTTTTTGTTCTCAAATTTTACTTTTTAGAATATTTAAAATAAAAATAAAAATTTGATTTCAAATAGATTTAATTTATTATTATTATTATTCATGATTACAACATTTTATAGTACAAATAATCAAATATTCATAAAAGTGACAATATTTAATTATTCAATAACATCATAAAATATTGAATAATTTCTTTATGTGAAAATATATTATTATAAACTTTTTATTTTAATTACATCATTAACATAAAATAAAATTTTTATTTTAAAATCAATTTGTATTACGTATAAGATTTTATTTTTGGAACAAAAACTATCTGTTCAAAGTTAATACGTACAAAATAACAAAAACCAAAAATAATATTGTTATGTAAAATTTCAAAAATAATTATACTTCATAGTATACATTATGTGATTTTCAATAAAAATACATAATAAATAAAAAAAAATACAAACCCTGTGAATCACCACCGCTGGTGAAAACAGCAAGGCCCTTGCCCCTATGACTGCCAGGTTTAATAAACCTGTGTGCCACTTGTTCTTCATCCATGATTGCTTTACCAGTTGTTCACTGAGACGTATAAGTTAAAAGATCTGCAAAAAAAGCAAAAAAAGCACGTTTCTAATACATGTTATGCATATATACATATCACTTTCAGTTTCATCTAACACAACATTCAATGTCAAGGTCTTCCTTATAAGAAAGTGGGTCGAGGTGTAGGTAAAAGAACACAAGTTTTTCACTGTTTCTTTTGATAATGATCGAATGCACCTGCGACAATGACAACATACAAAACTATCAACCAAGAGCCAAAGAAGAAGAATTTAAAAAACACAGGCTGCTTTCACTAAAAATAAGTTCAAAGCAATTATGTTTAAACATGTTACATTCTCCTTTCACAACCAATAACACTTCACTCATTCAAATAAATAAAACAAAGATAAGATCAAATAAATTGACAGAAATATAAGGTAAAGTCCAAAGTTCTGATAACATCATTCAATTGGAATGAGTTAATATATAAAATCAAAGTAATAATCGACGACGAATTTAACAAGTTTAGAAGGTCAAGTTGATGACAACGATTGTTAACGAGAACACCAATATTAAAAGCACTCACCAAAAAAATATTTAACGTCGATAAAACGTATTTAAAAATATAAAAAAGGGTTGTCAAGGATGTCACCGAGAGTCGATCACCAATTAACACTTCCCAACAACACGTTTTAATATCTTATACTGTTAGTTTGAAGGTGACCTTTAAAGCCGGGCCCCTAGTTACTATTATATATCGTCGTCTCCGCCTGCGCGGCTCGAGTTTGCTAAACTGACGAAGGCGCGCGCCGCTCTAAGTGCTTTTTCTCTTCTGGCCTTCTGGCACTCTATTCTAGCAGACGATAATATACAATACGTATATATATACATATCATAGAAGCGGTGGTGGATATGTTTTTTTCAACGCGCAAGCGCAATTTCACGGTTATATTTTATGTACCCGCGGAGGTATATTTCTGGCGATGGAAGAATTAAAATATATATGAATACGTGTGAATACATATGCTTGCATAGACTTTTTTTTTTTTTTTAAATAAAGTTGTTCGAAATTTTTTATAACAGAGGGACCGAGAGAGTTTTTTTTTAGCGAGTATTTATTAAAGGTTATTTTTAATGAAGTTCAGTTTTAAATTTCCAGGGCTAATGCAGGCGCTTGCAGAAGACAAATTGTTACGTCATATTAGTTTATATTTAAAAATTTTTTATTACTTTTATGACTTAAAACAATGTTGATGCTTTATTAAGGCAATATATTTTAAATTATAAAATTAATGTAGATTGAATTTTTTCAATTCTTACGTAATACATTTATTGACTTTCGCTGTATTACACCATATAGAAATTTTCTTTCGTTCAAAGAAGAAATTGTTTATTTACCTACCATTCAAGTTAATAATATTAATGCATTCATAATTTTCTGTCAGTTCTATTATTTTTAAGAAAATTGTATTTTTTAAAATTACTTTCATAAAGTTAAAACAGAAACGTACTTATTTTTAAAATTGCATAATGCTCTCGAATTGAGCCGGTAAAAGGGTTCCGTTAACTTTCAGGATATGCATATGAGTCATTTAAAGTATACGTTTAGGTCATCACGTATATCTATATAGAAATAGCATGACTTTGCAATACCATAAAATTTAAAGAAATTAATAATTTTCCTTGAATTTAAAATAGTTTTGAAATGAAATTTCAAATTAAAAATTTTAAAGCTTAAAAAAAGTAGTTTCTCTGATGAAAAATTAATCATTAAAAAAGTAATATGCTGCTTTATTTTTTATTTAAGAGTTTTATTTTAAAAATTTATTTTATTTAGATTTTACAGCATTTTTTGTATAAAATGTAATACTTTTTATTTTCAATAAAAACAATACTACTTGTTAAATTTTACGTTATATGATGTCACATAAGAATTGATTTACCTTGCTTCTAGTAACTGTAAACTGTCGTTACCTACCTATTATAGATACATGCTTGAAGAATCAGACAGGTAATTCCGTTTTGATTTTACAAAACTGCTGCTGTAAAACTTTTTATTGAACGAAAGGCAATAAAATTTTTAATTCATTAATTAGTTTTTAGATTCTAGATGTTAATTAAAACCATTTTTGTCTTATATATAATAAAATAAAATAAAAGAAATTAATTATCATTTGTTAAAAGATTGGAACAGAAAACTTTTGTTAAAATGCTAAATAAAAGTAAATTTTTAATTTAATGAACATATTCCAGTAGAAATAATGTTTGCTCAAACAAATAATATTAATTTAATATGCACTTGTTAACATTCATAGTCTATAATTTTAAAAATGTGACTATTCAATTTGTTCATTGAAAAGTAGCTAATGAAAAGTCTGTCAAGAATTTCATAAAAGAGTTGACGATGAATACCAGTCCGTAAGAGTTCCGTGAATAAATTCCAGCCAATTCTGATGTAAAGCTGCGGTAACGGCTTTCACTTCATTCCATCCGTTGATTTTTCCGATAGAAAATCTGAACTTATACTTACCTCCTCATTCAAGTTCGAAAATTAAATTGAACAAACAAAAAAGTTATGATTTTTGACTTGTTGCAATTGAAATTATGAATTTAAACTAATATTTACAACAAAAGGATTTCATGCACGTATTTTAATGCACAAAAAAAAATTAGAAAAGCATCACGTTATAAGTAATAATTTATTTTTTTAAAGACTCTAATCTATCGTAATATATACCAGTATTCTCGAAAATTAAAATTTTTTTTAATCGTATACGAAGCACATTATTTTCATTTATTTCTTTTTTTTATAAAGATGATCTTAGGAACTTTTTTTTTTATAATAGTTTTAAAAAGACGAAAAATAACGATGAAAAATGCTCAAAACTAAAACTCTCTATGTACTTTTAGTGTTTTACCATTTTAAAAATCCATGACCCAAATAATTGGAAAAAACGTTAAAAAATGACAATGAGAGAGCTAGCGGTATATATCATATATATAGCTGATTTTTTTAGACATTTTATCAGAATTTATTATTTCGTGTAAACGTTTATAATAATAATAATAATTATAATTTACAATTACGATGGTTTGACGATGGTTACAAATAGAGAACAACGTAATTTTTTTTTTGTCTTCTTAAAAGGACGCGGGTAAAGCGGTTAAGTGGCCAGTCATTTTTTCCCCAAAATTTGTTTTGCATATCTTTTTGTTTGTTACTTTTTTTAAAATCATTGCCATACTTAAATTTTTTTCTTTGTCCTTTTTGTTAGTTTTTTTTTATTTTAAATTCTAGCCTATGCAGTACTTCTTGGCTTTTATAACATCTAATCTCGTCTGACCATAATAATAAGGAATTATAATTGATTCATGTCTCCCTCTTTGTTAAAAAGTTAATTTTGATTGAAGTTAAAAAAATAAACAAATCAATAGAAATTTTGAATGCATATGAGACCAGAAGGAAAGAATAACTTTATATAACCGAAATCACGCGCGCGGTATTAAGTTCGAATTTATGAAATTTCGAATTTAATACCGAAAGAAAAAAAAAAAAGGTTTAATAAAAAATCACATTCACGCATTTACTAAAATTCATTTCCTTCTCTCTTTTTCTCTGGTTGTCTGTGCGCATCGTTGACAAGGCATCATTTATTTTTAAATTTTCTAATATTCTTTAATTTATTTTTTCTGGTTTGGAGAAAAAATCTATACATTATCTATGTAAGGGAAAAATATGGCGATGGAAGATATATTTACTTAGTTTTTTTTTCTTCTATTTAATGTATGCACGCGATATGAAACGAAAGTCAAAAATAAATTACAAATATTTGTGAATTAGCGCGCGTGTTTTCGGCATATGGATACAAGTGAATGTACGAAAAACAAAAAATAATAATAATAATAATGTAGTATATAAAAAATTGATGCCAAAAAAACAAAAAATAAAAATGAAAAGAAAAATGCTTGTTGTACAGGTAGAAGAAAAAGGAGAGGAGACGAGTGCGGAAGAACTATGAAAGTGAGAGAGAAAGAGATGACACGACATATACTTTTTTTAAAAGTTCCACCCCTTCATGTCGTCGCACTTATAAACAATTACTTTTTTTTTTTTTTTAAAGAGATGAGAGAACACTTGATTCATATATTTATCTATATATATTTTTTTCTTATTTCTTAATCATTAATTCCTTAAATCCTCTGATAAAAGGGGATAAAGTTTTACAAACGTTTCCCGTGTGGCACTCGACGATGCAAAGTAGGCACATTAATTAAATGTTATACAATTTACCAGTCAATTATTTTTTTTTTTTTTTTTTTTTTTAAGATTTTTTTTTTTCACCTACGTACTCGCAAAGTCGATTTAAAGTATACATCGATAACTTTTCCGATTTCAAGTACATCTTTTGGTCTCTTCTTTTCAATACTTTAATTTATTTTATTTTTTATCGTGGGAGACAAAGACACCGATACACCGAGATATATCGATATTACAACGACAGTGAAACGTTTATTCCAAAAGATGCGGAAAAATATTACACAATATAATCAAATTACGATTTATCATTTTCTCTCTCTCTTTCGTAAGTTTTAATAATCCTTGTTACTTTTATTTTTTTTTTAAAGACATTGTCACGCACGCACGCATTCGCAAAAATTGGACAGACATGCACACCACGTGATTATTATTTTTTTTTTTTTAAATTTTTCACATAGAAAAGGTGATCGCCTTTTATGTACATATAAACGAGTATACATGTACGAATACAGCGAACGACGGAAGGTTGTTTATTTTTTTTTTTTTAAATCTTTTTCAACTAATTTTTTTCTGCTTACCCATTTACACGATTTTTTTCTCTTCCCTCGTTTTTCTTTGATTTTTTTCTAGCTTCTCTTTCTCTCTCCCCTTTGCGCGGTACTGGTTAAAGATGAAATTGAAAAAAAAGTATAATTCACGAATATAAAGATCAAGATGAAGTTAGAATTACCCCCCTTTTTTCTTTTTTAATTAATATCAAACGCGTGTACTTTTAAATTTACGTGCGTGCAGATACTCACTGTTTAAAGGAAGTGTGTAATAGCTAGGAATGAGAAATATTTGAATTTAATGATTTGATCCAATTAAATTGTTATGCAATCTGATTATTCTCTTTCTCTCTCTCTCTTTCTCGCATCGGTATATATATATATATATATTTATTATATGTAAATGTGATTGAAGAATTTCAAGCTGAAAAGACACTCAATTTGGTTTTGTTTTTTTTTTGGAATTTTAATCTTCCTTATTTTACTTTGTTACTAAAGTAATTACAAAAGTAATAACGACCGCGAGAATAATAACGACAAAGTAAAAATTACAATCCAAGAGGTTTTTGTTGTATATTCGCTGCCAGGACAATGAAATTGGTTGTTTCAATAATATATAACGTATTTTCCTTAGTTATTTTTTGTTCCTTTTGTTTTTTTTTTTTTTTTTAAAGCGCGTTTCTTCTTGAGCGCGATGGCGCGCGTGTTTGTTGTATGTAAAAATGTTCTTTTTATAATATATATTATTTCTTGCATTATAAATTAACTTTTTTTTTTGCATAAACTAATACGATTTTCCAATATAGAATTAACACTCTTATTTATACGAAGAAAAAGAAAACGAGGTATACAAATCTTGGTTTTGGTTTTCTCGGCTAGACTGTTAATACAAAATTTAGCTTTTTTTTTTAAAGAAATAAAGAAAAATAGAAGAAATAAAATAATTAAAAAATATAATAATAATAATATTAATAATAATAATATAATAATAATAACGGACAAGTAACACAAGGAAAGAAGAAAAACCGAAAAAACATCGAAGAGTGTGGTATGACTTTTTTTTCAATCCGAACGCGAGATCGAGCCGCATGTTACAATACAATATGCATATACAATATAATTAAATGACAATAATTTTTTTTTTCTTGTTAAATAGCTCGAACTTATTACGGTATTTTAAATCCACATGACACGTTGAATTTGCTTTATTTTTTTTATGCCTCTCGCTATTTTCATAAACTGATTCTATCCTCATCGCTCCTTCTGCTCTTCTGTTCTCTACCTTCTTCACATCACTCCACATATTTATCTTTTTTTTTTTAATATCATACATACTAGAAACAGTTATGCGAATCCATTAATTTTTTGCTTTTAATTTAATTCAATAAAGAAACGATGATAGCTGGGCGACAATTAATTAATCTAGATAAAGTATTATTTATTTTGCGGTGTTACTTTAAACTTTCTTTCCTTAAAAAAATGTTCTTCTGACTCTCTATAACTTCCTTCTTCCCCATGCTTTGTAATAAAACATTATTCCGTAAAGGAAAAAATGCGCATTTTTCAAAGTTTTTTTTTTTTATTAATTACATCGTCTTCTTCCTTCTCGCCTTCTCTCCGCTCTTTTTGTTCTTTTTTTCCCATTTCTTATTATTTAATGTCACCAGAAAAAAATCCATCTCTCTCCCTCTCTTCCTTCGGGGGAGTAGTTCTCATTGATGTTACATTACACGCACGTGAAAGAGAGAGAAAGGAAGAAAAACGAGAGAAGAGGAGAAACTCAAAATCTCGCATATTTTTTTTTGTAAATTTTCATATGCAGAAAAAAACGACATGATGGAAAAGGAGAAAGATAGTGCATGCCATATGCAAATGTTTACATGACCGTAAAGTGTATAAGAAAAAAAAATTTTGAAAAATGAAAACGGAGAAGAGGAAAGCTAGAGAGTTCAATATTTTAAAGGCGTATTGAACAGAAAATCAGTAGAGTACTGAGAAAAGAGAATCGTACATGTGTACATGTGCGAATAGATGATGAAGAGAGATCGTATAAGAGTTATGAAAAAATGGAGAAAAAAAAAATCTATGAATGAAAATGAGAAAGAGAGTGAGAGTCGAAAGATGGATTTCCTATATATTTTTTTTTCATATTCAGACAGACAGGATGAGACGAAGGACAAAGTGACAGGGAGAGATAAAGGAAAAAATATTTAGTGCGAAGGCTGAATTTACAAGTTTTCACGAATCTGTTTTTATGTATTATATTTTTCTTTTTCTTTTTTTTAAATATCCTCACGTTTTCCACCCATGCATTTGAATAGACGCTTAGTTGTTAAATACATCGCACGATTATAATAATAATTAATAATAATTCAAATTTTTTTTCTTTAATTGTGTGATAGATATTTTTTTTAGCGTATACGCATAAAGTTTTGAGTATGTGTGTAACAACGCACGGGTATTAATAATACACGTGTAGAGAATCGCGGAGGATCGTATAAATACAATTTGCCTCAAGGAGCTCCGTTAATACTACACCACGCGAAAAGTCGTTTATTTTATTTATTTTTTTTTTATCTTTCTTTTTCTCATTTGGAAGCATCAAACAACATAAATTTGCGCTTCTTACATTAAAACGCATTCGCGCACCTGCTGACTTTCGGAACTCAATGAGGGTAGGGGAACATTATAATTGTATGTGTGTCGTAATGCGTATTTTTTTGTGTCCACTTCGAAGGAAAAAAAAATATCTCTCCTTATTTTCTTTTATTTTAGTTGGTTTTTTTTTTCCATTCATCTGTCGAATGTTATAAATTGTAAACGAGTCCAAGAGGCATCGTCCAATATGGGAAAAAAAAGGAATGGATGATAAGGGAGACAAACTCTCTCTCTCTTTCTCTGATGGAGAAAGGAAAAAAAAATAAAACAAGGTATAGATGGTTTTTTTTAAAGTGCGTGTGATGGTGTTAAAAGAGAACAGAGAGAGAATAGCTCTTTCTTCCTTCTTATTTTTTTTATTGTTTCCTTATTTAAAGATTAAGAAAGGGGGAAAAGGGAGAGAGAGTAGGAAAAAAGGACGAAGGAAATAGGGAGGAAGGGGATAGTAGAGGAAAAGGGGATGTTTTGTTTTGTCTTGTTTTTCATTTTCATGTTTTTTTTTTTCAAGGACTCGCGCGCGCAATATTTTTTTTTCTTTTAATGTTATTTATCTTTTTTATGAGGGTTAGTTGTCGGCGCCCTCTTGTGGCTCGTCACCATCGCCTTGTGTATCGCTGGTCCAGAGGGTGAGGTTGTCACGCAGCAGCTGCATTATGAGTGTCGAGTCCTTGTAGCTGTCCTCGTTTAATGTGTCGAGCTCGGCGATCGCGTCGTCGAACGCCTAGATTAAAGATGAAAAAAAAGAAAGACAAAAGAAATGGATTAGTAAAGAATTTAAATTTTTTATGAAATTTCATGTTTAGGGAATTGGATATAGTATTAAACTTTTTAATTTATTTGAAATATAACTAGTGAATTCTTTGGCATTTCTTCAAAATTATGTGAGATTTCATTATTTATAAAAATATATACTTGAAATTTTTTTTCTATTCAACTTCTGCATGTTTAATGAAAACTGTATATTTAATAAATTTACTGTACTGTAACAAAATTGTATAAAAGCTTTTGATTGAAATATTTGAAATAAATAATATTATAACGAAGCATAAATGTATAAAACAACATATTTCAGAATAAAATATACGTATTCATAATTATTATATTTCATTATATTAATGTTAATTAATCAATATATTTTAATTGAATAATTTGCCAAATACGTTTTTAACGCAGAGTACAAATAAATTTCCATGCATTTTTATGATTTTGTTAAGAAAAATAAAAAAATCAATGAGCTTATCAAATTTTAGTTATAAATCAAATGAATTTGATTTTTGTAAAATAAAGTCAAGCATTCTCAGAGCAAGACTTTTGAAAATGTTAAAATAAATAAATACAACAAACGATGGTTAGTGACGCTTACTTATATAAAATATCAAGTAGCAAAAAATAAATACACACACATACACGCATGACACTACTCACAATCCTCTTCAGCTGTGAAAAGATAATAGGATGCTGTTAAAATGTTAGAGACGCTTTTGTCATTTTATGCGCACACGGCCTATAATTATAAAGCTTTGTTAATGAAAAAATAAAATCAAAACGAATGGCTTTTCAAAAATTAGTTCTATTCAATGTTCTGCTTTTAATATTATTGACTTGTCTATTTGATATATTGGCTTTTTCTAAAGGCAATTTTCATATTGTTTTTTAGAAAATAAAATCTTTCAAAATTGATTAAATTTAAAAATAAAATGAAAAAAAAAAGAAGAAACTTTAAATGATACCTATCATTTCAAAAAACAAACATTGAAAGAAAAATAAATATGAAAAAAAATTCAAAACCAGGCTTTTTTTAAAAAAATTTCAGCCAAAATTTTTGAAGCCATAACGGCTAACCTGCTTTGCCAGATGACAAGCCCTAGCCGGGGAATTGATAATTTCATAATAAAATACAGAAAAGTTGAGCGCTAAACCGAGCCTAATTGGATGTGTTGGTTGCATCTTCGCCTTAGCAATGTCAAATGCTTCTTGATAAGCTTTTTGTGAGTCCTCCACGACTGCTGCAACGGAAACGATTAACGAGTATAGACTACACAACCGATCATTCTTTTAAATACATAATAGCTAGTTCTTTTTTTATTTTCTATTTTTTTTCAATTCTTTTATTTTTTTCAATGTTATCATCCACCTTTTTTGTTATCTCTTGTCTACGCGAAAAAAAAAATTTGCTTTATCGACACCAGAAGTTTGTAGTTATTCAAAGTTTATTTATTTAAATGTATGCGAGCGAGCGCGTTAGCTCGCGCTACAGTTTGTACAAGTTTTAAATGATGAATATGCAAAGCAGCTAACAAACGTAAGTGACTTTTATTCATGGCTAATTCTTTTAAAGAAACGAAATAAATTAAAGGACTTGCGAAAAATTGCAGTGAATATTGTAAGATCTTTTAAGAGCATTTATTAACAAAAGCTTTAATTATTTTTTTCCATGTCAATAGTTTTTAACAAATTTTTAATTGTTAAAAATGAATATTTCATTAAATTCATTTTTAAAAAATTAATCTGTTTTTCATCCAAGTTTTATACTTCAAAATTCCACTCATAATTAATAAAAAAAAAACTAATTTAGTAGCTACAAAAAGCATCGGGTGTTGATAAAACAAATAGAATTTTATTAAAATCAGCATCTTCCTCAAGTTCCCATTCAGCATCCTATTAACCTGAAACGCTTGAAAATAAAAGCCATCGGAGAAAAGGGGGGTGAAAAGTGTATTAAATATGCGTGTGTGCGTGTGTATATATTTGCGCCATGAACCATCGTATTTTTTTATCTTTCAATTCTCCAAAACATCGTTTTTTGTTGTCGATGATCGTTGTGTACCTGTTTAGCCAATTGGCAGGCCTTGTCCGGTGAATTGAGGATCTCGTAATAGAAGACGGAGAAGTTTAATGCTAAACCTAGCCTTATTGGATGAGTTGGCTGCATCTTGGCCTTACTGATCTCAAACGCATCCTGGTATGCTTTCTGGCTGTCTTCTACTACGGCTGTTTGTACGACAAAAACGCACACACAATTTTCGTATTTTTTTTTTGTTAGTAAATTTCAATTGTCTTTGTTTTTCTAATCATATGTTTTTTTTAAAGAATAAAAGCTTTTAAATAGTACTAAAATCTCTAAATAATATTTAAACAAGAAAATTTCAATATTTATCGTTTGATAAATAATCATTGTAAAAATTTAAATTTTCATTCGAAACCGTTTTTTTTTTATCTGAGAATATAAACGTAAAAAAAGGAAGAAATTCAACACAAGTTTCAACGTAATTTTGTAAATTTATTCAACACGAGTGACATTGGTAGTTAAAGTTTTAAGACTTTGCGGAAACATGACTGCTGCAACAGTTGACGCAGCAATTATCAATTTTATGGTGGCTACTAGGCGAGAGAGAGAGAGAGAGAGAGAGAAACTCTATCTTTTTTATAGTGTGTAATATCTGGAAAGTGCGCATGAATTTTGAAATTTCGCCGTCAAAGTTTCGAGAAATTAATATTCATTTGGATTCGTTGAATGATTAAAACATTTAAAAGCTTTTACTCTTGATTTGATCTTTTATTTTGTTACTTTGCTGTAAATACTACAAGCGGAGTCGACATTGAGGCTAATATGATATGAAAGATGAGATGCGATGAAGTAATGGTGATTCAGGAGAAGAAGGATGAGAAAGGAAATAAAAAAGGTTTTTAGGACGTTGCAGGGAAAAAATTTATTTTTCATTAAGAATAATAAACCTACATCGAATTTTAACGTCTTTTGTCATTCGATTGAAAAACTAAAATTTACATTAAAAAAGGTTTACTGCTCAAAAACAATAAAAATTTTATGCATCAAGAAAAGAGTGACGTTGGTAAAAAATTTTAATTTACTTTATTTTTAAAAATAATAACGAATTAAATAGTTCTTCATTAAAATATAACGAATTTATTCACGTTACGTCGAATGAAACAGTCCTTTTCGTAATAAATTATGTATTTTATGTTTCTTGTTAGAATTATGTTAATGATGTAGGCAAAAACGTATATCAAAGCACGTTACTTTTTTTTCAAAGGTCCTTCCAATCTAGATTAAGGTTTATACACTCTCGTTGAAATTTTATAAATTCTTTTATTTTTTTTATTCTTTCGTTTTAGTTGCACGCAATATTTTGGAATTTACATTAATGAAGATTGTAAATTTTATTTCCCTTGGCATTTGTCCAGGTGAAATAATTAATATTAATTCGTTGGAATTTCGAGTTAGGAAAGGTGATTAATATCTAATAGTGAAAATTTACAGAGAAAGACTTTTTTCTTTTTGTTAAAATTTTAATGTTAAAAAAATTAATTTAATTTTAATTAAAAATAACAATGAAAAAGACATATTTAATTAATTTATTTGAATTTAATATACTAATAGACTTTATATCATTGAAATTCAACGTAAATTTCGAGTTATTAAAAAAAAGCAATGCTCTGTAAAGATGAAATGACGAGAAAATGAGATGATGCAAATGTTGTGTAATATGAAATAAAAATAAAAAAAAAATTCCTAAACATTTGAGCGTACATACCATTTCTAGTTTCGCCGGTGGCTACTTCTGCGAGATACCTGAAGTAATCGCCCTTCATCTTAAGGTAGAAAACTTTGCTTTCAGCGTTACTAGCCTTGGGGATCAGGTACTTGTCGAGGAGTCCCTGTGGAATATGAAAAAATTAATTTTTTTTATTTTTATTTATTTTTATTAGAAATATAAAGATTCTTTTTTTTATTGCTTTTAGCGGTATAACAATTATTAAAAACCTTCTGTTTAAAATGCTAGTTTATGCCAATGACATACATATATTTTAGATTAAAATAGATTAATATGGATGATAGTAGTAATTTATGTAATTTTCGATAATCCAAGTTTTCCAACTTCTTGATGGAAAACAGTCCCATTTAGCTTCGAGCTTAAAACTTCGATTTCCTTCAAACTTTCAATTACCAAAGTTTAATCGTGTTAATGCTCAAAACATAAATTGTTTTTCAACTAAATAACGAGTTTTAAAGTACGATTGTCGATTTATATTTAATTTTCAATTAAATCAAGTAAAAAAATATATCAAATTCGGATTTACCATGTAACTGACGAAAGCCTTTAAAATCTAACGATGATACTTGCTAGAGTCAAACTCTCTAAAAATAAAAAAATAAAAAAAACGAGTAGAATGGAAAATATCTTTTTTTCCGTGTTCTGAAAAAAGGGTTATATTGTTACCTAAGCTCGACGCAAAAAAAAAGGTATAAACTACATATCGATTTTCCAAAGTATAACAATCACTTCGATCAATCGTTCATGGTCACAGCGAAAGACAGACAAAAGCGAAAAAGAGACGTAAAAGAGTCGAGTGAGCCCATTTAATTAACTGTTAGATCAGATTCGATTTTAAAGAGATTGAAAGAGAAAAATGGTAATACAAGAAAAAAAAAACTTTGAAAAGATTAAGCTTTAAATTGCAATTGTCAATCTTTTATTTTTATTTCGTTTTTTTACGTAGTATATTTTTTTAGGCGTAATCAAATCTGGTAAAATTAGCTTTTGTATCAAAGAGAATATAATTACAATTTTGAATCGTTATGTCATTTAAACCTTTGGATTTTAAATTTAACAAAAATACGTTTTTAATCAAACCCGAATAAATTATAAAATTTTATTATTTTTTCTTTTTAATTCAATATTTATTTGTATTACACGAATTAGTTGATAAAATTTAAATATTAAAAATTTTTTGTAATTAAAAAGATGTAACAATTTAAATTACAAAAAAATTTCCAAAATATTTCAAATTTACTGAAATTTTTTTCATACCACGTCCTCGAAACTTAAAGGGCCTCGAGCATCATGACAAAAACAAAAATAAAAGCAACAAGAAGCAAAATCTTTGAAAAAAGAAATAAGAGACAAAGGATATAACAAAAAGAAAAGAAGCAAAAAAAAAAAATGCGTCGTTCATCCGCGCGTAAAGACAGTTGCTTGCATAGAGTTTACGTGTTTCCGATTAAAACCTTGCTCTAGTTTTGCTCGTGTTTGCGCTTGCTATTTCCAGAGAGGGAGAGAGAGAGAGAGAGAGAGAGAAAGATTCTTATCAGACCTACATCTTCTCTATTGTATTAGCATTGCCGTTTGTGTGCTTGTACGACACCTTAAACTTCGTTTATATTTATGGCTCGAGAGAGCAAGAGAGAGAGAGAGAGAGAGCGTCATCGTTGCGTTGATTATGAAAGAGGAAGTTATAAGAAGAATCTGAAAAAGCTCAAATGAAAAATTGAAGTCGCACTTGAACTTTATTGCACGCGAGAGACATGCATTTTGCGTCGTTATAATTCTCCAAGTTAAATAACAGTATACGAGAAGAGAGAGAGAGAGAGAGAGAGAGAGAGAGAGAGAGAGAAACTTTTGTTTTATTTATGCATGGCAGAGTAGATAAACTGTTTTAATTGCTAGTTCAAACATATAGCTAATTTTCTTAATAATTAACTTTTAACAACTTTTAATGGCAAATTGCCGTCTATATCTCATTTGCAAATTATTGATTTGTCTTTGGAGATATTACGTCATCGACCGAAAAGTCCATTTTAGAACGGAAATTGCAAATTCATAAAAAATTATGATGATATTTGGTTACGTAGTTAATGACTTACTTATTCAAATCTTTTTATATTTATTATGCATTTCAATGTAAAAGTTTGATGAGTTAATTAAAAATAGATTAAATTTACAAAGTTTTACTGCGAATTACAATTTTAGAGTATGTTTTATTTAATTTACAACAATGGGAATTGATTTGATTTTCAGCTGGGATGTTATTTGACGAAACAAATTTATTACTTAATCCGGCTCGTATTTGCTATTTCTATTTTTATAGAGAGATAAATATTCATTTTTGTCACAAGTAAATGAAATTCACTTAAAACTAATAAAAATCTTTATTGCCTTGCTACAATGTATTTCTTTAACTTTCAAACATCCCACACAAAATTTAAATCAGCTTTTTTATTTTACTTATTTTATACGCATTGACAATGTTAGCATCTTGATAAATGTAAAAAAGTTTATATAAAATCCATTCTTAAATATAAAAATTTTAAAGTCTTTCATTAAATTATTATATTTTCTAAATAACAATAATATTTAAGACTGAATCAGTAATTGGATCAACAACTATATAGATAAGGTTATACGTTATTGTATACTTTCAAACTTTTTCAAAGAAAGCATATTTTTTAAACCAGATCTTCCTCTATCTTACAGAAAGCTAAAAGCACATCGGTCATAACGTAATTTTAAAACTGAAACCTAACCTGAAAAGGCAAAAGCTAAAAAAAGCATAATACATCTCACATTTTTGTACAATGAAATCATCGTGCAAAAAAGTAAATCGAAAACGTAAGAGTAAAAGAGAGAGAGAGAGAGAGAGAGAGAGAGAGAAAGGAAAAGAAACATATATAGAAGAGCTTCCGTCAAACATGAGAGGCACGTCGAGGTGTGTCACGTCCGCTTCCGGTTTCCCCACAATTTCCGGATTCTCGAAAGAGGCAGGATATGTCAAGGGCCTCGTATTTTCCATTATCCGACACACATTCAACCATAGATCTCTATAAATTCGAAAAAATATCAATTTTTGTTTTCTTTTTTTCTGTTTTTTTTTGGGGGGGAAAATAGAAGAATCGCGTGATTAAATCGTATATATACTTACGGAAGTTAGATTTATTTTCTCTTTTTTCCATCATTGCTTTCAGCATTTTTATCGTATCAGATACTCATCAAAGAAATTAATGGATGATAGAAGAATACATAAGAGAGCCAACGTAGGGTGGGGTTTTTATATGCGATGCTCTACTTATACGTAAAACGTAAAAAAAGAAAAAGAAGAAAAATTTTCCGTTTTATATGTTTATTACTATTGTATAGGGAGGGGATTTGTCTCAAGGATCCGTATATGGTATTAAATCGACCCTGACCCAACACGGAAAAATATTTTTTCTTTAAAACAAAGTGTAAAATTTAGCGACCTCTTACGGCAGAGTGCTTGCTTACTATAATAGGAAGAACTTCATGTTATTTATATAGTCTATTATTCATCTTGTTACTATATGTTAGTGGCTCGTGATTTCACGGTCGAGCACTCTGATTTTCTGTGCATCGTATTGAGGCATCAAGTATTGAAGTGTAAACTAAAAGAATATAAGGTGAATCGCCGAAATGTGCACTGAGAAATCAAGTGCACGCATGCCCAAGAAACGTTCACGTGAATGAAGAATTCGCGTGAAAGAAAAGCACTTCCAAGAATGAACCCTTCATTCTATTACAGTGGTCTTACCCGGAATTTCTAGATGTAAATTTTTATACATATACGTAGGCAAACGTACACTGAGTTTTAAAGAAAAAATCTTTCTTCGTGAAGTGGGATGGTAAACATCAGAAATGTATGTGTCCGAGTGTGTTTGCCAATGAAAATTAGTTAGAAAATGTTTTCCTTTGAAGGATAATGTTTTTTTACGAAGAAAGAGCTTTTGATATCCTACAAAACATTACCATTAACTTTATTATAATGTAATATTCATTCTGTATTCGATTAGAGATTTTATCACATACACAATATTTTTTTTTTCAAATTTTATTTAGTAAAGTATCATAAGTCGATTAAATTCAATGTTTAAATTTATGAATATTAATAAAGAATTTATGACTATTTAATTTTTCCAAAATAAAGTATTACATAAATACAAATATTCTTAACAAAAAGATTAAAAAATATTTCAGTTATAGTCATTAATACACTTAAAAAAGTTAAGTGGGGTCACTTTGATTTACTCGATTTGTAGAAACGATTACTTTTCGATTAAAGAACTGGACCGCGAAAATTTGATTTCCTGTTTTCACAGTGTCAGTCTAAAAGCAAGCTCAAAACTAAACAACGCAATAATAGTGGTGGTACGTATGCTCTTGATAAATTACTGATTAATTAATAATAACTAATTACTTTTAATTTAATAGAATTTAATGTTTGTACGCGAAGTTAATTAATTTAATTAGCTTTGTAATTGAAGCATGCTTATTTATGTAAATGTGCTTTTGACGATGACGAACGGAACAATTAATCTTTCAGCGAAATTCTCTGTATTCTCTTACGTAAAAAAGAAAAATTCTAATAAGTAATGCCGTAAAAGAAAATGTGAAAATTGTGTTATTAGAATAGAGCATAAATTGGAAAAGTAAACACTGTGAATAGTCTATTAATTTTTATAACCCTAATTACTGCTTATAGTGCCAAAAGAGCTAATAAAATTTAATATTGTTTTCTTTTCCAGCTAATAAAATTCTTGCTATAAATCAGCCATTAAAATCCCGCATAATTTATATTAACAAGAAAATAAGAATAAAAAAAAGCGAAGGTATCTCAAAACTTAACAAAGGACTGTCCAGATATATTAAAAAAAAAAAGAAAGAAACACCGAAGGTGGTGTATTGTAATCAATCCGCATTGAAATTTAAAACTACCAAGCGATCTTTAAATCTAACACAAGAGCAAAGTGCGTGGAAGGAAGGACTTTTGCAACGAGAAAGAGAGAGAGAGCCCGAAGAAAGAAAAATGATATTTCACGGAGAGCGAATAATATACATTGCGTGAGAAACAGGTATATAAAAAAGAAGAAAAAAATAAAAAGGCCGAGGATGGCTTATGGTTATATTGTGACGTGACTTCGCGCTTTCAGGGTTATGCGATTTGATACAGTTACTAGGATTAAATATTTTCACTTTTTTTTATTATATTACTTTTTTATTACTTTTTTTTCGAATTGAGATAACGGCGGAATAAAAAGTTCTCTGACAGTTGATATAAATTTTGGTCTTAATTGGAATTATTCAATATTATTTTAATTTAAACATTTTTTGCGATCAATTAAATAGATATCATTAGCATTTATTTAACTGTTGGAACATTCGATATGAATTTCAAAGTAATATAAAATGGAACTTTTTTTTTGAATTAACATTTGAAGGCATGAATAAATAAACAGTCAAACCGTAAAATTAATAAAAAATTTTCAGTTATCTCGAAGTGTGCAAAATTTTCTTTAATATTTATCGAATTTAGGTTGGAATAATATTCAAATGATTTCATAGTATAATGGATGAAGTACGATTATTTAAAAAAATACGTATTTTTTATTATCTCGGTTTAAGCACAATGATTAGCATAATGCTGAACTAAAATATCTTCAATTCAAGATCATATCAAGCATTCAAAATTGGGTCAATCTTGTTTTGAATTAATTTCTTTTTTTTCCATTCCAGCTTATCCTGTACTATACGAATTTTACAATATTTTTCCAAAACTGCAAAGCTTTCACAAAATTTCAAAATTTATGAAAATTGAATGCAATAAATCTATATAAGAAATAGAAATATTAATATTGATTTGACAAAATTTAAAAATATAAAATTATTACTATTGAAAAAAACTAGTTATTTCAAACAGTGTCAATAAAATTAAACACTAAACCTCAATAATTAAGCATTTTAATGACAAAAACCCTAATTCTTATTAAATAATTTTTTAACCACTAAGCCGAAGTCTAGACACTTCTCTTCCTCTCTCCCCCAGCATAAAATATAATCGCTTAGCTCTTACAAGTGTCACTTTTGCTACATACAAGTGCAGCAGTGTGCCTGCTACAGCACACGTAACCTTGAAAAGCTCACTCTACCTCTAGAGAGAGAGAAAGAGCTCGAACACCGGCCTACATTTGTTACTATACTTTCCGCGACAAGAGACACATAGCCTTCCGTCTCTTTGACCTTTCGGTGAAGAAAAAAAAAATGTAAAAAATAAAAAAAAAACAATTATCAAGACGAAGCACGTAGGAGAGAACGAGTGTGTCTCTCTTTCTTTCCTTCTCTTTTGCCATATCTCTAAGCTTATTGTAACAAGTTTTAGTATACCAAGCTAGACTTTACTTGATTTCCTTGAACTTCATAGAGTACCTTGAAAATATCCAACTATTCCGGATTTATGTCTCAACTTATTTTAGACGTTAGATTTAAGAATTCATTTTTTTTTCCTTATTTACTATTTATGGACATAATGCCTAGATATCGTATTTTCTTTTTGAAAAATTAATCTCATATCAAAATGATTTTCTTTGTTAACTAAAAGATAACTTGACTGTGTTTATAAAAATTTTCTATAAATAATAAAAATTAGTTCTATATGAATTATTACTGAATATTATATCAGAGTAAAAAATAAGAAAAATAAGTTACTGCAAGCTTCATAAGATTAAAAGGTTTAATGTGTAAGCGTCGCAATGCAATTACAAACGCTAAAATTAGGTCAGTTGTTATTCTGATACTTTAGAGGTTTTTACACAATAAACCTTAATTTTCATGGCGTTTCTTTTTTCCTTCATTTTCTAACCTTATGAACTGTAAAAAAAAGATAAATTTACGAGGCTTTAAAAAAATTTAACTCTGTGACGCCACGATGCCAAATAGTATCGTACAGTGACGTTACATTGAATTTTATCGATTAATAAATCAAAGTTTTTCATTTGCTCGGAGAAACAAAAAAAAAAAAAAAGAGTTTAAAAAAATTTAAAGAAAATATACGGCCTTGTTATTATGTTATTTAAGAACAAAAAAGAATACACAATGCCAAGCAATCCTACGTAGTAATTTGTGTCAAATGGTTAATGATTCTTAAGTACTTCTGTCTGTTATAAGTTAAGCACAAATTTGTTTGCGAATAAATTGACGAAATAATTTAATAAATGTATTGAAATGTACGTATAAAAAACATTTAAGAAATTCACGATCGAGAGTCTTGAATATTAAATTTTATACTTTTAATCATGAGCAGATTTTTTTTCACTTTAATTTATTACTTTGTTGTATTGATAATTTTTATGCTTGCTGCGCATGAAAAATAACAACATTAATTTAATAATGATTTATTTGTATTAATTTTAAATGATATTATATAAAAAATAATTCTCATAAATTTAATTATTTTGTAATCTTGCACGCTTTTTAATTTCATATTAATATCGATAAATTGAACGTATTTTTTTTATAAATATAAGTTGACTTAATCCTTTTAAGGTGATGTCAGAGTTTTTATAAAATAACGCGTTTCATCATTTTTATTGTCATTATTGATTTGATTTACTTTGTACAATCGTGTAATTTTTTAATTAATGATGATTAAGAAAAATTGTCACATAACGTTGAAAATATAAATTTATTATTTCATTTTTTACTTAATTCTTTGATGATCTTTTTTAATATCCTAATCCTGTTTTACCGACGGTTCAAAGATTTTTTTATAAGTCAAAAATACTAAAATTTTAGCGAATATTTTATTGAACCATGAGAGTTGAATAAATAAAAAAATAACAGTACTCACCAAAACGTCGTAGCAGATTTCACGGAGCTCCTTCTCGACCTTTTCCCGGTACTCCTTTGCCATCTGCTGTTTGCGCTCGGAGCCTTCGGTCTTTTGCTCGATCGACGAGATTACTCTCCACGAGCTACGCCTCGCTCCAACGACATTCTTATAAGCGACCGACAGCAGGTTCCTCTCTTCGTTTGAGAGCTCGACACCCGTTTCGGTTACAGATTTCATCGCCGCTGCCATGTCATCGTACCTCTCCGCCTGTTCGGCAAGCTTCGCGCGCTGCACCAATTCCTCTTTGTCTACGGACATTGTGTCGGCTGAAAAAGTACAAACAAAAATTATTAATTTTTTACATTTTTTAATCAATTACCAAAGGATTTATTAACCCGATAAAGATAAAGCTTAAGTTTAATAATGCTAATATTTTATCTAGTTAGAGCAGGTCTGTGGCTCAGTCAGTAAAGCGTTGGATTCGTAATCTCGAGGTTTCGAGTTCGAATCCCGCTCTCGGCTCAATCATACAAGCACCACTGTTACTTTACATGTGCTTTGTTCGCAAACACACTTACAAGCTCCGTCGCTGATTAGCATAGCAAAAATAGCATAGCATGAATATAGCGACGAAAAAAAAAAATTAAAATTGTTGTATCTTTTACGAGTACGATACGGGAAAAAACATTTTTTACTCTTTCTCTATTCTTTTGTACAATCCTCACTTTTTTTTTAAGTCTCTATTATATACACTCGAAAATTTTCATACGTCAAGAGGGAACGTTCATATTCGTAACAAGTACTTGCGTGTTGTTTATCTTTAGAACGACTTTAGGGGATCTTCTGTTGGGTAGTCTTAAAAAAAAAAAGAGTTGCTATTCTTTTTTCATTCCCCCCAACGTTTTTGTAATAAACGGATTTCACGACTCGGCGCGCGGGACGTCATCGTCTTAAATAAACAACGTATAGCCACTCATGTACTTGCTACTTGAATTTATTATGCAATTTGTAATGAAACATGTCTAAACGATTACGCAGCCGTCTGGAAACAACATATTTTATAAATTAAATTTATGACGAATAAAACTCTTTTATTAAACTCATGACGGATTATTTTTAAGTGGAAGTGTGTCATTCAAATCTTCAGAAAATCATTGACATTGTTTTTGAGGTTTTTCTACAATTAATAATTAGCATATGATTTAGGAGTTTAAAATATAATAATTCATCAAAATGTTTTCTTTAAAAAAAAAAATCAAAATTCAAAAATAACCATGAAAAGGTGATCAAATCTATTCCGCTGCTTGATTAAGCGTGACGCTACGATCAGGTGAGAGAAATAGATTAAATATTTTTTTGAAAAACAAATTGTTCACTTAGACAATTACGTGATGCTAATTTAATCATTTCCCCAGTCATGTATACGTAAAACAATTATCAGTTCTAATCTTGTTTGAAAAGTATAAAATAAGGAACATACACATGGCACGAAAGAAAAATGTATACACATATTTATATTAGATCTTCACTTTGCATTTTATTTTTCGTTTTATGATAAATTATACTTTCAAAACAAGATTTTAATTGACAATTTTTCTACATGTATATGGCTAGCGAAGAAAATAGATCGTATAAAAAATATTTAATCTATTCCTCTCACCTGACTACAGTCAGCGCTTCGCTAGAATAAAATTGACCGCCTCTTAAGTAATATGCGAAATGAAAAATTTGTTGAATTAAGTTTCCAAGTAAACAGTCATTTAGTCGAATCATCAATACAAGCAATAACCCAACGGTTTCATACCTCCGCGAAACACTTACATCCTCACATTTCATTCATCAAATTGAGCATATACACACAGCGCAACACCCGCGCCCGCCGCCCACGATACGCTTCAATTACAAGCCAAAATACGAAAGCCAGTTTGCGTCCCAGGAATTTCCCGCGAGTTTTCATGCACACATATATGAATGGCATTCATTGCTCCAATTAAAAAACGGCGTTTATTAAGAACGAAGAACAAGCGCATAAAAGAAGAGTCTCTTGAGATATATACGGCGCGTCGGCTTCCTGTATACGCGCGTACACATACATAGGATGGTTAATTGCGCGATATCACCTGGGCCTTTATTGCGACGTTGCCGGATTTTAAAGCTCAAACTGTTGTAATAATGCCGTTGGCGAAATTTTTCAAAAGCATCAAGGCGCTCGAAAGGAAAAGGCAATTCGCATACAAATTTTAATAGTTTTATGAGCGAAAATTTTTTTTTAAAAAAGATATCTTCTTTTAAAACTGAATGTAGTGAAACTTTGAATAAACTTTTGAACTTTTGGAGCTAAGAAGTTGTTGAAAAACCCAAGACAGATTTTTTACAATCATGAAAAAATTTCAAACTTGTATTTTTAAAGATAAGTTAAATTCTCCTTGAGGAAAAATTTTTCACATAATTTAATTGAATAAAATATTTTGTATGAAAGAAATTAAAAATGCGAATTGAAGCGTAAAAAATTCATAAAACCTCTGGATTGATAGGAAATCAATCAGATATTTCAAATAAATTCTTTTTGGCCTGATTCATCGACGTTAAAAGATATAACAAATAAAAAAAATGTACACTCGAGTTATTCGGTCGAAAGTATATCTATCGCAAAGTAAACCATTGAACCGTCATCATTTCACCTGATAAAACTCAAAGTATTTCTTTCGAAAAAGTACATCGTCCATTTAGAATCGAATTAAATAAGTTTCTATACAAAAGGAAAAAGAACCAGTTTAAAAATTGCATAAACAAAAAGCTATGCAAAATTTTTAGTCGACTGTGAAAAAAATGTAAAGGAGATTGGCAGGTGTTGGTGAAGAAAAAAAAAAAAAGTCACCGAATCAAGCCTGCATATCTGTACGAGTTATAATACGAGAGCCGGTTGCTTGTCATGTGTCACGTGCTCTTTCTCTCTTTCGAGCGAGGCGGTATAAAGATAAGGTTTTAAGAGGCTCCTCTCTCTGTTTCTTTCCTTTTTTAAAAAGCGCTGATAAGAGCGTATATGTAATATCGAAGCGAGATAAGGTGGAGTATTAAGAGATAGCACGGATTCGTGGTTCTTAGCGAGCCGTTTTTTTTTTCTTCTTTTTGCAAGCAAGAAAAAAGACGGAGTATCGTGATTTTTAGAGTGATAAAAGAATGTATGAAAATGACTTTTTGATGGAGTATATTTTTTCTTTTTTTCATCTAAATTTATCTGAGTTTAAATCAACGAATTTTTTTTATTATAAATACAAACAATTGATCTTTGGCTGTGAATTTATAGAATTCATTACACACGAAATTAATTTAATTACGTGTGCGATACAATTTAGAATAGTTGATTTTTTCTAATGTCTTCTACTACCTTGATTAGTATTTCAAGAATTTGTAATTGATATCAGTAGTCGTGATAAATATCAAAATTTTCGCATACAGGAATTTGTATATCATTTATATATTTTTATAAGAGATTATTAAAACAATTATAAATTTTTTTTGAAATTCAAAAACTTACAATGTCACATCTTTGAGATGTGAACTTGAACATAACCTAAAAATGTCACTCTAGATAAGTGGGACATAATAAAATCAGCAACTTTCGCCAAAATATTTGGCAAACAAATAAAGCAATTAACCCTAAAAAATATCTTCTTAAAATTGTAAAAAAGGTGTAAACATGCATTTTGATAAATAATTAACCGCAAATATACACTTTTAAATGAAATACACGCATGTATCAACCATTGATATACAAATTAACCACGAGTAGCATGTCCTTCTTTAAAAAAGTGGATTCTTGAAAAAAGAATGATATATATTATCAACCTAACCTAAAAAAATGTTCTGAAGCCCTCAACAAGGCCATTGTCCGCAATAGAAGTGAAAAAACAAAAGAAGGAAAAAAAATGAAACTAACTCGGTTCTTTTCTTGTAAAAAAGGCAAAAGGCGAGAGAGAGATATTAGAAGTAGCGACGGCGGCGGCAGCAGTAGCAAAGATCCAAGGCGGGGCTTCCAACCTAAAAAAGTTTATTTTAAGAGACACGTGCCCAGCGCTAGAGAGCAGCGGACTTAAAACTTCTACGGAGAACATAGTTCGTTCGCCACCGTCGGATTTTCTTGGTTCTCTCATTTCTTCTTCCGACTACTTATTTCATCGTCGACATCCAAGATTAGATTGACGCGCGCACATATACACCCAAAGAGTGTACAAGAGATTTGAGTGGACATGCTACTCTCTCTGCCTACATCTCAAGAGTTAAGGAACATTCTTTTTCATTAAAAGAGTGAAAAGCTTGGCTTCAAGAAATTCTCTTTTCTTTGATTTTGTAGAAGCGTTAATGAAATAAGAAAATTTTTTAAATTAGAATAAAGAATAAAACAATCAATAATAAGTCGGGTTATTATTACTATAGTTTCAAATAAATAGATTTAATATTTTTAAAAGATAAATTCTTAGAAATGAGCCAGTGAGTGGCTCAGCCGGTATAGCGTTGGATTCGTAATCTCGGGGTTCTGAGTTCGAATCCCGCTCTCGGACGCCGATTAATAGAAGCACCACCGTGCATTATATGTGCTTTGTTCAAAAACACACTTACGAGCTCCGTCGCTGATTAGCATTGCAAAATAGCATAAATATAGCAACGTTAAAGAATAAAAAAAATTTAATCCATTACAGAATTATGTATATTTGCAATAGATACTTTTTCATTTTATATATGCATAAGAATAAAAAATTCAAGACTTAAAAATTTACAATAAATAATATCAAAAAGCACGAATGAATCATACTTTATAACACGACACGGATTGAATCACAATGAAAATTTGAGTTTTTGCCAAGAAATTACAGCAGTCGTGACGTAAAAACACGAAAAACTGTAACTTTCTAAATCGATTGATTTAATTGCCAAAAATTTTTAAATTTCCATTCTTTTTGGAAAATTCCATGGAATTCATGATCGTTATCAGTCATTGAACGTTTACATCTCAGCTATTTTAAAAAAAAATTTGAAACCAAAGATTTTATCTTTCAAATTATTTTATTTTGAAATTCAAACTCTCTGTTGTTTGGTAAATTGAAACTTAGCATGAATAAACAGAAAAATTATGAATGAAATAAAATACAATTATATTGAATAATGACGATACTTCAAGATTAAACTCTTACTCCAAAATATAAAAAAGTCATGTGTGAACCTAACCTAAATGAAAAAGGTTCTAATGACGATCATTCTTCAGAAAACAAACATCAAATCCTGAAACAGAATTTAAATAATAAAGGACGAAAATAAGAAATAATAGCCACGTAGCTTAAAGCGCGCCGGCGTTTTTGCGTCGTAATAGAATGAAAAAAAAAGCAAGGCAAGCAAGCAGACACACAGCAGCAGCAACTAACATCGTAGTAGTTGCGCCGCAAGCAGCAGCAGCAACCGCCGTTGCCTGCCGGCAAGAAAGAATCGATAAGCGCGAACATTATACTATTCTGTCTGCCCTTCTCTCTTTCTTTTCTTTCTTTTTTTTTTTCTTCACTTGCACGGTTTATACATATAGACGCGCGCATTTCTCTAGATATCTCATACTCTCCCTTAAAATTTTGCGCTATCTTTTTTTTCTTCTTTTTTTTTCTCTCTTTTATGTACGCCTTATGCGTATTATACTGGTGTAGTAACACGAGGTGCATGTATAAGACGGTTACGTATATATGAGCATAAAATGAAGCATACTACACTAGTGTTATAATAAAAAAAGGAAGATAGCGAATGTATCGTAGGATATAAATTTACACATTAGCGACTGGTAATATTTTATGATTTTAAGATATGATTGTAAAATCGCTGTGTACGAACAATCTTTTTTTTGCGCACAGTACGCGCAGGTGTTTGTTCTTATTTTTACGAGTTACAAGATAAGGATAAGAAGGAACTACCGCTATTGCTCGTTTATGTACGCTTGTGTGCGTCGGTGTAAGTGCCGAAGAAGGAAAATCGCCATTTTCTCTTCGAGATCACACACATATACGTATAAATACACATGCACATGCTTTTAATGATACTACACCAGTACCTTACGATTAAACATTATGATACAAAAAAAAGATCATTCTTAAATAAAATATTACAGATTACTTAATTATTAAAGAAATATTGATAAAAGAGACAAGATTTTGTTTGGTTAGGTTAAATATTTCTCGTCTTTTTTCTCACTCGCCGTGGCGGACGTGCGTCACAACCATATACACTCACACTCATACCACTCGATTTCTCTCTCTCTCTCTCTCTCTTTCGCTCTCACCCACGAGCTTCGAGCAGGAATTCTTTCTAGCACATTATTTTCGTTAAACAAAAAAAAAGAATACGCATAAAACACACACAAATTCATCCAAACTACATTAATAAAGATAAAAAAAAAATGAAATCACGTACTTATTTTTGGTTATGCAAAGTCTATAGAGCGCCACTAATTGCACTTTTTTTAATATATATATAAGCACTACGTGCGTATATGTCCTCTTCTTTCTTTAGGCCCCTGGGTAGTAGTATGAATTACTACTACGCTAGCGCGTGTGTGTAGGACGATACTCGTCGGCACGCACTGTTAAAACCACACACCTACGAAAGAGATGGGCGGGGAAAGAAGTTTAATGTTACTAAAAGTCTCTTCCTCTTTCCCTTTGGTGATTTTTTTTTTCTCAACTATTTAGTCTTTTCTCTTGATTGAAATTTGGGAGAAAAAAAGAAACGAGAGAGTCGTTGGTTAGAAGAGAGATATGTGCGTATTATATACTTCTTCTTTTTTTAAACGCGCACGAGTAATAATATATAAATGTGACGTCGCCGGCTTACTCTGTCTCTCTCTTTTTTTTACTTCAACAAGCACGATTTCGCACTCTCTCGTACGCTCACTCGTTCTTCTCTCTCTCTCACACTATTACGACACACTTAGGCGCACATCCCTCGGTGACCACTCCCGCACAACGACTGAAGAACAGCCAGAGAGTATGAGAGCGTCGAGTGTGAGCCGACAACGCCGCGCGCACGCAACTACGAGAGATAGACAAAGATAGAGAAGAAGTGGGGGAAAGAGAGGAGCGGCTCCGCCGGGATACACCGGCGAACAGTGAGTAACAGAAAGAGAGAGAGAGAGAGAAAAGAGAGCGATGACGGACGGTAAAGAGACGGTCACGTGATGAGAAAGTATGATGACCGAGGGTATAAGCACCAGGTGTGTGTGCGCGCGTGCAAAAAGTTTTTGATTTTTACTACGTTTCAAACTCTATTCTCTGCATTTATTTAATTATCAGTTAAGAAGCAAGTTTAAATTATGAAAATTTATCATTGATGAATTATAATAACAAACTTTATCTTGTTTTCGAAATTTTTAATAAATATTTCTGACAAATTTTATCAACAAATATTCACTAAAATTTAATTGCTTATTATGAGTTATATACTGTAATAAATTCTATGTGTAGACTGATAAATTGCAGAAAATATTAAGTATATTTTAGGGTTAATTTCGTTACAATTGACCAGAAAATAGTTTGCAAAAAAGTATCGGATAAATTTCCATTAAATTATAAAATATGAAAATGAACAAATCTTTATATGACAGCAAACATATGTAAAATAAAAAATATTATAAAAATGTAAAATTTAATTGATAATTTTAAAAAAGTTTAAAAAATTAAAATAATTTATAAATGCAAAAATGAAATTTTTTAAAATACAGTACATATTAAATTACAAACTTTTTTGGAATTGATTTTTCGAAAAATTAATTGGAATATTTCCAACGAATAATAAAATTATACATCTAAAATTTTCATTTAACACAATCATCACGAATTGCAAAACCGGTGTCTAAAAGTCAGACAAGTGTCAGACGTGTTTTTAAACTCTTTAAGCCAAAATGGTCGTAACATTGAATAACCATTTTACGTCACACGAAATTATTATAACAATTTTATAACTACAATTCGAAATGAGAAATATTGATTTTAATTAAGATAGTTTATACATTGTAATTTACGAAAGGAGCAAACAAACTTATGTCTCTAATTCTGATAATAGTATGTATATATAAATGTATGTATATATATATACATGTAATTCTTGAATTGCAAACACCGTATGTTACTGCGTAAAAAGCCAGCAGCGACGACAAACTGGCATTATCTAGTTTTAGACGCCGTTCTTCTCGTTTACTCTTCAAACACCAATTATGAGTCAAAAATTGAACTCCAATTACTTATTTTAGACTAATATTTTAGTTTATGCAATATATTATTTTCAATATTTTGTTCAACAGACTTTATCGTATTAATTATATTATAAATTATGTCTTTTAATATGTAGAAGTATATTAGTGAATTAAATTATATTAATTTCATAACGCAAAATAATTTTTTTTTAAATAAATTATTGCTAAATTAGGTCAAAATCATTATCAATTTGATTACTAGCCTCAAAAATTTCCTTCCAACTCAATTACGCCACTTCATTAAAAATACCAAAAAACAAAAGAAATCTTTTCGAATCTTAAAAGTAAGAAGAAAGCAAAAAAAATAAAATTAACACAATTAAAGACAATAGGCGAAAAAAAAAAATTTTGATTGCGCGCGCCAGAAATTCGCTAGTCACTTTACTCGGTCACGCGGCTCGTCATTCATCCTCCTCTCTTCTCTTGTATGCCTTGTGTATTCGTTCTCTCTATCTATATATATATACTCCGAGAGAGCGCAAAAACCGCTCTCTGGCGCGCGCTCGCTCGGCGTCTCGTTCAACGCGCACGCCGCCGAACTTTATTGATCGTTTCCAACGTTTCGTTCGCGCAATTTCTCCTATATATATATATTTCTTTCCTTTTTTTTTTATTTCTCTTATAAATATATGTATGTATTCGATCTTGCACGCGTGTATGTTTTAGGAATGGGAATTATATTTGATTTTACTTTAAAACTTTTTTGACAGGTTCTTTTCTCTTTTGAAACGCAATGAAAAAAAAAAATAAAATGAAAGAAATGAAAGAAGAAGAAAAAAGAAGTTAAAAGGAGGGGAAATAATATACGAGCGAAGAAAACAGGCAGGGATGCGTTCTACTCTACTTCCCTCGAAACGTGCGCTCGAGCGCGGTGTGCTTTTGAAGAGCACGCATGTGTATATGGATATATAAGTGACGTATAAAAGAGCATTTGTACAAAAGGCAAACTTCAAATGCAGGGAGAGAGAGAGAGAGTATGCTAAGATTCTATATACAGAGAAATTTACACTTCTCTCGACTCAACTTAAATTTTGGGGTTTATGAGTTTTTTAATGATACTGTAAATTCAAGTTGTTTAGAAGTGGGATTAGCTTATACGGTTTTAAGCGAACGCTATGTTGCAATTGTAATAGTATACGTCTCGTGCAAACTTCTTACGGTATTTTAAGTAATGAAAATATACTTTTTTTCAAAATAAAAAAACATTTGCTAAGATAAACTCGAAAATGACAAATTGAAATACTGGAGGAATTTTCGGAATTAGGAATTTGGGTTGCTTAATTTGGCAATTATCCATTGAATTAAAACAAACAAAATGATACGGTTTTCCTCGAGTCAAGGCGAATCATCTTATGAATGTTCCAATTTCACATATATTTTAATTTTTAAATTAACCTTAAAAAATTGAAACTGGATATCTCAAGTTTGAATTTGTATTTTATCCATGATAATTTTGAAAAATTTAACAAAATTTATTTTTACAAAGTAAGTTTAATACTATATGTAATTATAGATTTCAATTTATTATTCTAAAACAACTAAATTTCCTGCACTCGCTAACAATTTCCTTTACGTAAATATTCTAACCCGAAAAACAGTAGCTAGATATTATTCTCTATGATTCTACATTTTACCTAGAACAACTCGACCCAAAGTTTTCTCTCCCTCGTGTTCCTTTTTACCGAGATATACGACATTAACGTCCATCTGCTGCTTGCTTTAGTGTTTTCTTATGAATAAGAGAAAAAGGAAGAGAAAGAAAAGATTATTTATCTCCGTCTTTCATTCATTGGGTGGGGCACCAAGCACGCCAACCTCGTGCGCGCTGTAATATATATATAACATGCACCCGCACACGTATAAATCTAGGCAGAGAAAGGAAGGGAAGGAAAATGAGCAGACCCTTTGAATATTGTAGGTTTTGTACGCATTTCCTAATTTAATGATTTTTGTGAAAGTGAGGATGTCTTTTGAGGGCTAGATGAACCGGTAAACATTGATTTTTCCTTGAAAGTTTATAACCTTATAGTAGAAAATTAACCATGATCTGGCCAGGATATGTTAAATTGACGTGTTAATTTAGCATATTTAGATTATGGATAAATTTTTACCAGACAGAATTAAAAATTAAAAATATTGAAATAAATAATTATCTTCTGCTAGAAAATATTTCCAAAAATTAATATTTTTCTTTAACAACACCATATCTTCAATTTTGCAAATTAAAGTAAACAAATATTATCTATGTTCTAAAATTTCATGTATCTTTAAATTTATTTTTGCATTCCCTTACATAAATACTTCTAATGTAAATAAAATACATAATGATAATAATGAATCATTCAAATAATTTAATGTCTAGAGGTAGTCAGTGGCTTATTTGGTAGAGCGATGGATTTGCAATCTCAGAGTCCTGAGTTCGAATCTTACTCACGACTAATTAATACAAGTATCACTGTATACGTTACATGTGCTTTGTTCACAAACACACTGACAACCTCCGTCGCTAATTAACATCGCAAAATAGCATAAATGCAGCGACGTCAAATAAACTAAAAAAAATAATTCAATGTTTAAGCAAAACCCATTGTAAAAATGATAATAATGATAATAATTTAAAATAAAAATTATGCTTTCGAGGTTGTTACAAAGCTACAGGGTTTTTCGAATTAACAGTATTTCATTTCACTCATCTTTCACCTTTCATCCTTCGAAACAACAGGAGAGATCAGAGAGCGCTTTTGAGCTACGATGTACACGGCAAAAAGATAGGATTATGTGATATAATCGTACTTTTGTGTAATGTTCAAACGTATATCTGCTAGCGTAATATCAAATGTACGAAATGTTTTATTATTTTAAATACTCGTGTAAAGATAATGTTGAATGTTAACGAAAAGTAAAAGCTTATTTTAGAATAATTCTGAAATAAGGAAAAATTTTCTCTGAATGAAGATGTATAAAATAAAAAATTATCAATATAAATTACGGAAAAATTAAAAATTTTCTGCAACAGAATAGAGTGAAATTTCCTTTTACAGTAGCAATTAAAACTTATCTTAAAGACACAATTTATTTTGAATAAAATTTTCTTTGTCTTTTCTCAGTAGCTTTCCTTTCTTTTATAGAGCAAAGAATTTTATCTAAATTACAGTTTTGCACTTGAAACTTAACGTTTTAATTTTTCAGCTTTAACTATCTTTATAACTTCATTAAAATTGTTAATCTTTTTTAAAGAACAATTTCCACGGCAAAAAAGAATGATTTAATTAAAACTAAATTTGATAAAGACTGAAAAAAATAATTACTTTTATGTAATTAAAATTTTTACGTCAAACCACAGTGCATGTATGTTTTATAAAAAAGAAGCTTTTAAAATTAATGAAATTAAATTTAGTAGAAAAAATTAATTTTTTAAACAAATTGCAGTCATTTAATAGTGCTCCTTCGTAACTGAATAATCGTCTGAAGAAAATATAAATATTTTATGATGATTAATAATGTACTATATGTTAGATTTATGGTACTGTTTTTAGGAATAACATTAGCGTTGAAATAATTAACGTTATTTATGTATGTTTATTGCTTTATTAAAAACGCATACGATAAAAGTGACGATGAGTAATCATGCAAATCCGAAATCCCACATGACAAATAAATATAAAAAATTTTCAAACCTTTATGAATTCCAATTTAATGATTAGTAAAACGAAAAGAATGTATTTTGATTTGTAGAATGAAAATTCGAGGAATAATCCTAAAGCATTATTTGAAGAATATTACTTTTTAATATTTATGTATAAACTTTCTGCTATTTATTGATCTGCTCATTTTTTTTTCTTTTGTGAAAATAGATTTTCATTCTAAAGACGTTTTATCACGTAATATGAATATTCAAATATCACGATCTTTTATGATTTAAGAAATATCATTGTGAATGCAATCGAAATAAAAATGACAAAACAATTTTAATATTCTCAAGTGAGCAAAAGGATTTTAAATTATTTGATATAGTTAACGCTGTCAAATGTAAATAAATGTTATTACAAATAACGTTTGTATTTAAATCATCATAATTAAAATTTGGATGGATTTGATATGTTTACATAACTTTTTTGTTATATTTAATTAATATTTTGAATTAAGTGAATGAGGAACATTAATTTTTAAGAAAGAATAAACATATTTTAGGTAGTTTATATTTTGAGTGACTGTTTTAATAAATTTATGTCAAAATAAGAAGGGAAATAAACGTTAAAATTTTCATAACAAGATAATGCATAATATAAGTTGTATAATTATTTGTAAGAAAAATATGTTGAACAAATCTAAAAATTTATCAAATATGTTGAACATTAGTCCATCATTTATCAATGTATCAAGTGAAATTAAAAGCGTTACGAGCTAAAAATCTAACACATTTTGTATACACGTAGCAAAAAGTGCCTGAAGCTGAAGTAAAAACCAATTTCAATTTCCACGTGTAAACGCAATTTTCTGAAAAAAATTTTCTAAAAATCATCATTGTCGCCCACGCGTTTAATGTTACACCAACAAATACCAAAAAATCCTATGGAAAATTGAGTAGGTTACACTGTCGATGACGTAAACGAAATTTCGAGATTGAACAGCACGAAAATGAAAAGCCCATATGGGTATGTCAACAATTGATGCTTTATAAAGTGTATGTGTTTTGGCTCACGTATACTTTAAGCGCAATTGTCAAAGTCTATATTTATGAGGAAAATTTCAAATTCAATGCTACCGCGTACGATGATATATAGGTGCGATCAAAATCTGTTTGATTATATGTATAACAGGAATAGAGGGAGTCAGCGCTGATATGTATCACATTATCGACTGTTATGCAAGACGTTGATTTTGATTAACTTATCGAACGAACTTGCGCCTCTCTCTCTCTCTCTGTTCCTCTTTTCTCTCCCCTTTATATATCTTTCGTACTGACACACTTATACATATGGATGTGATAGCATAGTCAGTTTCGACAGCTTTATTATCTTTTTTTTTTTGAGAAAATTTGTGAAAAAATAATATCATTGAATATGGGATTTTTCGTATTATATCGAATTTTTTTTCGAAATTATAAAAGTTTTTACATGAGAATTTATTTTTATTGAGATTTCTCAAGAGGAGAACGCATATTTTTGTTCTTTACTAATCAAAGATTTTTTTAAAAAAACTAATAACTAAATTTGAAAAATCAAACTTTTTACCATAACTTAAAAATTGCTACTTTCTATTCCTTTTTTGCTATAATTTTTAATTTGACATGAATGTAAATTTTTTAATTAGAAAAAGTCAGAAATATGAGACTTTATCTTCATAGCTATACGACATATACGGAAAAAATTGTAATCGAGTAATTAAAATTATACAAATTTAAGAAATTGTTTGTACATCTTAAGGTAGTACTATCGTTAAGGGATTGACGGTTCAGAAAAATCTGAGATTGGGCACATAAGTAGATTTTAATTCAAATAAAGCACAGTTAAATTTTGGTTAACTTTCAGAGCATGAGAAAAAAATTATAAGCATTTTAATTTTCATCTTTTAACACGCGCTTTATATCTATATATAGTGTATATATAGCTATACACGAGCGTGCATTGAGTCTAAGATGTTTATATCGTTTCAAACTCGATACTGAAAAATTTATTCTTTAGTTCTTTAATTAATTACGTGTTAAATTTGATGAAATTTTGAACCATCAGTAGCTTATAATTAAAAGTTGAAAAAGAATTTCTGTGTGATTACCATAAGAGCGCGTGTTAAAAATGTGAAAATTAAAATGTTTGTCATTTTTCTCTCATGCTCCAAAAGTTTACCAAAATTTAACTACATCTTATTTTAACTTAAATCTACTTATATACCTAATTTCAGATTTTTCTGAACCGTCAATCCCTTAACGATAGTACTACCTTAAATTGAATTTTTTGAACAATCACGTCGTAATAAAAATGAAATGCGAAGGCGTTACAAAAAATCGAAGAATCAAATATATAAAGACCAGAATATTATTACACAGTATTACAAAATAAAAAATTTTTTAATTTCGAGAGCTTTTAACCTCTTGTTACTTTCAAAGCTTTCGAAGTCTTTTTAAACAAGTAAGTTTCGGATGACAAACGATCGATAAACACTTTATTGACAAAAAAAAAGCCGAAGGTTGATGCTGAGCTTTCAGATAGACAAGTAGAATATGCTTACTATACTTCCCGTGTGTATGTGTGTGTACCTGAAATTAACTCTTTTTCGAAACTCGCGCTCGCTTGCTTGCTTGCTTATACACACATGTTTAAGAGAGATTCGTGTATTAGAGTTTATTCTCTCTGAAGCCGTTGGAGGTTAAATTTAGAAGGCGTAGAGACTAAAATTAGTTAGGCTTATAGACATTGTTCGAATCATCTTAAGAGCGGAACATTTCGAAATTTTTATCGCTGATAGAAGTTTTGCGGAACTAATGTTTTAAACGTGATATTTCTTTTCTTTTTTTTTCGTTTTGTTAGACTTTCCAAGGTTTCTAAAATGTCTTATTGCTATTTTTGTTAATGATATATTAACTTCATTTGTTTCAAAAACGTTATATATAACAAAAAAAAATTAAATTATAAAAATAGTAATAATTAGTATGTAATTGGAAAAATTAAAATTAAATCAGTGAAATTATTATTACTTATTGAACTTAAAATTAACAAATATAAGTAAATATTAGTTAAGTAAATATTTAATTTCCTGTAGGTTTAAATATTTACAAATCAGTAAAAAAAGTAAAATTTTTAGCCTAGCCATAAATTTAATTATACTCAACTTGAACAATGATAACTTTTAAATTTTTGTTAATTACAGAAGTAATTAAATTACATATCCTAAAGTATTGATGATAGCCATAGAAATGTCAATTACAATAGTAATAAGCATGTATCACAGATAAATAAATATTTAATATAATCAAATACACGCCGATAAATCATTTTGGTGATCAAGTATTTGCACATACTGCCTAAGCAAACATATGATAAATCGAAATGATTGCGCGAGCAGATACAAAATATCTTTCTTTCATTTAATTTTTATATAACCTTGATACGTATTACACGCAAGATGACAAAAATTCATAGAATCTTGTTTTTATTTAACGAAATATTATTACGCGCGTGCAATCAAAGATTTCGAGAAAACGTAATTTCACGGCCGTTAATATGAAAAAGAAAATGTTTTCTTGTAATCAAAAAGGGAAATAAATAATTAGATGTAGCGTCTGCTCATTGATCAGAGAAATGTCATCATCGTTAAAGATGAAAAACTTCGTCAAGCGTCAACCAGGCGAAAACGAAAAGCAAAAAAGAAAAATTCCATTGGAAAGAGAGATGTGGTACAGAAAAAAGATTAAAGTTGGAAGTATCACAAGGGATCTTGAAAAGCTATATGTTAGTTACTCATCTAACAAGTTCACTTCGTATTTGCGGAAAACGATGTTAACCTCGATGAGATTAACCGGCTAAACCATTGAATTTACTAACCGACGATGAAGAGGAAATTTCTGATTTTCCTTTTTTTTCCTTTTTTTTTTAATTGTGCGACATAAGAAAATATTTTTTAATTTATTTATTCTAAAGTCGACATTGATTTTTAATTATTTATTTAAATGTTTACTTACTTAAAAAAATATACCGATTAAAAGTTTTAATTCTTTTGAGGAGAGCTTAATATTAACGCGTATTGCATAAATTCATGAGGATAAAGCTAACTTAAATTGTGTATAAAAATACACGAAAGTTCTAAAAAAAATATCTGTATTTTCTTATTTCTGCTTTTTACTTGCTTTGAATTTAATTTATTTTATTTCGATTCCATTGAATAAATTTTCTTGTTTCATTAAAAGCTCTCCTTTTTTTTCAATTTAAATTGTAGAAATTAAATTATAAGAGCTTCTTACCGTGAATGAAATTTCAAGCATATTTATTTCAAGTTATAATTTAAAAAAATATTTTTTTTCAAACTAAATATTATGTTTATGCTTAAAATTACATGTAATTTAAAAAAATAATTGAAAAAAACGATTTATTAAATAAATAAAAACCAATACATCTATAAGTCCTTCTGCGTATCTTAATTTGCAAGTTAAGCTCCATCATAAAAAATTACAACTTTATTTTTCTCTCTAAACAAATAAACGAACAATAAAAGCCCAACTAAGCTAACCATAACTTATAATAAATAGGAAATAATAGAAAACCTTGGAGTAAAATGAAAATAAAAAAACAAAAAAAAAAAGAACGAGAGAAATAGAGAATATAATCTAAAAAAGGCCAGGAGAAAAGGGGGAGAGCTTTTGCCTTGCGATGCTCCAATGAAATATTGATCGTCAGATGAGAGAGAGTATATATTGCGCGCGCGCGCAACACCTGCAACCATTGCGCGACCCACCCTTGCTCATGCTCTCTCTCTCTTTCCTTCTTTCTTCCCTTTTCTATATATCTCTCCGTGTATATAGCGCCGCACCTTGGCACGCGTTCGCGCATCCCTAAGAGCCGTAAACCGCCGCGCAAATACGTATACACATAGGGCCTTGGCTTTGCCAAAAAATTTCTCTTCTTTTAGCTTCTTATTCTCTTTTTTTTTTCTTGCTTCTTTTCCCTTCGTCTTTATCTCTCCGACTCACCCTCCCTTTTACACTTTGTTTCTCTGAAAGTTGAGTTTATCGATGTGCAGCCGCCAAGTGTACTACAGAAACGTTCAGGCCAGGGGGAGAAAAATAATGCTTTGAGAGAAAGAAAGAGAGAGAAAGTTAAGAAACGATCGATTTTCCGCACTTTGCGAAAGTGTCAAGATTTTTTTAATGTCTCTTTCTCTTTTTTTTTTTATAAAATTTTTCTATTTTTAAGATATACATTGTAGACGTAGATGAATATTTTTTTAAAATTAGAATTAAGAATCTTTCAGATCTACGAATTTTGTTTGAATATATAAATCACGAAATTATAATTACAGTTTCAATTTATTAAACGTAACTTTAATAACAACTCAGTCGGTAGAGCGTTGGATTCGTAATTTCGAGGTTCTGAGTTCGAATCCCGCTCGCAGCTGAATCATACAAGCACTACTGTACGTTACATGTTGTCGCTGATTAGTATAGCAAAAATAGCATAGCATAAATATAGCAACGAAAAAAAAAACTTCCATCATATTAAAATTCAACTTTAATGTTAAATAATTAAAACTTTTATTTAACAAATGTATCAGAGAAAATCACATTTTAATTTGATTAATACGATTTATTATACATAAATTAAACAAAATTTTAATTTTTCATTCAATTAAAATGTAAACTTAATGTAACATGTTGATTTCCCAGCAGTAATTAAACCAAATAACTTCAAAATACATTTTATTAAAATTATAACTTTATCAAATTTTTAAAAACAAAATCTCATTAAATCTTTATAAAATTTATTAAATTTCATCGTAATTGTACAAACCCAAAATATTGTAACTCAAACTTTTCACCAAAAAGTATACAATGTATTCGAATGTGCAATAAACTTTTTAGTTTCAAGTGCCTTGATGAAGGCCTTTTCTCTGTCGAGAGCTTTCGGTGCGCAGATTTTAGGATTTGATTTAAAGGAGGGCTCGAGGGGCTTTTCATACCGCTTTCCTCTTCTTTCTTTTTTTTCTTTTCTACTTTATGAGTTTGATGAGGTTTGTACGCGGATTGAATGAGACGCTACCGTTTATTTATTTTAAAAAATTTTGTTTTTTTAAGAATGCTTATAAATAAGGTTATTAGAGACTGTAATTACTTTTGCGGGAGGAGTACCGAAATTCGTTATAAATCTTCCATTTTCTATAAACGCAAGCACCCGCTTGCCAATTAAATTCAGCTTGTTTGTTCCTTGCGAATCATAAACGACATTACGTTTTAGCGATTTAGTTTTTCCTTTGATGTTAGCGAAGCTGTGTCAATTAAGTTTTCTTGAATTAATGAAGTTTTGACATTTTCGACATTAATACCGTGACCATAAATCTCGTGCAACTTTTTTATCGACCAATAAGACGTTTAGTATGAAAACTTTAAACATTGATATTTTTATTAATTTGCGAAACTTAAGTTTTTTTTTTTTAATTTAAACAATTTGACGTTAGGAGACGTACCGTCTATTTTCATTAGACGCGCATTCTAATAGCGTTGACCGAAACACCACCAACACTAAAATCCTATTAACGTCAGAAAACTCGGGGGTTATTAGCAATTTGCTCAATTGTGATTGATAGACGAGCTTAATGAAGCACGACAATCTGTTGGTTTTTCCACAAATTCGTGCGGCTCACGTATATGATCATCTTCAACGAGAATATCAAATTTTCTCATTTGATAAAGATAATTTGATTATTCATATAAAAACGGCGACTATTATTATTGACTAATATTTAAGATTCTGATATTTATAATCAAGATTTTTGTAACTTTTTTCTTATTTACATAGCCATTGTTATTCGTATTTTCATAGATAACTTATTATCACCTAATTTCACATAATATTCATTCAGTTATTGATACGTTTTATTTTCGTTGGCTCTAAACACACGCATTATCTTATTTTCAAGTAAAAATGAATATTATTCTTCTAGAACAGGGGAAGGGTAGATATACGTGTACTTTTTTTTTAAGGTACATAAAAACTGAGAATTGGGTGAACAAACGTGCCTTGGATTTCGTAAGCGACAGACCGTGGTCGAACGAATATTGCTTTAGCTTGTTTTTTTAAATGGCCATCTATCGGAATTCTGTCGTTCCTCGTATATCGTATACTCTGTTTTCATGTATCGTCAACTTTTTTCTTCTTTTTTTTTTCATCATAAACTCTTTAACCGAAATTCACGCTTGATTAATTAAAACAGCGATGATCCATGAAGAAAAAAAATTGTAAGAAATACGAAGATTATGAATTCTCGAAATATTCGAAAATCTGGTTAATTTGAGATGCATTCGAAATATGAACTCTCTAGCTTTACTGAATCATTTATTTGAAATTCTAAAATAATTATTTTAAATATTTCAAAAGTTATTTTTAACATTATATATTTAATAATTCAGATTTATAAAGCTTAGTTAACTATAAAACTTCCAGCTACTATATTACATTATCCATATATCTGTAGAGTTCTAATAAAAATGATTGACCAACCCAAGTTACATAAACTTCGTAATAAACACATATCCACAAGGGAAAACTAATTACCAACAGCGAGACAAGTCCGCTAACGTAATAAACCAACTACGTGGGCAGGCATATCATTTAAAAAAAACAGCACTTTGAAAACTCTCTCTTAGAAAAAAAACGAGATCTACCATTCATGCTATACTTAAAGGAAGAAAAATATCAAGACAGCCCCCTATTTTATTTTCAGCTGTAGTGTACAATAGCTGCCCTTCCTCCCCAACTCTAAGCAATTACCCACTCTATTTTTCTCTTTCGTTGCAGCATCCTTATACGTCACTGCAAGCCATTCATCATAGCTTGATAATGAAGAAAAAAGGCAGCAAAGGGAGGAAAGAAGAAAACGACCTCGAAATATAAACAAAAGCAAGGTCTTTTCCATTTGTTAAGGAAAAAAAAGGGGTGCAGAGGTGTTATTGTCTTCATTCGTACAAGAATGATGAAAAAGTATTAAAAACCGTGCAGGCGCCATTAATCGACTCGACGAATTGCAAAGTGTAGCTTTTTTTCCATCCCTCAGTTTTAATGTAATTAATTTTCTTATTGTACACGGCTCTTTTGGATTTCACTCTTGAAGTGAAGAATAAGATGAGAAAACCATGGATATAAAGGGGGAAAAAGTAACTCGAGTAGTGTCACTTAAATACCCTTTTTTTTCCACACAAGGGTGACAAAAATTACCCGTAGCTTCTTCCTACACGTATACAACATTCGAATGCTACAGGTGGCTTGAATTCAATGCTTGCAAGCATATATACGTGTATTTGTATGTGTACCCCGGAAGCGCTTATTCGTTCTTTCGTTTTCGGTAAAATGATGTTGGTTTTAGGTTTCGCTGTGTTTGTCTTCGGTATTCCTAATGCTCGGAGCACTCGTTAACTCTTTTATTAACGCTCGAGTTGTCGTTCGCCCGCAGATATATATCGACTGGCTTGAAGTTGGCGAAAGTTAATTGCAGGGAAATTTTACGGTTTCGAGGCGGTTTTGTGCACTCCCTACTGACAAGACTAATTATGAATGTATCAATTATCGACCTTAAGAGCAGGCCGGATTCGCTGTCCTTGTCTAATTGGCATTTTTGTTATTTACTCAAGTATTAATCGGTGTATCTGCAAATTGAAGGTTAAGCGCAATAGATATTATTATTACAAATATTTATGCACAAGAAAAAAAAAATCTATCGCTTTGTTTTTGAGAAAAGTAAGGAACGCGAAAATATTATAAACATAATCTTTTACTTCGGCGTTCCTTACTTTTCTCAAAAACAAATCGGTAGATTTTTTTTTTCTTGTGCATAGATATTCATAATAATAATATCTATTGCGATCAACCTTTATTTTGAAGATACACCGATTAATACTTGAGTAAATAACAAACAACTCAATTGTTACTCGGTCGGTATCAGGTTCTACTCCGGCCTGCCGTTAAATTGAGAGACAATACTCTTGTTCGAGTGATTCTTTTTTTAATTTTCACGTTTGGAGTTGAGCTAACAAATAATCTATTTAGTTGTTAAAATATGTACAATTATATTTTTAGTATTCTGAGATGAAAATAGATGCTCGGTGACTACAGAAGTTGAGTTAAATTTCATTTAGTAGTTTATAAATTACTCTTTTAGTTTACAAAATTTTTTGGATTTTCATGTTTTTTATTATTTTACGGGTTTCAAAAAATAGTGAAAAATTTCACGTATTAAAAGCATAATTTGTAAACTAAAAAATGAAACTTAATCTAATCTCCGAAGTCGCCTTGAAATTATTTAAAATGTATTTCATATAGAATTCCTATAAAAAAAAATAAAAATTTATTAAATACATCTGAAATACTTGCTGGTTAAGAATATAATACTAACTATTTTCACTTTCAACTTTTTCAACATCACTATTTTCACAATCACTATTCTCGCACTGCTCATCTTTATCCGGGTACATCCAAACGATGAACAGTCGATAACAAAAATGAAAAATGGCAAAATACAAAATCAGCAAAAAAAACTGCAAGTTCCCGAATTCAATTTGGTAATACATATTCGATTTTTTGAATAAATAATTCGATCGTATATAAAATAATCGTTAAATATTGAAACAACTCGACTAGCAATTAGTAGTAAAACAACTAAATATTTCTGGTTTACTCAGAGCATGCATTATATTATATATTATTAGAACTAATATTGACATGTTAGTTGCGTAAAAATTAATTCTGGTATGCGGCATTGTTCGAATGATTGAACTTAAGCGATCGGAACTGTCGCAAGCTTTCTGATTGCAAATACGTTTTACATTGTAGTTGTTAAGTTATGCTAAATAAGCGCTGAAGTATTAAAAAAAAAGAAAAATTTATACGTTATACATTAATTTATTATGTTCTCAAATCAGCATGTATAGTAATAAGTTTGATTTAACGGTATAAAGATAGAATAGTTATAATTTAATCACGGTAGAAATTTGAGTAACTTCAAACTTTCTAATTAAGTCTGAATCCAGTTTAATTGGATATAATTGGGTCAAAAAACTACCTGAACTTACGAGGAAATTCAAAAGCAATCTTAAGACTCAAAAGTTGTATAAAAGTTCAAATTTTCAATTTAATGCGTGGTAATAAAAATCTAGATTTATTTTGCAAATTATTATCCATCTTTATTATTCTATCGATTTAATAAATATAATTGAAATGACACACATATACATTTACAAAGCTTTCATACCAAAGCTATTAAATAAGTTTTATATAGAATGCCTGTCGTTATAGATATAAGAAAAAGAAAATATAAAAATACAATATCAGTAAAAGCTCCTATGTTCAATACTTGATTCTCGATAAAATGTACATAAAGTGTTCTACATTTTCTTTATACATTTCTAACAAATGGAAAAGGCTTGTTAGCGACCATTCCATTCTTGTTATATATATATTTCTTCGCAATCCATCATATTTGTACTTAATAAGCATTCGAAAAGAATTTTTCATTTTTTAAAAGTATTTTAAAATTGTCAAAATAATAACGTAAATTGAAAAGGATAAAGATTCTTAGAATTTTAAAATAAATAGATTTTGGGAATGAAAAGTTTAATCTAATAAAAAGGAAATCTCGGTAAAATAGAAAAATTGCTTAGCTTTATCAAATCAACTCTTAACAAATTGAATTTAAAAAAGAAACAAACGGCCATCTTTTTTTAAGACAAACAGATCTATGAGTAATATATTCCCGGGGCTTTACGACACGAAAAAATGTCTCTTATATATATATACTTACATACATCAATCCTAAAGAAACGGCAAATTTTAGCCACGGCTTTGAGCCAGCTCACAAACACACACTATAAACTTCCCCGGATACATGAAACGAAAAAAAAAGAAGAAAAAAAAAGAGAAGATGGTATAAAAGAAACCGAAGAGAAGAGCCTAAATCTACTTCGTCAAGGATCAACGACCAGATAGAGGCCCAGTGCGTATAAGAAAGCAATAGCTTTTAAAACAAGAGAAACTCTGCAACGCGCTTAGTAATAGTAGTAGCCCCAACGACCATTTCCAACTGGCTCGAGTCCATCCCCCTGCATCACAGAAATCCGCTATGCAGTTGCTTCTTCTGCACACATATACAAGCTGTGTATATGCACAACAAGCTTCTTGTTTTTCAAGGTCATTACCGTCGCGTTAACCGCAATAGAAAGCAACGTTAGACCGACGATAAATGTCCCCTGGTTAGATATTTGCTTGCATCTATTCTCGCGCTCGAAACTATGAGCAGCTTAGTATAACCGAATTTATTTGACGCTTCAAAGGTACATGTGGATTTTACCGATGACGGATGGATTGAAAGTTTTCGATCAATTTTTGCGTTAGAATCAGTTTTTTTTTTGTAAAAATATACGAACGTTAATGAAATTTTACTCGTTTTCCAATTCGCAGAAGTGCTCACGGCATTTATTTTTTCGACAGTGATTTATAACCATAATAAAAATGATTTTTATTGTTTGTAACCAAAAGAGTAATATTTAAACAATTTTAAATTGTCCAAGTAACATTAAAACCAGTAATTAAGCTTGTTTGTTTATTATTGCAATAATAATCTTTTATGCTAAATCACTTTCTAACAAAACAACTTGATTTATTAAAAAAAAATTGTCGCTGACGCATATGTTTACATCCAACAATTGACTTCCGCATCATTAACACTTCTTATATTCAAATGGTCTAGAATGATAATCACTTTGCGTTAAGGTGTACACACACGAGTCCATAATATTCTAACGTAAATGCGGTTTGTACGAGCGTTATTACTATTATACGAGTGTCCCATTCACGTCTCGTTAGAAAGGGATATACAGTTTGCTAATAATCCCCTCATTCAAATTGGCTCTATGTGGTGGGCTAGGCTAAAGGCTAGACTACTAGACATATGTGCATGTGTGTATGTATGTGGATTTGTGTATGTGTTGTAGGACGTCATGTCAAATATGAGCGTTTTGCGGTAGATTCGAGAGGAGCGCGGGGGATTTCGGATATGCCATTCGATTTGGGCTTTCATAGAGAGGACATGGATTCCTCAACCGATATGTGGCCATGGAACAGATATACTGATATACGTCCGACAGTGTTTGCATTCTCGTTGGCATCCCAAAATTTTATGAAAATAACGAATTTTACGAGTAAACTTTTCGCATTTAAATATCGAGCAAATGAATGTTTGAGAACACCAAATGTCAGTGTAAATAGATATTTTCAGAGGATTTAATGAATAGTTTTGAAATATATATTTATGATGTATTAATATTAAAATTGAAATTTTTAAAATTGTAGATAAAAAGTTGCAAAGCTTTTTTAAAAATGACTTAGTACTTTGATGCCTTTCAAGAAATATATATATATATATATTGAATTATCAATTAGGGCAAGGATAAAACAAGGTCTGTCTAAAAGAAAGTAAAAGAAAAATTTTTGCTTTTGTTTTTGATAAAAAATGTTTGCTTAACAAAAAAACTAATGTAAAAGGAAAATCAGTATCTAGTTCATTGTGATATTACAAAGTAATGTTCTTACATTATAAGAATTCATAACAATGAAAGGATATTTTTAATTCTATTGTAATAATTTATAATAATATTTTTCCTTATCTTAATATTTTAATACAAAAATTTAATAAACAATTTTTACGGAATGTAATTAACGTTTAATTTACTTATTCTTTAAAAATCTAATTCCTTTGTCATAAAAGAAACTAGCTTGAAAATATTTATTCGACATTTACGTCATAAATTTCAAAAATTTTTTACTGTCTAAAATCACAAAGTTTAAAAAAAAAAGAATCCTGTGCACCCCGTTTAAATTAAAAGTCAAGCCTACCCTAGCGGCAATTTTTCCATCCTCCCCCCATGAGCAGCAGCATCCCCTTTGCCTCTAACCTACTTTTGTAACGACGTTTACCCTCGCGAGCACGCGAGTGCTAGTAGTTGTAGTAGTGGCAACGTTAAAAGCTCTCTCTTTTCTAGCAACCCTGGGCACACTATGGATACAACCAAGCAATTTTCTATATAATCACTTAACTTTGTACAATTTGATTCGTAAAAAAAAAATTCGGAAAATATTTTTTACTTGCCCAACTAAATTATCGTTTTTTATGATTAAATTATAAAAATAAGGTCATATTAACGGTAAGCTATTATTTAACATATTAAAAATAATAAAGCATTTTTTCATTATATAAATTGAAATAACGAAAAATTTATATTTCTCTACTAAATGAGGTAATTTTCATGCGTGCTCTTATTTTTTACTTACGGATAAAATTTCATGTTTATATTTCCCTTGTAACGTAAGTACAACAATATGAAAATTTCCAATACCGGTTTTTTTCTTTTGTAAAAAATAATAAAAAGTAACGTTGTATAAACTGATACTTTATTATGCCGATATACAGTAAATAGTCTGTTTTTAATGGAAAAACCGCAAGAGCATATTTAACGCGCGTTATAACATGCTGTATACATAATAGAAAATAACGAAGTTTATTATGGTCAAAGGAGTTTTCAAAACTAATTTGCAAAGTAAATCAATTTTAAATAACGTTCGATAACGCAATGTTTTAAGCGGCGTGCTTAACCATGCGATATTGATACATTTTAAATAGATATTATTTATTTGGTAATGAAGCGGAAAATAAACGATTTTCTCTTTAAACTTACAGTGAATACATAGTTATAGAGAAAACGTGGAAAATACCATAAAATCCAATAGAATTCCAATAATCACAAGTATCCGCGAAATGCGCACCGTGCGTCGATTGAGAGAAAGTTTTAGGACTTTCAATGTTTTTAAAGGATTGCAATACTTACTGGCTACCGTTTATTTTATGCTAGGAAAATTTTGTTTTATTCATAATTAAAATGAGCTTTTTTATCTGAACTTTTGAGGAATAAACTTGCAAAGCTCTTGACTGACTAATTATGAATTTTAACTTATTTAGTGAAATCCAACTGATGATTATGGATTTTTATTCTTTTTTTTATATGTCAATTCGATTTTTGAGATTCTCGGATGCAAAGAATCTTACGTATTTTACGTTAAAGAATTTAATAAAAGTTAGACTGTGCATGCACCAAACAACCTCAATAAGCAAATGCAACGAGCTTGACTTTTGAAATACTTTCTTTTTCTCGATGTCATCATATCTTTTTTGCAAAAGTAATTACTCCTGGCAGTAAAATGAGTCATTGCATAAAAAAACACAGACGTACACATGCATACACAGTAGTTACAATATAAATAACTTTTCATAAGCCCCGAGTAATTTTACCAAAAGAATCTTACATTTAATTTTTACAATTCAGCTCGTTTTACACATAACAGTACTCCATATCCCGTCGGTTATAAAAAAAAATATATCCTTATTGCAGATTCGTTAAACCGTTTCTAACGATGTGCTTTTCTAGCTTAGCTTTTGAATAACGCAATTTCGCTTTCTCGTTCTTATATACGTTTTGTATATATATGTATATGCTTTTTCATCTCTTTCTTACTTTAACGTTTGTGGGTGCGTCACCGAGCTTGGAATAGCGGCTGATGTCAAGCTCTCGCAGATTACTCTAGTGCTATTGGTCTTTCTTATTCCTTCATCTTTAAAAAAAAAAAAGATTGAAAAAAAAGGTGTACGAACTCGGTGTTGAATATCGATTTATATTTTTTACTATGTCTTCGGCGAGAATCTATAAGCTGCTTAAATTTATCGAATCTTTTGGATAAAGATATGACGATTTTGACTGAATTTTTTCTTTTCTTTCTTCTTCGTCATAAGTTTTATCGACTGTTTCCTTATAGAAAAGCGTAAGGTTTACACGTGTACATAAGCAGTATACTAAAAACCCACGCCTCGTATTGATCCGTGAGTGTGTGATGGTTGCCACCCTCTCAAGAGACTCAAAGAAAAAAGAAAAAAAAAAAAAGAAAGAGAAAACATTTCAACAAACTCAAACTTTTCGAGGTTTTTAGCTTAAAGGGGATGTTGAAGGCTATGAGGATCATTCTTTTATAGTACTGTTATGATTATAACTTTCTTTTTTTTTCAACAGGTTAAGTAGTTTTTATAAGAAAAAGAAAGGCAGCACTTGTTGATCGAAATACTGATAAGGATTTATTAAGGATCAATGATGGGATTTTTTGTGGGATGGAAAATTTTGTTATTTTTAGTATAAATGAAGAGAAAAAACGAATGTTTTTGCGGTTACGTAGAATTATTTCAGTCAATGATTTGTAATTTATTTGTGTAACGAAATTTAGGGATTTATACTTTTTGATTATTTCTAAATTTGTAATCAATGTTTTTCTTTTTTATATTTGGTTTGATCATTTTGTTTTTGGATAATTCTATTATGATTCGAATGATATCAATCAAGCATTAAATAAAAACCAAATACTATAATTCTATATTATTTTTTTTTAAATTAGTCAGATATTCAGTTTAGTTAAAGGTTTTTTTTAAAGATAATCCATCATAGTTTAATTTATTGATTTTTATCAATATCTTGTACGTTTTGAATTCATCGAAAATAAATTTCAGAAAATTTAATAAAAATTTCTAGATATCTTAAAATACTTAATACAGTTAATTTCCATCATTCGTCGAACATGGTAATCCTAGTTTCTTAAATAAGTAAAACTATAAAAATATTAGTAGTTTTAATTTTAGCGCGTTTTCCATTATTTTTATCTTTCTTAGAAATCTAAATTTCGAATATTTATGTAAATCAACGAGATATTTAAAGAATGAATGTAGCTTAACTGAAATTTTCAAGTTTCGTTTGTGCATAAAATTTCATCAATTTTTAAACACGATTAAAAATGCGTTTAAATTTTCTTAATTAATGTACCAACATTTATATAATCCACGAGATAATAATAGTAAAACAACCAGCGCGAAACTATTGAAATGTTAATTAAATTGACAAGTTAATAATATTTAGTCGCACTTTCTCTGAAATTCATTAAATTTATGAGAAAACATAGAGAGAAACAAGTTTGAATAATCTCGCGAGTAAAGTTTTGCAAAACGAGCAGAGCGTGCGTATATATCCGTTGCGATCAGCAGTGAGAGTAACAAGTACTTAACGAGATAGGAAGAACCAAACGACGGCGAATGATTCACGCTCGGAGAACTCCGACGACGAAGACGACGCAAATTCACTGGAAAGCAAAAAAAAAAAGAAATTACTTATCGTTTTAACTAATCAATTTATGAGATAATCTAGGTATGTAATTACGGGATTATGTCTGACATCAATGTTGTAACTTTTTAATAAAATATTTTTAACTTTCTATTGAAAAAAATAAGTTATATTTATAAAGCAATCAATGAAAATCATCTTATGCATGAACATTTGTCACAGAAAAATTTAAAGTTTTTAATTTAAAATAAAATTAAAAAGATCTATTATTTTTATTTATATTATTATTATTAATTCGACTGTAAAACCGATAAAAATATTCTTCAGTCGACAAGAGTATTATTTTTAATTTCAATTAAAATAAAATTGACAATTAATTTAATACTTAACGCATGCTAATAATAATTATCCAACAAGAGCAATATTCTCTTACTTATCTTAATTTCAATTTTCCTACATACCCTTAATCGGCTTAATAACAATATATGCACGCAAATAAAGGGAGAAGTAAGAGATAACAGAAAATTCCGGCAACGTATAAGCAAACTTTAATAGCTGCCGCAATGTAACGCGAAAAAGCACCGAGGGACGCGCGTGAATTAACGGACGTGCAGGTAAATTTAAATATCGTAAATATGATCATTAAAAAAAAATTTTAGTTTGTATAAACTGATATTTCTTTTTTTTTTATCCTACCAAGATAATATTTCCTTTTTTAATATTGAGAAATGGGGATTCGACGAGAGATCGGAAATGATTTTTTCGGTGTAAGTTGGATAATGGAAAAAGAATAAGATTCGAAACTGATAGCTTTTTTTGATGAGATATACAAGGGATATTTTTTTATTATTGTTTTTTTTTTATATCGTATGACAAAATTGTTATAGAATAGATGGAATATATTAGTATATGAAAATTCGATTACACAGGTCGTCAGTAGCTCATTCGATAGAGCGATGGATTTATAATCTTAGAGTTTCGGGTTCGCATCCCGCTCCCGGAAGTTGATTGATACAAGCACGACTGTAAATTACATGTGCTTTGTTCAAAAACCCACTGACAACCTCCGTCGCTGATTAGCATTGTAATGATAGCTGAAATACAGCGACGATAAATAAAATTTAAAAAAAATTCGATTACATCGAATTTATTGATTTTTCAGATATGCGCGTCGAGATAAAAATGGGAATTACACAATATGAAACGTAATATTTTATGATTCTTATTTCAATTTTTTATTAAACGATAAGTTTTTGTCTTTTTTTTTAAATTAAAAATAATAATCAAGAATCATTGTAAACATATAATTTTTTTAAAGAAAACTATTTCGTTCTTTTAACGTTAGCATTATGCGTTTAAAGTACTTATAATTAATAATTATACCAAATTAACACCAAAGAATCTTTTAAATCAGGCGTTTGCACAATAAAAAAATTTTATTACAGTCAATTATATAAAATTACATATAACAATTCCTTGTTATATTTTTACAGTTTTTATTTCGTTTACGAAGTGTCGTTTAAAAAAAAAATAGGAGAATTTATTTTTATTCCAATTAAGCCCAGACATTTAATTACATAGTATTGCACTTAAAATAATTCTTGTTTACACGTACGGTCAGCAATAAATAAACTGCCTTCTTATTATATATATATATATTAATAAATCAATAAATCGATAACCATTTATAAAAAGAACAAAAAGCAGTATCGATCAACTACTATTTTCAAAAATATCCTTAGACTATCGTAGAGCACACATATCTAATTAAAGTACAAGAGTATAATCGAAAAAGGAAGAAAAAAGAGAAAAATTAAGGAGAGGTAAGAATCAAACAAAGATGAAATTGACATAATGTGTAAGATGTATAATATCCCTCCCAATAATCGGAACTCTTACGAAGCATTATTTTAGCTCCGATCCATAAAAGGAGTTCAAAGTCCAACCAACGACGCCTAAAATCAATCTCTAGGAAATTTGTATTCCCATCCTACTAAAAAAAAAAAATAAAAGAATAAAACAATTTAATTTTTCTCACATAAAAAATAACGGTACGACTGATATAACGTTGATCATCGTCTAAGAAGACGATAAATTAAAAGAAAAATATTTAAATATTATAAAATTAAAAAAGAGAAAAAAAGCATAAGGAAAAAAGCAAAATCCTCGTCTCTCTTTTTCACCGGCAAGTATATGTACTATGCAATATGGCTGCCGCCGCCTGGCCTGCCATAGCTGAGCCACACGCATACACACACACACATAGAACGCGCTTACGCTTCATTCGTATATCTCTCTCGCTTACTCTCTCCCCCTCTACACGGCCACCGCCCCTCGCACACCTCTCCTATTCTCTCACTCTCGCTTTTCACGGCTCTCCTGTTTTCTCTTTAAATTTATTTTCTAATTCTTTCTAGAGATTTTTTTTATATTTGTTTTATATATTTAAAGAAAAAAAGAAGAAGGAAACATAATTTTGTGGTATTTGATATACATATTAGCATTTAAGAATACAAGTCGGTCTGTGGCTCATTCGGTAGAGCGTTGGATTCGTAATCTCGGGGTTCTGAGTTCGAATCCCGCTCTCGGCAGCCGATTGATGCAAGCACCACTGTACGTCACATGTGCTTTCTTCACAAACACACCAGCTTCGTCTCTGATTAGCATAACAAAAATATAGCGACGTTAAAAAAAAGAAATTTTCTTGTTTTATACATGTATATAATTGATATACATCTACATTTTTTAAAGTTTATCTATCTCTGTTGGTAAGGTTTTTCGCGTCGTCGGTCGGTCGGTCGGTCGGTCGTCGCGTGCGTGCCTCGCGTGCGTCATTCGTCATACCATTCCTTCCCGAAAAACTACTATACCTTTACATTCATTCTCTCTCTTTCTCTCCCGCAATGCGCACATACAATGTACATTTACAAATAATACATACGTACGTACACATTTACTACTCTAAATTCTTACTTTATCTTTGTTGCTCTAACGCGTGCGCGTCGAGAGCGGTTATTATATATCCCTCTTGGTATACACGATACGATTGTATTCTGGAAAAACCGACTACTGCCCTACTCTTATTTCTTTCTTATTTTTCTCTCTCTCTCTCTCTTTTTCTCATTCTTTAGTTAGAGATGTATGTTAGATTCTTTGGCTATTGCTAATAAAAAACCACCCTCGCACCGTACGCGTATCATCTTCGGCTTCTATTACATAAATTTTTATTGTCCTCGCCTATCGGTTAAATGTCTCTTTCTCACGAATGTATATGTATCTATATGTATATAAGGTATATATATATATATAGAAAAGTCTAGGGTGTGCTCACCGCAGCGTCGGCATGAATTTCTCTTATATTATCAGATATTACAGGTTATTGATATTGAATTCTAACCTTAATAACGAGATGTACAATTATGCGCTCCTTAGCCGGCTTGTAAAATATTTCTTTCTTCCGTATTTTTTTCTCCTTTTTTTTTTATTCACCAGACTTTACGATATGATCGTCACTATACTTTAATGCACTCACATGAATTCTCTCTCGCGCATATACACACATAGATATATACGTATATATGAGAGAAGAGAAAGAGAGAGAGAGAAAGAAAAACGAAGCTCCGAAACGCAACGCGCCGCCACCGTCTCTCTTTTTTTATACAGCGAAAGAGAGAGAATAGAGGAAGGTGCGGATACTCTATAGTTATATATCCTTTTCTTTTTTTATCTTTCTCTCTCTCTCTTTCTCTCGCTCGTTTATAGGATAACCGGCAACGCGTGCGGTGTAATGCGTAAAAGAATTTGTAAAAAAAAAATGAAAAAATGAAAAAAAAGGCAAAGGAATGCCAATCCACGCGAATGGGAATGTTTTTCTTTTTTTTCGTAATGACAATAAAGTTAAATGTAAATTTTTTAACGTGACTAACCTTATATGAGGTAGCGCTGCAGCGTTTATAATCTCGTTCTCTCACACACACACTTGGGAGTGTATATAACGTCCCCAAAAATGCTTTGCTCCTTAAGCGGACACTTAATTAAAAAAAACAACGTTTATGCACACTTCACGCCTTCTTCGAAAAAAAGACGAGAGATACACACTTTTAATATATATATATATCTATATATCGAATTTGGTACGTGTTATATTCTTATTTTTATAACAATGCGCGGTACACAAGTCGACTACGGAGACAATTCACGGACTACGACGACGTTGCGCTTTGGTTCTCTTTCTAACTCCCGGTCAGTATGGTAAAAGCGGCAGGGTAATACGTACACATATACAGGCAATACAATTATAGGAAAACGAAAACGTTTATGGATGTGTGTTGGAGGTACTCTAGTGCCCCTGCGCCGGAATCACACGGAAATCGCGGCGAAGGACATGACACCGGATGTAATGCCATTTTGAACTTTAATGCGCGCGCATATTATGCGGAATTTAAAAAAATATATTTTTCATTTGTTTTTTTCTGACTTTTACTGTAAATATTATTGTTTGGAGGCATATTTGTTTTGTTTTACTTACGATAATGCAAGTATTTACGTTGAAATGTTATTTTTAATTTAAAATCTTGTTTATTTTGAAACTAATGGGATGGTTGGTATAACTGTATTCGAGGTTGAATGTGTGAGTAATACAAGAATTTAACCTAAGATTTTTGATGCATAAAATATCAAAGTTTATGAATAGTTATGCTGATCCAGTGATGAAATTATATAAGGAATTAATTAAAAATTTAAATAAATAATTTGAGGATTGCTGTTATTACTTTTTTTATTCTTAAATTGATATTTTTCGGCAAGTGCGCAGAATACGTTGGCATTTCAACGAGGTTTGTGGATCCATCTTGCGGTTTCGAAAGTAGAATACTTTTTTTGGTTTTGATGTGGCGGGAATTTTAAATGTGATAAGTGAAAAATTCTATTTTAATCATTAGAATTTAGTTATAATAATATAATAAAATATGATTGACATTTTAATTATTTTTGGAATTAATAATCACAGTATCTTAAGATTTGCTTTAAAACTACAATTTTTTAACCTTTGTTTAATTTATAAATTTTAAAATGTGATGTAAAAATTGATTTCGAATAATTAAAATATTTACTATTATGAAAATTTACTAACAATCTTGTACAATATACGCGTGTTTTTATGTGACTTGAAAGCTTATAATTTTTTTCGTTGAAATAAAGCTATTTTCAAAAATAAACCGTACTTAATAATATTAAACAAATATAATAACTATATTAAAATAAAATTTATATAAAATAGCAACATAAGTGTAGAGGATGTGGAATGAAGATAATTCAGAGTCATCAAAAACCGTATAATATTTAATCTATTTAATCTCAATAGTAATGTCGATAATGCAGTACACTTCAACATCCATTTTCCTTTTACATTGAAAATATATTCCATGAGATTTTGTTAATGTTTCTTACTAATTTTTTTTCATCACTTCATTAAAATATTTCTAATTTTACATAATTTAAGGCACTTCTTAACATTTTAAATATTTCATAAATTTAAATAAGAGTTACGTTTCAATTAAAATAACGCATCTTTAATGTATATTGTATAATAAATAATTATAATGGTTCCATCATTCTGACGATATAAAATTTTTTGGTCGTTCGTCTTAACTTTTATTCACACGTTTTGTACATTTTATATTGTACGCATAAATATATCGCTCGTTAATAACTACATCAGTATAAAAATAATCAAGTAACTAAATATATATATATATATATACGTTATCTTTTATAATGAATATATGGCCAATATTCACGAGAATTATTTACAAAAAGAATTGACTAAGTCATTGAATGTATATATAAAACAAATTATACGCGATCGCTAGTTGTTCCTCGTTGCGAACGCAATTTTCCAAACTTCGAAAATAAAATTTTCTGGAAAATCAAAGGCATCTGGCATTGAGCTATCGATCGCTTTGGCAAGGTCCATACTGTTGATTTTATTCTGAGCGATTTCCCACAGTCTCCTGGCTGAAAAATTATTAATCGATATGAAAATAAAGTTATATGCTGAAGTGAAAAATAAATGTAAGAAGAAAAATAATTTTCATACCGAGTACCATGTCGCTTATTCCCATATAAGTTTCCAACGCCTCGTTTATTTTCCTTATCGATTCCCAAGTTGTATCGTTATCGTTCTATACACAATTGAAAAATTTTAAATATCCATTTAGAAAAATAATTTACAAAGTATTATATTTTTAGATTATTCTAAATTGTCAAATATTTACATACTCCGTGAAAAATTTTATGTAACTCGTTGAAATTTTTTTCTCGTTGAAAATTTTTTTATTAAAATCATACTTTTAAAAACGTAAACTTAACATAAAATTTTTTGTAGTTTTAAATTTTTTACGCTTATAAACAACAAAAATTTTCGTCAAATCAACATGCAAAATATAAAACTTTGCTGTTCAAATTGTCTCATAACTTAAAATAAAATATTTTATTATTCGAAATTATGTATTATTCATAAACTTTTTTTTTGAAATTTTAATTTTAAAATATACAAAAAAACTATTTGTAAATTTTTACACAATAAAATTTGTGTCTCACCTAAAATTTTTTCGTATGTTAAAATTACCAAAAATTTTCCCATCGTAATTTTAAATAATTATACAATTTTTTTTAATTGACAAAAAAATGAATTTAGATAAATTTAATAATTCCATAAGTCTGTGCTGTAAGTTATGCTTAATTTTATAAGCTATAAATAAATATTTTGAACTTACTATTTGCTCGATCTTAGCCATACCGTCACTCTTGAACCTTAACGTCTCTCTTCCGCTACTATAGCACGAAAATTTATTTCTACTCCTTGGTCCAGCGCATCTTGGTCCAATAATACCAAAGCCACTTCTGGATAATGGCTCGATTAGCCTTATTACTAATGTCGAACCACGTTCAATTTCTTTAAGCATACGCGCGACTTCGTAATGCCTCTTACCAACGAGACTCTCGCCGTTGAGCTTCTCAATGTGATCGCCTATTTGCACAACTCGAAGACGATCCATTATTGAATTTTCTTTGATTCTTTTGATGAAAACGTAACCCGCTCCGTTGTCGGTCAGCGTCAGTCCAAGGGCGTCTTCTGTTTTTACGAGTTCTATTTCTTTCGGTCGCCCTAGATGATAAGAAGGTTGAGATTTAAAAAATTCTTAGAACTTTCTGATAAGTTATGTTAAAAGTGATAGAAATATTTTATATTTAATTACGGCAGTTTTTGATCTTTTTAAGCGACAGTTATTTTATTTACTTTAAAATTATTTCTCGATTTCATTAACTTTATTAGAAAATCATTTAAAATTCAATGTTGTTCGATTTTTCTTTAAAATCATGTTTTAAGCTTATTTTTAAGTTGTAGCTTAGTTATTAATTGATTATTTTTTATTTTAATTAACGTGTTTTCAGTTTTTTCCCCATTCATAAATCTATTACATAAATATACATACTATGCATCAATTAAGAAATCAAAAGTTTTGAGCATTTAAAAAAAGTAGACTTAATTTACATAACTTTTATCGATGTAAAGAAAATTTTCTAAGTAACCATTAATCAATTTGAAATTTAAAAACATTAAGCATCTTTCGACTATAATTATTTAAATTTTATCAGATTGAAAATCTGTTATTATACGTTTATGTGTATTCAGTTATGTTTCATACTTAAATCAATGTGTGTTTAATAATATAATAAATTTATCGATCAAATCAAAATTATATACAATAAAAATCAGAAGAAGTTAATATATAATTATTTTTAAATAATTCAAAAGTGTCCTAATTGAGGTCGTCAGTGGCTCACTCGATAGAGCGATGGATTCATAATCTCGAGGACCCATGTTCGATTCCCGCTCGCAACCTAATAATACGAACACCACTGTACTTATTACATATGTTTTGTTCATAAACACACTGAAACACGCTAATTAACATCGTAATGATAGCATAAAAAAATAAAAAGTAATTAATTAAAAATTCTATGTAGTCAAAATCATGTAATTTAATTTACATAAATATTGTGAAAAAAAAAACATGAAATCATCTTTTTATAAAATAATTTAAAAGTCTAATAAAATATTCAACAATACGCCTTTAAACTTTCTATTCAACTCGGTCGTTTTAAAAGGGCCAAGCCCTTATATGTGCAAGCTGAGTTTATGCACTAATTGCTTAATCATTTCGTCAGTTTAAAAATAAACTGATGAACAATAAGGAACGTAAGTTATAAGCAAGCATCTCTCAAAGAAGAAAAATTCATAGTATGTGTGCAAAAGTGCAACGAACCTTTTTTGTGTGCATAAATGAAATCGTCGAGGCCAATTTGTCCGCCCACCAATTCCGACATCTCGATCTTGTGCGTATTCAATGTGCAGAACAGTATCTGAAAATGTTTATAGTAAATTTGATTTTTTTCTATTATTTAAGATATTTTGCTTTCTCATAGAGAAAGCATTGTATCGGTAAAAAAAATTTTTTTCTATTTTTTCATTAATTTGTACATATTTGAACTCAGTGAGTCGAAAAAAGTGGTTTCCAGAAAATGTCTGTATGTATGTGTGTGTGTGTGTGTGTGTGTGTGGATGTATGAATTCAGTTAGTAAGCTGTATCTCGAGAACTACTCGATGGATTTGCTTCTAATTTTGCATGGAATTTAGTTTTGTGATTAACTTGCTGGGAAGCTATTGATAATTTGGTTCTTCCACCGTAGTTTTCATTTTAAAGTTTTTTTAAAAAATAAAAAAAAAATTCGATTTTTCGTTTTTTGGTTTTTTTTTGTTTACTACTCGATGAATTTGCTTCAAAATTTGCATGGAATTTATTTCTGATTGCCCGGATAAAATAAATTTTTAAAAACTGATTTTCTTAGCTCAGTTTTAATTTTAGAGCATTTTGAAATTTTTGAAAAAAATGTTTCTATTTATTAAGCCAATAAAATCTTAAAAATTACTCGATGGATTTACTTCAAATTTTCCATACAATTCAATTTTTTGATGAACTGGTGCGGAAGCTATTGGAAATTGGTTTTCTTAGCGCAGTTTTTTTTTTAGAATCATTTTAAGAATTTTTAAAAAATTTCGATTTTTCATTTTTTTTGTATTTTACGTAAACTACTCGAAGAATTTGTTCGAAAATTTGTATGGAACTTTATTTCGACTGCCAAAATTATTAAAAATTTTGTAAACTAATTTTCTTAGCGCACTTTTAATTTTAGAGCATTTTTAAAATTTTTTTAAAAATTTTTATTTTTAATTTTTTTTTATTTTACGAAAACCATTCGATTGATTTGCTCCAAAATTTGTATGCAATTAATTCGCTACTATCTGAAGAAAACAAGCTTTGGAATACTAATTTTCTCAGCGCAGTTTTAATTTTAGAACACTTTGAAAATTTTCAAAAAAATTTTTATTTTTCATTTATTTTCTTTTTGCGTTAACCATACTATAAATTTTCTCCAAAATTTTCATACAATTAATTCGCTATTGTCTGAAAAAAATTAGCTTTTGGAAACTAATTTTCTTAGAGTGGTTACAATTTTAGAGAATTTTAAAGATTTAAAAAAAAATTTTGATTCTTCTTTTCTTATTTTTTTTTATTCTTCGTAAAGTACTCGATAGATTTGTTCTAAAAATTACAGGGAAATTATTTGCGACTGCCAAAAGAAGGGAAATTTTCAAAAATTGATTTTCATAGCGTAGTTTTAATTTTAGAGCATTTTTAAAATTTTTAAAAAGAAATTTTGAAAAGAAAATGTTATTTATTTAACCAGTTAGATCTCGAAAATTACTCTATGGATTTGCTTCAAATTTTGTATACCATCTATGTTTTTGTATAACTAGGCGGGAAGCTATAGAAAATTTGTATTCATAGTGTATTTTTTTTATTATAGAGCCATTTTAAGAATTTGAAAAAATTTTCGGTTTTTAATTTTTTTTTTTGTATTTTACGTAAGTTAATTGATGAGTTTGCTTTGAGATTTCCATGGGAATAATTTGCATCTGCCAAAAGAAGGATAACTTTTATAAACCGATCTTTTTAGCGTAGTTTTCTTTTTAGAAAATTTTAAAAATTTTCTTAAAAAATTTTCATATTTCAGTATTTTTCCATTTTACGTAAAGTACTTGATAGAATTACTCTAAAATTTGTATACAAGTTATTTGCTACTGTCTTTATAAACCAAGTTTTAAATAAATAATTTTATTAACGTAGCTTTTTGATCACTTCTTTTGTTTTCTGAGTTACTCTTGAAAATGTATAATAGTACTACTGAATTTAATTACCGTTACTAAAATTGACTACTTGGATTTACCAAGCTTAGTCGTGATAAAAAGATATCCACAAGATAACAAAAATAATAAATTCGAACCTATGTATAAGGCTAGCTAAAGTCAACAAAATTAAACACTTTAAAAGCTAACATTTAACCCAAACAAAATGTTGAAAAGGCAATCAACTAGCATATAAATTCAAAATTTATAAAGTACAAAATGAATAAATATTAATGATGGACAATTTTTTTATATTAAAATCACATTTAAATAAATATAAAAAAATAATGAAACTCAAAGAGCTCTATGAGAAAGCATTCCGCCAAAGCACTTGGCAGCGTTTTTTCTTCTTTTTTTAACAATACACATAGAAAAATGTTCTAGCAAAAATTATAATAGTTTACAATGAATAGTTTACGTAAAATTTACAATAAAAATTTTTGTGTTTAAGCTATTACAATTTTTCCTTGAACATTTTTTTCCGTGTACGGTTGAAAAATAGTAATGTAAAAAAATAAAACTAAGAACTATTTTAAAAAAATAAAATTCTATGACCTCATTAAACTGAACTGCTTTTTTAATACAGAAATAGTGACTCAATAATAAGGCATTTCAATGTCTTTAAATGAAATAACTAATTAATCTCTTTATTCTATATTAATAATTATAATAATTTATTATTGAAAAATTTCAATATTGACCAAACCTTAGAATATATTTTGACATGACTAATATCCGACATACATTACATTGAATATAATAACACTGCGTAAAAATACAATATTAAAAAAGTATCTTTCATTTCTCAAACATCAACAGCAGCCTCACCTTGCGGTACAGAATAATTACGTCATAACTACAAATATCACCTTTGAAATTCCTCTTTCCCTCCCACCAATATTCAAAAGAAACTTCGGGCAACATAAATTCAAAGTCATTTATTGAGGTCGTCAATGTCATAATCTCGAGGACTCGAGTTCGAATCCCGCTCGAGGCAACCGATTGATACAATATCACTGTATACAATACATATGTTTTGTTCACAAATAAATTGAAAACCTCCGTCACTAATTAGCATCGTAATGATATCATAAATACAGCGACGTTAAATAAAATAAAAAAGTCATTCATTTAGACAAAATCAAAACAAAAATCTATAGATTTTTTTGTATTTATCTTTTTTTTTTTTTGTTAAACCAAAAGGTCAAATCGTGCTCTATAGTCCGTGACTGAAGCTCACTTCCTATATCCGGAGATACACATTATATAGATATATATAACAAGTACATGTGCTGTCAAGCGTTAAATTCTAATGTTGCACGCGCGTTTTAACGCACTTTTGATCATGAGAAAACGCTACATTGGCTTTCATGGGATCTAAACTTGATATTCTTTTTTTTTTATTATCATTACCTTCTATTTTGTATAAGGAAATGTATATAACGATACTTAGATGACTGAAGTATTATAAATTATCATATTTAAACTATGGGAATTTTCTTAACTAGATTTACAACGTGAAAGTCAAACGGTGTTTAGAAAAGTTTGGTAATAATATAGCGATCCCGCGATAAAGATTAATCTTGATAATTATTTAAATTATAATGATTTTCTCTACGGATCGTCATTTATGAAATGTTTTTACTACGCTGCTCAGTATCGCGTAATTATCAGGGTGTCAAAATAATAATTATTATTAATTTGATGGTTATCAATCTTTTTTGATTATTGATTTTTATTTGCATGATTTTAAATGAAAAACGTGATCAGCATGAAACTCGTCGTTATCGATAATAATGAAATTATCAATTTCTGCTTTACTCTTTCAGATCCAATGTACCTTAATAACTTTTTTTTTTTATTAATACTGCAATAGCAAATTGAAAATATTTGAAATAGACATATATATATTATAATAAACATATATAAGTAGGTAATTTCGAATTAGAATTTGAGAATCTAAATTATTAAATGCGAGATAAAGATTGAGAAAACGTGAAAAAAATTTATAACGAAAATTAATTTAAAAATAAACACCAATAACTCTAAAGTTGTTATCAGAAAATTTTCTAAAAAAATTCAGATTTAAAAGGCTTGACACATTGCATTAAAGAATCTACTATCAACGAAATAAATTTTTATTGAAATTACTATGAAGAATTCTTTAAATAAACTTCAAAGAGAAACTATTTAAAAATTTTATCATTTGAAAATAGAAAAACTTCTAATCGAATTGAAGAATCCTGTCCTACCGAAGCAAACTAAAAAAATTCTATACTGTCGCTTAATCTGCAATGTTGAATAGAATTTCTCAAATGTGAAAACAAATTTTTTTCGTTTGTTGTTATTTGATCGCGGAAAAAAAAAACGTTGGATATACTCGTTTTAGCGAATAACATTTGAAAGTAATTTCTAGTGATAAATTAAGTTTCACTCGACGCATCGGATTTTAATTCAACAAAACTTGTACTTTTACTGCTTTGGAGTGAAATTTTGCTTACCTGTTATGAGCTACCTGTGCTTTTAAAAATTCAATAAAAATGAATTATTCATCTTTTACTAACTACACGAAATTGAGTCTTTAAATGATCATTTTTTCATTAATTAAAATGTCATATTTATTTCAATTATACAAAACTAATGCATAATTTTTAAGATCAAGCAAATTCCGACCGCATAATTTTTCATTTTTAATTCCAGCCGTGTATAGTAATAAATTACTTAGCTACATATTAATATTTATTAGTTTTACAACGTTTTTAACCGAGTTCTTTTTTTAAAAAATCCAGTGACCTAAATAAGCGTAATTTAGATTAAAACATAAAGTCACCAATACACCAAGTCGCACGGGATATCATCGGATGTGATAATTACGATAAGTTAAGCGTCATGTCATAAATGAGAAATAAATAAATATCCTGTTGAATTTCTGGAAAACAAGTTATATCAGTCACTCGAGAACACAGAAATTATAATTTTTTAAATATTCAACACGTGTGTATGCTATTTTTTTATGCATTGATTATTTTTATAGCGAACGTAATTGCGATTCAACGGCTGTGCGGTATTTGAAAACGCGAGAGAAAGTTGTTAATTTAGCAAATTTTTTAACGACATGCACTTTTGTAGTGGAGTTTATTTTCGTCGAAATGAGTTGTTATTGTTGTCTTCTAATGTTTACGCTCAATTCTTATCTTTTGGAATTCAGGAAACAGTTCTTTTTAAACTTCTAAAAATACTAAATACGTAAACAACTTATTAGTGTCAAAATTTTTTAGTTTTAGTTCTAATGCATAAATGACCTTTCACGTATCTTAATTTTTTAAGCATTTTCCAAAAATTAATAATTTCAAAAAAATCTATTCTTCATAAACTTGAAAAAAATTTTTTAATTGACCAACTATGTATTTTTTCAGATGAAAATCTTGACTGAAACAAATATATTACTTTTGATAATTTCAATAAATTTTTATAGAGTAGAATTTTTTCAATATAATATTGAATCGGGGCCATGAAAATGGTTAGAGTGTTAAAATTATTCATAATCGCAGCTTCATTTTAAAACGAAGTTTCTCGTAATAGATTTGAAGAAAAAAAAAAGAGAGGATATTTCCTACGCGTAATTTCCGCATAAATAAATTTTTTTATTCTTCGAATAATTGCAAGTCATGGTCAAGGATATTCTTAAGTAAACGGTATATAACTAACCCAATAAGCATTCCTGAATAATTCACAGAAAACTACAAGTTATGTCTATTTACAAAGTCGCATTCGAATGCTTTAAACAAGCGACTAATAATCCGGCCTTTTTAAAAACATTGAAAATTCAAATTTCTTTCGACAAAAAACTACGGTTTCTTAAATTATCTAAATGAAAAAAAAAGATGAATAAATAAAAAAGTACAAACTTCTTCAGGCCTAATTTCAAAGCACTCGGAGATCTTGTAATAAAGTTCCTTGACATTGCCAAAGCCAGATATAAGACCAGTTGGACTACCATGAGCCAATTGGCAATAAAACGCCAACTGTGGTTGTTGCTTTTGCTGTTGTTGCTGCTGCTGATGCTGATGCTGCGAATTTATCCATGGTACACGTTGATTATTATTACCAGTGCCAATGACTTCGCGTTGCTGGCGTTGAGAGGAAGAGCTGTTGCTGCTGCTGTTGTTGTTATTCTTCGATGTCGGTATTCTAAGAGCTTTGAAGAACGGCATTTCCTTATTGTTTTAGCCGCGTATAGCCAGTAGCGCTCTTAAAAAAAATGTTATGGAGAAAAGATCCTGTAAAAAAATAAAGAAAGAGTAACGAACGATCGTTTTGAATTTTTGCTCAAAACTGCAGGGAGTTTTAGAAAGATATTTTTTTTTTGTTTTGGTTTCTTGTTTTTAAAAGTTTCTTTAGCTAAGAGTTTTATGTAACGGTTTGCAGTGGGATACGGTCCATTTGAGAATTGCCATATTTTTTAATAACAAAAGGAATTCAAATAAATGTATGAAAAATAACAAAATAAATATTCTTTCATGCTTTTATTTCCTTTAATTTTTTTTCATTCATCAAGAATAATTGTTTCAATTTGTTTTTTTTTTCTTTTTAGCTTATACAAAACTATTTTACATAAATTCAATTATATTTATTTCCAGAGTAACATTAAATTATATTACGTACACTCAGTAATCTAGTAGAGGAAAATAAATTGCCGTTCGTTGAAAAAAAAATGTATTTATTAAAATAATAACAAGAAGAAAATGAGCTCACTCAAATACAGAAATATATACTCAATTTACAAAACATATATTAAAATTTTCAAATTCTAATAAACAACCAACTTTAACTTCGAAAATACTTCGCGATAAAGTCACCATCTAATCGAAATATAATAATTTATATTAATTAGTTAATTCGCAAAAAGTCCGGCAATTCATTTAGAATCTAGTTTAACGAGATAATTAACAATAATTCAACATCGTTTTAACAACATGTATAAACGTCGACGGCAACTTTGTCGTTGTGTTTACTTGTAACCTGTCACTCGTAACGTTTAATAAATTATATTACGTGTATATAGTTTATAAAACAAAAAGAGCTACGGTAGTCGTTCAAATGTCGGGTATACGCATGGCGAAGGAAGTAAATTCACGTTCATTAGAGCTGCAATTAATCGTCAATTATATTGTTGCAAGATGAAAATAAATAAATAGCTTGGATTTATGGGATTACGGGTCTTTGAACAACTTTAAAGGAGAAGGAATTTTTTAAATGCTGTAAAACGAAAAAATTTTTTTCCTATTGTTTTTTTTTTCTTGCAAGTTTCTGAGTCATAAAAGAAACTAAAAAAGAATTTCTTGCGATACGTGCTTTTAACCTTTTTCTTAAATGCTTAAAAAATTGTAGACATTTTCGATAATGTATTTTAAAAAGCACTTTTCTAAAAAGCTTCGCGCTTTAAAAAAAAATTCGCATTGTTGAATGGTTTATTATGAATTTAAAATTGATGCTCGGCGCAAAAAAAATATACGCGAGAATTTTTACGATGCAGAAATTAAAATCAAAGCAACGACTTGCGCTAATGCCGTTACAACGAAAGAATTTGCAAAACTTCATATTTAAATTCAACGAGCATAGAATCACGGTAATCATTGCCGTACGTTTTTCATTTGGATATTTTTATTAATTTTAAAACTTTCACGTGGCGATATGAAAAAAATTCTTGATATTTTCTATATATATATATATATTTAAATTCTGTAAACATATGATCAATAGTGATAGGTGTTAAGAGAAAGTATATGTGTATACGTACGTATGTGCAAGTTTCAAATTCTTTAGTATAAAGTGAATTTTCCCCTTAACCCCACCACCATCCATAATCGATTAGCAAGCACATCATTACACGTTCGATTGATCAATAAACATTTGATACGTTAGAGTTTTGCTATTGCCACTTATATAATTTTTTCAATCGTTCATTTGTTGACTTTAATTGGAATTTAAAAAAAAAAAAAAAAACTAACCTACCACATAATAATTCATAAATGCAGTAAAAAAAATATTTTGAAATTCAATATTTTATGAATTTTTCATAAAAATATGCAAGACATTTGCACAATGCACGTCTCGAGAGGAGAAGTAAAACTCAACTTTTTTTTTTTGCAACTATGCAGAAGAAACGCGAAACCTTCGCCATATAAAATACGTTTTCTCAGCACAATATATGACTCATTTAAATACTACGGCTATTAGAAAAGAATTATGCAATTGTATACTCCCGTAGTGTTTGCATAAGTATTAATCTTCCATTGAATACTCGATTCTTTTTTTTTTTCATACTTTTATTATGACTACACGCGTTAAGCATCTTTCTAATCCGTGAGGTATGGGATAAGAAAAACGTATTTTTTTTATCTATAGAAAATTTTTACTTATCTGTGCTTCAAGTATGTTTATAAATTAATCGTTTTTCAAAGTTATGTATTTCTCATCATTAAAATTCAATATTTTAAAATTACAAAGAAATCGATCGAAACTTATCAATTAATCTTATCTAAATGCCGTAATAAATAACATATAGGAAAGTTGAATCAGTTTTTTAGCAGAACTGTTTTAAAAAATAAATTTTACTACATTCATAAAGTAAAATATTTCTCCATAAACGAGCGTAATTAGCTAAATTTTTCTGTGCCTAATGCTGTGACAAATCGCAAAACGATAACCGAGAACCGCGATAATGAGAAGCGTGGAAATGCGCAACATAATGGAAAAAAAAATTATAAGAGAGAGGAAGAAGCAAAAAAATAATATAAGGATAAGGAGTTTGGCTATTTTTGGTTGGTTAACACATCCAACACAAATGCCAATTCAGCGCTTAATTTATGCTTCTTATATGCCGTATAAAATTTTTGCCATGCTCAATGAAATTTATATGTTTTATCAAATGTTCGGCCAGTTTGCAATCTGAAACTTTTTACGTGCTTTTCAACGTCAATCTTTTATGTTTTGAGGAAAATATTTTTTTTTTGTTTTTATTACACTAAATTACCGTTAAATCTTTTTAAAAAATTTGCGTAAATTTGTGTTTATGTATGAAAAAAAATTCTATTCTAAAGATAAACAAATATTTATTTAATTTTATAACACAAAATAAATTATTCTATTAAAAATAAAAACATCAAGTACACAAAACCTTTGATTCTTCTACAAACGTCATTTACAGTGGTCTCGCACGTGTATGCATCATATTACGTGCAAACAAATACTGTTTAGCAGAGTAATATGAAACATATTTTGCAATTTAAAATTGTGCCTTGAAAATCATTTTTATTTAATTAAATTAATTAGGAATTGATTACTGAAAAATAAATTTTTACTTAAAATTAATCTTACCTGATATAACAAAATGATCTTTCAAAATTCCAGCTTTTTGAAAAGAAAACTATAAATTTTCATCCATACAGATACAACTAAGAACTTGAAATTTCATCTAACAAAGAACTAAACATTAAAATTAAAAAAAGGCGTGTCATCACTCATATAAATAAAAGAAATAAACTAAATATTAAAAAAAAAAAACACTGCATAAACACAATATATCCTCACATAATGTCGAATGATTGAAAACACTTGTTCGCGATTTATAGTATAATACGAAATGTAGAACGAAAGTGCGCGCATACGGTACAGCAAGTGGTTTTGAACGTATATACGCGCGGGTATAATGCTGTACACGCGTATTATAATAAAACGAGCAGGCAGCAGCAGCAGCCGCAATGGTCAGCCGCGCTCTGACACGCTACTACTACTACCACTTCGTTTCCTCTCTCTCTCTCTTTTTCTTTCTTTCTCTCACTCTTTGTATCTTCTCTTTTTATTCTTTTCGTTTCTTGACTTTTTGATCAGTGTTAACTTCTCCCCTACTACTTCTTTTTTTCTCTCAACCTTTTTCTTTTGCGATTTCAATGAGATGAAAAAAGGATTTTTGTTTTGTTATTTGAATGATCGATCAACTTTGATTATTGTTAAGTTTATGATTTTTTTTTGAATTTTTAAAATGATAAATTTTTGGACCAAAGTTACTTTTTGGAATTTCATAGTTTTGTTTTTCCTTTGAAGTTTGAAGAATTTGGGTTTGTTATTTTTTAAAATTAAATCTAATCTATGAAATTTATTCGAATACTTTGGATGATGTAGCAATACATGCCTCGTCATGACAACACCGATAATCACTGATATTTCTTTTAAAAAAAAACGTGGATTTACATTTCTCCATTTTAATTTCAAGAAAATTTGAATAAGTAAATTAATTTCTATCGATCGAAAATTTTTTGCTTTTGTACTGTTCAGCGCAGCTTTTTATTACGGGAATCTATACCAACTATTTTTGGCAGGTTGCATAATAGAATTAATATTAGATCTATGAAGAAAGAGGCTTTATAATTTGTTCGTATGGTAGACATAACAAATTTTTTTTTTAATTTAATAAAACTTTTATAGGACCGATCAAATAAAAATTTTAATTTTAATTAATATTGAAATATTTTTTATTTTATTATAAAAACTTTTAAAAAAATAAGAATTTATAATTATTTTGAATATTGTTATCAAAGCTATTAAATCTAATTCCTTGAATATATAGATGTGTAAATCAATGTATAAAGTATGTTACATTGAAATTAAGAAACACTTCAATTTAAATTTAATATTATCACTTTTTCATGCTAAATAATAATAATTTTGTATAATTAAAATTTTTCATTTAACGGCTACATGAAAAATTTAAACTAATCGAAGATTAAAAAAGTTTACGACTTTATTCAAGGTCGAAAGCAATTAGCATATTATTTCACATTAAAAATCGAAACGAGTCAGTTCACAATGGTTGTTTCTTTAAAAACATCTCGAAGCGTTAAGTAATGAAAATGAAGTTGGAAAAAGTAAGAGGCAATTAACGCGGATGTATACATTTGAACGCTATTTAAAATATGATAAATGTTTTTTTTCCGATATTGTAACGATATTATAATATTTATCGCGTTTAAAGCTCTTATTACGTTAGCTCATATTTATTAACATACACGATATAAAATTAATTTAAATATTGTGAAGGTCGTGAAAAATAATTATCATCAAAGATTTTGATTACGATAAACTTTATTATAAAAATTCATGAATTTTTATATTTATATATATGTATATCGCACCAAGATTCATAAACTATAAGATCTAAAATCATACGACACAATTGCCTAAGTTTGTATAAAAACATTAATACATAATATACTGTACAAATATGTATAATTCACCGCAACAATAGTCATTGCCAAAATTTCATTAATAATAAACATTAATTTTTTAGCTAATTTCGCATTTAATTTGATTATCGCAATAATTATTGCCATTATTTTTTGTACATATAAAATATCTGAATAAGAGAAACTTCGTTTCCGTTGTAGTAAGGCATAAATTAGTCATATGTAACAATTACAATTAATCAACAACTCTTGGCAAGATGGAAAAACAAGAATAAACTTTAACTATTTCATAGCGTATCATATTGAACCATTGAGCCTTAAAATACTTTATCTTAAATCTTTTTTTTTTCTTTTTCATTTTATAAGGTGTATAAATTTTTCTAATGGCACTATTTATATTTACCAGTAAACTCTCTAAAATTTTATTATACACCTTATTCAGAGGATTTCAGAGATTCGTATATATTTATCTATTTTATTAGTTTTAATCTTTTAGATATCACATATTTTTTATTACTATAACAAATTTGCAATTAATCCATGATTTCTTAAATATAAAAATATAATTAATTTAAATTATTGAGTATTTTTTTTTAAATTTCATTTAAATGTTACTTCTAACTATTACTATCTAAAATTTTAAGACTAATTGCAGATTTAAAAGTAACCGAGTATTTAAAAAAAATTAATTACTAATAAAATAGAACTCAGAAGTCCTTTTTAAGATATCTTAAAACTTTCCTATTTAATATCTATTTTGTTTCTACCTAAATGTAATTCTGGCTGAATGATAAAAACTTTCCACACTTTGCCACAATTTGAACTGTCATCGAGCAACAAGTAATTTTTCATTGGTAAAAGCAAATGTTCATAAGGATCAGTATTAAGTTGATATTCTTGCATAGCTGAATAAACGGCTTTAAATGGTGGTTGTTTTTGAGAGTGGAAAGTACCTCTTGAGCCATGAAGAACTAAAGCACCTTCTTTCTCTGCCTCTGAACAGACAGACATGTACATACAATGATCAGGTCTATAATTGTAACGACAGGAATATACATGCAACTTTTCAGGATGATAATGAAAAATGATATTGATTATATCTTGATCCCCCCATGTAATTTTTAAGCGATATTCTTTATGAATAGGAATAACATATTGCGTCCATTTAAATTCTCTCATTCTTGTTAAGTTCATTAGCATAACTCCAGAATTGACTCCTAGTTTTCCATAATAAGGATGTTTAGCAAAACGATTGTACCAGCCTGTATTAGGATCTTCATGTTCTGGACTTAATGCTGCAAGCTGTACGCTATTCATCTTTTTAAATTCATCCCAAATTACTTCTGGTGGTGTGAGAAATAGTGTATCCGTATCGACGTACAAAATTGCATCAGTATCATTTAACACGGTCTACAAACAAAAATATAATTGTATAAAACTTTGTATTTATTAAAAATTTATTTATTGTTTAAATAATAAATACTTTATAGATAATAAATTAAATATTATACTTACAGGCAAAAATAATCGTTGAGCAGCACAAGGTTTGAAAAGTTTCCTCCACATATTAACATCGCTATTATCTGGAAATATAACAGGTCTAACAATAAAATCAAAGGTTTTATTAACAATCTGCTTCCATTCAGTAAGCTTTTCATGAAAAGCTGGAATAAGTGCATAATCCGATATCACAATAAAACGTAGTGGTCTTTTCGTAAATACTAAAGCACTTTTTAACATTGTCAAAGATTCTTCAAGTCTGTCATTGCCGCAGGCAACGACGCATATAACGACTTCACCTTCGACATTTTTAACAAGTGGTTTCTTCGTAGCTTCAACAAATACCGTAGTAGTTTTAGTACGTACATTGTTAACTTTGCTTGTTATGCTGCTTTGGTAATTGAACAAAATAAAGATACCAATAAAGCCGATGCCCAACAACAACAATCGATGTACAGATTTCATAGTTTTTTTTTTATAGAAAATAATTATTAATAATTATTTGATATGATCGAGGCAGTGCACGTTAATGAATTGTTCTTAAAGAACATGATGATATTAAAAATTAGTTTATTGTCAATTTTTACTTATTTATCTAATAAGGAACGAGGAGAGCACAGTTTATATCAAAACATTGTTTCTAACCTACAATACTTGCGCGCGTCACTTTTTTTCATTTTCTTATATTTACGTCCTTGGCGCGTCGATCGCGTTGAACAATCAAAAATACAAGAAAGATCATGGGGTGGTAGGTGTAGATGTGTGTGTAGAATAAATGCGTTTAAATTAAATAAATTATTTTTTTCATAAAAAATTATGTTTTTGTTAATGAATTAAAACTTTCAAATTTTCTCAGTTAGCCAAGCAGTTTTATTAGCCAAGATTGTATTCAGCATTAAGCTCAGTGAATATTGTATAGTTCGCTCGATAAATTTTTTTTAGCAATTCAGTTATTTTCATTTGAAAAAAAGCATTTAATTAATTTAGTAATTAAATTTTTTTAATCTAAAATTAATTATTTTTAATACAACAAAATTGTTTTATATGATTCCGTATGAGAAGAGTAATGAATTAATCAATTTACTTATGTATTTATTAATAATGTAATTATTTTATAAAAGAAAATAATCGTGCAAAAAGAGAATATTTAATTGATTCATTAGATTATTAATTTATTCATTATATATAATTAAAATCAATTAAAAACAAAAATAATTTTTAAATTCGAGCAATAAAAATAAAAAAAACGCCTATATTGTCAAAACTAGACAGTGTTATTAAGTAAGATAGGTGAGATCGTCAGTGGCTTAATTAAAATTAAAAAAAAAAAATTCAATTTGGTACATGGGCGAGCTTTTACGATCAATAAAGTTTAAAATTTTTAATTTTGTTATTTTTAAAAATGTTCGAAAAATTTTTGTTAAAATACAAAGGATTTAAAGATTTAAGTAATTTTAAAAACAAGTACACGAAAAAATTGTGATAAAATATTTTTACAATTCTATGTTACTTAAATGCATATTGCCATATTTATTTATACTTCCAGAGAAAAAAAAACTCGAACAAAAATTGTTTTTAAAATAAATAAAATAATTCTGAAATAATAAAATAAATCCTTGCTACATGCGTTAAAATAAAGTTTATTCCACGCGGACATAATATCGCCTAGTGTAAGCAAACAATGACGTTGATCTTCAATGCCTTAATATCAGTGTAATGAAAAAGTACTATTTTTCTATGTTTATCCGCTATCCACGAAGAAGTTAAAGAAAGTCATTTAATAGTGGGTAGTCGGTCCCACCTGATCATGAGGTATTCGAAAAATGCAATCTCCCAACGCGAGTCCAAGGGAAAAACACCAAACTGCTAATTTATGCAGTCTCTCTAATTCTCCTCTCTCTCTCGTCGGGTTGAAATATGAAGTTGAAGAAGAAAAAAAAGTTTCTAAGAAGGCTGGCTTTGAAAGGCATCGTTTTTTATCATGAAAAGAATGGAATGTTGCAAATAGAGAGTAAAAAAATATAGAGGGAAGTCAAATCGTTTGAGCCTGACGCGTCTTAACAATATTTTTTAATTTTTATGAAAATTCTAATGATAAAATTATAATACTTTTATATCTACTTTTTGTATTAAATTAATATTCTTAATGTTTAAAATAAAATTTAAATATCTCTTTGATTTTTTAAAAATTATAATACTTACGTATAAAAAATATAATTTAAAATTAAGAAAAAAATGTATAATTATTAAAAATTAGAACTAAAATTACCTATAACAGGTTAGGATATTGGTTATTTCGAATAGGATGTTATTGGATTCAATAAATAAAAACACAAAAATAATTAATTTTAAATTGTATAATGTTCTAATTCTTCGTTTTTTTTTATCGACAAGATATTCTAATTCTTCATGACACTTAAAATGTCCTCATATTTCGGCTTCACATTATTTCATTTTTTTCTAATATTTTGTTTTTTATCGATAAAACAGCATACTCATTACTTCGGACGATCGATACAACGTATAAAAATCAGAAAATACCGATGGTTTCACAGAGTTAGCTACGTTTGTTTTTTTTTTTTTTATTTTCTTAAACTATTGAAAGTAAATATCGTTTATTATATGCAATCACTTTAATGCATTTTTTTAATCAGCTTAATTCATGGTGAATCTCGTCACTCTTCGATTTTCATTTTGCTATTGAAATCTCTCTCGGTGAAAAAAATTTTTATGAAAAAGTATTAAAATTTACATTGTCTAATAAAAATTTTGGCTTCTTGTCAAAATATTCTTTTGCAATTTTACTTTTATAGAAAATTGATTAAATTTAATTTACTGAAAATTGATGAAATTTTTATTAAAAAATTTAAGTTTTATCTTATTTTCTTAAAATTTTTTTCACAGCCAAAGAGAGCATTTCTTACATTTATAAAGCTGAATCAAACGAAGCACTATTCAAGCAAAAATTGAAAATGCAAAAAGAATCTATTCGACAAAAGTGACGATACCCACTAAATAAACATGCTGCATTCTTTTGAAAATCATTACAATGTGTTGTTACATCGCGCGTTTTTTTAAAACTACATATCATATATATTTTTTTAAATTTTATTTATCGCATTTTTCATTTCAACTTCATCACTCCTTTTCGAATTTATTTTTTTAATTCATCGTCCTTTCCCATCATTCTTTGGTTGCAATACTTCAGCTTCTTCGTCGCTCTTTTTTTTTTCTTTATACAATTGCGCAACACATGTATATATATGCGCTTCTTTTTTTTAAAAAAAAAGAGAAAGAGAAGAAGAGGCAAGAATTTGTTTATTTTCTTTTTTGTTCGAAAACTTATCACAGTTCAATCGATTCCATTACTTTTTTTTATTATAAATATACGCGTGTCGTATCGTCGAGGTACATTTTATATAGCTTCGTACAACTTTGTGCGTTAATTGTTTTTTTTGTTCTTTTAAACTTTGCTTGTTTTCGTTGCTTAACAATGTTTGCTTAGATTAACAACGAAATTTATTTGCTTCATTATTCGAGAAACTCTCTGACAAATGAATTTTTCATCATTGAAATTCAATGAATATTGTTTTTATGATCAAATAAACATTTTTATTGAAATAAGAATTTTGTTTATTTTTCAAGAAATAATCAAATAAATTAAAAAAAAAATCAATTATACCATAAATTTTCATTTTTTTCAAAACTTGTAATTATAATCAGGATAGAAAAAATATAATGCAAGAAAAAAAAATTCATTCATAAGAGAGTTTGAGCCAAGAGGTTGGACGCGAAAATGCGGAAGTGTTGCAGCCACAGCAGCAGCGATTTTCCCATCATCATTATTATTATCATCGTTTCCTTATCTTTTTTATTCGTCTTTCCCTTTCGCATATTTTCTCTCTCTCTCATTCTCTTTCATTCTCCGTCGAGCTCATATAGCGTCCTTATTCTTTCCTCTTGATTATTATCGTACAATGTTTAAATGCAATAATCGGGGGCATCTGAGGCGGTATTATTCTTATACTTTTTTTTTTCTTTACGAAGACAAAAAAACTATTATAATATACGCTACGTGTACGTGTAGTATGAGTCTGTGTGTAATATGTGCACGGGGAGGTAAAAGGATTATTTTTTTTTTTTCGTATTAACACATAACCCATACAGCATATATAAATTACTCACGTCCTCTCTTTCTTTCTCTCTTTAACTCTCTCTCTCTCTCTCTCTCTCTCTGTTTCGCATATGCGGTACACGTGTGTACTCTCATCAAAGAAGGCGCTTTAGCATTTTAAATAATACACTTGCGTTTACATATATACGTATATATATATATATAATATTTATAAGAGTCCAAGGGAGCAAATGTGTAACTTTGGTTGGGTGCACATCACTTGTCCTTTTGATATTACTCGAATTCCTTTTTTTATACAGATATAGAGCCGAGACACATAAACAGCTTTAAAAGACAGCTTCCGTTACTTGCGCTTACACGTATATATACGTTTCTCTACGTTATTCAAAAAATTTTTTTTTCTTTTAATAGCGTTATTTTAATTATTTAGATTTTTAATGACGTTTATATATATTTGATAAATTTTTCGTTATCATTAATAATTTATAATTTCATATAGAATTCATCATATTCGTATATTTGATTCGTGTTTAATTATTTTAAAAATTATCAAATTAAACAAGAGTACAAGTAACGATAAGTGCCGTTAATTTAAAATTTAAAATACAAAATTTCGTTAAAATAAACTCAAAGCTCCGGTTACGTATGTGTGCATTAATTTCTTTGATGAGTTACAAAAATCGTATCGTTAAGTTGAATAAAAAGTAGAAAAACGAGAGATCAAGAAATTGTAGCATCATGATATTACACTGCATTGGCTTGCTTTTATTTATTTTTTTTTTTTCAATAGAAACATTATTGAGCTCCGAATAATGACATTACTTGATTATACATACAGTCCGTATTAACGTCCTATTGGTCGCTGAGAAAGAGAATCAAACACGTTATTTTTATTTTTTTCTTTTTATAACCACGAATTTATCTTATGAAAGCTTGCAAAAATATATAGCGATACACTAAGAAGATAACCTTGTTAGCAGTAAACTTACTAATCATACTAAACTACAATTTATTTTTCCATTCAATAAGTTTAAAACGATCATATCGTTATTATTGGTATATAAAACATCCAAAATTTTTTCCATATATATATGAAATCACTTAAATCATTCTTTTAAAGAGAAATATCGAAATTAGATAAATTTGATATTTAATTTTTTTTCTGAGATCAATCGTCAGTTACATAAGTCTTCGTACAATTAAATAATTGTGAGTTGCGTCAAAATTATCTCATTATATAAATTTTCAAAGTAAAATAATTACTTTAATTAAGAAAACAAGTTAAAAATTTTACTTTGAAAGAAATTTTATCGCAGATTTTATAATCTTTCAGCGTACGATTTGGTCAAGTTTAAAGACGTTTTCGTCTTACTTAAGTTTACAAAGATCTTGATAGCTAATTATACACATATACATATAAAAAATGAAGCAATCACCGTTTCTTTTTTATCACTCGCGGAACGCAAGGTAGTTAATATATCGCACTTATAATCGTATACGGATAAAGATATGTGTTTTGCAAAAAGTCTAGAAAAAAATTCTCTTTCCGCGACCAGTTTTAATTAGTTTTTTTATTTTTCCATTTTTTTTCTCTCTCTTGTCTTATTTAAACATACGTTAACTACAACTATTTTTATTTATTACTGCAGATTAATTCATATTATAATTGTCTAATAATTAATAATTAAAAAAAAAACAAGTGAAATAAATAACATTATTTCGATCTTGCCGTAAAAGTTTTTCTATAATTGTTAATTGTTTATGTTAATGCCCGTCGATATACATATGAGTTAAATTAAATTTTTTTTTTTGTTTTTAATAACAATTAAGATTATTTGATTTTTATTAATTGATGTAAAAAAAAGCGACCTGAAATCGGTGCTTTATGCAATGTTAAAATATAATATGTCTACGCGTTTTTGTTGCTCTGTCGATGTTTTTTATAAACATTGAAAATTCAATGAAGACGTTAAAGGAAAGAAAATATTACACAACCTTAATAATCACACTATAAAAATCTACTTGTACAAAAGAGGAAGCATATTTTGAATTTTTTTTTTCTTTTCTTTACAATTATGGAACTCGGATTTGGTCCACCGAATTAGTTTTAGCATACTTCTAATTTACAAAATATAAATTCAATATGAAAATAGAAGAGAACGCCAATGGAAAAAAAAGAAGAAAACCGATTTGTACACAATGGATTGTTTTTATAATAATAATATAAATAGACACCATGTATACATGATATGGGTTATGCAGGAACAGAATACATGTTTAAATCTACTGTATGCAAAGGTTACGTAAATTCATGTATAAATCGAGATACATAAATTTTATGAAATTCTTTTTTTTTCTTCTAATTATACTGATATGAATGATGCAAGAATAAATGACTTGATAATGCCTTAAAATGCCTATATCATTGAATTGTGTACTGATCCTAAAGAATTTTTAATTCATGTAAAAAATGTGAGAAAAATTTTATGATCGAACAAAAATAGTACTGATGATCCCTGAAAAATTGCTTATCATCTATATATGCTGCGCGATTAATTAAACTTTAGCTTCTATTTAGCACATACTTTCAAGTCTGCTCTGCCTCTTTATCGAACTTGTCGCATTTTATAAATTAATAATTGTTCAAGGAAGTACGTACAATCGTAAATCTAGAAAAAATTTAAATATAAATAAAAAATTTTTTTTGAAAGTTTCACTTACGTTTCTATTTTTTTGATTTCTTTTTTAAATTATAAAATTAAATTAAAAATTGTATTAAATAAATTAAGTCCGTAATTTGAAGTATAAAAATAAGAAAACTTAAATATTATAATTTTGATTGTATGTACTTTCTCATAAAAAAGTTCATAGCTAAAATTTAAACTTAATGTTATGCCTACAAGATAAGCTCTTAACGTTTTAATACGCATTTAAAATGATATATTTTTCTTTAACAGACTGTCAAAAGAAACAAAGCCATTTAATATTGTAAATAGCCCAATTTCTTTGACGAATCACGCAAATCGAACACTCCTTGGGAATACAAATAACTTGAAGAAAAAACATAAATAGAATTTCTCTCTTTTTTTTCTTACACGGGTGTGTTTAACCAATAGATATAAATTTTTCTTTTTTTTCAACGAATAAAGAAATATAAGAATAAATGAATATTTTTCCAAATCGATATTTCATTCCTTTTAAAACAAATCTATAAAGCGATGATAAGCGACACTTATTTTTTCATTTATTTTCTCCTTTTCATCGCCCCATTTTGATAATAACTTTTTTTTCCCTTGTCAGACCATACTCATTTCATGGAATGAGATAAAAGCGACTCGACAATTTAAAGATATGTTAAATTACGAATAAAGTGCTAAAGATGATTCGACGGCTTCTGCTTTCTTAAAAGGAGGTTAAAATTGAAGGCGCTTTATTGGAAAATGATATTTCTGTTCTTTTTATTGATTGTTAAAAAATGCTGATTGTCTAAATGATTGTGAAAATTTAAAAAATTTTCATGAATCACTATGTTTGATGATGACTGATGATGGCCTCTATATGGTTCTCTCAAATGTATTTTAAAATATTTTTTTTTGTCTATGCTGAAAATGCACGATTCCGATAAGTTTGTATTCTATAAAAATGTATTTTATTTCTTTTTTTTTTCGTTGAATATGTATCTGAAATGGTGATAAAAAAATCACCCTTGAAAAAATATATTATCCAGGTCTTACTTATTGGACGGACAAAGGGTGATCAACATTTAGCTATTTCAAGTTGAGGACGTTCAGCCTTTGAATTAAGAGAAGAAAAAAACGAAGTAACAAATAAAAGATAAAAAAAGAACCTTTTTAAATGCAGTTATTTAAGTACAGGAGTATTTTTCATTTAGGTTTTCAGCGCCTTGACTACACACCTTCGAGATCATCCAGCGGAAGCTGTCGCACAAGTTCCATTCGAGACAAAATTTTAAAAAATTTATCATTCTTTAAAAAAAAGAACGCGCTGCAAAAAGCGAAAAACTGCAGTTACTGTGCACGTATTTGGCGTGTGTTTTTTTTATATAATATACCCTATTTGGCACTTTACGTAATGCTGGCATAATAAAAGTACCATTATTTTTTATCAAGTAGTGCAAGTACAATGAAAGAATAAATTCACGCCTCTTGATACAAAAAGTCGTTAAAACTGCCTGGGGTAAATCTATATTTTGTACCATAGCCATTATTTATAGACTACAAAGCTGGCAAAACATTCTAGGAAGAAAAAATATATGTAATTATACATAATTATGAAAATTTTTTTTTTATTAATACTTTTCAATATAAAGTAATGAATTAAAAAAACAATGAAAAATATCACATTAAAAAAAAATTTATGTGAATCTTAGCAAGCTTAAAAATCTTATACATAATGAATATTTAAATAATTATTTTGTAAACAATTTAACTCAAAATATAAACAATAATATTTAATAAACATATGAACAATAGCTTTCATAACTTTTTATAAAGTCATATAACTTTTTTCCAAGAATGTCTTTTCAGACAAAAGGACTTTAATCTATCTAGTAATTATAATAAAAAATTAGGCAGTTTTCATACTAGTAATCATGTCGCTCAAAAATAACTTCTACATTTAGTGCTCAATTGTTCTTAATGCGGATATTTTTCGTTTTCCAGTTACGTTTTTTCATTTCAATTTTTTTTTTTTTTTGTTTTGTTTAAAAACACGAATATTATCGCACTTTGCAGTATAATGTAGAATCAAATATTTAATACTTGTTCAGCAAGAATTCTTAATAAAGTACCTTTGTGTGCTGCTCTAGTCGAATTCTCAATCACTAATAATCATAAAATATCAGTTCTTGTAGTGCGTAACTCACTGTTAAATGTATGTGTGTAATACGCATTCCAGAGGTGAACAAACTCAGCAACTTGTTAATTGTTGCAACATAGGTGTCACAAAAATTATGATTAACGCTTCAAAGAGTTTTGGCTTTTTCTAATAAGTCGTTAATGAATTTCTGTAATTTAAATAAGAAATTATTAATATTAGCATACAAAGAAAAAAGTAAAAATTATTTAAATATTTTAGAAGTTTTACCTTGACATCATGAGGAGGTTTCTTGGCATCAACCAACAATCCCTATTAATAAATGAAAATGTTTATTTAATCATTAAATAAATTTTATTTATTAAAAAAATTTAAAAATTTAATATAATACATTATTAATTTATAAAGTTTAAAATTAGAAATTTAAAAATTTAATTGAATATTTTTTAATGAATCATCTCAATTATATAAATAATACATCAGAATTTTCCATTTGTTTACTTACTTGTAAATAACTCCTTCTGTGTTCATCACTATCCATGTCAAGTAGCTCATCTATGTCTACCTCAACCTCCCTGCTGTTAGTATCATTCTAGAATAAAAAAAAACCATATTTATAATATGTCATAAATGTTCTAAATATAAAATTTTTTGGCTTCAAGAAACAACAACTTACCACAGACTCATATAACTTTTGGAGTTCTTCAAAAAGCCACATTTCCACAGCAAGTCTTTTACGTATAAGAGACATTTGATGTGAGCCATACTTGGCTGTTAAAAACTTTTCTCTACGTTCTTTCACCTCACCTTTCTCCGTAAATGCTACATGCAAATTTGCACGAGCAGGACTGCGTTCTGCTGTTAAAACTCCACCAGCTTCCATTTTTTATGAGTTTATAGAATCTCTAGAAAATAACAAATAAGTGAATATAGTTTATTTAAAAATACCTTGGATTGTTTGTTAAAAATTTAAAAATAACTAAACTGACAACATATTTAAAAATAACATTGTTCCAGAATTTTTATTATGTTTATTTTATGTAATAAATAACATAAAGGAAAAATATGTAAATGTTTGTATTTATGAAATGATTATTTATAAAAAATATAAATAAAAATATTATTAAAAAAAGATTATTTTTTCAAAGCTTTTGTAAAATTTATGATTAGAAAGACCATAAAATAAAAGAATTCTAAGAAAAACCATCTTCAGCAAAATTCTCTATGGCTTTTTATTGTTGAAAAATCTATGTCATGTAATAGAAATCCTTGAAAAACAATGAACACAAAGAAAATCAAAGTACCTTTTGACATACATGCTTCGATACAATATTCCCTTAAGTAAACTACAAGGTTTGCATCAAAAAAAGCTCTCAAAACACAAAAGCTTATAGAGAAAAAAAATAATAAAAAAAAAACAAATTGCTTTTACTTGTTCACATAATAACTATTTCAAAGAGGGCTCGTCAGTGGCTCATTCGGTAGAACGATGGATTCGTAATATCGAGATCCCGAGTTCGAATCCCGCTCTCGGTCGATTGATACAAGCACCACTGTAATTTACGTGTACTTTGTTCACTAACACACTGACGACCGTCGTCGCTAATTAGCAATAAAATGATAGCATAAATACAGCAACGTTAATATATTTTATAATTTATTCGACGATATTTTCTATTAAATTTAAAGATTTTAAATTATTTTTACGACGGATATCTGAAAATCGACACCCGTCGTAAGTTTAACAGCCTTAAATAAAATAAAAAAAATTTTTTTTCAAATGTCAATGATCGCAAATATAATTAATCAAAATTAACACTTTCGTTTTCCGTTTAATTTCTTAGAAATTATTCATTAAATATTAATATTTGCATTACAAATCTTATAAGGCAGTCAATAAAAGTGTAGTTGAAATAAAATTTTATGGCTTTTTTAATTAAAGCAGCTGTAGACAATTTAACTAACTGTAAAGGAAGTAGAGCATTTTGTTTGACAAGGATGAAGTTTATGGATACAAAACTAAAGTTAAAACGAAGTATAAATACTATAATTTATGCATTCTGTAAGCGTAAACGGTAATACTGTAAAACGCTGTATATAAAAATGAAAACAAATGAATAAATCATAACATCTATTGTTTAAGCATTTAATAATTGCTTTTGCATTATTTTCTCGGAAGCATTATAATTAAATATAAAAACAAAAAGGAATCAATGATTCATTTAACGCAATATCGTAAAAAATTATAAACTCATTCAACAAATATTCAATTAAAATACTATCTATAGAAAAAAATTCATTTTTCTATTGAGCTTATCAAAAACATGAAAAAAAAGAGCTCAAGCACTTAAAAACTTTTATCACAAAACGTCAATTCGCTAAGTCAAAAGCTTTTAAAAATCGCGTCTCTACCTTAAAGCCTCGAAAGAAAAAAAAATAAAAAGAAAAAATAAAAGTGCATACAAATTTGGAGTCAGATATTAATAATATTCTCTATAAGATTATACGAGCGTCGTTAAAGGCGAGACTTTTTATAAGTAATATCCCGCCGAATACGTACATGCACTCTTGCACAAAAGAGGCAAACAAAAACTCCAAATGAAAACCTTATATACGTAAATGTTAATCATCAAGAGTCGTAGCGCGATGCTATTGTTTTCAATTTCAATGGCAAGAGTTGTATATGTGCCTGACGGGTCGTCGTCGCCGTCGAAAAAAGAAAAAAAAAGAAAGAAAGAATAAAAAAAAAAGGGGGAACGAGAACGCGAAGCATACACACCACATATTAGAGTTACTGAATTATTTCACGGCTCTGTGCGTTCACTCATGTATAATGCTGCTCTTTGGACATTCCTAAAGGATGTCTAATTTCCGCGTGCCTTTTGCCACTCATTAATGATTGTACACCTTTACAATTTTTTACTATTCAATAAAATCTTACTCACCCTCTCGGTTTTGTTATCCGTGTTAAATTTTCTTCCTTCAGTATTTGCGAGCAGACAAGAAAAAAAAAGCCAAGATATAGACGCTGTTACTGCCTTTACAACAACGAAAAACTTGCACACGCAGAAGATATAAGGAGCAGACGCGCTATATGAATTGTCTCTCCCCTTTTACTGAAAAATGAGAGAGCCGACGACGATCAACAAAGTAATCAGTAGTATAAGTCTTGATATTATACACAACTGGACGGTCAACGGCACTATACTAAACTTTAGTATATGATGAAAAAGCGCTTTGCCCCCAAAAAAAAATGATGATGATGAGTAGACAGAGAGAATAAAGAAAGAGGGAAGGAGAAAATGTATAATGTGCGCTCAGAGATCTAAGATATAAGCGCGCACGCAGTCCGTTGTGGAAAGCGGTCAGTATGCGACTCCCGCTGATTATGCTTGCTCGCTGCTCGCTGAACTGTGCGCGAGTCTCTTTTTTTTCACTTTGCAACTTTGCATAGATATGCAGACGCCCTAGAGGGCGCTTACATAACCTCTTTATTTATTAAATTATTTTTTCGATGTTATGATTATTATTTACATTTTTTTAAATATATTTTGAATTATTTTCTCATTTAAATTTAGATTTAATAAAATTTGGCTAATTTTAATAAATTTTTTATTTTTATACAATTTTACTCCGAAATTTTGAATTTTTTTGGAGCAAAAACTATAAAGCTTCGAGAATCGATTATTATTCCATTTCGATATCGAAGACTATACGAAGAAATTATAACCTCTTTTATTGAGTATCTGAAGTCAAGATATACACGAGGATACGTAAATACATAAAAAAGTAATAATCATTACTTAATAATTAAGTTATAACTAAATTATTTAAAAAAATGTCCGGTCTTAAGAAAACCATTAAAGGAATTTACCATGACCCTTTTAAATGGTGAGTTATTTTATAATTATCTTTTCTTACATGAAATTCATTTAGTACGCGGTATAGTACAAATTCAGCTAATTATTAAATAATATTGATGATAATTCAATTGTTAACCAATTTAAAAATTCAAATTTCAAACTTCCAAAGAAAATTGAACGTTAAATATATGTTGTTAAACACATCAGAAGAAATCAATAGTAAACACTTAACCAAACGTTGTTTTGTTTGTTCATTTAAATTTAATCTATAAAAGTACACAAATATTTAAATTAACAATAAAATAAAATTTATAAAATTTTATTTTTGCAGGTCTTTAGTAAAGAGCATAGGAATATTTGCTCTTGGAGTAAAGATTGCACTCGAATGCAAAGGAATGGATCTTATGGCTACACCAAATATTTAAGCTCGGCATTTATGAAGACTAACAAATAATTGTATAGATACATGTAAATTAAAATAATTTCTTTTTAAAAAATATTATATTTGCGATGTATATATAAACATAATAATGTTAGGCATTATTGTCTTTTGTAAAATCAACAATATATTAATATTTTGTTGTTATAATAGTTTTACTTGAAGAGAAAAATGTAATGCATGAATAATTATATTACTTTATGTTGTGATTATACCATGAGTTTAAAGCTGAAAATAATGTAATATGATTCATTGAAATATAAAAATTGTTTTATAACCGCAAGTTTTTTTTATTGATCATTAATACAGATACTGTACTATAAAATGTATGTATTGGAGAGAGATGAGCGAAACGCCAAACCACAGGTAATAGATACATCCGTATAGCGAGCTTGATAACAGCTGATAGTTGCTTCATAACCTCAATTTAGTTTAAATTTTTATGCAGTGTTGATAAATAGTTAACGATATTACATACTTTAAAGAATATTCTTTTAAATAATTAATGTTTCCAAGTAATTCTAAGCTTTTATACATTAACCATTAATCAAATTAAAAAACAAATTTAGTTTGAAAAAAATTAATTTAAAATATATAGATGATGCAATCTTGACAGATGCTGATAAAAGGAGCTTTATTACTAATAATTTATTATTAATGATCTGATTTATCCAATAATATTGTTTTGCAATAAGCGGTTAAAATTTACTTAAAAAGTCAGCAAAATGAAGGATGATGATGAAGCAAATAATGACACTGCAAACAATACTGCACTTTCAGGTAAAAATAATTATAAACAACTTTTTTTCGTTTAATAATTTCAATACTTATTCGAATCTAAATATGGTTATAGCTGTTGTTGGAGCCTTGTTAGACACTCTAAATGATAAAGATGAGACTGTTCAACAGTCGGCTATTGAATCAATAAGAAAAATATCACACAAAAATCCTATAGTTGTTATTCATGCTGCAGTATATTTTTGGGAACTTCATCGAAAGGTAGTCTAACATTTAAAAGAATCATTGCTGCTGCTATTTACCAATCATTCAATTATTAATTTACTTTGTTTTAGATATCTGATAATCACTTGATTTCTGTTCTGAAAATGATGACAGATATTTGTCAAAATCATATCACAACTATGGATGATACCTTAGCAACGTCAGTAGCAGATTTAGTTTTGTCAGAACTTACTGGTCATGCCCACGAACAAGCTTCTGAATTATTGGTTGCATTAAGTAAAACTCAATGCTCACAAGCTGTTGGAGCTTTAATCATAAAGTATGTTTCTTTATTTTATTTTGAAATTCTTTAAGTCTATATTTATTAAATAAAATTATGTTTAGATTTGAACCAAATATAATACCACATCATACAACAATAAGAGCTATTGGAATGATTGCTGGAAAAAATTCTTTGGGAATGCTTCCATTTATAAAAGTGACATTGAGTGTTTTAGTACCGTTATTACCTGATATGAGCGAAGAGCAATTAAAATTAGCTTCTACTTACAGTAACTGATTGTCATTTTTAGGAAATTTGATTAATTTATTCATATAAAATTAAAATTTTGTTTTTTATTTTTTAGCATTAGGAAAAATAGCAGATGCAATCACTGAATGCCTTACAAATACAGAAGTTATATCCAATACAGGACTAAACAAAGATATCTTTTATGAGGAACTTTCAAGTGCTTTTGAGATTCTTACGTACAGTTGGCTTAGGACTAGTAGAAGTTTAAATTTAACAGAGAGCATTTTAACATCATTGGCATCAATTTTACCTCTTTTACCAAAAGCTTATGATGAAAAATTAATTGTCAAACTTACTCCTGTTTTATTAAATCTTTGTAAAAAGGCCAACGTGAGATTGGCTGCTTCAAGGTTCATTTTTTTCTTTTTTCATAAATAACTTTTATCAAATAATTTTTAATTTTTATTTTATGTAAATATTTTATTTTTAGAGTATTATCATTAATTTTAAATTCAGCAACTGTGGATGTAAAAGAACTTCTACGGCCACATTTAGAACAAATTCATCAAGTTCTTCAAGAAATAGTTAGCACAGCACCATTTGATGCAACAAGAGATGTACTATTAACTCATTATGAGGTTTTACAGTGTTTCCGCGCTATTGTTATTTTGTATCCAGAAGAAGGATTAGACCGGTAAATAATTTTGTAAATTTTTAACGATTTATTTCAAAATTTTCGCCCATTTATAAATAATTTACTTTTAGAATTTTACAACAGTTGAAATCGCAGAATGTAAATCAACGCTCTCGTGCTTTAGTGGTGCTTAGACATCTCATAAATACATTACCAGCAGAAGTAAATTTCACTAATCATAAAAATTTATGACTATATTAATAACTTGAATAAATATATAAATAACGCGTATAATTGCTATTTTCAGGATGATGCAGCATTACAAAGAATAGCTTTGAGTCTTCAAGATTCATTAGGAGATGGAAGTACTAAACAAGTTGTTGGTGCAATTGTGGCTCTAGCAGCAAGACCAACATTTCCTCTTTTACCTTCTCAGCGTTCTTCTTTTATAAAATTTATGGTAAATAAATACTATGAAAATGATAATATAATTGATAGTTTTATATTAATTATTTTATTAAAATTTTTGTTTTTTGTTTCTAGGTCTTACATTGTGGATCAAAAACAGATGAAGCAGTGGCTTGTGAAGAAGCCTTACATCTTCTTTCAAGTACAGTAGAAGGAGCTGAAAGTTGGCTTTGGCCGTCATTAATTAAAGCTCTGTTAGATCAAACATATGTTGCTTCAGTAAGAATAAAAAAATTTTAATTTATTTTAAGTTTTGCAGCTTTTTTGAAATGTTGAGTTATTAATGAAATTATTTGAATTGTAGGTTGCTTCGATTCTTCGAGCATTATCTCCTTTGGCTGTTAAAATAATTCGCGATGAAGACAATTTAGCAACTGAAAAAGACTTTCAAAGCATAAAAGTCCTTGGTCGTTGTCTCGAGCTTTTAGAAAATGAACAAAATCGACACGCCGTTATAATGTTTCTTAGATGCTCTGCTCCTCTCTTGGGTCATCAACTGAAACCACTGTGGGATACAAAACTTTTGGAGCTATCAAAATTTTTGGAACAGAGTTTAGAATCAATGTCAGATATGGAACGAACTTTGATCTGGGAGGAAAGAATTGTTGAGTTTTTAGAAGAAAGCGTAAATTCGGAAGGCGAAGCTTGGGGTGTAAAACTGGCTGATGAACTGGCTGCAAAAACTATCACTCCATCGTTATCAATATTTCTTGCTGCTGTTGCTAGTAATACTGGACATATCACACTTTTGATCGAATTATCACGTACGCAAAGTGTTAACTTCACTGGACAAACGTAAGTTATATTTCAATTTATGTTTATAATTGAACATTTAATATTTAAAATATTTATATACTATAATTTATTGTATCATCTTTTTATAGCCCGGTAACTGGTGAATATGCGAGAGCAGTGGGCATTTGCGCTAAACGCCATTTAAATATAGCATTGAAACTCATGGAGGAGTTTTGCAATGTTGAAGATGCGAGAAAGCAACCAGTTAGATTACTTGGATTGGTCAAAGATACAAAAGCTGCCGCAACTAATGAGGCAGCAAAAGCTGGTCTGTTAAAAGCTTATGCAGAAATTGCGAGAAAAGGAGATGCGTCAGCTTTATTTCCTACTTTAGAGAAACATATATTTCCATGGATTATAAAACAGTTGAACGATTGCAAGGAACTTACAACGAAAGAAGCTGGCCTCATTGCTTTAGAACAGGTAATTTTAAAATTTTAGATGATTAAAGTATTTATTGTTAAAATTATTTTATTCTAGCTTTTTAATTTCTTAATAATAAACATAAAGCATTTTTGAATCTTGATTTTTAATTATAGTGCGGTGGAGCTGTACACCCAAATCGTTTAGTTGGTTCAACAGGTTTTCGCATGCGAGGAAATGCTTTAGCAACTCTTTTAGGTCTTTTTCAATCTGCTTCTGGTTACAGACCATTCCAACTTTATCCAATGATTTTGAAAGCAATTATTGCCTTACTGTATCCTTTTTTAAAATTATGTTTCATTTGATTTACGATATTTATACACATTTAATTCTTAACATATATTTAGAAAAATACCACCTGCTCTTACTGTTGAAGAAAAAGAAGTACTTCTAGAAAATACGATGGATAAAGTAATAGCGGCAAGTTCAGAGGTTTGTTCTCAACTACTAAATTATATGACATTTATTTTTATTGATTTAAATATTTAATTAAATAATTTTAGATTTCTGGAATGAAAATGCCTCAAGTTATGCAACAAGTCTTTGAAGGTCTGGGAATAATTAGCAGCGAAACTATAGGAGATTCTGCAGATATACTTGCAATATTAGTTGATATTCTTTTACCTTGGATGCAATCGAAAACAGCTTCAGAACGCAAGACTACTTTACTTGTACTTCGAACCTCACTCAGGTAATTTAAACTTTTCTCGTATAATTCATTAACCACAAACACAAAAGATATAGTAAAATAAAAAATGTTGTTTAGATCGTATTACGATTCGTTAAAATATACATATCCAGGAGGAAAGCTAGAGCCAGGAAAATTACTTGGTAGATTTTTAGCTTGGAGCGCAGATCCAGAGCTCGCGTTGAGGCCATTAGTTGTCGATTGTGTTGCTTTGGCTTTGAATATCGGAGCTAGACATCGATCAAGTGTACCTGATAATAATTTAAATCATGATTTAAGCGAATCAAAAAGAATCATTGTTAGCGAGGATAGTACGTTGCTTTATGAAGGTGTAAAGGTAATATTTCAAAATTTTAATCAACCTTTTCTTTATCATGTGAAAGTTATTTTCTTTAATATATGACGTTTTTATTTCAATGACGTTTATAATTTTTTCATTTAGAATTTAGCAGTAGCGTCTTGTGAACGAATAGCAAGTGGAGAAGTTGTGAGCTTAGCTGAAGGTTTGGTTGAAGGACTTTTGTATAGAGGAGAAGGAGGGATTGCAGCTGGTATTGCTCTATCAGAGTTGTTCAAAATTCGCGGTTTCGACATTCCACGGGCAAATTTATATCTAGTCGGTAAGAATATAAAACTAAATTAAAATCATTAAAAAAATTATAGTTTTTTAACTTTTTTTCTAAATCTCTATTTTCTTACAGATAGTATAATTGGACAAATGAGATTGATGGAAAATGCAAGTTGTAGAAAAGGAGCTGCTGTGGCAATTAAATCTCTGAGTACTCATCATCCACAAGAAATCGTTGAGCATTTACTTCATCAACCATTACCATTAGATAAGGGTACCAAAGAATGTTGGAGAGAACTTGGAAAGTCTGAAGAAATCGGTTCACGTGTATGTAATTATTTTGATAAATATTGAAAAAAAATTCAAAATATTTTTTGAAACAAAATTAATTTAATTTATTTTATAGACTTTAGAATCATTATTAACGAGACTTGAAAACGAAAGTCTACTTGTCGATAATAATTCACCTCCAGATGGAAAACGTGCCACTGCAGCTTTTGCATCCTTAGCTGCTATTGTAGCTATTGGTGAGCTGTTAAGTTCCCCAAAAGCTGAAAACTTAATCGATCGCCAAATGGCAGAATTATTTGCTATTTTAATAAAATATTTATCCGGATGGCTACATGTAGATCCGCCTATGTCTATTATTAGCACGAAATTTGGTTTTGTACCTAATCGAGAAACTTGCAAAATTGTTCCACATCGAGAGGTGTATACTGTTTTAATGAAAATTATGAATATCATCAGCACACAAGACATTGCAAGTTTTTCAAATGAACCTGTAAGTGGAATCATATTTTTTTTTAATATGGAATGTAAATATAGTTCATCATAATGAGTATAATTACAGGTCTTCGAAACAGAATCAGAAGCAGAAGAAAATTTGGTAGCCACAGTACATTCAGTGGTACAGCTTTTATCTAAACGTACTAAAGTCCTTCCGGATTTAGCCAGACTCTTAGGAAAATTAGTAACGAATCCACTACCCGCTCAAAGAGCTGTTTCAGTAGCTTTTTATGCAGAGCTTATCGGAAAAGTCAGTTGTGATGTTATTTGGTTAGATGCAATTATTAACACTTTACACGAAGCTAAAGCTGATTCTTCAGCACTTGTTAGAAAGTTAGCTACGGTCGGATTAACACGAATCGCTTGTTTAGAACCCAAACAGGTAATTCTAAATTTTATGGACGCATATTTTTCTCCGATGTTAATTATATTTAATGTACCTATAATGAATTTTCAATTATTAATTTTTTTCTCAATTTTGATTTTATAAAATATTTTAATAATAAAAAAGTCCAATTTTTCATTTAATATTGTAGATTGACGAATATTTTGATAGCTGTTTAGCGTCACTTCTCGATGGTTTAGAAGAACCGTCAAGCGCGGAGGGTAGTATAGAAGTAGTGTTGGAATCCCTCAGAGGTCTTTCAATACTGTTATCAGTGAAAACCGAGAAACCAATTAGTCCACGAGTTGTATTGGCGTTAAAACCTTTTGTCGAAAAAGAAAATTGGGAAATGAGACTCGCAGCAATAAGTGCCTTGGGGGCTACGGCTCGCGGCTGGCAAAGATTTGTTCTTTCACCTGATGACGATGTGACGGATCATCTTCTCGGCTGCTTGCCTTGCCTTGCTATCAAACTTGAAGATAGTAATCCGGCTGTAGCTCAAGTAATTTTTTATTTTCCTTTAATGAATAATTTATTTTTTCATACATTTTTTAATTTAATACGTTTTCTTCGTAATAACGTTTGTTACGATTTTGTAATCTTAATGCAAAAATGATAGATTTTTAAATATCTTTGCTCAATTAAATATGCATTCCGTTCAAATTCATACAAGCATTCTCTGATCGAATTTTTTCTCTCAAAAAGCTGTAGGAATAATTTTAATCCAAAAAACGTGTATCTTTGAATAAAATTTTTGCTTAAAATTTATTTTTATCTTAAAATATTTTTAATATTAAAAACCAAATGAAAATTAAATTAAAAATGAAACTCGAATATACTTTTTTTTTAATATGCCAATTTTTTATTTTTTGTAAAATTTTTTTCACAATGTGAGGAATTAGTGATAGATAGAGATGAGTGACAGCCTGTGCTAATTTGAATGGATTTGCGACATACATAATTTATATAAATTATTTATAATCATATATTTTTTTAATAAGGCGTCAAGAGAAGTTTTATGCGATACAGCAAATCTTTTGCAAAGTAAATCCTTGGCTCATATAATACATGCTCATCTTGGATCTGAAAGTAGTTTAAACATAGAAAGCTTTTTGCGAGAGCTAATAAATTGTTTAAAAACCGTTTTACCACAACGAGCTGAAGAGTTGAGGTAAAAAAATAATAATTAATATTAATTAATGCATATGATGCTTGAAAAATGTTTATATTTTTATTAATGATAGAAAAATATTTGTTTTAACATTAATTATTAATGAATTAATAGTAAAAGAGAATAATTGAAAGGTTTAATTTATTTTTTAGAAATGCAGTCGTTCGTGGATACTCAAGGTCAGAAAATCCAATTACGCGATCTACTTCAGCTTTGATTTTAGGTTTATTTGGTGAACCAAGACCAGAAGATGTGCAAAGAATGATGCAACTATTACGCGATCAAGAAAACTTTGTAAGAGCTCGCGCCGCTCGAGGCCTCGCCCTATGCTTTACGCTTTAAGATCAATATTAAATCGTTTTATCATCATGTGCAATATTTATAAAAATTTTAATGAATCGAAATATTGTGATTGTGGCATTTTGAAAATTGATATTATGCATTCTATTTTTTATGTAATATATTTACTTTAGCTTTACGTTAATCATATATAGGAAAAAAAATCATAGATTAGAATATATCAAAGTTGGAATAATGTAATTATATTTAATTCTATGTAAACAATTTGAGTAATGTATATTTATATCGCACTGTTTGAGTGATTAATAGATTTATTTATATATCGAATGAATTTAATATATTAAAAAGCAAAATTTTAAAAATCATATTCTATTTACATTGCTTTTTTAAATACTTTTATGTGATTGTTAATTATGGAAATGAAAAAAATTTATAATAAAAGGAGTTGTAAAAATTTGATACATAAATAAAAAATAACATTCTTTTCGAATTCTTTTACTTTTAACGAAATTCCTGTACATATCACATTTCATCACAAGGAATGCAACCATAAAAACCAGTTATTTTTTTATAAACATATGTCAGAATGCTACTTATCGTACAAAATAAAATATACTGATACAAAAATTCATTCATAATTTAATAATTTATAAGTTATGGTTTACTGTGCAATTTTTCAATACAAACACTAAGTTGTTCAAGTCGTTGAAGTAGATTATGCATATTTGCATTTGATTGCATAAAACCTGAACCCTCAGCTCCGTGAACGTCTCGTTGACTCATTTCAAAGTGAAGTTTGGCAAGTTTTTCCTGCTGCTCTCTAATTTCAGTCATTTGTTCCATGCTACAATCTTTACCTGTTAATTGAAATAAATATCAAATACTATCGTATAATATAAAATTATATATACATGGCAGAATATTTTGTGTTAAAAATAGCAGTATCATTTCATAATTTAATGAATTACCAAAAGCCTGTAAATTTCCGCTATGAAAGTCCTCGAGTAATTGCAGCAAAGCTGTTTCCATGTGTCTAACATCTGGTACCTCTGATAAAAAGGAATGATGTTTGCATGGGGCACTAACTTTATTTTTATAGGAACATAACGAAATAAAATAAAACTTAAATTAAAAAACATAATCAGGAATTCTATAATGATATAAATTAATATAATGTTAAATAAATAACTACAAAATAATGTGTGATCATAAAAACTTATATAATAAATAATACATACTAATAATGTATACGATAACTTAAATATCTTAAATAACTAATTTACCTTTGGGTTGCTTGCTTGTTTTTGGTATTTCAGGACGAGTTGATTTTTTTTCATTCACGAATACAATTCGAGGATTTCCAGTATGAGTTGATGAGTTATGAGGTGCCTTGCCGGACGTTGACGCTTGACTATTTGCTTGACTGGAAGATTCTTTACTCGCTGCTGATGCACCTTGTACCGGCGGATTTTCCCACATAACTTGTTGCTGTAAATAAATTAATGCAAATCAATATGTTACGAATAAAAAAATTTAAACATTGTAATATAAAAACTTACTGGTGGTTTGGGACTTGGGATATCATCTTTACTTGGCTCAGGGGGCTTGGTAGGTGTAGTAGGTGGTGTTACTTCTCCACCTTTACTGCTAGCTGTTGGCGCTTCACTTTCTTCTTCTGGCACTAGCTGTTGCAACTCAATACAACATGCACCTTCGCTCATACTGATTTCACTAATAAGACACACAATATACTATGTATTAAAATTAATTTTGAAGCAATGTTTTCAATTTGTGTTTTCGCACGAAAATTCACGTATTTTCAAGTATTTTCATTTAATTATGTGGATTGTATTTAGGTGACTTTCGAAAACGCTTTTTCAAGCATAAAGCTTATACACGTAAATTTTCCGGGAAAGTTTGAAACACGAAGACGCTTTTCCAAAGATTAAACTTGACACGTAAATTTTCCAGTTTTTATAAAAGCTCTAAAATACATAAAAACAGTAATGTAAAAAAATAAAAAAAAATATTTATGTGAAAATTTACAAATTTAACTTCTTTGACGTAAATGTAAAAGTTCAAATTCACATTAAGGCGCAACTTAAAGCTTGACGAGGAGCGGAGGTAACGCCAGGGGCTAGGGCTCTTGGGCTCGTGCTCTAGTGGACCAAAGTTCAATTTCCCGGGAAAATTTCGGAAAATTTTTTTTCGAATTTTTCTACGGGGAATAGAACCCGGAGACCACGAAAAACAATAAAAATAAGTCCACTTGGGCAAAAAAACAATTATTATTCATAATTACTACATATGTCGGAGGCCCGTACAAGAGGACCCCACAGCCATCCAAAGGCAAAAAATTAAAAAATAAAACTTGAGCTTCTGTTCAAGTAAAAACATAATCGCAAGTAAGAATGTAATCGGAAGAAAAAGCGTGATTGCAAATAAAATGTAATTACAATCAAAATTATGTAGAAACAGACAAAATAAGAAACGTAATTGCAATTAAAATTACATTCTAATAATATTTCAATATTTTTCGGAGCTTTTGCGCAATTCAGAAAATTTATACCAGAGCTTAATGCTTGCACAGTGTTATTGAAAGCTACGTAAATCTACAAAAATACTAGAAAATACATGAATATTGTTGCAAATGGACATGGTATAACATTTTTATTGAGGACAATCTCTTCATTACTTTATTTTTCATAACAAAAGTGATGGAAATGAAAAAAGGAACAAAACAATGCAGAAAAAATTTTTTCAGGTTATAATTGTCAGTAATAAACTCACCTACGTTTATTATTATGTCTATGTATTATTAAATTTACATAGTATTTTCACTTCTAATCAATTGTCATTAATTGAATGAATATTGACATAATGAAATCATAATATTATAAACGCTGTTCTCTATTCGTATCACTTTCGTCTCAATATATTATTATTAGAAACACCATAATAAAATAAAGACCTACCTTGATCTTATGGACTCCATTGAAAGCATGCGCAGTACAATGAAATCTTAATCTCGGCTGATACCAACTGTCTATTACTACTGAAAAAATAAAAATACCGTATAGAATAGATTGAGTAGATAAGGGAATGAATCCAACAATCCTGACATGACGTTTCTACAAGCATGATAAAAATAGTGACAATAAAATAAATTATTATTCATTAAGTAATTATTAAAGGTATTTAATATTTATTTTTCATTTTATTAGTCAAAAGTGTAAGGTGAAAAAATTATATAGTGATAATTGTGCATTCAAGAAAGATGTTAAATAACGATTGTAGATAACCTATATCTTTGTTTTTATTTTTATTTCATATGATTGTTTAAAGTTATTAAAACAAATAATATATTGTTGAAAGCTGTTTAAAAAATCTGTAGTATAGAGGATTTTTATAAAATAATTTTTCATCTACTGACTATCATTTTACTTGTTTCAATATGGAACATATATTGTTTACAATAATCTTTAGATGGTTGATTATTATTCTTTTAGATTTAATTAATGTTTCCATGGATGAAGGAGCAGATAACGGAAGCCTGGAATAGTAGGAAGAGTTCAAGGAGTAGCAGAAAACACTCCTTGAATGGCTCTTCCGAAAATTCCAGTCAAATGCAAACATCTTCCACAGAGGAAAGTTTTCTCATTAATGTTATAAGGTATTATAAAAATTATTTCTGTATTTATAAACATAAATTAACTTTTAAAAAACTTGAAGTATCTATTTTGATTTTGTATTAACAGTTTAGAAGGAGCTGTTTTGTACGTACCTGTGACAACGGAATTCACTATCGACAAAGTGAAATCTATAGCAACAGAACATTTTTATGGACATGACAAAACTAAAACAGCTTCACAATTTCGACTGGTGCATGCAATACAATTAAAATCTCTTGCCAATGAAAAAAATATAGGTGACGAAGAAATTTCAGAATCTGGTAATTTAATTTAATTTATTTTATGAATGGTTTATGTAAGTAATATTATATATACCATTTAAAATATTTCAGACGAATTATTATTAGTAGAAATTAGAAATTCTCCAGATAAAGAAACATTATCAGAAGATGCTCTGAAAGGTCCAACGGAAGAAGAAATGATGAACGCAACAAAAGATTTACCTGTCATAAATCCTCCTAAACCAGTAGTAACTTCTGATTGTCCAGCAGATGTAATTTTTAAAATTTATTTTATAAAATATACTAATTTATGATTTGCTTAATTGTACTTATATAGTTTCAGAATGAAATTCGTAAAATTTTAATCACACTTGTTCAAACATCTGCAAAGATTCTTATGTATAGTCCAGATGCAGTTAAATTTTATGAAATAATTAAAGAAAAATTAGAAGCACAGTTGAAACCTCCTAATGACCCAAAGGCTGTAAAATATCTAGTTGACATGGGTTTTTCAGAAAGAAAGGTTTTAAAAGCACTTCGACTGAGAAAGTTAGTATTATATTTAATAAATTATTTATTAAAATAACAATAATTATAGTTACATTTTTACTCTCTTAAAATTTTATGAAATAAATTAATGTCTTAGTTTTTAAAATTGTTAAATATTTTCAAGGAATTGTAAGATGTTGATATTAATTTCAAACATTAATTTTTAAATTTGAATTTTACTTAATATTTTTATAACAGAATGAATACATCAGAAGCGTTGGAATGGCTTTTAGAACACCAAGATGATCTTGATGAGGAAGAAGATTTAAAACTTCCAAATTTAGATGCAATATTAGATGAAGAAGCTGGTCCGAGTTCGTCAGGTTCGTCACATCCTAGTTCGTTAAATAATTCAAGAAGGAGCTCTTTAAAAGATTCTATTTTTAAACGTTTTAAGAAAAGTAATTTTTCTTAGTGGTGCTCCAATCTTCCGAAACTTATATCTATATTATATTTCACATGTATATTTTATAAAATAAATTATTTTTTTTCAGAGAGGAATCAACCGAATTTGGTTCGTATAGTAAATCTACTTTTAGACAGTTTTAAACAATATCAAAAATTGGACTTTAAGCCTGATCCAACTTTAATAGAATCTTTAGAACAAATGGGTTTTAATAAGCAAGAGATTCTAGAAACTCTTAAAATTACAGGCAACAATCACGCAAATGCCGTAAAATATTTAATTTGATATTTCAATATAAAAATAAAACAAGAATAAATATACTTAATTATTATTTTAGTGTGCCTGGTTACTTGGAGAAAGGAACCCTAGCTTGCATAATTTGCATGATGGCATGGATCCAGAAGGACCAATTTATAATGCAATAATGAATAATCCTCAAATACAATTGAGTCTTAACAATCCTAAAATGTTACTAGGTAAGTTAATAAATTTAATAAAATTTAGTTATATACAAATTTTACGTATTTCATAATAAAAAGCATATAAAATAATATAAATTTATGAAATTTTAGCCTATTTGTCTATGCTAGAAACACCTACATCGACGAGTTTATGGATGAAAGATCCAACGGTATCGCCTGTTCTAGGCCAAATTTTCAAAACGTACCATGCAGAAAAACATGCTATCCATGTGAATCGTTATGACAATAGCTAGCGTTTCCTCACTAGCTCTTGTGTTAAGATAAATCTATTTTTTCGTAAAAAAAAATTAATAAGAATTTGATCATTGGTCGTCTAAATTAACTGCCCGTTATTGTGTTATTAATTCTAGTCATCATGAAATGACAGAATATGTTACTAAAAAGGAAGAAATCAATATTAACAAGTACTTAGTAGTGATGAAAGAAAGTAACTAAGACTTCTATGAAAAATTTTTAATCAACAGACTTATCTCGTTTTTAATATAAAATAATGAATTCTGTAAATAATATAATGTTGCTTAATTAAAAAAAAAAAGTTCAATTTTGCGCGTCGATAAGCTGGTTCAATCTATTTTGAAGATTTAATTTTATAATTCTAGTTAAAACAAGATGTAAGCTAAAGATTCATAAATTTTGCTAATGATTGAACTAGTTTTAATAAAGTTTAATTGTTAAAAAAAGCTTAATCAAGTACTTATTAATAAGTACCCAATTTATATATTGTTATCGTGATTTTGAAAATTATCCAGTTTTTGTGAAAAATTGCAATTTTATTCAAGCATGATTGCTAATATTTGTACGTAGATACCTTAAATTTATAGTGAAAACTAGTGTCCAACACTCCTGTTATAAAAAATTTTAAAGATGCAACAATGTTCCAATTATAATGAAAAAATTCTGAATATATTTTTCTTTTCATTAAAAATGTTTTATTATTATCATCCTATTTCTTACTATTTATAAATATAATTTAATTATTTGCATGTATACTTTTAATTAATACGTCGATTTATAAAAAATTCAAAAATAAAAACAAATAAAATATTATTTCATTTACTTTGAAAACTTTTTGAATAAAAAATAATAAATTAATGTTAATTCACGGATTTCTTATCAAAACTCTAGTACATAGTCATTCATTTTTCAAATATTATTTTCTTTTTTTTCTTAATAAAAAGCGATTACACTTTTTTATAGAATGGATAAATTAGTCGTCTAGATGCTATTTTAATTTTTGTAAGAGGGAATTGCATTTGGGTTTCGGATTTTCTTCTAACTTAAGGATATTTTTTCATATATAAAGTTAAGGAATAAGGAGCGATCATTTGGTCTGAAACTCAATTTTTAATTTTATCTAAATTTTAAAGCCTTTTCATTAAATTTTATCTTGATTTCATACCTTCATAACTTTTGAAATCTATCTAAAACTACTTATAACTTTGAAAAAATTTTATCGTAATTTCATGGAAACAAAATATCCCGAAGCTGAAAGAAAATTTGAGATCCAATACGACTTGTAAACAAAATCAGTTTCGAAATTTTTTAGTCTAAAAATATTAATTGATTATTTTTTTTTTTGAATGGAGCAGGATTCTATTGACCGCAACGTTCGATATATACCCGAAAATTTTTATTTTATAGACAAATTACATCAATATTTTACAAAGAATTTTATTAAATGTTGATGATAGTTGCCGAAATCTTTTTATCTATATTTCTTTAAAATAGCTAAAAAATAACTGTGTTCTAGCTATAATCCTATGGTTTTCAAGCTGAAAATCCAGCTCTGTATTTTCAGCTAAAATAAACAGCTATTAACAAAAATAGAAATATAGCTGGAATATAAATCGGTACAGCTATATTTTTAGCCATTTTTTCAGATGTTTTAGATAAATTTTTTTAGCTAAAATAAGCTGAAAACTTAGTTTTTTCTTTTAACAATTTTATCGGAAAATACTGTGGGAAATTTTACAATATTATATTAATGTAAAATTCTGAAATCTAATTATTTATTATAAAATTAATTCTGGATTAATGTGTAATGTCTCATAAGATTTTAATTAAAAATCGCAATCATAAAAATTTTTAGACAATAAAAAAATAAAACTTATCAAAAGTCAGTTTTCTGCATATATTTTTTTTACCGATCTTTTAATTATATGACGATCTCGTTAGATTTCTTATGGGAATTTTTATTAAGGACGTTAATATAATATGGACTAATGTATTCAAATGCGATTTTGATGAATTTATAATTAATCAGCTTTAATTGTAATTCGATTGCATTTGCGTTCAGAATGAAAATGAATGTTTATAAATCTAATTATTAAAATGGAAAATACTATGCATCTCGAGATGACTGACAGAAATAATAAATTTACTGATTTTAAGTTAAAATTCTTGTATACATTAAATTTTTTTTAAATTGTGAATTCGTTTAAATTTATTAAATTTATACTCAGAAGAAAATTATAATGCTCAGATAAAAATTATAATGAAAAAATAAATAGCGTATTTTTTTTATAGGAAATATACATGAAATCTCGCTTTAGATTTTATGTCTGAATATTTTTTACGGGCTTTTAAATATTTTTACGCAATGATGTAAAATTAAATCATAAAATTTTAGTTTTATTATTGAAGTTTAAAATTTTTTAAATGACCCTCTTTGGTGTATTTACAGAAAAAAATCGTTTGGTATCACTTATTTAAAACAAATTTTACATTATAATAGAATGAACAAGATTGATTTGTTCATTCCTGTTTTACATAAATAATAAACAAAAATTTCAAACACTTATTTTTTTAAAATCAATTTTATTTGAATGTTTGAGAAATATAAAATAACTATATCTAAAATTATAAAATTAATTGTTAAATAAATTTAAGTTAGCAACATAAAATCTTCGAATCATAAATAAAATTAAAAGATTACAAAGTTATAAAAATTTCTAATTTTTAGAATTATTAAAAAATAATAAATAAATAAGTATACATTATTACAATTGCTTTTAAAAAAATCTATATTTGCATGCAAATAAAAAGTATAAAAAATTTATTTCATTATTTTATTCTTTTTTTTTTTCATTTTATTTCAATAAAAATTGGTAAAAATTCAATCCACTTCTTCAGGTCGCACAGGATGTGCTAAAGGAACTACAGATTTCTTTTTTATATCTTTTGGCAATGCCTTTCTCATATCTGAAAATATGGAATTTATTAATCAATTTTCATCAAAAGACTTTGAGAATTGAAATTTAAGATAATAGAATAATTGTCTTACCATAAGCATCTTCGTCAGGATCACCACTATAATATTCTAATACAGTCCGATAAACTATATATCCTAATTGTTGGTACATTTTTATTGCAACTTTGTTACTAACTCTTACAAATAGATCTACAAAATATGCTTGTTTCCTAAAAAGAAAAGAAAACATAAGAAACTCTCAATATTTGTTTATCTTCGTTCAAATAAAAAATATTTTACTTTTCTGAAACATCTTCTAAAAATTTCATTAATGTGGCAGCAAGACCCAATCTTCTATAATCAGGAGAAACAGTAAGAGCTGTAACGTGCCCATGCCAATTATCGCCAACTCCTTCTGCTTTTCCCATTACTACAAATAAAATATGATTTTAAAAAATTTTTAAATAAAAATATTTAAATAAATAAATTTTCAAACATACTATAGCCCATTATTTCACCACTAGGTGATTCTGCTAACTGGAAATATTCTGGCCAATGAGCCAAATACTGCATATAAAAAGACAATCCATACTATCTTTATGTCAAGAAAACATATGAATTTATGTATAAGTCTATTTATAATTATTCTAATATTTTTTTTTCTAAACAAAATTTTAAATATCTTATAAATAAAATTATTCTACAAATAAAAATTTTCAGCGTAAATATTAAAGGATACAGTTTCTGTAAGAGGATCTAAGTTTCTGTAACAAAAAAATTGATTGAATTTTTGCATAAATTTGCATACATTGTATAGGGTTAACATCTAATATTCAAACTGAGATTAAATCTTAAAAATTTAAAAAGTTGTTTTACTCACACATTATTAAATCTAAATAAGTCATCGCAGGTGAATGGTCTTAAAGTAGACATATCAACGAGGTATATGTGCAAAAAATTTTTTTGCAAAGGAACTTTAGTTTTGGTATTGTTGAGGTGACAGTAGCGTCAGACTGAAGAAGAGTTGAAAAAGGATGCAGCCGATTAAAGAACTCAAGAATTTTATAAATGTGCGCATGCGTGAAACAATTTTTTATCAGAATACAGGTTAGGATTGCGGTTAATTGTTGCCGCCAATTATTGTTGTATAGATAGGTGAACAACTTCACAACGTTTATAATTCACATTCAAAATATTTATCCTCGTGCAATACGTTATAAAATTGAACAAAACGGAGTCGTTTTACGATATTTTTTGAGATGATATGATAATCATAGTGAAGTTTTTTACTTGTGTCACTCCAATTTGTCAACTACATTTAAATAATTTTTTAATTTTAGCTATAAATAATTTTAAGTATTAATAAAAACCAAAAGTAATAACTTTGTAATATGACTGAATCAGTGGATTTTGATTCATGGCTTAGACAAATTGAATGTCCAGAATCATATACTTCAGATCATGTAAAAAAAGCGTAAGTCAGATCTTAATATATGAGATTTTAAAATTACTTATGATATATTCTTCTTTTATTTATTTTTTATAGACTCAATAAAGGTGTTCTTGGATTATTGTGGGAGAGTTTATCAAAAAATATAAAACCAATTCAAGAGGTCGATGAAGTGAGAAAAAATATTTTATTGTACAAATTAAAACACGAACCAAAAGATCGATTGATTCAAAACGTGAGAAATACGGTTCAAATTAAAGAAGAAAGAAAGAAACTTCAGGATAAAATAAAAAATGCTGAAGAAAGATGGAGAAGACAAGAATATATATGCAGACAAAAAGGTAATTAAACTTTCTTCCCTGTCCTTTTGTGTATTGAAAAATAATGATAAAAAATTCTTTATTTTAAAATGATACAGTTAATTTATTGGAAAAGAAAAAAGAGGAAAGACAAAATGTAGAATTAAAAAAAGACATTCTCCAAATAAAGAATGAACAAATGAAATTGGATATTCAAAATTGTACAAAAATGCAAGAAATATGTCACAGTTTAATGCCCCCATCCACTGAAGAGATGTCTCAATCAACAATAATTGATTGTCTTTCTCTAGTTAGCAATTATTCTGGTGGTCCTGAAAAACGAAAAGTTTGTTGAACCTTGTAATTTTTTAAATTTTGCTATGAAATATAATTCATTTTATTATATTTTCTTTTGTAGGTATGGAATAAAGTTTCAGAATTATCTAACTCAATTAAAATACCTGTTTTATGGAATGCTTTACTAAAAACTAGATCGCATTATACTGATTTATTTGTTCAAATGGATGTTGAAGAAATTCAAGAAAAAACAAGTAAATCTGGATATAATATAGATATTGGCATAGCTAAAATCTGTAATGAACACATTGATAATGTAGCGAAACATTTTATTCATAGTGGGAAAATGAAAAACAACGAGCTGAAGACAATAGAATATATAGAAAAAACTGAAGTAAATAAAAATAATATTTTTAAAGTATTAATTAATTTATTAATTTTTAAATAATCTAAACATGAAATGATATTTTTAGCAAATAATTGAAGAATTACGACCAGATTTAAGTGATTGGTTGCCATTAACACTAGAAGTAAAAAAATTAGAAATTTTACAGATTGAATTTCAAAGAGAAATAGAAAAGCTTGAAGAACAGTCATCTGAAGATAATGTAATGCTTAATGACGTTTTGATGCAGTTAATTTCAGAAATTAAAGCTATAGATGATCAAACAGTAAATATAATTTTTTGTTAAATTTTTATTAATTTTTAAGTGCTACATTATTATTTGCAATATGTTGAATTAATTTATATTTACATGTTTCTTTAGGCTGATTGTGTTAAAGAAATTCAAAACGCTCTTGGACTTCTAAAATCTGCCGGAATGTTAATTACAAGAAGAAAAGAATCATTACTCATTGAGTTAGAGAAACTTCAGTTGCTGCAAACAAACCATGAGAATCAATGGCTTGACATTGATTTGAGTACTGAATTAAATGTTTTTCACAATAGTATAGACATTAATGCTTTAAGAAAAATTATGCTCAAAGGTGAAACTGGAACTTATAAACACTTACAAACGTGTTACAATAAAGCCCCAATAACTATAGATTTTCAAATAAATAGTAGTGAAATTACATCAAATTTTCCAATGTTAAGAGTGCCTGTCTATTATTTAGTGGACTTATACAAAACCATTATTGTAAATACATCGTTAAGTAAATGTATTAGTGAAAGTATGGCGGATTCGAATGAAGACTTTGAAGAATTACTGGATTCACCAACTATGTGTTTTATCAGTGAAAATGGTATACTCAAATTGTTGCAATTGACAGATGAAGCATGTAAAAGAACTTTGCAAAATAGTGCAGAATTTGAACAAATCTTAAAGACTTGGTTAGCATTAATTATTTATCTTTATTATTTATTTTATCTCAACATTAAAAATTACTGGATTTTATGGTTTTGACTAGAAGATTTAAGATTTTTAATTATTTTTTTAAAAATAATTCAATCCTTGATCAAAAAGCAATTAAATATAATAATTTACGTTGGATTTAACTATTTTGTATTTTTTTCGCAGGTCTAATCAAACTGTACGCGAAACTGTCTCCAAGATTTTCTGTGATAAAACTGTTTATGGAGCTACATTAGACGAGTGGCAAAACCGTTTCTCTAAGATCGTTTACGTTTTACAGAAGTCGAATATAAATGCGTAACGTAATAATAATATTAACTTTTAACATCGTAATAATTGTAAAAAAAATAATTAATTCGTAAATGTATATGTATATATGATTAACAAAATATTGTTATAAAGATTTCTAAAAAAACTTTTTACAATAAAATTCTTTTAAATATAATATTTTATATATTTGAAAATGTTTGGTTTTTTTTAAATTCAAATCAATTACAAATTTATACATTTTTATTGCATATTATTATCAATAATCACACATTTGTCTAAATTAGATATTTTTGCAAACAAAAAAAAATAAATCACCTTTCTTAAATATCGTAAAAACGAATCCTATGAATCTTAATGCCACATAACATTGCGCATTATTATAATTTACAAAAATATCATTACATAAGAAAATATAATTATAAAAAGTCCTACATATAAAAAAATTTATTGCTGACATTCATACTATGCTGTCCCTGGTGGAAAAAATTCGCTATACAAATATTTATTACAAGTACAAAACAGTGCAAATTATTTTCTTTTCAATGATTTAGAAAATGTATAATTTTTCTATTTTTAATATTTTTTATATAATATTATCCTCACTGTCTTATCATGCTCCAATGGAAAAATGTTAATTAAAACTTTTACTGAATGGATAAATTTTACTATGAAACTTTACAGTAAAGACAATAGTAGTTTATTATAAAACAGAAAAATTAGACAAAAAAATATTCTAAATCATTGAAAATAACATTAAATACAATAATTAATTATCTTTCAAAGTCTTTCAACATGTCATTCATATTCCATCAATTTAAACACAACATACTGAATAACTAGAAAACTAAATTTTTTTTCCATCAGAGTTACACAATTAAATCTAATTTAGTCCCATTTATCATGCTTTTTCATCTGCCAGTACTTCTAGCCTTTTAATCACTTTAGTCATGTCAAAGTCTTTTGCCAGTTTCAAGTAATTTACTTTTCTCACTACGTGTATCGTTGCCCAAAGTGGTAGAAGTTTACAAATTAACCTTATGTGTTCTTCAAGTTCATTGGCTGTAAGTTTTGTTCTATACGAATCATCAAGTTTTTTAATAACAAACTCAAGGTTAAGCACATTTTTCTTTTCACCAACAAAAATATTCCTTATAATTTTTGCCATTTCTGGAAGCCTAGCATACATTATTGCATCCTTATTGGCTTCTGTAGAACGTGTCATCATTTCCAATGCTTTAGCTGCTTGTTTTGCTCGCACTTTTTCAAGTAGAGCCAAAGGTACACCCTTTAGCAATGAATTTACAACAGGTTTCTGTATTTTAGGTGTGGCTGGCGGCGTATCCACTATGGAAATCTCGACATCACGCAACGCTGGATTTGTATCAGTGGTTTCTATTATTTCTGTAAACATAATAATAGTTTCTTTATTTTAATTTATATTAAAAAAAAAATCAAATAAATATTTTCAAAATATTGACATTTTAGAGAAAAAAAAAATCAGTCATTTTTAAAAAATATAATTTTGTATTGCAATTATCAATAAACTTATAGATTACTTATAAATTTGCAAAGTCTTAAGTCTTAAATTTCATAAGTGATCTATTTATGACTCAAAAAAAATTTTTTTCATGAATAATTATTATACCGATTTGAATTTTTTTACTTGAAATTAGAAACTATTCAAATCTAAATAATTTCGTAAAAAATTGTAAATTACCTGTAGGAGGATTTACTTGAACTTTAGTTCTGTTTTCTGCCAACAATTCAATAGCCTTTTTGATACGTGAATTATCATTGATTAATTTATTTGCTCTCTCAAGCACATCTTTTGCCGTTGATAATTTTTCTTGCGCCGGTGGTTGCGGAAGTTCTGCCTTTTCTATATCTCTACAATTTTCAATATCAAATTCTGGATGCCACCTCTTGATTTTTTCTTTGGAAATCGTCACAGGTGGTATCAAACTTAGTAGGAACTTTTCGTGCTCATTTTTGACAATATTTAATAACGTATTATTGAATTTTCTCTTGCGTTCTAGTAAGACACTTGGGCCCATATTTGTTTCCATCGCAGATTTTAAAACATTTTCTTCATCTGGCGTATTTCTACCGCTTCTTCCTAAATCTGATTCTACATTTGGTATAACGACCAGTTCATATCTTTCAGGATTTGAAGTACCAAAACTTCGCATTTTTTCTTGACGAAAACTGTAAGCTTCTGGATAGATGGTTTTAATCTAAAATTTAATTTTATACAAAAATTAGTTATTATGATTAAGAAATTTTAATAATATAAGATTTTTTTTTAAATAAATGAATTATATATTTTGTTCTATAATTTCTCAATCTTAGTAATATAAATATAATAATTAGTATTAGTGTTCAAAGACATGTAATTCATCTATATTAATTTTAAAAAAATTTTACCTGTGCCAAGTTATCAATTGTGAAATTACGTCGTATAAGTTCTTGAACCGCAGGTTTGAGTTTCGAGAACGTTATAATTTCCTTGCGATTATAAAGCATCGCACAAACCGTATCGATACTTCGGAATACCTCGGATAAAAAGCGGTATTTATAAGGCAAAGGTAAAGGCTCTCCTTCAGTTTCTATCAAAGATTGAAACCTTTGATATGCTGGTATTTTTATAGGACTACCTTTTACAGGACTTGCTGGTGCTTCCTTGGGCTCGAAAAGTAAACGACGTGCTGGGCTAGCTTTTGGTGATAATTGAATTGTTTTTGTTGGGCTGAGAAATTTACTAGGTGATCTAAGACATTTTTGAGGACTCACTGGTATTTCAAGTTGAATACGTTCAAATTCTTTAATCTTAATTTTTTCCTCATTTTTCTTCATTTCTTCTTTCTTTTCAGCATGTTGTTGATTTAATTTTTCTAATTTGTCTTCACAATCTCTAAATTTAGCAATTCTGGCTCTTAATTCAGCTAATCTTGAACTGGTAGTTAATCTAGTCTTTATTTCAGCAACATTCATGTCATTTGCTGGTGAACTTTTCGTTGGGGTTTTGAAACACGCTGGTGAACTTTTAGTTGGTGTTCTGAAACATGCTGGTTCTTGAACATTTTGTTCTATATCACTGGTTTTGGAAGTTCTACTGACTTTTTTTGTTGATTTTTTAGGGCTCAAACATCCTAATTTTTCAAAAATAACATTTTTGTCTGCTTCAATTTCTTTGTTAACTTTTAATAAGGTTTCACGTATATCAGTTTGACGATTATCTTCATTTGTTGAATTCTTTTGTGATCTACTTGATCGCGTTCTTGTAGTCGACCTTGATGGTTTTGAGCCCAAGTCAAATTGCAAATTCCTTACCGCCATCTCTTTCTTTGTATTTTTGGTCTGAAAATAACGGAAATGTAATTAAGATCAATCTTTATTATAAATCAAAAGACAAATATTGTAATTCATATTGACACAAAAATAAAGGAACCACATATTTCCTGATTACAAATTCCAAAAGATGTAAATGTCAATAAAATAACCATAAACATTTTTAAAACTTTTTAATGAAGTTTCTTAATCTGAATTAAAGAATGTAATAATATAAAACTGTACTTCCTTCCTTATTGATTTAATAATAACTGTTGTTTATATAATGTTCCATTTTCGCAATGCAAAAAAGTGCAAGATAAAGAAAATATTCAAAGTCACATGTAATAATTATTAGTGTCAAGTAAGCTGTGATTTCATTTGTGCTCCTTTCTTATTATTTGTAATAATTTATTGAGCACTGATCCAAATACCAAATGAAAATACATTACATATATAATGTAATAAAAAAATTACTTTAGAGTCTTTTAATTAAAATTATTATGATCTATGATATTATGATAATTAATGTATATATAATAAAAAGAACAATTACAATGCTTCACATTTAAAAATTGTTTTAAAAATATTTCTCTTCTAGGCTTTAATACTTTTAATCTTAACACTTTTTGAAAAATCTTGAATAAACTTCTTTGCTACTTATATTTTATTAAAAATGCCTAACTAATCAAAATTTATGCTTAATAATCTATTGGAAGAAATGACTATAGCTAAATTTTTCATAACAATAAATATTAATATATTTCGTAATCATAAAAGAATCTTGTCTGATGAATTTTTTCATTCTACTAATGATATTATTTTCATCTGCATAACTATTGGCTAAAAATAATTTAAAACATTTGGAATTCCTAATCTTAATCCATTAGAAAGTTAGACAAATAAATAGGCATTTCATTTGCATAAAATGTAAAAGATAAGATTAAATATAGATAAACACAAATTAAATATGAAGTAGTTTAAAAATAAAAATCAGAATATTGTATTTAAAGCAAATATTTTTCATTTTATATAATGTGAGTTATTATCTTCAAGTTTATTTTATCATTTTTTTAATACTCCATAAAATTTATTTTTAACTCAACATAATAAAATATAGATAAAATATACTTTAAATCTTATACGATTGATTTAAATTTTAATAAATGTTGATAAACAATTAATCACAATCCAATTAATTTTAACAAAGATTCATAGATATTTACGATACGATAATAATCAATAAAATAGAAAAATATATCAATTTAAAGAATATTAAATTTAATGATAGAATTTGTAAACAAAAATATAAATAATTAAATATTTTTTAACAAAAAGAAAGAAAATAGAATCTTATAAATTATGACTTAAAAACTAAATAAAAGTTAAAAACAAAAATGAAAATGAACACAATGGAGGGACGCATTTCAGAGTAAGGGTAGATAAAGGAAGGGCCCTTTAAAATGCTAACGGAAAAAAGGTTCGTACATCTGTGTGTGTGTATATGTGTAGGTATGCGAAAGCGTGGGATCATATTATTCGTACCGTGCTTTTAGATGGAAGTGGACGTTCGATTTTTGATTGCTGCTCTTCAGGTATAAGGGCAAGAATTTCTTTTTTTTCATTGTCGTCGAGGATTAGAACCTTCGACTTGTTTCGGAGTTCCTCGCTGGCCCGCCGCTTCCTCGTGGCAAAATACGAAGTAACGGACGTCTGTGACATCTTCTCACCTTACCACGTTCGATATTTTTTTAAATAAAATATTCTTAGTTTCCTTACGTACTATCCGAGGTTGCAACGATGTGAGGATTTTTCCGAGAATAAGTTTTTCAAACGACAATGTAAGATACATAAAACAAAGGTTAAGGATTAGCACGACCGTTTAAAAAACGATAAATGAATGCACTTTTTTTTTATTAAGGGGGCGACGATAAACTACGCACTGTGCAACGGTCGCTCGCGTTCTGTTATGCTAAAGCCCGCTTATAATACAAAAGCGCGCGTATTTTACAGTGTTGCCGCATTCATTTCCCGCGCAAAACTCGCGCCCATTCAAATTTTTAATCACGAGCACTGTTGCCATATGTGATTCAGTAGCGCGGAAAAATTTGAATTAGACCAATTGAGTATCGGATATTTTATTATTACATCGTTTATTTAGTTATTGTAATTAACTGAAATGATTTTTTAATAATGTTGATATGTTTGACTTACAATTTGTAGTAATCCGAAGCATCTTTTTCTACATATGAGTTTCTTAAATTATTATTAGATAGTATTTATATATCATTACAATTATATTAATTAAATAAACATTAAATTATTAATATTTGTAGAAAATTTTAATATTTTACAAACGATTAATTTTATTAATTGTTAGTAATAAATTGGAATTTTAAAAAATTTGTATTTTGATATGTTTTTGCTTACTAAATATATTAAATATACATTGAATTATTAATATTTGTTTAAATTTTTTATATTTTACAAACGATTAATTTTATTTATTGTCAATAATATATTAAACTTATTTAATTAAAAAATTTGTGATTTAATGTTTTTGCATCAAATGTTTATTAAGTAAAAATATTGAAATAATTTTGTAAAAATTCATTTAATTTAATAAAATTATTAAATGCATAGTTTTATTTAGTAAGTGATTATTATTATACATATTTTAAACAACAATAAATTCGAAAGATCGGTAAAATCAATAATTATTATTCAAAATTAATTACCAAAACAATTTCATTAAATTCTTTTTATCCAACATCTTACACAGAAAAAAAGTGTGTTTTGTGTAAATTGATATGAAATACACAGATTATGTGTAAATGAATTACAAATATTCTGTGTAATTAAAACACAGTTTATTTCTTGATTTACATGTTTTACGTAAAATGTGTGTAATTGGACGTAAATACAAAGTGATCTAAATTGCATAAGATTTATACAAAACTTATGTAAAATTATAGCATGTATTCTTACACGCAATTAATACACATAATTTGCGTATAATTATTTTAAAATGAAATGTAGTGTGTAAAATATAATATTACACAATAATTGTGTATCTAATTTTTCTAGGCGAATTTTTAAACATATTGTGTTTAAAATTCATCCAATTTTCAACTGTGTTATAATTTGAATACGATATTTAACTAATTAATATTCGTAATTTAAAATTTAATTTAATTGTGTTAATAAAACGTTTGTATACTACCATGTAATCAATCGTTTTTTTTTTCATAAACATTAGTCTGCTTGGATGTATTGTCCACCCTGTCACTGAAGTAAATAATTAATTTAAAAAGTTTGACGCATTGTTAAGAGAAGTTTATAATATATATGTATATTAATTGCGTCAGACTTATTGAATTGTACTTCATCCTGACGTCATAATATGTAGATATTGCAGAGTTATGAATATATCTATACAATCTTCTGTATTATTTAAATAAAAAAAATCATTATTAAACAGATGCATAAATGCATAGATCTGTGTACACTAAAAAATATGTGCAAACGACAGGTTAGTTAATTGTAACTATAGTTGTTTTCGTAATTCTATTTAATATAAATTAAATTATATTAAATAAAATAAATATATTTTAAATTGTCTCATTGTTATATTAGAATTTAAAGTTTCATATTTAATATGTAAAGTTATGATATGAGAACGCATGAATAATATATTTACACATAAATAATTATCTAATATATTAGAATATAGGTATATGAGTATAATGTGACCTTAAATTCAACAGGTGTTCTCTCTTTACTTAATAGATAAAATGAGGATAGAAAAAAATATTTTTCCAGTAGTTTATTTGGAGATTTTACATTATAATTATATGTTAATTATAAATATTGTAGCTTTAATGATTATTTATACATTTTTAAAAAATATATTAGAAATTATTTATAAAACGTTAAATTTTAACTTTTAAATTTAAAATTATTGAGTTTTTTGTAAATCATAGTACATCGAAAAAATCTATGATTTATCATATCAATAATAATTAAAATATTGAAACACACTATTCGAAACTTTATAACAGTTGTGATGTTCAGACTTTTTCATACTTTTTATTCCTAATTTTCATTAAGTCATTCGTTTCGAAGCTGCGTAAAAAGTTTACTTTAATCATTAATTATGTTACGTTGATTCTTCGAGATAAGATTTGATTTATTCCATGATTGAGGCAATTTAACTTTTAATTTGTTTATAAGTAGATACAGACGAACCGGTCAGACTTATTAGTGATATAATTATCAATATAGATACAAATAAAATAAGTGACTATGATATTTTTATTTTTTAAAAATATTAAAGATTATAATACTTTCAGTATATAAGTGACAATCTTCATTTAATTTTGCTAATTTTAAAAGCTATTATTAAGAATAACATCAAAAATCGATTTAAATTAAATTTAAGAATTTTTAAAGAATAGTTTTTTATATGTTACATAAATTTGAATAAAACTAATTTTCATTAACATAAATTACGAAAAATATCTTTATACGTGAACATAAATTTGCGCCTGAATATATGCAAGCATAACGAGTTTAATCCTAAATACAAAAGACACATAAAAACCAGACAATCACGTGATGTATCTGGAATTTTTTTACAAGTTGTCGTGGACGTGTATATGCGTCCATAAACATATTAATCTGTCTCGTATAATATTATTCCCGCGAAGAAGAAAGTGACGGTAGTAGTCCAGAAATATCCAATTACTCCAAAACAAGTGGCATCAAACGTAGTCTGTATATATATATATATATATATATGTATAACTTTTGACGTAGAAAATTTATCCACAAATTTTATTAACTGATAAATCAAAGGCCAACAACCCAAAGATAGAATTTTGCCTTTGCAATATGTTATCAAAATATTTTGCATCGACGAAATATCCAAAAATTTTTAATATCGAAAAATTGTTAAATAAAAAATTTGTTTATTATAAAAATCATAATAATTAACAATTTAATGAAAAATAAGTTTAATTATATCGTAAAAGTTAGTTGTCGGTATGTCCATTTGTAGAAAACAATTATCGGCATCGAGCCCCTGTGGCCTAATGGATAAGGCATCGGTCTCCTAAACCGGGGATTGTGGGTTCGAGTCCCACCAGGGGTACAGCATTTTTTTTTTCAATTTATGTAAAGGTAAATTAATGAGAAACGCATATCGTAATCATAATTCATTTTTTTTTATTTTTTTTAAATATTGAATTGTTAACAATTTTTTGAATATTTACAATTGATTGGCAATGAAATACTATTTTTAATTTTAAAAATTATTATTTTTTTTGTTATTTATTTATTCTTGATTGTTTATTTACATTTTTTATCATAATGAGTAATAAATCGAGCTGAAGGATCCGTGACTCCTTTTACCCATTTCGGCATCCAGTAATAAGGTATCAAATGTTCTCCACATCCTTCATAATGAGATTCAAACACTCTCCTGCAAAATAAATTTTTTTATTATAATTTATAGTTTATTTTCAATAATTTAATAAAATTTATTCATTTTCATCATGGGCAAAAATGTACTTTTATTATTTAAAAGAAAAAAATTAAATAAACATAAATTTTGGTGAGTTAAAAATATTTACCTATAATAATAAGCTTCTTTAGTCTTTGGAGTGCAGTGAGGATATTTTTCACTTGCAGTCTCTAAATCTTCATCCTGTACTCTATTCATCACGATTTCATCAATAATTTGAAATAGTGATTTTTTAACAGATGTAACACCATCGCTAAATGCTTCTTTGCCTCTCCACAATATATTTGATGGCAGTAAACCAGATTCATCAAATGCAGATCTAAGTAAATGTTTTTCAACACCATCTATGAAATTAATTAAATAAAATATAATAATATTTTGATAAAAGTTTATTAAAAAATATAAAGTAAAAAAATGAAATTACTTTGTGGTTGTCGTAAAGCTGGATCAAGAGAGAGATAATAATTAGTAAATTGTAAATCTAAAAATGGTACCCTTAATTCTAAACTAAATGCACTAGTCGTTCTATCAGCACGTAATCCATCATAAAGATAAATATCTTTTAACAATCTTAGAGATTCTTTGTGACCATCATATGCACTTGGTGCATCTCTGAAATAAATATAACCTTGTGCCAATTCATCAGCACCTTCACCACTAAATATCACTGTGGTATCAGTATTATTTTTAATGTATCTCGAAATCAGATACATTCTGAAATAAGAAAAATATATATTTTAAATAAATAAAATAAAATTATTAAAAAAAAAAAAAAAATAAATATTGTACCCAATTGAAGCTCGAATTGTTGTAATATCAAAAGTTTCCAAGTAATAAATTACTTTGTCGAGAACATCAGTAATATCTTTTTCTGTAATAATTATTTCATGATGTTCTGTACCAATATGATCAGCAACCTAAAAATTTTAATTATTTTAATGTATTTGAATATATTTAAAAAAGAGATATTCCAAAAAAAATAATGAGATAAAAAATACCTGTCTAGCTGCTAAGATATCTGGGCTATCCTTCATACCGATAGAAAAGCTTTGAATTTTATATGGTACATTGTGTTCCTTAGCATACTTTACAAGTAAGGCTGCAACTAAACTAGAATCTAAACCACCTGACAACATACAACCTATTCTTCTGTCAGCCATCAAACGTTTCTCCACAGCTGCAGAAAACAACTTTCTAATATTTTCATGAATATCTTTTGAGCTTAGTTCTGAAAATAAAATAGGATTATATTTTAGCACTGTTTCTAAATTATCTAAATTATGGAATTTAATTCAATTCTAATAGTAATTATTATTATTACTATTATTATACTATTAAAATAGCTTTCAAGAATGAGATTAAATCATTATTATGAAAATATTAAATTATAAATGTGTATTTCAAGCAATTATATTGCTTCAATAGTTTCTATATTATTTTTTATCTCATCAATTTAATCTCATTTTTTTAATCAAATTAATTTAATATTAATAGTATAAAATTAGTATTTTCTTCAAAGAACAATTTAATTATAATTATACAATTGAAATTTACCTTTCCAAGGTACGTAGGGTGTAAAACTAGGTTTTTGATCTGGCTCATGATATCTTTCTTGTCTTATAAATTTAACAAGTCCATTTTCTAAAATGTCATACTCTTCGTACGTACCAGGAGGAAATGGTTCTACTATGTGATCACCACTGAGTAATTTGGCAATTCCTATTAAAGCCTACAATTTGAAATTTTTTGTTAGAATAATGAATGAAAATATCAAAATTCTATGATAAATATTAAAAAAAGAATAAAAATTTACTTACTTTACTTTCAGAAGCAACAGCCAGCTGTCCGTTAGGTGTGACTAGTCTAAAAAGAGGTCTGACTCCGTAAGGATCTCTGCCAACTAAAATTTTCTTCTTTTCAATATCCAATAAACAAAATGCAAATACTCCATCCAAAGATTTGCATACTGCCTCTGGACCTTTAGTTGCATAAAGATGCATCAGTACTTCTACATCACATTTTGTTGAATATTCAAATCCATGTTCTTCTTTCAGCTGAACATGTAAAAATAAAATTTAATAATATAAAAAATTATTGTAAAACATAATTTATTAGTTATTGAAAAATATATAATTTTAAAAATTAGAAACATATTTAAAATTACTTACACTTTTATAGTTGTAAATTTCTCCATTGCAAAGTAAATATAGAAGAGGATACTTGTACACCCTAATAGGCTGCATGCCACACAAGCTATCAACAATGGACAATCTATGAAAACCTAGGTATGAATTCTGAAAAATTCATTATAACCATATGTTCATAAATAGAATAAAATATTAAATTATTATTTATAGTTATAAATAATTTGTTTTTAAATTACCTTAATACGATCGTCATGTTCGATTTTAAAAGCATCGGGACCTCTATGGGAAATTTTTGAAAAATTATCACAGACGCATGTTAAAGAATTGGTGTCAAGTCCAAATAAAGCCCACAAGCCGCACATGTTGCTGATACGATTTATAAAGTAGTACTAAACTTTTTTTACTATATGCGATATATACAACTCCTCTCGTATCGAGTGACTTGCCAGGTTGCCGGCTTCTATATATGCGCCAATTTAAACACGCACAGTCGCACAGTAGAGAGGCCGCAGTTCGATATTAACGTTTTTGGTATGACGTATACAGCAACCACGTGGATAGCATGATCTAAGAATGTATGTTTCTTAAATCATACAAACTAGGCAGTTTGATAGTCAAACTTGAAGCAGACGGCGCTTTGAGCTCTAGTACTATCATGGCGGTGATACTACGCCAAGCTTAGCGATGTAAACATGCAAAGTGTTCATGAATATATCGGAGTATATATGCAATGATGTCATATCAAGATATTTCGTACGCGCCAATACGCATGTGCTTTTTTGTTCAAGGTTTCACGTTCGATATTCTGATGATTCTAAAGAATTTTTTTTATAATATCGGTTCATTTTTCTCAAATAATTAAAATGAATTTTGAAATAATTAGAGGGAGTTTCTTCTTTTTTGGAATAAAAAGAAACTAATGATAAAAACGCTCAAGTCTGAAATAATTTATCATCTTATCTAATTCTTGATTATCTAAATTATTCATACTGATTACTGCGATCGTCAAAACAACTCAAATATTTATACTGATATAAATTTCAAATTTTTTTCAAAAGTAATATTTAGCGTTTAACTTTTTTTTTATTATACTATAAATTTTTGTATATTTTATAGTATTTTAATATAACTTATGATATTTTCTGTTATTTTCAACAATTTTTGAGTAATTTTACGATAGTTAATTAAAAAAAACATTTATCATAAGTTTAACAATGACTTTCTTATTTTTAAGTATTAAAAAACATGAGTTTTATATTAATTAATTAAAAATTTATACATGATTACGTTTTTTTAGTTTTTAGTTTATTATTTTTAAAAAAGTTTATTTATCTCAATTTAAAATTAATCGTAATAAATTTAATGTATGTAACAAAATTTACTACTTTTTTGGTATTTGTTTTTATTATAAAACAAAGTAGCGATGGTAGCGATTATGATGTATATTGCATATTATATATAGATATATTGTCAATCAAACATTAAAAAAAATTATTATTTTAAATTATTGTTAAAATGAAAAGCTCTATTAGGGGTAGGTGAAAGTAGTGTGTACCAAGTTCGATTATATATATTGTCTTACTAGACTTGACATAAATCTACTGAATATATTTGCGATATTTTTTTGCAAACTGTTTTGAAAAAAATCTCCAAATCTTTTTGTAAATTTTAACAATTATTAATGAAACTTTTAATGAAATTATTAAATCAAAACAGTAAATAATTAAACAAATTTAAGCTTGAATTGACAAAAGTATAAAATCATTATAGTTAATTATACGAAATTACAAATTTTGATATAATTTTCATGTTGATAATAATTAAATTTTAAAAATTGATCAGCTTCTCTTCATGTTAACAATAATTAAAATATTTTATAAATAAACGACATTGACTAAACTTTCGAAAACACATTAAACATAAACAAGTAAATTAAAGCTCACCCAGCCATTTAACCATTCACTACGCATTTTTCTCTCTTTTGACGCTTACGTTTTCTCATCGTTACAAACTGTTAAATCGTTTAATTCCAATGTTATCCGTTTCGAAAAATCCAAAAAACGCTGTTGATCTTGCTGGTAAAAAAACGACCATTAACCTCAAGTTTTCAACAATAAATATAAGAGTGAGTCTAGGGAGACATAATAGCGTACGCGAAATAAGAATAGCGTACGCGAAACTTCCACTTCCTGAAGCAAACTCCTCCCACTTTCGCGTACGCGAAATAATTTTCTTTACTTTTGAAAAAAAAAATTCTTTCACGTGCGCGAAATTTCTTCGGAAAATTTTCGCGTATGTTCAAATGCGCTTAGCGTACGCGAAAAAATATCTCAATGAAACAGGAAAAAATGTTAACGTTAATCACAAGAAATATATATAGAAATTGTTATATATAGAATTTGCTGGTTATCCGGCGCACATCGCGGGTGGTTATTGACAGTATATAGTACAAATGACACCTTAATCACAAGAAATATATATAGAATTTGCTGGTTATCCGGCGCACATCGCGGGTGGTTATTGACAGTATATAGTACAAATGACGACTTAATCACAAGAAATATATATAGAACTTGCTGGTTATCCGGCGCACGTCGCAGGTGGTTATTGACAGTATATAGTACAAATAACACGTTAATCACAAGAAATATATATAGAAATTGTTATATATAAAACTTGTTGGTTATCCGGCGCACGTGAAAAATATTGTTCAGTTGAATTGATAAATATTTTCGCGTACGCTAAAGTACTATTAAGCGTACGCGAAAATTTTCTCAACTAAATTCGCGCACGCGAAAGATTTTCTTTTATTAAGGCTAAAGAAAATTATTTCGCGTACGCGAAAGTGGGAGGAGTTTGCTTCAAAAGAAGGACATTTCGCGTACGCTATTCTTATTTCGCGTACGCTATTATGTCCCCCTAGACACTCCGTAATTTTAATACATCTTTACACTTAGCAGCATATAGTGGTAACTTAGATATAGTGAAAGTACTCATCGATAAAGGGTTAGACATTGATGCTGAAAATAAAAATGAAGCTACTCCTTTGTATTTTGCAGTGACATGTAAACATTTAAATGTAGTGAAATTTTTGGTTGAAACAAGAGCAAATGTTAATGTTAAAGTAAGCTTGAAAAGAAGCGACCCATTTACACTCTTGCATTTGGCCTCTCAACATGGGCTTGTAGAGATAGTAGATGTTTTTTTAGAGGCAAAGTGTAATGTTAATGATCAAGATGCTAAGAAAAAGACACCTTTGCATTTGGCAGCAAAAGAAGGTCATGATCAAATTGTCACTGCTCTATTAAAACATGGAGCAAATGTACATGTGAGAGATAGTGAAAACGCTACAGCACTACATACTGCAGTTCAGAATTGTCATCTTACAATAGCTAAAACTCTTATAAATAATGGAGCTGATATTAATGCAAAAATGGAAAATAATATTACACCTATACACTTGGGAGCAGAAGCTGGATCATTAGATATAGTCAAGTTCTTGCTCATAAATGGAGCATTTTTCGATGCTAAATCTAACTTAGATAAATGTGCTTTGCCATTAAATCTGTCGGAGGACAAGAATCATTTAGAAATAATAGAAATATTTGAATTGATAGAAAATTTATTCAGAGCGACAAGGGACAATAATGATTTAGAAGTTGAAAATTGTCTAAAAAGAGGAGCATTAGTAAATAGTAGAAGTATACATTTTGAAACACCATTACTTTATGCCTCGTGGAAGGGATATATTAATATTGTTGATCTTCTACTCAAATATGGTGCAAATGTAAACTTCACTAATAAAAATAATTTGACTCCACTTCATTATGCTGCCAAATTTAACCATCTTGAAATTATATATTCTTTATTAAAACACGGTGCTATGTTTGATATTGTCAGTAGTAAAGGTGATAAAAGACCTATTGATTTTGCTGTTGATGCCAAAAATACTGATATTATCATTCTATTCAAATTGATCGATAGATTATTTGAAGAAGCTAAAAATGGAAATTATAAATTAGTCGCAGAATTAGAAATGATCCGTGACAAAAATCCCAATGAATTTTTATCTATTATGAATACGTGTAATAATAAAAAACAAACAATAATACAAATAGCACTTACTACAAACCATCAAGATCTTGCTAATTCTCTGACAAAAATGTTGCAAGAAGATAAGGATTCTAATATATCAGAATTGGAAACTAAATTTGATTGTGTTACAACACTTGAGCATTCTTCCGTTCCCTCAAATTCTTCTTTGTAAATTTATGGAAGCTGTTTATCTATAGAAAATTTTTTGCATAAGTTTTTTTAATATTTAATGATGTTTAATTATACTTTTGATTATATACAGGTTTTTATATGTTATTATAACTTTTACATTATATATTACCACTATAAATAAACTAAAGAGTACTATTAAGGACATACTGAAGTTATTTATAAAGAACGTTTAGCTATCAAAAAATTATTAGAAAAACATGAAACTAAGTTCCAGAATCAAGAGCTGCTATTGTTATTAGTTACATAATACTGTTTTATATTAAAGCTTGATAGAAAAAAAAGTTGAAATCAAATATTTTAATTCTGATTAAAAGAATTAATTTAATTTAATGAATGAAGTATTAAGTAATGTTTTAATTTTTTTTTTTTTTGAATGATAAAAGAAGAAAACTTGCAATAATGATGGATCTGCTTAAACCGTTGAAAATCAAGTTGCTATTTTAGATTCAGCTAGCGATAAATATGTGTTTACTTTGTTATCATACACAATTCAATAGAATATTAAAAAACAAATAATATTATAAAACAAAATGAATATAGAGTATGCATTAACAGTTTGATATTTTAATTACTCTACAGAGTATATGTATTTAAATCAAAACATAGTATTACTATATATTTTTTCATTTTGCAAGTCAAAAAATATTTTATAGATTAGCAAATCTTTAAAAACTTCTCAGTCAAAAAAGACATTAAAAAAATTTAATAGAATTCATCAAGATACTTATACCTGCTATTTGGAAAATTCTTATCATCGAAAAAATTCATGGTTTCAAAAGAGAAGAATATTGAATGGTACTGAAACTGACAATGTAAATAAGAAGAAATTTCAGTAATACAAAAATCATCATCTGTCATTTGTAAGTAATAATAAACTTATTTTTACATTATATTTTTAATTTGCAATTCATTTGTATATATCTTTGAATTTTTCAGCTGCAATTTCAAATATTACTCTAACGTTGAATTTATTAATTAAATACTAACAATGGCCAACAAAGAATTTAAAAAAAATGTTCAAACTTTTTAACAAAATAAAATGGGAAATCATGTGCCAAGTTGCAATTGTACACTACTTTTAAAAAAATGAAAATGCTGATTCCATGTTGATAATAAGTTGTAATATATTTATCACAAGTCCAGCTTTACAGTTCAAATCATGGTTTTTTGGCAAAAATCTTGTGGAAATAATAATTTCTATCAAAATGGAAAATTTTTATTATACTGGTAAAATTTTTTTTTTATTCTTTATTCTAGTTTAAAAGTTAAAAGTTGCAAAATTTAGAATAAGAAATGGCAATGAATAGTGTTATTCAAATTAAAAAATTCATCTTTATTAATTCTTCTACTTTTTCAAATAAATTCAAATCAAAATATATTAAATTAAATATTTATTGTGTGAAATCAGAATTGATTGTCATTCAAAACAATAAACATTAATAATAAAAAATATTATAATAACTTGAAGGTCTTTATTATGAAATAATTATTATTTATCTAAATAAAAGATTTTAAATTCCTTTACAATTTTTAGGAAAATGATGATGTTCACCTATGATTCTAAACCACAATAGCATATCAACACGTTTGTATCTTTATTATTTCAAAAGAAAGAAAGTAGGCGCATCGCGGTATGTCTATGCTTTTATTGAATTTCTAGATTAAATTTAACTTTGAATCTTGTATGCATGTAAAAATATATTGTAATAATTCAATTGATGAATACAAAAGAAAAAAACTTGGTTTGTAATTAGACGCAAAATAGGAAATTAACGAAAACAAGTCCCCGCTATCGGCGACTTGTTAATACAAAAATATTTTCATCTTGTACACTTTTCCAATTTTTCTTCTCTTTTTATGTAGTACACATAGGAGAATGGTTTGTCAAAATTTTAATTTCTTTTTTTTCGTGCTTTTTATTTTAATTTTCTGTCGCATTAAATGTTTTTTCAAATATTTATCCCTGAAGATGAATCCCGCATTGGAAAAAAAAAAAAATTAATTATGAGTACGTTATATTCATAAGTAAATTAAAATAATCTTTACTTTCATGAGACTAAACAAATATTTTTATAAATTTATAAATTTTTACAAGTTTACGAAAATTCAACAGATTATGAAAAATGTAACTCACAGAAATTGTTCACATTAAATTTATTCTATACACTAATTTTAGAGCGTATAAAATACAATAAAAAACTTTTGCGTCGTCGGTCTTATTGATAAATCTTGATTATTTTTAACAAATTAAAATTAAATTTGAATTCAGTATGTCAGATTATTTTTAGTTGACGTAAAAATTATGTTTTTAATTTAAGGTAGTATTATTAGTAAATAATATGTAAGGATGTGTAAAATAAAATTTTGTGTTATTTTTCTAGTTTCAAATAAAATGCTTGATAAAATATTTGTTTTAATTGTATTTCCCATGATGTAATTAATAATTTACTGAAAATGTTTTCTGTAGGTAAAATTCTTGCCATTCTTCTATACCGTTTACATCTTAATCTTTTGAAAAATTATTATAGATCATTAAAAAATTTGATTCAACTTATTATAGTAATAATAATGTTTGGAAAAAATATTAATTATGGATATAAATAAATTAATATAATTAAATATCAAATAAATAATTCATATGTCAAAATTACACATTTATATATCTGCTTCATTTCGACGCGAATATTGAAAAAACATTTGTTTTAAGCAACTATATAAATTTATTAAAAAATTTAGCTAAGTAGGCCCGTGTTGATTAAAAATTTATATATTAAATTAATGGTGAATGCCGCATGTTCACAATACATCGTCAATTTTTATTAGATATAACTATTGTACTTTCTTTATAATTTTACAATTATAATATATGTATATTTTCTACACGGAGAATAATTTTCCAGTAAAAATTACAATAGTCTTAAGTAATGTTGATACAAACTGCCGTTATATAAAAAAATAATCATAGTTCGTGGTAAAATTTACTAGAAAAACAGAAATTTTTATTATATTTCTTGTAAATTTTTCAAAAAACTGTCAATTATATTTAAAACTAATACAATTTTTACTATAGAAATATTTTTCTCCGTGTATTTTAAGTAGTAAACGATTGTAACAATTAATTAGACTAGCAGAATAAGTAACTTGAATTCTTATTTTCGATATTATGATTTTATTTGATTAACAAAAATAAGAACTATTTTATATTGGTCATATTATGAAGAAATTCCGATTAAAATTCGTTATCTCTTATATTAAATTACAAAAATAAACTATCGTGTGCTTTATCATGTAGCACAAGAAAATTTTGTTGGTAATTTGAATGATTTTTTTACATTGTACTCCTAATAATAAACCAAAAAAATATAAAACAATTGTGAATGTCTTACATCAAAATTAAAACTTCAAAGCTCGTCATTTTGAACATATCTAGGATTTAAAACTCGGTATAAACGCACGTTTAAGGCAGATAAATAAATAATTTTCACAAATCTTTAAAAATTAGTAATATTACGTTAATTAAAAAATTTATTGCATTACCATTTTTCAACAGAAGATTAATCGCACGTAATATGTTAAAAAATTATCTTGCGCGGTGCTGAGCCGTTAAGTCATTTCTACTCGATGTAATTCTATTTATTTCTTTCGTTGCTCCATATTCTATTAACTGTATACTCTTGCATTTTTGTATTAATCGCTACTAATCCTGTCAAAAAAGGGTATAGCTAAAAAAAATAGCTATACGATTGTATGTACAGCTATCTTTCTATGTTTTTTAGCTGTTTTAATTAGCTGAATAAAACAGCTAAAAAACATAGAAATATGCTGGATATACAATCTCATAGCTATTTTTGCAGCTATTCTTTTAACTATTATTACATATAATTTTTTTAGCTCCTTTTTTTTGACGAACAAACGACACACGTGACAAATAGCAATTAAAAAAAAAACATAAACTAAATTATTAGTGAATTATTAATAATTATTATAAATGATTAATAATTAATTTTTTTCGGATTTAAAACTAAATGATTCTTTAAAATTATAAATAACTTTAAAAATAAACATTTTATTTTTCAATTTTAGAAAATCTATAGAAATTAATTTCTGTAAAATAACTTAAAATTTTTATACACATAACAACTAATTTACGTATTGTGCAAATTTTTGAAAATTTAAATAACTGTTATTTGTGTTACAATTCCGACATTTTTAACTATTATTTTTCTCAATTCTGACATTGTTTAGCAGTTATTTACAATTATTTACTTTACAGAATTTGTTTTTATATGAATAGTAAAAAATGTTATTAATTGAAGATAACGTTAGATAACTGTCCGAATTCCTAAATTTTTTAAACAGCAATTACCAACATTTATTAACAGAAATTATATTTTCACATGAATATATAATTATTTTAAAACAATGTTAGACCATAAATATTTCACAATTTATTAAATTTCTCAAAAATTCTGGAAATGAATTGTGATTTTGAAAAAGATTTAATTATAACTAAAGCATATTATTTGAAATAGACTTTACTTTGTAATATAATAGTGAATTTTATTCCTATACCTCAACAGTGTCCACTTAACTAATTTGAAAATTATAATATTATAACACATCAAATTTATTCGATGTAAAGTTATCGAAATTAACCGTATGTACTGAAAAAAGACCGATAAGATCTGTAAATTTTAAAACTATACAAAAAATTAGGTTTTGATCGATTGGTTACTATTTTTCAAAAATACGGGCTAAATCGCCAGCTATAGTTTGTTATTCTTTTGAAATTTTCAACAACGTGAGTTTCCATTTCAATTATTATCTTCAAAAAATTTCTTCAGGTTATTTTGCCGAAAAATTTTCTATAATAAACTTTATCTTTTTATTACTATTAAACCTAAAATGATCAAACTTTGAATGAGTTTATCTTAAAGAAATAATCGGTAGGGCTACCTGAAATCTCAAAGAAATATTTGAAATAAAAACTTATTTTGTTGAAAGTTTCAAAAGATTGCGTTTTTTTAATTTTTACGAATTAAATGATAGCTGACGTTGGAACTACCGTAAGTTAATAAAGTGGTTATATTTTTGAGATAGAAATAAAGCGCATTATGCAACTCACTTAACTAATTTGAAAAAAGCGGGTCCAATTGAAAATTCAATGTTAAAGTTTTATATCGATTTTTATTAAAATCGTATACTTTTCTAATCATTTTTATTAATTTATTCAATAAATAATTTAATATTATATTTTATTAAAATTTCGACAATTTTTTCAATTTAGTAAGTTTTTAATCAGGAATAAAGTAACATTATTTCCGCTAAAATTTAAAAGTCAGTTATATCTTATTATTTTCATCTCGCTTTTCGAATTATAAAGTGCCATTGTTGTTGAAGTAAGAGCAGAAAAATAAAAAAATTTCGCAAACATTGTGGTCAATGCATCAATAGATAGTATCAATTAACGTGATTAAACATTCTACATATCGAAACTTGTAAAATATTTTTGAATTTTAATACATCTCTTCAGTAAATAAGTATAGTATAATAGAATTGTATTAAAAAATGGTCAAAAGATAATCACTATTTAGAAATATTTATTGTGAACAGTGCATGGTATACTTCTACGAAATTGGACTTCGTGTATCATGAGCTTGAAATTAATTCCCAGAATTTCAGTGTTATTGAATACGCTGCGCTGCATAAACTATAAGTTAGTCATTCTTAATTTATCCGCTGTAGAGTGAATATATTGATACACGCGGATGATTTGAATTACTTAGTAGTTTTGTCAAAAGATTTTTAAAGTTATAAGCATTATATTTTGTGTGATTCTTTAATAAGATTTGAGGCTATTACGTTTCTAAATATCTAAAAATCGGAATAATGTTTAATTCTTCTAAAGACGCTTTAGATATTGTTACACTTATTAATTTCTTCAACCGTCAATTTCGAAATCAAACATCTTTTGATTTTACAATAGACGCAAGTATTACGGAGTTACATTTAGCAGCAGAAAATGGTGAATTGGAAAAGGTCAAAACTTTGTTACAAGAGGGTGCAGATATTAATTCTAAAATTGAAAAGATTCTCATCACACCACTATTTTTTGCAATCATGAAAAATCGCTTGGAGATTGTCAATTTCCTCATTGCCAATGGAGCACATATAAATCATAAGGATAGCAATGGCCACACACCTATAATTGCTGCATGTCAAGAAGGTCACTTGAGTATAGTAAATACTTTAATTGAAAATGGAGCAAATCTTAATGCTACAACAAACTTAGGTAATACATCCTTACATTTAGCAGCAGAAAATGGTTACTTAGATATAGTAAATTTGCTTATCGATCAGGGATTGAACGTTAATGCTGGAAATTTGAATAAAGTAAAACCATTACATAATGCGTGTATAAATGGTCAGCCAGAAATAGTAAAAACTCTTATTGCACAAGGATCTGATGTTAATGCAGGTTCATTATTTACTAGAGCTACTCAGATTGGAAAAGATAATAACGTTACACCTTTACACCTTGCTGTACGATATGGACATTTGGATGTAGTAAACATTTTACTTGAAGCGAAAGCAAATATTAATGCTAAAACAAGTGATCAAGTTACACCCTTGCATTCGGCATCTCTTGGTGGATTTTCAAAAATAGTAGATATTTTGTTGAAAGCAAAGTGTGACATAAATGCTCAAAATTATGAAAATGTAACACCTTTACATTTAGCAGTACAGAATAATCACATTGAAGTAGTGAAATCTCTTCTTCTTGTAAAAGGAATTAATGTTAATTTAAGGGACTGCCATAAAAGTACAGCTTTACACATAGCATCCCAAAATGGTCATTTAGAAACTGTTAAGCTGTTACTAGAGAAAAAAGCAAATATTAATGCTAAAAAGAAGGAAGGATTCACACCTTTACATCTTGCAATTCAGCAAAGTAAAATTGAAGTGGCTGGTTTACATAATGCTGCATATAATCGTTGCTATATAGTAAAGAATTTAATTAAAAAAGGAGCAAATGTAAATGCAAAAATCGATGATGGAAGAACAGCTTTACATCTTGCAGCAGAAAAAAATTATTTAGAGATAATAGCTTTTCTGATAGAAAATAAGGCCAATGTTAATGCAGTAGATAAAAGATTTTGGACTCCTTTACATTATGCAGCACATGATGGTAATTTAGATGTAGTAGAGACTCTACTTTGTGCGGGAAGCAGTATAGAAGTTAAGACAGTCAAAAGAACTACTCCTTTACATTTTGCAGCACGTAACGGTCACTTAGCAGTAGTTAAATTACTTGTAGAAAGAGGAGCAAATGTTAATGCTTTAGATCACACAAATTGGTCTTCTTTACATTTTGCTGCAGTAAGTGGTCATGATCAGATTATCACTTTTCTATTGAAACATGGTGCTGATGTGCATGTGAAAGACAGTCTAAATGCAACAGCATTACACATTGCAGTTGAAAATTGTTATCCTATGGCAGTTAAAGCTCTTATTATAAATGGAGCAGATATTAATTCAAAAATGGAAAATAATATTACGCCTTTACACTTAGCAACTATTGCTGGAACATTAGATGTAGTCAAATTATTGATTAGCCACGGAGCATTTTTTGATGCTAAATCTAATTCAGATAAATATATTTTACCAATAAATTTTGCAGAGAAGAGGAATCATTTAAAAATAATTGACTTCTTAAAATTGACTGAAAAGTTATTCAAAGCGACAAAAGATAATAATCATTTTGAAGTTGAAAGCTGTATAAAAAAAGGAGCACTAGTAGATAGTAAAAGCATTCAATTTCAAACACCATTACTTTATGCATCATGGAAGGGTTATATTAAAGTTGTTGATCTTCTACTTGAACATGGTGCAAATGTAAACTTTATTAATGATGATAACGCAACTTCTCTTCACTATGCTGCTAAGTTCAACCGACTTGAAATTGTGTATTCTTTACTGAAAAATGGTGCTATATTTGATATTGTTAGTAGAAAAGGTAAAAAAACTCCAGTTGACTGTGCTGTAAATGTTAAAAATAATAATATTATATTTATATTGCAATTGATTAATAGATTATTTGAAGAAGCTAAAAATGGAAATTATAAAATAATCACAGAATTAGAAATGATTCGTGACAAAAATTCCAATGAATTTTTATCTATAATGAATACGTGTAATAATAAAAAACAAACAATAATACAAACAGCACTTACTAACAACCATCAAGATCTTGCAAATGCTCTCATAAAAATTTTACAAGAACATGAATATTCTAATATTTCAGAGTTAAGAACTGAAGTTGATTATGTTCCAGCTATTTAAAATTCTTCTGATTTCTGAAATTCTTCTTCGTAGATTTATGAAAAGATAGTTGTTTATCTATAAAAAATTTTTTGCATAAGTTTTTTTAATATTTAATGATGTTTAATTTTACTTTTGACGGTATACAGGTTTTTACATGTTATAAGTTTTATATTGTATATTACCATAATAAATAAACTAAAGAATACTATTAAAGGCATACTGAAGTTATTTATGAAAAACGTTTAACTATCAAAAGTTTATTAGAAAAACATGAAACTAAGTTCCAGAATCAAAAGCTGCTATTGTTATTAGTTACATAATACTGTTTTATATCAAAGTTTGTTAGAAAAAAAGTATAGCTATATATTTTTTTATTTTGCAAAAAATATTTTATGGATTAGAAAATCTTTAAAAACTTCTCAGTCAAAAAAGACTTAAAAAAAATTTAATAAAATTAATTAAAAGATAACACTTGCTATACCATTGTTGCCACCCAAAAAATTTTATGGTTTCAAAAGAGAAGAAAATTGAATGATACTGAAATTGACAATGCATATAAGACGAAATTTCATTAATACAAAAATCATCATCCGTCATTTGTAAGTAATAAATTTTCAAATTTATTTTTATATTATATTTTCAATTTGCAATTTATTTGTATATATCTTTGAATTTTTTGGCTGCAATTTCAAATATTACTCTAACGTTCAATTTATTAATTAAATATTATCAATTTAGTACTATGTCAAATGGTTAACAAAGGATTCAAAATAAATGTTTGAATTTTTTAACAATATACAACGGAAAATTGTATACCGAGTTGTGATTGTATACTACTTTTTAAAAGGTGAATATGCTGATACAATGTTGTATCATGAATAATTCACAAAAATTGTTGTTTGATAATAAGTTATAATACATTTATCACAAGTCCAGTTTTAAAGTTCAAGATATAGTTTTTTGGCAAACATCTTATGAAAATAATAATTTCTATTAATATGGAAAATTTTAATTATACTGGCAAAATTTTTTTTTATTCTTGATTATAGTTTAAAAGTTAAAAATTGCAAAATTTAGAAAAAATGATAATAAATAGTGAATTATTTGAATTAAAAGATTTATCCTCATTAATTTTTCTACTTTTCCAAATAAATTCAAATCAAAATATAATAAATTAAATATTTATCATGTGAAATCAGAATTAATTATCATTCAAAACTATAAACATTAATAATAAAAAATATTATTTTATAACTTAAAGACCTTTATTATAAAATAATTATCGTTTATTTGAATAAGAGATTCTAAATTCCTTTACTAAAACTTAAATCCTGAAAATGATGATGTTTACCTATGATTCTAAACCACAATAGCATACCAACCAGTTTGTCTTTATCATTTAAAAAAAAAGTGAGTGCATCGCAGTATGCTTTAATTGAATTTAATGATTACATTTAATTTTGAATCTTGTATGCATGTAAAATATGTTGTTATAATTCAATTAATGAATGCAGAAAAAAAACTTCGTTTGTAATTTGATGTAAAATAGAAAATCAACGAAAATAAGTCCCCGCTATCGTCGACTTGTTAATACAAAAATATTTTTATCAAAAATACAAAAAAAAGCTTTTGCGTCGTCGGACTTATTGATAAATTTTGATTATTTTAAACAGATTTAAATTTATATTCAAATTCAGTATGTCAGATTATTTTTAGTTGACGTAAAAATTACGTTTACAGTTTAAGGTAGTACCATTTAGAAAATAATATGTAAGGATATGTAAAATAAAATTTTTTTCTTATTTTTCTAGTTTTAAATAAAATGTTTGATAAAATATTTGTTTTTATTGTATTCCCCATGATGTAATTAATAATTTACTGAAAATGTTTTCTGTAGGTAAAATTCTTGCCATTCTTCTATATCATTTACATCGAAAAATTTTTATAGATCATTAAAAAATTTTATTCAACTTACTATAGTAATAATAATGTTTGAAAAAAATATTAATTATGGATATAAATAAATTAATATAATTAAATATCAAATAAATAATTCATATGTCAAAATTACACATTTATATATCTGCTTCATTTCGACGCGAATATTTGAGAAACATTTGTTTTAAGTAACTAATATATTTATAAATTTATTAAAAAATTTAGCTAAGTAGGCCCGTGTTGATTCAAAATTTATATATTAAATTAATGGTGAATGCTATATTCACAATAAATCGTCAATTTTTATTATTGTACTTTCTTTATAATTTTACAATTATAATATGTATATTTTCTACACAGATAAAAATTTTTCAGTAAAAATTTATAGTATTAAGTAAAGTTGATACAAACTGCCGTTATATAAAAAAATAATCATAGTTCGTGGTAAAATTTACTAGGAAAACAGAAGTTTTTATTATATTTCTTGTTAATTTAAAAAAAAAAGTTAATTATCTTCTATAACGGCAGTTTGTAACAATTATACTTGAAACTATAGCAATTTTTGTCATAGAAATATTTTTCCCCGTGCATTTTAAATAGTAAACGATCGTAATAGTTAATTAGAATACCAGAATAAAAGTAACTTAAATTTTTATTTTCGGTATTATATGATTTTATTTGATTTACAAAAATAAGAACTTTTTTATATGCGTCATATTATTGTGACGGATTCCGATTAAAACTCGTTATTTCTTATATTAAATTACAAAAATAAACTATAGTATGCTTTATCATTTAGCTCAAGAAAATTTTGTTTGTAGTTTTTTATCGATTAAATTCTTAAGTCTTAACATATATTTTTCATCCAATAAAATAATATAGCACTAATGCGGTGAATAAATGTTATCCTAAATTTCGAGGTATTTTAATTATTTTTTTTCAACAGTGGGCTAAAAATACCACTTTGCTCCTGGCACGGAAAATGAAAAGTGCTAATTTTAGCCTCACTGTTGAAAAAAATCGTGTATGCACCACGGAAGGTAAAATGTCAATTCACTCGTGCTATGGCCTCTCCTTTATTTTACCTCCCTAGGTGCATAAAATACTATTAAAATGAAGCTGTAGTAACTAAAAATTTGAATGATTTTTTCACAAAAAAATAGAAAACAACTGTGAATGTCTTACACTAAAATTGAAACTTCGCGTTATTTTCAACATATCTAGGATCTATTCAGTATAAACGGACGTTTGAGGCAATGAACGAATAAATTTCATAAATCTTTAAAAATTAGTAATGTTATGATAACTACAAAATTTATTGCATTAATATTTTTCAACAGAAGATTTAAAAAATTATCTGTTTGTCCGATGTTCAAGTACCGACTGATCAATTAAATTATTTGAAATATTATTTTTATTTCAAAATGAAAATAAATTTTGGGCAAAACTATAAATAATTGTTAAAAAATATGATAATATATACAAAATTAACAGTTAATAAATAATAGTTATGTTAATTTTTTTTTATAAACTTTAAATGTTAAATTATAAAATGATGGGAAAAAATTACAAAAAACTGCATGAAACTTTTAAGTTTGTATAGTGTTATGAATTTTGATTTTATTATATTAAGTAAAAAATATGATTGATTTATAATAAGAGCAGAAAATTGTTCGTCGATGTGAATCATATCTTGCACGACAGACAAGCGTTCAGTCGTTGAGCCATTTCTACCCGATGCAATTTTATTTCTTTTCTCGCTCCATATTCTATAAACTGTACTTTTGAATTTTTTTATTAATCGCTACTAAGCGACACACGTGAGAAATAGCATTCAAAAACTAAATTATTAGTAACATTATTAATAATTATTTTAAGTGATTAATAATTAATTTTTTTCAAATTTATAAGTAATTGGAAAAAAGTGTAAACGGTTCTTTGAAATTATAAATATAACTTTAAAAATAAATATTTGATTTTTTCAATTTTAGAATTTTAGAAAATCTATTGAAATTAGTTTCTGTAAAATAACTTGAAATTTTCATTCACTAAATAATTTATGTATTGTGAAAATTTTTGAAAATGTAAATAACTGTTATTTGTCTCACGATTCCGACATTTTTTAACAATTATTTACAATTATTTAAAGAATTTGTTTTCATATGAATTGTAAATAAATTTTATTAATTGAAAATAATATAAAATCACAACGAATATATATGTCCCGATTCCTAAATTTTATAAATAGTTATATAATTACCAATATTTATTAAAAAAATTATTTTCATATAAGTTTAAAACAATGTTAAACGGTAAATATTATACAATTTATTAAATTTCTCAAAAATTCTGCAAAAAAAATAAATTGTGATTTTGAAAAAGATTTATTTATACGTAAAGCATATTTTTCTAATATCCTGATAAAGTATCACGATTGATGACTAAAATAATACATTATGCAACTAGGGATAAAAGTCACATATTTCTCCTGAGGACGAAATGGACTTTACTCCGGAAGAGAGCTTTATTTATGCCTCAGCAGTGACCATACTTAATTTAAAAAAAGCGAGCCCGATTGAAATTTAAATATTGAAAGTTCATGAATTTTATATCGATTTTTACTAAAATTTTATACTTTTCCAATCATTTTTATTAATTTATTCAATAAATAATTTAACATATTTTACAAAAATTTTAACAATTTATTCAATTTTATAAATTTCTAATATGACGGTAATACATTATTTTCGCTAAATTTTAAAAGTCAGTTATATTTTATTATTTTTATCTCGTTAATAAAGTGTCATTGTTATTGAGGTAGGGGGCAGAAGAATAAAAAAATTTTGCAAACATTGGGTATGTTCAAAAACAGTTTTCAGTTAGTTTGTCATGTGATATGTGGCAACGCTGTGGCAAACCACGTGATAAACTAAATATCTGTGTGTTCGGAAACAAATAATTTTAATCAGCTGACCGGGGGCAGTTTTGAATATTTATTGTATTAATTAAAATTAATACAATAAATATTCAAAAGTAGTACGGATTAATTTAAACAATAATATTATTACTTATTTTTGACAAATAACTACTATAAGATATATATTATTTAGCTTTTGAAAGTAATTTCTAAAAATTTATAGTCATGTGTATTTTAATAATAATTTTTAAAATAATTTATATTAAAATTTTTAAAAATAGTCTAGTAAAATAATTGATAGAATACAATAAGCAATTATAAATAAAATAGGTTATGAATATATAATTTTAGGTAAATAAAACCTTGATATTGTTAGACTAAACGCCAAAACTTTAAAACAACTCTTGAAATATAAGCGAATATTTCATAGCTTTTATTTTCGCAACTTTTTGAGTATTTTAAATACTTTTTCAAACTAAAATCACACAAAAAAAAATAATTAATATACTTATGGCAGAATTGTACAAAAAATAAAAATACAATAAATAAATACCCTAAATGGCAAGCTAAAATTTGCGATCAACATCGACAGCTGGTTTTAATTTCAATTTTTATTTGACATTCAGGGTATTAATTTATTGTATTTTTATTTTTTACACAAATCTGCAATAAGTTTACTAATTGTTTTCTTTTTTTAACTTCGAAAAGAGTAGCTTGAAATGTTGCGAAAATAAAACCTATAAAATATTCACTCATACTCCAAGTGTTTTGAAGTTAATATATTTGTAAAATTAAAAAAAAACTCACCTTAAGAAAAAAACGCTCATTGATAGTTATTTACAGTTGCAAGCAGTTTTTCACATCTTCAAAAATTTTTAAATTCAAAAAATTTTTATTTACAGTAATTTTTGCTTACTTCTAGTACTTTTTATTTATTTGCAAAAAGGAAAAAAATGAAATTAGAAATGTTTTCGTTAAAAAGTTATATACACATCTTATTAAAAAATTCTTTGAAAATGTACATTTTAATCTTCGTAACCACTCCTGATTTTCCGCCAACATTCGAATAATGCTTCTTCTCTTATATCGCCATTCCATGATTCTTCATGCTCATTTTTTTTAAAAGCTTCTAGAGAATTAGAAGGTATAAAAGCTTCAAATAATGTTATCAGCTCTTTAAATTTATTAGTTGATTCTGTTTCAGAAAAAGGAAAAATGCAACGATTTGCGATTTTTGTCCTTTTTTTAAAAATTGAATCATATTTCACTGCGTTAGGATCAAACGGAAAGAGTCCACATGCTTTGAAACCATTTTTAATAGCTTCAGTGAAATCACAGGAATCTAATGTCAATTTTAAAACAGGTGCAAGCATGGATTTTTTAACATATGTGACATTATTATCAATTCTCCACTCCTGAAGAGTTTTCTTATATGCAATTTTTAAAGAATGAAAAAATTCTACATCCAAAGGTTGAATGATGTGCGTAGAGCCAGGGAATAATGCTAACAACTCTATTTGATTTGTTTCACAAAATTTTAGCGATGACAAATTAAAATAACAAGGAAGATTGCCAACAAATAAAATGACTGGAAATTTATATCTATTCTTTTTTAGCCATGGAACAAAAACATTTTTTAGGTAACATTCAATACTCTCAGCTGTCATCCACTTTTTCTCTGTGTATCCAACACTCCAGTTTTGAGGAATTTGAGCTGTAATTTCTTTCTTTGGTAAATTTTTTGACTTAGATAGTATCATAGGTGGAGCTATTTTTCCAGTTGCAGAAGCTGTGAAAAGTACTGTAAGGCATGTTTTTTCATTACTTTTTGCATTACCTTTTGGAACAAGATCGATAGACATCACATCTAAATTAAATATACATTCTGGATTTGATAATTTAATATTTTTTTTCTGAAAATAACCATTAATATAAGTAAACCACTTGCGAATCAATTCCTCTGTAATTTCTGTGGCAGGTACTTTTTGTGCAATTTTGAGATTTAAATTGCTATGCCTACGCAAAAATGCATTATACCAATTTTTTCCAGGTCTATTATCCATGAATTTGGTAACTCTTTCTTCTTTATTTAAATATTGTTGAGTATAATCTAATAGCAGTGTTTTAGTTACAATAAATCCTCTAGATTGGCAGTCTAATACCCAGTTTGCAATATCAGTTTCTTCATCTGAGCTAAGTGTAGTCGATGGTCCTTTCTTGCATTCAATAGGTAATTTATAAGTTAATTTACTATGCAACGTACTTTTTGGAATACTAAATTTAGCAGCTACTTCTCTTAAAGTATGACCTTCTCCCAAGGCATCAAGTGCACTTTTCAATTGTTCTAGAGTATATTGTTTTTCACTTTTTCCTTTGGTTTTTTTAATTGATGATTTCTCATTGATTGTAAGATTTTTCTCATTGATCGTAAGATTTTTCTCATTGGTTGTAAGATTTTTTTCACTGCTCGTATCAGATCTAGTTTTTAAACTTTTTTTCTTATGTTCTTTTGCCATTTTTAATATCAAATTTTATCATAACTGTAAAGAAAGCATTATTAAATATTATTAATATGATATTGAATGTATTCAACGTATAATTTAAAAGTAAATCAAATAATTACCTTTTTCCAATTTTTGAGGTTATAATTTTTTTTTTGTGTATATATTTTTAAATCACGAGTATTCTTTATATAATATACAAAGTATGAGCATTTAAGTTTAATTTTAACATCTGAATACAATTCAGCTAATAATAGTCTTTAAATATTTTTTGCATTAGACAACAAAGTAATTGAATGCTTTAAGACGTTTTCCAATGTGTCCATCTTTTACTTCCTCGCATACGTTTAAAAGCAGTTGAAGTCGGACGGCATCTATAATAAAGGTAATGGTGTGTAATTCTATTTGAATTATGTTGAAGACGATAATGATGAATAACAATTACCTCTGTGATCGACGAATTTCAGATAATAATTTACAACATAAATAGTTGATATTTAAGCATATTTATTGATCACCGTTGTCAAATACTTATAAAATTTCCTATCCAAGAAGTTGTCTGTTGGATATCACCACGCAACAAAGCTTCTCAACAATGCAGCGAGACAATCTTTATCTCTCTCGTTCAGTTTACGCCATTTAGCGCTTGCGCATTATTCACTCTCTATATTCAAGCACTCACGTATTAGATGTACATATTACCGTCGAGTGTACTCCCATAGTTATGTATATTTTAAAAATAGAATATAAGAATTAAAAATTACAAAATTGATTTTTTATAGTTTAACTTAATGCTTTTAATATTTTTCTTCGAAACCATTTATAATTATTCATTACAAGGTAGTCAACAACTTAACAGTTATCATTTTATAATTGTTAATGATTATAATTTTATACCAATGATTTTAGTTGTTGATTATATAATATACTATAGTTTTATTATAGAACATAACTATAGTTTCGATTAAAGTTATTTTTTTATAAGGGTGAACATTTTGGAAAATATTAATTATCAAACTCTAAAACAATATCAAATGAGTAATTTACACATAAAAATTTAATATGAATTCAAATTCAATTACAATACGAAAGTTTCGACGTAATCATTGCTTTGGTATAGTAACGATCACAGAACGGCATTAGGACGAATAGATATTTGATTGACCATTTAAGGAACTTTTGCACTGTGTCTCAAATTGACTAAGAATGCATACTTAATTAAATAGACTTTTGAAATTTTTTGTAAAATACCCTTGTTTAATTAACATTTCTAAATTAATAATATTGCAAGAATTTCACATTTTTAAAATAATCTGCCTGTTCTCAAAGAGATTCGGGGAAAAATTTAAAAAATTGAATCCAATTACAGGAGCGTAAATCAAAAATTTCTATACAAATTTTTATAGGGGCATGAAAAAAATATCTAATTTTAATCTTTTCCTCACGATTAAAAATTTGTTAATACTTTGATTTAAAAAAGTCAACATTAGTAGTAAAATTATACGTGAGCGGGTTACACAACATAAACAAAGTATAATCATATTTTTTCTTAGTTAAAAATTGGTCAAATGATGGTTTATGCGATACTTTCAATAATAAAGAAATGTCAACTGATTGCACGTCGGGGGAAAGATTGTCAGCTAATGTAGTGAAGACTGTTCTGCAAGAGATAAAAGTAAGCTTCAGCTACCAGTTGATTTTTGGTATTATAAGTATTATTTTAACAATAATCGGACAAATTTTCGACAGCACGCTTCTTGCACGCGCAAAAAAAATGATTTTCCGTCAAATCTAATTTGTAATTTTTAAATTAAAAAATGAACCTCTATTGCACAGTGCATCAAAAATTGTCTCAAAAATATAAAACCTTATACAAGAAATTACAGGTTCCCATAACTATTCTATGAAAAAGCTAAATTTTTCAAATTTTAAGATAGTCTTTAAACTAAAAAACCATTGAAATATTTTCTTAACTTAAAAATTTTTTTTACATAAAGGCAACAAAAACTTGTAATGTTTGGTTTGGTTTTAATTATATTACACTCCTCACAAAAGTCATTTTGAGATGAAACAAAATAACACAATTATGATTTAATCTCTGATTCTTTTCTATTGTATTGAAGAAAATTTAAGTTCAGTCCATCACTTAGTTGACGTGAAATGTCCCATGTATAGATATAAGTGAATCAACAGCTGTTCAGAACGTTCTCCCTAACCAATTGAAAATAGAATTCCTTCTTTCTATCTCTTATACGAGACGATCAGTCAAAAATAATACTTGGAAAGCAGCAAATTAGTAATTGCTCAAAAGAATATAAAAATGCCCAAAGTAACTCCTTTTTGCGTCTTTTGCATTAAGAAAACTTTGCCGTTGAAATTATTCAGTGAAGAAAGTTTATGCAAGTGCAATAAAATATTAACCATACGTAAAAATAATGATTTAGTGGGAAAAGAAATATTACTTCCCGAACAGCCAAATGCTTTTCAGTTATACCACAGCAAGTGTTACCGGCATTTTACAGCTTTGCCACCAAAACATAGAAAGTCTGCTTCATCTTCTTCGATATTACAGTATGTAAATAAAAATCATTATTTTTTTCTTAATTCTGATTATGCCTGATTTTTTATCATTCCTATACGCGGAAAAAAATAAACAGTTGTTTTATCTGTTATGAGAGTAGATCTAACCTCTTTTCAAATAGCTGAATTTACAGATCACGAAAACAAATATTGTTTTTTGTTTACTGATATTATAAAATTATGTTAAAATTTTTTATCTCTTTCCATCGTCTTGTTAAGTTCTTTTTTGGTTTTATTAAATAAATACATAAAAACACTATTCTAAGTATATTAAATACTCAAATATACGGTAAATTAAAATATACAGCATTTTCATTTTTTTCAAAAAATGATTTAAAATGCCGTATATTTCAATACATGACTTTTAAATACCTTTTTCGTAATAACATATACAATATACTTTGAATTTAAACGTTTGCAGTACAGGTCAATGTAGTTTGTTTATTATGCAAATTTATTTCTTGAGAAAAAAAAATATTTTATATGATTTTTAGATAAACGAGGTAAAGTGTTTTGTATATTAAATGGTACTTTTTTTGTTTATTTATTTAATTTATAGTAGTACTATAACTTGCCGTCGAGCCGCGATCGCACCTCTTGATATTTAATAAAGTCTGAAGAAGTCATAAAATTCTGACTAACGAAATTTAGTTTTGAATAATAAAAATCAAATTTTAGTTCATTTTTTATTATTTATTCATATACTTTAAGTGATCTACTATAAAATTATGTATATACCGTAGATTGCCGCGAACCTAAACAATTTACACCGGTTAATTAGATTTTGTTGATTTTCGAACCATTGATAATTTTTTCTCATTTTTCAAAGTTTAAATAGCATTTAAAAACGTACCGATATTTTGTTATAATAAGACGTATAAGTTAAAATCTTAACGCATTTTTGTATATAATCGAAACCTACCCTAGCAAAAAAAAATAAATTCAGACGACAATTAATATATGAAAGTATCAAATAAAAATAGATGAAAATTGACGAGTACTGAATAAAAAAAAACAATTGTTGAAAAATGTTGGAATTGAGATAAACAACAATTATTTTCAATATTCTTTAGTTTTTTTCAGTTTTCTACATTCTAAATAGTTATCTGTAGAAATCATATAAATTTATTTTTTAGATATTTTTATGATAAGAAAAACAGAGAAAACCGATATTATTACCAAATAAAAAAATTTATAAATTCAAAAACGAAGAAAAATGGAAAAAAATTTTGATTTTCGGTCACATAAAAATAACATAACAATTGATAACTGAAGAAAACTGATAAAGACTGAAGACAACTATTAATAATTGTTATCTTTGGCAATTCCAAAGATTAAGTGATTATTAAAATATTTCAGATTCGTATTACTTTTAAATAATTTTCATGAACGAAAAATTATTAAAAATAAAAACATTTAACGATTTTAACGTTGATGATTTGTTCCTTATCGAGTACAAATCATGCTTGCACTCACTTATATAATTAAAGCCTAAAATAATTTCTTGTAAACTTTAAAATTTAGTATGTATAAGTATATTGAATTTACATAAAAAATATTTTTTAGGCAACAGGAAGATTATGTAAAATCAAATGTGGAGACTATTCAAATTATTAATATCGAAAATGTTGTGCCGGTCAATAATGCCGATCTCAGCGAGGTTGACCAAAGCTTAAAAGCTGTCAAAGCCGTTGAATTTTCTGGCGAAACCGATTTAGATTGTAAAGATGACTCTGAAGACCGAAATATTTGTACGTGCTTTTTTTGCGGGAAAAGTCGGAAAAAATTCAAAGGTCGCGAGGTTAAATTATCCGTTTTAACGAAAAGTGGACGCGATTCAATAATGAATCTCGCGACAAAGAGTAACGATTCCGACATGAATGAGAAGCTGCGAAATCTATCATCCGATCAAAAGTTGTTCTTTCATAAAAATTGTAAAAATATTTACGTTGCCTTGCAGGAATCAAAGTTAAAAAAAGAAGGTGAAAAGTCTGACTGGCATTTTACCAGAGATATCCATGCAAAAGCCTATGATATCGTTAAACAGTTTGTAACTGAAAACATTGTTAGCCAAGGGCAGTCGGTTTTTCTCAAGGATTTAAATACTATGTTTATCAATCATTTAGAAAGTAACGGCCTAGACGTAACAAATTATACATTAAAACCTTATCATTTAAAAGAGAGATTGTTGAAAAAATTTCCAAAAAAAATTAGCATAATCAGTTCCGAAGGTCAAATTCTCGTAAAACCATACAAAGGTATTATAACTCACAATAAAATAGAAGACTATAACATTTTCAATGCTTCTACACAGATTTTACAAGAAGAAATACATGAAAACTTATCAGTGTCAATCCAGGCAGAAAATTTAATAGAGGACGAGTGCATAGCATCGGAAATATTGAACAATTTTATAGAAAATTAATTTTTGATGAAAATTTTTGACGAGAAAAAATTAAAAAAACAGCAATATTAACTTAATGGAACTGAGTAAATGGCAAAATTTGATAGTAAATCTTCAAAATAACCAAATAAAAGTATATATCACAATTTCACAGATGTGCTGATGACATTTAATGATAATTTAGATAAAGGATGTTTTACATTTTCACTGACGGAACAGCAATATGTTGAGAATTTTTTGCTTAACATTGACGAAAAGGATAAAAAAAGGTGAGATTTCACGATACTCTCAAGAACTTGTTTAACAAGAAAAAAATTATTATTTTCCAAAAATAAATGGAACTGCAAATGCCGCGCGATTTATTAGGATGATTGCTTCACATTTTGTTTAAAAAATGAACTTAATTTAAACTCCTAACGTAAGTGTCACTGTGTCTACGTCACCTTGACGGCATAATTTGCAAAACGCAAAAATCAGCATTGATGACTTTATTAAAAAAAAGAATTAGAAGAATTACCTCGTTCCTACCATAAAGAAACATTCAGACTATAGCTGAGTAAAAGTCCACTGCAAGTATGATATGGAAGCTAGTTATTAACGTCCATGAACTTATTACTGAAATTACTTTACAGATTGAACAAGGTAACATTTTTTAAAATTGTATTCATATTGCATATATAAGATATAAATTTTTTATTTATCTTTTTACAGATAATGATAATGAAGACATGATAGAAAACAACTCTAACAGCGATGTTAAAAGTGAATCAGAAAAAGATTGAACCAAAACGAAAATGAAACTGATCTCGTTAAAATTAAATTGAAATATTTTTTACTTTATATTATATTTCTTATATTTTTCTATAAATATTATATTTTAGATTTTTTAAAATAAACATTATTCTATATTCAAATTATGAATAATCCTTTTATTTTACGTAGTTTTAGTAAATTAAAAATTGTGTACTAAAATAAAATACATTATTAAATTTAAAAAAAAAAAAAAATTGATTTCTACGAGTTTAAAATCTTGGTTCTAAATATATTAGACGATTTTTGTGCTTATTTAGAAAAAAATCTGAAGAATTTCAACGGCACAACATTCAAAAAATGTTAGAAAACACGATAATGCTAATACTCTGTATATAAATACGTAGTATAGAGATCTCATTGGTTCACTAGATAGAGCGCTGGATTCATTATCCCGAGTTCGAATCCCGCTCTCGGTCGATCTCCGATGCTAATTAGGTAATGGTAGCATAAATACAGCAATGTTAAATAAAAAAATCTGCTTATTTATGAAATTGTTATATTATATAATTCTCATATTGCACATAAGTATTTTGGAAATATTATTGTTTTTCATTTAGCTAACTAGAAGCTTTTATTTAATTAATAATATTAGATTGCACAAAGTATTAACTTTTAAAAAAAATTACTAATTAATATTTTAAAATATATTCTTTGATCTAATTAAAAAATGAATTTGTTATCTGTTGGCCCAAGTTCGAATCCTGGTATCTTTCGATTGATGCAAGCATTACTGTACATTACATTGTACAGTATTGCTGGCATCAATCACAAACGAGTCGAAAACCTCTATCACTAATTAACATCGCAATGGTAGCAGAAGCAAAGCTATGTTAAAAATTTTTTTATTTTTATTAACGTTTTGATGTAATATGATGATGGATTTATGATAAAACTTTTTAATAAAAAGTATTGCATATTTTCATAAAATATTTGTTTTTTAAATATATTCCTCTGTGATAGAATAAATAATTAACTATTTTCTTCAATAAATTGCAATCAAAAGATGGCTGAAATAAAAACAACACTAATATATATGATACACTAAGATATAAATAATATTTATATTTTAAATATATAGATATATTTATAAATTAATCTTTACACAAATTAGTTGCTATATTTTTATTTATTCTATTAATTGTAGTTTTTACGCGTTTAAATTCATAAAAGCTTCTCGCAAATGTTAATTAGCAATTATAAAAACAATCACCTGTGATATAAAAATTTTAAATCTGAAATTTGTAAATATTTTTGAAGTCGAAATAATTATTTTGAAATATGAATTAATGGGTATTGATTGTGAGGTCTCAATGGGTGATTCAGTCGGTAGAGCGATGGATTCGTAATATCAAAGTCCTGAGTTCGAATCCCGGTGTCGGTCGATTAATACAAGCACCACTGGTCGTTACATGTGCTATGTTCACAAACACAATGAGAAACCTCCGTCGCTAATTAGCATCGCAATGACGGCATAAATACAGCGACGTTTAATAAAATTTAAAAAAAAATGGGTATTGGAAGATAAATAACAAAATTTTATAGTTTTTTTTTAAGAAAACTTGTTATTCACACTGTCTTCTTGATACAATTACATATTTACATAATTCAAGATTCTGACACTTGAAAAAATTCATTAAAAATATCCTAAATTGCCACAAATAACGTATATAAAATTTGTATATATATATACGTATTAAGTCACGTGTAAATATATAGTATAATAAAATCTACAATATTGTCTCTTACAAACTAATTTCAGTATTTCGTCCAGTGTTTGCACCATTGATAAAAAGACTACAAATCCGTGCTTTCATGTTTCATTTGAGTTATTATTAGAAAGTTAAAAATATTTAATTTATATCTATTTTAAGAGTATGAAGACATGTCATATACTATATTTTCAAATACTGTTTGAAAAAATATGCGTGTGATGTATTTTTTTTAAGAATGCAATTAATATGTATTCATGAATGATGTGTGTCATTTTAAATTTTGACAAATGACAAAAGATGATATAAAAATTAAAAGAACACATAAGGTATTTTAGTGATAATATAGTAATTATTTTTTTAAGTTTACCAAATAAAAAATTGGTAACATCAACAAAAGATAGCAGTTAATTGATGAAGTAATATCGTAATACAGCGATAAATTACTTAAAGATTTATTTAAGGTGGCTTCAGCAACTACGTATAACAAGATAATAGATTGTATAAAATATCAAGAAAAATATGAGTTGTAAACCTCTCATATTCTCAAAAAATAAGATCATAGCCCAAATAAACAAGAAAACAATTAAAAGAAATTTTAAAATTTAACACTAACACTCAAAGGTAGAATAACATTTATGCTTATAATTTGGTATTAATGATAGCTTTCTATGAACCAAAAATGGAATCATAGATTTTTTTTTTAAAAATACAATTAATAAATTACAAATACTTTTTTAAATAATAAAATATAATTAAAATTATAAATAGTTACAACATTTTTTATAAAAATTATTTGAGAAGAATAAAATATTTTAATACAAATAATTAATTAAACTTTTCTTAAATATTTAAAAAATTTATTTATTGGAGGTCCAATGTTTCGTATACTTAAAGTATTCTTCTTTAAAATTGTCAACAAAATAATTTTTCTTTTTAATTGAAATTGATCTTATGTATGGCAAAGGATTCGGTTGTGGGCACCCTTTTGTTTTTGGCTCATAATTTTTCACCAATTGTATATTTTTTGGACTTATAGGTGTCTACATAGACTATAGAAAGATGAAGACCTTAGCTAACTACCAACGAAGGGACAAAATCGATTTCGTCAAATAGAATAATTTTTTTTTGTTAATTTTATGAAATGCCCACAACCGAACCAAAAAAGATTTTGGTTCGGTTGTGGACAATCGTGCAAAATTGTTGGTGTTAAGATATTGGTTGCAATCCATATTACATCACAAAGTAGGAATAAATTCCTACTGAATAAATGTACATTACACTCAGTTTCATTGATTCACTTCGATTTGTAATTCTTTTGAAAAAGTATACATAAGTATAAATAAATTTTTGTGATTTTTTTCAAGCACAGAAAAATTAATTTGCTTACAGCATGAAGCAGACGCGTTTGTTCGCTTCGATATTTGGCATAAAAAAATGTGCTGCCATAATACATATATGACATTTGTCAGAAAAACCTCATCTGCTTTTTGTCAATAGAAACGCAGAGGTGTCTACAACCAAACCATGCCCACAACCAAACCTCTTCTCCTATTACTTCAAGATATCTGTTGCTTTCTGGTTTTTGCGTGAATTCATGTATAAGTTATTAAGTGGAGCCTATACAAATAACTTGGATTTACTTTAAAAAATACAGCAAAGATTGTTAAAATTAGTCTTAAAAAACAAAGAACCCATAACTTTGCAGCAACTATTTATGCAGCAATATTATGTAACTCTAAGATTTAACCTTTTCTGACCCAGTGTCCACTGGAATGGACATTGATGTTTTTTAGTTTTATGCGAAAATGACTTCAAATTTTTTTAAAATAAACACACGTGAATTAGCTTGAAGTGGGCTATTTTCGATTTCAAACTGGGGATCTAAGTCTTTATACTCCTCATAGAAACAGAAAATTTTAAAAGAAAAAAGGAAAAAAAAGTTTTTTATCGCGAAAATTGCTTAAAAAATGAATCCTTATCCTAAAAAGGTTATCAGAAGATTTTATGATGAAATGAAAATTCAGGTCTAAAAGGGTTAAATAATAAGTTTCTATAATTTATAAAACGGCGTAAGGACTTAGATATACGTTCATGAAATTCCTCATAAATTTTATATTTCCGAAATAATAATAAATAATATTTTCGATATCTATTGTTAAGCACTTATATATTTTTGATTGCTTTTTGTACTTTTCTAATTTATTAATAATTTTATTCACGATTTACCAACACATTATATTAAATTGATAATATCTTTTAAATTATGAAGATAATTTGAAGGATACATTTTAAGTATCTGGAATGTTAGCGCTCTAGTAAATAAATTGATTGAATATCTAAAAAAAAGTTGTAATGAATTTTCATCATAAAATATTTTATTCTTTTTTTTTTGTAAAGCTATAAATAAATGCAACCATAAGCGCCAAAGCCACCTTAAAGTTAGAGTAAGAATCAACAAAAATTCTAACTTTTGAAAATCTCTAGGAAACAACATACTTTCCGATAATAACTCATGCTTTAATATATATTAAAAAAAAAATCAATCAAATTGAAGTATCGCTAGCTTCCATTTGTACCTTCGTTGCGCTCGCTACCGCGTTATTAGTAGTAACAGTAGCGGCGTTTTTTAAATCTCAGGAAGACTGAATTTCTTCAATACTCAAATGAGCAATAAAACGTAGTCTCATTTGTAGGGCCGGTCGAAGTCTTCGTATTATGCAATCAACTTCATTCTTCATCGTATCGCCGACAAACATGTATTTGATGTGATAACTATTTAATTATTAAGAAAAATAATGAAAAAAATTATGTTAACAGATTATTTATATGTTATATGAATAAAAGAAATATTTCTATAAATTAAAAAAATGTTAAATATTGTATAAATATTAATTGTAAAGGATACAATAAATCACAAACTGGATCCATTTGTTTCAGATGAGTTTGCAATCGATTGACGTGCTCTAACATTTCATATAAAATCACTGTAAGATCGTTAACACATCGAGGCCTTTCAATGTTAAAGCGTGTTAAAGTTGGTCCAATTAAATGGCAAGCAAAAATCAATTGTTCTTCATTAGTAACAACCGGTTGAAGTTTTTCTTTGATAAATCTAGAATAAATGAAGAAATCGTAATATATTTAAATTTCAAATAAAAAATAGAATAAAATTTTTTTATTTCGACGACTTACTGAGCCATAGTTACGATTTGTCCTACACCAGCATGATGATAAATAGAATGAGCGAGGGCTAACATATAACTATATTTATTTTCAAGAAAGCTATTATGAGTTAAATTAAAATTAAACAATTGAAACGGTGACAGATTATCATACTGCCACTTTGTTAAACCAGGACTTGTAATAGTTTCTACTAAACGGTCATGTAAAGTTGACCAATAACATTCCGGCAAAGCAGTCATTATTATCCCAATACAATTAATCCATACGTGAATTTCATCTGATGGAATTACGGTATATCTGAAAACAACACATTCATTTTAATTTCTTATCAAAATTTTGCTATGGTTATTTAAAAAGAAATTTTTTTATATACCCTTTAGCTACAACATCTAGTAAATTATTTGCAACTACATTTGGAGCAACTGGAAGTGCCATAAGCTCAACGCAAGTTACATATAACGTATGAGCAGTTGGATTAGGAAATTCATTGAATCTCCAATCAATTGATGGAAATTGAGCTCTTCCCGATATTGCTGGAAAAAATAAATACTTTATTAATATTTAACAAATAATGTAAGTTATTTACAATTTAAATCTGATAAGAAAATATATTTCTACTAAAAATTTTTATTTCTATGTATTGTGTCGCAATAGCAAATTAAGTTCTTAATTTATATAGAATAAACTTTGATTATTAATTAAATATGCTTACTTTCAACAAGCCTTTGGACTAATCGAACGTAATAATCCAATTCAGGCTGCCAATAAACGTCATCATTGGATACAGTCATATACCTTTGGTAAGCATCAGATAAAGCCCAACCAGGGGCTCTAATTTCTCTTAACGAACCTAATATTGCTGTCACAAGCCGTCGTTTTAACGGTTGCTTATCTCTTAATTTTCTTTCATAATAATGAAGAGTATTATACAAATACGTAACTGGTCGATCTGAAAAAAAAAAAATTATTTTACAATAAAATATTAAAATAATAGGAATCATAAATTTATGAAGTCAATTTGATGCAAAATCATAATATTTTAATTACCATGAAATCTATATAGACATCCTAAATGTTCCAAAAGAACTTCTAAACTTTTTGTAACTTGAGGAATTTCCAAATAACGGTGCAATACTATATCAAAAACTGGCAAAAAGCGTAAACAAACATTTCCAAAATAAGCAGGAAAACTTTGATATTGATTTGGACTACCAGAAGATTGTTCCATCATACCCTCAGGAGCGAATTTTTCTGGGAATTTTCTATGAAAGGCTAAATGTTTCTCATGCCAATTAGATTGCTTCCAATGATCTGGAGAATTTTCTTTAACAAATTCTAATACTCTATTCCGAAACTCCGCAGCTTTTAATAATAACAATTGAATAATAAAGAAACAAACTTGGGCTTCATTACCCTCTAAAGTTCTTAATGCCTATAATAAAAGAAAAAATAAATGTATAAAATAAAAACCACATTTTTTCAATTTTTTGTCACAATCATTACTTACTAGACATAAGAGAAATCTATCAAATGTAACAATATTATATTTCCAAATCATATCGTTGATAGCATCAACGCATTTGTTAACATATGTACCATCACAGGCTATACTTGAAACTTCAAAAACAATATAATCACAGAATTTTCTAAGATGAGCTGACAAAGCTCGAGCTCCAATTCTTTCTAAAATTCTGTAATATAAAATATCATGCAATATATTAGTTGAAAATTTATTCACAACATGTATCAAATATTCTTTCTAAAACTTACTTATATATTATTGGACTGAAACGATCCGTTTCAAGAATCATTTTCCATAAAAGACAAAGAAATAATGGAGGAGTATTTGGGACGGAGAAATGGGCAATTATATCATTTTCGTTACTCATGGAATTCCAATTTCTGTATTCCTCCTCAACAGCTTTCTGTATTTAAGATAAATATTTTTGTAATAAATAAATAGAAGAAATAAAAAAATTTATATTATTGCAATAAATAACTAAGGATAAGATATTCTTGAACATAAAAACTATTAAAATTTCGAAATTTAATTTATTTTAAAACTTACTTTTATTTGTTGTTTCTCTTCTTTGGGAACACTATTTTGTTGAAAAAATTCACTTAAAATCGGTGGGAAGCACTGTAGTGTATGATCAGCCCAAGAATGTGGTGTATTTTGCATAATAGTATTAAGTAAATCCTTACACCACGTGCCGCTTACCGTATCTCCTCCAGTTCCTTAAAAAAGTAATTAATTTTAAAAATGTATGCAAAACATTTGCGTTTACGTTCACGTTTTATATTTAGATGTACAAAAATCATCAGTAAAATGTTATGATAAACATGTAATACCAGTAATATGCATTGATCTAGCAAGAGTTAAAACCAAAGCTCTGTTAAGCTCTTCCGAATCAGCAGAAACAAGTGTTTTAGGTTCTGACAAAAATCTTGATAAATGTGGCTGAACTTCTGCTGAACCAAGACCTGTGATTAAACGTAAAGCGGTGCTTTCCACGCTAAACATTAAAGTAATTTTTTAATACTTAGAAAATATAATTTTAAATTAATTAAAATAAAATAAAAATTTGTTATAAATTACCAAAGATGCAATTGTGTTTGATTAGTTTGTGGTACAGCAGCAAGACTGTGAAGGTGACTTAAAATTTGTACTCTATAGGTAGGTTGAATATGATGCATTCTATAACTAAACATGTCTAAAAGTGTATAAAGTATTCCCCATGCATGAGCTTTAAAAACTGTTGGTAATAAGTGACCTAAAAAAGAAATATTAAATTTTTTATAAATTGTAAAAATAATATTTCATTTTTTATATTTAAATAAAATACTCACTTATAAATTTTTTAATACCAATACTTTCAATCTCAGTGTATACTAATAACCTACTGTAAGTCTCAACGAGAGCTGGTGGAAGTGGCAAGTTACTTTTAGTTGAAGCACATTTTGCTACGTGCGTGACAATACTGTGTATTAGACTCATTTTCACGTGCACTGTCAAAGAATCAAGAATAGACATGGGTAATGGGGCTGTTGGACTATTTGACTGTGATGAATTATTTTGTAAGCCTTGTAATGATTGCTGTGGTTGATTCTATTTTTGATAAATAAAGTTAATAGATATTTATTTAAATATTTTAATATAAGTATTCAGAATATAATATGTAACAAGATTTTCTATTTTATACCTTTTGAGTTCCTAAAATTGATTCAACAAGAACACCCATTGGTCTGTTAAACAATTCAGTACACGTTGAATATGCATTACATAGCAATGTAATTCTATAATCTGATCCCATACAGAGAGGAGTATTTTGTACAGCCATATGTTGAAGAAATCTTAAACAATATTAATAAAACACTTAATATAAGCATTAAATTTAAAAAAGAAAAAAAGATATCTTACTCATAATGAGTTTTTAAATTGTGAGGAATCAGTCTATGAAAATTTGAGTGATCTGAATGTATTTTTTTCAAAAGATGTAACCATATGGATACTAAAGCCAACTGATGAGTGCATATTGATTGTGAAAGATCTGGAACAGGTAGTGGATCTTTTTCTGGATACAATAGATCATATAATTTAAAAATTGGGTAAAATGTTCCAACCTACATAATTACAAAACGTATTTTTTATTAAAAGATACAATTTATAATTTATTTGACAGTTTAGATATAAAATTTATATTTACAGGTTTGCGTTGTATGCTTCCAGAAATAAATTGTAGTAGAACCCACATTAAATGGTCCCTTGATTTTTTCCACTCTCTACCAGCAAGCTACAATAAAAAAATATTAGTTAAAAATGTTTTATTAAATTCAAAGTTTTTAATTATTTTTATTAAATTTTACTTTGTCATGAATAGCCATTACAAAACTAGGAAAATTTGCAAATTGAGAAAGAACATAACAAATAATCTGGGATGACAAATGTAACCAAGGCCAATGATTTGTAGTTATTCCATCTACATTTTCTACTGGTGATGGTTCATTTTCTGATTTTTCCATTGTTCTCATTACAAGTTCTACTAGTTGTTCCTCTAAGGCTGCACACCTTGTATTTTGCTAAAATAATATTAATTAACATTATTTTAATTTTATTTGTATATTAGATGATTGATAAATTTAAAAAATTGAATATTACAAATTTTTATTTTACTTAAAAATTTATTAGAAAAAAAATTTACCTGTACTTTAGCTTGCAATCCCAACATAGAACAAACCATATCTCTACTATATGGCTGTTCTAAAACATATCTTAAAAGATCTGTTTGTGGTTTCAATAAATCTGGATCATATGGAAGATTTCCTTTTAATGAAAATTGTAATGAATTTTTATCCAATAACCATGGAATTACTAAATGATCACCATATCCTGTATGCTCAACTACTGGCAACATTTTTGTATGTCCAATTATTGAAATCATTTGAACTACAGGGCGAAAACTGTCTATAAAATTTGAAATTAATCTCGATAGCTTCTGAAACAAATAAGGATTCTTTTTAACTGTATTTTATGGTTAATATAATATTTATTGTGATTCTATTCACCCAGTGTGGCCAATTTTTATTTTCTGAGAACTTTTGAAGTTCGTTGATAATTAAGTAGCTTGGTAATAGACATGCGTTTCTATCAAAAATATATTCAATAAGACTTTCTAGAGCCTTCATTTGAGGTAGAACTGATGCATCTAATCTTGTGGGAAACGAATGAGCTTTTTCTTTGCAGGCCTAATAAAAAGAGATTGGCTTAAACTAAAATTCTTTTAATGATAAAAAAGTTTAAAAAATTGTTAGTAATTTAATGATACCTTCATTATTTCTCTAACTCCTTTATAATCTACTCCACCAATAATATGGCGAATAAGTGTAAAACATTTTACCCAAAACTCTTCATTTTGATATTGTAACTTGTCACAGTTTAGTATACACTCGCATACCAATCTATAAACAAAAAATTTATATAATTAATACAATATATAAATTCTTCATAACTCAATATTTTTAATTAATATACCTGGCTGGTAAAACGTTAGTTGAAACTAAATTTTCAAGTAATGAAAGAATAAGATTCATTCGTCTGTAATTTGTGATTTCTGCAGCTGTATTTAAAAATTTTCGAATAGCATTCTCTTGTTGCTCTGTGGTCAAGCCCATCAATGCAGTTGTTAATTCTGCCTGCCATCCTGTTATTTTTTCTTTCTCGTTACTTGTATTATGAACAATAATGCAACTGAATGCTTCTTCTATTGCTTCAACACGCTATAAAATTTTAATTATAAATTATTCATAAAAAGTACAATTAAAATATTTCTTAATTATGTAAAAAATAAATTAAACTTACAAGAATATCATTCAGAATATTAACAATCTGTGATTCATTACCCATTTTTTATGATTTCTAATGCTTTCTTCAAAAAGCACTTGGGAATTGAACTAAAGCTCTTTAACTCTTATTTTCGGCATTATAAAAATTATTGACTAATTAAAACTAAGTTTCAATTAATTATCTAAAAGAACAACTAACCAATGAGTTTGTCATTTATAAATAATATATTATTTCACACGTTTGTATCTATATACATATATATATATATATAGGTTATAACTTACTATTTTTAATTATCGAGAAGCCAAGTGCTCCAAATTAAAATGCCGAAAGCATATTTGTAAACAGCCGGCGAATATCATCTTGGAGCATAATCAATTTATGCCTGACGGTAAATCGTTAAACATGAAATTTCAACAAAATTAAGGATCAATAAATATTATAAGTAATAACACACCGCTTTAATGTATCTTATGCCACTGTATACACGAATATTAAGTTTGATAGGTTTACGATATATAAATGTGGTTTATTTACGAATTCATACAATCATACGTGTGCAGTTTGTAGGGCTTCTTTCTCCATCTCTCTCTCTCTTTTTTTTCTATATGTCCCTCTCTTTCTTGCTCTTAAAGAATGCAATGTGTTATTGGGGGGGCGGAGGAGGTGGAGGCTAAAAAGCGTCTTCCTTAGTTAAATTGCCACCCAGTAGATGGAAACCGCTGTACTGAAGTTGCGAAGTCAAACCCAGTGACGTTTAAATTACGACACACGGCATAACTTCAAATGACATGACACGTAGCGCGATTTTTTGATTGTTGAAAATGCATATATTAATTTTGAAAAAATCCATTTTTCAGAACCTTTACTAAATATTAATGTTTTATTTAATAATTCAGCATAGGAACATATAAGAAACTAAATTTATAAAATAAATTTTATTAAAAAAATTTATCTCAAATTGAAAAAATATCAATTTTTAAAAAAATAATTAAACTTTAAAAACCAGAATTTTTATAAGTTTATATCGTTGAGTTTATTTTAGTTGAATTAAAATCTGTCATTATACATTGTATGAGTTAGAATTCACCAGTTACTTTTTGAGTTATTTACATTAGAATTATTCAATTATAATTTCAATTTAGTTTACTTAAAAACTATAAATTTTATGAATTTTTATTGATTTCATTACTTTATTTGTTCTACTAAATGATTTAAGATTTTATTGCAGAATTTAATAAACTTTTTTTCATAAATCTAATCTAATCTTCAATAAGAGCCTATTAGATAAGTTAAAGGATTGTAAATTTCTTCGAAACACGTAATAATGAATGCAACATTGTTACTTGGCAACAAAAACAGCTGGGAGATAATATACATATATATAGCAGAAATATTTTAAATGGCTATATAATATCAAATAAGAGAAAAGGAGATAGAAACAATATGCGCAAGCTTGCGTAGTTACACCTGTCTCTTTTTGTCTAGTATAAGGAAAACCGGGTTCACCGGGAAATTTTTCCTCTTTCTTTGTCTAATAATCGAAAATCGAAGGCTACATAACTAGAAAGGCCCCCGCAGGGACAAGATAGATAGAGAAAAGGATAATCGACAGTTTTATATAGTTTTCCAGTAATTACTATCCAGGGGCGGGTCGTGAATTTTTTTTGTAAATTAATATTTCGTTGTCGAAAAGACGGTAAAATGAGCACTCTTCATCTCGGTGCCGGTATGTTACAATTTTTTTGATTTTTTAAAGTTCTTGAATTAGTTTGTTTTTCGTAGGAATTATTTTTATTATAAAAAATTAAAAATGATGTAATAGGTTATGTATTATATTATATTACAATAAATAATTCAATTATAATATCTAAAAAAAAATAAAAAAAACTTCTTTTTGCACTTTCTAATTTAATAATAACATTTTGCATTACAAAATTAATTTCTGTATTGATTATATTAATGTATTGAAATTAAAATTTAACTATTTTATATAATTTATATTAATAAAAATAAATACTTTTTTTTAATTATAAAAGGGTCAAAACAACCACCACGAGTTGATGGGAAAGTTCGTTTATATAGCATGAGATATTGCCCATTTGCTCATAGAGTTCGGCTAACTTTAACATTCAAAAATATTCCTCATGACATTGTAAATATTAACTTGAAGAGTAAACCAGAGTGGTATAAGCAGGTAATAATAGTTGATAATTTAATATTTAATTAATTCATATTATTTATTAATTTTTTAATTTTCTTTCTTGATTTTTTTTCAAGTTTTAATATTATTTATTTTGTAGATCCACCCAGAAGGCAAAGTTCCAGCCTTAGTAGATGTGGATGGTAAAGTAATTGTTGACTCAACAGTTATTGTCAATTATTTGGAAGAGAAATACCCAGAACCACCTCTATATAATAAGTCAACAATGACTCGAGATTTAGAATTGCTTGATCAATACGATAAGGTAGATGATTAAATTTTACTTATTATTTTAGGCTTATCATGATTAAGCACAATTATAATCTTTAGAAACAAAATATTCAAATATTAATGTAAATATTGTTATTTATTATAGATTGTAAAAGTATTTTCCAATTGTATCCACAAAAAAGATCAGAGACCACTACAAGAAGCTGTTGATGAAATTAGTGGCTATTTAATACAGTTTGAGGAGGAATTAAAAAATCGTAACACACCTTTCTTTAAAGGTTAAAAAAAATTTTTAAATTAAATTTTTGTTTGAATTTTTCATGGTGAAATTGTTATCAAATTTTTTAACATTTGTTATAATATAGGTGATAAACCTGGCTTGCTAGATATTCTCATGTGGCCTTTCGTTGAAAGAGCTAAAGCGCTTCCAATAGTTTGTAAAGAATCTGTAGATTTTGATAAGGAAAAGTTTCCACATATTGTAAGTATTCTAATTCTTCAAATCATATTTTTATTTTTTGGAATTGAAAATTCTAATCTTGAAATATATAATTTTTTAGATACAATGGATTTCTGAAATGAAAAATCAAGATTTTGTTCAGGCAAATGCTGACCCATATGAAACATTTGCAAAAGTAGTTGAGGCTTCCAATGCAGGAACTATTGATTATGATAATATTTAAATTAGTTACTGTATATCTATAAACGTTTCACGTTTGTGATGATGAGATATTTACTCTGTAATGTGATATTTTATTTTGTAATTTTTGTATGCAGAATGTACTATCTATGCTTAAATATGACTTAACAATATTAGTACATATCATTAAACATGTTATGATAAACTTTTAAATGAAAAAAAAGTCGAGAAGGGTCTAAACTTGAAGTTAAATTTTATTATAATTAATTTTTTTTTTAGTTTTTATATTTTAATAATTTTTATGCTTTTTTTCAAACCATATTAATTTTAAAAAACAAATTTCAATCAAAAATTCAAAATTTAAATTGAAAATTTTATAAATGTTTTACATAAAATTTTACTATGAATATTAATTAAATTCACAAATTTGATTTATTATATTGAACATGAATAAAAACCCTGACAATAATGCATGAGGACAATAATAATGAATCTATAATAAAACTTAAGAGCTTTACGCCGCATGTAACGCGCCTATGTCTATAAGACGATAAAATGCAAACCTATTTCTTTAGAAGCTTTTAAATAAAAAGAATATAATATAGTACTTAATAAAACTTATTTATAACTAATTCTGGGATCAAATTACTTGAAACTATTATTCGTTTTTTTAAAAAAAAATTGTTATTCACATGAGTCATCTTGTTACAATTAAATATTTACAAATTTGAAGAACTTAATGAAGTAGGAATTTCAAATAAAATAAAATTGTCTTACGATACATAAATAGAAATAAAAATCACCTACTTGTCATTTAATCATAAAATGTTTTTTTTTTTAGTTTCCTTTCACCTTTTCTCATTATACATAAATTATTTTTTTCTTTTTTTTTCAAATAAAAGTTTAGCTTAAGTTTGTACTTTTTGTTATGGATGTTGAAATACTCGCACCAACATTGGTGGAAGCTATTCCTCAGGAAGACTGGATCTCTTCAATATTTAAATGAGCAATAAAACGTAGCCTCATTTGTAAGGCTGGCCTTAATCTTCGAATGATAGCATCAACTTCATTCTTCATTGAATTTCCAACAAACATATATTTTATATGATATCTAATTATTAGTTAAGGATATATTGCAATTTTAATATATATTAATAAATTTTCAACGTTTTTAGTAAAGGATACAATAAATCACAAACTGGATCCATCTGCTTAAGATGAGTTTGAGCGTGATTAACTTGTTCTAACATTTCATATAAAATTACCGTGAGATCAGAAATACACTTAGGACGTTCCACATTAAATCGATTCAAAGTAGGACCAATTAAATGACACGCAAATATCAGTTGCTCTTCATTATTTACAGCGGGTTGCAATTTTTCTTTGATAAATCTAAAAAATACATAATTTTTTATCATCAAATGGAAAATTTAATTTGACGTTTTTTATGAAAAGTACTATTAATCATTATAACTTACTGAACCATTGTAACCATTTGTCCTACTCCAGCATGATGCCATATTGAATGAGCTAAGGCTAACATATAGCTGTATTTATTTTCGAAGAAACTATTATGTGTTAAATTAAAATTAAATAATTGGAATGGAGTCAAGTTATCATACTGCCAATCAGTCAATCCAGGGCTAGTTATTGTTTGTATCAACCTTTCATGTAAAGTTGACCAATAACATTCTGGTAAAGCTGCCATTATTATACCTATACAATTTATCCAAGAATGAATTTCATCAGATGGAATCACAGTGTACCTAATAATTAATATTATAAAATAACGTTTAGCTGATTGCATGTTTTATTAAATAAAAGTAACAAGTATTTTTTTATACCCTTTGGCTACAACGTCAAGTAAATTATTTGCAATAATATTAGGAACTACTGGAAGTGCCATTAATTCAACACAAGTGACATACAATGTATGAGCTGCTGGATTTGGAAATTCATTAAATCTCCAATCAGTAGGTGGAAACTGTGTCGTTCCTGATATTGCTAAAAATAAATTTTCATCATGATTAAATTATATCTTCATTAAAAATATATTCTATCTTAAACAGTTCGAAAAATCGTTTTTTAAATAACTTACTTTCAACTAATCGTTGTACCAATCGAACATAATAATCAAGTTCTGGTTGCCATTGCAAATCATCAGCAGATCGAGTAATAAATCTTTGGTAAGCTTCTGACAAAGCCCAGCTAGGAGTTTTGGTTTCTCTCAATGATCCTAAAATCGCGGTAACAAGTCGACGTTTTAATGCTGGTTTATCTCGAAGTTCTTTTTCATAATAATGGAGAGTATTATACAAATAAGTTACAGGTCGATCTGAAAAAAGGAAAAATTTAATTTATAAAAATAATACTAATTTTAAAGTAATAAATAGTAAAATAATTACCATGAAACCTATAAAGACAGCCCAAATGTTCTAAAAGAACTTCTAAACTTTTTGTAACTTGAGGAATTTCAAGATAACGATGTAATACAATATCGAAAACGGGAAGAAATCTTAAGCATACATTTCCAAAATAAGCTGGAAAGCTTTGATATTGATTAGGACTGCCAGAAGATTGTTCCATCATTCCTTCAGGAGCAAATTTTTCTGGAAATTTCCGATGGAAAGCTAAATGTTTTTCATGCCAATTAGATTGCTTCCAATGATCTGGAGAATTTTCCTTAACAAACTCTTGAACTCTGTTGCGAAATTCTGCAGCTTTGAGCAGCAACAATTGGATAATAAAAAAACAAACTTGCGCCTCATTGCCTTCTAAGGTTCTTAAAGCCTATAATTAATCAATAAGAATAACAATTCTTTAAATTTTAAACAAATTTCTTTGATAAAAAAAAAATCTTTTAATATTTATTCGTATTGATGGTACTTACTAAGCATAAGATTAATCTGTCAAAGGTAACAACATTATATTTCCATATCATATCATTTATAGCATCAACGCTTTTATTAACATATGTTCCATCACAGGCTATGCTTGAAACTTCAAAGACAATATAATCACAGAATTTTCTAAGATGCGCCGATAAAGCTCTTGCTCCTATCCTTTCTAATACTCTAAAAATAAAAAAAAAAAGATGTTTATTGAAAATTCATTAAAAAATTTTTTTTTTTTTTATTAAAATACAATTGTTAATACTTGTATGCTATAGGATTAATTCTATCAGTTTCTATTATCATTTTCCATAATAGACAAAGAAATAAAGGTGGTGTATTAGAAACAGAAAAATGAGCAATTATGTCATTCTCATTAGTCATAGAAGCCCAATTCCTATATTCTTCTTCGACTGCTTTCTGAAAAAAGATTTTAAAATAGTCAAAGATAAATAGATAATTAAAATGTATTCTAAAATGTTATAAAGTAATAAATTTATACTTTTTATCTGTTTTATATTAATAAGATAAAAAAAATAATAAAATTAAAGGTAAAGAGAAAATTTAATAAAAAAATAATAATAAAAATTAATACCTTGATTTGCTGCTTTTCTTCTTTAGGAACACTATTTTGTTGAAAAAATTCACTTAAAATTGGAGGGAAACATTGTAACGTATGATCTGCCCAAGAATGTGGTGTATTTTGCATAATTGTATTAAGTAAATCTTTGCACCACGTACCGCTAACAGTATCAGCTCCAGTACCTTATATTGAATTTAATTTAATTAAGCTTTCAATAAGAAATACAGAAAAAAATTATTACTAAACATTATACCTGTAATATGCATAGATCTTGCAAGTGTAAGTACTAGAGCTCTATTAAGCTCTTCAGAATCTGCAGAAATAAGTGTTTTTGGCTCTGATAAAAATCTTGATAAGTGTGGTTGAACCTCTGCAGAACCAAGTCCTGTAATTAGACGTAAGGCCGTGCTTTCCACACTAAAAATCATTGCATTGTTTATAATAATTTGTACTTAATATTTCTATAATTTTTTAAAAATATAATTGTAAATAATTTACCAAAGATGTAACTGCGTTTGGTTAGTTTGTGGTACTGTAGCTAGATTATGAAGATGGCTTAAAATTTGCACCCTGTAGTGAGGCTGGATATGATGCATTCTATAACTAAACATATCTAAAAGTGTATAAAGTGTGCCCCATGCATGTGCTTTGAAAATTGTTGGCAGTAACTGATCTGAAAAATAATTTTTCATATAAAGAAAAAAACACGTACAGAAATTAAATTATTAAGAAAATAAATTATTATTGCTTACTTATAAAATTTTTGATACCAAGAATTTCTATTTCTGTGTAAACTAATAACCTACTGTACGTCTCAACAAAAGCTGGGGGTAATGGGGCATTACTTTTGGAATGAGAAGATTTCATCATATGCTGAACAATACTGTGTATAAGATTCATCTTTGCATGAACAGTCAAAGAGTCAAGTGTAGACATTGATAAAGGTGTAGTTGGATTATTAGTAACTGATGAACTACTTTGCAAACTTTGTCCTGATTGTTGTGGATGGCTCTGTTAAATTAATTAAAAAATAAGTTTATGTAACTTAAAAAAAATATTTTCATACAAAACAAATTACCTTATGAATAGAATCAAAAAGAACTGCCATTGCTCGAGAAAAAAATTCATTAACGTTATTTGTTGAGTAAGCATTACAAAGTAAAACTATTCGATAGTCGGAACCCATTGTAAAATTTGGCTGTGCTACAGCATGCTGGAAGAATCTGATTTATAAAAAATTATTATTTAAAGTAAAATTTGATATTGAGTTTAAGTGAAAATAAAATAATTATTTTACTCATGATGAATTTTTAGATTATGAGGTATTGGCCTGTGCCAATTTGAATGATCACTTTGAGCTTTTTTAAGAAGGTGATACCAAATACATATCAGAGCCATTTCATGGGTACATCTCAAATGTGTAAGATCTGGTAATGGTAACGGATCTTTTTCTGGGTATAAAAGATCATAGAGTTTGAAAATAGGTAAAAATGTTGATAACTGTAAAAAAAGTTTTTCTATTAATAGTCGATTGAAAAAAAAGAATGATTATACAAATAAGCAAAACTTACAGGATTTCTTTGTATGGTTCCAGATATAAACTGCAAAAGGACCCACATTAAATGATCTCTTGCTTTCTTCCATTCTCTGCCAGTTAACTAGTTTAAGAATTTCACTTAATATTAAATATAATTAAAAAATTTTAAATGTTTGCACATAGAAATATACCTTATCATGAATAGCTACAACAAAACTAGGAAAACTGACAAATTGAAAAAGAACATAATGTATTAATTGTGAAGATAAATGTAACCACGGCCAATAATTAGCTATCACATCTGAACCTTCTGCAGGTGGTTCATTTTCAGCCTTCTCCATATTTCTAACCATAAGATCGACTAGTTGTTCTTCTAAAGGTATGCATCTAGAATTTTGCTAAAATAATATTAAAAAAAAGAAAAAGAGATTTATGTAAATTAATTTAGTTTCAAGAAAACAAAATATCTATTTTGCACATTACTATATAAATAGGTAAAAGCCCATCATAATTACAAATAAATCAATAAACAAAAACTAAATTTTTATATTGTTTATAAGTAATTTTTAATTATTTAAAACTCACCTGTTTTTGTAACCTTAACATTGAACAAACCATATCTCTACTATAAGGTTGTTCTAAAACATATCTTAATAGATTTGTTTGAGGTTTTAATAGTTCTTGATCATAAGGAAGACTTCCTTTTAAAGAAAATTGAAGAGTATTACGATCAAGTAACCATGGACTAACTAAATGGTCACTATAACCCGTATGCTCAACAACTGGTAACATTTTGGAATGTCCAATAATTGAAATCATTTGAACTACAGGACGAAAACTATCTATAAAATTAGATATTAATCTTGCTAGCTGTTGAAATAATCAAAATTATTATTTTTTTAAAACAGATTAGTGATTATTATGATAAAGTAATTAATTACCCAATGTGGCCAATTTTTGTTTTCTGAAAACTTTTGAAGCTCATCAATGATTAAATAGCTTGGTAATAAACACGCATTTCTATCAAAAATATATTCAATTAAACTTTCTAAAACTTTCATTTGTGATTGTATAGATGCATCTATCATTGATGGTAACGTATGGGCTTTTTCTTTACAAGCCTAAAATGAAGTAAAATGGATAATTAAATTAAAGTTTATTTTTAAATATTATTATATAGCAGTTTTCAAAGTTTCAATTATCTGAATTACCTTCATTATTTCTCGAACTCCTTTATAATCTACTCCACCAATAATATGACGAACTAAGGTAAAACATTCAACCCAAAATTCTTTATTTTGATATTGTAACTTTTCACAGTTAAGAATACATTCACACACCAACCTTTGGGAAAAAAATAGACAAATAAACAACTTGTTAAATAAAATATTATTATAAACAAACAAATAAATTACCTTGCAGGTAACACATTTGTAGAAACTAAATTTTCAAGTAATGAAAGAATAAGATGTGTTCTTCTGTAATTTGTTATCTCTGCTGCTACATGCAAAAATCGACGAATAGCACTTTCTTGTTGCTCTGTAGCTAAACCACTCACTGCTGCAGTTAATTCTGTTTGCCATGCTGTAATTTTTTCTTTTTCTTTATTTGGATTGTGTACTATAATACAACTGAAGGCTTCTTCTATTGTTTCAACTTTCTGAAATTGAAAAAATTTTTATATTAGATTGTGGATTTAAAATATTCATTAAAAAAACAAATTTTTTCATCACTAACCAAAATGTCATTAAGAATAGTATTTATTTGTGCTTCATTGCCCATTTTTGATACTTTGATTGAATTTTGCAATTATTAAATTATTTGCGAAATATCACTTAAACTTTATTATTTTCTTGAATTTCAACATTATCGAAGCTAATGCTTTGCCCAAAACTCAACATCCTATGTTTTATGTTGTTAAAGCAAAATGTTTCATGTCGTGTAGTTATATGGTGTTGTGATCATTTTCGGTTATACATAACCAAATTTTTTTTTCTCACTTTGGACTCGACACAATAAAGCGAGAGTCGCGCGCTATTATATGGGTAAAGTAAAGGTTAGGTTAATCAAGTTTTGGTTTCAGACCGCGAACCGGCAAGTTGACGTTATATATCGGAGTGTCTAACAAAAATATTAACGAATAATTTAATAATCAAATCGTAACACGTTACATTTCATTTTTTCTCAATCTTTTACTTTATACTACTACTTTGTTATTGTTGAATTTCATTTGTTGATTTTTTGTTTTTTTAAATAAAGATAAAGATAAATCTCTATTATTCTGTACCGATACCGAAAAGAAACTGATTCAACGGTTAAATTTCATGTCCGACAGATGGCGATGAAACTTATTTTTATGGGTAAAAAAATAAGATAGAATAATTATTCAAATAAAAGATGCTTGCCGATAATGAATCTGTCAAAACTACTTTGATAAGCGGGGATCCAGAATTTTCCAAAACTTTCATCTTTGAGGTAAACGACTTAGTAATAACTTAAAAAAATTTTCTTCAATTCGATAAAAATTTCAAATGTTTATAACATAACGATTATAAAATTTTTATGCAACATTAAAGTATATATCATTTTCGAGGTCTCTTTGAAAATATGCATATGTTAATCACGAAGGTTGTATGAAAATTAGAACGATATCACGATAAAACTTTCCTTGAAATTTTTTTTTGTTAAAAATTTTTGTTAAAACTTGTGTTCTTTTTACACTTGAGAGAGAAAATAAAATTTCTTATCTAATAAAACGTAAAATTAGTTTTTAATAGTTTTTTTTTGTTGAAATTTTTTAAAAATTTTAATTGAATTAACAATATTTAATTCAATGAATTTTTTATTTAGTTACGATTTAAATACCTGAAAAAGCTATTGACGAGCCCGTTGAACTAGCTTCTTTCCCGTAAAAGATTTCGGACTCGAAACATATCGAGTTTAATGATTATAACCGAGTCAATCATGTAAACAAAAGTGAAGAAAACTAAATTTTTTTTTAACGTCGCTATATTCATGCTATGCTATTTTTGCTATGCTAATCAGCGACGGAGCTCGTAAGTGTGTTTGTGAACTGCAGCACATGTAACGTACAGTGGTGCTTGCATCAATCGACGGAGAGCGGGATTCGAACTCAGAACCCCGAGATTACGAATCCAACGTTTTCCTGAATGAGCCACAGACTGACTCGAATAATAAAACTAAATGGTTTTAAAAATGAGATTTGAATAAATGGGTGATAATATAAAAACTAGTGGTACTTTAGTTAAGATTTTAACTTAAACTCTCCTTGTTTATCGCAACTAATTTTTCACTTATTTACATTGAGATTTATATTACCACTTTAAAAAGACAATTTGAAACAGTTAAAAAAAAGAAAGTAAAGAAGTTTGAAAAAAAGTACTCATTTATATTCACACTTAATTTGTCAGAAATTGTGTATATAATTTGAAAAATATTAGAATAATTTGATCAGTAAAGAATTCTTACATTTTACTTGCTTAAAAAATTAACGAGTGATTAAAAATTAAACCTCAAAAGCTCATCTTTCAAAAATTATAAGATTATAAGAGCCCGAATTTTAATCCCGGTTTCGGCCGATTTCAACAAGCACCACTCTGCGTTACATGTGCTTTGTTCACTAACACTTTAGAAACCTCTCGCTAATTAGCACCTCCGTGATTGCATAAAAACAAGTTGATAAGACAAATAATGTGAATAAACATTGTTTATTAAGACCGAAATCTTGTTCAATTATTTTGAACTTTCTTCGACGAAAAATGTCATGTACCGATATAAATTTTAATACAGTATTTAAGTAAGTAGTTGTATAATTTTGCTCTAATTTTTTCTAGGAACCCTGTTTTCAAAAAATTTATTTAACATCATTCTTTTTTCCAAGAACATTGTTTTTTGAAAAATTTATTTCACATTATTCTTTATATTTATAGAAGCACCTAATTCTACAATTTGTTTTTCATTTTTTAAATTTATATTTATATTTACCAATGGCTGAAAGGCATTTATCTTTATGAAACTTAATTTGACCGTCTAATTTCAAAATATATATAATATTTAAGTAATTTTTAAATTTTTTATCTACAAATTATAAAACCAATACAGCTTGAGAAAATAAAAACATTGCTAATTAATAAATTAATAATCATAAAAATTATGTTGTAGGCTGCTATTTCCTGGGCAAAAGAGGGTCAGCAAGTGTATTATTTTTCACCGAAACAAATTGAATACTTACCACCAGCTTACCATAAACGAAGCGAACCTTCAGCCGATGTTCTAAAACATATGACATTTATGTAAGATCATTTTTTCATCATTATCATTATTTACTTATAACACTAATAATAAAAGACAAATTCATGCACTTAATTCGTAATTTTATTTTGCAATTAAAAATCTTTTTAATACAATAGTTTTAGCCACGCGTGCAATTACACATTGATACGCTCTTAAATGAAAAAACGGAAGCTCAAAATATATATCCAACGAGATGCAAGATCCATGATTTATATATAGCATTTTATATCTCAAGTGGAGAAAGTACAAATAAGCCGTATATTTAACTTTGCATATACACGTATCATGCATGAGTTCATTTTCTAATGCAACGACTTTATAAGAGCGTAGATTAGCTACTTGTTGCCGAGTGTGTCTGATGGATTAGTAAATTTCTGGTATTATCAAGCTATTTCCTGCTATTACGAAAATTTAAAGACTTTCTTTGTATTTTAATGAACGCGTTGATAACGATAGTCTTACAGATAAATTATTTGTAAAACATTTAATTAAACACTAATAATTTATTTATGTATTTTATTTCATTAAAACTAATATAAAATTGTAATCAGTAAAGCTTAGAATAAAAAATTTTAAATAAACGTTCTAATTGCAATAAATATTATTTATAATGATTGTATTAAAACAAGTCGAATTTTTTTTTGTATAGATACACCTCAACATATGACGATTTTGCAGGCCAGCTCGTCAAGTTGCAGACATTTCAACGTCCACCATCCATATTATTTGTAGACGACATTGACTTTTACTCCGATCAACCAAAAAATATCAAATACACATCGCGTGAATTACACGTTGCTCGTTGTTGCGCTGTTATACTGAACGCTGCACTTTCGTGCTCTAAAGTATTAACGAAACCCGTACACGTGTGCGCTTTGAGTTTCAATAATGAGCACGAAAATATTTATAAGAAATATTTTGATAACAGATGGAACGTCAGTGTTGAACCCAATGATAATAATACCGATGAAAATCGAAGAATTTGGATGAAAAGAATCGATAAAAAAGTTGCTTTGGAATTTTGTAGATTGGAAGATGCGGTATTGGTACTTAGAAGAATTTATGAAACTGTAGAAGATGAAACTCCGTCTGCAATGGATGTTGGTTAGTGATTGAAGTGATTTTTAATTACTAAAAATTTATATATACTTGATGAAACTTATCTGTAAATACGTAAAAGATAAAAGAAGCAGTTTTTTGATAAATAGCATTTATTTTGAAAAAATAAATATAAATAGCATTTATTTTGAAAAAATAAATTTTATATGATAAACAATTAATATGTTTAAAATATGATGTTAATAAATAATTGTAATGTTTGAAACTAAAATACAATTTATAAATTATATAATTTTTCATAAAATCAATCATAATAGAACAAAATAAAAGAATTTTGAATTTTGAAAAACTTAAATAATTGTTAATGATAATTTTTGCTATCGATGTTTATTATGGTATAGTGAAATAAATCGGTTGAAGAACTTCTATAATGGAAAGACTATTTAAATTATATATAAAATCTAACGGTATCATCATTCAAAGTTGCATATAAAATTACCTAGAATATCATTTTTAATAAATATTTATTATCTTACTGTAATGATACATACATACATCAATTATTTCCGTGCATATTCTATTTTTCTGTTTTATCTTGTTCTACATATAAAAAAATAATTTTCAAAATTACTTCTCTGAAATTAAAATACCATGTTAAAGCTACTAAATGCTGATCAACAAAAAATCAAATAAAATGGCATAACAATCCTTACCGATTATTTGTCTCTAAATATATAAAAGATCATTTTTTCATGTCATATAAAGTCTCATCGATAAATCCCATCTTACCAGTATTCTTAACCAAATCATATCATCCTAGATGAAAAACAAACCAATCAAATTATATTCTCTTCCAAAAAAAAAAAGAAAAATAATTCCTCAAAAAAATACGAAACATTATAATCCAAGTAAGGAAAAAAAATGCTCATCAAAAAAACTCCAAGTTAAAGAAAAAGAAGAATAAGAAGGAGAAAAAAAAGAAGGCAGTCAGGTCTATTAAAGAAACATTAGAAGCTAGCGGCTTGTCGAAATTTACAGCCCAAGCCTATAATACCAATTCGTTCCACATGAAATAAGAGAGAGAAAGAAAGGAAGTATATATAATAATACACTCTTGAAACTGTCTTGACTTATTTTTTTCTTCTTCTTTTCTTTTTCTTTTTTTTTAACAAAGGTGTGAATAGAGTCGAAAAAAAGATTCTCCTTCTTGTCGTTTATTATATAGACGGGGTGGTCCTTCTTTTAAGTAAAGATATATAAGGCCTTTTATTATGTGAAACCGAGAAGGTAACAGTGATTAATGGCCATAGTTTTAAAAAAAAACATTTAAATTTTAAGCAAATTTCGCAAAGTTTATATATATGTTTATGGGGTGTTGAGAAAGTATTTTTGTTAAGAGCGTCTATAAAAATATTGCGGGTTAAATAAAAACATTTTAAAGTCTTCTCATTTGATATAAAAAATCGGTAGTTTGTTCGTAAATCAAAATAAAATAGAATAATATGAATGTATAAAAAATGATGGTTTTGTAATACTTTAAAGCTGTGTTAAATAATAATTTAATCACATAACACATCGACAGCTTTAATTTAATCATATTTTGAAATATTTTAACAGAGTTGTAGTATTTTTCCGCGCTGTGAAAGCCGGCCATGTAACATTGTAGAAACGATTAATTTTCAAAAAATTTAAAAACTCTATTTTGAATAAATCGGAGCTTTGTACACATAAAATCTATTTAAATAATCCCGTATACGAAGAGCGATTAAAAACCAAATTTTGTCGTCGGCTTATATTGCGTCGTTTTGTATAGGATAATAATTCACCCAGAATAGCCAGCCCTGAAAAATCTGTTATCCGAGAATACGGTAACTTTTTATGTTCTCTCCCTCTCCGCGCAGGGCCGGTTTTGGATCTTGAGCACCCCGGGTAAGATATTCGTTATACCGTGTAAGGCGAGTATTTTCGATTTTTCAAATTTTAATCATAATAAAATATTAAATAAAACGAATCTTTATTTATTTCATAATCTAATTATATATTGAAATTATAAATTATAAAAATTAATTTTTCTAGATTTAACATTTGTAAAGATATCACTTGATAAATTTTGTCGCTCTGCATGTCAGTGCTTCCAGTTTTTGATATTGTTTTATTTCATATATTTATTAGCAGAGCCATCAAAATCATTGTAATAATGTTGATTTCTCAACATATTAGTTTAATATATATTTCCCTAAAAGGCTATAATGAATAAATTAATTTAATCATTGGACTTAAGCTTTCGATTTTTTCCAAATAATTTAATTTTAAATATTTGGATTTAAAAAAAAATTATTTAATCCACAATTATTATAATTTATCCAATTAAAGAAAGGTATATGTTATTTAATGAAAATTTTATTAGATTTAAAATAAAAACTTAATTTTTGATTTTTCGAGTCCCTTAACCGTTGTCTCCCTGGATGGTCACCCGGGTCTATCACCGGCCCTGCCCTCTCCCACATACTCACTCCTCCTTTCTTCATCTTCTCCTTATTTTATTTTGTTTTTTTTGCTCTTTGAAACTAAGAAGAAGAAGAATAAGAGAGAGAAGCAAAGTGAACCGGTATATAAGGGTCGAGCATGTTGCACGTGTGTGTGTATGGTGTAAAAGATTAGAAAGAGAGTATAAGGAAGAGAGAAAGAGAAAGAGAGTTTGTAAGAAAGAGAAGATCGTCTTTTGGCGTCCCATTGTCTGGTACGAACGCTATAGGAAAAGTTTTTCTTCTTCTTCTTTCTCCCTTCCCTGTGGAGATCTTCTTCTCTTCTTCTTCTTCTTCTTCTACTTCTACTTCTTCTCGTATGGTATTAAAGTAACCAGGTCATTCCACCGCAACACCAGCTTATATCCTTGTGACCCTCAACAAGAGAGAGAGAGAGAAAGAATAAGAGAAGACAAGTCGAGCCAGACTGCCTGGCCTCTACCTCTCCCACTTTCTTGTGTCTTTTTCTTTTCTCTTTTTTTTTTACTTTTTATTTTGTACGACCCCCATAGTCTTCTTCTTTTTCTATGGGGTCTTTCCTCTCACTCCCTCTCTCTACTGTCCTTACTCTATTCTTCACTTTTTCTCTCTCACTCTTTTAGTGACTGAGGAAATATAAGGGACTTTTGTGTGTATATATATATATATATATATATATATATATATATATATAGATAAAAGAGAACTCAAGAGGTTGTTATATATACATGTACTTGAGTATATAAGGCTTTCTTTGGGCGTGATCTTACAAGGCATGATTTTTTTTCTTCTTTTTTTACCATCTTACATTAGAGTTTTATCATCATATAATGTATAAATGAAGAAAAAAAAAGAGAATTCACTAAAGAGGATTTTTAGTTTAATGGTCGAGGAAAATGTGATCCAGTGTAAATGAGTATAATTTAAGGAGTGGTTTTGATTTAACCATATGCATTAAAGTATTATATATAAAGGGAGGGGATGCGTTTATGTTTGGATGTGTTTTGATTAATTTAACCGTGCAATTATTTTCAATGGATGTATAAATGCTTGAGATTCAAGTTTTTTATTGTAAAGTTGTAATAGAAATGTTAATTTTTTTTTTTTTATTAGTTGATGATTTTTTAGACTTTTTTGGATTTAAGTTTTGAAAAATTTATTTTATAAAAAATGTAAATGTTACATTTTTTCAAATTTCATACTATAAATACTGCATTTGTGTAAATTAAAAAAAAAATTAAATTAAATTTGTTATGTAACAATAAATTCTGTCTCGTATATTAACTTTCAAGAAAAATTTTATCAAAATTTTCTTAAAAATCAAAATTTATAATTCAGATAAACAAAAATCAACTGATGAACTGACGATATGACTTAATTCAAATGCATAATATTTTATTTGCTATTCCATACATTATATTTGTTCCATGCTCCATAGCACTCAACAGTTTGTTCTCGAAGAAAGCAAAAGAAGCCAAAGTTACATTTCAAAACTTACACACACAGACACATAATATATAAAATTGGGTATATCCCTTGATGTATACATAAAATGTATCTTTTTTTTCTTAAAACACCTACACATGTATACAAACCAGACACAGCGACGAGAAAACGTTCCGACGAGACTGCTGGTCGGCTGCACACCTGTTTCCAGGTATGCAACATTATACAGACTCACTTCTTTTTCTCTCTCTCTCTCTCTCTTTCTCCTTTTTAGATGTTCGTTTTTTTTGTTTTGTTTTTTTTTGGTCCAGCAACAAGAAAGAGGAAAAAAAGAGAAATAAAAGCCTTCTTGTAAAGAGAAAAGAGGATGCGTGTAATGAAAAACTGAATTCTTTTTTCATCTTCAACGTATTGCGAATGTACATACATGTTTATACTTATGTATGTAGTTGTCGATGGAGAATGAGAAATATATTGCTTTGGCAAAAGGTGAGGAAAAATGCATTCTTTTGAGAATGGAGAGTTGAGTTTTGGATTGTTTTTTCATTTTTTTTCTCTTATTTATGGGAAAATACTTTGTTTATTGTTTATAGTTACATACTTGATTGCAGCTAGTAGAAACGTTATTAACTTTTAGGTATAGCAAAAGATTAGATGTTACCTTATAATTCTATTTTCAAACAGCTCGTAAGAATTGATTTTTAAAAGCAAGAACATGGCGATAGAATTGTCTATACTTGGTTAATTTTTATGATTGTGAAGCTATTTTTAAATCGTTAACAAATACCATGTCGATGTAACAATAAAATCTTGTCAAAGAAACATTTTAATTTCTCAATATATTTATGTCATGCTATGCAAGTTTTATTTTAAAATAAACTATCGATTTAACGTTCAATTGGCAGTGATGAATAACTTCTTTGAAATTAAATTTCAAAACTGAATTCCAATCGCTATCTAATCATTATAAAACCAAGATGTAACTTCATCTTACGTTTAAAGGTAAAAGAAGGATAACAATTAAAATTATTTTCTAAACAAATTCTCGGTAACGAAAGGTATATTTCACGAACGCACGGTTAAAGGAACAATGTAATTATTTTTTCAATTTCAAACGCGATAAATAAAAGAAATGTTCCAATTAAAATGAAATTTATTGAAAATAAGGATGTTCAACGAATTAAAATTTTTCGCTTGATTTAATCTGAAACACCCTATATATGCATAAGTATCATACCAACGTGTTTACAGAGTTTTGTTAGTTGGGTGAGATGTTGGCTCAAGCAAACGAAAACGGATCATCAAGTCAGATAAAACAATCGTTTTTTTTTTGACGAACGAAACAAGAAAAAATTTTTTTAACACTTATTTTTCATTCAAGCGTACATTTTTCAAAACTAATTTATAACGTTGGTTTAAGGAAATATTCACATGTTATCCAATTGTATTTTTGAGTCTATGAATGAAAATTCCTCGTTGAAAATTCCAAAAAATAATCTCGTGGACATACACAACTTAGTTATGAGAACTACAAAACAATTAAGCGTAGCGATAAATTTATATTCTACCGTACGAAAATAGGTCAGTAGTTTTAAAATTTTTTTATTTATATATACTATATATATGTAGAATTATATGGGTGGGCCTTGTAAAGAAACAAATCAGTGTGACAATGGTAAATTGTCTTGATAAACGGTATATATATACACTCGTAAAACAACTTCAATTTTCTTTATAGAGTCAAATTAAAGAAGCCAGCTTGTAATCATGCCATAGGTCAACTTTGTTAATGCAAGAAATTTACTTTCTTTTAATACGTTGATATTACATTACAAGCTTATAAATAAATAATGAAATTTTGTTACTTTTGTTAAAAAAAGAAAAAGATTAAATCAAAGATTATATTGGTAAAAATAATTGATAAATATTGTTTTGAAGGCTATTTGCAGAGGAAGAAATGGTTTTAATGTGATATGCGATAGTCTTATTGGATGACTAGGGCTATAAAATTTTTGTAACTCATAAGACCTAATTCCGTTCATTAAACTGATAGATCAACAATTTATTCTATAAACTTTTTTTTATTTCTAAAGGTATAAATGGCGTCATCCTTTATATGAAGTCATATGGATAAATACTTCTTTTTGATGAACAAAAAATTAAAAGTAATTTTCTATAATAAAATGTCCTAGCAAGTAGTAGTGTACATACTTTAAATAATTGATAGTTATAAAACAGTGATTGTTATTATTATGTCATAAAAATAATAATTATATTGTCATCCGTTCTATTGTTATAATTTAAACTTAGAAATTTGTATGGAAATTTTGTGAGATGAATTAGAAAAGATAACATCAGCCCTAATATGATATTAGTTAAAAAATGGTACATTCTGCAACTAGGGAGTAAAGTTACATATTTTTCATGAGGGTGAAGTTTGATTTAGTTTCATAAAGTTCTAATTTAGCGAGAATAAAGTGCTGCTTTATTCCCGCTAATTTTAGATTTGAAGTATGGCCTGCTTTTCGAATTTCTGTCAAGATAGGAATAAAATGATAAAATTGCCATAAGGGTCTATTGGACCCAAGCATGGAATAACATATATTATTTTCAAAGTTTTACATTCCTACAAAGAAACTTGAAAACTTTTTGAACAATAAATGATTGACGTTATAAAAAATTTTTAATGTTAAAATAAAAACTAAATTTATCAACATCGTTAACGCATCAATGTATGATATTGAAGAATATTTTGTCAAATTATAATTACATTATTCATATATTATAAAATTTATTTACTACTAATCTCGAAATAATCTTTTTAAGTTTTAATTTTTCAAATAAAATTTGGCAATCAAGTTGAAAAATAAAATTATTTTACAAAATAATTATTAATACTAATTTAAGTAGCTTTTACTAATTTTAATAAATTAAAATGTTATATTCACCGTTAAAAATACCATTAAATATAAACTTATATAATTGTAAATAAAAAATAGTATTATCTTTTTAAATTTTCTCAATATTTTAATACACGCGCAATCGAACAAAGCTTTATTATTCTCAGTCTCTTTTTACATAACAATCTTGAACTTTATATATATGGTATTCCTTTGGTGCACGTGTGCAAACTGCAATCCTACATATATGTATACCTATCTGTACAAGTGCAATATGAACACCTGTGCTCGGTTCATCCAACTTGTTAAATTTCAATCGGATCTTCATTGTTGATTTATGTTGCTTTCGTGTTTGTAAGGATTGCGTATTTTATACAACTCGTAAGAAGAACTTATGTACAATCGAAAATATTTGCAGGGTCAGAATTAATAAAAAAGAAACAAGTTTTTCGGATGCATGCACGTGTGCTCGTGATTTTTTAATTTTATTATTATTAGATTTTTTTTCAGATTATGAGGTGATGATAGAAATTTTTATTTTGATAAATCACTATGATTGAAAATCTTCAGAATTTTAATTATTAATAAAATTGATTTATTTTGAGTTATTAAAAATTTATAATTATTTATTTGAATTGTTATTATTTTCATTATTATAACTATGTTGTGATAATTAATTTATTTTTTTTAATAATAATTATAAATAAATCCTTTATAAACTTCGATTAATAATAAATTTTTATTTCTTATATCTTTTTACATTTTTGTAATACGTATTGAAATTTAAAACTAATTTTATTAAATATATTTGGATTCTTTTCATGTCTTGTTCAACAGTGACATTTAAAAATGTTCAAAATTATAAATATATTTTTTTAACATCTCTCATGCAAAAGAATTTGATCACCAATTAATCAATAAAGTTGTTTATTAAGAAATAAAAATTTGTATAGAAAAATATGAATCTATATTCCATTTGTTTTTCCACAACATTACTTTAATGCACGTAATTAAACGCACATGTCGAATAAAAGCTATTGATTAAGTGAAAGTTTCCAATAAAAACACATGATAATGCTTTTCTAGGAAATTATTTTGCACAGCCAGACTTGATATGATATTCAAATGGAACTTTATTGATTAGAAAAGAAATTGTTTTGGTTGCAAAAATTTTGCAATTATTGATTCTTTTATTTTTTTTTTCCTCGTCGGCGATCAATCGCTTTAAACATTTTATTATTAAACATTATATTACTAGTTAGTTTGTCGCTTTAAAATTTGTTTTACTATATAAAACTGAACAAGTTGTAGAAATCTTAATGTTTATATTTTTAGTAATTTAATAATACTAATTTATTTTGATAATTGAACTAATTTAATTTTATAACAAATCGAAAATCATAATTAAAAATTGTTCAATACCGATTCATAATAATCTTTTCCAATATCTTTAAACACTTCATATTATATGATACGTGTTTATATAAATACATATATATCATATTATACAATATAAAGATAATTCGATGGATCATTTTAAAGCTCAACATTAAAAGAAGACGGGTCTCGACGCTTAGAGCAAAATCAGTGATAAGACTTCTTTTAAACGAAAATTTTGTTTTAGATATTTATGTATACATATAAAGTTTCTTTTTATCATTCCTTTCTGTTCAAGATTCGTATTTGCGATCTGTATCACGCAGAGCACATACAAAATATATATATATATATATATATATATATATATATATGTGTGTACATATGTATACGTGTGCATCTATGCATGTGTAAGACGTGAGAGAAGAATTTATGGCTTGTATTTTCTTTATTTTTTTTTTGCCGCTTAAAATTTTAGAATGAAAGAGAATTTGGAAAAAAAGAAGAAAAAGGGGTAATATTGGAATCGTGTTTTTTTGGCGGAATTTTGAGAGAGAGAACGAAGATTGTAGGAGAGCGAGGACTGGTTTGTTTATCCTTTTTTTTTTCTTTTTTTTGACTTACTACAAGGTAAAAACGTATAGAAGTTTTGAGTTAAGTTTCTGCATGCCCAAATTATTTAATTTTTCTTTTATTTATTATATCATTCGATTTATATTTAAAGAATTATTTGGGTTGCCTTTTTAAATAAAATTTTTAATGGATTTTATTGCATTTTATGCTTGATATATTAAAATAAAATAAATGCCATGATTGCAGGTTCATAGATTTTAATTAATAAGAATATCTGATTACTCAACTGCTCTTTATTCTGTATTTAAAAAAAAAATTAAATTTTATCTCTTTTTTTGTAACGTACAGCGGTGCTTGCATCAATCGACTGCCGAGAGCGGGATTCAAACTCAGAACCCCGAGATTACGAATGCAACGCTCTACCGAATGATCAGACCGACTCAAATAATTTTATCCCAAAATTAATATTTTAGTATTTGAAAAACTATTTTCTTATTTTTTATTCTTGCATAATTACAATGCTTTATTATATTGTCATTGCATAATCGTTAAAAATTAAAAGCAAAGACTTAAAAAAAAAAGAACGAGAAGAAAAAAAAGAATAAAACGTTCTTTCTATGTATGGCACACGAAATTTCGAGCATTCTTGCGAAATTGCTTTAAGCGAACTAAACACAACCGGTCCCCTATATTATTTCGATGCTTTTTTTTATTTCTTTTTTTTCTACAGGCACATAGATTCCTTAAAAAAAAAAAAGAAAAAAATTTTTTTTTAAAAGAAGCTTACATAGGGTTACAGTATAAAGGCAAGTTTATATATATATATATATAGTGAGAGAGAGAAGGCAAGAGGTAAAAGGCGGAAGAGAGGGGACTAAAAAGACGAGACAGCTTGGCATCGACTTTTGCGTTCTGACAATCTTTCCTCTTTATACTTCTTCTCTCCTGGTATAATCTTCTTTAGTTTTGCTTCTTTTTTTTTCTCTTTCAAAACCAATATCGTGTGAACGCTCAAAAGTTTATCTTACTTCTTTGAGTCTTAGATCTCTCTGCTTTTCTTATTTTTTCTTATTCTTTTTTTTTTCGTGAATTTCGTTTGATGGATTTTAGTTGAAATTATATAAGATTGACTCTCAAATATTTTGATGATTTCTTTCGTACTGAGAAAGTTTAAAATTTTTTTGCAGATCGGAAAATTAATAAGATGATTTTTATGAAAATATTTATTTTGTCGTTTGCTTTAGAATGAAATTTTTTTTTTCTTTTTTGCGAAAAAGATATAGTTAACTCATAGCGTTTTATTTAATAAAAAAATTTTATCATCGATTACATTCTTCAATTACCTAAATCATTGATTTATAATCACAGCAAAAATAGAAAAATTAATTACATGATTAATAAACAATAAATGAATCTAATTTCATAATGAATTTCCCTAAAAATCGCATAAAATTCTAACTGAATTTGAATATTCTGTATGTTATATAATAAAATATTAATCATTACATATTAAAATTATATTAATATTTTTAATAAAAAATCGCACGTTTCATTAAAAATAGCAAACATCTTAAAACATTCAGTCATAAAAAACTGTTTTACAAATAAACTATTTAAATGTATCATTGGCTCTTTATTTATTTTTAGTCATTTAATTGATCGGCAATAGTCAATCTTTGTTGAGTCAGGTAAATGAATAATTGCTATTTAATTGACATTCAAAGTATCGTTTTTTTTCTATTTCTGTTTAAGAAAAGAAATAAAGACAAAAAAAAAGAAACCTGAGAAACAATAATACGGAGATGGAAATAAAAAGAATATGCCAGTATTATGTATTAACCTTCTAAAGAAGATAGATAAATGATTCGTTGTAACATCAATTAAATTGTAATCTTTCATTCACATATGATTTCTTAAAAGTCAACTATCATTAATCTGTTTATAGTGTTTTGTGTATTTTTCAATTTAAATAAACTCTTTTTTTTCCTGCGTTGTTCTTGTGTCATGTGGAAAAACAAATTTAAACAAAAATTTAAGTAATCAATATTATTATTTTTAAAGTTATTGCGTATTATTGGAAATTTCGTTTTTATTTAAAAAATGTAATTTTATGAAAAATAATCAATTAATTAAATAAGTACAGCGTAATGAAAATCGGATATACAATTTTAACATCAGTTACATCCAATGCATAAATACAGAATATTTTCAATATTTCTTTAAAATGTTTTTCTTTTCCTTCAAAATTTCCATAAAATATCACCTATTTGGTCCATCTTAAATAAAAAGCCGACTAAAAAATTGAAAGAAAAAATTTAAAATCTTAAACTCTCCCAAATAAAGACATTTCAATTCCAATCTGAAATTTCTTTTTAAAAAAAATCCATCTCCTCTTTCTCCAAAATAAAAGAGAAAAAAACCGAAACCCATAAAAAAAGAGTCAGAAAGTATAAGAAGAGAACATAGTATAATACAAGAAAAAGCATCTTGATATATATATATATATAAACATATACATAGAGATTCGTGCAACCATCTTTAATAAAATGTTGAGAGGGCAAGAGAGTAACATATAGAAGAAATCTCTTATATAGAAGTATAGTGTTGCTATATAAACTTCTCTTTTGCGGTTCTATACATTTGCCTTGTTGCTGCTGCTGCTGCTTGCTGGCTGCTGCTGCTGCTGTTGGGTAGTAGTATATATGCCTGCCTTGGGTGTTTGTGCTTTAGCTTGGTGCTCTCTTATATATATCTATATCTATATATATATATATATATATGCTGTTTGTGAGTGAGAAATTCTCCTATAATACAACAAGTGGCAAGTGACCAAAGAGAGGAGGTTTTGCTTTCAGTCGCTCAGCAGCACTTGCCGCGACTGGAGCCCAATACTAAAAAAAACAAGTATATGTATATATGCAGAGATATATACATATAACACGCGCGCCTTTAACATTTTCAGTTACTTCTGTGTATGATCGTGAATATTCAAAAAATTAATAATAATAAAAATAATACAGTTTGTGACGTTCATTTAAATAAATACATGAATTTTAGTCTTTTTTTTAACGTACGAAACAGCCTCGGATTACTAAAGTATATTATTATGGTGTTCGAAGTTTAATTTTTGAATTTTGAATTTTACTTTTCGGGGCTTCTTTTGGAAGACAGCAGGAATGGCCAATGAAAGTTTTTTAAAGTTTAAAAAATCGGTGATCTGAGTGTTACTGAAAAATATTTGTTTAAAAAAGAAACTGAGATACGACAAAGTGGTTTTTTTTTTATATACATCTTTGATTATTAGTGCAACGATGATTATGAAGTTTCTGAAAATGATGCTGTTAATGTTGTTGCTGATCGGTAGCGTTATTGCGGCTAACGATTCCGTCGATATTGCTAAGGTAATTTAAATAGATTTAATATATTGATCGAAGTGTATCTAAAAAGGTATCGATAATAATGGTTTAAATAATTTTATAAATTTACTTGGAAATTATAAAATTTATTGCCATTTTTATTGTAGGCTGCTCATTTAAAAGATTTTAAAGATTCACATTATTCTTTATTTTTAATGCTAAACATTCATTTATTAGGAAATCCCAATTGATTTTACTATAGGATTTTCCAAAAATTTTTTGAAGTTTAATAAAATGATTAGTTATTATTTTATTACAAAAAAACTTGTCGATATAATTAAAATTATTTTTATTGCATTTTGAAATAATAATTCACAATAAATAAATTTGGAAACCTTAATAAAATTTATAAAATATATTAAAAACCGCTAGTGTTTAATTTAAAATATTTTCTCTACTGAAAAAAAATTGATATTATTATAAAGCCGCAACAGTTAAACGCTTTGCATATAAAGAATAAAAAAAAGGAAGAAAAAGAAATAATAAATAAAAGTTAGTTTTATAGCTATTTTAGTAAAAGCACGATACCATTTATCAATTTAGTTGCGATAATGTAATGATTTGTTAGCTGTCAATTACTGGGTCATTCATATATTTTGTTGCGACCAAGTAAAGATTGTATTACATCGATTATCAACATATGACGATTTATAATACTTGTTAAACAAAAAAGAAAAGAATAACTTTCGTTAAATTTTTCTCTAAAATAGAGAAAAGTTTGAAAAATAAAACCTGAACTATATATACATATATATACATGTATATATATATATATATATATATATATATATATATATATATATATATATATATATATATATATAAAGTTCGAACTTTAATTAAGGTCTTATCAATAAGTAATTAATATACGTAATATATAAACGTAAATGTAAAGATAAAGAATTTGCCATAGTATGAAATTTGCTATATTAATATATACATTAGCATAAAAATTGGCAAAGAACTTTGGGTTTATTATCAGTTGTATAAAGTTAACTTACAAAAGAAAAACAAAATTGCCAATTTAAATGGTTGTTTAAGTATGCCGGCTTTACTTAAGAAATTAATTAGTAAATTCCTTATCTCTTTTATGGTCTAATAACATGCTTGCTCAGATTAGTAATGAAATCAAATATATCCTCGCCTATAGTCGTCTTCTTCCTCCATACATTATTGCTGTAAACTCCTAATTTTTTTTTAAAACTTGATTTTCTCTATTTTTTTTTTTTTAAAGAAGCGATAAATCTCTAAAAGAAATCCTGTCGCTTTAAATGTCAATTCGATTTTATAATTGATGATTTGACACTACAAATTTCTCGTTATTTGTCAACTAAATTAATAATTTATTACTCATTATTTTAATGCTAATTTTTGTTAAGATTTTGCTGCTGCTTGAATAAATGATTAATTATTTAAGTATTTATTGACATATGGTAAATTTTATTGTAGTTTTATTGTTACCTTGTAATCTGCATAATAAGTTGGGTGATAATATTCAAATATTAATGAAACATTTATTGAAATTATAGAAATTTAAAAAAATTTAATATAATTGAATATAATTAGAGCTTATAATTTTGACAATTTATCATAATCTAATATGACAATGTGAATTTTATAACTTGACAAATGTACAACTGAACATCTTCGAATTAAAATGTTATTTTTTCTCGATTTAAAAAAATCGAATATTTAAAAATACGTATGCTGATATTAAAGTTCGTTTCGTAAATGATTGAAAAATCACGAATTTAATAAAAAGCACTTGAATAATGAACAAATGAAGTACACAACAATACTTAAAAAATACTCAAAATACTTGTACTATTGTAGAAATCGTTTTTACAAGTTCAATATTCTTTAGCTTATATATTATATTAACTTATAAAAAACATCACTTACATTGAATAATTTATCTCGATTTACCGCAGACAATGACAGGGCATTTAATTATCATGAGTGATTCCACATCACAAAAACATTTATTTATAAAAAAATTTTTTTTAATTAAAAGTTTACCAAAAATAAACTTGCTTTCCCTTATTCCTTTAAAATAAAATCACGTTAAAACGCAGACATTAAAATTAAATTAAAAAAAAAAAAGAATAATAAAAATCCAAATGGATAATAAGGCCCGCGATCTATAGAGAGAGACTCCATGGCACAAAGGCATCCGCAGAGCTTCCGACAACGATAACCCAAACGAGGGCTTCTATTCTTATCCCGGTCATATTTATTTTTTTTATTCCGTCTTTCTCTTTCTTTTTTATTTCATACTCATACATACAAGAGTTAGCCAAGTACACAGGCTAACCATCCTTTATATACATATATGCATATACACATATATACACGCATATATATATGTATGTATATAGATTGAAAGAAGCAACGAGAGTGTTATCGCCGACGCGCAATTAATCAATTTGAAGCGTTTCTATAATACAACTCTCTCTTGTATACTTATATACAGATTGTTTATTAAATCCCCCAAGTTAAAGTTACAACGTTCTTTTATTTTTACTTCAATTTTCTTATAATTTAGAGATTATCAAAAGGAATAAAAGAAGAAGAAAAAAAGTAACAAATATGTATGCACAGATATGGATTTATAAAAAAATTTTATGAGTCATTTTGCTTGTAAGACGATGTTATATGTGTATGCTTTCGCTTAGTGTTTGTAATAGGGAAGATCCTTTGCGACAGTGACTTTTTATTAACGCGATTTGTCTGGCACAGAAGTGTCTTCCGTGAAATCGGATAATAATGAAAATGTGATAAATATGATGAGATTTTGTGGTTTTTTTCCCTTCGGTATATTAAAAGATTGCAATGTCGTTGGCTAAATGGTAACAGATGTTGGTTGAAGGTTTAATTATCTTTTTTTTTCTTTTATTTTCGTTGAGATTTGGCTGATTAAGTTCAAAAATATGCAGGAAGAAATATTTTTCATGTTTCAAAATGATATTTTGGGTTACTTGATGAGATGTTTTTTAATATTTTATGTACATAAAAAAAGGAATTTATTAGTTTTATTTAGTTAATATTGGGGATTCGTTTTTATTTGACAATGTGGCGTTCAAGTGTTACTTTGATACATATTTTGAGAGCAATAATTTTTAAAAGAAAGAATGCGTCAGCTTAGCTATTTTCAAATTAATACAATCATTAGTCACAAAGGATTTTGGATTCCTTAAAATAAAAAAATCTTTTAGATTATTATATCGAAAAATCAAAAGTTTTTAGAATTTATGAATGAACTTGTTTTAAAAATTAAAAAAAAGGAACATATCTATCGTTTGCATGAACTTATAAATGTTATATTTTTTGTTATTTTATTTAACGTCGCTGTATTTAATGCTAATTAGCGACGGAGATTCTCGGCGTGTTTATGAATAAAGCACATGTATCGAATATACAGTGGTGCTTGTATAAAATCGGCCGAGAGCGAGAATCGAACTCGGGCCCTCGGGTTACAAATCCATCGCTCTACCGACTGAGCCATTGAAGATCTCATTTGTGTTCTAATTATTAATGTGATTAATGCAACTCAACATAAAATCAAATAGTGATAGACTTCCTTTTATTAATAATCTTCCTATTATTTGAAATTGCCAAATTTATCAATTTTTCCAATCCTTCTATAGCGATACCAACGGCATATGAACAATTTATAAATAAAAGAAAATTTTTCAACTTTTTTCGAAAATTATAATAATTTTAAACTTTATTATTTTATGTATCATAAAAATCTCTTCTAAATATTTTCATTAATTTTAATTAAATCAAATGTTTGATATAAAAAGAATTTGTAAAGAGCAAAAAAATTAGTATGTAACATATTTACTACAATCAAAACAGAAGGATTAAAGAAACCTTTCGATCATGTAATCAAACGTCTAACAATAACAATGAAAAAAAAAAGACAAAAACAAATTGATACGTTGAAAAACGTATCACATGAAAATCTAACATCCAAAGATAAATAGTCAATGAATCTCAGCTGTTAAACCATGGAATGCCAAGACTCTTTTATGCGCTACATTATGCAAATGACAAAATATGTAAGCCAAGCAACAAATTGAGAGCGCAGTGGCAAGTCAGTGTAAAGGTTCATATATACGTATATGTGCATAAAAGGCAAAAAAAAGAGAAGAAAAAAAGAAAAGAAAGAAAAACGGTCACCATCCATTATAGTTCGAGACCTTTATTAGACGAAATCACTGACTACATAGCCATATAATACTATAACATATACATATATATAACTATTGTTCATATAACGTATGAGCGCCGCTCTTTATATAGGCAAACAAGTGCATGTATTTATCATTTGCATGCACATGCTATTATAGCATATATACACACATTATAACAATATATATATATATATATATATATACTTAAAGCTTGTTCCATTTTGATTTGATATGGTCGGTTCTCTCATCATTTTGATACTTTAGATTATGTAGAATGATTATATTGATAAATTGTTGCTTAACAATACAAGGTGAAAAGTCACGATCTTTAATTTTATAAATTTGAAATTATAATTTGAAAATATAATATTTACTATTTTTAGTACTATTGAAAAAAATTTTACCCTCATATATAATTATATGTTTCTTTCTTATTGATAAAATCAAAAAGTTTATTCGAAACACAGATTTTTTAATTTTGTGTTGATTTTTTTATCACTAATTAATTTAAATCATTTTATTTTTTGTATATATTTTATTTCTTGTACAAAAGCACAATAAATATTAAACCATCCCACTTATGCCAACTTGTATAAAAAGAATAACAAAAAAGGGATATAATATATACCAATCGTTTTCTTTGTTAAAAAAGAAATTTTCAACTTAAGAAATCAAACGATCAAGAAATCAAATCGATAATCCAAATCTCATAACAATAAAATTTTATCAATAAAATTCCAAAGTTTATTGAAAAAAAATCTTTTTTTATCAATCAATGAAATTCTTAAATCGATAGCCCGATCAAGTTAATAAATTGATATATTGCCATGTACCAGTTGAAAATGATTATTGATGCTTTATTCACGCTATTAAAATGTACATTGGGGTCGATGGGGTTTGGTTCAAGGATAAAGTAACATACTTTTTTAATCGTGGGAATATATCGATAGCTTTTTAGCGGGCTTTCCTCGATATGCATACAGTCTTTTGTTATCTTATCCTTGCATTAGAGGTGTACATGAAGAAATTACATTTGTCTATGATAAAAGCTATGATTGTTCGCACTTGTAATCTTGGTATTTTCATGCTTAAAGCACATAAATTTCGTCGAAATTGGTTTCTTTTTGCTTGTGCGAGATTTGTATTACGATAAATCAATATTGAAAGGTTTGGAAACAATATCCAATTATGTAATTGGCTGTCAACGAGTACTTAAGTTATTCAAATAACACGAATTCATGATAACATTTATATCTTTGGTTAAATTGTAAAATTTCATACTAAATAACCCTTTTTTACAAATTAAATGTTAAATCGATACCAGACCTTCAAGACGAGAGATTGAGAATATTTTATTTTTCTCTGTGTGCATTATAAATTACGTAATTTAAATAACACTACGAGCTTCAACGATTCGCGTCTGTAAAAAAGTCTAAACTAAATATATTTAAAATATGAGTAACAAAGTGCTGTGAGAAACGTTAGTGTATTAGCGCATTAACACCCGAACGATGCTAAAGATGACCGATGGACATTAAATTAGCTGGATAAATAAGAGTAAACCTAATAATTTCTAGTGTCAATTTGCTTGTATAAGAAAATAGATAATAAAAAAGTGACAATCGAAGGATAAATAGTTTGAGCGTTCGAAAGAATACTGATTTTTATTATTCATTGGATGTTTTTGGGTATATTTTGGATTTATTAAAAAAAATTATAGATGATTAAATTTAATGGAAATCATTTAGGATTTTTTTCATATTTGCTTAGGATAAATTTCCGAATGGAGGGGGATTGGAGCTTTAGATTGAATGTTTCTTTTAATTTTTTGTTAAATCACCTAACACTTTAGTAATTACAAAATGTACTGTACTTACTGTTCAACATAATTAGTCTACATTTATATGCAAAAGTCTAAACAAGTATGAAATAAAATGGATGTTTAAGAATCATCATTAATTTTATTTATCTCATCAGTAGGTTTTTCCTATCTTTAATCAAGTTCACTAAAAATTAAATAAGCAAAATTTTCAAAATATAGCTGCTTTACTTTAAGTACATGCAAAACACTTTTCATTATTTTGTCACGAATAAATTAAAAAAAAAAAAATTGTTTACACAAATAAGATAAGATTAAATATAAAAAAAGTAACCCTAATTTTATTTCAGAAATACTTAGCTAAATCATTGTTACAAATATTCTTTGGTACATCGAAAACAGCCTCCGTTCGTTTTGTTTTTCATGCAGCAGCGTTTAATATGGTACGATCTTTACGCTCGTCTATCTAAAAGAGAATACAAGCCTTAAATCACTGTTAAGTATAATAACGATAACACATTAGAGTAACACTGCATGCTATATGTGCACAAGCCCCATATAGAGTCCATACAATTCCACAATCAAAACCGGCGATCGGTATATAACGATGTTTCTCAACTTTTCAAACGGAACAAACTCTACTTTTATACTGGTGTATGTAGTATACGTTTTATATATATATATATATATATATATATATATATATATATATATATATATATATATATATATATACGTATATATACTCACATGTATATATTAGCGCCCAATCTTATAAAAGTGCAATATATATAGAAGAAATAAAAAAAAATGTTCTTTACAGACACATTTGCAACCAAGCGTGAAACTCCCAAGAGAAAAGAGAAAAAAAAAGTCTGTAAAATAAAAATGTACTAGATAGATGGGTATAGTTTGAAAAAAAATAAAAAAAAAGAACAACGTGCTCCGCTCCGCGAAATGCATACGCAAGTAACAACAGCGGAAAAAGGCGTCGCACGTATTCTTAAAGTAGAAAGAAAAGAAGAATATAAAAAAAAAATTAAAGGAGAGCAACAGTTGCATATACAGCGTTAGTAATTAAAGGGCTCTCCTTTCAATATATATATATATATATATTCTTCTGATTGGTCTCTATGTTAAAGCTTGTCGATACATAAATAAAGATAGCGAAGGCTTGGTAATATAAAAGCATATTCACTTTTTTATTTTTCATTTAAATCTTAAAAAGAGATTTTGCTTATAACATTTCCTTTTTTTCATTCTCATACACCTTTTCTTCTAGTTTTTGTTTTTTGTTTTTTCACGATTCGCTTGAAATATTTTATTGCATGTGATGTGGGGAAGATTTCTAATCCCGTTCAAAAAAATTTTTTTTTGTAATCTACAAACGATTTTCAAAATTAACCATACGTGACGAGCCGATTGTAAGGAAATACAGATTAGGCGTAATCTTTTTTTTTGATATACAGATTTGCAAGCTACAGTGTAATATGATTAAATTACTTTAGCCATTTTGAAAGTTGGCTAAGTGCACTGGATTGAGAGTTTATATTTAGAATGGGGAAATTTGTTTTGAATTGGCAAACTCTTTTTGCATTTGATTGTAATTGTGGATAACAAAGTATGTACGTATATTTGTGAGATTGAGAAAAATGAAAAGAAAACAACTGTCAGTAATCGTGTATTAGAAGTATTGATAAAGTAATGATGAATTTCTTTATGGTCAGTAAATCAAAAGGAATATCATATCTCTCATTTTTTTTGCTTTTAATAATATTTAATGATTGAAAGGAGTGGCATAAAGGTAGCACGATTTGCTCAAATAATTGCTTGCTGAACAATTGTTATAATGCAATTTCAATGATAATTGAAGCTATAATACGTTCAATAATCAACAATAACAGAAATAATTTTTTTAATACATGTAATTTCGAAAGGTAAAAAATTTTAATATTGAATTTACGTTCGATGTTTGAATTTATAATTCAATGTTTAATTTTTTTGATAAATATTTGTAAAGAAATTCAAATTTTGAAATTTTGAAATATTTAATCAAATCATTTTTTTATAAGCAGCTTTAATTTTTGTAAAGAAGAAATTTTTTAGTAAAATTTAAGTATCTGAAAAAAAAAACTTCACCGATTGCTTTTTCATTACGTATTCTCATATAGAGATTTCTGAATTTATAAAATTAAAAACTTGAGATTGGTCTATTAAATATTATGTGTAAGTTAATTATCGAAAAATGTTCCACTGGTGAACTAGTAAATAAAACAACTCATTAGTCACTTATAAATCGATATTAATAAAAGCTCTAAAAAGTATTGCTTCATTTTGTAAAAATTTGACGATTAATGCTGGAAAATACGTACTTCAATAATTTTTAGAATTTGTAAGTCATCGAATGTCATATTAGCATGCGTAATTTTTTAAATTTCTTAAAAATCACTGAAGTAGCACAATAATAAAAATAATTTCTTTAAAATTCTTGAAAATTGTAAACCCTTCCTAAATATTTAACTTAACTTGTGTGCAAAATTTAGGGCAAATCTGTCAAATAATTTCTGAATAGTGCACAACAACGAGTCGAAGGCACAAACTCAAGTTTTCAAAATCTTTTACTAAAAGAAAATAAAATGTCATTGCATAAATGACCGAAAAATTATTTACTGTATCAATAAAATCTATTTTTATTATAGTTAACACAGCTATTAATGACTCACGTGTCCCATACTAAATAACAACACCTACGATAATATTTGCAAAGTCTTAAAAAACAACCAACAATCTCTAATAAAAATCAACTCTTATAGATATAAATCACAGTAGTAAGTACATACATTAAAGCTCTAACTTGCCTCTTGAATTTCCCTCGGTAGATTCTTTTGTCGTTACTCCTATATACCTATATACGTGCATACACATATATGCGTATATAAAAAAGCAGGGGTTGAGAATAAAAAAAAAGTGTTTTTATAAACGAAAGCGACAAAAGCCGGCTTTGGTTTAAGTAAATATTTGAATCGTTTGGCTCGTTTTGTGAATCAACAACGTATTAAGTGCGCGCAATACAACGTTGTTTAAATGCGTCAGAAGGTCGCTTTTGTACGGTGGGTATATATGCGCGTGTATTATATGTTATTGTAGATGAAAGAGGATAATAAACTGCAGTGGTTATTGTACAGGTTGATATCTTTTAAACTTTTCAAAGAATTCATTCAATTTATTATACAAAGTTTAATTTTTATATTACGTCTGGCTATATTTTATATTTTACGCTTACTTTTTCTTTTCTTCGACTTTTTATTGCTGGGACTTATTGTTCATTGTAATTCTTAGTTTTCTTTGATCTAATTATTATCTACTTACTTTATTTTTTTGAGAAATTAATTTTTCTAAAACAAATTACCATTCACTGCAAGATTAGCTAAATATTTTAGTATATTGTATATATAATAAATAAAGTAGTCGATATAGAAAAATTTGAACCGGTTTTTTGCAAATTCTCGCTATCTATATTAACGATCGCAATAACAATTTGAAAAAATAAAATTTAATATTTAAATATATTAAAAATTATTTTTAAATATGCAACATATTATGAAAAGATTAAAGTTTTTTTTAAGGTTTAACTTTTACAAGTATATACCCTTAACCAGTTGAACATTTTTTAATAAATTCATATATGAGGTAAAGTTTTATGTTTCATTCTCAATCCAATATTGTGAACAATTGCATGATTTTTTTTATGTATCATATGTTAATCAGCACTTAAATTAAGTATTTTTTATATTATTACATTTTTTATAAAATTTATCAAGATAATTTTATTTGTATTGTTGATAATCAAAAAATTTATCCTCATTAAAGCTTTAAATCATTAATCCAAATGTCGATGAATTAAATTATTAAATTTTAAAGGTGTTTCAAAATAGAAATCAAGAAAAGCTAAGTTTGATACTTTTGAAAGTTCAATTGAAATTATATGACTGAGGTTGTCAGTGGCTCAGTCGATAGAGCGATGGATTCATAATCTCGAGGACCCGAGTTCGAATCCCGCTCTCAGCCGATTTAAACAAGCACCACCACATACAATACACGTGCTTTGTTCATAAACACACTGAAAAACCTCCGTCGCTAATTGGTATCACAATGATAGCATAAATACACAGCGACGTTAAATAAAATATAAAAAAAAATTTCTTTGTTGATATCAATGTGCATCTTTCATTGTATCACATTATTCTTATAATTTTTTGATGCACTATTTACATCTTATTTTTTTGTGTAATTTCGTCTTCGAAATTTCGGAACGTTATTCAACTTGAATAAAAATTATATAATTTAAATTCGACGTTAAAGATTTTCTTTAGTTTAAAATTATTTAGTTCCAAAATATTAAATTGAAACTAAGTAAAATAATTGAAATAAATTAAACACCATTTAATGCTGCCTTCTGTGCCAATGATAAAAAAAAAGTAAGCTGTATATTTCTCTAAAATTATATGCTTAAACGCATTCGTTTTATTCGGATAAAAATAACTTTACTTTCCATTGCGCCTTTATGTACCTTAAAAAAAAGGAATTTCACACACATATACATATATATATATATAAATTTCGTTTGCAGTCTGAATTCCAGAGCATCACCACTGACAATACATAATTAATAGTGACCATGCAAAGAAATATACAGAAAAAGAGAGAGATGAAATGCTTATGCGAGAGAGCACCGGTATTACATATATATATAATAAAAGCACACGCGCGTGTGCATAAGTACCGACATATATTCCATCTAAGAAAACCTGTTTGGGCAGGTCCTCTCTTCCCGGGCGTGCTGTTTCTGTGCTCCATGATCGTATTTTTGCTCTCTCTCTCTCTCTTAAAGTCGTTACATAGATATGGAGGATTCCATATCAAAACATTGGTAATGTGTTCACTAAAATTAAATAAGCGTGTCTAAAAATTAACGAACACATGCCCCGTGATTTGTTAGAAACAGAAGAAAAAAAAGAGAATGTTATCACTGATCAAAAATCAAGGTTGACAATTTGTCTTAGCTTTTAAAGTTCATGGATTGATGATGGGTAATTACAGACTGAATCGTAAATCCGTTTGAAATGCTTGAACTAATGATTTTGGGATAGATTAAGGAAAATCAAATTATGATAAATTTTATTTAATCCAGCAAAAATTTTTTCATTTTTCTTATTGCAACACCGATTTGAAGCTTTTTAAAGATTAAAAGGATCTTCGTGAAAACGTTAGAACCTATTATGTCCTACAGCATCCATGTAGAATTCTTCTTTGGCACAAAGTAAAATAAAAAAAAGTTTTAAGGATTGATTTCTGTTTTTCAATATATATCGTTAGATTTTTATGAATAATAATTAAGTAATCTATTCATATACGGATTAACCACATTAATCAATTATAGAGGATTACATTATATGATCCATTACAAATCCTATATAAGAATAAATCCTCCTATATTCGTAAATGACTGTCAAGATTAATAGTTACTAATTTTATCATTTTATATGAAATAAAAACTTGAACTTTTAATTTTGTAACATAATAAGTATAAGGTGATGGGATATCATATTCTATAGAAATTTTATGGAAATAATTATCAATTCAGATTTCTACATCTATTCGTATACCGAATCATAACAGATTAAAATAGAATTTCCATATTTTTTTGAATTTAAAAATTTGGTCCACTGGCATAGAAACGTCCCTATGGAATTGAACAAGCGCACGTGCATAACTCGCACGAGAGAGTATAACAGCAGCAAAATGCACTTCACACACGGCTCCGTTCTTGCGACACGCGGACTCTTATACATGCACTCAAATACTTACATATACGCCCTTACACGTACGCACATGCACGGGTTACATACGTTGATATATATACGTGGCGTGCAAGATTTGCCCGGTGCGAGATTTCTCGCGAGCGCGCATTCTTCGCGCTTTTATATATACCTATATATATATACTCCAGACACCTGCACATACGCTCTCCTTGTATTTGTCTCTTTTTTTTTATTTTGTTCTCAATACAACCAATTTTTTTTTTTTTTTTTGAAGAGTTTGAAGCCTATATATGTATATATAATCCTTTGTTCTGAACGGATGATTATTTTAATGTTATCGGTGATTGAAGATAATGATAGACTTGTGGAAATTGGAACATTTATGAAACGTTTCTTTTTTTTTTCTTTCTTCTAGAGCAGAGATATAATGTAAAATATTATATTGTGGAATGAATTGTGGTCGTACGGGGATTACAAAATATTTTTATCCAAGCATTGGAAAAAAAAAATGTGTATCTTTTGTACTCGCTGGTTAATGGATTTAATTTATTGTGGTGCTCTCGATGATATAAAAAGATTAACGTTTTGTTCAAATAAGATAATTTATAAATTATATTTTTTATAGAAATTTTTTGTTAATTTTTTAATATCATAATTAATGAATATTTATTCAGTGCTTTATTTATAGCCACAGTTTTTGAATTAGAAAATAAGTTAAATGTTTAATTAAATCTCATTAAAACGGTAATTACTCATGTAGTGTCAGTCAAATGTGAATGTAAGAGAAATCGAAAATTTTAATCTGAGCAAACAACATTTTTCTCGTCTATGTAATTCTAGTTTTTTCTATATTACTATTTAATGCCCGCAGATCAAAAGTTGAATTTTAAATCATAAAATTATAAAAATTTTTATTTTACTATTTTTTTTTTTTTTTAATTTTTTCTGATAAAAATTTGCAGCATATTGTCAAATATTGTTGAAATAATCTTCATTAAAATTTGATAATAATAATTTTTCGATAAATACAAATAAAAAAAAAATATGAAACATGAAAAAATAACATTCTTAGATCAACATTTAGAGAGCACTCACTCTCTTAACATTCGTACATTCTTATAATAAAGACTAAAATGCATTTTCGTCTAATCGCCTTCGATGCATCGCAGACGCAGGCGCACGCAGGGGGTTCGGAAATAAACGCGCTTACAAGAGAGCAAAGTACTACAGATGAAAAAAAAAATAAGAAAAAATATGTATCTAAAGTATACACAACCTAAAGGAGATTAAAATGAAATTTATAAATCTATATTTATTAATACATGTTTATTAATGCGCCTGCTGGTAACAGCGGTTATACTGGACATTGAGTGTGGAAAATTTTTGAAATTTTGATTACTAACGGTATTAGATATTGACTTGATTTATTTAGAAAAATTAGTTGTAAATTAAAAATATTTCAAAGATTTTTTTTTCAATAAAATAATGCTACTGGTTAATATTACACTTATAATGGCATATAAGCGTATTGATGATAAAATATAATTTTTATCAGTTAATAAATAACGGCTTCGACATGTTTATTGTTAATTAACAAAATATATGCCTTTAACTAACACAATAAATCTATGCTAATGATCTAATGAACGGGTCACTCGAACAATGATGCAGTGTTTAATTGTCACCAGGAATTTTTAAAACACTGTATTTCTATTTATTTATTGTTTTAAAGGCGAGTACAATATAATCTCTTTTTTTTAATTTTTTTTTTTTTAAAATACAGTCTATTGTTACAGCGTATCCTTGGTGTTCTGCGTTCATTAATTTTTTACCTTTTTTTTCATCATACTAAAGATGTACGAAAATAGTTCAAGGATTATTAAATTATCCTTTGAATTTTTCTGCTAATTTTCAAATGTTGTATTAACGATTAATTTGTTCAAAATACGTTCAATCTCACTCTATTCCATGTAATCTTTAAAATAAAGTATTTATCTCTTGTACCAGTAAATTTTCACTTTTCTTTAACAAACAGTTGGCGTAGATCACAATAAATTTTATAAAATAATCATAGACATTTTATTACCGATCTCAGTAATATATTTTACCCTGCATTGCAATCAGCTATTTCTTTTATTTTTTGTATCCATACAGAACTTTATGCCGTTGCCGTGTATATTCGAAGCAATTCGTATTACGTTTGATCGTATAAACCTTTCTTTCTGCTTCTTTTTTTTTTCTTTATTTGCACGTAGATGATAAAAGAAGGTAATAAGGTATAGATAAAACCGATCGTTTAAGAATATTTTGTAAGCACGTTTTTATGGAGAACTCATGTCGGCTGTTATATTTATTGTAGGGATTTAATGGGAGATTGGTACACGAGGGAACGTTTAAGATTGTACGTTTATTGATTATTTGCATAAGATTATTGGATCGTTTGTTAAAATTTTCAAATTTTATTTGTTTTAAATAAATTTTATCTTATTATTTTATTAATTTTTTATAGTTTCTCGCAGTTTTGCGGAATTTAAGTTTGCAAGATTGAGAGACAACGGTTGTAAATGTAAATATTTTCAAATTTATGGAGTTGTTAATTTATTTATTATAAATACATTGGTGTGGACTACACAGAAAAGCGATTTTTTAAAAATTTTAACATAAATTCAAAACGTAAATTTTATTTGAGATGAAATCAATTGATTTGGTAAAAACGAATAATATTTATGCTATCCTTTCATTTTAAGACATTAATAATAATTAAAAATTTTTTATTTTTATTGAATCGTAATTAAATATTTTGTTATTTAAAAAATGAAAATTCTTATAACAAAATACTTAGTTTTCTCAACGATCACTCATCACACACATGTCGTCGTTCATTTACACGATGCTGTTCATCATGGTTAGTTTGACTTGATCTACTGTGCGCAGCTCTGTTGTTGAATAAAGCAAATGATTATATACTTAATAGAATAGACAAATAGATTTATTGAAGATTTCAACGATATAAATTTATGAAACGCCAAGATGGTCGTTAAATTTTTAATTATTTTCATTTTTTCGTTTATAGATTACATAAATAAAGTATTTGTTTTAAATAAATCGTTTAGAAATTAGTTTAATTTCGAGTTTGGTGTTTTTAATCATGTAATAAATAAAACTTTAACAGAAATCATAATATCGAATTTGCAGATTTGATTGAATAAATACCTGTCTAATATTTAAAATAATCCAAGTCCCAGTAAATATTTGCATTAGTCTAAAATAAATTTATCACATGAATTCATTTGTAATTTTTTATGGAAACGAGAAAATTAATAAGGTTGATATATTTAATCCTTTGATATCTATTTCAGTACTTTTACAACATTTCAAATGTTAGCATATAGTTTGGATTAATTATACATTGTATAATATTACATATGTATATTGAATTTATAATGCTCAAGAAAAACTAAAAATATAATTTAAAAAATTTTATTGCAAAAACAGCAAATGATTATATATTGAATTATTTTAAAATAATTGCTCAACAAATCAAAAGTTTGGACTTTAAAGGGTGCAGAAATTTAAACCATTGTTAGGTTACATATTAACCAACCAATCGATTCTGAATTACGTTAATAAAACAATACTCTCAAAAATTGATTAAAACGTATTTTAGGTAAAAAATATTAATTATTTAATAAAAAAAGTACCGGTAAAGTGTATTTCTTTCTTTGGACCTGTTATCAAAGAATTTTCCATAATTTTACCTCTTTTAAAAAATTTATGTTTTTAATGATTGAGTCTAATTTTTAATTATTATAAAATATGATGATTTTACGAAAACATCATCATATGCATAATCCCAATCGAAATATCAGAAAAATGCAAAGATATAATATTTTTCAAAAGTTAACAATAATAACATGATTAATAACTGTCTTGGAATTGTTATAAAAAGTATTACGTGTATTAGATAAGAAAAAATGACGCTATTTTATTATTTAAATAATTTAACGTCAAACGCATAAAAAGAGGCATAACAATTTTTCACGCAAACGGATCTCAAATGAAGATATACTTCATTCTTGATTTGAAAAAATTTCGCTTTTACATTTTTATCAAAGATTTTTATTCTTTTACGCGAAAACGATTTGTTTTGCTTGAAACGCGTAGTTTTTTTTGCGAATGTTTAATAATTTACAATCGTAAAAAAAAAAAGGAATTCATTTACGTCATAACGATTACTGTTCATTCGAAATTATTCATTTTAATTAAACTTATTCTCCTTTTAGATCGGCATAATCCTTTTTTCGCTAGATTTTTTGCGAGTCTATATAAAATTATTTTTTAACGACCGAGCATAGTTTCTATCATTTGCGTTTATTGCCTCTGAATAATGTATAATGTCTAAACCAACACCCATTTCACTTGTTTATCCTATTAAATTAAATGAAAAAAAAAACATCCAAACCAATTTCTTCTCTCTTAACGTCTAAATACGCATAAACGGTAAATGCAAAGTGCCTTAGAAATCGTAAAGAAGAATATCTTGTATGGAGAAGATAAAAAGCAATGGATATACACACCAATAACAACAACAACAACAAAAAATATAAGAAATTCTATTGCCTCGGGTATATTTATTAAAGAGTATCTAATATGTATATGTGTACACCTTTATAACTTTGCGTGCGTCATCGAAATAGAAGCGGGCAAAAACCTCTCTTCTTTACCCCGCTCGCGCGAGGTGTGTATCAACTGGTTTCGTCATAATTGTGGCGCCGATCTTTTAGATTATATTTGTAATGTTATATATCGTTTTTACTTTTTTTTTCGATTTTTTCTTTTTTAAAGAGAATACGGAATGCAGTTATTTTAGATGAATCACGTTAAGATATTTTGATTATTTTGATGTATTGATCAGGTGTCTTGGAAGAATGTTCTTTTTTGGGAGGGATTTTTTAAGTGAATTTTAAATTTATTTTCGATTTGCGATTTATTGATCAGTTTATATTGAATTTTTATATTATTCGACGATGATCATCGATCAATCTTTTATGAAAGATGTGATATTTTTAAAATTCCATTTTTTTCAAGAATAGAATCAAGATGATTTTGGGAAAAAAATTTCAATTTTACTTGGAGATTGAAAAATTCATCTTAATAGTATGGAACTTTAACGTCTGTACTATATTAATAATAATATGACTCCATAATTTATGTTGACATTTATAAATTATTTTACAATCAATTTTTTTCTCTCTACATTCCAGTCTTTCATCAATATACCAAAAAAGTTATACCAAACATTCTTAAATGTTTTTTTATCACACTAACCTTAATTCATTAAATAATAGCCAGATTCATAATTAATTTCTCAAACATGAAAATATTGAATCTTAAAAATAATTACACTTTAATAAAACATCGCATAAAATGACGAGGCAAATGTAAAGCTGTTCCTTATTAAAAATATGTTATAAAAACGGTATGAAGCATCGATGCTTCACGACAAAACTTTATCATTAATACATAACTGCCAATTGATACATGACCTTGTATTATGTGGATATGTATATACATATATCTGCATCTTTAGCTATTTCAGCTTTAGATGACTTTGTAATATACGTATACCAGACCTTCGCGGAAACACCACGTGGAAAAACCGCATGGCGCCACACCAAACCAATGTACATACGCTATATATGATATATTGTGTGTAGAAAAAAAAAGAACTAGAGAAAAGAAAAATTATCGGTAATAATTGTCGGACAAAATGTACAAGGGACTGGTCGACCTTCGTGATTTTGAAAGATTGATTTATACTGGAGAAACGTGAAATAAAAAAAAAATATGTTTAGTCTTTTTTTTTTAGTTCTAATGTTTTCAAAAAGGATATTAGATTACGGTTCAAATCATTAAAGAAATGCTTAACTGAAAAAACATCGAATAATTACAATTTTTTTAAAATTTTATTTAACGTCGCTGTATTTATGCTATCATTTTGATGCTAATTAGCGACGGAAGTTGTCAGTATGTTCGTAAACAAAGCACATGAAACGTACAGTGGTGCTTATATCATTCGGCCGAGAGCGGGATTCGAACTCGGAACCTCGAGATTATGAATCAATCGCTCTACCGACTGAGCCACTGACGACCTTATGGGTACAATCTAAAATGTCTATTAAAAACTGTAAAAAATTAATAAGCGTTGATAAAATAATGGTATAACTTTTAAGTTCCTGTTAATATCATTGGGTATAATGTTAATAGGACTGATGAACAATACGAGCAATTGATTCTCAAGAAAATTGTTAATGTTTTTCTTTTTAACGTAATATACTACATAAAATTACATCTAAAATCTACTAGAATGTATTATAAGAATTTTTATTTAACGTAAATTTTCATTAAACACCTGATCTAACAAAAATTAATTGGCATCGCATAAGAAGTACAATTTATTTTAAAATTATTCATATCAATACTGAAAATTTTATAAATTTATAAAAAAAAATGTATAACATTAATTACGCATTCATACAATAACGGCAAAATACTTTTTTATTATGATATAGTTGTCACGTTTTTGCACAATCAATTAAAACTAATGTTAAACGATTTAATTAAATCGACGTTTCAATTCATTTGATATTCTCGTTTTCTCACATATTAATTTCATTTTGTAACTCATTAAAATTTTATTTCGCATTAAAACGAAAATAAAATTTATCAATTTTATTAATTTGCTATTAAAAAAAAAGTCCATCGCCATAAATACCGCCGATAAAATTTTCCAAAAGAGAAAATAAATAAATAAAAGAAAGAATAAAAAAAATTCGCATATTCAAACAGCATGCCCGAACATATTTAACGAATCGCTTAATATAACGGAATTAAAAAAAGCCGGTAGCAATATACAGGCAAAAATCTTCTACGTTTTACAAAAAAAAAGCGTGGCGCTTCACGTTGGAATCACTTTTTTTTTTTATTTTAATCTTACAATCGTGCGAATGAATCAATTTGGAATTTGCAATGAAATTTCGCGCGTAACTCATTGGCGCCAAGATTCTTCACGCCTGTAGAACAAACTGGTCTATTTTTTAAAATATTTTATACAAAGAATTTGACACTTTAGAAAGGCACCTTTTTTTTCATCATTATCGTCATCAATAATTTTTCGAACTGTACACATATAGAAAAAAATATTCCAGTTGTCTTGTTTGCTGCTCTACTCGGTCGATCTTTATTTTTTCTCTTTTTTTTTTGTTGTACGCCACTGTATGAAAGTAGAAATCAAGCAATGTTGTATATGTATAACGTCAGGTTGTGGTCTATTAAAAAAAAAAGAAAGAAAAAAAAGACCGATACATTTACATGTCGTTGATTTGCATGCATCGGAATCCAGACTTGCATGTACAAACGCGAAAGACTATAATCAGAAAACTCGTGCGCCAGTACTTAAAATAGACTTAAAGGATGGTAAAAAAAGAAGAAAAAAAAAATAAATTATTGGCATTTGATTAGATGAACTAAATGCTGGGAGAGAAAAAAATTTTTTTTTTTAGTTCTAAACGTATGTAACGTATAAACAAAGGCTGGAAATAATACGTTTAGGTATTATTCTTGAAGGCGTTAAGAGCAACAAAATTTCGGAACGTCTATATTAGTTTAACTTAGTGACTTTGAGTGAGTCAACAATAAATTTTCGTTTATTAAAGATCAAAAGGTAGAAGAAATTATTCCTTCAACTCAAAATAGATTTTTTAACGTTAAAATTGTTCTTTTGTGTATTATTGTTGAAAATGATTGTTTTGTCTGTCTATTGTTTTGGCTATTCTTAAAATTTTGTATTAAAAATACTTAGGTTTTTTTCCTTCCCAAAAATTTAACCTAAATATTAGTACTGTGCTTTACGGTTTAAACAATTTTTAGAACTTTTTTTTTCAAATACTATGAATAATAAACTATTGGCGAGAAAACAATCTTTTGTGAATTTTTAGGATACTTACAGCTATCTTTACGATATGGAAAAATAATTATATATAAATGTGTAAAAATAAAAAATTATTATATATATTTTATTTAAAAAAGCTTTTTTCTATTAGTGAGTTGAACTTATTATGTTTTGAAATAAAGTATTTTAACATTAAAATTTAATCATTCAACTTATGAGATCTTCAGTGGCTCAGTCGGTAGAGCGATGGATTCGTAACCTCAGGACCCGAGTTCGACTCCTGGTCTCGGCTGATTTTTACAAGCACCACTGTACATTACATGTGCTGAAGTTCACAAACACACTGAAAATCTCCGTCGCTAATTAGCATCGTGATGATAGCATTAATACAGCGACGTTAAATAAAATTAATAAAAAAAAAAAGTTGATCTGAAGCTACTTTTGGAAAATAGGCTTCTTTACAAATAATTTTTTGCATATATTTCGAAAACCAATTTTCGTTTATAATTAAATTGATAAAAAAATTTTTTGCTATATTTTTATGTGCATTAATTTGTTTTTTAATATTTCTTATTTTATTTTTTTTTATTGTGCAGGAAGAGTGTAGACGGAAAATTGTGGCATGCGCGATGAACTCTTCAACAAATGTTCCAGTTTGCGGTAGCGACGGCGTCACTTATCCGAATCACTGTAAGCTGATATCGAAACAGTGTCTGGGAATGCCAATTCTTATTAAACATACGGGACCTTGTCCAGGTGAGTTTATTTTTTTTTATCATTTTTTTTATTACACTTTAATACTCCAATCGAAGAGAGAGATATGACACGATTAAGTTTACCTGTTCTCTTTTTTTTTTTGCTGGTTTATTCAAATAATTTTTTTCTCATACTGTAACAATTAAATTTTCTCTTTTTTATTTCAAGTTTTGACTCAATTTAATTAAGTTTTATCGATAAAATAATTAGGAATGTTAATTACACGATATTTTCTCCTGTCCTTCAGTAAATCGTTAATTGTAATTCCATTGTTTTAAATTGTCCGAGTGATAACTAACAGGATGCTATACTGATTCAGACAATTCGAAGTAACAGACAAAATTGATAAGACAAACCATTAAAATTAATAAAATTTTATTATTCTCATATCGCGTTAACTTTTTCATTTCGAACAAATGAAGATTTAATTTTCGAAATTTTTCAATATTTTTTAGATACATCACCGTGTTTATCAGCACGCGCAACAGCGCGTTCAGGAACACTTCCAGCATGTCGTCCAGATGGTACATTCGCACCAATCCAATGCCATACCAAAACTGGTTATTGTTGGTGCGTTACACCACAGGGTACGCCATTACCTAACACATCAGTGCGCGAAGGTAGGCCGCGTTGTCAGCGTGCAATTGCCGCCGCTATATCGTCTACCTCTACTATTACGTCTTCCAATAGTAATAGCAATAGCAATAATAATAATAATAATGGTGCTGATACAAGTGAAACGAAAAATTTAAGCCAGCAATCGCAGTCGCAACAGCAAGGACAAAAAAGACGTTCGCCAAATTGGAAACAGCGCCGGCAGTATAGTAATAGGCATAGAAATACTTGTGATAGAGTTGATAAAGCTAGATTCAATGGAAATTTAATTGATAATTTCAAAATTGAATACAGGAGGGTTAATATGACGCTTGAGAGCGAAGGTGAGATATGCTTGAAATACAATAATTAAATTTATCTCAGGTAACGATCTCAAAACTTGATCACTTTTAGCTAAAATTCAATTAAATTGCAACAAAATCACTGAACTAGAATGATGTACAGTTTAATTCTTTTCGACTATTGCTTTAAAATTAATAAAGAAATTAATTGTAGAAAGACTTTTGAAAAGGTCAATTTTCACAAAACTCGATAAATGGTACTTCACTAGAAAAAAAATCTCTATTTATACATAAAAAGATTGTGCACCTAACTTTAAAAGTACAAGTTTATTAAAATTTTATCCATAAAAAAATTCTATTTTTTTTGTTTTATTGTTATTTCTTGCAATATATTTTTAATAAAATCATTTGCTTTTTGATTGATTGAATATTGCAATCTGATTGAGTGTTGAGATTGTTTTCATATACTGTACTATTATTTTTAACATTTAAAGGCAAGAATTTTAGAAATAAATTATCATATTTAACATATGTTGATGTATAAAATTAAAAATATTTCTAATACGAGTACGCAATTTGTAATCTTGAATTCATCAGAACTAGTTTTATTCATTCATGGATTTCAAAGAGTTTGAAATAGTATATTCATCTACTCTAATAATAATAAAAAAATAAAAATAAAACTTTTTTTCAGTAAATAAATACTTTTCTCAATACTACAATCAAATTCCATACTTAACTTCCAATTTCAAGTAATACTCCCTTCTCGACGTATACCTTCGACTTTCGTATAATCTTTTTCATTTTAAAACCTTTAATTCAATTAAAATCACCGTTCTTTATTTTGATTCGCGCGGAAGTTTTGTTTGGTGCATATATATAAACTATTGCCTCTATAAATAAAAGGCGCGACGTATAATTACTGGATTGTCGTCGGCGCGTGTAACGAGTCTAGCGCTGATAATTGCATATAACGTCGTTTATATAGAAGTTTTATATTATAACGCTGTTTCTCTCTTTCTTGCTCGTGATTTTATACGGTATATAGAGAAAATTGAAAGGATAAAAATAAAAGACGAAGAAAAAAAGGAGTTGAGGAGTTTAAGAAAAACGGGAACGTAAAATGTTAAAAATAAATGCAAGGTTGTTTAGGGTAAAAAATTAATTTGCTTTGTGATTGTTATAATTTTCTATATATAAATATATTATTTCTTATGATCATAACTTTTTTAAGCTTCAGCTATTAAAATTACTTTAATTTTTTATTTTAATGATCGATTTGTATTGTAATATAGTAGTTTCTATAATTTAAATACCTTTTTTTGGTTAATTGTGTAATCTGACAAGTGTATTCTAAATGAATGAAAAAATTGTATAATAAAAGTAAGGATAATTTTAAGTAAATCGTAAAATAAAAAATTTTTCAAGACATTGTCATAGTTGTATTTGCGAAACTGGTTCTCCGATTTGAATTTTTAATCAAGTAATTAATGTAAATATTTTATCTTTTATATTCTTTTGAAGTGAACATTAAAAATTTTTATATTCTACTAATATCTATAAGATCTTAACAAAAAAAGAAAAGATTCCTGATTAATCATGCCAATAATCATACAATTTTCGTATCAGAATACTTAACACTGCAAAATATGTAATAATAAAATTAATTTTTTTTTCTTCCTTCAAAGGTGACAAGAACGTCGAGCGTGTGTTATCATGGAAATTTTTAACTCTCGATAAAGATGGCGATGGTTATTTGGATCGCGCTGAGTATAAAGAATTACGTCGTTTGGCTAAAAAAGCCGTAAGACCGAAAAAATGCGCGCGTACGTTTGCACGCACCTGCGACCTCAATCGGGACTTGAAATTGTCGCGTCAAGAATGGGGAGCTTGTCTCGCTAATGATTTTACCCGTAAGTAGACATTATGCATTAAGAAATAAAAAATTTTAAAAAAGAATGATTATAAAAGATCCCAAAGGGGAATTGTTTATTGTACTTGGAGAATTGAAAAGTGATGATTTGTTTGATATTGTTGCTAAATTTAGAATCTATGAGATTGTTACAAAAAAATTTTCTTTCTTGTTAGTAGTGAGTTAATTTTAAACAAAAAAATGACTAATTTTTTATTTTATTTTACCATTGGGTACATATTATTAATATTAATTAAAATTTTTGTTAAATTTGAAGTTGATAAAACTTTCTCAAAAGTTATACAATACAAGTGTGTCAAAATTTATTTTTTCTCTTTAGTGAGATTAATTAAATATATCAAACAGTAAATTTAAATGAACAAACTAAAAAAGAGAGAAAATTAACATTACAATACATAAAATAAAATTTAGTATTCAATATTACAATAATCCAAAAGTAATTATGAAAACATTTTTTTCATATCAATTATACACGCAATTCTATTTATCTAAAACATAAAAAATATTTATTAAAACAAAAAGTAAGTCATAACTTTTCAATCCTCCAGTGCACATGCAGTTATAGCAATGTTCATTAAGAACATTGCTCGAATTGCAAACCTAATCTATTGTACATATGTGTTTTGTAATGATTTTTTTTAGTTTGCATGCACTTAGCTGTATCAGATGTAAATATTTAATGTATATTTAATGTATATTTTTTGGTTGTGCCTTGGTGGCTAGGCTATTTGCACGCTTTATCTTAACGCTTTTGATTTTCATACGTCCCAGCGAATTAATTTAATTATTCCTTTATTTTAAAAATACAATTTTTTTTTTTTAATTTTCTTGAAATATTTCTTAATTTTATAAAATATATTGTTCGAAGATACATTTTCATTTACCTTAATCAATGTAGTCATTATATATTTTATTTTATTCTTTAATCCCAGTAAATAGATTAAATCGTCGTTTAACCTTTTATGAGCTTTTCGTAATACCCGTTTTTATCATCGATATATATACAACGAAATTTAATTTTCCAATTAAGAAAGAATCTTTCAAAAGAAATTTTACACTTGATGATATATTTATTTTATGTGTATATATTCTTCACTATATTTTAAAACGATATCAGTCTAAATGATCGTATATACGCAACGTAAAGTATTTTCCTTTATCTTCAAAAAGAAAAATTGCTCTTTATGAATTTCGGTTTTCGCATTAATCCGTATTATATAGGCTGATAATGGATAAATTGAAAATTTTTATTTAATATTAAAAGCAGAGTCTAAATACAATTTTCATGAAGTAGGATGTACGCGACATTAGCGTTAATGTCTTTTACCGTATTCGCTAAAGAAATTGATAGGTGCACTTAAATTTTTGGATTTTGTTTTTTTAATATCTTAACTTATGGAATTCTGTTATTTTAAAAAATTGTTATTAACCATTAAATAATGCAAAGTTTTGTAGAGATTGTAATAAAGTTCATGAAGAATTTTCTATTTCTATTAGTATTTAAAATTTTATAACGTTTGGTAATTTTTATATATTGACTACTTAAAAATTTTCGCATAAATAGATTTTTTCCGTTTTTTTTTTTAAATCAAAGATTTTATGAACTTTATTTTCTTTTTATTGATTTTATCAATTAAATAAGTTGAAAATTAATCAAAAAGCTTTGGAAATGTGCAACATTATCTTAAAATAATATAATATCATAAGAACAAAGATCAAGATTTTACTATAAATCTTGAGCTACTGAATTTGGATATTACAAATTCACGATAATATAAGATAGTACAAAATGTAAAAGTCTTCAATCAAAAAATTGGCCAAAGAATAAACTTGTAAATTGTATAAATTTCTTTATAAAACGAACCTGAGGTCTCCAGTGGCTCAGTCGGTAGAGCGATGGATTCGTGATCCGAGCATTGAGTTATTCTAATCCCGGTGACGGCCGATTTATACAAGCACCACTGTAAGTTACATGTGCTGAAGTTCACAAATATACTGAGAAACCTCCGTCGTTAATTAGTATCGCAATGATAGCAGAAATACAGCGACGTTAAATAAAAATAAAAAAGTAAAATCAGTTTATAGAAAATTTATTTATGAATAATAAAAATTTTTTGAAATTTTAAATAACTCATTGTATTTATCAAAATTTTTTTAAAAGTTTTAATTATTTATTTATTTCTCTAATAGTTTATACTTTAGATCTAAAATCACTAATTGAAACAAAAATCATGAAATTTAAATTTTAATAATCTCTAAAATTAGACCATATTAAAATAAATTGAAAAAAAAGAAAGAAAAAAAATTTTTTTAACGTTTCGTGACTATTAATAGAAATAAAATTACTTCCCGTAAAGTGTGTCCTCTCTCTTTCTCTCTGTGCGTTGCATATTTAATGCGAGAGTAAATATGTGCATAAAGTACACGAACTAACCGATTCCGGTCAATTTTATAATATAATAAAATTGTGTACACCATTACAGAGTAGCTCTTTGAAATATATTAAATAAAAAAAAAGAAAGAAAGAAAAGAAAAAAAAGAAATAAAATCGTAATGTCGCCGACTTTCCGGAGGCATTAATCCGTTAGGGTAGTAAGGCTCTATTATCTCGATTTGTATTATAAATGAGAGTTAGTTACATATACATATATGTGACTCGGTCGAAAGTAAAATTAAGCGCGAACCGCGCCAACTTCCGTCCAGGATGTGTCGCTTTTATATATACTACATTGGGCTATCTTTAAAAATAATCGTCAGTTAAAAAATGAATTTTTTTTTCTCCTTTTTTGTACGTTTATAAATTTTAAATAATTGATTTTGTTAATTTTTTTTAATTTTTAATATCTTTAATGTCGAGTTTTGTAATTAAAAAATAAAGAATCGGAAATTAAGAAACTGTTTAAACCATTTTTTTAATAAAAATTTCGACTTAATAACTATTTAATAACAGTCGATCGTTTTATCTAAAATCTTATAGTATACATTGTTTCTCGATTGTTAAATTTTCCAAATTTATGGTGTTTATTTTCTTTAGTTATTTCTATCTCTTGAATTTCATGAATCAAATATTCACTGAAAAATAATGAGTAATTTTTAAATATTTTTACTGTATTATATAAGCCATAAATTTAAAAAAATTAAATTAACGTTGCTACATTTACATCAATCAATACTTATTAATTTTTATTTTCATCTTCGTTTCTTTGATGAATAAACGATACATAATTTAATAATTAAAAACACGACAAAAATTCTAAAAATTTTTCTTCTAAATTTCAATCTTATGAAGTCGTCGAGGAGCCGAGTTCGAATCCCGCTCTTGGCGGCCGATTGATACAAGTACCACTGTATGTATGATACATGTGCTTTGTTCAGAAACACACCGAAGACTTCCGTCGCTAATTAGCATTGCAACGATAGCATAAATACAGCGACGTTGAATAAAATTTAAAAAAATCTTATGAATTCCAACATGCGTATATATACAATGTTTTCATTTAACTTATCAAATCATTCCTTATATATATTTTTTTAAATTTTTATCACTTCAGTATGCTCTGGTTCCCGGTGAAATGAAGATTAATTCAGAGAGTGAGTTTTAGGCAATTCATATTATACACGTTAAAGAGTAAAAAGCTTCTTCTCTTGAATTTATATTAGTCTTTCGTCTATATATGCACGCGCGTATATATAAAAGCACTAAAACTGTGCTGAAATATATATACGATTGGGATGACGCACATATGAAGATTATCTCTGAATAAGGCGCTCTGTAGGCAAGGAAATTAAAGAATAGCACTTGTTAAATTTTCGGAAAAAATATAATAATAATAATGCACTTTTTGAAAATTTTTCATAAAAAAATTTTTTATTTTTCTATAATTTTTTTTATTATCATATTATCTTAGGTATATTCTTAATCATTAATATAGATCGTTTAAACGAAACATTATTTGACTTGATGCGCGTAATAAATTTTGATAATCAAACAATCGTTCTGAGCTTTTGATATTTTTAGCATACATACATCGAGTCCCTCAGCAAAAATCCTAACAATATTCGCTTCTCCGTCTTTTTTTTTAAAAGCTGTCAAAATCCTATACTTAGAGTCTACATTTTATTTTTTTTCTCTTACCAACAATAACAAACACACATTCTTCAACAGTAAAATCCTAATATCAAAGAAAAAAAAAATTATACATGTACGTAATGTAATGATAAAAAAAGAGCTTTTTAACCAATCTACATTGCAAATAGAATTTGTTTGAAATTCTATTTCTAAAGAATGTCTTATTTCTGTATATACCCAAAAATTATATATCTGCAAAAAAAAGAGATTACTTCATATCTCGCGATTGAAATTTAAAGCAAAAAATTAAATATATAAAAAAAGCTTGCCTCTTTGCCGAACTTGCAAAAAAATAATACGCGCCTGTATCAAGCCTTTTCTGCCTTTGCTATATTCAAATACATAAATTTTCAAAAAAATTGAAAAATTAAATAAAAAAGCAAAGCTAAAAATTCTAAAAGCTCAAGCTAAAGCTATAGTAGTTTTATTCATAGTCGTTAATTTTATTTAAAACAAAAAAAAGATAAGAATAAAGCCGCAGATATATATCGTGTGTGTTTGTGAGTCGTGTGACGTACATGTATTATCATCTAGTTCGTTTGTTCTTGTCGCTGAACCCTGCAGAGGATCGGCTCGCGGCCCACCAGACTAGGGCCACGGACCAAGGTGAGTGATATGATTTCTCTCTCCTTAGCAGCGATCCTTTTTATCATATCTATTTTTATTTATTTACTTTTTACTTTATCATTCCTTTATATAATATTAATCGCCACTTTGTTCGACACTTATACATTATTAATTTATAGATTATTTTTTTTGAAAGTGCTTCAAGGTTTAATTTTACTATCTTCTATAGTATAAATTAGTTAATTAGAAGGTCGACAGTGGCTCAGTCGGTAGAGTGATGGGAGATTTTTATAATTATTAGATAATACTTTTATTAAATTAAGGAAATTTTTTTATTTTTATTTTAATTAATAGTAATTTTTTATTCGATTAACGATATTAATATTTACTAAAAAAATAAATTTTATATAATTAAATTACATTATTTAGAATTTGTGAAATTGAAACATTACGATTCACTGAAATGTATGAAGCGCGTGCCTCATGATAACGATGGTAATCCGAAATATGATTGTGAGAAATGTATAGCTGGCCGACCTATCGCTTCTCCCACTGCCCCACTCTCTGGCACTGGCGCTGAACCACGCGGTGCCACTATGCGAGGTGCTCCTATAGCCCGGCCTATCGTTGCTTCTACTCCATCACGAGGATGCTCACCTGTCGCACCGATTAAGAAAGCTCAAGATCACTCTGTGATTAAGAAGAGGACCAATTCGCGCTGTTCTGCGGTAGCTGGAGGGGAACATAGCATAAGTATCAATTTAATTAATGAAAAATTTAGAGGTGGTGCTGCATTGGTCACCCCGGATAACAATATTAGTAGGGGTAAAAATGGTGGTCTTCAGCAGAGTAATGATGGAGCTGATTCTTCCTCAGTAAAGGCAGCTGTGTCTGCTTTGGAGAGCGCGCTATCCTGCAGGCTCGATCTGATTCAAAATGATCTTAATCGACTTCCGGCTCTTGAGAGCCATATTATAAATACTGACAAGGGTCTGCAGGATATCGTGACTAAAATGGAGAGTCAAAATGAAATTATTAAGAATTTACATGCTGGGCAGACGCAGCTGCTAGAGGAGAATCGTAAACTCAGGGGTATGATAGGTACTTTAGAGAAGGAGTTGTTGTCTGCTCTAAATGGCATGTATGAAAAGTTTTTCAAATCTCTCACGACTAATTTTAATAATATGCAAGCATTTTTAGGTAATGAATTCAAAGGAGTGGACAGCAACTTTTCTCAACTTATGACCGGGGTGGCTGAGGTGGTGCAGACCGTTAGTGATCTCACGGCCCAGGACGAACACTTAATCAACACCAACACCAACACTGATATGCCTGTAAATTCGAATATAACACAATCATTTGAACGTAAAGATAGTAGCTCTCTTAACACATGCACTGAAGCACCTGTTGATTCAAACGATGAACAATTAGTAAAAGCACATACAGATAGTAGCGGAGAGGCATCCTGCCATACTGTGAAGAGGTGTGGTTCTGGGAATAGTGTCTTGGTGATATCCAGCGGACTGGACTGCTCTGCGGCTAATGTTGGGCTGGAGGATTATGCTTGCGCTGTTCTGGGAACCATACTTCCGACTTTTGAACGTTCAAATATTGTATCTGTTACTGAGATCTCTAATTCTGAAAATAAAAATAAGGGCAGGATGTCTGCTGGGCCTGAGATCGTTGGCGGTCCGAGTATTGCGTTCTCATTGTTGGTTAGACTTTCTGGAGATGACTTGGCGCAGAAGGTATTTATGGCTAGGCGTAGATTAACGGGTTTTTCGACAGCGGATCTGGATCCCTCCCTCCTCGGCAGTTTTTCTACCACCAAGCACCATTCTCAAATATATATAAATGAGTATCTTGAAAAAGATAAATATATTAAATTTAAAAATCTTAAAAAGTATGCTAAAGGAAAAGGTTGCAAGTTTGTTTGGCATAGAGGTGGTAAATTTATGGTGAGGAGGGAGAGAGGGGAGAGAGCGCACAAATTTGAAAGTGAACATGATTTGAATGAAATATTAGATAAATCTAAATGTATTGTACAGAAAAATGTTAAAGTAACTGATTTTGAGAAACACGATGAAGCTCTAACAAATAATGGAACTACTGATAATGATAAATGTAAACCTCATAATAGTGGGATGAGCTCGAATCAGGAATTAATTAAAAATCATGCAATATCCTTAGATAGAGCCTCTCCCCAATGACTGCGCTGGTCCTCTTCGGAGAGTCGAATAGGGAGGAGGGGTGAACTGCGCGCGTGCTTTCTGAATGTGACCTCTTTGAGAGCTCATATTGGGCAGGTGCGTGAACTTTTAAGTGGCTATCATTCTTACGACATATTTGGAGTTGCTGAGACCTGGCTGGGTCCGTCTGTATCGGATGACGTCATTCGAGTCGGGGGGGTACAAAGTGTTTAGACAGGACAGAAACTTGCGTGGTGGAGGAGTTGCCTTGTATATTAAGGATAATCTAAAATGCACTATTTTGGCCACTTCGGAGACGCAAACTAGTAATAGTAGCGGTAAGCCGGAGGTGCCTGAATATATTTTCTGTTCTGTGCAAGTTGGCGGCTCCGAGCCCGTGCTGGTTTCTGTCATTTATCGTCCTCCTGCTGTTTCGTTTACTAGAAACTCTAATTTGTTGATTGATTTGAGAAATTTTTGTTCGGACTATTCCCATAAAATTATAATGGGGACTTGAATGCCGATCTCCTTAAAGAGAGCAGTGATGCTAAGTTTCTTAGTAAGCTGTCGGCTGAGCTTTCGTTACGGTTGGTCCAGCACGGTGCTACGCATCATACTCCTACGTCTCACACGTGGATTGACCTGATCTTTGTTGATGACAACGACGTGGTGCTTGATGCACGGAACCTACCGGCGAGCTTTCACAGTCGGCATAATTTAATTGACGTCTGTTTGCCTTGCAACACTATAACTTTTGATCAAAAACCTATCATGTATAGGAACTATAAAAATATTTGTCCAACTGCATTGGGAGAGAAACTTGCCGGCTGTGATTGGTCGCCGCTTATGACTGACGCGGTTGACCCTGAATCTGCACTTGGTTGCCTCTGTGACAATCTCACTGCTGCAATCGAGAATTTGGCGCCGTTGAAAGCGCTCAAGCCTAATAAGAATAAGTTTCCATGGGTAGATGAAGAATTGTCACGGATGCGGCGTAAGAGAGATGCTACATATCGTAGATACAAACGGACAGAGGACAAGCAGTATCTCCTTGAATTTCTGCGGTTGCGTAGGGTGGTAGACGAACGCACGGACCATGCTAAGACTGCTTATATTCACAATAGACTGTTTGATGCTCTTGCGGGTGGTAATGTCTGGAAGGAGTTGAGAGACCTGGGACTGCTATCCGGACCTCAAGGGGATTTGAATGGATTCACTCCGGATGAGCTTAATGCGCACTTTGCTGGGGTGTCAGTCTCGCCGCAGGAGGATAGTGAAGAGCGATTGAGAATTCTTTCTCAATGCAATGAAAGTGGGTTTACCTTTAAACCAATTAGTTTTAATGATGTTGTTCTTGCAATTTCACATTTTTCCTCACAGGCTTGTGGTGAGGATGGCATTCCGCAAAGCGTGATAGTTAAAGCTTTACCATTTATTGGTGAACATCTTGTGACTCTGTTCAACTCCTCTTTTGCACGGGGGGTCTTCCCTTGCCGTTGGAAGCAAGCACGTATTATACCATTGAAAAAGTGTGCTGCACCTAAGCAACCAAAAAGATTTTAGGCCTATAGCCATCTTATGTTTTCTTTCAAAGGTTCTTGAGAAGATCGCCCATGACCAACTGCGGGAGTACATTACATCCAAAAAATTGCTCGATCCTATGCAGACGGGCTTCAGGAAAAACCATTCTACGCAGACTGCTGTACTTAAGCTTACGGACGATATAAGGTCAGGTCTAGACAGGAAACTTGTCACGTTACTGCTACTTTTTGACTTTAGTAAGGCATTCGACACGATCTCTCCCTCCAAACTTCTTGCGAGGCTTAGATCGATGGGGTTCTCCAGGGCCGCACTCGGATGGATTAACTCCTATTTATCAGGTAGGAAACAAATGGTTTCCACACATTTGAAGGAGGAATCGAATTGGCTAACAACCAATCTAGGAGTACCTCAGGGTTCGGTGCTGGGGCCTCTGTTGTTTTGCCTTTACATAAATGACGTACGTGACGCACTGGGCTCTGGTTGCGTCGAGCATCTGCTGTATGCGGATGATCTTCAAATTTATACACAGGTCCCTTATGATGATGTGGACGAGGGGATTCGTATTTTACAGAGGGCGGCCAGGGCGGTGTCGGGGTGGGCTGCTGGTGTTTCTCTCACTTTGAATGCTAGTAAAACAAAGGCGATCGTCTTTGGAAGTAATCGTTTTATTAAAAATTTTTATTCGGGTGAGCCAAGGACGATTGACCTGGGGAGCGGTATCGGTATTCCTTTCTCTGACACCGTTACGAGCCTTGGTGTTGTACTCGACTCTAAACTGTCGTGGGAACCGCATATTAATATGCTGACTAAAAAATTCAATAGAGTGATTTATAGCCTGCGGTTTTTCCGTCGGTACACCACTGAGGCTCTGCGTAAGCAGCTCGCAACCGCCCTGCTGTTTCCACATCTTGATTATTGCTCAGTGGTTTTGCTCGATGCTTCGCAGGAGTTACGAAGACGGCTACAGACAATGCAAAATTCATGTGTGAGATATGTATTAGGCGTGAGAATGGGTGATCACATCTCTCCCCCATAGACATGCTTTGGGTTGGCTACGTACTGATTCGAGGAGACAGTATTTTATGGCTGTACTTATGTACAAAATCGTACGTATGAATACTCCCGAATATCTAGTGGGTCTCTTCACTAGATATATACCCAGAGCGACCACTAGGGGTGAGATTAAAGATCTTGCGGTGCCCTTCATGCGCACTGAGACTGGAAGAAATTCCTTTCAAGTTCAAGGTGCGCATTTTTGGAACTCCCTACCTGCTGATATTAAAAATCTTCCATCAATCGGCAGGTTTAAAGCCGCTCTGAGGAGGTTTTTACTCGACCTCGATTAAACAGTATTATTTTCGGACTATATCATATGTGTTAATTTATTATGTGATGTACCCTTTATAGATTTAAGGCATGATTGTATTTATTGGCGTGTATGTAGGATGTGTGTGCATAGAGTGAATGATTATATTTTTATCAGATTGACTTGTATATTACTGTACATTCAACTTGCTGTGATTTTAACTTACTGTATACTGCTGATATTTCGACTGCGCTCTTTACACGCTTGATTTTATGTAATTATTTTGACTGATAGATATTGAGACTGATTTTTAACTATATTATTTATACTTTTTGCATGTATTTATTCGTGTTATCTGTGATATCGCTTTTATTTAATTTATTGACTTACTATTACAGTATTACTATCTCTATTATGTTTTATGACTGTGATATCATATTGTACTATTTTGATTTTATATGTACAAGGCTATTTAAAGTATTTTTATGTATTTTTTCAACTTTATTTGTAATTTTTCACGCTTTTTTGTAATTATAATACAAAATAAACAATATCTAATCTAATCTAATTTCAGGAGCATTTAACGTTATATAAACTGGTTTCTATTGTAAAGGCAGTTTTATCATTTTTTTATCTTAAATTTAATTTAAAACTTTAAAAAATGTAAAAAGGAAGAAAATAGTATCGATAAATATTCAACAAAAATGCTTTCGTTTTCTTATTTTCTCTTTGCTTTTACATTTTGTTTTCTCTTTTAACATTGTATATCTCATTTCTGGTCGCCTCTTAACTTTGTCCTTTTTATTGCATATTTTTTCTTTCTTTTTCTTTTTTACATTTTAATATCGCGGACGAAATACCACAGGTTTATCGTTCGATTATTTTCACCGCCCGAGGATCCGGGAGTGTACGAAAAAAATTTTGCACGTTTGACTTTGGAAAAGTGACAAAAAAATAAAGAAACTATAACAAAAAAACTTCCTTGTTTGATTTTTGAATAAAAATTTTTGCAAGTCATTAAATTACGTAAAATCATTTAGAGTTTTTTTCTTTGTTCAATTTTTTTTTATAGAAAGTAAATTTACTTTTTATTTTTTTTCAATAAAACTATATATTTTAATCGAAAAATCAAACTTTATATTTCCACCGTTTATCAATAGTAGATAGTATACAATTGTGCATTATGTTACAGCAAGAGTGCCAATAGATTGATTTTTAATAATCAATAACGAAATATCTAAATTTTTGTTTATCTTCGCTTAATCTCAATTCATATTTTCCAAAGAAATGCTAATTTTCTTAAGCACAATATTCTTGTACACGTGAAAATTGAATTTCAATTAACTAATAAAAAATGTTTTTAAACATTTTGTACGATGGAAAAATGACTTCGATAAAAAACTACGTTTAGAAATAAGGCATACTCAACTAACCACACATTGTCGTATATATGCTCAACAACAGTTATTTTCAATATTCCATATGCCGCATAATCATATCGGCGTATATGTACCATAATTTATCGTCGGTAATAAAAAGATCTACGTTATACATCATTATTTATTATTATTTTTTTTTTCGTTTTCTTTTGTACATTAAAAACCAAGGTGTGAACCTGCACATTTTACATTATTATTACACTGATGTATTCATATGGGTGATGGTTTTTTTTTTAAATACACACGTAATCCTTTTTTAAAATACTTCATCTCTTTACTTTTCTTTTCAGATAGACATTAAGAATTAACGTTCCTTCAACCGAATTGTTCGTTTTTTTATGTACTATATGTTCATGTCTTTATTTACAACATATATTTGTATATTTGTTTATGTGTTTATTGATGTTTTGTTTAATTTTTGATTTTCTTGTTTTTATTAATTAATATCGTATTTTTTAGTTTTCTTTTCTTTAAATATGCATGGACAATATTTATTTAGAAATCAAAATTGAAAAGATATATGTGTCGAATTTGCATGATTATGTAACAATTTATTGTTTTTTTATAGTGTATATTTGTAAATGGGTACTGATTATTGTGCTTGTCTCAAAATACTTGTTTGACTCAAAAATACAAAATAACCAGGAAATTCATATAATTTTTTTATCGTTTTATTCATTAGTTAATTAACTGCTTGTGTGTTAAATGTTCGAGCATAAACATGCAAAATCGCAAATTCAAATTTGATTTCGTCTGTACTATAATATCGACAGAGATCGTCAGTGGCTTACTCGGCAGAGCGATGGATTCGTAATCTCGAGGTTCTGAGTTCGAATCTCGCGCTCGGTCAATTTATATAAGCACCACTGTAAATTACAAGTGCTTTGTTCACAGACATACTGTCGACCTCCGTCGCTAATTAGCTTCGCAATGATAGCATAAGTATAGCGACATTAAATAAATTTAATAATTTAAAAAAAAATTTATTTTATGCAGTACTAAAGGGTAATCCATCACCAGTGCATTCAAGACCATCATTTAATGACGATCCACCAGATGCAAATGACGATACTGACGGTGAGTTAACTTTTTTGTTAATTAGAAACTAAACATTTTTTGGATAAATTTACGTACATTTTTTTATTATTTATAACTTAAATATAACTTTTATATAAAAATATACATAAAAATTATTTTCTAATATAGCTAACGATTGTATATCGGACCGAAGATCAGTATTAGAAGATCAGAAGCAAAATTCCCAAGAGAAATTTTATATACCTGAATGTACTCCAGACGGCAGGTATCATAAAGTACAATGTTATTCAGGTTATTGTTGGTGCGTTTATCAAGACACCGGTAAACCTATTCCCGGCACATCATCGAAAGATCAAACGCCTAATTGTAATCCAGTTCCCGCTCCTGTCAGGCCTATGAAAGGTTAAATGTTTTTCTTTTTTCTTAAAATTAAAATGTAAAAATTGAATTTTTTTTTAATTTTCAAATAAATAGAGTGAAAAAAATAAAATCTAGATGTAAAAAGAATCTATTTAATTCTTGATTTAAATAGAAATCTATAACGCTATCAAAATGAAGAATTAATATTTTAAAGTTTAGCTGTTTCATAAGTATTTTTGTTTTGAAAAAAATCAATATCATTAAAGCAGATTTTTCTCATGTATCAATTAAAATTCTATGAGATCGTTAAACAAAACGAATTTCTTTTGATTTTAGATTCTTTTTTTCAGTGCATTTAAAATATTTAAAAAAAAAAGTCAAAAATTAAAATGAATTTTTTATGTTTTCGAGTAAAGGTTGTCCAGAGGCTAAGAAACAATTGTTCTTACGTGATTTGATGGATTTCATGCAAAAGAAAATGAAAGCATCAAGTACAGACTCGGATGAAGCGACGGACAAGTGGCAAGCATCTAAAGAAGAACGCGTTGCGACTTGGCATTTTGTTATGCTCGATAAAAATAAAAATAAAGTACGTATATTAAAAAATTATTAAATTTTCTTAAATCCTTTTTTTTTCCAGTTTTCTTTCATTATTAATTAAAATATTCAAAATTTTATTATTTTTTTTTCTTTTCATAAGGTTTTGGAGCGCAAGGAATGGAAAAGTTTTCGAGCAATGGTAGCAAATAACCGGCCACTACGTAGGTGTGGCAAAAAATTACCAAGGTACTGTGATATCAACAATGATCGTAGAATCAGTATGACAGAATGGTTAAGCTGTCTTAATGCTCAACGGCCTGCTACAGGTATGCATATTATTTATTTTAATAATACATCATGTAATGACTGTGCGCGATTTTAGCGAATTTTAGTTTTTGTTTTTATTTTATTTAGTGGCAAAAACTGCATTTTATCGTGATTATAAAATCGGTATATTTTTATTAGTTTTATTTTTCAGTGAGTTTTATTTAATGACAGAATAGTTGGATGTCTAAAACGGTAAATCTAACTCATTAATGTTTAATTAATAATGCGTAATACTTTTTAGTTATATATAACAATACTTAAAAATGAGACCTTAGTGGCTTAGTCGGTAAAGCGATGGATTCGTAATCTCGAGTTCTCGAATCCCGTTGTCGGTGGGCGATTGACACAAGCATCATTGTACGTTAAATGTGCTGCAGTTCACAACACACACTGAGAAACCTCCGTCGCTAATCAGCATAAATACGACGTTAAATAAAATAAAAAAAATAAAAATATTGACTGACATTTTGATTTATTTTTTTAAAAATCTGTTCATTTAGGTGACTCCTCGACAGAAAAAGCTTCGACGTTGAAACCTCGAAGGATGGGCCCAAATCCACTTGACCAGTTCCTTAATGATGACGATTAAACAGAAAAAAAAGTATAATGCAAAATTTTAAAAAATGAAGCATAAGAGAAGCAACAATTTTAATATCATGTGATAAAGCAGCCGAAAGCTGCTCAGCTCTCGAAATAAAAAAAATGCGGCTACATGCACGATTTACAAAAAAAAATATATATATTTAAAAAAAAAGATTAAAAACGTGTGCTCGTAAACAGTCGCTGACATATAACTGACTTTTTTTTATTTTATGTGTGTATATTTTATATATTTATATGTATATTCTGATCTCGCGAACTGAACTTATCATGTCTTCTCTATTTCTCATTCGCACATCTCTGTTGTTTTTAGAATTATAATTATTTTTATTATTGTAGTATTTCTTTTTGCTATATTATATATTATCCAGAGGTCGTCAGTGGCACAGTTGGTGGAGCGATGGATTCGTAATTTCGAGGTCCCGAGTTCCATTCCCGCTCTGGGCAGCCGATTGATACAAGCACCACTGTATATTACATGTGCTTTGCTTAAAAACACTCTAAAGACCTCAGTCGCTAATTAGCATCGTAATGATAGCGCAAATACAGCGACGTTAAATAAAAAAAAATATTTTATTTAAGACTGTAATTTTTACGAGGAAGATTAGCGCTTATTGTATATCTTTTTTAAGGTGGATACTGATAGAAATATTATGCTAACTTTTTTCTAATTGGCGTACATTCACCTTTGATTATTTGTTACTAAAAAAATTCAAAATCTTTCAATAAACAATTAACTATTTTAATATTTAATTGATATTATTGAAAATTATTAAAATTAATTTAAAGAAAAAAATTAGTTTTAGTAATAATAAGCTTTCAAAGAATTAATAAATCGATATTCGATAGTAAATGATACGTGTTAAGTCATTTATTATTAAACAAATTTTTAGAAATAGTATTAATAAAAAGTTTAAATTTTATTATTTATAAATTTAATACAAACAAGTATTAAAACAAGATGTACACGCAATAGTATATATATATATATATATATTTATTCTTAAATGTAAGGGCATACCTGTATTTTTTTTAAGTTAATTATATTTAAGGTGCTACGTACGTGAAGAGATTATTTTTTAAACTTGTAAAAAATAAAGTCAAAAAAAAAAAATAATAGTTCCTTAATATATGGAATTGCAATTTTCATTCATAAAATTCCCTTTTTTTACAGTTCTTTATAAGCATATATGTTCATTAGATAATAGATTTAAAAAAATGTTTATTTTGTAATTAAATTTAAATATAAAACGTTGAATTTTATTCGCGAAAAAATAAATAATAAAAATATCTTTTTATAAAGCTATAAAAAATATTGTTTCTTATAATCATTATTGAAAAGATTAAAATTAAAAATTTTTAAAAATTCAAAAATGTTATTTGTTATTGGCTTTAGACAGATATTGATATATGACGGTTTTGATGGTCATTATAAAAAGTATACCTTTTACTTTATGCTAGTAAATCTGTGCAGCACAATAGTATCTTTTAAAAATGTCAACAGAATTTCGAGACTTAAAAGCACAATATGACGACTTAGAAAAAATTGGAGGCAGTAGTTATATAGAAGTTAATAAAACAAGAATACTTTTCACAAAAGAGAATTTTGTTGCTGTCAAAAAAATTAGATATGGCAAAAAATCTCAGGAGGTAAACATATATTTAAACTATAATTATTTATAATATTTTCTCGTAGATTAACTTATTATATTTGATAAATAATTCCAAATTAATATAACAAAATCTACATTTTCATTGATTATTTTATTAAATAATTTAATAGATTCAACGAAAATTCCTTCCTATTTATTTTGTTCTTTATATTATAATTTTGTTATTTACTGGACTATTCAATTTATTATTCTAAACACCTATCACAATATTGTTTAAACAATATAATAACAAAATCCAATCTTATTTTTTTTTTTGTTAATTCTAACATTATTGATACATATGTAACATTAGGAACTTTAAAATCATGTCGTACAACATACTAAATATATTGCCTTTATACAATCTTTAAAGGAAATAAATCTAACATTTTCACTTGTTCTTTCTGTAAAATTTTGTATATAGTCTAGTTTATATGTTCTATTATTACTATATAATTATCTTCATTTAATTCATGTAAGTTTTTTAAAGTTATGTACTTAACTTGTAAGTTATGTACTGTAACTTACAAAAATAATATTAATATCTATTATATATTTTTTAATTAAAATGGGTTATATCATTTATTTTTCATTTTATTAAAAAATTCAATTCCTTTAAAGTTATGGAAGAAAGAGAAAAGCATTTCTCTTTTTACTTTGAAGTCACATCAGCTGATGTGAGAGTTTTGGAGCAGATAGACAGAAAAATTTAAAAATATGAAAATTTAAAAAAAATAAAGCATTAGAAAATAGTACATTACGATACATATGACTTAAGGTTGTATGGGCTATACAGTCTGTGTCAAAAGTTAGTTTTTTTAGAAAATCGTCTATATTTTTCGGTAGAAAGTAATTATTCAATTTTCAGCTTAGTAACTTATTAGATAATATTAAAACAATCATTTTAAACTTTGTTTCATTTAAATATAACAAAGTTTATTTTGTTGCAGTCAAATAAAATCATTTTTGAAAGTTTGGCATTATTATTTATGATTGCATTAGATTTGTGTAAAATTTATAAACTTTAAAATGTTATAACTCTTTAATAATTCATTATATTTAAATGAAACAAAGTTTAAAATGATTGTTTTAATATTATCTAATAAGTTACTAAGCTGAAAATTGAATAATTACTTTCTACCGAAAAATATAGACGATTTTCTAAAAAATTAACTTTTGACACAGATTGTATAGCCCATACAACCTTAAGTGGCACTTCATTACACGGTCGAACTTAAGGCCTGAGCGAAGTAAGGGCCATAACGTAGTGCCGCTTGTAATAAAGTTCCACTAAGGTCACGAGTATCGTATACTGTTTTATAGCACGTGGGACATAAATCCACCGTATTAAATAAGTAATTTTAAAAATCAATAATAAATAAAAATTATGCATTTTACGAATGATAATTCGAAAAATAAAAGCGAAAATTGATATGATGAGGGCAACAAATACTTAGGCGGGGAACACCTGCATTACGCACTTGAATCGAACTTAAAAATTCTTAACTGCGAGTGCAAAATAAGATTTAATAAAAAATTGATCAATGGTTTGAAAATTTTCGACGAGTGAGAAGTTTCTTTGCTTCGTTCGAGCAACAATCTCACGAATCGAAATGATAAATAAGGTAAAAAAACATTACTGTGCGCAAAGCCAAGTGCTTTGCGTATACCTTCTCGACTGCGCTGGAAAGGGATACTTTGCATTCCGAAAACTAACAGACAAAGTCGAGTTTTTCACACGCAATTCAGGAAATATATTTTTGAAAAATCAAAATATTAGAAAAATAAGATTTATCTAAAGTAAACCTTTTTTTATAGAATAATATCAACTATATAAATTTTTTGACGACGAATCATTTAAGATTGATTTTATTTTGAATGAAATATTGCCAGCTTTTAGAAAATTTCTAAGTTTATAATTATTAAAATTTTGTAAAATCATTTCTAAACAATCATCTGGCAATTGTGAATCAGTAAAAATATTGAATAACTTTATTGATTTATCTAATAAATATCTCCTTATCAAACCTTTTCTATTTTGGAATTTTAATAAATACCCAAAGAAATAAAATTCCGAATCTACATTGCAAGAATCAATAATTTTTCGGAAATTCTCATTCTTAACCAAATGAGACATTTTTTCTTCATTTAGAGTTAAAATATCGAATAAACTATAGTAATTATTTATTTTAATTTTTGTTATAGATTCTTTCTCATTTTTAATATCTCTATCAAAAATTATGTTAACTAATTGTGCTCTTTCATCATTTGGACACATACTCTGTAAATCTACGAGTAATTTCTGATCTGCTCTTCTTATGGGTAGACCCATGATATTTAAGATCTTCAAATGTCGTAATTGAATCTTACAAGGAGAGTGCATTGCATTTGGGTCTTGGATTTTCTTCTAGCTTTGGGATCTTTTTTCTCACATAAAATCATGAAAAAAGCCGCGTCCATTCGGTCCAACGCTCGATTTTTTTCGAGTTATGAGCAGTTTTGTCTGTTTTGTTAAAAAATTGCATCTGCTTTATAATTTTACAGTTTTTGAACTACTTATTCTAGAAGGTTTTTACTGATTGCATATTAAAGATGAGATTAAAACCTTTCGATTAAAAAAAAAACGTGTCCAAAAAGCTTAAGTTGTTAAAAAGTTATGGGCGAATAAAAATAGCGCAAATATTTAGCTCAAAAAATGCATAGAAAATAAATGCAACATTTTAGTCAGAAATTCATTTCAATTTTCCTCTCTTCATAACTTTTTAACAACTTGAGCTTTTTGGACACGTTTTTTTTTAATCGAAAGGTTTTAATCTCAACTTTAATATGCATTCAGTAAAAACCCTCTAGAATAAGTAGTTCAAAAACTGTAAAATTATAAAGCAGATGCAATTTTTTCAACAAAACAGACAAAACTGCTCATAACTCGGAAAAAATCGAGCGTTGGACCGAATGGACGCGGCTTTTTTCATGATTTTATGTAAGAAAAAAGATCCCAAAGCTAGAAGAAAATCCAAGACCCAAATGCAATGCACTCTCCTTGTTAGTATTGAAAATGTTTATTATTTCTTTTTGAGGTTAGAGTTGCAGTATTTTACATGTTAGCACTGTCATGTTTGTTTTTATTAAGTAAATCAGCTGTGACTGGAACACTATTGACATCTTCAGTATTAAAAAGTTTCAAAGTACTTTTAAACTAAACTGCTTTCAGAAAATTTGGAGACAGTATTAGATAAACAATATCGGTTTTTCCTTCTTACCAGCGTTGGATATAGTTTAAAATAAAAATTTAAATTGAAGCAGTCCAGATTTAAAATAAAAAATTTTTAAAATGCTTAGAAATATTGAAAAAATTATCTTTAATTTTCCCAATTATAATTAATTTTGAATATCATTTCAGGATGATATTCAAAATTAATATAAATAAAATATATCAATTTAATATTTAAATTTATTTTGTATATAAAATAATTGAGGTCTCAGTTGCTCAGTCACTAGAGCAATGGACGGAAAACAGAATAAATAAAAGTGAATACAAAAAATATATTCTTAACATGCAATTGATTGTTTGTTTTAAAAAAATGAACTAAATATTAAATTTTTAATGAGAAAACTTTGGTAAATTAAAAAAAAAAATTAGAAAACAAAGTTGTAATTTAAAATTTTATTAAAAATGACAATATTTGAATAGTGTTTTATAGAATATTTAATAATGCTATAATATTATACAATTTTTGATACATAAATAATACAAATCTATAATAGGTATTATTTCATAATTTATTTTGAAAGGTTTTTTCTTAACGTTTTACAATTACAATTTTTTTTGTAAACAATGACAATCTATTATAATTATTTATTATTTTCTTAATAAAATAACATCAAATTTAATACATTGATTTTATTTTAAAATTTTATTTTAAATAGCGAATAATTATAGACAAGATATGTGCATTTTATATGAAAAATAATTTACATAAATTTAATACACTTTGGCAAACGAGCAATAATAAAAAAAGATATAATGATAAATCCTTCAATTATAACCTATTCTGGTCAATATCCAAAATGGCTAAAGGCAAATATAGATGACAATTTTAGTGAAAGCTATAAATATAAATTTTCAATGTATGATAACACTTATGGCAGTGTGTGCTTACTTAAAATTCACTTAAAAAGAAAACAAGTAATACTACGCGTATAGGTGTTTTTTTTCATATTTTATGTAAAATAAAAAATAGGTCATTTTAAATTTTAAAATCGTAAGCTAATTTGACTCGATTTTGAACATACATTGTTGATTAATAGTTTTATCACTCAACAGTCAAGTAACTAGATAACTATATTCTTTTTTTCTATAATAAGAAATTTATAGAGATCATTTACACATTAAATTTAAACCCACACACCATGTGGGTTTTTACTTGTAGGCACCGCAGTTTCTAATTGTCTTGGAGAACCTATCATTTTTCTTGTACTTCCTGGTTTATGAGCTCCTATAATAGATATTAATTTGTTTTTATATTTATAATAAATTAAAATAATATTTTTAACGCTTGGAAATAAATGATTAAAAATAATTTTAATATTACCTTCTAACAAATGTTTGACTTGTTCATCTTGGCAAGCAACTGTCAAACTTTGTAAATTCGCTTCTTTCATATCTGCAACAAGTCTCTCAACTTGAAGTTTCTTTTCAACAATGGCAGCTTCTAAATTCACAACTTCCTGTTTTAAGGATTCCGCACATTGAGTCGCCATTTCCGCGGAACGTTTAGCCTGTTCCACGTCATTTTGTAGACGCTCAACTTCTCCTATAATCTTTCTTTCCATTATTTGATGTTCATCAGCTTCTCTATTCATATTATGTTGTTCTATCGCTAATTCTTCCATAACAAGTCTGAAATGGAAAAAAATGAATAATCAAAATAAATTAAAAATTAATAAAAGATTTTTTTCATTACTTTTCTTTAAAAACTTCTTTTTTCAACTTATAGTTTTATAATTACATCTCTATTTTTTTAAAAATAATTTTCATTAAAATTACCTAATTTTATTTTTGCATTGAAGTAACTCAGTCTCACAATTAGCAAGTTTTGATCGTAAAAGAGTTATTTCTGATTTTAGCGTTTTTTCTTGCTGTCTGACAATTTCACTTTCCTCCTCCACATGTGCTAATTCTTTTAACTAGAATAAAAATTTTTTAAATAAAATAATTTATTTAAAAAAAAAAATCATAAAAATGAAGATTTAGACTGAGTAATTACCTGATCTTCTATAGCTCTATTACTTGATTCTATTCTGTTTACTTCTTGAGAAATAAAATCCATTTGAAGCATTTGTTCTCTATTTTTATTTTCCCAATAAACAATTTCGGCATCATACTGTAAAATAAAATAAAATCATATCAAATAGATCGAAAAACATTAAGAATTATGCTAAACATTGATTACTTTTGTCAAATCTGCTTGTTGAGCACTAATAGTATCCTTTTGCCTATTGACTAGTCTGATTAACTCAAAATATCTTTGAGTGTATGCCACAGTTACCATATTTTGTCCTTGACCTGTAATTTGATTAAGAGTTTGATTTTGCCCTTTCGTTTCTTGAAATTCCTAGAAAAAGATAATTTTTTGTTATACTTTTGAAAATAAGTTTATATTAATATTTTTATTAAAAGCCAAAATAAAATACCTGTATAAGATTTCTTTTAGACTTGGCAGCATTATTAGGTGATGATTGTTCTTTATAAAGATGAGGGCTACCGCTGGTATTAGGTAAATATTGTGATCTTCCAGGACTATTTAGATTAGGTGGTGGAGGATCTCGGTAAGGCGGGAGGGTTCTTTGAGGTGGTGATACAGGATCTGGAGGATCTCTGTAAGGAGGCACTTCACGTATTTTTTTTTGTGATGCATAAATATTTCCGGCTACAATTAATGAATTTTTTTTATTAAAAAAATTTAAAATTATTATTTAATGTATATAATTTAATTAACATAATTCATATTTTATTTACCATCAATATTGGTAGATCTAGTAGGAGATTGGGCAAGTCTTTGTGATGTCTTCCTTGATCCAAACTCTTTTGATTTTAATTGTGGGGTTGGCTGAACTATGGCAACATTTTCCATTTGAACCTAAAAAAATGAAACATTTTTTAAACATAGAAAACATATGAATTTTTTATATGAAAATTATAAAGTATTTTTTATTAAAATTATGAATTATTATTTTTTATAATTATAAAATATTATGTTTACTTCTGGACTAATTTCGCTTATATTTCCATGAAGTCCACTAAAGGTTAATGATTTTCTAATATCACGATTTCTCTCCAAACCACTTTGAACATCATCAAATTCTATTCCTACCGTTGGGCTTCCTTTAATATTTTCAAGTAAACTATTATTTAAAGAATGTTCTGCTAATGGGTTCTGCATTCCGTTTGCTCGGTTAGTATGACCAGAACGAGGATTGGCAGAAGCTATATTTTTATTTCCTTCTGGAATTGATTTTCGAAGTATTAATTGTACTTCAGATGCATATTCACCCCATTTCATTAATATCTGCAAAAAAATATTAATTATTTATTTATTTTGATTTATTTATTACTAAAAAAATGAAACTTATAATTAAAAATTTGTTTTTGTTTTTCCAAATATTAAATAAAAACAATATTTTTGAAGTAATCAATTGGTGATTGTAATAACAATAAATTATGTCAACATAATTTAATGAATACTTAAGTATTATACTTTTACAATACGTATTATATACATATATTGTATCGAACAAAGAATAAAATATTAAAAGGAGTTTATATTAAAAATAATTCTTCAACTTACAAATAAAACAACACATTTATGTTTAATTTTTAATTTAAAATACTATTACCTATCCATGTAGATACAATTATTGATTTTATTGCATTACAATAATAAATATAATTAACAAATATAAAACAAATAATCAATATAAAAGTTGAGATTATAAGAAGAAAAAAAATAACTGAAGTTTCACAGTTTCAATCATAAAGAATACCAAGTAACTGTATCTAATAATAACTACCTATCATCAATAGCAACAGAAATCTAAATATAAACCATTTGGAAAAATCTTTAATTCTATGATTATTTTTTGACTCACTTTTAGTGGATTTTCATATGGCGCAAGCAATCGTTCATTAGTTCTCCAACGTTCAATCAGAGTAAATCTGCCAGTTTGTGCAGTTGCATGAGCAAGTGCAAAAACCACATCCTGTTAAATAAACAAAATTTTTATAAATAACTATAAGTAATACATTAATAACTTATTTTAAATATAAATTTAAATATTACCTGGCAAGTTGTGGTTTCAGTAACTCCGCAAACAATGCGTTGTATACCTTCAACCCACACCTTTAGCTCCATTATTTTTTTGAACTATTATTTTAAATCACATTGATTTAATTGCATTATTTCCACTTTCCACTTGAATTAACAATATAAATTCTTTATTTAGCCCATTTGAAGTAAGAAAATATCTTGTAATTCCTGGCACCTTTGCAACGCCATTAGGAAGATACGACGTTGTTGTTGTTATTTTTTTTTCTTTTTCCTAATTTCAATTGCAGTTTTTTTAATAAGACTAATGATATGGGTAATCTTTTCACAACAAATAAACTTTCATTGTGGGAGGGTCACCTCACTATGCACTTATTATACACTTGCTTATGCTGTTGCATTTGTTTGCTGCAACAGGCTAGTAACTATATGGCATTGATCTAACCTATAAATCCTTTAATACCAAAAATTGCATTTAAAACCTTCAGGATTTATCAATTGAGTCAAACAATATATATTTTTTATCAGATTTAGAGTCTATGATAAAAGCGCCTTGCAAGATGACGTCAACGCGTTGTCAGATGATGAAGTATTAAAACCATAAACAATACAATCATTAAAAGGAAGGAAACTGTAGTACTAGATAGTTGTTTTCCTTTAATTATACAAATAGTCTTTTAAAAATATTAATTTATAATAAATAATTTTTAAAAATATTATATTTAATACGTTTTTAATAATTTATAAATTAATTAATTCTTTCATAAATTTTCAAATTGTTAAAGAATATATAATTTTGAATATATATGTCGACCATTGCAAATGCGTCTTTAATGGATGCACATGTGATTTTACATTGCACGTGTGATTGACGTGCCTGTCAATGTTTTTCAAACAAAATATATGAATATTTTAGTAATTAAAAATAAATAACAAAAATGCCGAAAGCAATAAAAGAAAAGTCAAACAGAGTTCACAAAGAAGTGTTCCGACAAGGTTTGTTATTTGAATTAAACTTATTTCAGAATTTTTTTAAATCTAACCTTATTAATTTGTTAGAAAAACTAATAATATAATTTAGGTGTTCATAAATTACTATTATTTTTACAAACATTAAAACACTTAATTTAATTTTTATATCGTTTTGCTTTTTTAATTTATAATAATTATTATTTATTTATAATTTTAGGTATATTTTTTAACAAGGATTTTGGTCAGCATATTTTGAAAAATCCCTTAATTATTCAAAGTATGGTAGATAAAGCAGCTCTACGACCAACAGATGTTGTTCTAGAAGTTGGTCCTGGTACAGGAAATATGACAGTTAAAATGTTAGAGAAAGCAAAAAAAGTAATTGCATGTGAAGTCGATGATAGGATGGTAGCTGAATTACAAAAACGTGTGATAGGAACACCGATTCAATCTAAACTTCAAATAATGGTTGGCGATGTTTTAAAAATGAATCTACCATTCTTTGATCTTTGCGTTGCCAATGTTCCTTATCAGATTTCTTCACCGTTGGTATTCAAATTACTTCTTCACAGGCCACTATTCAGGTAAACGATACCTCATTAAAAATTTTTTCTCATTTATTTAATGTATAAATTGTATAATTTTAGATGTGCAGTACTCATGTTTCAAAGAGAATTTGCTGAACGTTTAGTTGCCAAACCAGGAGATAAAGATTATTGTAGACTTAGTGTAAATACCCAACTTTTAGCAAGAGTAGATATGTTAATGAAAGTAGGAAAAAATAATTTTAGGCCTCCTCCAAAAGTTGAATCAAATGTTGTAAGGATAGAACCTAGGAATCCTCCACCACCAATAAACTATCAAGAATGGGATGGTTTAACTAGGATAGCATTCGTTAGAAAAAACAAAACTCTTTCAGCAGCATTTAAACAATCTTCTGTGATAGCAGTAATGGAAAAGAATTATAAGCTTCACTGTAGTCTTCACAATATAGTGAGTTAAAATTTAAAAACAATGAAAAAAATGTATAATATATTTTAATTGCTTTAATATTTTATTTCAGCCTCTTCCAGAAAATTTTGATATCAAAGAAAAAATAGACAATATTCTATCCGAAAACGAAATTGGAAACATGAGAGCTAGAACTATGGATAACGATGATTTTATAAGGTACAGAATCTTGTTTTTTCTTTGCATAAGAATTGTATAATTTATACATTAATTAATTAATTAATAATTATTTTTTTTTTAGGGTGTTACATGTTTTTAACAAAGAAGGAATTCATTTTGTATAATTATTACAAAATTTTTCATACATATTGTTAATAATCATTTAATATTATCATTGTTCATAAATTGTTTATATCACTTATTTTTAAATAAATAAAATATTTATATAAATTTTTTTTAAAAAATCTGGGATAACTTATATATTTACTTAGATACTGTAAATATTTCTACTGCAGGCATAAATCTGCGTATTATTTGTTCCGTTTGTTTATTGAAATTTGTACAAAACTGGAGGATCAATAATACATTAATAAAATAATAACTATCATAATTATATGCAGAAAAAATATAAATTAATCTAATCCATAATTCTAACTTCCAAAGAAATGATAAATATGTTAAATGTGGACTGTAAGGTATTGAGAGTAATTTCAAAGAATTAAATGTTCCAATAATGAAATCTCATATTTATACATCTCTTTGGAAAACGAAGTCTTCGATTGAAATGATTACATAAAGTCGTAACAATAAAAATTAGAAAAAAAGTTGTCTTAATTAATGAAACGTGAACGATTGTATTGCAGCACGTATTATCACTTGTACAATGTCTTAACAATTGTATTTGTCTTAAAACACTGTAAACTTTTCATTCCTTATTTTGAAACGGTACTGTATCGGAATTATTTCTTTGTTCAATTCAAATTTAAATCAATTTATAGAAATACAGGAATGGATGTTAAAATATTCATAGATTTTATATACATTTTTTACTAAATGCAAGTAAACTTGCAAAATTTATACATTCTTTTTTACTTTTGAATTTAAAAAATAATATACTGAGAATATGTAGTTAAATATTTTAAAGCTTTATATTTTGTATACATTTGAGTAATACTATAGATATTAATATATATGTCTCAGATCAAATATAATAATTAAAATATTTTTTCAGTGATCATAAAATATTAATGCATTTAAAATATTCTATTTTTTAATTTTAATTAAATTAGTTTATAAATATTTCAATGAGAAAACTTGTAACTAAAAAATAATGTAGTAGATAATCTGGATTTCAAAATCCTATACATTAATATCAAATATTTAATTATTAATGAATAACAAAAAACTCTGTACATAGAAATATTATATACTTTCAATAGAAAATAAAAAGGAAGACCAATATATTGTACTAAAGGGATTAAGAATTTAATTTTAAAATCACATTCCTGTAAAACTGTCTTAAAAATTAAATACAATTCTGGTTTCAAATAGTCTCGATTAACTGTGTGACCGCCTTCGTTTTTTTGACTCTTTGTGTTTCTTATGAGATCGATATCTACCGCTACTGCTTGATTTGGACGATGCGGAATGTTCAGTATGTGAGGATGTGTCGCTTGTTAAACTCGATGCTGACGTTGTAGTTGACGTTGCCACATCTAATCTATCGTTAGAATCACCAGTCGTCGTTGTTATCGTCGACTTACTATTACTTTTCTTTGAAGTTGATGCTTCATCAGAAAAGGCACTACCAGCAGCTTCTTCGCTAGAATAGTGATGTTTCGTATCAAGTTCAGTATTTTGTAAACGATCATGATTTTTATCACGACTATCATAGCTTTCACAAGACGAACACCGGTAATCAGAAAGATCAGAATCAAATTTATCATTAGTTTTTCTTTGATTAGTCTTTCTAGATTGTTCACTAGTTGATGGTTCTTCTGAAGAATAATTGTGCGAATCCGTCGTTGTTACTGATTTTTTTGGTGTCCGTGTAGAAGTTTCATTTGCTGAATGTTCTTCTGATGAATAAATAAAGGAATCTGCTTTTGTTGTGGTTTTTTTTGGCGTCCTGGAAATTTCATCATCTGAATTTTCTTCTGAGGAATATCGGTAAGAACCTACTGCTACAGATCTTCTTGATCTTCTTGTTTCTTTAATCGAACATTCTTCTGATGAATAACGAGGATTCGCTACTGTAGATTTTTTCATTTTCCTTAAACTATTTTTGGAATTCCCTACCTCGCTATCACTGCTTGAGCTACTACTATAGCTGCTACTATAATTATGGCTTGTGGTTTTGGAATTCACTACTCGTTTTTTACCCTTTTTCGAGGCTTTTGACTTCTTACTTCTTTTATTCTTTCTTGACACTTTTTCGGAATCTGTTTCGTCTGAACTTTTGGATAAACAGCGTTTTGTTCCACGACGAAATGAAACTTCTCGTTGTGGACTTTCATTATCACTACTCGAGGATGGTGATCGATTTCGAGAAGTTTTATCTCGTTTACGTTGTACAGTTGTCGACTTTTTTCGCTTACGTGATCTAAGTTTACGAGTTGTAGTTTTTGAAGTCTTTTTCGAAGTTTTATGTCGCTTAGATTTACTAACTGGATTATAGTCACTATCGTTTCCTTCACTATCACTGTCAAAAGTTTCCTTGAGATATTCATAAAATGCTAAATTAGTATCCTCGTTTCGACGTGCTGATCGTCTAATACCATTAACATCACAGGATGAGGAAGTGCTTGGTACAGCTTCATCTTTGGGTGGTGGCAGTAATGCTACAGATCTACAATGTCCGTCAGAATAAAATTTTGTTAAAGATGTAAATTTTGGAAAAATATTTTGAATAAATTAAATTATAAATTTTGGAAGCGAAATTTTTTTTTTTATAAAATATTGATTATTTTACAAATATATATAATGTAAGGTAAATGTCCTAGTACATGGCTACCTTAAGAATTGTACCATGTCCCAATACATATACACGTAAACTTATGTAACTATGTATTGGATGGTACCAATCTAATAGTAGTTATGTACTGGGACAATCACCTTATTTGAAATACTTTTATTTTAAAAATAATTGACTTACTCTGTATTATTATTTGATGTAGGTTGTGATGTACTAGGTTCTTCTGAAGAAGATAAGTCAACGATTTCTGGTGTTCTTTCATGACGAGGTTTTACATAACCAATTACTTCACACTCATTTTCGGATGAAGATGAAGTCGACGATATAGTATAAACGTCAGGTTGTGTATAAGGCAACTGTATTCTAAAAGTTTGACTTACAGTACTTGGGCCTGTAATAATGAGTTTACAGCATTAAATTATAAAGAAACTTAAATCAATTAAAATTAATTCATAAGAAACAAAAAAAAATTATTTTTCACCTGGCATGTCCATTATATGAGGACCAACAGAAGGAATTATCCTTTGAGTCCTATCATCTAAGACTCTTACATCTGAATCACTTGAAGAGGTACTGCTTGTGCTAAGTGTTGGTGATATGGCCCTTGTAAACTCATTTGAAAGTGCTAATAAAAAGAAATTAATTATTTTACTACTATTCTCATTAAATATTTATAAGAAAAAAATATTCACCTCCACTAGGCCTGTATGTAACAGCCAGATCATAACCAATTAAATCAAAACCAGAACGAGCAAAATTCAAAAACTCGTGTACAAAATGTTCTGTATGATTGTTAAAATAGGGGCGAATTAGATCGCGAAATTCAGGACTACTAATATTATGTACAGTTAGTCTTCCTATAATAACATTCAATACATATGCAATATGATGTTGATCCTCTAATAACACTTGTAGTTCTCGATTGAGCCATGGAATCAGCCGGTTTGTTTCTGAAGGATGTTGCCTAAAATGTGAAATAAAAGTTTTTAATTATATTTGAATATATGTTTACATATATATTAACATTTAGGTAGTACAAGAATTTTATTTTATATTGATGATTTATTTAAATTTTACCTATAATATTCAGCGCTTGATGCACGAAAATGACCGAAAGCATCAGACAATGGTATAGCCCAATTATCATATCTGTAAACATTACGACGAATCTCCATTATATTTGAAGTTCTCTGTCTCCTTTCTTCCCCAGAAACAAGATTTGGTACACTTGGAATTTGTTCTCGCCTAGCTACAGCTTCTGGATTCAATAGCATATTATACCTATAGGCCCGATACATGGGTCCCATAGTTGTTCTTAAAAAAAAAAAAAATTTTTTTTGTAATATTTTACTTTTAATGGTAAATCACGTTCTTAAAAAGAATTTACAAATTAAAAAAATACCTGTACATAAATGGGCGAAAAGAACGCGGTGGAGCCCCAATTCCAACAGATTCTAACCACTGTCTACGTACTAAGTGAATATCATCTGTAACGTCCAGCGTTGCAGCAACTTGTGACATCTGTACATGATACTGATCATAATCTTCTTCAGATCTAACATTATGTATTATGGACTTAAAAGTTTGTTTGCAAAGTGGACATTCGGTTTTTACTTTGGACCATTGCAGCAAACAAGTAAAACAAAACTGATGTAAACAACTATCAGTAAAAGATGTGTTAATTAACTTTCCTAAACAAATACAACAGTTTGGCGGCGGAGAAGATGCACTGTTACTTCTATCGCTTGTACTTGGACTTGCCATTATCCCTTCTGATTTTATGGGCTCTTCAGGCCCAGTACTGGCATCTTTTCTCTCTAAAGTCTCCATTTTTCTTAAATTACCATACAAATAAGCTATTTTATATAATTAACTACCTGAAATAAAAATGAAGATTATTAATTTCACATGTTATATAGTGTGAAAAGATATAAATTTTTATTATGTTCTTCATATATTATAAAGATATTACAATTCTGGAAATAAGTGCTTGTGTCAGTTTTATGTAACTTGCAACTTATGTTTGTGAAATGAGTTATGTATTTTATAAATTTGTATACGTTTTTTAGTAAACAAACTTGAATTAAATGACACTCTTAAGTAATTTACCATGAATTGAATGATTTTAATAATATATTATAATAAAAATAAAAAAGGTATAAAAAAATCAAATAAAATATTGACAGATAATTGGAAAATAATTATACTCTAGCGCACTTGATAAAGCTACTTAATCGTAAAAATAAAATCAGCTGTAATAATTCTTGTAAGACATCAACAATGGCTACCTTAACGTTGGCTAAATTTATTTTTACTTTTCAGCATTCTACAGAAGTTACTAAATCAATAACATTCAACTATAATGAAATGTAATACTTATGTAGATCAATCAATCAAGAAAAGAATAAATAATAATTCCATCAAACCTTTTCATGAAAAAATTCCGTGTGTAACCGACATCTCAACTATCACTTTTTCTAATTCTAATTTAAAAAAAATGCATAGCTTATCTTGACTTTAAAGTTAGGTTATATTATTCCCAGAACGAAGGAATTGGAATTTTAAAAACAACAAAAAATCAGAAAGACGATTTCACAAAAGAGATAAAAAAACGAAATTTCATATGCCAATAGTTGTAATATAACGTGTACTTTGTGTAAGACATGTATGTATGTATATAGATATATATACATATATCGTAAGAGAGAGAAAAGACGTTCCTTGTCGCGTCCGTGCCAAAGAAAAATCTGAATCGACAAAATTTTTACAAGATGCGACAAGAATAAACGTGTTTCTGTAATAGAACAGTGATATTACATTGTAACAACTCACCATAAATTACAAGCTTTTTCCAAATTTCTACGGATTAAAATAATCTAACGAAAAAATTCTCTACTCGATTTCATCTGGACTCCATTGCCAATACAAAGTTGTAGTAGGAGTTTTTGCTAAAAAGAATATATTGTAATGAATAACACACATGTACGTACAGACTTTAATATTCTTTCTTTCTCTATCCTGCAAACGCGTAATGTAAAAGGATCGTCTCTTGCTGAGATGGTCGACATATATGTTATATATACAACTACATACAACTTGCCCAATCCCCAATCGTTTGTATATAAAATCGAATAGGGGGAGTAAAGTGAAAAACCCGACGATGCCGACTCAACGTAAACTACATCACACGACTACAACTAGGTTTAGGATTAAAATATTTTATTAAGATTTCCAACTGTACTGTTGGATCTTGTATTACAGAACAGCTGCTGCCATAAACTGCGTAACAGAAGCGCAGGTGCAGAGAATAGAATTTCCCCACTATTTTTTACTATATATATATATATCGAGTACCAAAGTAGAAAGAGGAAAATTCGATGAATTTTAAAACACGCGTTTTAATTTTTTTGTTTGATTCGCGAGTGGACTAATATTTTTACAGAATATTAAATAATTTAGGTTAAAGAGTTTTAGTGATTATAAAAATAAGTTTTGATAAAGTGTTTATCTCTTACAAGAACAAAATAGAATAAAATAAATCTTCATCTGCTGTACTAATTTTAATTTTATTTTCTCTTATTTAATATTTTACATTGCAACATTTCGGTTACTCATTTGTAACCCTTTTAAAATAAGTTTTTTTTTTATTTTAAAATCTTAGAAGATGATAAATAAATTATTTAACGTACGTAGTTTAACATTTTCTTTAAAATTAAACTACTTTAAAAATACCTTTTTTAAATTAATACTTTCCTTTTTTAATAGGAATATAATTTTTCTGAATATTTTTCAAATCTGTTTGATAAATGATTGACAATTCTATTATAAAATTTGTAATGTATTTATAAAAGTTATTTATTTATAATGATAGATGGCTTTGTAATGGAATTTTAAAAATATTATTTAATAATTTATTTAATCAATAAAATCTATAACAGATTTGTCAGACAAACAAACAAATTTTTTTTAAATCCCCAAGGATGTAGAAATTTTAGATGATTTCTCTTTTTTCCGATATACTCAATTGATATATCAATTAAATATTGTTCAATGTACTAATTTATACTTTATTTCAACATATTTTTAACCAATTTATCAGAAAAATATGTTTATAACTTTTGAAATTTAAAAAGCAAGTAGTTGAAGATCAGTGTTTTGAAACTCATCAAATTTCTCTCATTCGACTTGCATTCTCCCAACTTGTCTTTCCAATGCAGGTATTGTAGATTTCTTCAAAAACGATAATAATTGTCACCAAATTTTTCGTGTAATTTTTTGTTTGTCATGAATATTTTGTGGCCCAGGTGGGCTTATTTTAATACTTTTTCGTTTTTCCTGTGTCCTAAAAATAATGCAGAAAAAATTTTTCCGAAAATTTTACTAGCAAATCGATTTCTGGACCACTATAGAGTGTCAGTTATGTGCTAAGAGGGCGCTACATTGATAAATTTGGCGCTTTTAAATTTCGTAATCGTATATTTTTTTATTTAAAATTATTTAACTGATTGAATTGTTAATAATATAATATATTCATCTGAGTTTGAAGATTTTACAAGAAACTTGTTTGTAAAAAATAGGTTTGTTGGTTGTAAAATATAATTATAGAATATACTTTAACTTATTACAATATAGGTAATTGTTCACCAATGACCACACCTAATTGTAAGATAAAAATTCGTGGTAACGTTTTATTATTCTATTTAAAAATAAAAAACTTATTAACCAAAAGCAGATAATATTTCTTTTTCTAACAACATTATATTTTTTGTTAATTTTTAAGCAAGTTATATGCTATTATTAAATTAGATAATAACATTTCCTAATATTGCACAATTCTTTTTTTTTTATTTAACGTCTCTGTATTAGTGACTAATTAGCGACGGAGATAGTTTCAATGTGAACATAGCACATATATCGTATACAGTGGTGCTTGTATCAATCGGCCGCTGAGAGTGGGATTCGAACTCAAATCCATGAGAATAAAAATCCAACGCTCTACCGAGTGAGCCACTGATGACCTCATATTACACAAGTATTAATAAAAATTTTTAACTCGACATACGTTAAAATATATAGGATAATATAGTAAATAATTTCTGGCGATAGCACATTATATTTAAAAAAAAACTTTTATTAAATTACAAAAATAATAATTAATTGTATTTAAGATTAAATTTTTTCACTTGTTTGAATAAGAAAAATATATATCACGTAAAAGATATAGATGGATATAGTAAAGTATTTAAGAACCTTGATTATCGATAGAAGATAAATGCTTAATCTTACCAAGTTCAGCTTACAGCTGATGGTAAGTTTTATTCTCATTGATCGTTCACCTGTTGCCCACCATAGAGTTATTTTGAAGTATTATCATATTTTTATGACAGGTGTCCGAAATGTTGTCTTGTTAAGGTTTACCGTTCTGTCAAAATATAATGCTATGGATTTTAATTCTTTTGTAAAAGTTTTTATTCGGATTATTTTTGCTGTTAAAATTTAATACTAATTGAATTCTAATTGAGATTGAAAAAAAAATCGCACTTGTAAATTGAGTTAAATATTTCAAGACATTATTGAATGGATAAATGATGATGCTTGTCTTAAATACTTTAACATTTAAACAATTAATTTTTGTATAAAAATTTTGTATATTTTATTGTATCTTTTACAAATTCAAAGAGAATAACATATAATATATAATAAAAAAAAATTAAATATATTAAATCATTCTAAAAATTATTGAAATAATTGGGAAAAAACTGAAAAAATTTAAAAAGTTAAAACATTTTAAAAATTGTTTGTAAAAATTTGTATGAAACACTCAGCGTGTTAAGTTTATTTCATATTCTTTTGTTTTTTTTTCAGTAAATTTCAGATACTTTCTCAATTTTATAGTTTTGCTTTTTAAATATTTTGGAACTTTAACATATTTAAAAAATTTTTTTAATTTTTCGTAGATTGCCTTATTTTTTGAGATTTATTCAAAATATTTAAAAAATTATCAAAAGTATTCAGAATCTTTCAGATAACGGAAAATCAGATACATAAAATGGGAAATAAAATAAAACGAATGGAACGAAACAAAATGAAAGAAGTTGAAAAAAATTTAGAAAAATTGTAATTAATTAAAATTTACATATTAGTTGATTTTTTTTCGATATTAAAGGTTAAAATAAAATGAAAATTTTTAAAAGAATTTGAATCAGATTTATCCAAATTCTTACAGAAATTTTGTGTTTGTTTCATTTTTATTCAGGAATACGTAATTAATTTTTTTAAATTTTTGGCTATTGTATTTTTCGAAATACGAAAAACACTTCGAAATCTTTTTAAAAATCAGCATGAACACAATCAATATTACTTACCATAGAAAATGTTATAAACAGCTGTTCCAGATGCATTGAGATTAATCTCATAAAGCAAATAGAGTATTCTACTTAAGTGCGCTCTTTTAAAATCAATAAAAAATTTTCTTGAAAATAGAAAATATTATTCATTTTAATCAAATATATTATCTACTTGCAGTTAGACTTCAATCAAATGTTGGATTTCAATGAAATAATCATCCACTCGAGGTTAGTGGATTCGAACAGTACAGATTTTGTGCTCGATTGCTGATATATAAAGCAAGAAGAATTTCTGCTAAATGCAAGTGAATTTCATTTGTCTCAAAATCGAATTTCTTTCAGTCAAATGATCAAAAGCTGTTCTTTAGGTTTAAACATAAGCTTTATCAAAATCTGCTACTTGTAGCATTTTTTATTAAAATTTTTCATTATGAATTAAATTTTGATTAATGATGGCCTAATTTTCTATACAATTAAAAATCAAACTTAAACAAAGTAAAATCATTAGAATTGTGTTAGGTTTGGTCACGTTTTTTATCGATCTGTTTGATAAAAAAATATTCGAAATATTAAATTAATTTAATCAACTCACTAATAGTATATTTTTCACCTAGGGAAAAAAAGTAAAGAATGTCCGAAATCGTATGTAAATTGTCACCCGTGCCGAAGGCGAGGGAGACGAATCGTGGAGATCGTGGAGATGTCAAACAAGTTTGAGTTAGAGTTAATTTACTTAATAAAAATAAATATATGACCGTGATAATATATAAAATACTGCAGCTTTAGCCTCGAAAAGAAATAGTAAACATTTTCAATATTAAGGTTCAAATAAAATTGTACTGTTAGCATTGATAAATTTAATGATGAATAATTTATAAATTGTTTTTAAAAAATTCAGAAGTTATATTCAAATCATTATTTTATTTATATGGTCATTTACAAAGATGGATCTACTAACTGAAGCAATAGTTAATAATCGCTTAGAACAAGTAAGAAAATTATTAGATATAATAAGTTTACCTACAACACATGATTATACAGATTATTATCTTTTACGCAAATCCATCATATTTTACTATAAAGATTTATCTTTGCTCCTTATTAAAAAAGGATTTCGTTTAAACAAGATTTATTGTAGTTATGATCATGATCATACACCACTACATTATGCAATTGTAAATAACTATCCAGAAATTGTTAAAGCACTTTTAGATAAAGGAGCATTTGTTCATGCTAAAACTAAGGCAAATGAAACACCAGTTCATTTTGCTGCTCGACTACATTTGTATCGTAGTGACGAATGTATGGTTGATCTTTTCTTGCATTTTTTACAATATAATCAAGTTTAAAAAAGGGGTATGTCTCATTTACATATAGTTTGCATGAAAAATCATGTAAATATTGTTAAAATGTTTATACAATCTGGGGCTTCAATCAATTGTACTGTAAATTTAGATATAAAATATTATGAAGGATTTACACCACTGCATTTCGCAGTGAAATTTAATAGTTTTGAAACTGTAAAGTTACTTTTAGACTCTGTTGCTGATACAACTGTAAAATCTATGATTAACTCCACTTCACATTGCTTTTTTATATAAAAATCAAGAATTATGTGATCAACTTTTAGCATCGCACATTTATATTGATATAAATCTTACTGATCCATTAGGTTTATCGCATTTTCATATTGCTTGTGCAAGGAATACAAAAATTGTTGAAAAATTTTTACTATGTAATGAAGATCTTAATTTAAAAATTCCATTGAGTGCAGATTATTGGCCAGGTTATACACCATTACATTTTGCAATAAAATACAAAAGCAAAGATGTAATTAAATTATTTTTCGCAGATGATGCTGATACAAAAGCTATTGACAGTAGAAACATGCTTTCTATAAGAAAGTTTGACAATACTGAAATCAATAGCTTATTTCAAAATAAATTAAATAATACAAATAACTCAAAAGTAAGTGATAAAAAGTTACTAAGTTTCTATCTTACTTATATGCAAGACACTGATATTATGAGTGCTCCCATATCAATGTTAGCTATGATTCAAAAATTAAAAGATCGAGGAAAATCTATTAACACGCCTATTGATTTAGATTCACCTATTTGGCCAGGATATACAGCTTTATATGTAGCTGTACAAAAAAATAATGTAGAAATTGTATAATTACTTTTATTTCATGGATCTAAAATTACAATAAAAAATCCTCGATGTTTAACACCTCTTCATATGGCATTTAAAAGCAATCAGATGAACATTGTGAATGCAATATTATCATAAAACATTGATTTAATGGAAAATTCAATTGACAGTGAAGGTTTATCACATTTTCACATCTACTGTACAAAAAGTAGTGATAAATTAAGAGAATGTGAATTTTTTTATTTACACAATAAAATATCAAAAGTTTCAAGAGATAATTCGTTAAATGTAAACTTTGTTTTTAACTTTTTAAAAAACAATCCAACTTGTATCAATAGTTGTGTTGATATTAACTCAGTCTTTTGTCCTGGTTATACACCTTTACATTTTGCTGTTAAATATCAATCTATTGAAGTTATTCAAGAACTTTTAAAATCAGATTATGGTGCTGACATTACAATTAAAAATGGAATCGGTCATACACCTTTTGATATTGCTATAGAATATTTGGGAACCAGTGAAAATTGTAAAAACAGTGATATTTATTTAAGAATTATTAAATTATTTCTTAATTAAAAAATAAATAGAGGTGTAAAAAATTTTGATACTAAAGGGATTTCACTTTTACATATAGCTTGTATGCAAGGTGATAAGAAAAGTGTAAAAGAACTTTTAAATAATTGTAATAATATTAATCAGTCTGTAGATAAAAATTCACCATTCTACCCTGGCTTTACGCCCTTGCATTTTGCAGTAAAATTTGAATATTTAGATATTGTAAATTTACTTTTGAAACAAAGAGCAAATGTGAACTGCAAAGATTCGAATGGAAACACTCCTCTGCATCTATTGTTTGTTGTATTTTTTCAACCGTCAGTGATAGACGTAATGAAAATTTTATTTATTCATTAAAAATAAAAGCGTTTAATAAAAATTAATTTTACAGAAATTTTTAAAATTATGTTATAATTATTTTAACTAAATTATCTAATTTTTATTTGTAGCATATATGAGGTTCCTGTAATATCCAGATGGTTTCATACGTTATTAGATGCAGGAGCTGAGATACATGCATGTAATATAATGATTTATAAAAAGTGGATGTGATTTATATATTGCAAATGCTGAAGGTGTAAATGCAATTCATGCATTAATTTCAAATAGATTGGTGAGAAAATGTAGAAGAAAATTGAACGATTGCAGTCTTAAAACATTAGAACATTATAAGATCTTAGAAAACTGAAATTCATCCATATGTAAATTAAATCGGGATTCACTTATTCAACTACAGAGAATATGTTTATATGATGAAAGAATGCAATTAATCAGAAAAAGTTTTGATTGTAATATTAAAGATGAGTTAGAATCTATGAAAAAAATTAAAATAAATTATTACTATAGTTTATTTGATACTTTAACTCTGAATGAGGAAAAAATGTCGCGTATGGTTAAGAATAAGAAATTTAGAAAAATTATCAATTCTCACAAAATAGATTTTGAATTTTATTTCTATGGTTATTTATTAAAATTCCAAAATAGGAAAGGTTTGATAAGGAGATACTTATTAGATGAATCTATAGAGTTATTAAATATTTTCACTAATCCACAATTACCAGATAATTGTTCAGAAATGATTTTTCAAAATCTTAATAGTTATGAACTTACTAATTTTCTAATAGCTGGCAATATTCCATTTAAAATAAAATCAATCTTAAGTGACTCAACATCAACAAAAGATAATGTTGAAAATTGATCAGTTTTTGCTTCACTTCGGAACATTTTCTAGCTACTTTAAATTACTCCAATACAAAATACACATATAAAACCGGTGTACTCCGAAAAAAATTGCTCCAGTTTACTATGTATGCATAAAATCATATAAACTTTGTTTAACTGCTAAAGATGAATTTTCAATAATTGATCGGTTTTCGCGCCACTTTAAAACGTTTTCTAGTTATTTTGGATTTGATTGCTTTAATTGGCTTGTATTTGATGAATATACACATACCAATCGTGGTAACGTTTTATAATTCTATGTAAATAAATGTTTAAATACTTCAAAATTTTTTTACTGATCGATAAACACAATCAATATCATTTACCATAGAAAATGCGATAAACAACTGTTTCAGTTACACTGAGAGAAACCATCTCAAGAAGCAAAAAGAGCATTTTATTTGAGTACGCTCTTTTAAAATCATTAAAAAATCTTTTTCTGAAAAGTAGAAAATATTATTTATTTCAATATAAATTATTTATTCCAATAAAATACTTATCTACTCGATTAGCGTATTCAAAGAAAACAGATATTATGCTTAGTTAAAGCAGATCGCTATTTAAGACAAAAAAAGAATTTCTCCTAAATTCGTTTTTTCTTCGGATTTATACGTTTCATCAAAATCTGCTGCTCTTGTTATTTTTTATAAACATTTTTTATCATAAATTCAATTTCTATAAATTATGGCTTTTTTGTTCGTTAAAATTAAAGATCAATCAATGCACTAAATACAAAATAATAAAAAATTATCAAAATTGTTACTCCTTCTAGTTTGTATACAGTAAGAATTCCAAAAATGTTTTCATAAATTAACAAGGAAAAAAAACCTCTATGGTAATTATTTATAAACGAATAAATTTTTAATTGATTGATTTTCGACTAACCAGCAATTATTCAATATACAAAGCTTTCAAACAAATTAAAAGTCAATCATGTCATACTTAAAATCCATTTAAATCTAATCAACACAAATAGCCGACTAAAAAAGCGTATATACCAAGAAACACAAAAACAAATCATATTCAAATCATTTATAACGTAATCCATAAAAAAATTCGTATATACCCATACGCGTATGAAAAAAATTCCATTGAATTCTTTATAAATTCGTCAGCAAAATTCAACATTTTCTTACAAACACACGAAGCCTTTATATGTCTCCCCTTGTACATATCCATTAACTCGTTCCACATATACGCTCCACGTCGTCGCATCAATTTATTATTAAAGGCGAAGAAAAAAATTGTCTCCTGCTAATCCAACTGGATAATCTAAGGGTTGATTAAAGTCTTGGCTGTATTATTTCCGAGGAAGGGTAACGATATTAGAAAGAATATAAAAACAAGCATTGCAAAGCATTAAAGGTAAAAGTCTTCGATCTAAAAAAGTAAACACATTGTCGACTGGTATATATACAAAGCTATAATGAGTGTGTGGAAAGAGAGTATAGGAAAAAAAGAAGATAAGAAGAAAAGAGATAACATTGCATACTTTAAACGCGAGCTTGTCCTTAGTTTAGTTATTTTTTCATAACTTTCATAATGCGTCGCTTGCATTTTGACACGAATGGCTTTTAAAAAGAAAGTTTATGGCTTGAGAAAAAAATATTTCATGAAATATTGTCGCAAGTCACTGTGTGCAATCACTAATTGTTTTTCAAATCGATTCTTTATATCATTTGCTATTAACATAACAAATGCTGGTTGAAATTAAAGCCACAAGTTAAATATCTGCATTTAATTGTTTCGTGAATTTTATCTTTTTTATTTTTATTTTTAATGTTAAGCTCAATTATGCTAAAATCAAAAACTCAATTCTTTTGATGACAAATTAATAATATTGATAGTTCCTACTTATATTTATCTTTAAATAAAGCAGTTTGAATCCCATGTTACCATATGAAAAAGTAAATATAATTAAAAATTCTTTACGAGCTCAGAATTAAATTCAGAATCATTTCATCAAATTCTCCTCTAAAAATGTTGAAGATCATAAATTTTTTAGCATTATTAGGTATAAAACCTTCTATGATTTTGTGTAATTTCAATCATAATGTATTCTAAAAGAAAGTTTAAGTTTCAATCTTAGTGATGTACTCTTAAATATTATCACTTCCACGTACACATTTAAAAATTATTTATTTAAAAAGAAAAAAAAACAAAAAGAAATGAGCAAAGAAAATAAACTTTTATAATTAATGAAAAGCTGAAGGGATTAAATCGTACAACGTATAAAAATCGTATATACATCGCTTTAACACAATCTGTCACTCATATTCAACTCAGGAAGTGTATTACGGGCTTTGCTGGCGCGAGGCGTTATTGCCATTAAGAAAATTAATAAAGCACCTCGGCATTACGATAAGTGATCAAGACACACGTACACACATACGCTCATCGTGCACACTTCACTTTTACCGCTTGGCGCGTGCTTACATTTATTTGATTCGCTTGTGTACAACGTAACGTTACAATATTAATAATAAAATAAGAGAGAGAAAAAATGTGAACGTTTCTTTACTTTCGATGCTTTCCAATCATGTTTTATACGCGCGTAATGAAACATATGGAATTACCATTCGAGAGTTTGAGCTTTCGTGTAAAAGATTTTTCACGGCGATACTAATAAAAAGAAAGGGAATGACATTACGCTGAACATTTCTACGTGATTAGATTGTAATTTTTGCATTTTCCAAATGTTCATAGCCGCGATAAGATTTATTATTCATGAAATTAAAAGAGAGCTTTCCAGCGGATTACGTTGCGGGATTCAAGCAAGTAAAATGGGGAAATCTAATGGCTTTTTTTTTTCTTTTTTACGCTCAATGTAATGTAATTATATTTACTGTGATTATCAGCCGTGATGTTTAATTTTTCATTGATAAGCTTTTATTTTTTAAATTATTAAAAATATTTATTATTCAAAATATTTTATGATTAATATCGTTTTTTTTATAAATTGTAAAATCAATTATATGACTTGATATAATTTAAAAAATTTCGAATAACATATTTTTATGAAAATAAATTACTAATATACAAATTTCTTTATTAATAAAAAATTGAATTTCAACAACTGCAATTATTTTATCGCCAAACTTTCCTTTCCAAAAAAGGGGGGAAAAAAATTTCATTGAACAATCAATCTGCAAAAAAAAGGAAGAAAAAAAATGACTTTTTTAAACATAAGGAGCATATTAGTCTTGGTGTGTTCAAGCGTTTAGTTTGACGTATCAAGGCGAACATAATAAAGCTGTAATATGAGAAGCACCATATACACATACATACACACAGAATCCTGAGCAATCTGAAAAACTACCGACAAAAAAGAGAAAGAGAGAGATGAGACTTTTAATGAAATATATTTTGCGCCTTATATGAACCCAATAGCCCCATCCACGACTCGTTCTTCTTCTTCTTCTTCTTCTTCTCTTCTTCTTCTCGCAACCCAACTGTTGCAAGCTGAAAAGGTATATAAAACGTATAATAAAAAAAAAAATATAAGAGAGAAAAAAAAACAACAAGTACCTTACCGCAGCACGCGCCTCCACGAAGATAATCTCGTATTAAAGCTGCCTTTTTATGGCTCTAATTAATACACCGAAGCCACGTGTGTAATGTAAGGATAAATGTTCAACTTCTTATTCGCTTGTGTCTATATATACACACCATATACATATATGTATATATTTACGTTTTTTCTCGTTTTTTTTTCTTCATCTATGTCGCTGTATTTATACTATCATTGCGATGCTAATTAACGATTATGGTTTTCAACGTGTGCCTTAATAAAGCGCATTCTAACGCACTACCAATCGGGCATGACCGGGATTTAAACTCGGGATCGTGAATAGCGAAATCCATCATTATCGAGCGAGCCACTGAATACCGCATATATGTATACTAATTATGCTATTGGTTTATTATTTTTCTTAATAAGGTATAGGAATGATGCATCATTTTAAGATATATTTTGATAAGAATTTATGAAGTTTGCTTAATTAGTATGAACTTTTTCTTTTTGCTTTTACCTTTTTTTTCTTAAATTGGATTTTATATTTTTATTACCGTTTGCCGTCCAATTGGCGTGATGATACGTTCTAGTAAAATTTTCGTTTTTTTAAGTCGAAATTTGATACGCTCGTAAGTTATCGCCTTGGTCTAGTTTAAAATTGATTGATGCGAAATTATAATGATTATTATAGTATTTGCATTAGAATAAAAATGATTAGGTATAATTATGAAAAATTAATTGGTACGTTGTAAAAATATAAAATTTTAATAATGAAAAAAATATAATAAAAAAGGTCTTTTTAAAATTCATTTAAATAATGATATACTCAATTACAGTTTGTAAAATTAACATAATTATTCCACTTTTTTATTACAGAAATGTATATAATTCTGGCCTACTATCTATCGAAAAAAAAAAAACTAAAAAAGGGAAGAAATCCTGATAATCATGATAGAAAATGATTAAACGAGAATAATATTTGCCCAAGAACGGCCATGCTGGATTTTCATTAAAAAACGACGACGACGACGAGGAGGAGCAAATTGTTTATTTACCATTAAGCCTTACGAAAAGTTTTGACTTGAGGTATATATCACATGAAAACAAAAAAAAAAGACCATGTATAAATATACGTGAAAAGCACAAGTTTGCGTGATATCAATGTTATAAAAGGGGAAGAGAAGTAAAGTCAACAATTACATGGTGATGGACATACACACAAGCCAGGTTTTTTGTTTTCCTTTTGTTTACACAAACGATTTCTGTAAAGGTAAGGCTTAATTGCTATATATGCCCTTAACTTAAATTCAACTCTTTCATCAATATACGTACGGTGTGTATGTTAGTACGTGTATATTTTATACACTCAATATCAATGCGGTTTACCTAAAGATTGTATTAAGGGTATGGTTTCACGCTACTTTACCGATCGAAAATTATAATTTTATAAAATTACAATTTTTGAAAAAACTATACATCGGCATGAGTTTTCCTTTTATAGATCACTTCATTTAATTTCGATGAAGGGTGGAAACTATAAAAATTAGCGGAAAAAAGCGTTAATCGAAGATAATTAGAAAAACAAATTTCTCAGTTCGAAAAAATCAAATTTCTCAAAAACCGTGTTTCGTAGGGAAATTTCCTATTCAGGATCATTTTATCTTTGAAAAATGAAGGGCGGAAACTTGGTTTGATAAATCATATCGCAAAAAAGCAAAATTACATTTTTCTATAAAGATGCGATCAGCTGTAAGAATACAATGGCCGCGCAAGAAGCCATGTTTCATAGTTGGCATCAATGCTAATGTATAGTTTGGTACGCGCCAACTTCAAATTCGAATTTTAAATGTAAATTGAATTTGTTTTATAAGTACAATTTCTACAAATGAACACTTTTTCAATATAAAACTGTTTTATTTTATTTAAAGCATAAATATGTAAAAAATTTAATATTATAAGAGAGAACAATATAGTTTACATCATTTGCAAACTCATTTTTTTTTTAAATTTTCATTATAGCAAAATAAGTAATCTATTCGTTTCTTTGTTTGAAACAAAATATTTTTTGAATGACTTTATTGAATTAGCGAAACTTTGGCATATCCTAACCTTTTTAGAATGAAAATGTTTTCAAAAGCGAATAATAAGGATTACTTAATTTTATTGATAATTATGGTTTTTGAAAAATAAACAGTCATAAGTAATTTTATTAAGATAAGACTTTGAAAAAACGTGAGAAAAATCACTTAATTTTCTTAATCTTAGTGTAATGAGTATAAAATAAAATTCATAATATTATTTTTTGAAAAATTTGCAGAAATCTATTTTTCAAATTCATTATTTTCCTAATATTTATCTTTTTATTCGGAATTTAAATTTTACATTCATGTTATATATAGATTTATCAATCAAACATAAATATAAAAAGAATAGAAAAGATTTTGAAAAATATTTTTTTTGACAAATTTTTTTTAAAGATAAATGAACAAGACTCTCCGTAAAACACAAACTGCAAAAAAACTTTCTTTTATTTGACAAAGAATTCAATTTGGTAGAAATGAATGATTAGTTTTTGAATTTTGTAAATAAATTAAATCATAAATAAATGTACATGTTGAACCTTAGAACTTCAATTTTATTTATGCATTATAATACTTATCATTTTAACTAAATGTTATTTTTTCAAAAAACTGTAAAAAACTATGAAAAAATATAAGTAATCGTAAATAAATGTGAATAATTGTAAAAAAAAATAAATAAATGTAAATAACTGTAAATAAATATAAACAACTGTATATTTATAGTTATTTACAGTTATTTACAGTTAGTAACACTTATTTACAATTATTTCCAGAAATTTTTTCCATATGGGCTTATCTTAATAAAATCATTTACAACTGTTTATTTTTAAAGAACGATAATATAAAATAATATTTGATGAGATTATATTATATAATAAAATTATATTAGCAATAAAATTAAGTAATCCTTATCATTCGCTTTTCAAAACATATTTTCATTCTAAAAAGGTTAGGATATGCCAAAGTTTCGCTAATTCAATAAAGTCATTCAAAAAATATTTTGTTTCAAACAAAGAAACGAATAGATTACTTATTTTGCTATAATGAAAATATAAAAAAAATAATGAGTTCGCAAATGATGTAAACTATATTGTTCTCTCTTATAATATTAAATTTTTTACATATTTATGTTTCAAATAAAATAAAACAGTTTTATGTTGAAAAAATGTTCATTTGTAGAAATTGTACATATAAAACAAATTCAATTTACATTTAAAATTCGAATTTGAAGTTGGCGCGTACTAAACTATACATTAGCATTGATGCCAACTATGAAACATGGCTTCTTGCACGGCCATTGTATTCTTACAGCTGATCGCATCTTTTTAGAAAAATGTAATTTTGCTTTTTTGCGATATGATTTATCAAACCAAGTTTCCGCCCTTCATTTTTCAAAGATAAAATGATCCTGAATAGGAAATTTCCCCACGAAACACGGTTTTTGAGAAATTTGATTTTTTCGAACTGAGAAATTTGTTTTTCTAATTATCTTCGATTAACGCTTTTTTCCGATAATTTTTAGAGTTTCCGCCCTTCATCGAAATTAAATGAAGTGATCTATAAAAGGAAAACTCATTCCGGTGTATAGTTTTTTCAAAAATTGTAATTTTATAAAATTATAATTTTCGATCGGTAAAGTAGCGTGAAACCATACCCTTAAATGTAAAATCGATAATCTTAAAAATTGAATCTTTTTTTGTGAATTAATATAAAGTAAAGTACAAGGGAAAATCTAAAGCCGTACGTATATAAAGATTCGAAGTTGCATGATGCATATATGAATATTTTATTGACAAGTACATCGTTTTTTGTTAATAATTGATCGTCAAGCTCAACGAAGTTTCAAAACTTTTACAGCTCTTTATGCGTATATGTAGCTCGGAAGAAAATTAGAGAACGATGCGAAGGAAGGGGATAAAAAAAAAGGACATGAAACTATCTTTTTAGTAATGATATCGTGTACATGTAGAGCAATATTGAGGAATTATTTATTGTTGTTATACATCGTATGGACTAAATCTAATTTCTTAGTATATAAACTTTTTGTTTCTTATTTTTTTTCTCTCTTCGTGCTTGTGTTGTTCGAGCTGGATGATATTAATAAAATAAATTGTATCGATGCTGATGGTTTCTTTTGTTTTTTTTTATATGTGATTACGTTGGACTGAATTGATAAACAGATATTATTATTTTCTTTTTTACCTTTTTGGATTGTATAGAACGATCATTATAAGGTATATCCTTATTATTTTTTCGATTGGTTTAATTGTTATTAGTGTAATTGATGAAAGATAAAAATTTTTTAATGTTCAAAATTTTAAGATTACTAAAAGGGTTACTGATTATAGAGAACGTAAAATATAGTAAAAACTATTTTATTGATTATATTATAAAGTGAATTACCTACATTTCATTTAAACATTTATTATAAATATGAATAACAGTCAATTAAAAAAAAAACGAACACTACAAATGTACTAATAAATATTGACAATCCTTTCATTTTATTACAAAATTTTAGAAAAAGAAAAGTTTAAGCTTGAATTATGTACCATGAAGATTATTCAGTTTAATTTTTAAACATATCCATTCATTAGTTATTGAGAATTCAAGGTTCTAATATTATATATTAAAATTTTTCTATTTTTTACCATAAATTCAAAATTATTAATAGTTAATGAATAAATTCACTAAAAAATTTAAACGAATAATTATGATACATACTACAAGCTAAAGCATTTCTTTCCCTGAAATTTTGCGATAAAATTAAAAGATTATAAGTAGAGGTGTCAGTGGCTCAGTGGGTAGAGTGATGGATTCGTAATCTCGAGGTCTCGAGTTCGAATCCCACTCTGAGCGGCCGATTGATACAAGCACCACTGTATACATGTGCTTTATTCACAAACACACTGAAAAATCTTCGTCACTAATTAACATCGTAATGATCGCATAAATACACTGACATTAAATAAAATAAAAAAAAATTCAAAAAAATGTTTGTTATTTTAAGTATGTATCAATTATAATATAATTATGTTTATGATTATAATATTTTTTTTTGCAATGCGAGAGTAAAGGCGATAATCATTAAAATATTTTGGATGAGTTTTAAAAATTTTAAGATTTTATAAATGTTACGTTTTATGTGCATTGTTTCTAAACACACTGACGATCTTCGTCACTAATTAGTATCGCGATGATAGCATAAATAAAGCGAAGTTAAATTAAAAAAAAGTTAATAAATGTCTAGAAGTACAGGTGAAGTGTACCTTTTACATCACTTTAATATTTCCTAGTGATATTAATATATTTCCTAATAATAAAATAAAAAGATATTTAAAAATTACCAATTAGATTTATGGTGAGCTTATTTTAATCAATAATGTTTAAATAAAATTTTGTAATTTAATTCTTCTAATTAAAGCTTCCATTTTTTTACTATTAAAAATTCCATGCTTGTTACATGCTTAATCATTGAACCCTCTCTTCATCCAAATGTACAATTTAAAAATAAAAGAGATGTGAAATAAAAAAGAATTCGCGATGAATATGTTATAAATATTTTTTTCAATAAATAAATATTTAACTTCGTCGTTGTAATCTAATTACAATGCAAATGTCAACTTCCGTTCGTACATATTTTCAATTAGAAATAATAAAAAAGAAGAAATAAAAAGATACCTACGCTCTTATTTACTCGTGGATAATAAAAACTATAGGCAAATTAAAAGTAATAAAAAAAGAAGAAAAAAATAATAGAAAAAAAAAGAACTATTAGTGCACTTTAATCCATATTCATTATACAAACGTTGCAGTGCAAACGTTACGCAGTATTGTCTAACGAGAAATAATAATACAAATATCGCATGAAACCCTAATATCAGTTACTCGATAGAGAAGTCTATTTAATTGTCTTACTCCTATAGTCACTGGAAGCATGAAATTAAAATTAAAATTCATGATAATACATGCGACAATTTATACAGCCGAAGAACTAATAAATGACTTTACAATGCGTATCGAAGATACTCTGCAATTTTAAATGCCAAGTCCCTTTCGCTTTTGTGCTTCTATGTATTTTTTCTGAAATATGTATGAGGCTTTTCCATATATCATATTCGTTTGTTTGAAATATAAAAAAAACTTCTTCTCAAAACTGATTCTGTATAAACAGGTGATATATTTCGTGGATGTGTGTGATTCTTAGCTAGAGAATTCTGAAGAAAAAAGTGTATCTTTACACGTGTTTTTTTTTATTCATCTTATAGTAACGATGTGGAAAAAGGAAGAACATTAATTCGGGCATTGAAATAATAACATCGATATAACAACGCTGAAAGAAAAAGTATGTTTTCTTTGGGAGAAAAGATAAGTTTTTAGGATTTTCCTTTGTTTGCTCAAACAGATAATAGTAAAAAAAAGCCAACTACTTTGAATATGAATTAAGAAAAAAAGTGCCTATGCTAATGCAGTGTAACGCTGGTGTAGAAAATTTTGAAAATGTTTGTATTCTATTGAGAGTGCGTGTAATGTGGTCTCGTATGTATGACAACCGAAAAATCATCGAGGCTTGAAAATTGATTTAAATGATACGTTTTATTGTTACTTTAAGGGTTTTGTTGTGGCAATGAAGAATGGCTCAATGAGAAAATATTTTTTATTCTCAGGTTAACCGTAATGGTAGCTTTATTGACTTGAAAAGTGAAATGAGTGGGTATGAATTTCTATATGTTTCAGTAAGGGATGGAGTGATTTTTTTGCACTTGCTCTTATTTTCAAAATTCATTTTTTTTTGTTTTAAAACAAATCCAAATCTTCTATGAAAATTGAAATTGTTTTTTGCGTTAATTATAATTTTTAATTATAAAATTACCATATTATTCAATTTTTTTACCTTACAGCTAGGGAAAGTATAATGTATTGAAGTCTTGAATTATCTTCTAATATTAGGATATCTTTTCTAGCATAAAAATTTCGTTTCAAACGCGTGTGGTATATTTATTAAATATTTCAAAATATTTTAATCTTTAACTTTACTCTTCTGTACTTAATTTTATTTGTTCACCTGTTAAAAAAACTATATATAATGATTAAAATCATAGTAATGTCGAGGATGTAATCTGAGAAGATCATTCATAGATCATTCGATCAAACACATATTTTTCGTTCTGCGCAGTATAAAATTTTACCATCGAGCGTTTATTTTTTTAATCTCTTTTATATTTAGATTATTATTGCTATGTGTCATATTATATATTTTTTCACTTGATTTTAATTTAAAAAAGTTAAATAACTTACTGTTTTCAGAAAGAAATTCAATTTTGTATAATAGTACGTTTTTTGATGTTTTTACTTTAAATATTTATAAAAATCAATTGATAAAGAAATTAAATAACTTTTATTTTATTTAGACATTCTGAGTCATAAAATTTATTTGATAGTTATATAATTTGTAAAAAAAATGTGCTCCAATATTATGAAAAGTAATGTTTGAATGTTACAAAATACAACCATTGATTCAATTAAACATTTGCTTTCGATTCAGATTAAAAAATTAAAGTTAAAGTTTCGAAAATCTTAAGTTTACTTAAAAAAAAATCAAAGTTAATAACAAATCATACTTTAATAATATTGATAAAAAGATTTTAGAAAAATAATTGATAATCAAATTGCAATAGAAAATAAAAAATAATATAAGTAATTTTTTATAGAAAAACCCATTGATTACAAAAAATTAATTAAGCCACGTGCCATTTGAATGCCATTTGACGTATTTAATATTTAATTTTCTTCGTAATAAAGTTTTATTTTAAATTAATAGATAAGATGTATTGACACTCAAAAATGAAAGAAGATCTATCCAATTTCTAATATTAGCGGCAAAACCTACAACTTAACGGGAAAAACAAGACAAAATGCAAATATTAGAACAATATTCATCAATCAATTTCATTTTCAATTGTATAATATTTGACTATCAAATAATGTCTATTGCATGCTTATACAATGTATTTTTTTAAAAATATGGCAATTTTCGGTTATCACTATTTATATATTATATTGACATTGAAAATTTTTCCATTCAATTTTCCACACACCGATTGACAAAAAGAAAAGAATATATATTTTTTTTCTAATATTGATACACCGTAATATACACGTGTCTGTCTATAATCTTACAAGAAATTTAAAAAGATGATTTGCTGTGAGAAAACGTGTAAAAATATCGTCTCAGACTTAGAAATGAAAACTAAAGAAAAGATTTCTTTTTTATTTTTCAGCTCTCATATTTTCATTTAAAAAAGTCGAAAATATAGAAAGAAAAGAAATCATACAATAAAAGAAATTTGAAGTGCAGGGATAAACCTTAGCAGTTTTCCCAACAAATGAAAGAAGGCCAGAGAAATTTCTAAGCAGATTATGCAGAAGTCATGTGTATACCATGCTTAAACGTTACGAGATAACAAAAGAAAAAAGGTTGCACCCTTGCAGAGTTTAGTTTCTTTTATTTTCATTGTTAGGTGCCACTTTAAGGAAAACAGGTTGACAGCCATTTGTATATATATGAAATAGCACGCCTAATAATGTTTCCACAAATATGTAAAAGTGAAAAAAAATATAATAATAATAAAAGAAGAATCTCCAACGGTGTACTTTTTAAAAGTTAAATAGGCAAAACAACGAATTAATGGAACATTAATCATATTACTTTTGAGAAATTTTTCTTTTACTTTCTTTTTTTGTTGCGATTGTAACGCGATACGGCATTGAAAAAAATTTGTAAGGTGCGTAGGGTTATTGTTCTCGCAAAACACAAACGAATTGACGAGGCTCTTTGAAAGTGTCTAAATTAGAATGATTTAATGAGGTCTCAGTGGCTCACTTGGTAGAGCGTTGGATTCGTAATCTCGAGGACCCGAGTTCGAATCCCGCTCTCGGCTGTTTTATAAAGCACCACTGTATGCGATATATGTGCTTTGTTCGCAAACACACTGAGAACCTGCATCGCTAATTAGTATCGTAATGATAACATGTACACAGCGACGTTAAATATTTTAAAAAATCGATGATTTATCGTCATGGGAAATGATGACATAGTTGTTCCAAATCAAACAAAAAATTTTTAAACAAAAAATTTTTTTTTTTTTAATTTATGAGTCATTTTTCAAAAAAGCATAAAAAATGCATTTTTGAAAACATTAAAAAATAATAAAATACAAATGCGCTTATTTTTAGAGTAGAATAAATATAAAATAATTATCAAGTGATTCGAAAAGATAGGTGCAGTTAGCCTGCATGATTGGAAATGGAATCGGCCTTAAATTAAATATAATTATTGGTATTAATTAATAATTTAACTGTATTTGTTCATTACAACACAAAGATTTTTTTTCTGAAAATCTAAAATATTTAAAATAGATATATATACATTTTTTATAAAAAATTTCTGCAATCATCTAATTACATAACCACCAAGAGAATAAATGTAAAAATTTCCTAATAAATTGCATCAAACGATCTAAAAAAAAGAAAACAAAAATGATTCCCTATATATGAAAAGAAAAGTATAGTCTCACGATAAATAATAAGCTATTTCCCATTGTAAACTCAATATAAAAAAGCGCGATAATGCTCATCTTCCAGTATACTTAAAAGTACAAAAAAAAGTAACAACCTTTTCTTATACCAGTCCATCCCTTTATTTTTCAAAACCTTTAATAAAAATTGAAAAAATCTTTTTGCTACATATATATACACACCTTTCCTCTTGGGTTAAAAGAAATCGTGCATTCCACGAAAAATACCAAGTGTAAGTCACTTTTATGCTCTGAGCATCCAATAACCATAACCAGTAGGGCCGTGTAGCGTAAAAAAAAAGGAGAGAAACAAGTGCATAATAAAAATAAAAACCACACCACGGCACGCGCCTCCTCGCAATATAAAAATGCGTAAAAAGACTATACAAGATAATAATTCAAGCTCTTTTTCTTAATATTTTATTTTTTATTCTTCATTTTCTCTTTGTGGAGAGAAGAAAAAAAAAATTATGTTCAAAGGTGGTGGGATAATGCGAGCATAAAAATTCTCTTTTCTTAAACCACTTTACCGCTGGGAAATCATCGAAAAATTAAAAGAACAAAAAACATATATATAAAAGCTACATTATCGGAGCATATCGACAATGAAGGATGCGCCCGCGTAAAATAATGATGGTAATAAATGCAAGAGAAAGAAAGTTTTCTTTTTTTTTCTTTTCTTCTTAGTTTATATGTTATATTTCTATATACACGTAAGTAAAACATACGCACCACCAAGCAAGGGAACAGGTGCGACGACGAGGCTCTTCTTTTCTTTTTTTTTTTCACGAATCCTAATATGGGACATATTGGTACAGACCAACATTTTACTCAAAAAAAGAAGAAAAAGAAAGATTGAAAGAGAGGTAAGGTGAGTTGAAAGGATCATTGCATATGCAGGTTGGTTTAGGAGGTGAAAGATTCTGTTCGAAGGATTTTTTTTGTTTAAGGTATAAGTGGAAAGAAAAAGATTCAATTTATTTTAACCATCATTTTTTATACATTTTTTTATAGATGTTTGAGCTCAAAATTATAATTGGTTGAAAAAGTAATAATTAGCATTGATGAGAAGTGATATTTTTTTATACATACTTTTTATATAAAAGCATTTAGATTTCATAAAAAAAATTTCTATTTTTAATTCTTTGATTTCTATTGTAAAAAAACCTACAAAACTATTGCCAATATTAACATACATCGAGCAGAAAAGAAAATTAACTAATTTGAATGAAAATAAAAAATAGTTTAACATATCAATAACGTTGCAAGATCGTTAAATTGTAAATGTCTTAGGTGAAATATATTAGTAGTATAACATTGGTCAAAAATAAAGAGTTGTTCTATCCTATGCCTTTTACAAACCCTCATAGTCAATTTTTATGATATGCAGCTGCTGTAACTTCTTCTTTCATTTATTTTCTTTCCTTTTTTTTCTTTCTTAACGTATAGTCTTTTTACGATCTCCAAGTAGTCTCAAGTCGTTTTAGAGCAACCTGTCAATCTTACACGTATATATGTACGAATGTAACAGTTAACATTTGACTACTCAATATGTTTAGAAAGAGTGTTTTTTTTCATTTTTGCTAAATTTATATTATAATTAGAATGGAATTTTATTTGAATTTATAATAATATTTTTAACACTATGGTTTGATTTTTAGAAGTTTCAAAAATTTGTTGGAAAAAAGTTACAAAATAAATAAATTTCAAAAATATTTTTTTCTTTTTCGTTAAAAGGAGTGCAAAATCGTTGAACAAGTGTGAGAGGGATCATTTTTTTTTGCAAGCATATAATTTATGCGTGTCATGATCGACGTTGATAATTTTGCCAGATTTTGAAACCAGAAAACTTCTTTGAAGTCGTGTTTTTTCGAAAAAAAGAAGAAAAAGTATTTTTATAAAAACGATAAAAGTACGAACGTGCAATTAACGTTTCAAATTGATGGCTCAAATACTTTTTGTTAATTTTAAAATTATTTATTTTTTCTTAAAGACGCTTTACAAAATTTTAAAGGCATGAATAATCCTCCTTAAATTCAAGTTATAACTTATTTAAACTGCATTAAATATTTTATGAGAAAAATTTATGTTTGTTGTATTTTTAAAACTTATAATAATAATGTAAATGATACCTATTTTTATGAAATATGCAAAAATTTTTTCTGAAATTTGATGACCAATACGGTTGTTAAAATCAAATATTAAAATTTTTTATCTATCAAATTTTTATTTAACGGACTTTAAATTTTAGACTACCTTATACGTTTAAAACAATGTTTAAGTTTCTAAACATTCGTCCTGTATAGTTATGTATATTTGTCTTTCTGCAAATAAACAAATATTCTAATTCACTTTTTTATCCATAAAATTACTTTAAAAACATACCTATCGTCTAAATATTTTATTTTTGTCATCTTGTTTAGAAATAATAAATATTTCAAACAAGAAAAATTTACAAAGGTAAATTCTACAGTGTTAAGTAAGATTACTTGTACAGAGATCTAATATAAAACCCTTTAAAAAAATTAAACTTTAATTTTAAAATGCCTAAACATGAGGTCACAATGGCTCGGTTGGTAGAGCGATACGGATTCGTAATCTCGAGGTCTCGAGTTCGATTCCCGCTCTCAGCCGATTGATACAAACACCACTGTACGTTACATGTGCTTGGTTCACAAACACACTGACAACCTCCGTCGCTAAGTAGGATCAAAATGATAGCAAAAATACAGCAACGTTAAATAAAATTAAAAAATTTTAAAAAATTTTTAATCCATTCATATTACTTTAATTTTTGTAAAATCAATTTCTTTATAATATTTTTTACATAATTTATTATTATAATTATTATTATTTAAAATTAATATTTAAACATAAAATTATATAAAATTAAAAAATTTCTTTAATCTCGAGAATAATAAATTTTTCAGAGTATAATTAATGTTTATCATGAATAATTAATGCTACACCGTCATAAAATTTCATTTGTTTATAAAAATTCAATAACCTAATGTTCAAAGCTCGCTTGATTTTTAACATTTTTCTTTTTTTTACTTAAGTACATGCTCTCAAAAATTTCATCTGTCGAAAGAAGCCGCAGGTGCAAAAGTGTCTTCGCATAAGTCAAAGGCTTTGCCAATAAAAAAATAAAAGAGTTAAAATTTTTTATAAATAAAATAAAAAAATCAACGACAGCTTTTTAAAAGATAGTAGAGATCGAGCGGTTGTTTGAAATTTTTGCATTTCGCATATATGTTAATGAATAAGGAAGCCATACATTATCATTATCATGCTAAGATATAAAAATCACACTTTAAAATTTTTTTACAGGTACAAGTCAACCTAACGATATCGCGTGTACATATATGCACATATTTTTTTATTGATAAACAAATGAATTTTAAATAACAATTATTTACAGCTATCGATAAACAATTGATAAAATTAACGAATTTTATTAAACATTTGATCGCGAGCAATTAAAAATGTTAATAAAATTTTTTTATTATTTTGTTTATAACGGTAATTTGCATAAACAGCTGTTTATCTTGATAATTAATTTAAACATATGATTAAATTTATTATGTCATTTTATTAAACTTAGCAGCATTAAAACTTTTATGTTTAATAAAAAACACGAATATAAATAAACTACGATATTATTCCTTGATTATTAACTTTATTTAAATTTAAAAGAAAATGATAACACTTTCTACATAAAAAATTTAAAACATCTTTAATTTAACGTCAAAATCTGCATATCACTTACATAATGAAGAAAAGGACCCTTACTCTTGAACGATACATCAAAATCGCATTCATCGCCTCAAGGGCTTATACAGTGTCGTCCCTTAAAGAAAAAAGAACAATCCTGGAAGTCAAAGTCCTCTTTCTAAAAAGACTCGACAAACATTACCCCTTTTTGAAAAAAAGCTCTAAAAAAGAGAATTAAAAAAAAAATTGAAGCATCTCTATATACAAATGAGTAGGTCCCTCCAATCTTAAATTTTTCCTCTCTCTCTCTCACTTTCGTTATACACATCCTTTAGCGTTCATTCACTTCTCTCTTCTCTTTTGGCTTTTTTGATATACAGGTGCGTTTTTTCTCCTCTTCATCCTCTCTCTCTCTCTCTCTCTTTCTCTTATCTTTCTTATATCGGCTGTATACATATTTAATGCTTCGGTACTGGATTTTTTTGGGGTATTGGCTTTTACTCTTTTTTTTTCTTCTTTTGGTTTGGATCCTCACGGATTGTAGAGCCTTAAAACACACGCTAATTTATGCAAGAAATAAATAAAAAAAATAAGAAGAGAGTCGCGTGTCCTCTCGTCGTCGACTTTGTCGTTGTTGTGTATATAATACTCTTTATTTTTCTCTTTCTTTTTTTTAGTTTACCCCGTCAAACTGGGCGAAGACATCAGTTGATTTATCAAAGCGATTGCGAATTAATTTCGAATGCAGCGCTCATACACATAGCGAAAATTTTTTAATGAAAAGAGAAAGCTTAGGTGTGGGTTTATCAATCAAATGAAAAATTAAACATACTTCATAATTTAATTAAAAATATTAAACATGTATAACATGTGTATACGTAGTACATCTGATAAATTAAACAAAATTTAATAATTAAAAAAAGAAATTCTTTATCTTTTTCTATGGCCACAAAATTGTTAAAACGTTTTGAGAAAAAAGCTCGTTTTAAAAATACAAATCTTTATAAATTTAACATTATGCGCGTATCATAGCTCGATTCTATAGCGATATACCACTGAATATTTTAGAAATGATTAATGAATTATTTATAAGATTTTCATTCACTGCACATGTCTATTTCATTGCAACGTTTTATTATTTCCTTTTTTTTCTCCTCTTTTTTCATAAGAGATAATATATTAAAATGGGCGAAAGAATGCGTGAAGTTGCTTTATTATGTATTTAACTTTTATGTTAACAAGTGTTCGCGTACAAAAAAAACAGATTGTCAGATTCCGTATTTTTGGCTGTTTGTACAACGAAATGATATAAGTGGCGCTCTTGAATTAGAAATATATAAAGATTATGTAAGCATTCGAGAATTTCGTAATTCTTGTTATATATAGCGCGTTGAGAAGAATTCAATTTGTACTTATAATCTTTCGATTAATTTCTGAATGTTATGAAATACATTATTTGATTTTGAATTTTAAATGTTTGATCAAGTCTAAAATAATATTCCAAACGAATTCTAATTAAAATTTTTCATAATAACATAGACTTTTTATTAACGTTTTTCATGTCAAATTTGCATATATGTCACTTTAGTCACATTAAATATTACTTTGAAATTAATGCGAATCGTATAAATATTCCTTTTTTATTTTCGTTCGTACGAACACGTGCTCGTGCGAGAGTTAATAAGTATTTGTCGCGATTATTTTTGGGTATATATAAGACGACTGTATGCAGTCTTACTTAAATCTTACTTTTTATTTATACATGTTTTTATATATACTTTCGACTTGTAATGCCATAAATTATTCACAATTATTCTTAATATTATGAGAAGGTTAAGTTGGTCAACGACAAAATATTGTTGATTTTTTTCTCTCTCATTCTCTGTTTTTTCATCTCAATGAAATATCGAAAGAAAATTACATTTAACACCTTTTCTCGTAATGCCTTTTGCTTACGTCTGAGGTAATTGTATTTTCTTTTTGGATGAATAATGATATGTTATGGTAATTGAAGTCAACCAGCCGGTGATTCAACACTCAAAATATTTAGATGGACAGTGTATGAAGTTTTGTTAGACTAATACTATTAATCACAAAATGTAATTAGTTCACATGCATAAGTTTAGTCGTATATAAGAAATCGAATTTTTAAGAGTTATTAATAATTATTTCTAACTATTAGTTGATTGATTCAAAACTTACGATGTATTTTAAAAATTGATAATAAATATATACATAATATAACTATAGAATTAAAATCAAAATTATATCAAAATTAAAACAATATATTAAATTCAATTTTTACAAAAGAAGCAATTTACTAAAATTAAATTATATTATTTTTCATTAAGATAATAAAGAAAAAAAATTTCAAGAAAAATTAAAAAAATCATTAAATTGTATTTTACAATAAAAATTATCCACCTAACGATAATTTTAAATATTATATTAAATTTTAAAATAAATTTCGCCAATTTTCCCATTTAAGCGTAAAGTGCATTTATCGAGAAAAAAAGCGTGCAGTTTAATAAACGCACATAACGATTCCCCATAGATCCTGAAGGTATATTAAAAAAAAAAAAAGAGAGAAAGAAAAAAAAATCCACTTTAATTGACATGTGATATCTCTCCCACGTACGTACATGCGGAACGATTAAAAAGTAAAGGCGCATTCTTAGAATGTAAAATTTTAATCCAAGAATCTCTCTCCGAACCCCTATCGCCAATAATTTCATGTATATAGTCATATACGCGTGTATATCTATATATACTTTACTTTTCAATACATGCGACAAAACGTTTATTAAACCGAGGCACATAGTTAAGCTACCAACTTTTTAGCTCGTAGGAAGCTTTAAGAAACATGAGAATGTCGATAAATCGAAACTTTGACATATTAGTGTCCCCATGTAAGTTTTTTTTTTTTTTTTATTATTTTACTTCGCTCTCCTTTCATTTTTTTCCGAAACGCCCCTTAATTTTCTTACTGTACTTGTGTACGTAGGAGCGTGGGTGTATTTGTGTAAAAGTCGCGTACATACATGTATCGTTCTGACTTATTCATATTTTAACAATATTCGTTTGAGTCCGTCTCTCTCTCTCTCTTTTTTTTCTACAAACGCGCTCAAAGAGCCCTTGGATTCTCCTCTTTTTTTTTCTTCTTTTTTTTCATGTACGTATGTACGTAAGGTAAGGTTCTGGTTTAGTGTATGGGTTCTTTTTTTTGTATATTTTACTTATGTGTTAAGCGTACCGCAATAGTGGTAAGTGTGGTCAGTGACGCAGACTTGTATGGTTGGTACCATTCTTTATTTCTTTTCCTCTTCTTTTTTTTTTGTATTTTCTGTAGTTTTTTTTTTGGAAATATAATTTTAGCATCGTTTTTCGGAAATTGTTTCGCGTGGTATATAATTTTTTTTTGTCTTTTTTTTCGTGAATTTCCTTCGGGCGGTATTAGGTTGAAATTTAGAGGTAAAGTTTTGTGCTCTTCAAAAAGTTTTTTTTTCTTGAAAATTAAAATAAAATTTTTTTTCTTAATTTATGTAATTACAAATAATAAGTTATACAATATAAAATTTAAATTAATTGGTTTTATCGGTTTTGTCGTGCCATTTTTTGTCATAAAATGCTCGCATTGCTTATTCAACAATAAGAATACGATCACCACCTTATTGTAATATCAATGTAAATTTTTTACACGCGCAACATATCCAAAAATTACACAAGCCGTACGTGACTGTAGTTTTGATAATGCATTTAATGACATAAGTTAAGGAAGGACTCGAATTGCCTGAAACTACAAATAAAGCTCAAGACCTCTCTTTTTTTTGGTGCTAAGCAGAGTGTCGCTTTTACAAACACCTGGCTTATATCAATTAAAATAACGAGAAAACTTCATTTTAAATTGAAATTATCTTAAATATTGTAGATTGACGCATACAAAATTTAAGGAGATCAAGTTGAAAAAAAAAAAATTCCTTATGCGGTTATAGAAAACAAGCGCGTTTAACATTAATATATAGGACAAAGACTTGTTGAAAGTATTGCGACCATAAGTTTAACGTAACAAGAGAAGTGAAGTAAAAAAAATATATAAAGGATTAATGTAAAAAGAAGGGGTTGACTTTGCGGGTTTGTATTAACTTTTTAGTGATGGCTTGTTCTATAAGTTGAGAAAATCTTGCAACTGATATCATTAGATTTAACATTAAAAAAAAAGCATACATGAATATATAACACTAAAAATGAAAATATGATAGGAAAAAAAAGAAGAAAAATAAATTTAAAAATATTTTCCATTTAAGAAAGAAAAAAACGAGGATAAAAAAGAATAATAAAGCAATGAAATAAAAGAAAAAAAGAGAAATAAACGGGAAAACCAGAGAGAGAGAAAAAAAGAGCTGTCGTATGCATATAAATCGTGCGGCTTTTCTGTCCATCGGTCGTATGAGACGATATATAACCGATGATTCAGAGAAACAATACTAAACCGAAGGTAACCCTTAGTTTTCTCCTCTTACTCTCTTTCTCTCTATTCTTTTTTCTCCTTTTACCGGCTAGTTTCATCATATATATGAAACATTATTAATTTAAATATGAAAAGCTTGCGGAGAGAGACAACGACTACGACGAACACATCGAAAGAGAGAAACCTATATATCTCTTTTCACTTATACGCTTTTATATACCTTTGTAGAAACGTTCTTATTGTCATTTTATTTCACTTTTTTTCTTCTTTTACTTTATTTCTTTTGTTATTTTTGCCTTGTCGTGGGCGTGTTTACACCCTCATTGAAACTACAACTTTGATTACAATCCTTGGCTTAGAATTGTTTTAATTTACAGTAAAGAAAGAAGGTACTTTACACCCTCTATCGAACGTATCTTACGAGGTAGCGTACAGGGGAGAATGGTGAGATTAAATTTTTATGCGCTATTGATACTTGTCACAATATGATGATTTGTTATTGACGCACGATAGGTTGTGTATAGATAGAAAATTTATTCGCAAAGTAGATTTGGCATGTAAATGGAGCAGATACGATTGCTTTAAACTTTTGAAATTAAATTATTTACAAATTAAACACTTAAAGTATAGCGTATATCATTGTGACTCACGAAAAAATTGACAATATACGAATAATCTATAATCAAATTTTTCTCATCGACTGATAATGAATAATTAACGTCCTTTCCTATCTATTGTTCTACTGTATTATTGTGATATAATAAACAATGGAAATAAGTGGAAAAAAATCAAGTAAAATTTTGAAGTCTTTGAAGTTAAGAAAGGGTATATATAAATACGAGTTTCGTGATATTTATGATTTTCCACTTATAGAAACGTAGTACTTAATATCAATTGTAATTATAATATCAACCTGGAATAATAATTATTCATAATTTTCTGATTATCCAACTAAACTTAATGAACGTAGTAAACTTTATTCATTATCAACTGTTTCTTATACATTTTTATTTCAAAGAAACAATTAACAGCAACAATGTTACAAAGGTCATAATCATCCATTTAATATATAAATACCAGAAACGTATCATCTAAAAAATTAAAAAAGCACAAACGTCAGCGTTTCAAACGTTAGCAAAGTCTAAACAAGAAAAAAAAAAGAAAAAAAAGACAGAAAGTAGAAAAAAAAAACTTAGAAAAAAAAAGCTACTTGGGCCAACAGTAAAAGGCCAATAATCATACTTAATGCATATCCGAGCGTAATAAGATATGCAGTAATGAAAGCTTGTCAATTTGGCGTGGTAAAAACGAGAGCTAGAAAATTACACGCGTATACCTACCGCTCGTCTTTTCTCCACACATACGATATTCATGCTTGATCGTTGTTTTACCAGTCCTTGTTAAGACTTTTGCCATATACGCACGATGCAAACACTAAAATGGATATTTATATCACACAGCGTTCAAGTGTAATTTCTCATCCCTGCTTTATCATTCATATACAAAGTTTTATCGCACCTTTTATATTCATGGATACGGATATATGTGTACGTGAATCCTATAAAAGCGATCAAAGAGTCTCTCTTTTAGTTTTTATTTATTCATTATTGTATCGTATTGGGAGTTCTATTTACGAGCATGATTCTTACATGAATTCTTCGAAAACTGATTTTCCTTTACCTCGTGCATAATTTTTCTCTTCTTTTAAAAAAGTTAAATTTAATTGGCTTGATCATTACTATACTTAACTCGGCTTACCTTTTACTTTTCTTTTTTCATTTCTTCTTTCTCTCATGATCGTTGCTTTTAATGTCGCGCTGCTTTTATTTATTATTAAAAAGAAATGTTATTGTAATTAAAGACTAAAATTAGCGAGGGATTAACCTCGACGATTACAAAAAATCATTAAAGCAAATGATAATGTAACCATTAATTCGACGAACGAGCTTCGGGCGCTCGTGTGTGTACTGAAATATTTCGTATACACACATGAAAGTTTTATGTATGTGTAACGACGAAAAAAGAGCTTATAACGATTAACCTCGTTTTGATCGTTCTTACAAACGATAAAATTCTTTTATTTAAATCTAATTTTAAATTCAAAGATTCCTTTGTTTGAGCACATTAGGCGAGTATTTGTGTTATTATTTGTAATGTCGCTTGATCCGAGACGATGAATTAGGTCAGGTATAAATGTTATTTGAATATGAAACAATGATGTACATACAATTGAGAAAAGATTGTTAGTCAAGTAGCTTTTTTGATATTGTGTTATGTAATTAGCATTTGAAAATTAATGCTTAGTCATGAAAATTATGTTTTGTAAAGTATTATTAATAATGCTTTGGATTAAAAGTAGCTTTTTTTGTTTGTTTGATTGATACAATTAACATTTGAATGAAAAACTTATATCAATGACAATTACATTTTTTCAAGCATGATAAATAATACTTTTAAATAAAAATCAATGAAACTCATAATTAAATATTTACTTATTTGCTTATTTTAATAAATGAGCAAAGCAAGCAATCAGTTTTTTTATTGTTCGGAGAGATACGTGACATTTGTAACTATAAATTTATTAAATAAATAAATGCTTTTATTAATTTTTTAAAAATTCAATTAGTAATTTATATGTAGACTTTAAATGTAAAGTGCAAAAAAATTTAAATAAGATTAAATTTGCATTTAATTACACGGAGAGTGTTAAGATTGCAGGTCACAGATTTCAATCTATCACCTGGACGTTTTATGTTATCTCAAATTGGGAAAAAAGTCACGTTTTTTTGGGTTTAACCTTCGATTTTCAAAGGCACGAATTACTTCGTTTAAATTTTAAGGATTTCTTTGAAAAACACACTGTTAACGATAACGAGGGTAATTATCTAATTATAGCTCCAAAGTTTATTTTATAGTATTCACGTCAAAGTTTAAATAAATTTTTTTTTATACAAAAATTACGTATTCAATTTTGTCGATAGTTACAACAAAATGAAGTATAGTCAATCCAACGATTATGGATAATACAAATAAATTGATAATACTGTTTAAGTTAAAATTGCGGTATTTTTTATTTTACGTTGGTGTTGATGATAATTCTCGTTTCTCTAAAACACTCAAACGGACTAACTTCTTGACTACATTATTTTTATTTAAAGAATTTAATTTTTAAGAGAATATCACAAACCTAGAAGTTCTTATTCTAGATTTATACTCTACGTTATCAACACCAGCGATTTCTATGAATGTCATTGAAAAATGAACAAAATACTTAAGATCGTTAGAATCCTTGATAAAATATATTATCTGCAAATTTGAATACTTCCCTTGTTAGTAAAAAACGCTATTTTGCAACTGATTGTTTAATAATTTTAAGAAATTTTGCAAGAAGTTAACAATAAAAAATAGAATTAGACATCAGCTAAAATAAAATTCATTGATTTAAAATAAAAAAAAAAAAATAAAGTTAGTCAGGCATTTATAAACAGCAATAAATTTCATTTTCACTACAATCATTAGTTGCTCTACTTGATATATTAATGATTTGTAATAATCCTGCGAAAATATAATTTCATCATAAATGAGAGAGAGAGAGAGAAAGAGAGAGAGAAAAAGAGAGAAAATTCTTGACTTCATAAATACACCATTATCCACTAGAAATGAAACGCCATACAACTTCTTATTTAATTACTCATTCAAATCTCCGAGTCCGTTCAACTATTCGCACAGCGGGCTTCGCTTAGCTTTTTCTAACTCGAATATAACAGCGTAAAAAAGAATAAAATTATAATCGATATTAAAAAAAAGAAAAAAAAAAGGAAAGAAAATAAAGAACTGGTTGCAAACGCAATACGAATGCCGTTAAGAATCGTAAATCTGACTATACAATGCGTCTGACAAATGCTCACGCTCTGCGAACTTTTACGATCGCATTTGTAAGTAGCTACTTTTGCCCCACAGGTTCTCTTTTTTTATTTCAACTCTCTTTGGTATTGTAACTATTATAAAAAGACTAAGGCAAGCGGAAAGAGTGAAAAGAAAAAGGTATATTAAAGAAATAAGGATGATTCTTTTTCTCTCAGTCTTATACATTATACGAGGTATATAATATATAATGACGTTTTGGATGTGGATGTATATACATCGCGCCGATAATTAACGCTCGTAAAACCAGAGACGTGGAAACCAGAGCGCTCGATTTTTGCGGAGAATAAAAAAAATGCCTTTATATATTATGAATATAGTTTTCGTTGCTCGCTGACTGGCTTTTACGTAGAAAGATATTACAGCTTATTACCAAAGGCACCTCCAGCAGCAGCAGCACCAAACGATTCGAATATTATCGGTATAGAAACGAAGAGAGAAAACTCAGCTGAGTTTTATTTTCGTAGAAGATATATTGCTCGCTTGGAGATATACTTTAAAGTGATTCGGAGTTTTAAGAGAATATCGATAACTTTCAATATTATGTAGATTCTTTTTTCTTTTGCTTTTTCAATTAGGATGTATTCGATGAATTCGAGTTTCAAAGGGTTTGTAATGATTTTTTAATAGAGATTTCCTTGTGGTGTAAAAGTTTTGAATTGTTGTGAATTTTATGTTTTATTTTTCAACTGATGTAATCATAGTACCAAAATGGTTTAAATTTTATAAAATTAATATGAAATTTACTTGATTATCAAAGTATATTTAATTTTTAATTCATGAGAAAATTAAGGGAAATTCTAGCTAAAATAATCGGTAAAAATAAACAGTCAAGCGATTGTCATATCATAATAAGTATTCATTGGAAAAATAGTGGCGTTTGGGAAAAATCAACTCTTTTAAAACAAGCGCATAACGGATTATATATTTTTTTAATTTAAAAACAATATATAATTAAAGTTTTTTAAATTTTAAATTAGAATTATTGTATAAAGAAACCCTTGTATAAAGTCTCACATATAAAGATTTGATTACGTATTTTCGAATAAATTTAAAATATTGTATTTAATGTTCCAAAAAATGTAAGATTTCTGAAAAATATAATAAAAAGAGTGTTTGTTCAAAAATTTAAAACGGCTAATGCGAGTGAGTTAATTAAAATAATAAATATTTTGAAAATTTGAAACTTTTCTTATTATTGTATACTCTTAAGTAGATAATTCTTAGTTTTATTCTTAAATTGACGATTTCGCAATAAATTTTTAAATTTATGAAAATTTTTGAATAACGAACGTGTTAATATCTATTGTATTCTAACATTATCTGTGTTTTAATTTTTTTGACAAAAATTTTTCACACCTCTTTGAATCAGACCACTTCACGTAATTGAAAATTAAAATTCTTTTTGAATCGTCACAGCTGAAGTTAAACATGGGTAATTCCCATTTGCCAATATCAAATCAAGTATAGATTAATAATTATTTTGAGTAACATATGAAATAATTGGAATAATCTAAATTATAAAGTTAAAATTATAAGTGATGTATTAAGTTTTATCCGATAAATATTTGATATGAACTTTAATAAATTTTTATCATTTTTAGTAATAAACTTAATTGGATTATTAGATCATTAAACAAATGCAATATTTAATCCAAACTTGGAGTGCAAAAATTATGAAAAACTAAATACTAAACGGTATTAGATATTTTATTTTATTTTTTTTTTATTTAACGTGTCGCTGTATATGTACGACCATTATAGGTTGCTAATTAGCGACGAAGATCGACAGTGTGTTCGTGAAAAAGCACGTGTAACGTACAGTGGTGCTTGCGCATAAATCAGCCGCAAGCGGGATTCGACCTCGGGACCTCGAGATTACGAATCCATCGCTCTACCGAATGAGCCACTGACGACCTCGAAATTTTGAATTTAAAATACGAATGTCTTTGGTAATAATGCTTCTGTATCAAATGTAAATATTGTCATGAATAAAAATGAACGACAAAAAAAATAATAACAACGATATTTTACGGCCAAACTGGTCAATTATATTGTTAACAATACCGTCTCCATTCTGCAAAAAGTAGTAACGTTAAATTATCAGACAAAGCGCGATGCTCAAGTTACAAGAAAAAAAAGGTACATATTAAAACTCGGAAGATTCATGTACATCATTAAATCAAACTGTAGTCTCATCTGTTGAGCGCACGCGTTTACGATATGTACGCGTGCATGAATATATGTATATATATATATATAGATTAAAAAAAAAATTTACTGAAAAGTGCGTTCATGTAAAAAAAAAGGTTATATGGGCGACGCGCGCCGAAAATTCGCACGTAATCATCATCAAGACAGGCTTATTAAAGTCCATCATCAAGTATATGCACTTGCAATCAAGACTCATACATATAGATATGTGTAAGTACAACAACCGAAAAAAGGAAAAAAAAAATTATGGTCAAAGTATATATATATAAAGCGCTACTGTTACTGTTTTACCGGTATATATGAAAGACATAGAGAGGTATATGAGAGAAGATCAAGAGCAATGAGAAAGACAAGTATGATGGAAAACCGGTTCGGAAGCTGTCGATATTAAAGGGGAGTTATCTTGATTCAGGACAAGCACATATACGTATATATATGTATATATACATGTATGTATAACTAAAGTGATTCTTCCGGGTCTTTGAGCCCCGGCCTCAATTGTTTTTCCTTTTTTTTACCTTTTTTTTCATTTTTAATACGAGCGCTCAAGTGCTCCATTTTTTTTAATGCCAGATTCTTGGAGACAATTATTTGACACGTATATGTCCCGATTTTTGAAAGATGTGATTGTTGATCCTAAGGGCAAATTTTTTTTTTCTTTACTTTTTCGCTTTTTTTAAATTAAATTCACCGTTTTTAATGTATTTGATGCTTCGAGGGAAAATAATTGATGATTGGAAATGTTGGTGTCACAGAATTTTTTTTCGTATAAATTTTCATAGGAAAGGATGATTTTTGATATTTCACATTATCATTTGATATTTTTTTTACATATTATGATAAAATTAAAAAAGAAATATTCCATTTTTAAATTTCTGATAAAAAAATGTAGCAAAAATGTCAAGTGATAATATAAAATATTAAAAATCATTCTCTCATATGCAAATTCGTTAAAAAAATCCGGTAGCATCGAAATTTCTGGCCCTTAATTAAGCATAAAATACATTAAAAATGGTAAATTTAATTAAAAATACAATACTTTCTCTATAAAAAAGCAAAAGAACGAAAAACCAAAAAAATTGCTGTTAGCATAAACAATAAAATTAGAACAATGGACAATAAAAAATAATTTTATCGTTCATTATTTTTCGAAAATTTATTGAAGTTCTTAAAATTATTAATTAACGATATGTGAGATTAAACAATAATTTTGAAATCCAAATAATATAAGTAACAGTATTAACACTTTTAACAACACCCAAAAGATAAATAGAATAATTTAAATAAGTTAAAATTCAAATTCAAATGATTCAATCGCTAGTAATATTGCATCATTCAAATCCAAGTAAAATAGTATCAATAAGAACTAATTCAATAAAATCTTTAATTATAATTATCGAATCAATTTATTCATTAATTTTATAAAAAATAGTCTTTTGTTTAAAAAAAAAGAAAAAGACATTTTACCACACATAAACAATACCGATCAAATACATTTAAAAATACGTCACGTTAATTTTCGAGGTTGAACAAATAATTGATGCTGAATGTCAATTTTTTGACACTAATGTGTAATTGCAATACATTTTTATAAATTTCTTTTTTGATTCTTTTTTTTTATTCGAACGTTGAATTTTTAAATTTGACATTTATAAACTTATAATTGACAGAAATTTATACAATTACTTTGTCGTTTAATATTATTTAATGAACTACATGTGGTTTTTTCATTATATTAATTAAAATGTTCGCTGCTTACGTATATGTGCCAAAAACTACATTTTTACGTAAGCTTTCTTTCATTCATACCTTTTTTTTGCTCCTCAGCTTGGAAAAATTCAAGCACGTGTCTCTTGAAACAAAAAATTTAAAAAAAAGAGGAAGAAAAAAAAAATTGTAACATATTTAAAAAGAATTATTGGAAAGCTTTTAAAAAAAATATAAAGTTTGTATGTCAATAAAGTGTATGCAATTAATAAAAAGCAGGTGATGTGCTTTAATTAATAAAAATACTTGTATGCGTATACATATACGCGTATGAAATTTTAAAATTGTCCGTCGTATATCACTGGGATGGAAATAAGTAATTATTATACACTACTTTACAATGTGATTATGTATTAAAAAATATATACATGAACATATTTTTTAACTTATTATTGTATACACGAATTTAATAAGTTCCTTTTTTGAGTGTAAAGTGCGACAGTTTTTCGAGATATTACGTTTGATTTATTGCAAAATAAGCAAAGCTATGTTTATTATTTAATTGAAATGTTACGCAAGAAACTATAAATATAAATTTTGCATTAATAAAAAAATAAGGAATAAATTTTGAATATTTAAAAAATTTTTTTTTAAGATTTTAATTTTTACAGAAAATTAAAACCTTTTTTTATTGATAGTAAATATTATAATTAGATATCATCAATCTGATTCGCTTAACTTGATTCTAAAAAAGAATTTGGCAATACCAACAAGAATCGCGTGTAATAAAAGCATAAAATTTTCAGGAACTTATCAAAACACATAAGGAATTCCTTTTGAGAATTGGAATCGACATATATGTATACACGAAACTCGCTTCCCTTAATAGACTTATACTTCGATTGTAAACCAAAGCCCAAAAATTATCCATAATCCGATCTTATATTTTTGTCTCTATCCTCTTTCTTACCGTAGCAAGCAATAAAAATCATCCAATTCCAGTCTGAAAAAAAAAATTCGGGTCGGACCCGCCCGTGCGCTGCTGCTGCTTCTGCATCTTATCTTCGGTATGAGATCGATCGGTGAATTGCAAATTGGCCAATTACTATGCACGAGTATATGTACCTTATATATATATATATATATATATATATATATATATATATGTACATTTGGATATCTTTCTTTCTCGCTTGTACTTTTGGCCTTTTCGTTTTTCAATCTTTAATGTCTGAACGAGTACTAAAGTTTTGTATATATCTGAGCCAAATGTATACACAAGTTGCACCTGACGCGTTATAAGAGCCAATTAAATTAATTCGTTCGTGGGACGCTTAAATTAATCAAAGAAAAGGTTTAATTAAGAAAATTTTTATTGTGCTTTACCGATTATCACTGATTAGAAACCTATTAAAACTTTTGATTTTTTATTGAAGATTTTAGATTTGTTTTTTCATTTGATTACATATATAAATTTAAAAGTGCAATAATAATTTTTATAGATATAATAAAAGAAAAACCATTGTAATTTTAATTCGCGAGTTATCGGTACTAAAAAATAAAAAAATAATTTCAAATTTATGGTATTCCCAAAGACAATGAAATAGTAGAATTCTACTAAAAATTGGTATACATTAGTATATTTTTAGCACAACAGGGCTCAAGTTAGAGATTTTTTCATTAATTTTTTTATATGATTGAAATAATATCAAAACGATTTAAAACGTGATGATTTCTGACACTAAAATCATTGAGAGTTAAACTCCGTATAAAATTCTTAATATTTTTATACGGGGAAATATATCCAATAGTTAAAAAAAAATCCGTGATAGAGAATTTTTACACTCTCTTAATGAATCCATATACATGGATTTTATTATAATATTATAATAGAATTCGTTTATTTAAAAAAAACCTTATTAACACCTATTCAAATGTTTAAAATTTTCAAAATCAAAAATATCCAGTATATAAATGGATATCAGATTACGTCGACACTTAATATTGCATAAAAATAAAATATTTATTCTAAATCTTTCGACAGAGCTTTACTTCACAGATATGTGTATTTACTATCGGAAAATCTTACTGAAAATTGGAAAAAAAAATTCCATTGTAGTAAAATTCCACAATAGATGTACTATTTTGTAAACTATAAATGTACGTCACGATTATTTTCCATTTGATTGAACGAAGATTTCGACATCTGATTTAAAATTCAAGATACTTCGTGGACTTTAAATATTAACAAGTTTACACTGGTATACGCTTTTGAGTATTTCAAAAAGTAGAACAAACACGACACCAAATTGTTTAAAATGAGTAAAAATATTTTATTGTCTATTTTAATATTTACTGAAGCGTTAAATTTATAATTTAAATATGGTTTAGCTGTATAATTTTTATTTAATTTTATAATGTACCTAAACTTGTTATTCAAATTTTTCACTTGATTTCCTCTCTCTATTTTTCTTTTTTTAATTAAGCTTTTTTATATATGACGTCATTGACAATATGGCCATGCATTTATAAAATGAACCACATTTAAATTTATAAACAAATAAAGTAAGTTTATTTATAGAGTAAAGATTAATTTTTTTTTCCATACTCTGCCCAAAAGTACCACTTCTACTCCCAGCTCTAAATCGCAAAAGAGGTACTTTTGGACCGGGTATGGCAAAAAATAGCATATTCTGGTTCAAAGGGCTTACAATAGCGAAGAAAGTTTGAAATTAGTATAGTACGAACAATAATATTGTACATTGTTGATATAAGAGTGTAAATAAAAATATTTTACCTCTATTTCAGTAATTTTAAAATATTTATTTAAATAAAATATATACGTTTATATCGTGTTATAAAATAATCATAACACGATTAAGATAATTATTAAAATTATTATATTTTTAAAACAATATTTTTCATTAAACTTTCATCTTAAAATTGATAATACTTTTAGTTAAACCACTCACTACATTTATTAATTTAAATTTAAGAAAATTTTGAAAAAATTGAAACATTATATTCATAAAGTAGAGAATATATTTTTGACGTTAAGGGATCGGCCATAAACTACGTAGACCATTCAAGGGGGGTAGGAGTACATTAAAATTCTACGTTAAGCTACGTCTAGGGAGGAGGGGGCTTAGGACAAAATCTACCTAGTTTTTTCTGGAGTTGTGCAAAGCTAATTTTTAATTTGAAACAGAGCGGGCGTTTTTCGAATGAGATTTTAAGTCACGAAAGACCCTTCTATCCTAGAGTGTGAACTGAGGTAGCCGCCATATAGTCAAAATTATTCCCGTCATTAGTGATTTACATGAATGGTTAACTTCTCCATTTAGAAGTTTTGATTAATTAAAAAGTAAAAAACCTCTAGTTTTAAGTGTAATATTGAAAAAAGTATTATTTGTTATATGCGTAAACATTAATAATAATAAGAATACGTTAATTTATATTACATTATAATAAAAACTTTTATTCATAACTTGTCTATCTATAAAAATTCGAACTTCTATCTATAAAAATTTGTGCAGTATGAGTAAAATACTTTCATTAAAAAATTTATGAAAAAACTACGTAGATCGGGGGAGGGGGGGGGGTGTTGAAAAAATCTACGGTGGACTACATGGGGGAAGGGGGGTCGAAATAATACTAAAACTGGTCTACGTAGTTTATGGACGACGCCTAAATAATTTTTAAATATCACTTTTATTTTTAATAAATTTTTTTTTCTTATAATTTTATATCAAATAATTTTTTATAATGAATTTCAGCTTAATGAAACGTCAAATGATGTTCATTCAATTAAAAATGAGACAATCATTTATAACAAAAATTAATTATATGCATAATTAAATTTTGATTTACACTACTTGATTCATGTGTTATTTTTAAGAAATCTTGGCGGTTTAAATATTTGACCATCTGTAATAATTGCGACGTATGTTAAAAACTATTTCATCAATAATTGCTTCAAAAAGAAATGTCATTGTATGCCAAGTAAATCATATATTTAGATGGAGAAAAAGAAAGTTAAAAGTAGTTGATCTCTATAAAGTGAAAGATTCTATATCCCATGATGATAGAATTTCTCTGAGATAAAGGATTTAACATTAAAGAATTATAATGTGCTTACATTTTTCGCACCTTATCTTTTATTTTTATATATTTACGTATAAATAATACGGAATTTGCAACAATTTGATAATGAACACAATTCTATTACTCGTTGGTCTGTGGATTTTTCAAAGAGAAGCAAGTTTGGGTTTTTTGGTAATGGGGGCAGTCAGGTTTCAAACGTCGATAAAAAATGCATCAAAATTCATGTCTTTTTTACAGTATAACATTACAGTTGTACAAATGCGTAACCTTGTAATATCAATTCATTTTTTTTATTTTTGTGCAACTTTTTTCTAATTTGGTGTAAAATTTTAACATTTGAATATTTTTTCTTACTTTTACTAGAGAATTTGTAGCAGTTCTCGCAATAAATATGTTTGAATTACTTTTATTCAGCTTCAACCACTTATGACTTTTCTAAATAAATCTGTTTGAAAGCTGCTATCCATTCAAATTTTTTATTGTATTTATAATTTTAAATATTATTTTTTTGTAAAAATATAAGTTGAATTGTATTTGTATGATTTTTAACTTTTTTGAGAAAATAATCAACGTTTTCAATAGATTCTTCATGTGATTTTTTAAGATTGTGTGGGTTTATTTAGTTTTAAGGATGAGGTTTTTGAAATCGTAAATTTTAAAATTTTGGAACCCAATAATTGGTAAAACCAGTCATAATAATTGATGTAACAATTAAGATAAATAAAATTACAAATCATAAAATAATATGTGCTGTTCTAACCTCATCCGAGAAATAAAAATGAAAATTTTAAACAATAGTGGCCAAGCATAATGATATTAATGTGGTAAGTAAAATATTTGTACGATTCATTGCTTATTTTTGAAGAGATCGAAATGAAATATTGATGATAAAAAATGTACGCACTTAAATTAATAATATATTGAAATCATATTTTTTCTTTATTCTTATTTTATCGTTGTTAATAATATAACTGCATTTTACATCATTCGGTTGTACTAGATAGAAAACAAAAACTAAATTACAAAAGCTTACCTTTATTTGATGGTATTTTCACTTTTCAAAGGGTTATGTAGTATACTAATAAAAGGGTATGAAAAAATATAGGAATTTCGGTATTTAAGAATCAAAGTTGGAAAATTTTATTCAAGGATAGGAGGATTCTTTAAGTTTATTAGTAGGGTACAGTTTTAGCATATTTTTAATTATTAAAATATTAACTTTTATAATTGTTTAGTTACGAAAATTATTGAATGAAACTTTTATTTTATGAGATAATTCAAAAAGATGTAATATTATTGTGGATTTTATTGAAATACAACGAAACAGAATCTTTAAAAAGGGAAAATGCTATATCTAGTTTTATTTATTAATAATTGCTGATTCAAATTTATTTTTCTATTAATTATCAACTGATCATTATGCAGGACCAAAATTAAATTTTGAATTATTATTGGACGACACACAAACAGTAAAGGATTTTTTATTGCTTCTCTTTTTAAGTACATACTTTCTGGATTGTTTTTGCGTCCAAAAGTACGACTTTTGAGGCCTACTTTAAACCTCACTTGTCTCTGATTAGCTCCGATATTTTTCTATCGTGCTTGTGTCATAGACACACTAGAAATAACAAGGCCCAACTAATGTTGTTTCTTTAATTTTTTTCAAAGACAAATGATTCTATTCAAACCAAAAACATATTATTGCTCCCAAAGTCGTTTTTTTTGTCAGCAAAAAACTAAAATAGCTCTTGCCCAACATTCATATAATTACGTATTTTCTTCAAATTTTGATGAAATGCTTTACAAAAGAAACTATTCATTTAATATAAAATTTAATGTATCATATAAAAAAATCTTCTACCAATTTATAAAAATACATAGAAAAAAGAACAAACGTAATTCATAGTTTTCGAGCATTTGTTATTCTGCATACCTTTTTAAATTTTTATGAATGAAACTATGATAAACTAAACCAGTAAACAATGGAATACTTCAGTATTATTTAGATATTTTACTTTATATTTTTATTAATTGTAGAAGAGAATTTCAGTCTAAAATCAAGGTCGATAAAATTTTTTTTTTTTCCTTTGGTCTTCGAGTAGGTTTTGTCCTCGAGGGAGACGACGTTGTTCAGGTTGAGGAGTTGTATTGAACCATTGTAAATTTTGGATTCTTGGATAACACATATTGACAATAATTATCACAAAAATAAATACTCCTATAAAGATTGTTAAAACTCTTATAAGCATCATGTCATTCTTATCTTCCGACGTAAAATCCCAATAAAAAGTACCAATAAAAATGCCAAAAGAAAATAATGTTAATATGACAAATACAAAAATTTTAACACCATTCATTTTTTCATTCCGCCCTATAATCAGTCGATGAAGCATTTTTTTTTTGTAATAGCGCAAATAAAGATACAAATATGCGTAAATATTATTAATACTACAAAGGTCCCAATAGCTATCCTATGCTTTCTATTATTAAAATGAAACTCCCAAAGAACATTTAAATAATAATTATAAATACTAAAGACAATAAAAAGTAACAGTAAAAAGACCATTGCAATTATTTCACTAACCGTTAGTTTAGAAGGCCTGGCTGCAGCTTGGAATGGAGGTTTATAAAAGATTTTTCCAGCGTAAATACTGGTGAAAATAATCATCCATTCTATTGTGAAGAATAAGACTAACAAAATGTGTATATGTTGGTGTTTCAAATGATATAAGTCTCCAGGAGATGTAAAATACACAATATAGAAAACGAAAGTAAATAAAAAAGATATTGTTGTCAACAATGAAATACCTTGACAAAAATTCATTATTTATTTATGTATATTACAGTTTATGGAGCAAGATTTGTATAAAAAAGCTAAATATATAATGGGCAGGCAACAGGGTACAGGGCGAATATTGTAACGGGCGGGCAACAGGGTACAGGGCGAATATTATAACGGGCAGTATGTGGTTGTACGATGATATGCAATAAAAAGTCGATTCCACGAGGCTCATCGATTTCATATATACTCTGGCCGTAAATTTTTAGTACAATATTGCAGTACGCCCTCTGTTGGATTGAATTCACACTAGATTAGATCTTGTTGCTTTAATAAGTTCAGTTCACATTCACATAGTATAGAGCTACAATTGTACAAACGTTCAATTTAACCATTAATGAGATATAATAGGTTGCATTTCATGAGTTTTGATTTTTGTTTTTTCTAATCCGATATATTGATTGTTGATTGATTTTGCAAATTAAGATCTAAGGTTAAAATACATTGAAAAATAAACGTATTAAATAGTATTCCGAATAATGGATATACTATCTTAACAAAAAATTAGATATTAATACATTGAATTTTCGATTAAAAAAATGATATTTTTTAAAATGTATTTTTAATTTTGATAGATAAAAATTTATTAATAAAATTTATTAATTTATTTATTAATATTTATTTTATATTTCATATTTTTTTTTATTAAAATGCTTATAAAAAAGTTTCAGAAAACTAAAATACTAAAGAGAACGTAAAATAGCGAAATTACAGTTTTCTAAATTTTTTATTATTATTCCAAAATTTTTTTAAATATCTCTATATTAGCTCTCGGCTGTTTTATATAAGCACCACTGTGTGCGATGCATGTGCTTTGTTCACTAACACATTGAGAAACCTCCGTCGCTAATTAGCATCGCAATCGTAGCATAAATACAGCAACGTTAAAGAAAATTTAAAAAAATAGTACAGATTTTATTAAATACAAGTTTATTTTCAGTGATGAACAGTTGTTACGTTTCCAATAAATTTACTTAACTTTTGTTTAAAAATTTAAATCAGGTTTATTTTGGCTCTAATATTCAGATCATATTATTAAATGACTTCACACCTGAGAAAGCTTAATGAATTTCAAGATTTTAATGATCAGAACAGATTGATTTTTAAAAAAATTGATTTTTTTTATGAAAGACATTTTACTATTCTATATAAAAATATATTTATAAAACAAAAAAAATTTCATATGCATTTTGAATAAATTGTAGGAATTAAAGGAAAATAAGGAATAAATCAAACAATAAAATTTATAAGAAAAACAATTTATTCAATCAATATCCTTTTTTAATAGCGATAAAATATAATTTTTGGTTCTCCTTTTTAATCAACACAAAACTTTCGTCGTTATTATTATTTTTTTTACAATTATCTCTTCCATCGACGCTTTACATACAATTCATTATTATAACTATTCTATTTGATAAAAAGAAAGAAAAGACAAAAAAAAACATTTTGCCGTAACATTTTTCTCTTTTTCATTTTTTATTTTATTCACATACTTTCATTCACATCCTCAACGCTTTTATAATCAATCATAATTCTTATCCATCGACACAAGCTCAGTGCGCCACAAAAAATAAAAATTGATTGAAACGTGAGCCCTAAAATAATAAAAATACATTACATATCATCGCAATCACGACAAAAAAAATATCGCAGTTCTCTTAATTCTATACAATCAATTAAATTATACCGCTTGATCTCTCGTCATGAAAATAGTTACGGTTACTTTTTTTTCTATTACTATCTACACAGGAAAAAAAATTAAAGAAAAAAAAGTTAAATAAAATCACTTGTGTGTAAAATAAATGCGTGTCTTAATGATAATGTGCATATCATTCGCTTATATGTATAAACCTTAATCGATTTTTTGGCTCTCTTCTTCTTCTTCTTCAACGTTTACTTCTCTTACGTTTTTTCTAATTTTTGTCTTTTTTTTACTTTTTTTATTTTAGCTTATACTGCAAAAAAAACTTAGATTGACTATGTTGAATTATAAGTTACTTAAATTAAATTGTTACAAACTATTGTATGTTTTTTTTAAGTTCGTTGAAAAAAAAATTATATATGGTACAGTCGGTATACATCATTACATATGTCATTGCATATGGTTTTTTTTTTGACTCGAAACATCGCCATAATTCGTTTGTTTTCTTATGATTTTTTTTTGTTTCGTGACAAATGTTTTTAAAATTGTACAATTTAGCGAGCGATCGAGCCCTTTTTTTGTGGTTTATTTCCCTTATACTATCTTTGGTCCTCTAGCCGTTATGAAACTTTTTGCCCGATAATTTATGAAAACTTCGCGGTTAAAGTCACTCTCGTTTACAATTTTTTTTTTACATCTTTTCGATAACTTTTCTTTATTTCAATTCACAATTTTCTTTAATCACTTTTCAATTTTCATGGTAATTCTTATGTGAAGTGAAACGATTGGATGATTTATTTTTAATCATGAAAATTTACATTTTTAATAATTTTAATGTGCATTTAGCATTTATATTATATAAGCACAAACGTGAAAAATTATACTTTTTTCTTTTAATTTTCTTATTATTTTTACAATTTTCAGTAAAAAAGTATAATTTTAAAGTAAGCGCTATCTTTCAATTATCATCAAATTTTTAATTCCAGAATGAAAAATCATCCAATCAACAAACATAAAACTAACTACACAGCACTCGTGAGAAAAAAAAAAGATTTTTATTTTCCGAGCTTATTATTACTTACCGCGCGTGCGAAAGATATAATAGAAGATAAAGAAAAAAAATGTACAATTAATAATAATATAATAAAGAAATGAACATTTACTTATATCAAACGCACGATCCTTCCAAATCACGGACGGCTTTGGCTTCGACGGACTATGACACGTATATATCATTTTTTTAAATTTTTCTTATCATTAAAATATTTACAAACTTCCGTTAATCGTGAATGAAGAATCAACAATTATTTGTCAATTCTTCGATGCATTTAGCTATTGTGGGGCTTTTTTTACTGAGATATTATTACGTTCACGTTATATAAACACGCGTGTGTGGATATTAACAAAATTTATCATGCGATCTGAATAAATGTATACGTATATATTTTGATATGAATAAAAAATTTATAATATAGATTTATAAGTTAGATGCATCATTCGTTGAAACAAGAAATTTTTCTAAGAGCACTTTGAAAATTTTATTTTTTTTTTATTTACAATAAAATTAAGTATAAAAATTTCGAAAAAATATTTTTCATTCATCAATATAGATTTTAAAAATAAATTAACCAAAATATCGCAAGCGATGCATCTAAAATTTTTTAGCGAATTCATTTTCCCCTTTGTTTAAACACTTAGCAAACTTTTTATCAACTAGTAAAATCTTTATTTTTTTTTAATATAAAATACGTGCACTTATTCGTAATTTTTTTTCTTTTATATATTACCCATTTTCAAGGTGTGTTAACAATGCTTCTCGTTAAATTTTTCCAAAATATTATACACAACAATTACAATATACAATATATATTGCCGACACTAAAAATACTGAGCTTTTCAACACTCAAAATTTAATAGTCTAATCAATAAGGCACTTTAAGGCCAAAGTTCACGTTTAGATATTGAGCAAAAAAAGTGTGATATTTTATTTTAATCGTGTTTAAAAATTGAAAATTAAAGGAAATACGTTTTCATATTTCTTCAATTTACTTTTTTCTCTATTTTCGTTGAACTTTATAAAGGTGTAAGGGTAAAGAAACAAAAAAGAATCGGACGTATCTATGGATCGATCGATATCTCCGTCAACAGGTGTTAGAGGCACCCATTCTCTTCTCTTTTATTTTTTTTTTCTTCTTTGGCGCCGCCTTGTATACACGTGCCGTGTATATATGCATATACATAGAAGCAACAACTTGGGGAATGTTACGTATGCGCGTGCCAAGTTAAGAAAGAGAAAACTTGCCGATGAGGAAAAACTGCTCTGTGCTAAGCTGTTTTCAGAAATTTAATCTCTAAGAAAAAACTACTCAATTGTTTCTTTTCTTCCTTTTTCTTTCTTACTTTCATTTCGGACGTGGACTGATGATTTATGGGTGTAGCGAATTGAAAAATCTCTGTTACTTTTGTAAGATTTTTTGGATTTTAGAAGTTGCAGATGTACATTGTTAATTTAATTTTTTTTTTATATGAACGGAATTCTCGAAAGTTTATATAATCAATGATATAATCAGGTTGAAAGTATCAAATTTCCTGTTAATTTTAGATTTGATTGCTCGAATATACTTGGAATTATCTCAGTATTTTAGTGATATTAGCCATGTGGCGAGTAACAAACAAATGTTAATTAAATATTAGCTGTACAATGAGAATATTAAAAAGTTTAAAAAAAAAAACGAATCGAGTAATTTCTTTAACGTCACGATTTTAATAAATTTCTTCGAAATCTCGCAAATACATAGTGGGTGTTTGTGTAAATAATTGCTTAATTAATCCACACAGTAGTAGTTTAATTTATAAATCAAAATCTGTCAATATATTCCATAAATTATTTAGGATACACTTGAAAATTTTTCAATTTTCAGATCTACTTGATATTCTCTCGTTCGATTTCACAAATCGAACAGTTTTATTTTAACCCTCGGTAACAGGCTGAATTTTTCGACCCTTACGAAGTTTCTTCATATATATTTACATACGGGGTTAAAAGGTGAAAATTCAGTTGTACCATCCATCTTTTAAGACACTCGTATACCTTGGCGCAATGCGGCGGGGGTAACCAATTTGACTTTCAAAGTCAAACATTATAATCCAATTATCATTTTTTTTTCGTATATAAATAATACAAATTCCTTATTTAAAATAAAAATACGAAAGATGACTGATTTCCCTTTTTCACTTTCAGCTACTACTTACAGGACTATGATAGGCATCTTGTATGCTTTTGTTATCATTGCTAGGCACTGGCGGTGGTACTTTGAGGGAACGATAGTCGAGCGCAGGTGCCGTTGGATGCTGACCCTCGCGATGTCTGCGTAAATCGACTTTGCGCTGGAATGCTTTGTCGCACAGACCACACTGGAATGGCTTGTAGCCAGTGTGTTTACGCATGTGCGTTATTAAGTTGCTGCTCTGAGAGAATGCCTTGCCGCACACTACGCACTTGTGGGGCTTTTCACCTGTTAACAAAAAAAATTGGAGAAAATTTGGGTTAGTTTGGATTTTTTATTTTTTGTTATTTTATGTTTGAGCAATGATATTTTTTTATAAATAATAATTAAAGTGTTTCTTATAAAATTTATGGGTTATTTGGAAAATGAATAAATTATTAAACAAATCAATTAAAGAGAAGGATAGAATAGATAAAATATCGAGATATTTAATCTTAATAATTATTACCCATCAAAATATTATGCAAACAATATCAAAATCTTGACGTTTATAAACAGCCCCTGCTATACAAAAGAGTACAATTATACCCGTAAAATAGCTTGTAGGGACTCGTTTTTCTTGAATGTACACATACACGCATAGAAAAAAAAATATTGAGCTATCCAAATCGAGTACCCAATCAAGGCTCGTCAAAGAAAAAAAACTGTGGGTTACGTGTACAAACAAAAAATAAAATGAAAATGTACATAGTAAGGCATCCTAAATATCGTTCTTATCTAATAGCTGACTTCCTTATTTGTTGATGAGATCAAGCTTACTTGTAAAAAGGAAAAAAAAATGTTATTTTTGTCCATCTAATACCATGACATTTACAGCCTACTTTATATCATTGAGACAAAATATATGCTTATACCACTATGCGTATCACTGGTAAGATCGAAGACATCGTAATCGATGGCTTTCAATATTCGTTTATAATTTTATCGCGATGTACTGTGATAATAAAGTGGAAAAAAAATCATTCGATGACTCAACGCAGCTGTATCAACGTAATTTAATTTTTATTTAACTTTTTTTCTTCTTTCTTATGACAGTCAGTGAATTTGCGCGTATTTAATTGATTATTTTTAAAGAATACAATATGCAAGTGAAACAAAGACAGGGAAATGCATATTTTTGTTTGAGTTGTGATGCATTTACATCGTATATGCATTGAATTTTTTTTCCTTGGTGATAATGGAAATCGAATGTTAGCGAAACATACGCAGGATTGTAAATGTTCAATTAACGCGATTAATTTCGTCTTGATTCGAGACAATGGTTAACGTTATTTATGTTTATATTTTTGTATGAATAATCTAAGAAAATAATGAGTTAGTAAATTCAGATTTGAATTTTTTAAATTTTAAAGCTTATCCTAAAAAATCAAAAATCAAAATTACTTTAAGCTACCAAAAACCAAACATTAAAAAAAAATCAATTCCAAAAATTTAAATCTCCGGAGATTTAAAAATATTTCAAAACAGGTAAGAGATTTAAACTTATCTAAAAAGCAAGGCCAGCGTGCGCAACTGAAAATGCTAAAAAAAAGGGAGAAGGGAAAGGAAAGGGAGAGAAAAATGAAGAAGATCCGACAGGTGCAAAAGTAAGACCGAGCTTATGTATATATCTTTTCATCTGGCACTTTATCATCTCACGACCCTCCGAAAATCTTTTCTTCCTCTCCATATTTTCCTCGACACTTGTTTCACTTTTCTTTCGGGGCGCAACTGTATTGGGATGAAAATACGACTACCTGACTCTAGATAAATATTTATTCAAGCGCCGTATCCGAACAGCTAAGCCCTTAAGTGTTTTATGCTTGTTTTCTTTTTCTTTCGAACCTAACCGAGCTGCTTTGTAATATGGCATTTAATATTTTTTATAATTTACACAATAGCTTAAATATTTTTATGTTATTACTTGATAAGCTTAATTTTTATATCTCAAATTAGTACAATAATTAAAAATTTCTTAAACTTTAAAAAAAAAAAAATAATTTTCAAATTACCAAAAGATAATAAAGATAATTTTTACAGCCTTAACATGAAAGTATTCTATGGCCGTGTAATTTAGCGCTCGTGAAAATTTAACTCGTTCTTATAATTTTTTTAACAATACGATCTATATCAGTGTAACAAAGCCGCTGTAATGAGCAAGATTCGTATATACACGTGCATGAAAAACCTTGATGGTTAATGCGGTCTATTTATTCTCGCGAATCGAACCTGCCAATTTTCATGTGTATATATATATTGTTATCACCATTATATGTATACAATATATAAAGGGTTTCGAGGAAAAGTTTAGTACAACGCGTGTGCAAAAAAAAGAAAAGGAAGAGAAAAAACTGGAAAGAGAGCGAAAGAAAAAAAAATATAAAAGAAGGGGTTGAAGGAAAATCAATTTTCGATTATGCATAAACTTATATCCGTTTACGTAGGCGGTATTGTACGCGCACAATATCTAATTCTAATGCGCGCATAATTTTCATTATTTACATTAAGAATAAGGGATGTTATTCCTCTTTTTATTTCGTACGTTATTTTCTTTTGTCGAGAAGATATATGAAAGAGTTTAATAATACAAGGCGTATGGATAGTACGGAGGTTTTTGTTTATTCATTGTTTTTATTAATAGCCGATGATTTGATTTCTTTGTTTTTCGTATTCTTTTAATATAATTTTTCCTTTCTCTTTGAATTCAATACAAAAAAAAAGAAAAAAATAAATATTTGTATAATGTTTAAAATATCAATCAATCTGTGAAATCATCAAATTAAAATAATTGAAAATTCAATTCACAAATCAAATATAAAATAAAAACTACAGTTTTCGTTTTGTCAATTATTTAATAATTATTACGTTAAAAAAAAGAAAATTTTAATCTGGACTCTGCTTTGGCTTTACTTATTCAAATAATCTCAAAGCACAGCATGCGGGTTCAGGTCGTGATATATTCTTATCACGTATTAAACCATAAATTAAAATAACAGTACGAGCGGTTTTACACTGCTTTAAAATGAAAATATTCTAACGTGAATTATGTATATATGAAAAAAAAATCTTTAAATAAACTAATTGTTAGAATTCTTGTTAATTGTTATGGTTAAAAAGTGTCAAATAGGTCAAAGACTATTGATTTCCATCAATTAATCCTGACAATCAAAGAAAGTAATTTACATCAATAATGAAGAAAAAGTTGTCAATATAAGTACATTATTCTGCTCCTCATTAACCGTACGTACATGGTCGTTTAATATTGATTTCATTAAGGCTCTAAAATCAACAAATTTAATTAGATCACCACATGCGAAATCGAAATAACGTCTAATCGTTAATTTCTCAACGAAAACTTTAGTTTAAAATTCAAATCTCATTTTCTTTCTTACAACGTTTTATTTTTCCCCTTTATTCATTGTCGTGTACTTGTGTACATAATAAGCATTAATGCTTCGCTCGTAATTAAGCTTTTTCTTTTATCGTTATCGTAAGAAAAAAAAAAGACTTATTAAAATATAGTCGAACGACTAATGGCTTTTAGTTTAGCCGAAACGATTTGCCCTTCAACAAGTATTTACGTAAAGAATAAATATAATGCTAATCGCTAATATTTTAAATATCCTTGTAACGAAATGTAAGTATTCAAGCTTGTTAAGCAACTAGTTGTAACAAATTGTCGTTTATTAATTGTTGATTATTAATTGGTTCTTTTTTTTCAAGTTTGCGATAAATGAAAAAAGTTACATGGTAATATTTAAATGTTTAGTTTTTTTTTCAAAGTAATCATTTTTTACGATTGGAAACATCAATTATTTTTCATGCGTGTAAGAAAATTTTTTTTTTAAATATTCTAATGGTTTTTTTTAGTTTATAATTTAGAAATATAGAACCTATCAGTAATTAAAACATTCTGTCGTAAAATATTCTCACAGTTATCAAAAACCAAAAAAATCCAGATCGATTAATGCATTTTTGTCACTAATACAACTCGAAACAAAAAAAAAAGAAAAGAATCATATCCCTCGATAAAAAATACACCTCATCTACACTTCAATTCCCTTAATGTCGGTTACGCGCATAAAAAGGGGGGCGCCTTGCGTTTCTCTCTTTTTTTTTTATTTCGAATTTAATTAGCACGCGCATATATATGTAGGGTGGCACGTGGCACACCGGAAGTCTCCCTTAATACGACTTAAGCTGTCCCTTTTCCCATCCTTCCTGTCTGTACTGTAATATGTGCAATAGTAAAAAAAAAGCAAAGAAAGAAATATATATAAAATGTTCGTGGTTTTCTCACGCGTATATATATAGAGAACGATTTCATTCTCGGTTGGGTTCTCTTTTTTTTTAAGGTGTGGGGGTGTAATGTGTCGCTGGGATTCTTAAATATTTACTGGAAGAGGTGATTCAGGGTTTTGATACGTTTTAATGATTGATTCGAAGGTTTTACATTAGTTTTTTTTTTCCTTTCAACGACATGTGGCCAGATTGTTTTAATGGATTGAGTTTGAATCTTTGATTATGCTACGAAGAATAAATCTAATTTTATTTCTTTATTTTTAGTAATGTATAGCTTCACCGTATGGAAATTTTTAAATTATTCAAAATTCAAGTTGGAAAAGAAAAATTAAAGTTTTTTAAATCTGTGTAATTTAAAAAAAAAAGTTTTTTATACTATACGTATCCTTTACGAGAAATAGAAAAAACGCTAGTTGTTAAATTCTTTAATACAAAAGGAATTTTTTATACGATATCCACAACGTCTTACGACCGCTTTATTTTTTCATTACTTTCTCAACTAGGAAAAAAATAAAAAAAAAATGGTAAAAGGGACAGACAATTCGTTTTTCTTTTATATTACAATTGGCTATAAGTACAGTAAATGCGTATAACAATAGTTTTTTCCTTACGTATATGTATGAACGTGTACATGTAAACATGCACATACAAGACTACGTTCGTTTACTTATAAATATGCTTTCTTGATAGCAATTTTCGTTGCAAATAACGTTTCAGCACTCATTTGTCATTCTTTGACATACAACGCTCATACACATATCCACAGACTTTTATGAAAAAAAAACTAAAGCGAAAATTTACGCTAACTCGTAATACCAACCCTCTCTTTTTCTTATTCTTTTATTTATCTATTTATTTTTTTTTTGTTTAATAAGATGGTACATAAACAGTCGTGAAACTTTTTTTTTCGTACACAAGGGATTGAAAGGAAAATTATTTACTTTACTCGTTTTTTTGCGCGGTTTTTTTTTTCGTCAGAACTTTGATAAACAAACTCGAATAAAAAAAAAGGAAAAGTTTTTCGATTACACTTGCGAAATGAATTTCGATATTTTTGTGTGTTCACATGCATGTTTTATTACGCATCTCGTTGAATAAAGTGCGCGTTCGTGGATAATGCATATTTAACTTGGTTACATGATACATTGTATTTATTGAGCTTACAAAAAACGTGTGTCCTGTGCGTACTATAATAAACTATATCACAAATTCTAATCAATAAATTTTTATTTCTATTGCAGTGAATAATTTCAGAAGCACCGATATCTCTTAAATTGATATTAAATTTGATTTTAATAATGACTAATTAACGAATAATTAATGAATAATTCTAAGACTCTAATAAGATATCAATTTGTCTAGCAAACAAGAGGAGAAGCCCATACGTTTAACGGCTCTCTGATTTAAACATAAATCTTTGTAAAATAATAAAAGAAGGCCTGCTTGAACGCTCGTAAAATATGAAGAATAAAAAAAAAAAAGATATTCTAGGTAGCGTACGCGCCCCACGTATATACGTGTAATAATAATACACGCGTCGTCCGACAAATGAGTTTTTATCTGATTCTTTTTTTTTTCACCTTGTTATTGTATGTACACGCGTTTGAAAAAGAAAAGGGAGGTTAAGAAAAAAGAGAGGAGGAAATTCCACTTACTGTATTTCCTCTTATAGTTAGAGGTGTGAAATAATGAATAATCATAATTTTATTGTAAATTGTTGTGATTATCAATTTTATGCTTTTTTTCTTACAAATTAGCGGCCACTGTGTTTCATTCTAATTGATTCGTCAGAATAAATTTAATATATGGAATTACTTAATTATTTAAAAATTATATTGTTTATCAAATCTAATTAATAATATATTTTCTCAATATGCTAGTCTTTTCAACTAAATATAACGTATATGTACTCAATATTGCGAAAATATTGTAAGTGTATCTCCCATGCATAATATAGAAAAAAAAGAGAAAAGATATAAGAAAAAGTTTAGCCAAATGGTTATTTTCTTTTTTCTTTTTTTTGCTTCGTGGAGGTCAATTGAGTTTGCTCAAGCGGATGCGCGCTTCTATATGTATACGCGAAAGCTAAAAAGGACGAGAGACAATAGGGTGTACGTATGTGTGTCCTGTTTCTTGGTGTATATACGTAATTCATAAATTATTAAAGGATATAAGAGCATGTAATGCGCTGTGTAGGTACCGATTATTAAGCTAAGCTTTTTTGGTCTGTTAAACTTTCGATACAATATTAGATGCTTTTTTTGTAGATTAATTCATGTGGGGTAATATTGGACTTTGATTTTTTTAGATATGTAAAATTATAATTTTAAATACAATTTTTTTTAATTTTATTGTTTAGGAATTTTAATGATATCTGTAAACAAATTCTAGTGAACAAAATTGAAAAAGAAAAATAATTATAAAAATTGAAATAGAAAAAAAAATAAGAAAAATTTGTAAAACTTCCAATTTGTGGAGGGTTTTAATTCAAAAATAAAAAATTCGGGCATCAATAAATTTACCATATTTAAAAATAAGAAAACACTTTAATTATTATAATCTTAAAAAAAATATGATAATAGAATAAAAATATACATGAAAATAAAAAAAAATTTGTCTAAACTTACCAGTATGAATGTAAGTGTGCTTCTTCATATCGGACTTCTGATGAAACCTTTTGCCGCAATATTGGCATGGGTAAGGCCGCGTGTCCGAGTGAATCAGCAAATGAGTGCTGAGCGTGCTTGATCGTTTGAAAGCTTTACCGCATTGTTTGCACTGTAACATACGTTCAAAAAAAAGAAAACATAAATTTAGTAATATTACAAAAAATCTTTCTCATGATATTATTGTAATTTGATATATCCTATGAAGCAATCGTGAAAAGATTGATATGTTTTCGTGTATTGATCAATATTGTGTAAGAATTTAAATTTTTTAATATTTCATGTATAGGAAAACTTTTGATTTTTTATCATCAAAATATAAACGAATAAAAAAGTTTTATTGCATCATTCACCGTATATGATCCATTTATTATAAAAACATCGAAGCAATCAATGGCTTTTGAAAAAGAAAAAATAAAAGAAGTAAAAAAAAAGACCAAAGCAAAAGTATACCGCCTTTTACACTTATTTTTTTCTTTTATTTCTAAACGACTATACACGTATTAATACTTTGGCGCCAGACATAAGTTCTCGGGTCGCAATGTCTCCACCCTAACAATGCAAAAAAAAAAGAGAGAAGAGATAATAAAAGAAAACTAAACGCACGAAAAAATAAAAAGAAGAAACGAGTAGTACCTGCATGTATACATCATTATGTGTGAATCTAATAACGCCTCTCGAGTTCTATAAAGCGTGTATATAATAAAAACACAAAAGCTTTCGTGCGAATGTAAGCAGCTGTGTGTGTTAAAAAAGTGACTTGACTTTTAAAGTAGCTTAAGCTAGAGAGCTAAAGTGAAAAACGTGTCTCGATTATAATTTACAAGCTACTAATAAAACCGACATTGTGTTGGAAGTGTTAGAAATATTTTTTCATTATTATAATTTTTCTTTTTTTTTTCATTTTTCATTATTTGATTATCAGTATTGTGATTTCCGGGTTGTTTAATATGTAGATAACGTTTTGATTAAAAATTTTTCTTTTGATCTTATAAATTATTAAAAAAAGAATATCAATGAAATAAATAATGAAAATCACGTTAAACTTATAACTATAGTATTATGAAAAGTATCGAATAAAAAGTATTGAAAAACAATAAAAAGAACAGTACTATACTTGAAAAAAAAAAGTTATCATTAACAAACGCGTCAACGATTGACGATCACTAGAAAAGGAAACATAAAGCAGCCTGAAAATCATTGCAAATCATTGCAAATCATTGCTGCTAAAAAATTCGCGTTCACCTTCGTTCGGTATATACACCAAACAAAAAGCTCTATTCTCTTACAAGCCAATATGTGTATATAATTTACATGCTGTTCCGTTATCACCCGCTTCTTGTCTTTTTTACCTTTTTCTGTATGTGTATATGTACACTAACTTCGTTTACGTTATTTTTTTTTCTCGCTTACAATCATTTGTTGGTAAAGTAAAAGTTTCCTGATCTGTACGTATGTACGTGACATATACATACACACAGAAAAGAGTAAAAGAATAAGGGACGGACGGGTCGTGAGTTTACGTTCGGCTTTTTATGACACTCTGTCGCGCGACTAAATATGTCAGCTCATAAAAATCTTCGATTTTACAAATGAGAGGAGCTTTAATGCTTACTGTGCTTTATGGCTTGTTTGTCAAAGCTAAGCGCTCGATTTTTATGTATCGGCACTCTATTCTTTTTTTCTCTCTTTTTCTTCTGCATATTGTGTGATTTTCATATGCGTTTTACTTAAGCAATTTTAAAAGACGTTTTGGGTGATCTAGTTTTACTTGCTAGTTTAAAAAATGCAGTTTTTCATTTTTTTTTCCAAATTGGTTATTCTGATTAAAATTTAAAACGATTAGAGATTTTCATTTATTATCTATACTGATTGATTAAAACTTGGTGAAATCATGAAAAAGTAAAATCTAAACTAACAAATGTTTTGAGTTTTAAAATATTCACGAAAATTATTGGACATTTGTGTCATCGGCAAAATTTTAAGCATTCCAGATTTCTCGAATAGATATTCCCTAAAGCCATTGTTTTCTACGAAAAAATGAAAAAAAAGCGGTAGTCTCGTCTCTTTTTTATTTTTATCTAGCAAGAATCTAAGCGATGATATGCTTTACTCCATACCCAATACTCAAGTGTATACATTAGTTAAATTCCCTTAGGACACTTGCATTTGTTTTACTTTGGCCGGGTCGTACGCTTTTTACTTATTTTTTTTCGAGGCTTTAAAGGAGCTGACGCATAGAATCGATTGGCGATTTTTTAGCTGTTTGTCTATGTTAGAAGGAGTATTTGTGGATTTTTTTGTCATAGAACGAAATTATTTACTTGGAGTGATATTTTACTTCATATGATATTTTTAAGGGAACAATGAATCTTACACTATTTTAATGTAGAATTTTAAGCATTTCAAGTAATTAAAAAGAGATGGATGAAAGAAAAAATAAATTCAAACAAACAAATAAACTACCAACCTGGAACGTCCGCTCAGTAGACGGTGGCGTGAGTGGCGAATGATGAATTTGCCTTTGCATCATTGGACTATCATTACACGTAGGTGATCCGCGATCCGATGACGTTGATCTTTTGATGGTCGTTGTTATTTCGCGCGCTTCGCGCTCGCACACGGAGCCGGGCGACCATATTTCACTTTTACGCCCGTTGACGCTACTCGCGTGCTGATTGATACTTTGGGTACTGCTGTTACTACTGACGCTTACACGGGATGACATGTCGCTTGGTTTTGTACTTAAGTTTAGAGGTACTTCTTCGACTGGAATCAAATAAAATGGGGATGGACGGTTAATTTTTTTAATTTTTTGTAAAAATAGACTTTAAATAAAGTTAGAAAATTTTTTTAATTCAAATGTTGTTGGATATAAGATAGTATGCAAAAACTTAAATTTCTAACAAAATATTTTTTCTAAATTCAAATTTTATTAAGAAATTTTTTTGGAATCGTAAAAAAATTTAATTTTATGTCAATATCAAGTGATATAGCTAAATACTTACTGTATTTGACCTTTTCAGGCGTACACCTACGCGGTGGCGATGAGCACCCAGTAGCAGGACTCGGTGGTCCTGCAGTTTGCATAATCGATACACCGCAGTCTAATTTAGTTTGTTGCTGCTGTTGCTGTTGCTGCTGTTGTTGTTGAGAAAACGCAGTATGAGGTAACAAAAGACCAGCAGCGACTGCATGATGCGCCCACCAAGCAGCCGCAACGCTTCCGTAACCTCCATACATAAGATTACAGCGCATTTCTGAACACATGAAAAAAAAAATAAGGAAATTTTTATTTTTTTATTTTTTACGTAAAAACAGTTTTCAATGTGTATAGTGGTTTTGCGGTTAATAATCTGGCCCAGAAAAAAATCACAGAACGGTTATTTCTTTGTTTCTTTTTGGTATTCCGGGATTTTGTGCGGGGAGCCAAGATTTAAACATACGAGTTACACGTAAGTTTGATTTTACGAAAAATTCTTTTTTTTATCAGTTCGTACGAAGAACATACGAATTATGGTAAAATGTACTGTTCAGTTACGGTTATTTGTAAATGTATAATTATTGAATTATATACAGTATAGATTTTATTTGCTAATTCAATGTTTTAATGAAAAAATCAAATTCGAATAAAATGATGAAATTCGCGTAAGTCATGCTAATTCAAATAATGAAATAAATAAAAAAATCAATCTTTCTTAACTATGAAAATATAAAAAACTAAATTTATTGTATATTCCTAATTAAAATAAAAAATAAATAAAAAAACTCACCTCTACTGGGCAAAGTTGGTAAGGTTTGTAAATCGCTGTTGTAACCGGGAACTAAACTAAAAGCGCTTAATCTATCTTGCAACGGCTGTTGATGTCCCAATATTGTGCCAGCACCCGGTCCCGATGGGCTCCACGGACAATGTGGATGCACAGATGGACTGCTCGGCGGTGATAATGTCGCTGGTGGCGATAATGCACCCGCCGGTACACCGACCATCGCGGCTGTCACGCTACCGGCACCGCACTCAATTTCAGCTTTCATGTGCCAATTAGATTGGGTTACAGCTTCTGAATTTTCACCGAAAAAAAGTAATGAAAAAAAAATTTTTTTTATTTAAAATTTTTCGGTTTTTTTATTAAAGTTTGATTTATTTGTTTGAAATTCACTTAATTGAGCTTGGTATGTTAATTATCGAGACAATATTTAAAATCTTGTCTTAATCAGTGTTTTTCCAATCTATCGGATTATTTGAAGTATCAATGAATTTGATTTAAATACGTCATAATCAATTCACAAAATCAATCACAATTAACAATTAAACGATAATCAAATCTATCGCGATAAGCTGTATACGCCCAACTTCTGACGTATACTTTAAATATTCGAATGAAATAGGTAACTTTGTACAAGCTTTTCTTATTCTTCTTAGTTTAAATCAATAATATTTGAGATCATTAATCATTAGCATACACAGCGCTGTTTCTTTGCTTTGCGTACGTCAATTATTCAATAAAATTAGCATTGATTCTTAAATCTTGTCTTTTTTTTGGTAATCTTTTGATGTAAGGCATAAAGTTTTTTTCCGCGTTATAAAATCTGGATGAACTATTGATTTTTTGATAATTACTTTGTTGCTTTTAATTAACGAACAAATAATCGTGTGTTAATTAAATTTATAATTTTTAGGAACGAGGAAAAAGCTTATGACTGATTTTGATTGAAATCTTTTTTATGAATGAAAAATCATTGATAAAATTATAATACTTGTGCAAACTATAGATATTTTTTAATTTTCCTGTTCTATTACAGATTTCCGATAAATGAAAAGATAGGATTCATTAATGAAGTTTCAAATGGGATGAACGAAAGTTTAAATTTAAAAATTATTATTTTGGCATAATTCAATTGCAAGTATCTTATTAATCATATCGTGATAATTAGCATTGTAGGAAAGTAAAAGAAAATGATAACATTGCTATGAAATTTTTGTCTCGTTGCACACGCATCAATACATCAACCTACGTACGTCATTTCTTAAATTCTCTCGATTCTAATGTGTAGAAAAGTTTGAATACACTAATACTCAATGTGTCAAGCTGATTTATTTTTAATTGACAATTAATCAAATAAATTTTGTGCAAACTAGAATTCAATGCACATAATGTACTTGATTGTTTATGGACGATTATAAAAATATTTATGTTTTGTGACTAAAGATTAATGTTTAGGTATAAGTTTGATTATTGATTAAAATTTTTTTCAGGCGACAAAGTAATTATTTAATTTTAAATTATTTACAGGACAGACTAAATGTTAGAGGGACGAATATTTGAGCAGTAATAATAAAAATAAAGTCTGCTCTTAACACAAATAAATACAGCACATTAAAAAAATGTTTTTTGAATGTTTTCAAAAATTACAATAATATTTAAAAAAAAGTTACTTTGTTAAAATTATGCATATTAATTAAAAATACTTTCGGAAATTAAAAAAATAAAATTTAAATAATCTCAATTGTCACTTGTTATGATTAAAATTTGACATTAAAAAAAGAAAAATAATTTCAAAACATACCAAAATAAAACGAAATTCCACCCGTCTTTTTATTCACTCAACAACTGGATTGCATTTATCGTAAAAAGTTTCGAAAAAATAAAAAAATTAAAATGCAAGCGCCACAACTGTTAAATTACTTGAACAATATCTAACAAGTGTTTCATATAGATAACTCTAATATAGATCGAGATCTACGAGCTCCGAAATAACAAAGCTTACTGAATTAATCGCGTCTACCGCACTTCAAAATAAACTAAACGAGCTTTGGCCTCCCATACAAGCCTCCTTCTTCTTTTTTTCCAAAATATTAAACATGAGAAAAGAAAAGATTTCGACGCGCACGCGTAACTCAAAGAAACACGAAAAAAAGAGAGAGAGAAAGAGAATGAAAAAAAAATCTCAATAATAGGGACTTCAACCGAAAGTATCACCTGAATACACGTTTTTTTGAGCGAGAGAGAGAAAGACTAATATATCAAAAGATTTCGTAAGATGCCATATGCTCGATTTACTTATTCTTCTTCTTTTCACGCGCAAATATTTGTACAGACGGTGTCCTTCCGTTTGCCTTAATGAAAAAAAGAAGAAAAATATTGTAATTGTGATTCCGGTAATGTTATGCGTGTCAATTGCACTTTCTTATTTTTTTGTTGTTTTTTTTTTTAATAAAAATCTTATTTATGTTTGTATTCCGGTGACTTTAGAATTTTTTTATTGAAATTCGGTAAACGTTATTAATATTCAATTACACGAATCTATATTCATAAAGTTTATCGGTTAATGACGTAGAAAAAAATGTCAATAAAATTAATTCTTAGACAGTACGAATTTTCGGTATTTCTATTTAAACACGTGTATCTTAACGTCTCATTAGATTGATCTCTAGCGCAACGCACGCAAGTTGACCGAATAAGAAGGCGTTGATTTTCTCTTTATCTCGCGTGCGTCGAGAGGAAAAAAAACACGTCCGGGATTGAGTTGGCTTAAAGGGAAAACTTTTTTTCCTTTTCGAGATTGTTTGATTTGCAATGATGTAAAGACGAATCGGATTTATTATGGATTTTGGTAAAAAATTCCAAACGACATGTTTTCCTTTTTTATACGTTATGAATTTATTATGACGATCAATAATCAATCTTTTATCATTTTTCTTATTGTCGAAGTTATCGTCGGTTTAATTGAAGCAGACTTTATTGAAAATCCTATTACGTAGGTACCATTTATTCGATTCTCAGGTGTTGATTATGGGAACAACTGAGAAAAGAATGACTTTTTATAATGCAATTGTTTTAACGACTTTGCAATAACATTTGCAATAAAAATTTTATTTTCTTTATTGAGAGAGTAAGTTAATTTTAATAAAATGTTAAATTTTATACACTGAATAAGATGAATTCAAATACTTTATTTTATTTTTAAAATTAAAATTTATTTGATAAAATGATTGGGTGAATAATTAATTATAACCGATGATTTAGAATTATATAGAATGTAAAAAGAAATTGACTTACCACACATGACGTTCCAATACGAACAATTTTAAATTCAAAGTCTTGCCCAAATTGTCATTGGATCATCCTTAATAAAAGGTATACCAACAATATCACAAAAGTCTTGAGATAAAAAAGTGTCAAGTTCCAATTAATCAAAATCTCTTCAAATCACAAAAAAAAACAAAATCTTCAATCTTGAACTTCAAAAATCTCGTACAATCAGATAACCGATCATAAAAGACAAAAAAATCAAGTCAAAGATTTTTTCTTAAAAAACTTGCATATACAACCGATGCACGTATACTAAAATCAAAAAATTTTTTTTATGAGTCAAAAAACTTGGTAAAAAAATAAATTCTAATAAAACTGAGAAGAACGAAGCACAGCTGAAGAGGTTTAAAAACGAAAGAAGAAAGGTATGTGCGTCCGGTCTTGGCTCCTCAGCCCGACTGAATCGTTCGCGTGCCGCTTGACTTTACCTGTTCTCTCCCCTCACGAACACAGGTATAGCGCAAAACTTGCATTATATTCACGTATACACACTACGACCCATACACATACTAGCATACCTGGAGTCTCTTCTCTCCCTTTTTTTTCGTCTCTCTCTCTCTTCTCTTCTTCTTTTTTCCCCTCTAAGGGTTACATGTATATACATATTAGAGAAACGATATATAGCACGCGACCTTTTTAGAAGACGCGCGCGCATGTACGTTATAATACCCTCTTCGTCCCTTTACTTCGTTTTTTCTTCTCTTTTTTTTTAGCTATACGCTCCGCCTACACTTTTAAAAAGTTACGAGTAGAGGGAGTAAATGTCCTACCACTATAAAGCTTGTTTTTTAAAAAGGTCGTTTTTTCCTTCCTTCGCTCTTTTTTTTTCTTTCTTGATTGTTTGATTCCTTTTTGACGATTTGATAGCTGTCGGGGTGGGGAGAATTGAAATCCTTTGGTGCGATTTGAAAATGACGTTGGTTGGGTACTGATTAAATGGCGTTTATTGTTATGGTTTGAGGAATCAACTGACGTCGGGCAACTTTTTTTTACATTCGGAAGAAATGATTAGATTCTTAAAAGTAGTTACTGCAGGTAATTTTAGAATAGTTTGTTAAATATTTGTTTATTTTTAAATTTTCAATATTGAAATCGGGTTGGATATTGATTATGATAAAAACTAAACAAGTCATTGATTTCGGTACTGATTTTCGATTAGAATAGTTAAAATTATTGATTAAAATTCAGGGTTCTTAAATAAAATATGGTTTGATTTCAAAGAAATTTTGGAACAATCCTCGGTGATTATAATAATTATTATAGAATTGCCATTAAGATTTAGAATGAGTTGATGATTTTCAAAATATGAAATGATATTGACTAGATTTCATTGAATTATAAATTTTTATTAAAATATGAATTTTAGAAGGGAATAAGATCAGATTACTCGCTAAAATTTAGAATTAAAAATCTAATCATTTGTTAATTAGTGTTTATAAATAAAAAAATTACATTAATTTACCTAAAAATATATCAAAATGACAAAATATATGATACAATAGTATATTTATAGATGATCTGTTTAAATATCGTACGATTACTATGATTAAATTACCATAAATAAGTGACTTAAAATACCACGACTAAATGCAAATATTACGGTACACACCTTTGCTATTAGATATTTTTATTAAATTATTCTATATTTAAGATAAAAAATTATATGTATGCAAATTATATATTTGTTGATCTTGCCCACCGTGATCGTATTTCGTAATAAATTTGAAAAAAATTAATATTAAACAATTTACTATGAATTTCACGTACGCATATTGCTTAAAAAAATATTTGCTTTTATCTTATTCTTATTCTAAATTTATAGAAAAATTATATCAATTAATTTGTTAACGAAGAAGAAAAAATAGAAGCAAAACGAACGAGATTGTAAGTACAAACGTACGTAAAACAAGTCAAAAGAACATAATTCGTTTGGATGAATTCTAAGATTAATACGAAAATTTTATTTATTATCTTGTACTCTCGGTGTTTTGTTATTTAAATTAAGGAATCGATGTAAAAAAAGAAATTACCAAAGTCAATTCCACGAATATTACCTTTTTAATCTTAATAAAGGAATTTTTTTCATAAATTTATATAGATTATGATTTAATTCGCTAATGAAATATCGTTAACTTTGATACGGATAAAAGATTTAATGAAAAGTAAAAGTGATTTTACAATTCTGATTTATAAAAATTTTGCTTGTTTTATACCAATTAAAAGATTCTCTAGAGAGAATAAATAGATTCAAGCATTCAAAAAGCATTATAATTAACTTATTCTTTTTCTGATTTTGTTAATTAGCGATGCATGCTTTTTCCTGGAATTCAATTGTGATAATTTATGTTTTACTTTGACAATAAATCCATTTAGAACAGTGTCTACTGATATATAAAAAGAATGTTAACAAATTAAACGTTCGAAACTATTCTTTTGATACGAAAGAAATTATTTGGACGAATTTAAAATAATAATAGAGGAAAGTACAACAGAAATCTTTTTTTATTCCTTAAACAAACGGAGCAGAACAAATAAAAAGTAACATTATTTTTCTTATGATTTATAATGCAAATTTATCATGTTTATTTTGTAAAATTTATGTGCGTTGAGAAAATAAAATCTTAAAGAAATATTTATGTTCGCGTTTAAGCCTTAAAAATTTATTAATAAATTATAAGAACTTTGAATTTCTTAAAGTTATACGAAGGATAATTGAAAGTTATTCAATTTATTAATTAATATAATAATATTACATGCTTGAATCGTGTTGAAGGTAACACATTTTAAATTAATTTTTAAATAAATATGAAATTTTTTAAGATTATGAAAATACTAATGATAATTTCATTAATTTAATAAGAAGAGAAGAGAACAATTGTTGGGTATATAATTCAATTGTTATTTATACATAATAGAGTCATAAGTTAAATATTGTTTAAGCGATATTTGATAATAAAAACGATATTATATTGCAATATGAAAATAAACATAAAAAAATTCTATAACACCAATAAAAAAATTAAAATTAATTAACTGAACAAAAATATTTCAGTGATCTAATTGGAATAAAAACAACTTCATGAATCAATTTTTTTTCAAAATTACAATCATAATTTTACTGCTTTCCTTTAAAAAATCTTGTCGAATTAATAAGAAAAATAAGTATTTTCGATTCTACCAAAATCTTAATCTTTGTCTTCCCTTATCAAAACACCCACAAGTTAATTCTTCAAATAGTTGTGCATAATCATACCTACACACAGTTCATCTTTCTTATAAAATTTTCAATTTTTTATTTCTTTCCTTTTTATTTTCTAGGATAACTCACATTTGCCTATACACACGCACATAATCGAATCAGATTTAAAGAAATCTATGATTGGTTAGGGGCGTCGCGACGTTGGAGCTACTATTGGCTGGGAGATTTTTAGAAAGGGGGAAGTTACAATGTTACGTTTACGCCTACCAAATGCTATATATAGCTTAGCGCGCCGGCGCGTGGCTAAGGTTTACATTATAAAAGGTCTTAGCCTATTACGAACTAGGAAAGATTCGATGTATTTTAATGGTGGGGAGGAGGATTGGAATGTATTTTTGTAGAAAGGAATTTACAAAGGTTAATCTGCTAGGATTAACGTTGGATGATTTTTTTATGATTTTGCAAGAGGTTTTTATTTTTATCGTGGGATTTTTACCGAAGAAATTTAATTGGTTAATATACGTGTGAAATTTTTCTTATTTCGAAATATTATGTAAGCAAACCGAAGTTTAGTAAATTTTAACAAAGCTAGAACGATAAAACTATTTAAATTTAGTAATACTTTAATACATTCAAAATTTTTTTTTAAGGTGACCTATAATATATATTTTTATTTTAGGAAAAATAAGTTTATAAATAAAACTGACTAATAATACAAAAGACATTTAGAAACATTCTTAATGCAAAAAAGGTTCTTATTTTAGGTAAAATTAAAAACGAAATTGAATTTTAACAAAATACGTTTAACTATTTTAATATTGAATTTTTTTTACATAGACAATAGCTGTCTGACAAATGAAAGAAAAACACAATACTTATTTCTTTTGAGATTGTTAGGATCATTAGTACCACCTGGATTGCTTTGCGCCGTGCATAATGCAATGCAAGAATATCGTTATTCTAATTAGACCTAGAAACTAGATTAATAGGTATAGTAAGTGCACCTTTAGGTTTAATAGACTGCGTCCTTTTCTTTCCTATCATTCTCATTTCCATTCTTTTCTTTTATATTTTTTCGAAGAATTTAACAATATATGGTAATGTGCGTTACTTTTCTTTTTTTATTGACGCAGTAAAAATGATTTTCTTTTCTTTCTAATGATTTATGCATAATTTTACAATTCTAGAGAATTACCGAACGAAAAACAGGTATGTTTAAAGGATTTTAGTTATGAGAAAATTTAGTTCGTAAGAGGTCGTCAGTGGCTCAGTCGGTAGAGCGATGGATTCGTAATCTCGAGGTTTCGAGTTCGACTCCCGCTCTCGGACGTTTGATACAAGCACCACTGTTAAGTTACACGTGCTTTCTTCACAAACACACTAGAGATCTCCGTCGCTAATTAGTATTGCAATGATAGCATAAATACAGCGACGTTAAAATAATAAATAAAATAAAAAAAGATTGAATATTTAAATCTCTTAGATTTAATAATTTTTTGAAATGGTACTAAAAATAATTTTTTTTTCGTATTAAAAAAAAAGCTTTTTTATATTAGAAAAAATAAAAGTTTATAAATATAAAAAAAATAAAAAATTATGTCTGAAAAGAAAAAATAATTTAACAAACAAGTATTTTTCAAATCTAAAGATCCGTTGCATAAATCCATTAACGCGAGCTACCGTCTGCGAAAACGTATAAAAAAAAACAGTTATTTTAAAAAAGAATATGCGTACGTCACTGCATTATCATATGCATTAACGTCAAAAGTCAAATAGACACAACTAAAACTTGTCGTGCATTTAAAATATGAGATATCCTATACATATGAAAAATATGTATAATAATATCAAAAAATATATACGTAGACGAAAGAATCGCTAATAGCAGCGTCAATTTTAACAATTAAACGTGCAATTATTATCATTGCAATATACATATACGTGTATAAGTATTGTCAAAAGGAAAAACTGGGTAACAGCTGTGCTTACAATAGGTTTGTGTCGTTGACTATTGCTTTTCTTGTTATTTCACTCTTCCCTTCTACATATCTCTTCAATGCTTTTATATATACTTCTAACCTGTCTATACATATATACGCTTTTTATTTTCATATCTTTTGTTTAAAATTTGTTGTTGTATGTATAATATATCTTCGACGAAACGAGTCACATTAAAGCCTTCCCATCTCTTTATAGGAATCATTCGTGTCTCTCTCTCTCTCTCTCTCTCTTCTTCTTCTTCTTCTTCTTATTCTTGTCTTTATTTCCTCGTAATACATTTCTATGTGTGTATATGCATATTATAATGTGACACACTGGCAATATGTGCATTTCTTAACACAAAACTATACACCAAAGAGCCAGAGACGTCCACGTACATTTATATTTTTTATTTTATTATTTTCATTTTTATAGTTTCTGCATTGTTTCGTTTCGTATCTATAAAAGCAAGGGAAATGCCATTTTATAAATGGACGTAGAAGAGAAGGAGTTGCAAAGGAAAAAAAAATGGTATATTGAAGCGCGAAAAAAAACTATATTATAGCGAACAATATATAATAGAGCAGCAAATCTTTTTTACAAGGAAAGATAATTATACGTTCATCGTTGTTGAAAACGAAGATTCTATTCAATAGGCACATGAAGTCTCCCTCTCCCTCTCATTGAAAATGAGAAACTCTTTGACTTTTAGCGGAATTGTTCTGTAAAATCGTCTTTTGTGCATTATTAAATGCACTATTCATTTGTGTTTTATGGGAATTCACACGGGAAATGGAATATATGGATTTTATATGGCGTGTTTGATATCGAGCTCAATGACTAATCAAAAGAGTCTCGGATATGAATTTTTTTTCTCTTCTCTTTTATTATTGTACGATGTCTCAAGGTTCGAAAAATATTTTAACCACAAAGCAAGTGTCCCGAGTGCATTGACATTTACCTTTTTTTCATCTGTGTGATAGGGTAAGAAGCTCTTTGTTTTTAGTAATGTGCGTTAAAAAAATTTAAAGTTTTTAATAAAAATATATATTTTAAACGTGTTTGATGTGTAAAAATATTAAGGAATCAGTCTGATTATTTAAAAGGTCATTGATTTTCCTTGATTGCAAATCTAATTTTATATTCATTATAAATATTGTTAAAGAAAATTTTTTTAATCAATGTTTCAATAAGCTTGTATCAGATAAACGTAAAAAAGAATCTTTACTTATACACTTTAAAATATACAATTATTAATTTTAATTTTATTAAATTTATACAAGACATATTCAAAATTTTTATGAAAACGCATTTAAAAAAATGCATTAAAAATTCTCAAACCTGGAATAACATTAAAAAAAAGAAATCAATAGAAATATCGAGCTATTATCTTCGTTCCTCGTTTTGTTTTGAACAATACTTAAACCTGTTATTTAAACGTAACACTAGAATCCAAGTTTGCAAGGTTTTCAAAGTTTTATCGGTATAGCCAGTGGTCATTATATTGCATGCGCGCGATGGCCCGGCAACCTAAACCGATTACAAGTGCAATCATGCGATTATTCAAAATTGCCAACTCAAGTTAACAAGTTAACTGACAGTGAGTCACTGCAAGCTTTGTTTTTTCTGTCATTCTTTTTTTTTTTTTAGATTATTATGGTATGTAGACTAGATCAAGGTGAAGTTAATTGTTGCTAATGAAAAGTGTGTTTGCACGTTACTTATTTAAACAAATATTTATTTTTTAATTAAAGTTTTTTTTAACGTTTGAAATTATTGACGTGGAAATGGATGTATAAGGTGAATCTTTATTAATATTTATTCTTTTTGTTTATAAATTTTTATTGTATAGATATAGGAATTATGAAGTGTAATGTACATCGAAACACGCCTACTAGCAACAATAAAGTTACAAAATAACTTTTTCTTTCGAAACGTAACATACTTCAGCGACCCAATGAAGTAAAAAAGAAAATTATACAAAAAAATAAGAGAGAAGAAATTCTTATACAAAAACCGAATTTCTTCCGGTATCATGAATGGATCATCCAAAAAAATAAAGAAGAAGAAAAAAAATTGTTCTTACACTTTATTATTTTCGTAAGAGTTTCTTTTCTTCGCCTTAAACATCCGCGTTTAAAATGTATGCTAAAGTGTAACAAAAATTCACGCAAGATCGGAAATGAGCAACTTGTTGCATCGTTTTATGTACGTGTATATATATACATCTTAGCTGGAAATGAATGAAACAAACCCGAATGAATGAAGGTTTGCATTATACGTCGCGTGTGGCCCTACGGGCATCAATGAAGAAGAAGAAGAAGGAAATGTGAAATCTTTCTTTAGCTTTTTTTTTCGGGGTGATATACATGTATATATCAAAACGAAAAAAAAGGGAGAAAACGAAAAATAATATAATTGTAAGTAGGAAAGAAGAAGAAAATAAAACCTTGACCTACTTAAAAAAATTTTGGGATGTCACGCGATTTTTTAAGACGCTCTTCGGCGATGGTTATTTTCTCGCTTGCGTATATCTATTGCGAGATGATGCGTGCCGAATATCAAAAGAATAAAGCCAACTGGTGTTATTATTATCATCGTCTTTTGTGTCGTTTCACGTGTTTTAAGGAAAAAAAGAAAAATTTTAATTTTACAATCTGAAAAGCTTTGCCACCTATGCGAGTGTTGTAAATGCGACAATTTTATAGTTCATTATGATTAAGATTTGAGGATTTTAATCTTTTTTTTTCAAAAAGAAATGAAAAAATTAACTTTAAATTTTATTAATATTTTCATTCTGTAACATTATTTGATTAAAAATTAATATTTAGTTTGAATTTAAATATTAAAAACATATTTATCTTATATTTAAGAAAACTTTGGATTTTAAGAAAATCTTTTGAATTATTTGTTAAATAGTTAATGATTATTCTAAATTTTACATTGATTTCCTTGATAAATTGAATAATTTTACTCATAAAATATAACCTTATTTTTTAAGAATATTTTTTTACGTAAAATATTTTAACTTATCTGAAATCGTAAATTTTAAAATGTATCAGTCATTGAAAACTTGTTTAATACTTTCACATAGTCTATGAAAAATCATAATTTCACCATCTATGAAGATATAAAAACCATAATTTTTTAATAGTTGAATTGATAATTTTTACAATATCCCCAAACAATTTTCCTGCTCAATAAAATCACCGGACGTAAAAATGATCTTAATACAAATTTTACACGGTGTATACATGTATATGTATATACTTATAAATGCAATACTTGTCCTCTTCCTGTCCTGCGGTTTTATGAACGTGCAAAACGTTCGAAAATCGTTTTCTCACCCATTGATCACACTGCTAACAATACTTCCTTTTTTTTTCATTTTTATGTATATACGGTATAGTAAAGTCCGTTATTTAATTGACGCTTTCTTTTCCTGCATCCATTGTAACTCTCGTTTTATTAAAGACGTATCAAAGTGTCTCTCTTTTTTTCTTTCGTTTTTCTTTATTTTGTTTTCTTATATTTTATTGTGAATAAACGAAAGATTCCGGGTTCATTGTTGTACGCGTGAGATACATTTTATTTCTTGTTAAGATGAAAAGGCGTGGGATGCGTAACTCTTTTTTGGTGATTTGCGTGCTTTTAAAAAATGTAGGTCGTGTTTGAAAATATTGCTTATATGATGGCATATTTTTGTTTTTTGTGTTTTCGTATACTAGAGAATATAGGCATCCGAATTCAAAAGTTTATGACTGTTATAATGAGTTTCAAATTCTTGCGTTAAATACCACACTTAAACCAATCAGGTGTTTGCATCATAACATAGAATTCAGTAAATCAGAAGTTTCAAAGCATGAATTTCATTTTGTTCTTCATTTTGTTTAGAATTATATATAAGAAATTTCAAGATTCACAAGTACTTTAAACATTTCTGTACTGAAATATTCAAACAGTTATGCAAGGTAAAGGTTAATTAAATGTTAAATTTACAGATTGTTGGAAGATTTAAGTAAAGCACTTAAAATTAAACACAATATATTGTCAACCCTTAAAAATTATATAAAATTTGTCTAATTGAAACCGATTTTTAATAAATATTATTTAAGCTATAAAAATGTATTTAATAATGTTTAAACTATATTTAATTTTGTTTAATTTCAAAACTTATACTTCCGGTGCAATAAATAATTGAGGTTGTTACTAAAAGTCCCGTTCTTCAGTCAGAAATGATCCCGCATAATTATTAAATTCAAACAAATTTTAATTTTTAACATTGCATAACAATGATTTTTTTTATAAACATCAATTATAAAATTTCCTGTGATTCGCACGAATAAAAATAATAAAATAAATGCAAAAACATTTTAAAAATCTATTTCTGCACTATTATTAAAATATTAAAAAGTCATTTAACGAATCCTTTAGCTAATACCCACACTAGTCCTCGTAAGAAAAAAAAAATCATTAAAAAAAATCCAGTTCAACCACCTTACGCCAAAAAGAATAAAGAAAGAGAGAAATAAGAAAAAAGAAAGAAAGAAAGCCCTTACTTAGGTTCTCTCCACCTTCGCATTCTTCCCTCAAATAACGTTCTATACATGTATATAAGTGTGCAAAGCCGTTCAGAAAGCCCTTTTTTTTATGTGTTATAGGTATATAGAGTTTTATCGTCGATAAGCATCGAAAAATCGGCAGCACTTTACCTTTTTGGTTAAACGTCTTTGAGCTCTTATATGTATTCAACCGTTTTCTCTTCTTTCTTTTTCTCTTTTTTTTTCGTACTAGTAAAGTTGTAAGGAGGGGTTTAAAACAGAGTCACGGTTAATCCTCCTTCTTCTTTAAGAAGAAGAGAAGAAGAAGAAGAAGCAGGTGGCTATATAACCACTGATGGTCAAAGCCCTCTTATTCTTCGTCTTCTTCTTCTCTCTTTTTCTTTCTTGAGTGGAAATTAAAAAATTACGCATTCAAACAAACTGTGAGGGCTCATGCTATATATACACGAGTAGCACTGGCTGCATGTATATGCCACGAAACTCCTTTTTCTATATACGCACCCCCATATCTCGACGATGGTTTCTTCTTATTTTCCTTTTCTCTTTTTTTTTCGTGTGTGTATGTGTTGTAACGCCCGCACCGTTTTTATATATACACTTGGTGTCTAAGAATTGTGCGCGTGCCTTCTTATTATGGGCCCGCTTAGACGGAAGAGACGGTTTCTTTTTTATGACTATAAAGGAAGGATAAATGCGAGTACTTGAAATAATATGACTAGAGTATTAATTTAAAGGTTTTAGAAAGGATTCTCATTTTTTTCTTTTTCTTTTTTTCTTTGGGTCAAGTGTGATAATAATTCGTTTGTTATTCATAAATGTTTTGACGTATGTTCCTCAATTAAATTATTAAATGTAATTTTAAGAAATAACTTTAATTTCAAATCCAATTTTAAAGGTATTTTTTTAAATGTATATCAGAAGTATATTTTTGTAAAATTATATTACGTACGCATTGTATTATTATAATATGAAATTTTCACATTTATTTGAACTCTTTAACTTGAGAATCCATTCCTACCCTATAAATGAACATTTTTTCATATAAACGATTTGTTTAGGACTAATTTGGGTGTTCCTAGCTGTCTTTAGCGGCCTCAAAAATTTGAAAATCCATTTTCTGCAATGTGATATAAAACTGTCTATGAATGCCTTATAAAACAATCACATTATACGAAAATATAAGAAACATTGAAGAATAATTACCTTTTTCCAAAAATTCCTGTCCTAAGTAATATTAAAACTACGTATAATTTTTCCATACGAAAAAATTGTTAAAAGTACAATAATTTTAAAAATTCAATTTTTTTTATTTTTTGCACTTTTTGAAACATTTGTAGAAAATAGAAAAAATTATTTGTCAACTCTGAATTTAATGGCTTTATCCGATACAATCGTCGATAACTGATTAAAAGAGGTTTAAAAAAATGATTTTTAATAATTTATGATATTATTCAGTTATAAATTTAAATATAATTTAGAATTTTTAATAAAACAATTTCTTAATAGAAAACCATTCCAAGGATTGGGGTGGGGTTCGATTTTTCGAAAGACCGTTATTTTTTTGGGCTTGACGTAGAATCTTAAAATTTAGAATGATGCTTTTCATAATATTCATTTAAATTGTATAGAAATTCCGTTTTCAATTCATGGCTGCAATCGAAATGGATTTATTCGAATAAATTGTAATTGATATTTAGAATTGTAACAGGTATATAGAGTACTATATAATTATAAAATATTCTGAAATTTCTAATAAAATCTTTTGACAAGTATTAAAAGAATATAGAAGAATATACTTTTGATAACTCTATTAGAAATTTCGAAATATCTCATCATAATATGGTGTTCTTTATACTTGTTACAATTCTAAATGTCAATTACAATTTATTCGAATAAATGCATTTCGATTGAAGCCATGAATTGAGAACTGAATTTCTATACAATTTAAATGAATATTATGAAAAGCATCATTCTAAATTTTAAGATTCTACGTTAAGCCCAAAAAAATATCTGTCTTTCGAAAAATCGAACCCCACCCAAGGATTGTTTGTATGAAATTCATAAATTTAAAAACTATAATTTAATAATCATTCCTTTTAATTACAACTAAATTCGCAATTCATATATCTACTACCATACTTGAACTCGGCATACAAGCTAAAAAACCGATGAAAAGAAAAAAGGCGCGTAAACAATAGAAACCTCAATTTGCGCATTTTTCCAAGGCACTTTATTTTTTTTCAGACCGGTCATTAAGGGCTCGTCGCGTTAAAAACCCAAGCTCGTTTCTCAAAATCATCCTTCCTGAAAACGGACGTATTGTCGCTTCTGTCTATCTTTTTCTATATACACGTATACGTATAATGTCCGTTCGCGTGGGCAACGCACGCGAGACACATGCCACACTTTTTTTTTTTCTACCTTCGCCAACAACCCTCTAGTATAGTCACGCTTCGCTGACAAAAAAAAGAAGAAGAAGAAGAGCCATGCGTTATGGACGTTCCTCCTCGTGGCTTGTGTGTTTTCTACTTAAAATCCATCCTACACATATGATGCGCTTATAGGTGCATCTATAGGGTGTGTTTTTTCTTTTTTTTTTTTGTGTATACATATTTTTTTTTAACTTCCCTTCTTTACCTTTTTTCGTACCAACTGCCGTTCGTATGTTTTTGCTTGAAAATTTTAGGAAGAGAGAGAGAGAAAGAAAAAGAAATAAAAAAAAAGAATGAAAAAGAGTCTTGATTGTGTTAACGACGCCTAAGGCTTTAAGATTAGTTGGGGGTTGACTGACCGATGGATAACAGTGTATTTTAATTTTCAGTTTTCAGTATAGAGAATTGCTTCCTTGTTTTGCTTTTCACCTGGATGTTTAAAATTGGGCTTTATTTTAGTTTTTTTTGAGAGGGGTTTAGATTAGTAACGAAGCAATGTTTCTTCTTACTTTCTCTCTCTCGAGAAGAGAGTTATGTTCCTATATTTTTAGGGGAAAAAAGGAATATTTGAGATGTAATTTATGGAAATTACTTATTTCAATTTTATATACATATTTTTTTTCATCCTCCTTTTGACGAATAAATCATGCAAATTGTGCTTCATGAAATTATGTTGTTCGAGATTTGAAGGAAGATATAGATTTTTTTTCCTTATTAATGGAAATAATTTTATGGAATTTAGAAAATAATAAATGGTTAATTTGTTAGATGTTTATCCGTGAAGGTATTTCAAAATTCTTATTTGATGCATTTAATATATTTTTAGAATTGAAAATAAATGATTTAGCTGCTCTTCTTTTAATTTTTTAATTTCAATGTTTACATCTAAATTAAAAATAAATAAGATTTTTATTGACTTGCGATATCAAACTTTTGATCTATTTTCATAAGACAATCATCATAAAAATCATGAATCAAGTGATTAGCACGATTACGAAGCAGTTTTTTTTATATCTTCCTAATGATTAAGTTGTTGAAGTTAAATAAAAATTATTTATATTACAGATTTTTTTAAATTAACAATTCATAATAGAAATAATTTGATTAATGCGAAAAAAGATATTTGATTATTTTCACAATGATTTCGATATCACTATTGTGCAAACGTGCAATAAAAGTTCATCGAAATAATACATTCAAAAGTTCTTTTTTCATGTACCTTGATTGTTGTGCTTCAGTATCAATGGATGTCTACCTTTCTTTCTTCTTTATCAAAGTCAGAGATGATATATTAGCGTAATATAGCATCAACCTATTTGCTTCAATATGTGAGCACACGTGTTTAAAAAATTTTAGTGAATCATTGGCCTGTACGATGAGCAAATCAATAAATTTTGCCTTTGTTTGATATTGCGTCGTGAATTAGTTTTTCTTTCTATGCCGGGTATACATCGTTGGGGTGAGATTCGTCATACCCAAATGTTATTTTAAATTAGAGCCTCTTTATTTCATGCTTTATTATTAATCGATTTTCATTTTTTTTATTTTAACATTAAAAAAAAAACTTTGTTTAATTTTTGACGTATGAAAGCCAGCACATAAAAGTTTATGTATGTAAACACATTTTTTTTTTTTTTTTAATTTTATTTATCGTCGTTTTAATTATGCTATCATTGCTAATTAGCGACGGCGGTCGTTTCAGTGCGTATTTTAACAAAGCACATGTAACGTACAGAGGTGCTTGTATAAATTGGCCAAGAGCGAGATTCGAACTCGGAACCTCGAGATTACGAATCCATCGCTCTACTTTTTTTTTTTTTGTTTAAATTGTTTTTATTGAGATGAATACATTATGACATGTAGAGGTACATATTTGTTACAAAAAAACAACCAAGAAAAAAACTGTGTATACATGAGTGAACGCAAAGTACATTATGAGTCATTTTGCCTATGTAATAGGGCTCACGGGACTAAATAAGATTGTTGTTAAGGTATTAAGTGATTTGGGTGTTCTTAAGAAAAAAATAGTCTTAAAATAGACTAATTATATCATTGACTTACTATCGTATGTTCAAATCTGGAAAAATCCATTATAGGAAAAAAAAACCAGAATATCGGTGATTTGGGATACACTCTCTGGGGAGTGTTTACAAAAAATATAGAGGATGGGTCGTTTATTTACAATATATACAATATATACAAAGTATTTACAGTAGAGAAAGCCCAAGAGCTAATACATATAATAGTTTCGTTGGTTACAGAATTGTAAGATATTATTCGCTTTTAATACAAAACTATAATATAAGTTATAATTTAAGCAGTATTTTGTAATTAATATACCGGTTCCTCCATCTTGGAATGAGTTTGGCCTGTCTGTTTGAATAAGGTCATAATCTTGAAAAGACATATGATGTTTGTTATTAATTTTTGTTTCATTCGGTAAAGTAATGTTAGGTTTATGTGTTTCAAAAAACTTGAGTAAACTATATCTTTTAACATTTAGTTATTAACGAGTTAACATTAATTGAAATTATTGAGAGAATCTTAATTATTTCTCCCATGATAGATTAAGTTTTTCAAAAATAAAATTTATCTTACAATTTTGTTCAGCGATTTGCGCTTGAATATTGTTGTGTAGTACCGCTAGCATATTCGTCAACTCGTTTTTAAAATTACCAAAGAGATTCTCTACCGTGTTGATGATACTGATCTGTTGGGTGGCGCCCTCACTGGGAGCAACGGCTGATGTTCTCTGCGCTCGATGTGTTGGGGATATATGTGCAGCTGATTTCCTTGAAGTAATATTTGCATATGAAGTATTGAGTTGTCTTGTTTCTGTTCTGGTGCAGTTAGCCTCAGCTATGGTCGCTTTCTTTTTATTTTTCGTCTCTTGTATAAATTTTTGAGCAAATTTTAGGAATGGGCACCCTCTGTAGTTGGCTGTGTGGCCCAGTTGTTCACAGTTAACACAGTAAGGTGGCGTACTGTTGTCTTCTTTCTTACGTTCACATTTACCGAAGCCATGGTTCTCTTTACATTTGACGCACCGGTAACCTAAGTTGCAGTTCAGACTTGAGTGCCCCACCCGTTGGCACATATGACACTGATAAATGGATTTTTTTCTAAACACCTCCCATCTTACTTTAATATTTAAAATGTTTTTAACATTAGTTAAATTTTTTACGATACTACAGTTGTCTAGTTGTATAAGTAGGTGAGACTTTTGGGGACACGCTTCACTCACCTTGAGTTTTTCACATTTTTTTATGACAATATTTGGAAGATTTAAGCTGTTAATCTCCTCTTTGACTTCTTGTGGCGTGAAGATGTCATTAATACCTTTCAGCACAATAAGTTTATTTTTCTCGTAGCGAGGTGTGAAGGTAAAATAAGGTATCTGTAGCGACTTCAGTTGAGTTTTAACCTTGTTAAAACATTCTGTATTGGCGGTGATGATTGTTTGTTCCTTGTCGTGGAAATCTTTGAGGTAAAAATGTTTTTTATCGACTGATTGTGATAAAGCATTTATTAACGATTTAGCAGATTCATGATAGGTGTAGATGGGGGGTGGTTTAACATTCCTTACAGTATGCGCGTTGCCCGTGTCGCCGGCTCCAGCGTTGGCCATGTTGGCAGATTCACTATCCTTGTTTAACATGTTAAATGGATTATGAAGCTTTGTTTCATTTGTGTTTGTAGCACTTGGTATTTGAGATCTTGGTAGTTTGTTGCACTTCCTAGGAAATACCCAATCATTTTCGTTTTCTTTATTGATTTCGCTTTGGAGATCCGTGTTGAGTGTTTCAGTAATGGACTCGGCTATATCTTTTATTGAGCCAGCGTTGGAAGCCGTTGACACCAGATTATCTTGGTTGTAGCCATTTTGTTTCTGCAATACTTCATCTGCGTTAAATTTGTAGCGTGCGCTACTTGATTTAAAATTCGGTTTTATTCGACATTGTTTAGGAGTTCCAAATTCTTTTATGGCCATTTTATATTGTTTATCAATAATATTAGTGATTGGTGTATCTTCTTTAAATACCTTCGATGAGAGAGCGTCACTTTGTTCTTTCGCATCAGAGTGCTGTGATAGTTTACGTTTAGCGCTCAACGCAGGTTCGACCTGACTTGGCGTAGCCATTTTGAATTTTAGGTTAAGGACGCACTTATAATTTTGATGTTAATAAAACACCTCACTATCGAGCAAAAAGGCCATAGCCATTGCTTACGAACGACAATAATATAATTATTCACACTCTCAACAATTTAAGTTCACCGAGAATATTGTTATTGCGATAATTGAGCGAATTTTACTGGGAGACACAGAGAGCGATGTGCACCCGTTCGTTCCTCAAGTCGCTCTCAATCCATCGCTCTACCGACTGAGCCACTGACGACCACTATAAAACCGTTTATTAAGTGTGATTTGTTTATGTGATTTTGCATTTGATTTGTTCATTTGTATGTTATTTTTTGATAAAAAATATTAAATCTTTTTAAACCAGGTGTTGTAGTGAAGACTCAAAGGAACAACTGCATTACAATAATCGTACAAATTTGTTATAACATAATGCGGAATATAATTTTTTACTGTTAAATAAAAAAATACCCAAAAGATTGCAAAAAACATAAAATGATAATTGTTAAATCAGTAGAAAGAGACGTGGTCCGGTCAGACGCTTTTATTAACTAATTGCATCATACTCGATTCAATCAGAATGAAGAAACAAAATAAGTGTTAAATAATGTTAAAAATTCATTACTTATTTTCAAATCGTTAAATCAATATGCTAATTTTAAAAATGTATCCCTTGAAAACTATTACAATCCCAAAAACCAAATTAAAGAAACTACTTTACAGAAAAGCTATAAATTACAACCCTTTCCAAATTTTTCGTTTCGTCGAAAATCGAAAACAAAAAAAAAAAAAACAAGCAAGAACTCAAACAAGTATGCACGTACTCACCGGGTTAAAATGCCATAGGTAAACTAAAATACGTGCATGCGATACAGGCGCGTATATGCATACATAATACTTTAAAAACAATCTAACACGGTGAAAAAGAAAAGGAAGTAAAGGTATAATATATACACACACATATGTATAAAGATACAAGGCACGCGCCGGCACGCGCCGTTTACTGCCCGTAGGACCCTCTTCTCATTTCTCTTCCCTTCTCTACCTTCTTCACGCAAACCTTTCTCTCTCTCTCTTTCTCTCTTTCTATTTCGTTCTCTCTTTTTTTACGTATTATATATATAGAGAGACACAAGCTGTTAACGCGAGAGAGAAAGAGAGAGTGCACGAGAGACTCAACGATCAGCTTGACTGCTTTACGAGTGTCGTGAGGCACACGACTGAGCTTTTAACGACTTTTCCAACGTGTCGACTCTCTTTGCAGCCTGATCGTTTTTAAATGTAGAGAGGTGAAAAAGTAGGGTACTATTTTTTAAAAAAAGGATGCGAACTAATGTTATTTTTTTAATTTAACAAAAAATTCACATTAAATGTTAATGAATCTCGTTTTATTTAGAAAGTATAAAAAAAATAATAAATTTATTATAAATAAAGTATAGGCTTTTTTAAATAATTGCAAATGTCATAAGATCGCTTTTGAAATTAGAATTTTTCATTAATAATTGAAAGATAATTAGATTCAGATTTTGGGCGTAGTGATTCTATAATTATTTTTCTTAGAAATTTTAATGTAAAAAAATTCATCATCTACTCATATTGTTGAGAAAAAATTTTTAATGGAAATTATGAAAATTACTTTTTTGTGTCAAAATATAAAACGTTCAATCCTGCATTAAACAAAGTCGCAAAAGTATAAAAAATTTTCAAAAATTTGATTCAATATAAAGCTTTTGACGGACAATGATTCATGTATAATAATCTAGCCAATTGTTTATGATTAATATAAGACAAATTCTCCTTTTAAAATAAGTTTATTTATAAAATAAGTATTTTTTCTATTTATATTTAGTCAATCTTTCATATATGTATTTCAATAATTTTTACTTTTTTTTGTATATTATCTAGCTAACAAATCCAACAATTTTAAAAACTCGTACTATCCTGTACTTGAATTGTGTGAATATGATTCAAGTCATCTTTTGGGTAATAAAACTATTGCATTAGATCATTGTAAAATAATAATGTTAATGAAATATTTATGGATTCCACTTTATACACTCTAATAAGGTAAAAAAATATTAATATATTTTACTTCGTTTATCGATCTTGATTTCTTTATCGGAAATTATACATTAAATCAATCAAAATAATAAATTTTATTTTAAAAGTGAAGTTAAATGCTGATCAATTTTCATCTTATTGATTCAATAAAATCTAACATTACTTTGAATAAAATAAAAAAATTTGAAAATTCCAAATCTTGATGATCGTCAAGAATAATAAATTAAAATTAAAAAATTATTAATTTCTATAATAATAATTAATTTATATATTATTCATAGAAATTTGAAATGAACCTATAATGCAGGAGATGAAAATTTTTTTTATTTATCTTATTATTTAACGTCACTGTATTTATGGTATCATTACGATGCTAATTAGCGACGAAGATTATCAGTGTGTATTGTGAACTGCAGCACATGTAACATACAGTGGTGCTTGTATAAATCAGCTGAGACTGAGATTCGAACTCGGGACCTCGAGATTACGAATCTACCGCTCTATTGACTGAGCCATTGACGACCTCAATAAGAATGAAATTAAATACATTATAAATTCACAATAATTTAAATGTTAATAGTCATGGAAAATGAAAAAAAGAAAATGTGTAATTTTTATAAAATTTAATAAAATAGCTCTAAAATTTAATCTAAGTTATGAAAAACATATGTAATAAGCTTCTGTGTGCAAATTTTGAAGCAAATCCATCGAGTATTTTTTAAATGGTATCTTAACGTCACAATACTATATCAACAAGCATTGAAACAGTGTGACGTTTAATTCTCTTCAATATCGAAAGATTTGAATCGCAAAGATAAATTTTCAAAAGAAAACATTTGTTCAGATAAAGCAATCTTAATTTAAATAAAGCTTTTTGTTTTCTTTTGTTTTGAGATACAAATATTTAAGTAGACAATATTCATTAAATATAAGCTTTGCACTTATAGGAAGTAAATGTTTCGAAGAACTGTTATTATAAAATTATAGAATAGAAAAGATAATAGAAAAAAAATGAATCCAATTTGAATTTTTAAACTAATACGGATGAACTTTGTTTTACAATAGATTCATTCGTAATTATACCTATTTAAAATAAAAACACAAAGTAATAACATTGAGTATCACAGATTATATTCTAAAAGTACACATCATAAAAAGAGTTGAATTAATGAATTCAGCGTCATCGCATTTATAAAAGACAAATATAATGAAGTAATTAAAAAGTCAAATTAAATTAAAAATTTAAACTATTTATTCGCTCAAACTACATTGTATATGAAAGAAAATATTATTATCTTTTGTATTCACGAATCAATAGATTAACGTTTGTTATTAAAATTACATCTCTTTAAAAAGAAGCATTCACAAAATATCATTCTGTTGAGACAGACAACTTTTTTTTTATTATATGACCGATAAAAAAGTTCTATTTTGTTGCTTTGAATTCTTTGAATTATTACGTGTATCGTATCAGGTATTTTATTGAATACATTAAAGAATAAAAATGTAATTTTAATATATGTACATTCGATAAAGTAGTCTGTGATATATTTGATATAACAATAATTCTAATTGAACAAATGTACATTAAATTAAATATACATGATAATGTCAGTATTGTGATAAATAATTATATTAATTAAAAGAGAAAAAAAAACAACTCAAAACGTCTCATAAAGGTGTATTTAAAATAATTTTTTTTAAATATTTTTAAAATTATAATTTAATAATATAAATTTTAAAAGTGTAAATAACATTTAGAATTGTTATAAATATTTCTAAAAATCATCAAATAAGAGTTTTGTGTTTTGTATAAATAAAAGCAAAGTGTTAAATGAAACAATAAAATTTCTTTGAAAATCAACGACACCTATATATCACAAAAAACCACAAAATAATCAAGATTCTTTAAAAAATTCTTCCTACCCCCTTTTTTTATTCTCAATTCTTCAACAGACCCCTATAACCAATTCTCGGTCATTCACAGGGCCTCATATAATATAGCCGATCGTGAGGGCGCGGGCGGGCCTTCCACATAACTGACGTACATGTGTATCTATATACATATATATATATGCGGACGGTTAAAAGTAAGAAAGAGAGAAAAAGAAGAAGCCACTGTATATGCCATCAGTAAAAGCAGCAGCAGCTGCTGCTTTATATACTAACGTTTAATGGTACACATATATACCGCTCCATGAATATATACCTATATACTTATGGAACCCTTCAAATCGCTTTACTTTCGTGTGTTAGGTGCCTTGCTGAATAATACATAGGGGTATATATATCCAATGAGTGCGAAAGACAAACTTTTTTTTAAGTTTCTTTTTTTTTGTTTTTGCGTGCCAATGCCTATTTCCTGCATTACTTACTCCCGCACTGTAAAACTGAAATGCAAAAAAGCTTTCAATTTTTTTTTTCCTTCTTTTCTTACCAAAGTTTGAAGATAGGGACGATTTGATTTATGAGAATGAAAGAGGAAAAAACGCGCGTTTGGAGCTACACAAGCTTTATTTTCTTATTCTTGTTCCTCTTTTTTTTAGCTTACAAATTGGCTTTGAATGTTATAAGCGGGCTTATACTAAGTTGTTGCTTTGAACGATTTGGACGTGACGCGCGTGTATGGACACACCGGTGCGGGTGCAGTTTTAGGGGTTCATATACGTACGTGCGAAAATGTTCCTTTTTTTTGTTTTTGCTCCATCTTCTCTTTTTTTTTGTTCTCGTGTAGGTAATTTGTTCTGCACCTTGGAGTTTTAGCTATTTGTAACAAAAACTTGGTGATATATCATTGGTAAAGTGTTCTAAAGAAAATTTTTTTAGGAACTAGAATTTAACTTTATAATTATATTATGTTAATTTTAATAAATATTGGAAAGTGGAAGTTCGTTGTAATCCAACAATTAATATGTTTGTTTGGTTGAACTGCTAGGACTTTTTTTTATCAAATAAAATAAAAAGAATTGATGATGAGCTTTCTTACTTGTATTCATATTAATTTTACTTTCATTGCTTATATCTTTAGTGGATTTCACCCCTTGAACCTTAACCTCATAATAAATTTTTCTCATAATTCAAATTATAGAAAACCAAAACCCCTAAGATTAAACTTTCGTTTGAAAAATGAAAACTCCTTCAATCAATTCTCCTCCACAAAAAAAAAATAATTAACTTTTCCCCCCTTTTTAAAATTTCCAAACAACACCCTTAAAAATTCTCACAAGCTCATCATCAAACGTTTCTCCATAACCTGCTCTCTAACGGCATCAGTACTAAGCACTTGAAATCCCCACTTCCATAACAATCCTAATCCAATTTCTGTCTATGTATATATACACATGTATTTAGCTCATCTAAAGAGCGTTAGCCTTTGCGAACAATAAAAAAAAAAACAGCAAGAAACAAAGAAAGAAAGGGGGGTGTGAGGGTAATCAAGAGCGTAAAAGGCACACGTCACCGCACCAACCCCTCTTTGCTTTCTAACAATCCCAGACTTTAATTCACAACACGCTTCGTTGGAGAGGTTTTTCAACCATGTTATATATGCTATACGTACACATACCCTCACAAGAATCTATATATGTATATACATATAAATAAAGTAGAGAGAAAAAGAATGAAGTGCCGTCATTTTGGATGAGCACCTCAGTAACACCTGGTCTCCGAATATGTTGTATATTATAAAGGGAGAATACAGTGTGGTGGTCGTTTGTGTTGTGTTGTTTTTTTTTCTTTCTCTCTCGTTTCTTTTTTCTTTTCGGGAGGGCCACGCGCCTTTGGGCTGATTAAATGAAGCACCACCGCGATTCATATACATGTGTGTATACACGCTGTCAAGCGTGAAACTGTTGCGAGAGGGACAGAGAGAGAGAGAGAAGAAATTTTGAAACCTTAGACAAAGAGAGAGAGAGGGTGAAAGTGGAGTCAATGATGATTATGATGACGATAATGTGACGCCGGTGTGTTCAATAAAGTATTTTTTTTTCAGTGAAGCACGTCTGGAGTTAAAATGCAGTAAGTTTCAATCTTTAAGATGCAGAGAGTAAAGAAAGACTTTCACTCAGCTGGGCAAGATATTGGAGCACGATCAAGATGTGACAAAACTGGTTTTTAAGACTATATACTTTAAAGAAGTGCACTGTTTTTTAATAAGTATTAGAAGCTGTTTTTAAATGTATAATATTGTTGTTTCTAACGAAGGGTAGCTGATTTCATTTAGCGCTGCGATAGCACATTTGAAAATCTAACAAAATTAACACATTCCAAAAGCTTCCACATAGACTAACATGTTTTGCCACTTAGTCATTATGTGATATCGTTAAAATATGTTATTGTTTAAGGGACAGCGTTGAGTTGTGCTAGTTTTTGTTGGACAATTTGAATATTTTACTCTCCATGATGAAGAATGGCAAACACATGCTGATCTTTATCACAACTGGGAACCGTGATAGATTTCACCTGAAAATGAAAACGTGTTACTCTTTGTTAGAGGTGGCGTGATAGTACGATACAAAAATAAACTACCCTTTTCAAATTTTCAATATTAAATGTTCTCATCTTTTATTTTCCAAAATACCGATCTATATTTTAACTTTCAATCCAAGAAGTACCGCTATTTAACAAATTTTAATTTATTTTATTTCGTAACATTATAGGAGTTCATTAAGTTCACCGCTAGGTGGCAAAGAACGTAATTATTATAATCTATAAATAAAGTAGCATTCGAAACAATAAAGCTTTGAGGCAAAACAGTCTCAATCAAGAAAAAAATACATGGCAAGACCTTGAATGGTATATCATGATTAACTGCTGATAAAAACTAATATTAAACAAAGATAAAATAAAAAAAAAGATGAACATTTGTCATCAATTTACATATTAAGCACAACCTTCCTTAACTTCGAAGAAAAAAAATAAATGAACATTATTTGCCATCAGCATTTGTCCTTCATAGAACCATTCTTGTCCATCAGAATAACGCTTTCTACCTCGCTACATATGTGTTCACGCGACATCGTATCTTTAAGTCATATAAGTAGCCCTCCCTCTTTTATTATTATTTGTAACTCTTTTTTTTTTGTTGTACTTATGGCACGCGCGCTTGCGCATCGTTACTTTTGCTTTATCCGGCACATAGGTAGATATATATACAGTCGCGTGCGCAATCGTAATCACGATCTTACGATCTGTTGCGCCTCTTTATATGTATATATGTGTATAACCGTACACAAGCACTGGTATACGCTAAACTCTCTTAACTATACGTATATAAAGGATATTATCATGCATACTTATACATATATAGGTTATACAGTAAAGAAAAGACATTGAAAAGAGCCGCTAGTTGTATATATAGCCCTCTCACCTGACACGCATTAATTCAAACATGCGTATACGTATGAGTGCAAGCTTTGAGAGGGAAAAACGGTGAGCGAACGCGCGCCAGTAGGTAATTGTGGACGTTTAATGAAGAATTGACATCGGGAGAAAAATATTCAGGCCGGCCTATACATACATACATATGTACAAATATAAATGAATATGTGTATGTACATATGTATATGTATAGCACACATGTCAACCCGGTAGTTGTTTCACCGCACAGCTTGCAGATTGCAATGACGGCGAAATTGAGCGTAAGAAACGAAAAGAGAGAAAGAGATAGAGAAGAAAAAAAAAGCACACCATAATAATAAGAAAAGAAAAGTACTGGCGAGTGCAATCGATTGTCGCATTAATCTTCTTGCGGTTATATATTCTTGCATCTGGTGTGTGTCGCGTGCTGCGTGCGGCGCTCCATACCGGCTCGAACGGACGACGATGTCTCCTCCAGAAAAAGAGATCATTGCATTTTTTTAATGTTTTATACATTTGTACATATATACACGTATATACATATGTTTGTATTAAAAATAAAAAAAGATCAAAAGAACGTGATATGTGCCTTCTTTTTTGATGATTTTATGGCAATAGCCTCAAGGGCTTCTTCTTTACTTTTTTTGAAGATGTTGTATGATCTAAATCTTTTACGGATATAAAGGTAATATATAAACGATCTTTTCAATCGACATGAGATTTCAATTTAAGGGCTTACCAAGCGTGTGTTTAAAGGCTCATTTTTTTTGGCGAACGGAGCCAAAAAAATGGGGGAATTTCCGATTGGATCCGTGAAATGATTCTTCTGATTAAGGGTTACGTGTGTCTAGAGGTATTTTGTAGGTTCTTGACTCTTTCTCTTTTTCTTCTTTTCGTGTGAGTGAGCTATTTCATGCTTTGATCAAATCATGGACGACGAGAGTATCGTGTGAATAATTTTGACGTTATACAATTTTATGAAATCTTTCAAAATAAGTAGCATGGAAAAAATTTTAATTATAATGCATATCCAAATACTATTTTAATTAAATCAACATGATGCATTAGTTCGACACAAAAAAAGAAATTCAGCTATTCCGAAATAAATTTAATTTAATTAGCAAAGCATAAGTTATTAATTAGGAAGGTCAAAATTACCGATCCAATACCGCGAATGGATTTTTAAGCTTTGCTGATGATATAAATTTAAAATAAAAAAGAGAGAAATAAAAATAAAGTTTTGCAAGATATATAACGTACTATAATCGGCCGGTAATGAGTCAACCCCATTGCTTTAAAGGAATGACATGTACAAAAAGTCCAATTAAAGTTGGTGAAATGCAATGAAAAGAATATGAAGATAATTGCTGGCATATGCTTCAACTTCTTTTATGTACTCTATTACTTAAATAATAATAATAATAATATATCTATATATAGGAACACATATTGTACAAATAAGAAGTAAGATGCATATATGACTTTTGGATAATATGAGTCTCTGTGTGCTTGACTGTTACTACTTGCAATTTCAGAGTTTGCATAGAAATGTAATTCAGTAGAATTGTCAACTTTCACTTTTGTTTGCAAAAATGAAAAAAAGAAAGATATCAAGCATCGAATTTTTATTGAAGATTGAAATTATTAATCTTGTTTCTTTGAAAACAACATATTTTTCAAAATGAAGATTGAAATATTCTATACTTTTAAATTTAGAGAGAAGGTCGTTGGTGATCAAACACATTATAAAAATTAATAAACACAATAAATAATAAATTAACCTTCATAAATTTGAAATATTTGAAAAAATAAACGTCATAAAAAGATAAGATTCATAGTAAAATTAAAACTAATAAAAAAATATCCGTTGAAAATTCTGAAGATAAGGGAAAAAAAAAGGTAATCATAAAAGACTTCGAAATCAACTCATAATCTATAGCACATATAATCAAACAGTGCGAAAAGTAACGCCTATTTTACCGCTTTACTTTCTTGTCATGCAAGTGAATCGAATTAAGACTCATTAAGTATTCCCCGTACGTTATCCAGATAAGATATATTATCCACGACATAACGCGCTCCGCGCCTTGGACATAACAAAATACGAAAATAAAAGAGACGAGAAAACAAGCGAGTTAAAAAGATAAATAACAAAAACAAATGTTGAAATACATAAAAAAATTATAATAAATACAAGTATAGGAGACAATCAAGATTCTAAGCTGATCTTTCTAATAAAAGTAATCTCAGCATCAATGAAAGGCAAAAGGATAAAAAAGAAGAGATCTATAGCGGGAGTACATCTCGAACTTTTAACTTAACATAAAGCGAAAAAGAGAGAGGGACAAGCAAAAAAAAAAGAGAGAGGAAGGTAAAGAAGAAGGTGAAACGGTTGGTAGTCGGCACGCGACTGACACGCGTTTAAGGAGAGAGAGAAAGAGAATGGAGGCCCGGTGTACAAGAGAACTGACGCGGGGCCTTGTATATAAATACATACAAAAGTACGTGCGTACATATGTACACATACATACATGTATACACGTACGTGTATATGTAATATGTAAGCGCACACACACACACACACACACGCGCGCGCGCGCACATATACACAATAAACATACACATTTATGCATATATACATACATATATAGATGTAGATATATGTACATACAGTAGGCCCCTTTACTTACTATATTGGGTGGGCTTGCCGCCAGCGGCCAAGAGTAGCAGCAGTTCGTGTGCCGGCCACGCGTTTATATATACGTATGCTATATATGCAGAGCAAAGATATAACGCACGTATATGCATGTGTGTATGCAACAACAGAAGAGGAAGCAATGATGAGAGGAATATTGGGATTGAAAATTTGGCTGTTTATTAATGCATATAGGGTAAATTTTTATTGTTTATGCAGGGAATCATTGTATTCTTCGTTATTTAAAAGATTCTTTTTTGAATATTCTGCTGAAAGATTCATAGAAGAAACAGTTATTGAAAATATTTTTCTAATTTTTCAATTCATAACTCTGTAAAATAAAAATTTAATTATAATCAATTGTACGATTTAGTAACGTTGAAAGCTGCAGATTACCTCACTGCAGCAAACCTCTTAACATATTGAAACTTAAAATAAATGTTTATGGTTATTGCTTAATAAATAAGCAACATTAACGAACACAAAGGATAAAATAAAAGAAATCTTAATAAAAATCTTAACAATTAATTTTCAATCATATCAAAAGTTTAATAAAATTTTATCGATCATTATTTTTGTTTTATTATAGCAACATTATTAAAAAAATACTATTAAAAATAAGTGAACAGCCGTAATAAACGAAAAATTGTATACAATTATAGTCCCTTATTAAAAATTATAATGAAAAAAAAAAGAAGAAGAGAATATATATATGTGTATTAACATCACATCTATTATTAATCAATATTAAAAAGCGAAATCAACTCCCCCTTTTTTTATTCAGTTTTACTCCTCTTGCTAAAAGCCACATACAGATATACACATACGGTATTTCGAGCAGCGAAAGATAAAGAAGAAGCGTGTAAGCGTATAACGTATATATACACGCGTCTCATCAAAAAAAAAAAAAGAAAAAGAGAAGCAAAGAAGGAAAGAACGAATGGAACATCAATGTAAAGGAGAGAGAAAGAAGTAGAAAAAAAAGATTAGTGAAAAAAGGAGGGTAAGAGAGGCAGTCTCATCGTGTCATCTGGCAAGCAGCGAAATGCGGTATAACTCACGTATATGTGTATGTGTGTGGATATATATGTGTACAGCAGAAAACCGGATGAATATAACGCTCAATTCTTTTTTAGCCCCCGCACGTGTAACGGTCAGACTTGACTGAATCTCCCGCGCTTTTGTGTATATATAATACGCTTATGTATATATACATGTGTGTGTGTACCAGACGCGTGCGGGGTTTCCGGGATTCAACCACTACGCACCAATCTAACCTTTGCTAACTTTACCATACACCACCACCCGCCTTCGTATATCGCGAATTATGAAAGAACCGGAAAAACGGGACTTTATATATACACACACACACAGATAGAATAAGCACACACTTGTATATATGCATATATGTATTGTAATATTATAATGATGTGCACTTGTTGCACTATATTAAGGCCGCAAATAAAAAAAGAAGAGAGAGGTCAATATTCTTTTTTTGGGTTTATTAAGCTAATATTGAGGGATAGCGGGGAAAGAAAGAAAAGTTTTATATCGAAAGGCGAAAGTTTAAATTGGTATAAGGCATTAAGCGAAGAGTAAAGGATCAAGATGTTTGTATATACTTATAAAAGTTTCGAGAGGAGGTAAGATTGATCGATTGAAAGAAAGAGGGATGTAGAATGTTATAATTTTGGAGAAGGGTAGTGGAGGGATATTTTTCTTTTTTTGGATTACAGATGTTGTTTGTTAAGTGGTTTTTTAGAAATTTTTTTTATTAATATCTAAATTCTAATCAGTTTTGATTAATTATTAAATTTTAATGAAACATTTAAATTTTATGAAAAAATTAATTTGAAGAAAATAACATTTATATCTATAATTGATTCACATAGATCTGTACAATACACAAAAATAATTTTGTAAGTGTTATTTCTTTTGACACTTATTAAAAATAAATGTCAAAAAAACATTTAATTACACTTTGTAAATCTTATCTTTAATTTTTGAAATCCAGAAACGATTAAAACCGAAAAACGTAAAATATATTTAATTTTTCAGTAGTAACAACATTGTTATTTCAGACAAATGAATAACAAATTGAAATCGACTTTTACATTTATTTTTTAAACTCGCCTTACTAATTGACTTTAAAATATATGCAAATAAAGCAGATCATAAAATAAAAACGATTTCATTTTTATATATTTTTTTCCAGAATCAAACAAAACGGTTTACATCGTTATAAATATACAATTAATTGAAAAATTTGTTAACCATCCATAAATACTTTCCCCACTTTTTCGAAAAAAATAAAGAAACAAGATCAACTGCTCAGTATACCGGAGTCAATAAAGGAAAAAAAAATCGATCGAAACATTAAAATTTACTTTTTAAAAAAGAAATCCGAAACAAGAAATACAACATTATACACCATATCGTTTCTTTTACGACAATTATATTACGTTGTTGACGCCCTGAAAGAAAAAAAATAAACGAACGATTAACAACACCTCGTGTCGGCAGCTGCATTATTATATGTATGTATACATATAGATACCGCTAGTCTCGCGACATAGTATACGTTTATAAGACTTCATATGTATATATGTGGTATGATTACAACGCGAAATTCTGTTCTTTCCATTTTTTATTCTTATACCTTTCGCGCAAAAATATTTACAGGTATAAAGGTAATATCGTAAATTTACTTTGGCTTATCGCGACCTTGTGATCGGCTCTGAAACTCGCGAGTTGTTGTCAACGTCGATGTGCTAGCAAGTTTCTTCTCTCTTTTTTTTAGCTGCTCGTATATATATACCAAAGCTTATCTCGTTATAATTATCATTTCGCTTTATAACTTATGTGCATAACCAATTTTTTTTCATGTTTTTTTTTTCATTTTGTGTGTATACTCCGTTAATGAGAATAAGGATTAATACGAGCATAAGTGGGGATGAATGATTTTTCAGGTTCTCCGTTAATCATGAAAAATCTTTGAGGCATACAAATTGGGATATTTTTTTTTTGATTATTTATTTTTTTCATGCCTGAATTACATTTGTTAATTAAAATAAGTATATATGAGCTTTGCATTTGCAACATTGTAACGAGCGCAAGTGGTTCTGCTTTATAATGTTTATACTGTTGCTTACAAATTAGCGACGACTGATAAATGAAGATTACAAAGATTGTTTATGAAGTTGAGAGAGGAGGAACAAGTGTAATTAAAGAATCGAATAAAAAAAATATAAACTTTATAAAGTTTGTATACAAATATATGTTGAGCGGGCATACGAAGCTTTAATTATTTATACAAGCTTATTGGTACGTTTCAGGTGTTGATGAATAAAATTATCTGATTTCATAATCAAGATGGCAAAAAATGTATAATTGGAACGAATAGAGTTGGCCGATTTATGATTTTTGAAAACTTGTTTAATTTTTAATTATCGTATTGGTAGTTATTTAAATAAGACGAAATTATACGATTGAATAATAATCGAGAATGTATGGGCTCGGTATAATATTATTAAATCTTTTTCAGTAAGTCGTATCGTTACTGTTAATGTAGTTGTTTTTCTAAATCCATTAATTATTATTTCTATTATTTAAAAAAAAAATTTCTTTTATTAATAAGTATCTCGAATTATTATGTTTTGGCATAAGATTTAATCAAATCTTTTTAAATCTTAAATATACTATGTTTAAAACCAAACAAAAATCTAATTCTTAATCAATTATTGCAATTGGAATTTGCATTGAACTATGATTTTCTTCAATTCGAGCCTACTAATTTAACAACTAAATAAGTAAATAAATTATATAACAAAATGGTTTTTAATCACTTTTGATTATTAAATCAATCCCAAGAAAAGTTTGGGTGCAAATTTATATTATCTTACTTTAAATTTTCTTATCTCCTTTTAAATTTTATTATTAGATTAAAAAAATTTTCTTTACAACGCATTGCGTATTAATTAATAGTACACATAAATCATTGTGAGATTCGTATTTAGTTGAAAAAAAAACTAAATATTAAAATTATTGCTCTCTAACAATAAAACCCAAAATTAATGCAAGCATATAAAAATTGAGAATCCGATAAGAGCCTAGCATATGGACATCGATAATCACACAAAACAAACTCATCATTCGCCATCAATAAAAAAAAAGACCTTCGAATCTCTTTTCACTAAACATATGATGAAGCTATGTGCATAACTCTGCACGTAAAAATTAACCAAAAAAGAGAGAGAGAAAAAAGAACTAACATAATAATACTTCCGGCCGCATAACATACATTACGTAAGTATCATTCGGTAATAACACCACCCTCAAAACAATAATCCCCGCAATAAGTAGAAGGAGAAAGAGAGTAGCATTGAAAACCTCTTTTCATGTGTATACCGTTTCCTCAAAACGGTGTATACATTAAAGAAAAAAAAACAGTAAGAATTGAAGAAAACAGATCAAAACGAAGTTAAAACATATGAAATAAAAGAAGGAAACGGTATAATAAAGAATTGCGGAGGTTAAATAAGAAGAAGAAGAAAAAAAAAGAACTGAAAGAAAAAAAAAAAAGATGTATGTATGTATATCGATGAAAGCGTGATATAGGCCAACACGTGGTTACAAATTATTATTGAGACGCGTGCCACATGCGCGCGGTCTCTCCGCTATATGCATTAAGTATATAGTATGTAAAACCCAAAAACGAAAATTATGGAAATCGACCGAATGTTACCGTTGCCGTAATGCTGTATATATTTTTTTCCTTCTTCTCTCTTTTTTTTCGCATTTTCTGTAATACCACAAATGCCAAAAAAAAAATAATAATGTAATGTTTTTAAGTATACATATATGTATACACCATAAGTTCAATAATGTTCGTCATGTTGAAGAAGTGCAGTGAATCTTCGAAGCGATGAAAAGGTAACATGTAGCGTATAACGTGTGTTGAAAAAAAAATATGCAGTTTTTTGTCCGTATCGTGGTCTCTTTTTTTCGGGGTAGTTTCTTGAATTTTCGAAAGTTTCTAATGACGGGGAGTCGTTGTTTTCTTCTTTTTTAAGGATCATATGCCTCATTATGCGGTTTACGAAGAGTCTAACTAAATGTTGTACGATGTTAAATTATAGTTTTGCCACATGGCATTTTTACGTAATTTTTTAATAAATTGTTAAACTTCGAACTAAATGATTCTTAGAAGTATACATAAATTTATTCTAAAATCTTTTTGTTCGTTAGTGACGATTAGATTCAAATTTTCACCTTTTCATGAAAATTATAATACCAAATTTTTAAGTGCCTTCTCAATGTATGATGTTCTTAATTAAAATTATTATCATAAATATATAAAACACTTTTATGTTTACAAGTTTGTTATGATTTCTAAAAAGTATTGAAAATAGTAAGACAAACGTTTAATGACATAACGTTATACAATTTAACGTATAAGAATCAATTTTACAATATTCAATTCATAAACCAAAAATAGACACTTTTTTGTACACTCATTCAATAACTCTTACGAGCGTATATAAAGCTTTTTTCAAACGTTTTAAAAACATCTTACGTATATTGTTTGGCGAACGAACAATAAAATGCAATTTACATTAAAAAAAAGGAAGAAAAAAATTAATATGTACAAAAAGTTTTTCTTTAAATACATAATTCATTAAACTTTTTTTTCATAACCAAAAATAAACTACTTACATAATGAGTAGGTAATTCAATAACTCAAGCTTTAAAGAATACACGAACCGCTATGTACTCCACTTGCAAAAAATAAAAGAATAAAAAAAAGGAGGCGTTAAGCATCACATCATAAAAAATTTTAACACATCCATAACGTTATTTTACAGCTCTTTTTTGCAAGAATTATAAAAAAGAGAAAAAAAGAGAATCTCGTTTTCAGAATTAAAAAAATTTCACACTTTGAGAAATCAGATCCCATTCATCTCTTGTGTTTTAAAAATCCCCAAAATAAATTTCCAATCTGGACCATAAAGAAATCTTTAAAAAATTCACCAATAGTGGAACCATAAAAGAGAAAGAGAGAAAATAAAAGAAAAAAAATAAGATTTAAAAAAAAACAGAAGGCGGAAGAAACAAACTCGGAGAAAACGGGCACGCTTATATACGCACGATGAGTCCGCTATCATTTGCCATTGGTATATATATTGCCAGCGAGAGAAAGAGAGAAAGAAAAGAGAATAAGAAGTGCAGAGAAGACAAATGAATGGTATGAAACGGGCCTCTGCACTTTAGCGGGCTCCCGTTTTCTTTCATTCTCTCTTTTTCTTTCTCCCGCTGATTCTCTTATATATATATGTATATACATACGTATATATTATGCAGGTATACAAGGTATACCGGGTTATTCTCAAGAGAGAACCTATCATAAGCTAAAGTAATTTTTCTCAGTATGATACGATTGAAATGATACATTGATCAACAATTTTTTTTTCATACACGTGGAGGATTTCGTACCGACGATGAGGTTGGAATGGTTATTAAAAAAATTATAATTAGGGTTTCAGATGAGATTTTGTTTGAATATTTTTTTTAATTTTTATAGAAACGTTATATTCTTGATAACCCGATTCGATTTTCAACTGAAAAAATTCGTTTTACAAATTTTGTTAATAAAAAGAAGCCTTCAATTATTCTGTTAATTTAGATAGGGATATAAAAACTTAAAACTTGAATTTATTAAAAGCATTAATATATTAAACTGTCGTTTGAGAAAAAATATTTAAGGCCAGTATAAAAAAATATTTTTTTTAAACATTTTTCTTAACAATCACCTCTCACTTGTGTTTTCAATGAAAATTTATCTCACTTATAATTAATGACGATTTTTTCTGCAAAGGATTACATTAATTTACATCAAAACGCATGTACAAATTATAAAAAAATAACATATTATTTTTTTTAGAAAATTTTAAATACGTCTTTTTTACATTATAATTAATTTTTTTATTGAGTTAAAAAAGATTGACATAATATAATCAAAATAACATTCACGTTTAATCTGAAATACTCCGCGTATATACCAATTTAAAAGATGCAAGAAAAAAAAAGAAATAATAAAACACGTATATTGACGATCGGTAGTCCCGAGGTAACCCTAAATCGTCTGACCTAGTTTTCTCGCTCATATATATACCGATTTATACATATACACACACATACATCAATATGTGTGTGCATATATATATATATATATATATACCGATATTACTAAAAAGTACTTACTGCATCGAACCGATCGAAGCGATATAAAACGATTCAAGATTCTTTATTTATATGAAAAATTTATGGCGTGGATAAGTACATCTCTTTTTTTTTGTTATACATATATACGAACGAGGAACGTTCAGCGCCGTGTTTTACAAATTTATAGGGCTTTTTCGGCACTTTCAATTTTTTTTTTCTGCATTTCACATTGCAATACGGCAGCGTGCCGTTTTTTAATGATATGCTAATTGGCTTGAACGCGCGAAAAGACCTGGATATATTATATAGTTCTTCTTGTATATATGTATATATTTTTAACTTAATCTTAACTTTCGGTTGAATATATTTTATTTTTTCATGCTTTCAAGAGAAATATTGATTAATAGGCTTTATACTTTTATAAGTGATAAAAATCGTCTTTTTTTTCTTCTTCGACGTGTCATATGAAATTTTTGAGTAACGAAAGGTTCGAGATTATTTTTATTCACTGATATTAAACTTTATGACAAATAACTTAATGGTAAATTTAAAAAAAAAAGTGTTATTTATAAAAAATAAAAATAAATTGATTAAGGAATTGTTTCATTTTTTTTTCTTCATTAAGATATTAAATATATATAAAGTATAAAATCATTAAAAAAAAGCATGATTCAAAATTATAAAATTAGGGGTATTCAGTGGCTCATTCGGCAGAGCGATGGATTCGTAATCTCGAGATCCCGAGTTCAAATTCCGCTCTCAGCTGTTTTATAAAGCACCACTGTATGCGATATATGTGCTTTGTTCACAAACACACTGATAACCTCCGTCGCTAATTAGCATCGTAATGATAGCATAAATACAGCGACGTTGAATAAATAAAAAAAAAAATTATTGGATGATTGGAAATAAGGAAGAGAAACATGACGTATATATTTTTTTAACATGAGCATACCCTGGTAGAAAATTGAACATTAATCTGCCCAGAATATCTTAAATTTTCTGCTCAGTGGGCAGATTCTGCTGATATATTCTGCCCAGAAACCCTACGTACTGGCGACATTTTCTGGGCAGAATCTGCTAAATCATGTCATAAGTCAAATAATATTGATTCGAGGTTATTTTTTCCTATTTCGCTACGTAGGAGAAAGAGAGAAAGAAAATCATGCACACTCATTTGTTTGTTCGAGATATAATAGCTATCATTTTTTTCTTTAACCATAAAAGTTTATTATATTGCGCTTGATATTATATTTGAAGATTTTTTTTGTTTATATAATTAATTCGGTAAATTTAAAAAAAATTATTTTTAAAATAAGTATCTGTGATCTGTCTCAATAATTATTATTAATCGATTTAAAACTTTAAAGATTGTTTATTTAAGGTTATAAATCAATTGATGACAATCGTTCAACATAAATTTCTGGGCAGAAGTTAGTCAAGTGAGCAGAAATTATGTTTAATTTTCTACCAGGGTATGGTCATTCCGTACAGATTCTTCCTAGAAAAGCATCAAATTTTTGTGTTCTACGTAATAACAAGAAAAGAAAGCTTATTAAGAAAGAACTACTGGAAGCATTAATTTTAATTTAAAAAACAGTAGCAGATATTAAATTTTACTGCCGATTTCATTATGTCATCGTTGAATTCGTTAAGTTCCGGGTGAAAAATAATTTTCGCAAAAAACGAATGTATTTTAAATAATCTTGATTAAATCAGCGTGGGTTTTACTATAGTATATTTTCTTCTTCTACTCGAACAATAACTTTACTGCGATTTATTAAAATAAAGATTATTTTCATTTTGAAAATCTAAAAATATTTATTCTACTCTTTAATTTGAGTTAAATCTTTTTATTCTTACTTTAGAGGATAAAGTACGAAAATTCGTAAATATGTTCTATTGATTTTAAATGGAAAAATTTGTTCAACTCATTTTTCGAATTACATTGATAGATACTAGATGATTTATTTATTTGTATATAATAAAATTATTATATACAAATTCATATGAAAAATTGCACACAAAGTGATACCACAAAAAGTATTTCTAATACACGCAGTAAAACACAAAAAAAACTCTGTCTTAATACCTATCAGTAGCAGAATATAATTAAAAACAATATTAATCATAGCATCGAATAAATAATCGTATAACTAGTAAGAATTAAAATAATAAATTAATAAATAAAATTACAATAAATAAAAACTTGAATTAAATAAAACTATACACACTAAAATCAATGTCACGTCACGATAAAATCATCTCATTCACTCTGCTCATTTATTCTCTCATTTTCGCTTATAAATACTTTTATACCTTGAGCCTATACATGTGATGTCTCAAAAATAAGTTAATACATACAATAGAGTCAACCCAAAAAAAAATTTTTATGAAATTTTAATAAATAAAATTTTTTTGTTTTTTAAATTTTATTTAACGTCGCTGTATTTCAGCTATCATTGCGATGCTAATTAGCCACGGAGTTGGTCAGTGTTTTTATTAACAAAGCACATGTAACGTACAGCGATGCTTATATCAATCGGTCAAGAGCGGGATTCGAACTCGGGTCCTCGAGATAACGAACCCATCGCTCTACCGAGTGCGCCATTGACGATCTCATCGTGCAACTATGATTAAAAGTTGCAAATATCTCACAGACGAAGCAGAGATTGTGACATTCTGAGAGGGGAATCAACTAAGCATTCGAGTTGTATACGGTGCTTTAATCTCAGTTAAACTGTCAATTTATTAACTTAAAAAAAAATGAGCCTATGATCGTAGTAATGCTAAAATATTAAAATTATTTTACTTTTTATCGGTCCATTTTTAGAGTAAATAAAATACACATTATTGATGAGATGGAAATAATACATAAGCAACTAAAGATGAAAAATGTAATTCTTTCGAGTGAAACGAAGCGAAAGCTGTGATTAACTTGATTTTGTGTTGACAATAGTACTTTATCACATCTCAACTGTGCTCAGTTGATCAATTTAAAAAAGCGAAATTTGAAACTTTTACACAAATTGAAAAAAAATTTTTATATAAAAGAAATATATTAATTCAAAACGAGTCAATCAAATAATAATTAAGATTTATATGAAAATTGTGAATTTTGTTTAAAAAAATTAATTTCTCTACTTTAGAAAACAAATTTTTCACCTTGAATTTACTTTTTGAATTAATAAAGAAGCTACTACCGTTGCGTACAAAAATAATAAAAACCTATTTAAAAAAATAGCCACTACATTTAAAACACGTCCAAACGTGTTACTAAAAATTCATTTCTTACGCTTTCAACACATTGTATTCTCAAAAGCAATAAAAAAGCTAATCAAGAAAACTAACAACACTAATTTAAAAAAAAGAACACTTTTAAATCTTCAATAAAATACCGCATCACACGGCTAAGCTGCTACAAAACAAGCATTCATTAGTCCCTTCTTGTATCACTCTCGACCATCTCATTTTAAAGCATCTTTACACCTTTGTTTCCTTTGCAAAACCAATTTATAAAAACCAATCGATTACACATTCTGCTCATTCGCAAATTAACAACGCGCATACGTACGTACAACCTTAATAAAAAAAAAATAAAAATAAAAGAATAAGGAAAAATCAACCAATCCCTTCTTCCTCTTCTTCATTAAAAAGAAGAAAAAAAAAGTGAAGTTAACAAGGAGTACTATAAAAAAAAAGTTAGTATATATGCATAAAACTCTCTCTTTCTCTCTTGATGTCATATGTGTCTGGTCTCTTCTCTTTTTTTTCTCTTCTTTAAGAAAGCCGCGACAAGTCAAGAAAGAAAAGAGAAAGAATAAAAGAGAGAGAGAGAGACGTTTGCAGGTGCTCTGCAGTCTTTTTTTTTTTAAAGCAAAAGTGTGCGCGTCTGTCGCGTGTCTCGTCTTATGGTTGTATATATATATATTTCTCTTTTGGCTTTACCTTGCCTTGTAATTAGATAACGCTATACGCCAAATAATTACTGCTCGTTGCTTCAGCGTACATATACAGCCAAGATATCATTTTCTTTCTCTTTTACTTTTTCTCTCCTCAGTACACGAATGAAAAAAAAACATATATAAAAAGATGAGAATACATATATGCATATATATGTATATTTATAATGTATGCATATACATACTTTGTCTTTGTCGATGACAAGTGCGAAACGAGGGGCGCCTTCTATACATTAAAGAAGAAAAAAAAGTTACAGTTGAAGGGAACCGGCTTTCTTCTTATTAGTGTTTGTATGTATACGCACATGAGTTACAAGTTTTATCTTATTTTTTTTTCACTTTTTTGGGGGAAAAAGGGGAGGACTACGCATGCACGCGACCAAAAGAACGAGATTGCAGTTATTATGAGATTTATCTTTATTTTTGGGAAATTTGCAAGAATTTTTTCTCTTTACTTCTTCTTTATTTTTTTACATTTTTACAGAATTTACGCTTAAACTCGTGAAAGCAATACGATATTACTTTTATTATTGATGAGATGAATTGCTTTTTAAATTTTATTTCTCTGTTTTGTTTCTCTTCTCTTCCTTTTTTTAGGTAAACAGTATGTATTTTGGGCTCGTATTAAATCGTTTACCCAAAGATACGTCACTGAAATTTGAATTTTTTAAAGAAGAAAGTGTCGGTTACTGTATACTGTATTTACGAAGGATTTTAAATTCGAGAAAAATATAAGTTTCATATTTTTTAGTATGCCATTATATAAAGATTTTGAAGAAGAGAAAAAAATAAATAACATTGTTTCTTCTGCACCGACTTTATTTTTTCATTAGTGATATCTTCGAATTTGCAACAAAAAATAAATAAAAATGAAATATTATATTATTAATTATTATAAATATTGCGTAACATGTAATATTTTTTTCTTTCTTTCTGTCAACATTAAATATTGAAGTTAGACGAAGTTAAATAAATTACTGCAATTTACTTTAAAAAAAAAAGGAAGAAAAATTTTTTAATCTCAAATCATTAAACCCCAGGTGTTTTTTGATATTTTTCAAGTGAATAATGATTATTATAAATTCAGCCGATGTCGTAAAAATCTTCATGAAAGATAATCAATTTTGAATATGGAAGAATTTTAAAATATACCAATTATATTATTTTTTATACTTGTAACAACATTCGACATTATTACTAATAAATATCATTTTAAATTTTCTGCTCTAATTATGCATTTAAATTTATTTCCTTAATAATGTAATAAAAAAATATAACATTAAATAAAAAAGAAACATGAATTTTATTAACAATTTTTTGTTTCATCGAGGGTTTATAGTTACAAAATAATAACATAAAAAAATCAATCGATTCTCTAAATTAAAGAGAATAAAAATTAAAAGTTCACTGCAGCGAAAAATTGGAAATTTAATCTTCAGCAGATAGTAATTAGTCTCCGTCCTTTGACAACCCATTAACTCCTTAATCTTACGTTCCACGCTTCTGTAACATCATCTAATTGAACTTTCTGCAAAAAAAACGTAAAATAAGGAACACAAGAAGTGTTGTATTCATTCAGAAACACGATGAATGAATGAAAACAAAAAAGGGGTGTAAATGTAGAACGTCTTTCCGTTCTTACGACGTAAACGGAAACGGTTAGTTTAAAGGGACTCTATCGAAAAGTATTACAATTCAAGTAGTACAAGTAAAGTACATTCATGAATTTTTCTCCTTTTTTTTGGGGTCAATGTAATGATAGCATTCGAGAAACGATAGTTTAAGGAAACTTTGTAACGCCAGACGTATTGGGTTAGCAAAATGAAATGTTATACAACGTTTCTCTTTTTCTTATTTATATTAATAATAAATATTTTAAACATACTTTTTTTATGAAGTTATTAACATTAAATAAACGCTGCGGTCTTCATTAATCCAAAAGGCCGATAATATCTTTTTTTATAATTAATAACCGTGAAATATCATGCAAATGTACTCTGCGTAAAAAACAAAATTACGATTATAACATTGCGAGCGAGCTCTATATAAAAAAAATTTTTATTTAAAATACCACTCGCAAAATTTAATAAACATTTTTTATATAAATTTTATAAAAAATTGTCCACTTTCATCTGCATAATAACCGTTGAAAAAGCGAATCTTTCAAAAATAATAATTGCACAAACATGTCATACACGTCAGTCATAAATATAAAATGAAGAAAAAAAAATGGAAAATTCATAAGTGCACTCAAAAGCCCTGAAAAATAAAATGTCCAGCTAATCGTCAAGCTTGTTGATCCATCAAGATTTCATCCTTCATCAAAAAACCGAAAAGTCAGGTGACCTTCTTTTTTTCTTCTTTTATTCTTCTTTCGAGCGTCTAATTGCATGCGCATGTGCATCGCCAGTTGCATTTTTAATGTATGCGAGAGAAGAGGGATGTTTTCAAAGTTTGAAAAAAAAAGAACTAAAATAAAATTTATACTCGAGAATGCGTTAAAAATGAGATTTTTTTTTCTTTCCATACTCGCATCAGGTGCTTTTTTTTAAGAGGATTGGAAAAATCTTCGAAGGAAAAGCCGTTCGAGTCAATGTGGCACGCGTGTGCATAAGTTCCTGTGATGTTAGCCGACGCATACAGTAGAAAGAAAGTATAAAAAAGAGAAGAAGAAGAAGAAAAATAAAGGTGAAAAACGGAGGGATCTTTAAAAGGATATTTAAAAGATGGCACGATAAAGAGGACTTTTGTTCTACAAATCGTTAAGTTTACTTTAAATTTCAGTATTTATTTGAGGATTAATGGTAACGCGGCGTCTAAGTATACGGTTGACATAGATTCATTAATCTTTAATAAATTTTCTTTTTTAAACGATTACTATTATTAAAACGAAATGACCGTATTCAGTTAAATTAACGGAAATTCCTTTAAAATAGTTAAATTACATGGTGAATAAACTAAATAGTAAACATTCACTATAATTTTAGAAAGATAAAAAAAATTTCACTCTATTAAAGTAGAATTTCATTCTAATAAATGAAAGTGAATTATTCGCTCCAATTCAACTATCATAATGAATTTTCATTCTAATTTACGAAGCGTGCGTTGGCTGAAAATATCTTTTAAAGCCATCGTGAAAAGGTCATTTTTCCTAGAACAGGTGATCTAGTTTTTAAATGTAATCAACGTATGATCTTGATCTCAAAACCAACAATAGCTCTTTAATACGTTTTATAATAATTGTTGTGCTAACAAATTATTAAAAGATTAATCAATCGTTACGTTATCACACATATTATTCGCAATAATCACATTCGCATCTTATGAACGTATAATATATGACCCACATAAGAATTTCAAAATTCTAGTCTGAATTAGTCACAATAGAACATAAATATTTTGAATTCCACTTGGTATTAAATTTCAATAAAAAAAAGAGGAACACCAGAAACTGCCACTCTTTAAAGTTACAAGCGTAGGCAATAAGATCTCAATCCTTAGTAATCTTCAAAAAGAGCTCAAAAAAAGAAAGAGGAAAAAAAAACCCTTCCGCTTGGCAAGATATTTTAGCGTCGTGTGGGCTGCAGGTGCAGGTGTCAAAAATCCATTGAAGGCAGGTATATTTCATGGCTCTCCTCTTATATTTTCGGAAGCCTCACTTATTATACCAATTTCGTTTTCCAATAAAAAGTGAATCTTCAATTCTTCGCCACTTTCCTGTACTATAATCTCGATTCAATATAACTCCATTAAATTTAAGACTATTGATAAAAATCAAATACGGAATCACCATAAAATATCAATCAAATGAATGGCGAGCTATCCTCGTTTAAAAATTATAACATGGTATTATGTTTCTTTACTTTGAATTTAACTTAGGCATTAGATATTGAAGAAGAAAAAAAGAAGAAACTACATCATTAAGCAAATTTCCTATACTCCACTATAGAGCGAATATATTTTGATTAATTTGCTATCCTCTTAATTTTAGCAGAAACTTGTGCTTATACCATAAACCTCGTATACTATGAGTTTAGTCCCTAAAATTAACTCATTAATACATCCCAATAATTTTATTGTAAGCGCGTGCCAGTTGCTACCCAAACGACTTCTTATCGACATTTTTTATCCCTCCGATGAAAGAAAAAAGAAGAAATCGAAAACGAAAAAAAAAATTTATACATAAAAGAATAAAAAAAAAAAAGAAAATAAAATTCAGCTTCTTGCTCTTGAAAATTTAACTATAGAAAAAAGAGAGAAGGAGCAAAAGGCGGAAGAAGGTGGAGGGTATATATGAGGGCATCAGAGGTAGCAGCATAAGCATAAGCAGCAGCAGTAACAGCAGCAGTAACAGCAGCGCTCGTTAAGCTTTGGAATTTTTGGGGGAGATTCTCTCTCCTTTTTATTCTCTTTCTCTTTCCATTAACCAAACCGATCAGCTGTTCTTCTGGATCGCAACGCATCTTCTTCTTCTTCTTCTTCTTTTCTCCCTGCTGTCCCTTATTTTTTCATTTTTTTTTCCTTTTTTTTTAACAGAACACGTGCCGGTCCTGGCGTGTGCTGTGCAGCACGCGCCTATCTTCTTTTTTTTTACGTTTCATTTTCTTCATTTTTTTATCTTCTTTTTAAAAAAAGATGCGCCTCGTTAAATCTCCGGAGAGAAGCAAAACCACTTGCCGGATGATGATGATGATGATCGGGAACTGCTTTACAAAGCAGGTATATACATATACTTCAAAATTTTTTCAGGTATATAGATGAATAAAAAAAGCTAAAAAAAGAAGAAGGTAGAAGACAATAAAGGAGTTAAGATTGAAGTTAATCTTCTTTAGCTGCCGTGAATATGGGGTTATACGTATACACATAAAGCAAATTTGATTTATTTAAAGGATTATCGATAGAGAGCGAGAAGAGGAGAGGATGAGTTTAAAATTCAAGAGGATACTTTGATGATTTTTGGAAGTGAGTAATTTAGAGTTTCTTTTTTATGGGGTAGTTCCGATGTAGTTTTTTGTATATGCAAAAAAAATCATAAAGAACATACAAAAGGAAATGGTTTTGTACAAAACGACGCACGCCAGAAGGTTTATAAAATATACCGAGATTTTTAAATTAGTTTATAAATTTATGACCGTACCTTCTATCGTCCAGATACATCGCTTTTTGCACACACATAAGCGGAATCATAATTTTTTTTCTATATAGAACGAGATTATTAATGGATTTCCTCAAAAACTTCAAACAATATTTACTTCGACAAAAGTACTGAAGCCATTAATTATTTCGATCGTATCGTTAAACTGATATTTTAACATATTTTTGTCGTAATTAACATGTCTTTTACAACATTATCAAATAACTGATTTTTTTAAATAAAACGATTTCAGAAATGTTTTATTCATGCGGATTGGTTTCTTTTTCTTCTTTCATTTTGTAACTTTAATTCAAGCAACAAAATATTTCATTATACGACGTATCCGAAAACTACAAGTGGACCGTAATAAATCGTAAAGATTTTAATTAAATGTGTATCACTTTCCATAACGTAATTTACTCTTTTAATTTGGACTCCTGAGACAATCTTCCGTTTCTTGTCCAATTGACTTTTTAAATAAAATAATGAAAAAACTCAATTAAACTAGAGCCAAAAAATACGGTGTCTTTTCAATTTTTTTTTTTGTATTATCACTTCAAAATAAATATTAAGAGATTCATTAAAATACCAAATTTCAAATTTCCGAATTGATAATCTTTTTAAGCATACTCATTGAATTCATAAGTCGGATAAATATCACGAATGATCTTGTAATTTTGGTATTATTTTGAAAATAAAAAAGCTTATTAAATTAACGTATCTTCGATCCACACATCGCTGAATTCCGCCGAGATAACTCAATTTCAAATAAAAAAGAGCTTTAAAAATACCAAATCAAACGTCACTTTAGCTTATAATAAAAAGAAGGACCATCGTCCCAAAAATTTCGTTTAAAAAAGAAGAAGAAGAAAAAAAATAACGAAGAAGAGGAGGGTGCTTCGAGTGACTGGTTTTATGCTTAAGTAAAAATGTCTGGAGCTTGATGATTTTCTCTAAATCAATATAAGATTTTGTGTGCGCATATGCATACGCGTGTGTGTTGGTGGCGATGGTGACCGGTTATTAACGTCGTAATTCGATTAATGCAAATTTCAAGGTGTGTGCGCCACGTTGCAAGTCAGTACGTTATAAATATGCGATTGGATTTTTTTATTTTAAACAAAAAAAATGCCGCCTGCTCTTCTTCTTCTTCTTCTTCTTCCTTCATCTTCCTCACTTTTTTTTCGAAGATATACGTAAGGTGCAATTTAGAGTTACGATAACACATTTGAATTCCATTTTAAAGTCGTTAAATTTGAAAGTCTTCATTACGTAATAATAATTTTTTTTTAGAATATCACGGAGAGGGGGTAAAGCAATCTGGATTTTATATGTATATATACATATATATATATATATGTATTTTATGCCCGAAAGCTGCAATATACTCAAAAGCCATGAAATAACGTGGTTTAGGATGTGTTTCTTATACATGGAAGGCACGTTAATAAGAGGGAAGAATTTAAAGCGATAAGTACTTTTTTTTCGGAAAGGATATATAGTGTAGAATAAAATTACCCCTGTAGTTTTTTGGTAGAGTGATTTTTCGAAGAGATTTTGAAATGTAATATTATAAAAAGTGTTTTGCTTATTTTTTTTTTTACTTTTTTTATTTTTTAGATTGACGTAAAGTGTATACCAAAGCTAAAGTGACTTAAATATAAGGTACACGCATAAAATGTAATACAAAGTTTCGAAGATAAGATAATTATGGTATTTCTTTTTACTTTTAATTGTATTATTATAAACTTGCACGGTTCGAGTTCGTTAAAAGTTTATTAAGGAATTAAAGTTATTTTATTCATGAATTTTTAACTATAAAATTGTTTAGTTTAAAATTTTAGTTTAAGATTTTAAATGAAAATGTAGTTTTTAGTTATTGAAACATAAATTATTAAAATATTTTTCCAGTAACGTTTTTTTTTGGATATACGGAGAAAAATATCATAAAACCACTGTTCTATGTTGTGACCAAATGGTAATTTTGATTTTTTATAGAAATTATTATCTACATAGTAAAATTGCTTAAACATTCTATGTACTTAAAATAATTTTCTCTGTGTATATATTAATTTCCACTATTCAAATAGTAATTTTTTTACGAAATCAATTATGTCCTACAATTAAGCAATAGTCATTTTTCCCAAAAATTTGTAATTTTTCCTTTAGAAATTTTTCTCCGTATATCGCTGTTTTATAACATTTCTCATTAAAATGAATAACAATCAAAGCTGTGAAATTCCCAAATTATTTTAATCTCCAGTTATCTCAAAAACCAAAATCCTTATCGCCAAAATTTACCAAACGTACAAATTCGTCGAAAAATAACAAGCTACAATGAAACGACAAAAAACGAAGCTTTACTCAATGAAATTATTATCAAAAATAACTACATAACATCCTTCATTTATCAAAGCAACGAAAAAATTCAGTGTAATTACTCGAATTTTATGTATGTAAGTTTTTAAAAAAGGCAGCTGGCGATATCTTTACGAAGGTGCTTTATCGTCACCCGATCGGCTTTAACGTACACAAATCCACACACACACAAGCCACATGCAATATCAAAAAACAAAAAGAAAAAAAGTCACATTATACGCATCTTTTGCCGAGAGTAACTTCTTCAGTTTATATATGTATGTGTGTACTTAAAGGATGAAATCATTCATGCTAAAAGTTATTACGTGAAGCCAAGCTTTTTTTCTTTGTATACTAATCTTTTTATCGCATGAGTCGCAAGTTATTAAGAAGAAAAAAAAATACGGTGGTCTAGCTTGTTAAAAGAATAACGGTGCTTCGAATTTAATTTGTTTTATTTACGGACGATTGCAAGTGTACGCAATACAATGTTGTTCAATCAGATATGATTTTTTTATATTACATTATAAGTTTAGCTGAATCTTAAAAGTTTACAGAAGAAAAATAAGAGTTATCAGTTTTTGACATTTGATAATAAAAGATTAAAATAAATTTCCCCCTTTTTCCGTGGACCTTTCGTATGTATTTTTAGTAATAGTCGTCGGTTTATTTTAACTCGATTAGTCAATTTAATTGACTAATAATCAATTTTTTACGCAAAGCTAATAAATTATAAAAAAGTAAATTTCACTGAATTTATGTCAAATATGATCAATCAAGCAACCATTCATACCTCAACCGTTCCATTACTATGAAAAAGAAAATTTTTCACATAATTCATCCAAAAAATTCCAACATAAATTCCGAAAGTAAAAAACTACATGCCCCGTTAATCTTTTTCTTCTTCTTCAAAACAGTCACAAAGAAATGCAACGCATCTTTCACAAACTACACACGCACCATATATACACACATAGAAGAGCGTACAACGTATAAAAAAAAAACGAAGGACATTAACGGCCAAACGCAATGTGATTCGTGTACATGATGTACATCAAAAGAGGCACGTTAATTGGCGACTTTTGGAGAAATCGGGTGCGAGAATTTGTTCGTATGTATATACGTGCACGCAACTTTACAGCTTGCTGTGTATATAGCAAAGGAAATTGAAAGGGAAAAAGGTATCTTCCTCATTAAACTGATGATCGATTCTTGTTGGATTAAAAGTTCATTAATTTTCGGTTAATTATTCGCGTAATTTGCATAATCTTTAATTCAAAGAATCGCATTATGGTCGCATGATATACGTTGAATATTTTAGAATAAGTACAATTGCTGTATGATATACGTTTAAACGATTATTTAACTGTTTTTTTATTTCAAAGCTAATTCATATTAATATATGAATTTTTAAATATGAAAAAAATTTTTTTAAATTTCAACTTTTTTTTAGATTTGACTATTATTGTCTTTTTCCCTAATTATTTTTCAGTACAAGAAAGTATATTCAGTAATTTTGAAATGTTTTTATAATTTTCAACATAATAAATTACCTTAAAAGTTGAGTCAACACTTAATTTTAATATTACCAAGTACACTTGTCTAGTCTCTTCGTTAAAACCAAAACGGACAAGTTGATCGCGGAAGTGTATGCACGTGCATATGTATCCGTGCAAACGGCTAAATTTTTAAATTTCCAGCCATCATTCTAAGACAGAACGTATAAAAAAGAAAGAAAGTAATTAAAATATCCACTGGTCTTGCACGTGCTTGACATTTTACTATTAGAAGAAAGAAGAAAATAAAGTACTATTTCAATATACGCAGGTGTATGATGTATCAAGTCAATATATAAGATATATAAGGGGCCATCATGTAAACTTCTGCACATAATATTATAATTCAAGTTCAGTATATACGAAATCGTAAGTAGACATCCGTTTTGGAAACTTCCGGCTTTGTGGTTTTTTTTTATTCATCTCTGCTCGAGTTAGTACACAAATTAAATTGAGACAAGAAAGCACTTGAATAGAAATATAAATGGTTAAAAAAGAAATTTTAATTTTATCTATGTGTGATGCACATAAATTTTTTATATTTATGTATGAATGTTGTGCTGTTTTGAAAAATGAAAAATATCAATTTTTTTTGTTAACTACCCTGGTAAAAACTCAACTGAAAATTAGCCATAAACCAGCTGATTTAGACAATCTAATGCATCAAATCACAAATAAAATTACAAATCGCTTGAAAATTAATTTAACTATTGAATTTTATATAATTATTTTAAAATTTATGCTTTATTGATTAAATAATATCTCTTCGAAAAGTACGAAACTCATAAAACTCTTTTGTATCTCTAAATTATCATGGAAAAAAGCCTTAATAAACTTCATGACATCCAAGGTATCATCGATAAAGATAAGATCCTTAAAAAACTCTTTGGCGCATCTATTTACTTACGGAGAAAGGATAAAGAAATAGAAAAAAAAAATATTTTTTTTTCGTTATCATTACGATTAATCTCATGCGACAAAAAGTCACGCGAATACCTATGTGAATACTAGTATAATATACGGGATTAGGTTACAACAAAATAATAGTCGAGTAGGTGTATATACAGAGACGTGATACGAATCGTAACATAACCATCGCACGTGTATTTACTTAAGTCAAAAGTTTACATAAGGGATATACAAACACGGAATATTATTATTATATGTGTATATATGCATCGAAAATCATCGTTTATGGTTAAAACATAATCGATCGACCTTAATTGTCTACTCGAGGTTTCATTTTCTTTTTTTTTTAATTTTCTATTCCAATAATTATTACGAGAACATCGTTGTAAGCGTAAAGGGTATTGAGATAGTACGATTTTAATCGTTGGTATAATAATAATCGATAATGATCGTAAATTAAGTTTTTTATTTTAGATTTATTATCTTACTTTAAAATTATATCACATAATTTGAAATAAGTAACAATACAAGTAATTTCATTTGAAGTTTTACTTTTTACATATTACTAATATTGCATAGGAATTTCATAATCACAAATAAAGAAAGACACAAGTTAAAGTTGAATTTTTATTTATTAAAATGAAAATTCAATGAACACTGTTATTAATGGTATTAGTATATTTTATAATACTTTTCCAATTATATTGTTATCTTATTTCGTCGTATTTAGTTTAACAGTTGATTGATCTGAAACATAAATAAAAAAATAAAGAATAGTTAATTCTGCAAGTTCAGAAATATTAATATTAAAAATAATTATGCTCTATTTTATGAAAATTTGATATGTGATTCTACTTTACAAAAAAACATTAAAAAATTAATAAATTTTAAATTATAAAAGATGCTTAAGAAAAATGCACAGTTTAAAAATATCGTATACTAGTCAAAACAAAATGAATTTTATTATAATTATAATAACTATTGGTCAAATTGTTGTAGATTATTATTTAAGACGCTTTGTTTTACTTTCTCAATTAATTAAGACGGAGTATTTTCGAAATTTCATAAAATTGTGACATTATAATAAAAACACTTTTAGCCCAATTATAGCGATCAAAATTTTAAATTGTTTCAAAATAATACACCGTTATACAAACTACTTCGTTATAAGTTACATTTTGTACTACAATGGTTATGTGTATAATTATCTCAATACACAATTTCACTTAAAAAATTTCACATTCTTTATAATACTCACCGATAAAATGTTCATGGTGGTGAGCTCATATGTGATACATCTTATGCTTTCGCTGCATCACCTTAGACTGTTTTTTTACGTTTATCGCCAGATTTGCGTTTACCAGCGTTCTTACGTTTACCGCCTGATTTTCGTTTACCTGCGTTCTTTTTTTGGGGTTCTGGTTCTGCTTCCCGTTTGGGCTTCTTTGATTTGCGTTTGCCAGCTGATTTGCGTTGAGCATTCTTACGTTTACCACCAGATTTGCGTTTACCTGCGTTCTTTTTTTGGGGCTCAGCTACTGCTTCACGTTTGGGCTTCTTTGATTTACGTTGAGCAGATAATTCGCGTAGAGCGGTCTTACGTTTACCACCAGATTTGCGTTTACCTGCGTTCTTTTTTTGGGGTTCAGCTACTGCTTCACGTTTGGGCTTCTTTGATTTACGTTGAGCAGGTAATTTGCGTGGAGCGTTCTTACGTTTACCACCAGATTTGCGTTTACCTGCGTTCTTTTTTTGGGGTTCAGCTACTGCTTCACGTTTGGGCTTGTTTGATTTGCGTTTGCCTGCATCCTTGCGTTTGCCAGCTGATTTGCGTTGAGCGTTCTTACGTTTTCCACCAGATTTGCGTTTACCTGCGTTCTTTTTTTGGGGTTCAGCTACTGCTTCACGTTTGGGTTTGTTTGATTTGCGTTTGCCTGCATTCTTGCGTTTGCCAGCTGATTTGCGTTGAGCGTTTTTACGTTTACCACCAGATTTGCGTTTACCTGCGTTCTTTTTTTGGGGTTCAGCTACTGCTTCACGTTTGGGCTTCTTTGATTTACTTTGAGCAGTTAATTTGCGTAAAGCGTTCTTACGTTTTCCACCAGATTTGCGTTTACCTGCGTTCTTTTTTTGGGGTTCAGCTACTGCTTCACGTTTGGGTTTGTTTGATTTGCGTTTGCCTGCACCCTTGCGTTTGCCAGCTGATTTGCGTTGAGCGTTCTTACGTTTTCCACCAGATTTGCGTTTACCTGCGTTCTTTTTTTGGGGTTCAGCTACTGCTTCACGTTTGGGTTTGTTTGATTTGCGTTTGCCTGCATCCTTGCGTTTGCCAGCTGATTTGCGTTGAGCGTTCTTACGTTTTCCACCAGATTTGCGTTTACCTGCGTTCTTTTTTTGGGGTTCAGCTACTGCTTCACGTTTGGGTTTGTTTGATTTACGTTTGCCTGCATTCTTGCGTTTGCCAGCTGATTTGCGTTGAGCGTTCTTACGTTTACCACCAGATTTGCGTTTACCTGCGTTCTTTTTTTGGGGTTCAGCTACTGCTTCACGTGTAGGTCTCTTTAATTTACGTTGTGCAGGTAATTTGCGTAGAGCGTTCCTACGTTTACCACCAGATTTGCGTTTACCTGCGTTCTTTTTTTGGGGTTCAGCTACTGCTTCACGTTTAGGTTTATTTGATTTGCGTTTGCCTGCATCTTTGCGTTTGCCAGCTGATTTGCGTTGAGCGTTCTTACGTTTTCCACCAGATTTGCGTTTACCTCCGTTCTTTTTTTGGGGTTCAGCTACTGCTTCACGTTTGGGTTTGTTGGATTTGCGTTTGCCTGCATTCTTGCGTTTGCCAGCTGATTTGCGTTGAGCATTCTTACGTTTACCACCAGATTTGCGTTTACCTGCGTTCTTTTTTTGGGGTTCAGCTACTGCTTCACGTTTGGGCTTGTTTGATTTGCGTTTGCCAGCTGATTTGCGTCTGCCTGGGTATTTTGTTTGGGGTTCAGCTACTGCTTCACGTTTGGGCTTGTTTGATTTGCGTTTGCCAGCTGATTTTCGTTGAGCATTCTTACGTTTACCACCAGATTTGCGTTTGCCTGCGTTCTTTTTTTGAGGTTCAGCTACTGCTTCACGTTTGGGCTTATTTGATTTGCGTTTGCCAGCTGATTTGCGTCTGCCTGGGTATTTTGTTTGGGGTTCAGCTATCGCTTCACGTTTAATTGGTCGGTTTTCGCCAATTGATTTAGGTTGAATCCTCTTACGTTTACTGCCTCCTGCAGATCTGCGGCCACCTGGATACTTTTGTTGGGGTTCCGCTTCACGTTTGAATCTTGGTTCAAGGGGTCCATCGATTCTTAATTTATCTGGTTGTAATTCACGTTTGAATCTTTGGTTTGGTTCATCAAAGAACTCAGGTGAATCATCCAATATTTCACGTTTGTATCGATCATCAAAAGCTTCCAAATCTTGAGACTCTTCAATAATTTCTGCTGTGACGTTTGCGATAATACATACGCCTACAGCCAGTAGAGTCAGTCCCAACAACTTGAAATTCCTATTTTATAAAAAATTTAATAATTATAAGTAAATTTTTAATCTAAAAACCATAGTGATGATATTTTAATATCTTTCAATTCTTTTAAGCAATACGTGTTATCATATACTAGTATTAGTAAACTAATTTTAACTTTGGATATGAAAATAACATTATCAGAATTAGTGTATTGCACAGAAACCGGATCCTTTATTTCGATAATTAATAGTATGATTTAAAAATTTTTTCAAAGCAGATGAAAAATCACATTTCCATTTCTAATTATGGAAATAATATTGGTTCATTGTTATGTGAATATAGGTATTGATTTTATTTTAGAAAAGGAACTCTATAATAATTTTAATTACCGATTTAAATTTTATATTTTAAGAATGTTATTTTATTTAATAGTCAAAGGGATGCTACATTTTTTCATATTTTTTTTTAATAAAAACTTGTTAGTTTATGTAATTTTTCTGTAAAAGTTCGAGCGAAATCCTTTTGCTTTAAGAGCAAGTTCTAATATATTTGTAAAAAAGTTTTTAATGCAAATTTTAAAGATGAAAAAGTGTAATAATAAATTTAACAGAAATATAAAATAAATCTACAACTTTTAATGAATAAGTTCCCTGGTAGAAAATTGACCGGAATTCTGGGCAGAATTTCTGGTCAACAAAAGTTAAAATGACACTTATCTAAAAATTATACAAATTCTTTGAAAAAAATTTTTAGATACGTGTGATTTTAACTTTTGTTGACCAGAAATTCTGCCCAGAATTCTGGTCAATTTTCTACCAGGGTTATAACTTAAATTTTAAGTAAGAAATAATATAACGAATTTATGTCAAAGTCCTTATCCAATGATAATTGTTCAAGAAGTTAAAAAAATTGAACTTTTGTGTAATGTATATTAAAATTAATTTGGAAAAATTATATAATACAATTTTGAAATATTAAGTTACTTACATTTTGCTTCTTAAATTAAATACGATGAAAATATTAAATAACTTTTCTATAAAATCCGTGCAGCTACAAGCTGACGGATTGTGAGTCTATGGCAATACTTGATTGGAATTAATGTTTGCCGATGTTCGGCTACAATTCAACTCCGTCCAAGCTCTGGCCAGTGAGTATTTTTATACTCCGCTAAACGATTTCCATAAAATATTTTCAACGCATATCAATCGTCGATAAATTAAATTTTCATATGTATAACGACTCAATTACATTTTATCACGTTTATTCCAAACATAACGAGTTTTATGTTAAATTATTCACGCTGTGCGAAAAGAAATATATTGTTTATTATTATGTCAATCATATTTCGCATTATTTATAGCGACTCTTTGATTGTTTTGGTTTTTTTATATTCGTATAATAATGATCGCTACAATTGAGATATCTAACATTATTAAAACTTTGATACCCTTGAAAAATACATTATCAAGAAACTTAACGATTCTCGATATACAGAAGAAAAATTATGAAAATATATTCGTTTCTATACACGTGATTTATTTCACGTGAATTTATTGAAACGTGAGATCGCTGAAACATTGGATATATGTTCTATTAGTCATCAAAAAGACTTGTAAAAAATTTTACAAAAAGAAGTTGAGGCAGTCAATAATTACAGGAGATTGGAAATCGTGATTTTCAGAAAAATGGTAATAGAATATTTATTATTGAAAATTAGTTGAAGAATATATATGAATTTTTATTATTATATACCCAGGTTGAATCTGATTTTTAAAAACTTTATTTCTTACTATTCTCAGAATTTTAAAATAAACATTCAATCTTCTAAATGTTTACTGGTAAAAAAATTTGTACTCATTCTAATAAACCAATATAATTTTAAGCAAAATAATCCATCATAATAAGGTTGTTTAATAAGTCGGATCAAAAGTTTATTCTAAAACTTAAAAAAGAAAAAAATAAATAAGCTTTTAAAAATCGAATTAAATCTGAACAGGCATCAAGTAATGTGTATTCATATATTTTATTTTAATCTTTAAAAATATTTTAAAGTAATCCCCTCTAATTAAAAATGATGGCAAATTTACGGTTCAATTTATTCGTGATGTGATTGGTTATAAATTTCGTCATGCTATCGTTTTGTTTTGTTTATCTATTCATAACATGTCAAAAGTTTATGCACATTCTCAATGCGCGTAGCGCACGTCTAAGCTAGTATTTTTCTTTTAATTTTTCTTAAAATTTTCGAACATGACAATTGATTGGCCAAAATATTTTAAACATTCCAAATATTATAAGTTCATCAAAATTATTTTTTCAAATTATCATTCAAATTCATATAATCAAACGTATAAAATAACTCAATATGGTACATTTGAGATTGTATTATTCATTCAATCAATCAGTTTCAATTTCAATTAACTTTTTACAACATTCATTCAATCAATACTTATTATAATATATGATACACTTTCAGTTTTTAAATTTATTATGTTTACTGAAAGTGTATTATAATATGTAATCTACTTTTTCGCCATACCCTGCCCGAAAGTACAACTTTCGTCCCGGCACTGAAAAACAAAAGTTGTATTTTCGGCCCGGGTATGACGAAAAATAGCATACACATTACGGGAGGTAAATTGGCGACATCATAGCACACCCTGTCAAAAAAAACTACGTGGGATCCCACGTGGAAAATAATACCCTGTCAAAAAAAAAACTACGTGGGTACCCACGTGGGATCCCACGTAGTTTTTTTTGACAGGGCATGTTTGCCACACTCCGGCTCGGGTCGCAATTTACATGTGCTATGGACTCGCCAGTACTTTACCTCCCTTGGTGTATATATATATATATATATATATGTCTGAATATATCTGGACATTTTCGAGGTCGTCAATCTTTTTTTTTAATCACTTACTCTTCATACATTTTTTTCGTTCACTTTTACATTTAACGTATTAGGCAAATCATCACAACAGTTACCAAAATTTATATAGACTGTTTATACTTGCTTGAGATTATAATTCATTTTTATTTAAACATCAATCATATTCGGTGCCTCTACAGTTCCTTTGTTTTTAAAAATAAATCATTTTTTCGACAGTATTTTACATTTGTTCGAAAAATTCTATTATAACTCTATTGTCAATTATTTATTAATAAATTTTTGAAATATTAGATATAAAAAAAATTGGTCTATAATTAGTGGGACATGTTTATTGTCATTAAGTAATATGTGGGTATTATTTCAACCATTTTCAAAACATAAAATTAAAAAAAAGAAGATTCACTAAATTTTTATCAAAATAAGGACCAATTAAACAGCCATTTATCTCAGCAGCTGTATTATAAAAAAAAATTTTCCACATATTACATTAAAAAAAAAGTACCATAAATTCCAAGAAGAAAAAGTTGCATACGTTGACAGTCTTTTATTCTACTTTAAAAAAAAAGACACAAAGGGACCCGACGCATCGCTTACATACGTGTAACATATGTATATACGTACACATAAATGTGCAATGATTGAAATTTTATATACAGATATATAATTGTACATATGTATACGTAAAGGACGTTAACGGCCGGTGTAATGTGCTCTATATATATAGCAAAAGAGGCACGCTAATTGCGAGTTTTGGAGAAATCGGGCGCGAGAAGCTGTTTCTCGGCGCACGCAAGTTTGCAGCTTGCGATGTATACGAGAGGAAATCGAAAGGAAGAGTATCTTCCTCGTTTGTGTGACATCGATTTTCAATTCGATATGTACGTTTAATTAAGAATCAATTAATTTTGGGTGAATTATCGATAGTTTATATAATCTTTAATTTGAAGAGGTGTATTAAAATTGGAAGATATAAGCAAATTCTAAAATAAATATTATTGGTATGTAGTGGTATCATTAGATATTCAGATTTCGATTACTTCATCAAATGTCATACATTGTATTTTGGCTGTATTGACATAAGAAACGAATAAAATTGACATCCTTTTTTCTTTATTTTATTACATTAGAGTCCCAGATTTTATTTTATATCCGGAATGTATCATTTATTAAAGTGAAATAATAAGTAAGCAATAGTTTTAAAGTAATCAAAAATTTTTTTTTAATTTTTATTCAAATATCAATTGTAAATTTTATTTTAATACTTCAGCTGAGAAAAAGTATGCTCATATGGTTTTTCATACCAAAAAAATGAATAATAAAAACCCATTCTGTAGCATGTATTGTTCTAAATTCAATATTTCAAAATAATATACAAATATTTGTAAAAAAAAAATTATTATCAAGGCTTAATTAAATTTCAAATAATTGCTTTAAAATGTTTTTAAAATTGCACTACGAAAATATTGTGTTAAAGTATTTCAATATATTAGAATACCATGATATTTTTAAAGCTCTTTGGTGAGCTTTCATCGCATAAAGCGTTGTAGTGAAAATGTTTTAATGAATTGCTTATTGAATGCTATAAAATGAAGCTAAATTAATATTATTGTAAAAAACTCTTCATTAAAAATATAAATATGTGTAACGAAGTTTCAATTTGTTATGATATATCACTTCGGAAATGTGCTTTTGAAATTAAACTCACAAATTCGTCGAGGTGGTAAGTCTTTAGGCAAAACTTAAAAAGAAAATTAGATGAAAATTTTCATTCAACTTTCTCATGCTTGACATTTTACTATTGTAAACATGAGTAAAGCTTAAATCATTGATGTAATAATAACAAACCGTAATTTTAAACCAAATTTTTAAGAAAATATTCTTAAATAACTAAAATATTAATAAAGAAATTTTAGACATTATTATTTGAAAGTATAATCAAGAGGTCGTCAGTGGCTCAGTCGGTAGAGCGATGGATTAGTGATCTCGAGAATCTGAGTTCAAATCACGCTCTCGGTCGATTGATACAAGCACCACTGTATGTTACATGTGCTTTGTTCACAACATAAACTGACGATCTCCGTCACTAATTAGCATATCGCAAGATAGCACAAATGCAGCGACGATAAATAAAATTTTAAAAAAATGAAAAAAAAGAAGTATAATCAGCTATTTATGAATTTTAGATTAAAAATAAAAACAAATATACACATTTGAAATTAAATTTTTATTTATTATAATAAACATTAGATTCATATAGTTATTAATAATTTTTAAATGTTACAAAAAAATTTTCATCATACTTCTTCATCTTATTGTTGTATCTAAAGTGTTGAATGTGAATCAATCTGAAACACAAGTAAATATAATATAATTATTCTTCTTATTTTACAAAAAATTCAAAACTAGTAGATATTCAATTACTGATGATTCAACATAAAATCTTTTAACAATTAAAAATTTCTTTTATTCTATACGTACTAAAACCACTTTAATATCTAAAGGAAGTGCGGTTTATCATTTTCTTTTTATTCTCAATATTAAATTATTTATTTATCTAAAATCAAAGTTCGTTGTAGACTTAGAAAAAAGTTTTTATAGCACTGCGTGAGCTAAATTCGCGTTTTCTACACCATTTAGCGGGAGCTAAATACAACTTTTTTGAACTGTGTAAAAAAGTACTACCGTCAGAAATTTCGCACTTTATTATACTGTTCAAAAAAGTAATATCGTAATCACGCATCACAATCACTCTTTGTATATATATTAATACGTAGAAATGTCTTTTCACACATGATAATACGTAGAAAATCAATCAAAAAATATAAATACTTTAATAAAGAATTGAAAACATCAAGAAAATCAAAACTATAGTTTATAAATTACTGTTGTGCCGTGAGTTGTCGAAACAAAACATCTGTGAGCAGCGCGCATGCGTGTACAGTGTGTACGGCCTAAGAATGAGAAAGAAAGAGATAGCTGTACGAACAATAAACTAGATGCTTTGCTTTGTCTGACCTGTGTATACATAAATCTAAATAATCGGCAAGTTCTCTTTTTATCATATTGTATTTAATTAATAAAATATCACTGACATCAATACTTATTTGATATAATTTCTCAATCTAAGAATATTTTTGATATCGTTTTTGCTTTTTTTTGTTTGCGATGGGTCTATCATTGATAATAAATAGTTTTACTTTTTTTCGATTTATCATTCGTGGTGTGCATAGTTTTGCTGATATATAGAATTCGTTTTTATTTACTAATTATCATTCGTGGTGTGCATAGTTTTGCTGATATATAGAATTCGTTTTTATTTACGAATTATCATTCATGGTGTGCATAGTTTTGCTGATATATAGAATTCGTTTTCATTTACGAATTATCATTCGTGGTGTGTATAGTTTTTGATAATATTGATTTTCTGGGGTATTAATTACGTGTGGCGAATTTATCTCACACGTGCTATAAAATAATATACGATACGTGTGCTCGAAGTGGTCCTCTTACACGACGTGCATAGCACCCTCGCTGCGCTCGGGCGCTAACTGCACGCCGTGTAAAAAAGGACCACTTAGAGCACGTGTATCGTAATGTACTATTTTTTTATTCCTTGTTTAAAAATAAGATTTTTTAAAATTTTATGAATATAGTATAACTTACATATGGCTATTATTACCAAATGAGATGATAAAATAAAACGATGATTTTAAAATATTAACATCAACCAGTTTTTGATTAAAATTAATGTTTATACGAGGTCAACTGTTACTGAACTGAATAAAAAATTTTATTCAAGAAATAGCTTTTTTTAACGATGTTCGCAAATTGTTTTTCATTTTATATTGGTGTCAAAGCTAATTTAATTTTTCAATAACAAATTCTTCAACAATCATTCACTATATAAACTGAAAGGATCAAATTAATAATTATTATTTAAACCATGTGATTTCACATGATTAATATTGAAATTTCAATGTTTTTTTTAGTATTCGTCTACTATGATTGGCAAAACTAAGTATTATCTTTCGAACGAATTGTCTTTGCAACTTTTAATTTTGAGCTAAAATCTATACACATTTGAATATTTAAATCATCATTTTAAAATAATGTCGAATGTAAGCCTTACTTCCGCTTTATTTGGCTTGAATATAAGCTTACTTTTTAAATTAAATTCTATTGAAATATTTTACAGTCGAGAATATTATAAATACAATAAACTTATATATTTTAATAATTTATAATTATGTTAAAGCAAAGCCGCAAATGATTCAATTATTCCTTATCGACAAATTCATAAGTACCCAATCATTTCTAGCGTCAATAAAAAAAAGTTTTGATAGCTAAATCTTAAAGTTCACGAATGATTAAAAATTTATCGCTAAAAAATTATCAGAATAAAAAGAGCTTTGTCAATGCCACTGCTTTTTTCGCGAGTTCTATTTTAAAATTTAGTCCCTTGACAACTCACCTGACGAGACGAGATAAAAAAAAGAAAGAAAAGAAGAAGAAAAAAAAGAGAGAGAATAAAAGAAGAAAAGAAAAATAAAAAAGACCTTTACGCGGCAGGTAAAAGACACACACGACGTTTCGACTCATGAGCTAATTCGTCCGCCCAGCTTTCTCGCATCTCATTTTTCGGAATCGCGCATAATACAAGAGACAGAAACTTCTTGGGTTATACGGATGTGTATATATGTATACAAGCTTTACAAGCAGCTGGTACTCTCTCGAAAGATTCCGCTGGATTCTTTAAAAGGACAAAGTTTTGTCCCTCTTTCTCTCTCTCTTAACCGGTGCGACAACTACCTACGAACGATGTATTTTCAATGTATATATATATATACATATATAGAACAAAATATAAAATAAAAAAAAAGAGAGAACCAAAAGAAAGACATACGATGAGCTCAAAATTTGCCTTTCACGGAAAAGCGAAGAGAGCGGAGTCTCTCAAAATGACACTGCCATTACGCGTGCCAAATGTAATGATTCGAGCGCGTGCTCGCAAATTGTGCGCACGTGGAATTACGGAAGCCTGTAAGGCTCACCTCCGTACTATGTCGCTAGTAGCGTACTTTTCTGCTATGCGTGGACTTGTAACAGATAGGCTACGTGTAGGAGATAGGCTACGTATAACACGTACACAAGTAGTATTTAGATTTTTTATGAGCGATTGAAGGATGTAATATTCAAAATAATAAAAATATTTAGTCATTAAATGAAAATAGAAGTAATTAAATACTTTTTTATTTATTTATTTGAAGTATATGCATCTAAAATAATTTTGTATGAAAGCCTGTAGGGCTCACCTCCGTACTGTGTCGCTAGTAGCCTAGTAGCGTACTTTTCTGCTATGCGTGGACTTGTAACAGATAGACTACAAATAATAATAGAACTCTGCATCTCTAAAATACATCATATTTCTTACAGGTTATGTTTATCAAAAAAATTACAAAATTATTATTAATTAATAAAATATTATAATTAAATAATACTTTTATTATTGCGAATTATTACATCCTTCAATCGCTCATAAAAAATCTAAATACTACTTGTGTACGTGTTATACGTAGCCTATCTCCTACGCGTAGCCTATCTGTTACAAGTCCACGCATAGCAGAAAAGTACGCTACTAGCGACACAGTACGGAGGTGAGCCTTACAGGCTTCCGTATGGAATCCAACTTCAGACGTACATACATACTTTATATATATATACACATGTATGAGAGTAAGAATAAACAAAAAAAAAAGAAAAAAAAATATAATGAAAAAAAATCAGGTAGTGAGCGCGAAAAAGAAAGCGTCCATATGCGTGACTTTGCAGACGAGCAATTTTGGTTAATCTGTGAGCAATCTTTATTTACATGATGTATTACAGTATGTACTTGTCTTTAGAAGAACGAAAAATAATAAAAAAGGAGAAATATAAGAAAAATGAGTAGAAGATTTGCGAGACGAAGAAGAGGCGCAATATAAAAAGTATCTTTCTAACACTATTTTTTTAAAGTAGATCCATGATAATTGAGGAAGATTTTTTCTTCCAGGAAATTTTTGAGTATAGCGAAAAAAAGGTGAAGGGGAGGGCTTTGCAAGATAATGTTATAAGATTTTTGTTTTCTCATTCTTTTATTTTTTTGTATATACACGAGGCTCAGGTGCGAGCTTCGAGCAATTAAATTTCACTAAAAGTGAAGGACTAATTTGAGAGAGCAGTTTTATACATGTACATGGTCATGTCGCACATTTATGTAAAAATAAAAAAAATTATATATATATATATTTTAAGATTTTTAGAGCGACATATGCGAATGCAAACTCGATACTTTGTAAAATTTTTTTTTAAATTACATACGCAGGAGCAAAAATTATATGGAGCAAAATTACTATATTCCATTCCAATTGTGGGACACACTTGATTTCGCGTAAAAATTACCATATATGTGGTAAAAAAATTTTTATATGTACATATTTAATAAATGTTATGTAGGCACGAGTTAAATTTTACTAGTGAACGTTAAGGATGATTTTTAATAAAATCAAGTTAATCTCGCAGTTAAAATGAAATATAATTATTTCGCTCTTGTAATCTTTTCTCCATATACGATTAAATTTGCTTCGATTAAGGAAACATTAAGCTCCTATTATAAAAAATATGCGTATAAAGACATTACCAAAATTAAATGATATCATGAAAATTTAAGGGCTACACTTTTACGAAATTTCTTGTTTTATTTAAACATTTTTAAATAAAATATTAACTTTAAATATTAAGAAGACTATGAAGATTGGGTTAAATTTCATTTTGTGGTTTAAAAACTGGTAGAAAATTAAATAATCTGAAAAATTTCACAAATTAAAAGCTTGAATTGTAAACAAAAAGATGAGACTTAATTTAATCCCTGAAGTTACTCCAACAATAATCATTTAAATACATCACATATATTAGAATGATTGAAATTGTACGTAAAACACAATTTTACCATAATTAAATTTCACATACTAAACATTTTCAAATAAGTCAAATTAATAGAATAAATTTAAAAAAGATAAATTTAATAATATTTTGTAAAAAAAAAATCCTCTTCTCTAAATCAAAAAAAGTTAATTATAATTCATTTAAGTGGGTAATAATCGCCTTAAACCAACCGACTAAAACTCTGAATTTTATAAGGTAATTATCAAGTTTAAAAACAAATTTAACCTTAACATATACGCACATAATCCGACATATAAATTTAATGAAAACATTAATTATGCCTTAATATATCCAGCAACATGCAAACCAATTACACGCCGCGCGTATAATCATACACATCATTTCACGTAATAACAAAATGATCTAAAAAAAAAACAGAAATTAAAATAAAAACCAGAAACAAGAGATCATACAATTAAAAAGAAAAAGATACATCGTAAAATATGTTTAATGAAGCGTGGCGTTTCCATATATGAGTATTACACATCTCGATAACATAATAAACCAAGGTCAGTAACGAGAAAAAGAAGCGAACGGCGATATATGTACTTTAACCCCTTTTTTATCCTCAGAGGTATTTAATACCTATGCGTATACGAGTTAATCTAGCCCGCGATCTTAATACATCTTTATGTAAAATAAGATCGAGAGAGAAAATAACGGGGATAAATCGGTTGAAAAATAAGCTTAGGGTAAAAAAATTAGTTGCCCTAACCCGAGAGAGCCCTGACTCTATATATGTATATATGTATACATAAGAGTAAAAAAAAGGAAAGAGATGGAAAAAAGGAGAGAGAGAAGGGGGCACCTGTACAACGGCAGGTGACTATCACCCCTCAATGCCACCGATATCGCGGCCTATGCATGGCCTTTACGTTGCCTTCTTTGACTTCCTTTCTTCCTTTCTTTCTTCTTCTTTTCTCTTTTTTTTAACACATTTTTTTGATTCTTTTACATGATTTTTTTCGTCTTTTAGTTTTGCTATAATTTTGTCGCTGTATAAGCATCTTTCTTTTAGTTTTCTTTTTTAGAGGGTCGATCACATTTTTTTATTTTGGAGGAGGTATTGCATTGTTCAGTTGCGAAACAGATGTAATGCGTGCATGAAATGAAAAAGAGAAAAGAAAAAATGAGAATTTTTTTGGATGCGGTTGGAATAAAAAAATAAAGGGAATGAAAGCTTTGATACACGATTTTATCGAAATTCAATTGTTTTGAAATTTTTTTTTTATTCTTGCTTTGGGTGGTTTGTTTTACAGCAATTGTATGGTAATTCTTTTGAGGGTTGTTCTACAGATGAATTTGCGCAAGAATACATAAGAGAAATTAGGGGAATAAAATGATCGAACAAATTTTTTTTATTGTAATTTACCTCTTTTATCATTGCCGATTCAATGATATAGTTTGAGATGTTGAATTTTGAATTAGATTATATGGCTTGAATCATCAATCAATATGTGAAGAAAAGTAATCTAATTAAATTCATCATGACTAAGTTAATAATTTTAGGACAAAAATGTTATACATACTTTCGATAATTTTTATTTAAAAGGTAGAATTTCATCGAAAGTTGTCTTTGCTATGATGCAAATTAATTTGATTAATCCTAAGATTCCCCTCCATTGCAATTATCATTTTTTATTATCCTGTTTTGCTTTCTATAGTCTTGGCAAAGTATCCAAATTCAACTGAGCCAATACTATAGTAAATCTTGTTGCCCATTGAAGCTAAAAATTTAATTGACTTTTCAAAAAAGTCCCAACTTGGTAACCTTTCTTCTTCGCGTTGACCTTTAGTCAGATATATTAGTTGAGGCTTCCTCGGTATATATGTTGTTGCTCTACTATCTGCTGCTCTGGCTGCTACTGTCTGTTGTATCTGTACCTGCTTTCGTTGTGACTATTATTATTATTTATAGGGTTTCCCCACAGCTGATAGCTTTTAGTTCTTTATTTTAAGATTTGGGTCAAGCCTCTTCAGCAATCCTGGTGATTCAACCTTCAAAGCTATAAACATCGTGGCCCTGATTAAAAGTTGTGGGAGCTCAATACCATTTAAATTTAGGACTGCTTTGTTAGGTAGATACCTTGTTTAGATTCACTGAACGCATTATTTTTTAGGTAAGCTCATTAGCTAGCACCAATGCTTCATTTCTATAAAAAGAATCTTGAAATAGTAGTTATGGAATTTCATTAACTTTATAAAGAAAGTTATTTATCTCGGTATTCTACCGGTATCACCACTATTGAAAATCAATTGGTCCTCTATGCCATAGTCAGAGGAGTATCCATTAACATTCGGGGCCTTTTGGTTCATTCATTGATAGCGTATGGTATCCAAAAGGAACGGAATTAATCGTAATAATTTTCGGGATACAGTACAAAAATTTATTTTAAAAATATAAACCTTAATATAATAACCATCTAATTTACAAAAACTATAATAAAAATTAAAATTTTTAGAAAAAAGTTTCTAAAAATTCATAACTATAATCAGCTGAGTAAAAGACCCTTTTTCACCCATACCACAACCAAATAAAAAAAAGAAAAAAAAAAGTTAAGAAACCATTCTTGCAGCACTTGATGTGTGCATCCTTGTAAAGTGCACGCGTGTACAGGGCAAGTCAAGTGGCAAATTGCGAGTCGTCGAAGCGAGCGATTGGGTATAAACGTTGAATCCTTGTATTTTATAAAAGGCGCGTGCCATGTTTACACACATATGCGCGTACAATATATAAGCGCGTATATGAATGCAGCCATAAAAGAATCAGGTGGTATAGTGTCTCTAATATACGGTGTGCGAACAAGAGAATAAGTAGACATACGTATATTTTTTTTTTCCTTACACCAAAGCATGCGTTTTGTCGTCTCGATTAAATTACATCTTGCCGCTGATCGTTCGTGAAAAGAGATGGAAAAGAAAAGAGGTATAGAACTTTTTTTTCAAAGTGGTTAATAAATTACGTGCTATTTCTTTCGAGAATTTTTGACAAATATTTTTCTTTTGTTAGTATTGAATATTGATTGATTTTTTAATATTTGATTATGTTGAATGGAATACTTTTTAATATGCATTTAGCACAGACTCTTTTATTATTGAACAAAAAAATGTTGATTCTGAAATTAATCTCGTAAAGCAAAAAAACATTCTATTGAATGATAAAAAAAAAAGAATTAACGGAAGTTAATTCTAAAACGTCAGTTGTAACAAGTCTAATTAAGTAGTTACTTCTTATCGATGTATTATTATTTAGTATTTGTTTTAACACAAGACAAAAGAACGATAATATTCCAAACCGTTTAAATTAATCATACGTGGTATAAATTTTCAACACAATACAAAATTTTAAAAAATAAAATTATATTTGAAGTATAATTAAAACAGTTAACAACATTTTATCGTGAAAATTCTAGAATCACAATTTTCTGATAAGAAAAGCTTTGTTAGCTTATGAAACCTGTTAACAAATAAATAAAAAAACTATTTTGATTTCAAGTTTAATGTTTCTTAAAAATATCAACTCCGACAATTGTTCGATATGAACTATAAACAAAACTATGCCAAGGTTAACAGATACTGTTAAAGTTCTAATTCTTAATCAGCTGTACAAACGACAAAATTCAATTATTAATAACATTTATTGTTATAGTTGAAATTTTTTGTACAGGTATTTTTTTATATTTCCAATTTGCATTTAATAATTAAATAACCATTCGATAAAGTGTGTTCTACAAACTTCAAAAGCATATTAATTTGTCAAAAGATTCACGAGTGTCATTAAAGAGTAAATCCTTGACAACAAATACAAATTTTCCAATGACGCAAAGAAGTTATTAAATATTTGCAAATTAAATCATTTAAAAGAAACTATTTTGTTAATAATCTAGACATTGAGTTAAACAATTAAATTAAAAAATCTTCAAAAATTTTACTTAAATAAAATAAATTAACGCATTATTAACAGTATTTTAACATGTATTTGAATTAAACTACTTCAATGACGTGTCAAAATACATGAGAAAAAAAATTAATTCTATCTTAATGTGATAAAAAAATTTTCCTCTATTTATAAATATGTTTATATTACAAATATTATTTTCCATGTATATTTACGTATTAGAAAAAAAGAAATCATCAACATTATTAATGTCTTGCTTGTTTTCCATTGTTCAGTCAAGGTATATTGCAATCGCTCATAGTTGTAAGAAAAAAAAGCTGCAAATACACTTGCATATACAATCAATAATTTTTTTTCTTCTTTTGCAGGTCGCTTATCACATGATTGTACAAAGCTGCATCTGATTAATTGAAATTACAAAGGAAAAATAAAAGCTTGTGTTCTCGCATTTATTTTTACATGTGATCTAACGCATATTTATTTTTTTATAGAAACATTTTTTTTAAGAATTAATTTCTTTGTTACATTACATTAAATACTGAAAGTATTTAAATTATATTAAATACTTAAATACTTAAAGTAGTCAAATTATTTATTACAATCAGTTTACAGTCAGCGAAATTCAGTGTTTTATCAAAATTGAAAAGCTTTTCAAGTATCTTTCTAATTTAAAAACTAATGAAAAGCTCTAGAAAAAGAAATTATTTTTATCTAAAGTAAAATTTTTTTACAACAGTTGCCTTGATATTTAACTTTTATCAATTTTTTTATCAAAATTATACATATTTACAATAAAAAAAATTATTTTTATAAACCATACTCGAATAAAACATAACCAACGTATATAGCTTAGTTTTTCCGCTCGTAATAAAAAAAGCTCAGGATATTATATTTAGTTCACAATGATAAGCCCTTGATAAATTACATATTTTCTCCAATATTTTTTTGCAATATTTTAATATCTCGACAAACAAAACACGTGACTACATTATACATTTTGTACATAGATCATCGATCACCAGGTGGTAAATATACTTGTGCAATTTATATATACATATATATATACACCCAGAGACACGATATACGTATAATATAAAAGCGAATTGCCAGACAAATATTGACATTACAAGAAGGCTTGTTTCAACCTGGCTTTATGTAGATCACAATTTACGACTTTTACAACGAGAAAGAATATATATCATTGTCATCGAGTTCTTCTTTTTTATTTTCTTCTTTCTCCCCCTTTTTTTTTATTTTAGCAAGTGTCTGCATCACGCAACACTCTGAGCATTAAAATCACCGTGACCGTTATTATATTAGTTTATCATTATATGTATATATTTAAATTAAAAAAAGAAAGAAAAAGGGATTGGGACAAATTTCGTAGAATTCGAAAAGAAGAAATCATCGTTTTGATTGATGAAGCGATGAGGTTAATTTAATTTAAGATTGAATTTTTATGATTACATTCTATTTTTAAGATATTCGTTATTTTGAAATTTTAAAGAAAGAACTCTTGTACGAAAGCGTATCTTATATTTTAAATTGAACACTATGATCATACGTTTTTTTTTAATCTTTCGTTAATGATTCTATAAAGACATAGCAGTTTTGGAGCTATTTATAGTATAATCCACACGATTTTCAGCTGTTTAATAAATTTACTTCTAATACTGTTTTTTTAAACTATTTTTATCTTTTGGATCGTTTATTGAATAAATTATATTTTTTGATAATTTGCATACTTGATACGAGAATACACCAAAATCTTGCAACACGTGTTTAATTTACTTTTATTTTCATTTAAATTAATAAAATATATTCGAAATTTATTCAAGGTTATGCTATTAGAATTGAAATCAGCCTTCTATTAATAATAAAAAAAAAACATGTTGTTAGAATACATCGCATGATGTTTGGTATGCTTTATTGATACCGTCAATGATAATGATTATCATTTATTCCACCCCAAAATAAAAATGATTAGCATTAGAAAGTTGTCCATATGAATATTTATGCGTAAAAGAGGATATTTTACTTTGTTCATTACAATATTAATGTAACTCTTATTAAGTTGTGTTATTATAAAGAAAAAAAAGCCATGTTATTATCTATGTCTACACTTCATATTATCGAATACAATAAGTACGAAATTTTTATAATCAGTCACAACGTCACATTGAACTATCAAATGCTAACAGAAAAAGTGCCAGACAATTATAATTCAAAAGTTTTATGAGCACTCAAAGTTCGAGAGTCAAATTAACCCATGCAATAATTGTTTAGGTTAAGATAAAAAATAAAATAAAATAGAAGAAACAAAAAAAAGAACATTTACCGGTTCATTCATTTGAATCTCTTTTTATTTTTTAAAAATCTTATTTAACGTCGCTGTATTTCAGCTATCATTGCTATGCTAATTAGCGACGGAGATCGTCCGTGTGCTTGTGAACAGAGCAGATGTATAACGTACAGTGGTGCTTGTATCAATTGGCCGAGAGCGGGATTCGAACTCGGTTCCTCGAGATTATGAATCCATCACTCTACCGACTAAGCCATTGACGATCTTGCAGTTAGAATGTTGTTGTTATAAATTTATGAAATCGAATAAAAAGACATTTAAATTTTCGATTGAAATGATATCAAAAAAGATTATTTATATTATAAATTATTAATATTTGTAGATAAATAAAAGCTAAGCATAATTATTACTAATTATTTATAATTTTGGTAAAAAAAATAAAAAAATTTTTTGTAGAGGAATCGAAATAAGGTTTTAGCAATATTATTTTTAACGTCTCATTAACCATAACTGATTTTAAAGTTTTTTTCCCATCCAAATGACGCACAAACCAAATTCGATGATTGTTGTGCATACTAAAATGTGTTGATAACGAAAAATCTTTTTTTTTTACACATCATACAGGTATTTCCTAAACTGTTATTCTTATTTCCGCAATCAAAATCACTTGAGTAAACTTTGGAAAATACTTTGTTTCATAAACCTACTAAAAAACGATTGTCATTTTCAAGTTCATCATATAACTTCAAATTTAATATTTGCTTTGTCGCTTTGTTAAGACAAACACATAATTTAGCATAAAATCTTCAAACTTTCATATTTAAAAGCATAAAATACAAAAAAGTTTTTTTTCCTCAAATGTATACCTTATCTACCGTATTCCTTAAAGCAATAGTAATCGTACAAACAATTAATTTTAATTGATTTACAAACCTCCACTTTACATAAATACGTTACGCTTATATTTTTATCCGACTTAAAAGTAGATTACTATGTACAAAAATAAAGAAAATAAAATGAAGAAAAAAAAAAGAGAAAAAAATTATCACAATATCAAATCGAATATTAACATTGTCGACAGATATAATTCAACGCTTACGTGTGTAGTCTGGCTATATAAGTTCCCTGAATAATAAAATAATTGCATTTTATGTTTATACACAAGTGCCAGAGCGCGCGCAGGTTAATGATTACAAGCGCAAGAGCAAAGAAGAAGAAGAAGAAGTAAAGGAAAGAAAAAAAATAATAAATAAAAATAACATCCATTTGGGTTCGAAACTTGAATAAGAAAACAATTTTTTCAAGGCTATGAAATGTTATTTTTTTATTTTTTCTTTATTGATTCTTACATCTGCCATCCTCGCGAGAGACGCGCGCGCTCGCGTCAGTTCGCGTAATTTACCACTTTTCTTTTTTACTCGGAGAAGTATTAACTTGGCTATATAGTTATAGGCTTATGTTGTATATAAGGAATACAAATGCACGTAATGCATATGCCCGTGAAAGATTATTTTGCGGTATTTAAAGAAAAATAAAATTACATTAATTTTTGCCCTTCTGCAGAAAAAAATGAGCGAAAACGTGATGATGATATACGCGTGCGTAGCGATGGATATTCTTTTGTTTCTTAATACAGCAATAGCTACTGGTTGCATATTACTATATTTTATTGTTTCAGTTACAGTTTTTTATTTGAAAAAAATATTTTTGTATTTACACACGTACTTATAAATTATATTATAAAAAATATTTATTTAAAATTTTTCAAATAATAATAAATTAATTTTTTATTTTACGCAAAGAATTTCTCCTAATAAAAGTTAGAAATATGCACGATAGATTTTTAAGTAACTTAGGAATAAATTTTGATGACTAAATTTTTATCCATTTGAATTATTAATTGTTTCTCGAAAATCATGACTTGCGAAATGCAACTTGATTTTTCTTAATTTTTTTAATTAAAAAAAAATGCATTCTGAAAGTGCAATTTATTGTAAATTTATTAATAAATAGAGATTTTAATAAAAATTAATCTATTAAATCTGATTTTTTAATAATTTTTTAACGATATCTATTAATATTAATTCATCAATTTGAAACTTATGTTTTTAAAAGTTTCTATTCGAAAATAATCTTTTTGTTATTATTTTGACATTAAAAATAATGAAAAGCCAAAGAATCTTATTTAATTTAAAAAAGAAATTCATTTTCACACAAGAATCATTCTTTTCTCATTAAATGATTGGTAATTCTTATAAATCTTCTAATTCTAAATGTTTTGCAAAATTTTTTTCGCATAACGAAAGCACAAAGCAAAGAATCATACACAATATATATAATCGGAAAATATATGAACGACAAGTGTGCTATGCCACATAACGTATTAAATACGTTTTCTTTCAGTGGATATAAGCAAGGCTTACATGGACATATGTATTACTTTTACGATCGGTTATGTATATAGGCGAACAATTAAAGCAGTCACAGGGCCCGCATTTAACTGCAATTAGTATGCATTTTTTTCTTTTTTTTTCTCAACTCTTTAAACGCAATACACGTAAAACGTTTACGTGTACTTTCATTAGTTAGTGTAACCGTTATGCTACTTAACTTATTTCTTTAGCTTTTTTTTAACAGATTTTTAATAAGGACATTTTAATTTTAATGTTGAACAAAATTTGTTTTGGAACTTGTTATCCCTTTTTTTTCTTTGCTTTCGATAAAGTTTTAAAATATGACAAACGGATTTTATGTCTTTTAAATTGCTTTTACTTTGGTTGACTCTTTTTTTTTATCATTTTTGTTTAGTTCCTTTTTTTTATTGATACATACGGTTTTTCGATTTTACGTAGCGTAGAAATTATAATTAATTGGCAACGTTTCGTGGAACACTTGCTGCTCACTTTGTCAGGGGCGGACCAAAATTTTTCTTTTTATTTTATAAATAAATTATTTCATTAAAAAAGTTAAAAAGTAGATCGGGCAAGAGACAATTTCAACGTGTTTATTTTAAATATTTTATTCATAAATTCATAAAAAAAAATCAATCTTTGAAATATTTACAATCGCGTAAAAATTTTAATTTAAAATGCCAAACGCATTTTGATGAAAAAAAACATGTTAATAAAAACGAAGTTAATTAATAAATATGTAATTGCTTCTGTAACGTAATCACACACTGCCAAATATTAATCACAGATCCGTGAAAAATCTTTATGAAAAGAAGAGTAGAAAAAAATTTTTATACTGCTTCGCATTAGGTATTCATGAATTTTTTGTACCAAAAGCAATTCTTTAACAGTTAACGGTTATAAGTATAAAATAATACAAAGTTTCTTGAATAATTGATCACAACTGTCGACTACGTAGTAATCATATACACCACTTTTTGAAGCAATTACAAGTGATAAATTCTCTTTTACATCGACAACAACCGAGAAAAAAAAGGAAACGAAAAAAGCAAAAAAGCTCATTGAAATTTCTATGTTGTGGGCAACAAGCCAGCCTTAAATCTTACTTTATGCACCAAAAAAAAAGCTCAATAAAACCTGCTGACATCTCTCGTTACTTTATACCGAATAAAACTTTCATCTCCTTAAAACTTTTTAAAATCTTCGAAATCATTCTTAAAATAAGAAAAAAAATAAAAAGAAAAAATTGGCCAATTCTTTCATATACTTATATACCCACGAAAAAGCCGATCGTTAACGATCAAACAGTCGTTTATACTTTTGTCAAGCTTCCATCGTACTATACATATGTACTACCTAAAATCGGAAACCCCTTTGATTTTTCTTCTTTTTATTTTTGCCTTCAAGTTTGGTGCACCTCTCCTCTCCTTTTTTTTGTCTTTATAGACATATAAGCGTATGACCAAAAACGACAAACTGGAACCGAAATCCATACGGGTGAGTTTTTGCACATATATTGGGACCTTCTCTCTTTCTCTATAGGTATACATATATACACCAGCTGCGACAAAACTTGACAACGAGCCATTTACGGCTCTAGGAGAAAGAAAGAACAAGAAGAAGTATTTATTTTAATTCTTCCTTTGCTTCTTTTTGTTTTTTAATTTTTCTTTTTTTTATTTTTTGTTTTGTTTTTAACCTTTTTTTTGCCGAGCTATACCGATCAATCGGTCGATTAATTTAAAACGCGTGGTAAACATAAGGATTTGATCGGCATGTATCGATGTACCGTTTTGTTGGGGCTTGTGTGCGTACGTATATATGCACCAAGCACGCGACAGTCGATTGACACGAATACGTCGCATTAAGCGTAAGTTTTTAATACTTAATAATAAAAAAAAAAAGAAAAAAAAATAACAGGTACAAACATAAGTATTTATTCATTACCAATCAAAACGAAATTCGCGTGCCAGCGTGTATATATCCACGTATCTCGATATGGTTATACTCGAAAGGCTTTTTAATGATGGATGCTGCTGCTACTGACTGAGCTTACATGAATTGTTGTGATTGTTGAAAACGAATTCGGAGAATTTCATTGACAATATTATTATAATCTACCTTTTTTAATTTTTTATTGTTATGATTATTACTATCATTTCGTGTATTTTTGAATTTGTTATTGGATTGTAATGGAGTGAGAAAAATGATCATGAGAAAACAGATTTTTAATGCTGGCTCAAATCGATTGTTAACATTTTTTTATATTTTTTCAATTTAAATCAATAGTAAAAGTTAAGATAAATACGTAAAACGACTAATTACGTCAAAAATTATGAAATCTCATTCACGATTATTCAGCTAATTCAAAAAATAAAATTAAAAAAAATTCAAATGAAGTCTTTCACTATTATTTTTATTAAGTAAACTTTTCCAAATTTGATTCTAAAACGTCACATTTTGACGTTTTTTTCTTATTTTGCAACATCTTACGATTACATTTTATCATGTATTAAAAATGTGAGTTTTATCTAAAATATATTGTATAAATAAAATTATACACGGTACATTAATAAAAGTTAAAATCAACAATCCCCAAAGAAATTCAAATTGAATTATTTTTCATTTCACAGTTCGTTTAAATATTTTGAAAGCTACAACTGATTTATGTGATATTCATTCAATTAACGCGAAAGGAACAGAAAATTCTAATAAGTCAACAATAGTTTTCTCGTCATATATTAACTCTTCACCCTAACAATTAAAGGTAAATTTGAAAAAGACTAAAATAATATTAAACATCACAGAAATTCATGAGCAAACACCAAATTTACTAATACCTCCTATAGTGATTAATTCGATCATCAAATATAATCACATTGATGTAATTAAAAAAGAAAAATTTTATCGACAATAGGACAATGTCATTTTATTTATTTATTACGTATTTATTACGTATCTATTATGCGCACGGGCATAATCCATGTTACGTTAAATAATAATTTCCGAGAAACGATTAATAACTTTATATCGGTTATCATTACTTTTTATTATAGATTCCTCGTAAAGTCACACAGTAATTACAATGAAAATCGTCTGAAATGATATTAAATTAAAAATGGAACAATCGAATTCTGGGTAAAAATGAAAAAAAAAGGCTATATAAAATTCAAGTTTAATATCAATGTTAATTTTTAACGTACCGATTAATCGTATCATCGGCATGATTATGAATAAGAATGAGAGAAGAAAAACAAAAATACAAATCGATGATACGAAGCTGGCAAACAAGTGTATTTTTTATTATGTAAGCCGATTGAAAAGTCGTGTTGACAACGGAAGTCGCTTGACAAATGTATATTAATACACTTGAAATCCACGTTAAACGCGCACAGGTGGGCGAAAAAAAATTTTGGCTTGTTCTTTTTTTCTTCTTTTCTTTTGTCATACACGTGTTCCAGAATTAACATTATATAATTAAAATAACGAATTTTTCTTTTTTTACCGAGTTTCTGATAAAAATGTACAGGATGTTGGAAATCACTTGATTTTGAAGGTAAACAATTTAACGATACGTGTTTGTACTATTAATTATTCGTTTTCAATTTTCAAAGCTTTTTTTTAAGTGCATATGAGATAAGTGAAAAAAATATTATGTTTTGAATCATCGCATTGTTGATTTATCGTATTGTTGATAAGTGATGTATTTTAATAACTTTACAATTTTCATAATGTGTTTATGTTTTTTATTTGGTTATGCAAATTCGTTTTTATTGAAGTAATCAGATGTTTATATTATTTCAAAACTGAAAATTATAATTATCAGTGGAAAATTTGATTCTAAAATATTATTTCTCTACAGCTTCAAATTTTTCTCTCGAGCGCATTGAATAATTAACAAGCCGAGCGCTAAAGGTTTAAATAAAATAATTTTTCTATTGATTTCACCTACTACTACAAAAATAACATTCAATCTCAAAACTATTTCATTATTTAACAAGGCCAAATTCTTTGGGATTTACGATTGTTTACTTATCTTGTTTGTTAACCGCATTTTTTTTTATTTCGATTAGCCAATAAATTTTTACGATTATTAAATCATTTTATGAAAATATGTTCAGAAAATCTAAACAAAACAAGCTATGATTGATTTCAAAAAAATAATGAGACCGTAAAATTTATTCAATGAATAAAATTTTAATTATTACAAGTTTATTGTTTGATTACTCACTGTATACAATATTAAATATCGAAAAATCATAAAAATTCTTTGTACATGAAAAAACAATAAAATATCACCCGTATATATAAAATATAAACGCGATTACAGAAACGATTTTCTTAATCAATTCACAGATGGATCTAGACAATTTTTTCAACATTTTACAAATTTATAATTACATAAGCTTAAAGTATATACATTATAAAATTATAAACCAAGTAATTTATATACCTTTTTACAAATAACACAAGTTGTTAAAATTAAACATAAATAAATCTTGTTATTTCTCTCAGCTTTTGCAAATCTCACAATCGATTCGCGTGAACATTTTTAGCTTAACGATTAACTAAACGTAAAGTAAAATTGAAATAAATAAAAAAGTAAAAGTCGTACCGTATAGTCAATAAATAAATCCAAAATCTAGCGAAAAAAAAGACCGAGCCAACATCGATTGATAAACCATCTTTCCTATATACCCTTTTTTTTTTCATTTTTCCACCAAAGCTTAGCACAAATTGGCAGTTCGATACCTTCTAAGCACGCATGTATATGGAAAAAAAAGGAAATTCTTTTTTTTTTTTTATAATTCTCATATATGGTCTCAAAGTTTAATTTATACGTTTGGCATCCAATTGCGGGAACGTTAAATTCCAAGATTCTCACAGAGCCAGAGAAAAGAGACTCATACAATGCGGGCTCTCTTTCTCGTATTGATATTGAATAAAAAATGAAAAAAATGTATATAAAAATAAAGGAACTCGTATACGCTAAAACTCTATAAGACTCGCACACATATGTACGTATATATACAGTCATATCTATATAAAATTATATATGAAACAACGAAACACATCGAAACATGTGTACGTATCGAAAGATAAAGATGCGTGTATGAAATAGGAAATGAGCGTTAGAAACTTTATAAATATTATATATATGTATAGGTGAAAAAAATAAGAGGCACCTGCCGATGCATATTCATGCTGATGATCCGTGTCGTGAACTGAATTAACCACACACGTGCGCCTTTATTTTTATACACACCGGAAGATTATGTTCTATTTTATTTATTTAGTTTTTTTTTAGCATGTGATAAACGGTTTTACGGAATTGTGTTCTTTTTTCTAATTTTGGAATTGACCGTTGAATGATAAGGTGTATTGAGATTATAGGTATGATGATTTGATGTTTAGATTAAGTTAAGAGAAATGCAAATTATTTTAGTTTTTCGTGGACTATAGAAAGAATTGGAATGTTTGATATTTGATATAGAAATAGTCGTGGGATTGGTCAATTATTGACTCACGTTCAACAAATAATATTTAAAAAATTGTTAAAATTTGTTTAAATTTTGTCAAAGAATACTAATATAATTTGTTTGAAATTTCAATCCTATTAATTAAAATAAAAGTTAATCATTCATTACTTTGATTCGTTTGTTATTAATAATTTCAATCTTCGTATTCAAATTTTGCGATAATTCAATCTATAAATAATACATATGCTTCTTTCGTTTTAATTAATTTTTCTAAGATAATTCAAGTTTTTTTTTTGTAATCAATTTTTTTAACGTTGATTATTTCTCAATATTTTGAATATTCAAATGAACAGATAAGCGCAAATATCAAGTAGATCATCGGTATAAAATTTTCCAAAGCGTTCCAAAAGTTTCGCAATATCAATTTTATTTTCTTGCAATTTATTTAAAATAATAATAATTCGTGTATTTCTAAACTCAACTAAAATTTTTCGCTAGCACAATCTTTGAGTTCATCGACATCATTCAATATTCTAAGTTGTACCATTGACAAAAACAGCTGCTATATATGCCCATAGCCCATAGTATTACTTTCAAAACTGGATTACATAAATTGCATATATATATATATATATATATATATATATATATATATCCTTTAAAAAGAAAAAAAAACTATATGCGGTTAAACTTTAATACACATATCTTGCAACAACGTTTCAAATAAAAAAGAAGAAATAATAAAGTTTTGCGGTGAAACGTTACAAGCCGGAAAAAGTATTATACATATCCGTCTTCACTATCGATATATGTATATACATATATAAGTTTCACTTCGTTATTCGGTTCTTACTTTTTTTTTTAAACTTCAGTTTCAAATTCTTTTTTTATTTCTTTTATCAACGTATATGTAAAGGATGTGTCATCTGTGTTGACCGAATTAGTAAAGCCATGAATTTTTTAAGAATCCTTCTCTCTCTCTCTCTTTTTTTTCTCTCTTATGGGTTAGAAAACCGCATAGGACACAATGGATAGTTCACCCATGTGACGGTTATATGCGACTATACATTGTGATTAGAAAACTAACGATCAACCTATTTCTAAATGTTCATTATTATTTTTTGTTAAATACATGGCAAAAAAGCAAGTTATATTTTACCATTTTTAAACTAAGCACGCAAACATATATTAGGTATTATATTGATCGTCAATGAGGCATGTTATCATAGATTATAATAATTCCGACACGTGCCCGGATTTCTGTTTGTCAATGATTTCTATTAGCTCATTTTTTTCTTTTTTTTTTGTTATTTTTAAATTGATGGGTTTTGAAATGTACATGACAGTTGGAGTTCTAAATAGGGTATTTTTGTTATATATTAACGTATTTGAAATTTTTCAAGAATTTAGATATTGTAGTGGAGTGAATATAACCATTGCTTTATGGTTATTTTGCTTTCTTCTATTTTTCAGAAAGAGGGTAGTGAATTATATATACATTTTATATGCAAATTTATTAAAAAGGGTTTGGAATTTTATTGTGCTTTATAAAATGTTGTAATTTTAATAACTTTTGATATCATTATTGAACTCTTAATGATTAACTTATTGTTAATTTTACAATCTGTTATATTGATTGAGATATTAATTTTTTAAAAATTTTAAGTATTTTCATGATGAATTATTTATAGTAGCTTTTCTTTTAACAATTTTTAAACTTTACAGAACAAAATTTTAATTAATAATTTTGTTTAAACAGAACGTTGATAATGAAAACTATCAGTTTAATGATAAAAACATAATTAAATAATAATCTGAATATAATTAAAAAAATTAGAATAATTAAACGAACAAATAAATTTAATTAAAATAAAATTTTGAAATTTACAATATAAACAGTTATGAATTTTTAAATTTAATAACATCTGTTTCAAAAGTTAAAAATATTTAATCAAATTACGTATCAATAGATTCATTTCAACAATTAATCATTCAACTTGGATAAATACATATTATTTAAAATTTAAAAGCTCTAAAACATCGTTATTATCAAACATCTTCTACACGTATAACGTATACTCAATTTTTTATCGATTCTTAAACGACAGAAAAAAAAAGAAATGCTCTATAATTTACCAAAGTTCAAAACGCAAAAAAAAAAATTTAATCCCCTCAAAAAAGCTACAAAATTTCCGAAAAATCAAAAAAAGAGAAAAAAAAAATCCTCAACAGCTTGCAGCCATCAACTTAACTCCCTCATAATTTTTATTTTAAAAGCATCTTTCTTACGCACTTTTATCTCAAAATTCAGGTACAACGAGACACGCGGCCGCTTCTGTTTATTCCAATACGTATAGCCCCCGTATATAATACAGCAGGTTACATTATAATCCAACAGACTGTATATATACATCTTGCATAAATCGGTTATATGCATGTGTGTATGTATAAGCTAAAAAGGAGCTTGAATTTTTAGTATAGAAAGAGAAAACGTTGCTTTTTTATATACAGTTGGAGGTGGACATTATACTTTACTGTATTAGTTATATACGTAACTTGGGAGTACGAAGGATGAATACAGGCGAGACTAAAGTGTTTGTCGCTTGAGTAGCAGTTGGTCGAGGGCGCGCTTCGAGACTGACTGCTGCTCAAGCGACAAGCACTTTAGTCGAGCCTGGATTCAGAATCCTTCGTACTCCCAAGTTACGTAGATAAGTTTATGTCGTTGGTAGGCCGTATGAGGAACTATAAAAATGATTTTTTAAAATTAATGATATATGTTTTATTAAAAAAAAGTAAATAATGTCATTATTTACTCATTTATTCTACTTATTAACTGTTTAATTTTGAAAATTTGTTTAAACAAAACATTCTGTAAAGTTAAGATTTTATATGAATTTGTATGAGCATTGACATATCTAACGACATTCTTTTGTTTTCACTAACCTACGAATCGATGTCACTCGCGTCATATACGGCCATGCTGTGCGATATCTCGATCTGTCAATACTCCCTTAGGGAGTATAGAGCTGTAAATACTCCCTAAGGGAGTATTGACAGAGAGAATATCGTCGAGATATTAGCATGAACGTATGCAATGCCTATACAAATTTAGCGTGGTCTATAGGTATTCCACCGAATACGGCCTACGACGACATAAATATGTATATTCTACGTGCCCTGTAACCATCTGGCGCTGCTTTATAACCAGTATAACGTCTTCGCGGCTTCCCAATGGGACACACCATATGCGCGAGCGTTAAGAGAGAGAGAAGGAAAAAAAAGAGAGAAGGATTGCGTATGCTTAATGATGATTTATTTTTTTTTCTTCTCTTTCTCTTTGAGATTCATTACGCGAAGATTTGAAAATTGAAAGATTATTGTGTTTAATTAATAAGTGAAAAAGAGATCTTGAAATGATACTCGCATTGATTGCGTGAAATTTGAGTTTAAAAGGCACCTGCCGTTAGATATGGACCTAATTTTAGGTCATTTTTTAAAATTTATATTGAGTATAATTTATTTAAAATAGTATAATAAAATTAATATTTTTTTGTTAATTAATATTAAAATTATTGGTAATATCAATTTTTCATTTCTTCTTTTAAATTTTATAAGTTCTGGAAAAAAAATAATAGGCGTAGAAGGGATCGAGATCTTAATATGATATTACCCGTATATGTTATGTTCTAGGAAATAAGAAATTTTATCTAATAAATAGACTTAATAACTGAAATATCAGATTAAAAATTTGAAATATCTTCAAACAATTTTAAAATCGTCATTAATTATAAGAAAAAGTTAAATAAAAATACAGCTGACTTATATATTGAAAATTTGTACAAGGAAGTTTCTCTACTCAAAAATAGTTAAATTTTAAAAAATCTCTAAAATCATTATAACAAAAAAAAGGAAAATCTTGTACTTTCACTAGATTAATTTTCGATTGATCTTATACACGTCCATCCCACATATCCATTTTCCTATCAAGATCATCATCCACCCTTGAATCTCTTTTTTTTTCTCTCCAAATCTTTTGTTTCTCTCCTCCTTCAATTTTTTGTTCTCTTTCGGACAATGACAGATGAAAATTATCTTCATCGGCACTGCATGTCTCCCCCCCTTACTTAAAAAAAAAAAATAATAAAGAACAAGTATGTTGCACTCTCCCTTCTTCTCTCTCTCTCTCTCTTCTTTTTCTTACCTGGTGAAGAGTATAAGAGAGTCGCGTGTGTGCCACGCGTTCGAGAACATAACAGTTGGTTTAGCACTTCTCTTTAAACCATGTTTCCAACTAAATAGATATAAGAAAGACAGAGAGAGAAAGAGACTGAGTTTTTCAGACACAAACCTCGGAAAGGGCCAACACACATCTGTTTGATGCGGTGTATAGAAAAATTAAGCGTAAGAGGGAAAGAGACAGACAGAGGGAGAGAAAAGGCAATTTTCTTACGAAGAGAGGAAACTGTGGTGTTTTTGGGAAATTTATTGTTTAACGTTGTTAGAAGGTATATCATTTTTAACGAAGCGCTAGATTATAAATAGGGAAATATGGAATTTTTTTTTATGTTTCAGGATTTTAAAATTTTTTTGAGGGGATGGACTTCTTCTTTTAGTTTTATTTTCGAGAAAAAAAGACGATAGGACGTATGTATAGGGTCGAGGAACTCTTTGTGGTTTTTGCCAAAATGTCTAGTTTTTATAATAGGCTGGTTAAAAAGGGTATACAGTTGTTTAATGCTTTAACTTGGTTATAGATGAAGTTTACGAGAATTTTAGAATTTTTTCAAAATTCTATTGTACCAAACTTAATTGTTACTCTAAAGCATTTATTTAAATTAACATATACGATTTTCTAGAAAAATTATTTATGATACTCAACTTTTATGAATCATATGTTTTTATACAGTTATGATTCATCGTATTTATACTAAATATCTATTATTAATATTTTAATTTTTTTTAAATTTCTAAATTCGTTTTTAAATTACAATAGGAACTATACTGCTCATTCCTTTCTCACTCCTTTATGAAATTTGAATTTTTATGCATTCAAATATTTGACTATTTCGAAGCTATTCATCTGAAAGAGTAGAATAAGGTATTGTGAATTTGTATTCAAACACTATCTAAGTTTTTTTTTAATAATATGATTTTCCTTTTTAAAGAAATCTGCATAACTATAAAACGGAGTTTTTAATAAGAATTTTCGTTGATTTATGGGTTATTATATATTTTCTAGATATGATAGATGTATAAACTCTTTTTCTATATGCTATTATTTAACGAGTTTACAGAAGGGACCTGATCAATGCGTGTTGCATTATTATAAATGACAAAGAAAAAATTTTCTCTTTTTCGTATTATTTTTATTTTTCAATTTTATTAGATAATGTCATTCTTTATTCTTGAAGTAGTGACATAAGTCATTTAATATATTATTGTTTATGACACGAAACAAAGACAAAACAAGTATATATTTTTATGAAATTATTATGTAGAACTTCAATAATATAATAAGTATGTTTTTTAATTAAAAATCTTACAACAAATAAATTTAGTTTAAATGATTAGAAAGTCTGAAAAATTATGAAAATAATATTTATATTAACAAAAAGAAATTTCTCAACATAAATCTATGATCAGTAAAATTTACTTTAAACTAAAACAAATGTTATAAGGCAAGACAGACAGATACGGAATTAGATTTCAACCCCTCAAGCAAACTTTGATTCACATTAATTTAAAATTTATAGATCTGTAGCCAATTTTCTGCTTTTCAAAAACAACATTTCCACGCCCCATATATCAGTACAGCCTACATATAACATGCATCCGAAAAACGCATAAAGCGAAAATTGGAAAATAAAATCGAAATAACATGTAGTACAAAAAGGAGTTTCGAAATCGATTTATTAACTGCACGTGATCCCCAACAAAAATTTCATTCTAACATATATCTATATATATCTATACTGATGAAAAAAAGACTCACCTATTTAACGTACTTTACAGCCTCTTCAACACAATGTATATATGAATGTGCATCTATCATCGTCGTATACCGAAGCTTCATTTCTTTTTTCTCCTTCGTATGTTTTTGTTGTATAGGGCCCACCCTCGCTTTATAATGTAGTTTCCGTTTGAAACGTCATGTGGCGTATTAATTAAATACTTGCTTCGAGACGTGTTGTATGTGTGAGTGTGTTTTTATGAATGAATAACAAGAGTGAGATTCTATAATACCGTTGTTGGATGTTGGTTCCGTGTCAAATTAATGTTTTCCGAATGGATGTTAGATGTATCCCTTTTATTATGTACTGTAGAGTTTATTTTTAAGTTTAATATAATTTATTATATCGAAATTTTCAATAAAAAAATTTTTACGTTATGATTTTGGAGTCGAAAACGTGAAATTTATTTTGCATTAAATTTTTTAAACGTATTAAATTTTGATTAAATTGTCGTTCTTGATGAATAATCATTACTCAATTAGAATGCGTTTATAAACAAAATCATAAATGCTTTGTAAAAATAATTTTTTAATTAAAATATTATAAGTTTTAATTAATTAAACATTCGAATTATTAGTTTTAATAATAATAATTACATTTTATTTTATGATGAATTTATCATTCCAAACTTCAAATTTTAAGTTCCTGCGTTATTTATCCGTAACATATTTTATTTCAACCAATCAAAACGGTTTTATTGTACTGAACAAATTTTCACAATGAATTTTTTAAGAAGAAATATTGTGTGCATGACATGCACAGATAAGGATTATGAATATTTGTATATTTATACAAAATAAAAAAGATTATAGAAATGGAATATTTCTTATTTAAATGTTTGATTATACATTTTGTTTGAATTCTAGACTTCATACATTTTAAATGTCATTCCAGTAGAATCCTTTTATCAATTTTTTTAATTCAATTTTATTTAACATCGCTGTATTTATGCTATCATTGAGATGCTTATTAGCGATGGAGGTAGTCAGTGTGTTCGTCAACAAAGCACATATAATGTACAGTGGTGCTTATATAGATCGGCCGCCGAGAGCAGGATTCGAACTCGGAACCTCGAGATTACGAATCCAACGCTCTACCGAATGAGCCACTGACGACCTCTTTTGAAAATAGTTATAAGATTGAATCAATTTTATAATTTTAAGATAAAAAAAAGATTTGCTTGTATACTCATCAATATAATTTTATTAAGGAATCAAATATAAGAAACCTAAAAAGAAAAAAAATTATCCCAAAAAAAAGAAGAAAACAATCAAGTCCGTTGATTTCAACACATATTAGCATTGACAGATTTCTGTCCACTGCGCACATATATACATATTGTTATATATAACATTAAATTCTCTTGTCACGTTTTTGGCCGCAGCTCATATCCATAGCGGTTATCTATAATTGAGTCGCAGCTTACTTGCTTGTTCGCCTTGTCCCGAACAATTATGCGCCTTTACGCGAAAGCTACATATATGTATACATATACATCGCATATATATCTATATAATATACGATCGTCTCTCAAATTTCTTGGACGACGGCTGCTGATCGACATGATCACCTGCTGCCGTTACTGCTGGCTGCTGCTGCTGCTGCTTCATCTTATTCGCTCGTTTTTGGGCTTCCATACATGTATATTTACAACAAATATACATATGCGCTTGTGTATGTACGTCTCGAATGTATAGCGAGATTATCGAATGCACTTTACAACGCTTTCCCTTATACGTGATTATCGACTGTAATTTCAATTGGTTTCCTTTCTTTTATATATATGATGATATGCACATTGTAATTCATACATATGTATATAAGTGTGTGTGTATACATGATACCTTGTAATTACGCAAAAAAAAAATAAAGAAAAAAGGTCGATTTGATTCGAAAGAAAATTTAAGTATATACATGCGAGGCTCTTTTGATTGCTATAAAGTCGATTTGATTTTTTAAAGGAAGTAGATTAATGAAAAGGTACGAAATTTTTCGGTTTGTTTTTTCCTCAATGTAACGATTGATTTTTTTATTTCAAGTGGATGACTCTCTTTATTTTTCATTTGATCGACACGTTCGATTGTTTCGAGAGATATTGTCGTAACGAAATTGACTTATCAAAGTATTTTTGATTAATTACCGCGCTGCTATTGAATTATATTGGATCGTAAATATGTCAAAATTTAATACAACGGTATTATTTTGACGTTATTAAAGTATTGAAGAAAAATGTTTCAGCGATGCATACAATGTTTGCTGATGAAAACGGTTTTTGATACTGATTAAGTCAACGAGATTATTTACTAGTATAAATTAATCGAAATTTATGTCGCACATGGAGGTATTTTGTGCAATAAAATATGCATTATAACGAGTTTTTTGATTATACGTGTAATGATAACTAGAAATTGTTTAATAATGAGTCATCCAATAATCTATTTGATAATTTACTTAATACTTTATGAAAGCGTTTAATATGGATATCAACATTAAATTTCAATTAACATATAAAAAATTAACAATACAATGTAAGCATAAAACAACTAAAAATGAATGCTATTTATAAAAATGTTTATTTTTAAAGTTTTCTAAAATAATATATAAATTTAACAAATGTAACCTAATGGTTTATATAAAAATGAAACATATTTGCGAAAATACGATGAAATGATTACTTAGGAATAAATATGATTATTTGATTGAAGAAAAATTGTAATTTTCTACAAGGACATTTTTTGCTATTTGTTTAATAATAAAGTAATAAAATAACTTTATCAAATTACTATATGTATGTTTCAATTTAAAATAATAAATTTATTAATCTTTTTATATAATTTTATTAATGTATTTATACCATCTAACAAAACAATATTTATGTCATTAAACGAAATAAATAAAAAAAAAAAAATACAAAAGATGAAAAATATAAGCTCTAAAAAAGATTTTACAAACCAAAGGAAAAAAGAAACCTCAATCTAATAAATAAAAAAAACAGAAAAATAATTCGATATCGATTTCCTTATATACACATAACATTACATCTGCGTGTCCTTTTTTCGCTATTTTTCAAGCCGCCGCCGCCGCTAACTAATGAATTCTCGAGAGACACTTGACGGCAATTACGCCGACAAAGTTTATCGTTAACCAGGAAACATATATGCGTTATATATATATACACATATACACGCGCACGGAGTTTTGAAAAAAAAAGGAGTATAATGTTGGGTGTTCATGTATACCATCGGACAAACGCGGCTGTTCAAACAGAGAAAAAAAACTCGAGCTAAGTTTGCACATCGCAAAAGCGAGAGCGTTGTATTTATACATTATATAGGTAAATTAGAGCTTACGGGTCATTATCGATACTATATATATATATGTGTTGCGAATAATATTGCGCTTGTTTTTTTTTCTCTGTTTTCTAGGTTTCTTAGTTCACGTAGTCACTGTTTTTCTTTTGTTTATGCATTTATGTAATGTATGTATAGTAAACAATGATATGCAAGTGGAAAATAACATTAAAAATGATTTATAGATATTTTTAATGAAAATTACTTTTGAAATCGTGAGTCATTTAGTAAAATCTTAAAATGATAATGATCTTTTTTCTTTAATAGTTTACATTATAAAGGTATTAATCTAATTAAATTAATGTAAATTAATAATATTTTATGAAATAATTACCTTACTTTCAATTAGTAAATATATATCATAAATTTTAAATTTCGCGCACTACTACTAACGCCACTTTGGTTGAACTCTCGGGACCAGCTGATTCATATATATATCAACAGTGGATAAAAAGTATTCTGCTGCTATGAAAATTTTTTTTCTCTTCAAATTAACTTTTATAAGCGAAAGATAAAAGTCAACCTCATAACATAATCGAGGATTTAGGATTAAGCACGTATCGGTTTAAAAATAAATGTAAAAAAAGTACGCTAATATGTCAAAAAGTAATTTAGAAAAAGAGTTGGAAGAACTTTTTAAAAGTGATAATAAGGTGATCGATGAAAAAACAAAGAAAACTCAAAAAATAACAAGTATTATTTTTCTCACTGGTATCACCAGTATATTTCTCCTCAGTGGATTCAGCGCTTCATTGGCGACGATAAGAAAAAATAATGCAAAAACATTTGCGTCCGCTTCGGGAAATCATAATCACGAAGGCGATGGAGCTAAATTAGCGTTACGAGCTTTAGGTTGGGGCTCACTTTATTCAACCGTCGGCTGTGGTTTCTTATTTTACGGCATTTGGAAATTATCAGGAGCAACTTCGTTCGAAGATTTTCGAAGAAAAATGAGAATATTTCCTAGATACTCACAGACTGATACATAAACTAATTGAAATAGGATTAATAAAGTTTATTTTATATGTTATATGATTTGTATGATTTTTTACTTTCCCCTATCATTTCTCCACGTGCTTTCGGAAGAATTTGATTTATTTTTAAAAAAGTTCTAATTATATAAATTACAACATATTATACTTGAAAATTAAAAGATTTTGTCATTAAACATGTAAATTAGCTCTCTGAAGTTTTTAATAAAATACTTTGTTCAACTAAAAAAAAAGTGATACCGAGTCAATCTTCTTAACTGCATTCGGTAAGGTTACATTCGCCTGTAGAGAATAGAAAGAAACAGTATTCTGCTACGAGCACCGGCACGTGTACACAAATGTGCACGTGTTTATAATTTGTTTAAATAAGTTTGAGAACTTAATAAAATAATGAATTTGTTACCAAAATCACATCAAGATTTCAGTAAAGCTGATTACTGGAATACTTTTTTCAAGAAAAGAGGAAAAAAAGCATTTGAGTGGTATGTTTATATTTTAATTAGTGTAAACAAATAAATATTCTAGTTATTACTGTTTTTTAATTATTTAATAGGTATGGAGAATTTCCAGAACTTAGCAGTCATTTGCTCAAGTACATCAAACCTAAAGATGATATTCTTATAGTTGGATGTGGTAATTCAACTTTGGGAATGGATCTGTACGATGCTAATTATAAGTAAGTTCTTTCCTAAGCTTTAAGTTTATGTTTTTTAAAGAAAAATTCATTTATACTAATTAATTTTACAGAAATGTTGTAAATATAGATATATCTCAAATCGTTATCAAACAAATGCAAGAAATGAATAAAACGAAAAGGCCAGATTTAATTTTTGAACAAATGGACGCTACAAAAATGACATATGATGATGGTAAATTTAGTGTAGTTTTAGATAAAGGTACATTAGACGCACTTATGCCTGACAATGATGAAGCTACAATGACTCTAGTTACTAAGTACCTTAAAGTACGTATTATATAAAAACAAAATTTATGGTTCTATTATGCTAATATTTTTTTAAAATATGTTAAAATATTTTATTATTTTTTATTATAGGAAATTCAGAGGGTATTAAAGAACAGTGGAAGATACATTTGTATTTCTTTATTACAAGAACATATTTTAAGGACTCTTATTTCAAATTTTTCATCATCATATGCATTTCGATTGATACGTTGCCATGATGCTGAAATTAAAGCTAAAGAACATGATGAAAGTCCAATGCCAGTTTTTATTGTTGTAGCTACAAAATTTATTAAACTACCTCAACCAGTAAGTTTTTTTATAAATATTTTTATGATGATTTTTTTATAATAGCATAATTTTTCTTAATTTTGAAACCTTTTTTTTATTTAAAAAGATTTTAGAAATCGCTTTAACAGATGATCCTCCAGTAAGATTATCGAATGTTGAAGAAGTTGTAAATAATGTAATATCAACTCAAGAATCTGCATCATTAAGGAACAGTTTGTATAAAGGTAGCGTTGCAAATGATGGAGAAGTTTCTATTGATTTATACAAGCCAGGTGATAAACAGCCTAGGTATACAATGTATATTTTAGATCAATTAATGGCAAAAGAAAGAAAATCTTATGCTGCTTTTATAGTGCCTCAAGGCAGGTAAGATGTCAATATTATTATTCAATAAAAATTTGTAATAAAATAAAATTTATCATAAATTGTATGAATTTTAGAGAAATGGATTGGATATTTAGTACAAAAGAAGGTAGACAACATTTGTTAAAATCAGCACAGCATGATAGATTGGCAGTAGTTATTTTAAGAAGAGGACAGACATTCGAAAATTTTGAAGCTGTAAAAAAAGAGCTTGGCGATAGTATAAAAAATTTTGCACCCTCAGGACTATCAAAAACTCAAATTCCATTTTTATCATTAGGCTCCGATATTGGTAAAAGAAATATTATTTACGAAGGAAAAAGTGATATTAGTGGATCATTTGTAATTGAAGAAATAGAAACAGAAAATGGTTTATTCAGGAGATTAGTATTTTTAAATAATCAATTTGTTGTGCAAAGTGAAGCCAAATTAAAACAAGGTAATTCGATTAAATTGTTAATTTATTAAATTATTTTATTATTAATTCTAAATTAAAATAATACTCTTAGTTATGTCACGAAGAAAGAAACTGAAGTATGTAGTGGATCCTCATTATGTTGCTTGTGATCATCACCTTTTTATGGCTGTTGGTTTAAAAACTGCCTTGAAATCTATAGATAATGGAGAAACTATTATTATTGGTCTTGGAGGTGGAGGATTATGTACTTTTATTCGTAAATATATTCCACAGGTTATTTTCAAAATTTTAATATTACAATATAAAAATTTTATATTTATATATATATGTCATTTAAAATTTTTCATTTCCTTTGATTTTAGGCAAAAATTACAGCAGTAGAAATAGATGAATCAATATTAAAAGTAGCAACAGAATACTTTAATTTGGTTCAAGATAATAATTTAAAAGTTAAAATTATTGATGGTATAGAATACTTGAAAAATTCTGCGGTAGAAGGAAAAAAATATGACGCGATACTTTTTGATGTTGATAGTAAAGATACAACAGTTGGTATGAGTTGTCCACCAAAAGAATTTGTTGAGTTAAATTTTCTTAAAATAGTTGAAAATTGTTTATCAGATAATGGATTTTTTATTCTGAATCTCGTTGCAAGAAATGAAAAACTTCGCGAGGAAGTCATTGTTAATTTGAAAAAAATTTATAAATTTATAGCGTCTTATAAGGTATTAGAAGACGTGAATGAAATTATCTTTTGTTCTAAGATTGAAAAAGATTTCAAAGATTGGAAAAATACGGTTATAGAATCTGCTAAAGCGTTAAATGAAAAATCAAAAACACAAAATCCTTCATCAGATGATCTTTATGAAGTTTCCGCATTGATGAGTAATTTAAAAATCTTAAATTAAAAATACTTATCTTTCTTTTTAATGATGTATATAATAAATTTTATATATAATAAACAAAATATTTTATATTCTAACTTTTTTAATAAAAATTTTTAAAAAATATAAATTAAAAAGTTATTATTTTTTTTTTTTTTTTATTATTACGTATTTTATATTTTATAAATGAAACTATGAGATGTGTTTTAAATGCTTCAGGATTTTATTTGTGAAATAAAACATCATTTAAACATTTCAACAATTACGCATTTTATGTTTAAAAAAAAATAAAAGTCAAACGAATAAGTCTAAAACTTAAACTTTTATATTTACTAGTATGTACTCGTAACTTATTTTTACAATCTAAGTAAAATTATGCAAATAACAGCCTCCTGGTTGTATGATACATTAAACATTCATTCAACAGAAGGTAAAATACTCCAAAATTAAGATCCTTATTCTTCGTTGTAGATTTAAAATTATTACATGATGATTTGGTTTTATAACCCAAGCAAAAATTTAATAATGAGAAAATGAGATTTAAAGAAAAAAAATTATATTTTCTTGACTAGGACATAATGGACTATGAATTTAAATTAATGCAGTTCTCACTTTCTCTTATTAAGCAAACTTTTGCTTTTACAAAAACATATCTTAATATAGGTATCTTAAAGTACAAATTAAACTTAGTTTCATCGATGTGAGCTGATCTCATTTTTCTCTTTATTTCATAAAATATAGCGATTCATTTAATGAAAAAATAATAAAGTTATAGCCTGATTATTTAAAAGGATACAATCAATTGCATCTGTTTATCAAACTTACAAAATGAATTATTTTCAATTTTATGCAAAAATAAATTTCTTTGATTTACTTGCAATAATATCAATACTGTTTATGATTGTTAATATTAAAACAACTTATCATTTTTTTGCATGCATGCATCAAATAATTATTAATTTGTTATTTTCATAGGTTCTTGGAATTATTTCTCCAATTGTCATATCTGAATACAATGCAAAAAAAAAAATATAAAAATCATATATCTAATTTTAGGCTTCAACATTCAAGTAAATCAAAGAATATAATAATAATATAATAATTTAAAAATTGCAACTGAAATTGACAATGAAAATTTTTGAATAAAAAAATATTTTGTTTTCACAATTAAAATGGTTTTTATCATTAAACGTGAACATACTCATTAAACACTGATTTAAAAAGCATTTTCACGTATTGTAAATAATTCACACTGACATTCAGTAATTGATACAAATTCAACAATAGGGCCATTTCTTTTAAAAAGCTAATATTTTTAACGGTTGCAAATCAGAATTTGACAAAACTATTCTAATTTTTAAAACATTTTAAAAATATTCCTCAATAATTTTTACTTTATTAAAATATAATTTGCTTAAAAGTTAAAATGTTATGCACGAATTTAATATTAAATTTTAAAAATACTTTTTGAATAAATTTTATTTAAATTAGTTATTTGTAAAAAATTTGAATTTAAATTATTTTTGTAATAAAAGTTAAAAGTAAGTAAAAATATATTATCAAGTAAAGAATAATTTCATTGATAGAATAGTGTTATTGTTGGCAATGTCAATTACTAGTATATACATTTGGTTTTTCAAACGGGAAAAACATTATTTGGCATAAATTGTACACTAGAAAACCTTATTCTAAAAATTCTAAGATGATTGTAATAATTATGTGTGCGTACACTTTGATTGTAACACCAGATTAATCGCTTTAAAACAATAATCAGGAACATATACTTTAACATTGTAATTTCGCATTTTTCATGTTAAAACATTTCATTGATGATTCGAAATGAAAGATTATCGATTAAAAATCGCCAGAATTTACTATATTTTGTATTTGAAGTATTTTCAGCAAATCAAAGATCACCGATTGATTCTTGTTATGCATATGAATGGATAAGTATCTAAAAAAAAAAAAATAAATAAATAAATAGTAGACAAGTACAGTAAATATTTGAGATCGGATAAATTTTTTTTATCTTTCAAATTTTTATTTGTTTCAAATTTATTAAGTCTGTGCATCTCTAAATATTATATTCTTAGCATTAGCTGTATTATCAATTTTTCCCTTATCGAATATAGGAAATATATATTCCTATAGAAAATATTGTCTTAACTAACAGGACATCAGTGTCCTACATGAATGTACAGTTATCAACCGTAAATTTTAATTTTATAATTCAAAGAAATGTAAGAATCTAATTCGTAATAAATTAATAATTTACTAAGAATTTTTTTCAAATCTATATTAATTAAAGTAAACAATAAACATATTTTTAATTTACTTTGAGCATTTTTTGTAATCATTAATTTTCTACAAGCTATTTTAATAATTATTCTATTATTAAAATAATATATATACTATAATATTATATTCATATTTTATTGTTTAATTGATTTAATGTAGATGAAGTTTTAAAAGAATTTTTTATCATATATTTCAGATGCATATTTTTAACAGTAATTTTGAAAAAAAATATTTTAAATTTATTAAATATTGAATGGAATTTAATAATAATTATATTTTTTTTGTATGTAATTTCTTTTCACAGAAGCATCATTCCACACACTTATACACGCAAGTGTTTTTTAGCAAACAAAATTACATATATAATCTTGTGCTCGAACTCAACACACTTTTTTTTGGCTTTTTATATTTTTATTTTCTTTTGGCAATTAATTTATTAATTATACGCGGAGTCATTTAAAAGGTAATGACTAAGCACTAATCATAATATACAACTAATTACTCGTCTATTAACGAATAATTATTTTTTTAAATGCATGTATAGTGACATTAATGTCGATATTTCATTATTTTCTGTTTTCGTATTTATCAGCTAGCTACACTTCCATTACAATCTAAGCCTCGTTTGTTGTGCCTTACATTTTTAATGTGATTTATCACAGTATTCGTTTATAAGACCGACATGCTAAAGTTAACAAAAGTTATGAAAAATCACAATTTGACAATCCAACGCACCCATTTATTTTATAATTTAATTATTTTTAAATCTTGTATTAGCTAGCACATACATCAAGCATATCCATTATTTTCCGTCTTTGATTTTGAGATGAGAATTATCATTCTAATCGAATATTCATTTTTATTTTTACTCTATTTTATTTAATTATTGTAGAAGTTTGAGAATCTTTCATTATAACTTATTTATATATAATAAGCATAAATTGTATATCTTAATATTTTTCTGCTCAATTCTCACATTTGGCTGTTGTTATTAGATCACGTATACTCAAACTTTTATTACCAATTCTCTCAAGTGTATTGTCTATTAATTTTAAGATCTGTTAGATGATTTATTTTGTTGGTTGTCGTCTCTGAAATTCAAAGACCAGAAGAGATATTCATTGAAAATTCCGTTATTTTCTTCAGCCAATTTAAGCAGCCTGGCAATTCTAAAAGTTTTTGTCTAAATATAGTGTGGATTTTATTATTTATTCGTTTCAAATTATACATTAACTGTATAAATAAATAACATGTAATTATTTAAAATAAATTAAAATTATATTCCATCAAAATGAATAAATAATAAAACTACTAGATTTTGAATATTTACAATTTCAAATATAAATAAATTAAAATTTATATTCAGTACTTTTATACAATTCATAATAAAACATCAATTTAGATATAAAAACTAATTAACTTTCTAAAATTTAATTAGTTTATTAAATTTCTTTTGGAATGTACTTTGGAATTCAGATCAATTCAGAAAGTCGAAATTTATTAGGATCCGTATATTTTTTTTAATTTAAAATAATTTTTTTAATTAAAATCCCTTCAAAATTTTTTAAAATTTCAAAATTTTGACAATTTATCAAATTTTTTTAACAAATTTACTGACATTTTCACAAAGTTTAAAATACTGAATATAGTTTCTTTTTTAAAAGAAAGCTACATATTTTAATTATTAATTTATTTAAGTTTTAAACAAGCCTATATCTTATAACAATTTGCATATATTAAATTTAACTATACTATCTAAAATCTTTTTTTTTGGCTTACCTAAATTAAGCAAGCAATTTTAAAGATTGCTATTAATAAAATTTATTTAATTTTTTACATGTCGACCATTAATATGTAAACGTTTCATTAATAACTAGAAAGTTAAAAATGGCACTAATCATATAAATATGAAAGCTTCACGTTTACATAATTTACATACATGGGCACTTCTTATCATTTTTTTTATTCATCCTGCTTTTTTAAAAAATTAAATAAATAAAAAATGTAATAAATATTCGAAATATTTTAAAAATTAATTCTATTACTTTATCCTTACTTTATAAAAAGTATTTATTATACAAATTTGCAGCACAACTAAAAATGTTACTAACTACGTATAAACCGACGGTCTTGTTTTGATCTTAAATAAGTTGTACGTAATTTATATGCATGAAATAAAATGCTTTTCATACATTCTAGTGCTCTTTTTATCAAATTTATGTTCAAATTTTAATTTAAACAAAATTAATTAAAAATTCAAATTTAAAATTAAATGATTTGTAATTAACGATTATTTTTGAAAATTCATCAAATTCCAAAATATAATAAAAGAATTTTATTAAAAATATTATTAATTAAAAAACAATAATATAATTTATAAGCTTATAAAAATTTATGCATTTTTTTAGCATAATCGACGTTTAAACAAATCAAAACATATTTTGTTTCTAGTCACGTTTTCAAATTTATGTGAGAGATTCTAAATCGTTAAAAAAATATATATAGATCTTGAAAGTAAACAAATTTTAAAGCTTTAAATGATTTTTTTCATCACGAACTTCTAATAAAATACAGAATAAACAAAACATGTTTTGGTAAATTCAAATTTTTGTCTGCAATTATCAGTACTCAATCACAACAATAGTTTTTGAGAGAATATAATATAAATTTATAATTATATATTTTAAATGCTACTACTTTAGTTAGTGTAGAAAATATATAAATAATAAAAATAATCTTTTAATATTTATGGAATGTATCAATCGAAACAAATTTGCATAAAAGCGATAAATCTAAAATCAAAACAAGACTTTACGACTTTTAATAAATTAAAAAAGTCCCTATAAACGGCTGCTTTAATGGCAAAAGCTATTTACTTCTGACTCAAATCTTTTACTCGCACAATTCTATTACCACTTCTACAACACATCTTGCACCAATAACTGCGCAGTCTATAAATGTATGTACTCAAATATATTCAGACAAATATACTCAGTCTTTGCACAACTAATGTGTACAGGCTCTTCCTACTTCAATCAAAAAAACTTCCTCACCATTTTCTTCAGACCATTTGTTTTTTTCTCCTTTTTGCTCCAACTTGCTGTTGGCGTCGCACTGCTACTTCTTGATTCATCACTCTCATCTACGTGACCGTTTGTAGCTTGTGCATTATTATAATCATAGACAGCACTACTACTGGCTTCTAATTCTGAAAGTGAATCCATTTTCGCGTCAGTTCTCCTTTCCAAGGGTTTAATCATGCTCTCATCAAGGCTTTGAGCTTGTTTTTTACCACTTATTCCAGAAAAGGATATCCTTTTACTTCTTGAACCTAAGGCTGTCTTCATGAATGAAGGTGATGATAATTTTTTGAACTTACTGGTAGAGATACTGGTTTCAGCCTAAATATCCATATGAGGAAAGCAAATAATATTAAATTAGTATGATGAGTTAAATAAGCTTAATTTACTGCATAAGCTTAATTGATTAATAAGTTATTCTTGAGACAATTATAGAATCTTTTATATTTAATAGTTATAATAAAATTACAATTACCTTACCAAAATAATTAATGATAAAAATATTTACCGGCTCAAATGCATCATCTTCCAACGCCGATAAATTCAAATCATCCGAATCACTTTTGTCTTTTTCACTTTTAGTCGAATTGTTGCGACTTTCATTCATGGCAAGAATCTGTACTCTTTCATCGTATTGTAACTGCGGCTGTTGAGATTGTTGATCGCCAAAATAAATAATGGAATTATCTGGTGCTGATTCAGGTCTGTTTTGTCTTTGTAATCCAAAATTTAAAAGACCCTCGTTGTTATTATTATTTAATGTATAAAGTGCATCACTGGCCGAAGCACTTCTTGAAGGAAATGATGTACCTCTTGTAATCTCATGTGGATTAGTGTCGCGTCTACTACTACTAGTTTCTTTAATAGATGAAGATCTCAAAACGACTGAGTCCTTCTTACGTTTTTTCCGTCTATCCTTCTTAGTTAATGCCATTGAATCTTCAATCATTAATTGATCATATGTTCCAGAAACCTATAAATAATTCAATAAATCATTAACTTATAAGAGAAAATCATCAAAAACTTCTAATGAAAATTTTAAACTAACCTGTGACGCTATTTCGCTAGGTCTGCGTTTTTTAGGTTTCTTCGATAGCTGATTACAAGTCTGTTTTACAATTTCGTAAGTTTTTGATTTTTTCGGCTTTACTGCAGGAATTCTTGGTGAATCTTCTTGTTCTTGATCATAATAATCTAAATCATCGTCCGTTCGCCTACAGTAAGAAATTATAAGAATCACTAGAATAACGTCGATGAGTACAAATATTGCGTGTTGTAGCAAAGATGAGAAACTGATGTGCCAACTATTGCGTTCATAAGCTAAATCATCAAGAACCTTCGTCAAGGTATTGAGTTGATTTTGTAATGATGATACTTCTTCTAAGCGTTTAGTTTCACGTTCCTCGCCTTTACGTGATTCTTCATTCATAGCTGTCATTGCACGCTCAAGCGAACGTTGCATTTCTTCGACTTGCTTTTTGTAACGACGACTTAACTCTTCGAGATATTGACTGCTTAACGACATATTTCGTTCAAGTGCCTAGAAGATTACGTGAAAAATTAAAAACTCCATTTTTTGCATCAAGTTAATATTTAAAATACAATTTAAAAAAATCTACGAAAAAATCCATGAATGTCTTTGTAATTAAAAAAAAAATAGTTATAATAAATCAAACTAAATTTACCTTGATTCTATTAGAAAGCCTAAGAAAAACAGATTCCTTTTGTTGTGGCGATGTAGCGCTAGCTGTTTGCTGTGTAGCTAAATTATCGCCTTTGGAACCTCCATTACTCTGTAAATTGTCTACATCAAGATCTTTAAAATCAAAATTCTCAAAATTCAACTGATCTTGTGTTATGATTTTAGGTTCTTGCTCTACAGACTCTTTTGTTTTTGTGTCTGTTTCTTTTACTTTTGTTTCCTCTTCATTTTTAACTTCTTTTTCGACATTTTTAACACTTTCTACGTTAGCACTTTTTTCATTTAATTTTTGGGTACTTTCCGAACTTTGATGTGAAACCTTTGAGGTAGATGATGTTGGTATTTCTTTTGGAACATTCGAGTCATGAGACTTGGAAGAAACATGGGTATGCTCCATAGTTCCTGGTGTTATTTTATGCGAAGAACTAGAAACTCGTTTAGTAACAGGTATGGATGATTCTGTAGTAAGTGAAATTTCTGATTGATGAATATGAATCTCCTCTGACGGATGGCCTCTGCTAGATTCAATAGTTGTAGCAAAGGATTGTTTCTTCGCTTCGTCAGTCGTTGTAATAGTTTTGGTGGGTTTAATCTATCAATAGAACGTCAAAATTATTATATTAAATTTAATTTTATAATTAAAGTTTAAACTTATTTTTTGAAAAATTAAAATAAATTACCTGTTTGACAAGATTCTCACTAGGAATCTGGCTATCGGTTGCGTCCAGTTTGGACTTTATCACAGGGCTTTCAGTTTTAGTTTTAGGACTTTCCGTAGTCGGTGTAACGTCGAAGGCACGGGTTGTTGGAATAGTCTCATCTGTGGCCAAGGGCACTTGATTGGTTTTTTCGGTTCGTGTTTTATTGGGGGTGCCATCGACAATTAATTTCTGTTCTTGATGGCTGACGTTTGCAAATAATCTTTGCTCACGTGCCGCCAACACGTTACACAAGGCAATTATGTAATCCGGGGTAAAAAGTGATGAAAGAAATTGCGCTTGTAAATAATAATTTGAAACACCGGTATTTTTAATTTTTAGAGCTGAAATTAGAAAATATTTTTATTAAAATTTTGATTTAAAAATATATGTATAATAATATGGTATTAAAAATAAAAAATTTTTTACAACCAACCTTTACTCCTACCCTTGCAAGCTTCGCTATCGTAAAAAAAATCAAGTCCAGAGCTGCTACCACATAGATAACTTTTACTTAATGTTTTATGTACAAAATCTGTATTTAATAAGGACTCCAAATAATGCCCTTTACAACTGATAAGTTGAAAAACACGTGCAAAACGATCATCATTACAATCACGACAAGCAACATTATAAACTGGTGTAGCACAATCATCAAGTGGAACACCTTGCAACACATCGCCCTTTATACTTTCTTGAATTTTAGTAATATTATTCGTGGATTTAAGATCTTGGCTTTTGACTAATACCTCAGCAGCTTTTTTTACAATACTAAGCACAGCATCACGAGCACTACCAAATAAATTACTTGGTGGTACGTTTGCATTAAGCTCTTCGTCTTCGAATACGCTATCTTCGTCATCCTCGTCTTCGCTTGCAATACCGCTGCCTGCAGCGATATTACCTGGAATTAAATTTTTTTTTTCAGTTACAATAATCTTCTTTAGACTGTTATTTTGAAATCGAATATGCAAATTAATTTAGGTTAACAAAAATCTTATATTAATTATTTTTATTTTTATTTATTTAAAAAAATTTTTTTAAGAAAAAATTCATAAATAATATTGATAACAACATTTTAAACAATAGAATTATTAAAAAAGTAATATAAAGTCCATATTATAATTTAATCTTTGATAAAATACAAAAATTAATAAATAAATCAACAAATACCTTCTCCACTGCTTTCGCGTATTCTATCAACATTTTCAGTCTCTGTCTCAGTCTCCAAAACTTCAAATTCGCTTGTACCGTAAGCTCGAAATAACGATATCGGACAAAAATGCTCAGATCCATAATGTGAGTGTAGTTCAACCTTAATAAACTTGCCAAAAAGATGTGGTTGTAATGAAAAACTTTGCACGTCTCGCTCGTCGCGAGCAGTAAATTGACCTACAACTGACCAATCACGTGATGGAAATCGATCACTCACGTAAACAGTAAGATCCTTTGGCGACGAACTAAACAATTCAAAATTCGCTGTATGGACAAAAAAAATTTTTTTGCTTGTTAAGCAGTTTTGTTGAATGTAGGCCAGTAGGTGCTTTGTGTTTTTAATTTTTTTTTAAATGTTCAGTATTTTGACCGTAATTAAAAAAAATTATATAATTTTAATTTTTAGAAATTTAATTTAAATTAATTCCATACGTAATTATTTAAAAAAAAATCATACTATATCAACTAATTTAAAAAAAAATAATTCAAATTAAATAATTTAAATTTCTTGTTTATTTATCTTTTATATAAAGAGAAATATATAAAAAATCTCTTTTATCCTTTAACAAACTTACGCGATTTTAAAACCTTTTAATCGTTATTAATTGAATTAAAACAAAACCAAAACAATAAATATACATCATACCGAGTTCGATTTTCTTAGCTTGTATGGCCTCGCAAAGTTCAACAACAAACCAAACGCGACTTGTACATGTATTAAGCATATACTCGTCACGTGTCGATGCTAAGATGCTGCGAGCGCTGCGTGATTCTGGATTAGCTGCAACGACCTTTGCACCGCAGTCAGGTGAAGCATAATTTTTTGAACGCATACGCATATTACCGGCACTTCTACCTGGCGAGCCGTTTGCTGTTTGTACCGAAGCGTTCGGATGAGCTGGAAAAATTCATAAAAAAAATATATTATTTCAATCATGAACAAATTTTTTATTTTCAAGAAATACATTTTTTTTCAGTATTGTAAAATAGACTTATATAAAAGTCTAATGACTTTCAATTTTTAAATATAATTCAATAAAAAATCAATTTATATTCTTATCTTGAATTGATATTCTTGTTTAATTATTGTATATATAATTAAGTTGCTGAAAATGTATAATTTAAAAAGGAAAAATCTTTATTATCAAGATTTTTAATAACCAGTTTCCCAATACTTTCGATAATTTAAGGAAAAAATATTTGGAAATAATTCCCAATAGAATCTAGTACTTTCATTCAATAGCTTTTCTCGTCGAATAATATTGAATCTAAAAAAGAAAACTACATTATTTTTCCTTTGTACAGCGGATATAAACGCGCAGTCAACCAAACAATAAACCTTAGTCGCAGAAACATTGAAAATGATTGTCGAGGAAATGAAAGCTTTTACTTTTAATGAACAAAGAATGAATAAAAAAACACTACACAATTCCAAGAAAAATATATTTCATTTTACCAACAATTATAATTGATTGTCTTCGGTAATTTATTGTTTTACTGTTATAACTATGATTGTATCTGCAATGATTTATGAATTTATATGTATAAAATTTATTATCGTTCTTGCTGGTATTATTTTAGTGTAATTTAAAATTTTTAAAGCTGACGTGTAATTTCATGTTCATTGATAACGACATTATTGATTATTTTATTGAGAAAATCATAAATATTTTCATTTGTATGATTAGTATCGATAATTTAATAATTTCTTTTGATATTATAATCACTAAAACATTTCTTCGATTTAAATTCCAAAAGAAAATATGCAAGATTATGCTTGTTGAGATTTAAGTACTCGTGTACGTAAAAACATCCCGGAAAAAATTGTCTTTCATTCAACGTGCAATATACTTGAATCAATCATTCTAATCGAATCCTGATCAAATAAGATACTATAGTTGAATAAAAAAAAAACAAATCCTTACTTTTTTTCTTTTCTGCTTCCTCCAATCGTTTTTGGGCCCATTCGTTGAACGAAGGTATTTCCTCGTGTGGATCACTAGGACCAGCCGTAGTAACTAAACCATCAAGAATCACAGCTGCGCCATTTTCGTCAACACTACCAGTTAATTGTGCCCTTGCTGCACTGTCGTTAAGATCCGGTGCCGTTGTTGGGCTCTTTGGCAAATTCTGGTTCGCTAATTCCTCGTCCAACGCATTACGAAGCTATGCAAAATAAACAAAATAATCGTTAAAGAGATTATTTTCTTTTTTTTTTCTGGAAATTCCAGAATGTGAAGTCATCCTTTGAAGAAGATTAAAAAGATTTCTTAGGAAACTTAGAAGTAAAGTTTACTTGAATGAGTTCTCGAAGCGAAATCAATCTTTAATTGTATAATAGTGTAATGTTATCTCTAGCAATTCTAATCGCAAATTTTTTTCTATTCTAGAAATTACGTTCAGTGCTACTGGGAATATTAATAGCACAACATTCTATTGAAGTAATGTATCGAAACATTTACATTTTTTTTATTTTGTTTAACTTTTTGTATGGATATAATGAAATCACTGTTGATAATTTCAGTTCGTTTGAAAAATTATTCATTGATAAAAATTAAAATGCATATAACATTATAGTATCGAAATATATTCTTTTGTATGCAAAAAATATTAATTTCAAAAGTTAATTTAGAATAAAAAAAGTCTCAAGTTAAAAGTCACATATATTTCTGAATTATTAAATGCAGAATTAGAACATGTTTTAGTATACCTTTATTTTTTTTATCAATTGCTATGATTGATTGAATACGCTTATCAAAAGGCAATGTTAATTGAGTGACAAAATTGTAGATTATAAGGGAATTAGCTTTCATTCTAAGAGAATGGAAACGAGCCAAGTAATTAAATTAAAGTATACCTGGCAAGTTGAGAATAAAATAAAAATATATTATTTTCTGTCAAAATAAACTTTAAATTACATAAGTAAAAAAAAATTTTTTTTTCAAGCGTAAAATGATCAAAATTAAATTTTTTTATCAATAATTCAATTCAGTTTAATTTATATTTTAGTTGATAATAATTATTTAACAGCTTTACAAGACTCCTTGTGACATTGTAAGAATACTAGACAAATTTAATTAATTCATTGAGAGAATAATTTGTAAATGACGTCAGCTTATGAGTTTTTCCTTACTAAATCTGTTGGAAACTCGAAAATGAAGTAACGTCATCATTGCAATTAAATAATCACGAAGAATTAGAATAAGACTAAATTTTAGTATCCTCTAAAATTACTTTCTTTTTGTATAAAATATGAGTACAATATCATATGGTACTCTACTGTTTAAATTCTAAATATAATTGATTTCTCATATACAGTAATGAAAATTCTAAATTTTAATTCGTTAATACTGTGTTCTTAAAATTAATTTAGTATTCCTTTGATTTACAATTGCTTGGAATAACAAATTTCTCTAAAGTATAAAAACATTCTATTCTTGGAATATACTAAAATCTTGTTCCTCTCAGATAAATTTATTTTATCTTCATACAAACATACGTATATATTAAAGGATGTTCTCTCTTTTGCTCTTTTAACACGAGACAATTAATTTTTATCAATAAATGACTTTATTTTGATAAAAATTATTATTCATCAAATAATTATGGAAATGAATTATTACAATTTTTCATATTAACTATCCAATTACTTTAACAACAATTTGAAACATTAATTTTACAAAGTTATTTTACTTTTTATGTAAGGAAATACTAAAAATATTTATCTAAGAGAAAATCTTGATATTTCATCTCATAAACCAATCGTAAAAACTAAAAGCACCAATAAAAATCAAATGATTTCTTTGTTTATACGAACATCTTACGATTTTTACGATATTGTATAAACAACAATCTTAATGTTACCAAACCATTTAATTTTACTATTATTACAAGACAAAAAAAAACATGAGAAAAATTTTGATAATTCTTTCCATATACCAATCGCATAAAAAGAACAAAAGTAAATCAATAAAACTAAAATTACCTCCTCCTCGTTCGTACGAGTTTCTTCTTTAACTGGTTCGACATTTCCCTCTAATTCACTATTAATACTAGGAGCTCTTTTTTGCTCGGCCCTCACGACGACAACAACATCATTATCCTCTTTAAATAATCCAGTCTTATCTGTCTCATTAGTCGTACCAGTATTATTTGCTTCGATTAAATTTGAAATATTTAATATTTCATCGGATTTTTCATTAGTATTATTGTTAGTCACATCGTTAGGCGATGTTGACGCGTTGCTCGATGCTGATGATTTCGATCGATAATCAGATGTACGGCCTGTTGCTAAATTTTGCAATGTTGATGCCGTATCGACAAGTGTTAAAACAACTGCTTGTCCGCCATCTGATATCCTGTAAACAGAAGTACAGAAATTTCATGTTTTTAAATTTTTATTTAAAAGGAAATAATGTTGAATTTTTAGTAAAAATGATGTATAATTTTTTTTAACATAAAAAATTATTACTTTTTGTAAAGTAATAAATATAGTGATAAAAATATGACGTATTTGAATATTTGAGCCAACTTTTAAATCGAAACTTTCACTATCGATATCTATACCTACTATCCAAATTTTATTTTGTTGTTCTAAATGATGCCAAATATTTGCAAAATTTAACGTAATTTTATAAGATTATGTATTACTAGTTTATTTTTATTGGCTAAATTAATCACAGTGAAATTATTAATACAAATTGCATAATCAAAAACGTGCATACATTTTTTTTATAAATTTGTAAACATGACATATTTTTACAACTATAAAAAGCACAAAATTGAGAATATTATTGAATTATTTTTTAGTTTTATAATTTATTTATATATTATTTATTTTGATTTTTATATTAGAAATAAAAAAAAACATAATAAAAGAGTTAAAAAATAACAGCTTAATAATGTCAAGGTTGTGATTAATCTAGTAAAATATAAACGCTCGTCTGCATACATAATACGTTAAAGAGTAAAAAAATAAACGACGGAAAGATGAGTTTATAATTTTAGAATTATTTACCTATTTTATCCGACAATAAAAAAAATTAAACGATATCTCGATAAAAATAACTTCGGCAAACGAAAATGCGTGGGTACATGATTTAAATTTCCTTTGCCAGACAATGTATTGCGACAATGTTGAATATATATTTCCAGAATCATTTGCATATCCGTTCGATTTGAGTGGATAATACAAGAAATTTCATTTACTTTTTTTTCATAACACGTAAAAACAATAAATCAATAAAAAAAGACTGACAATTATTATTGTAACGTGAAATTTTTTTTTTCTGTGTTATATATTATCATCAAGTTCAAGGATGTAAACAATATAATTACATGTAGGAGAGAAAAAAACACGTAATATAAACGTATTTATAAGTTTTTTTTATCAGCACTGGATAAAGACATTAAATGTTTAACGACAATATAGGAAAACTTGCAAAAATTCGGGTCAATAGATCAAAATTTTAAATATCAAAATGATAAAACTATATAAGCTTCAATGATTATAAAAAATAAATTATTTTTATTTTTTTAAAATTATTATTTTAAAATATATACCATATAAAATAAATGAATAGAATATCTTATATATAAGTTTTGATCATAACAATAAATTAGTAAAATTAATGCTGTAGTAAAAATTAATACATAATATAAAATCATTTTGCCATTTTAACTAAAATGTTAATATCAAATCCTTATTTATAAAATGTTTAAATTTTGTTTTATCACATAAATTAATTTTTTAGTAATTGCATTTAGACAAATTTCATCGAACGCAATATAAACGAAAATTGAAAATATTAAATAAAATTCAGAAAAAAAAGGAAGAAAGGGGACGGAACTTAAGTAAATTCAAAAAGGACAGATACAATTAATAGCGGCAAAGACCTAAGAGTTTCAATTAGATAAATGTGGGTGGGTGTCGTAACATTCTTGGTGTTCTACTTTTTGTTCCTTTAGGTCATTGTTCAAAGTTTTTTTTTATTTCTTCATTTAAATAATCCGTAAATTTTATACTGGAAAAATTTATAAATTTGATATATTTATTAAAATTTATAGCTTTTTATATATTTATATGGTATTTCCTTCTTTCTTAATTAACCTTATAATTTTTTTTAATTCATAGTAAATGTATTATGTATTTAATATTTTTATCCAAATATAATCCACGTGTAGCTTTTTTATCAAATAGTTTTCATTTACATATATATTTAGGAAAGTCTAAATTACATAATGCTCAAATATTTAATTTCATCATCATGAAAAGCAGTATTTTTACGTTCTATATCGATTCTAGAACATTTCCGTCAGTTCGTTAAATAAATCGAACACGTGTCAAAATTAAACAAAATTAAATTCAATTTAATTAATTTTTTTTTATTTCTATATAATTCCCACGTATTTCATAACAATCTTTCGTTCAATATATTCATTTATTCAAATATTAAATTTAATCAAACGAAAATAATATCTCAACGTTTTCAGTAAATTCTAGAAAATTTTTGTCGTTTCACTAAATAAGTCCATTCGTGCGTGTAAAAATAAAATGAATTTCACAAAAGGAAAGAAAGAAAAAAAATAACACATTCAAGCTTCTATTCTTGTTTATACAAGTTATGCCTGACGAAATAAAGGTTATGCAAATAGAGAGAAATAATATTATTCATTTTACGGTGTGTTGAATTAAATACGTCAATAACCTTATTAACGGTACTAAGTCATGACATATTAGTTAGGTATTATATTTTCGTCTTGACAAACAATTGAATTGTTCTTTTATACTTAACTTAAATGTCTTGTTTGTTGTTTGGTACCAGAACGTTCTTCATAACAAATTAAGATGTACACTGTTAGATTTAATTGAACCCAAGAATTTTTTTCATATTATAACTTGCACGATTCGTAACTAATTTTTTTTTCTTTTTAATATGTAAATATTTGTAAAACATTAGTTTGTACCTGTACAACAACAATAACTGTAATAAAACTTGAAATTCTTTGTATTTCATTATTACAAAAAGAAATTTTTAGAGAACTTATGGTTAAAGAAAAAAAAAAGTTAAAAATACATTTTTACAAGCCGTACTGCAGTTCGATTCGCATTGAAAATTTTTCCGAACTGTTACAATCGAGTTTTATAAGCGTTATACTTTAATGTGCTGCTATACCTTTAGCAATAAATTTTATTACCAGTAAATAATATCAAAGAGTAAGAGAAAAAAAAGGTTACAATTCTTTTCAATCTTAGGAGAGCAGTTTTATTGTTTCACTTCGAATAATAAAAAAAAAGTTTAATATTATGTATTTTTTTTTAAATATTTAACTTTAACGCAATACTTTTTTGTCACAAAAAATTTTATAACTATTTTCTATTTTTTAATTGATTGTAAATGAATTATTTAGAATTGACATTATTTTATGTCAAACTAATTATAAAATATGCAGAAGTCGATTAAATTTAAATATCTTTTAGTACTTTTCTTCGCTAAAAAGAAATGTGTTTCATAATTTCTTATCTAAACAATAAAGCTTGACAAAGTTTAAATATTCAACTTTTGAAACTCATAAAAAATATTTATATTTTAATTTGGAAATTTAAACGCAATAATTATTAGAAAAAAATTTACATGCGTGAAAAATTTTTTAAATTGTTATTTAGGAAAAATAAAATTTGTAAACAAGTTAGAAAGAGGTAAACATCTTATTACCAACATTAGGCTATTATATAGTCACTAAACTGTCTTTTTAAAAAATTCCATATTTAAAAGACAGTTGACAATAATTAAATGAACGAGGAGGCCACACGAATTAAAAAGAATTTAGCCATTCTACTATAATACGTGAAAATAAAAAAAATATTAGGGCGTTTAAAAAAGTAGAAGAAGAAAAGAAATGAAGAAGAAGAATAAGATGAAGAAGATCAAGAAAAAGGAGGAAGGGGTAAGGTGCATATCATGCAATGTGTAAAAGTAGGTGTCCCATAAGTATTATGAATTATGGCAATTGCGAATCAAATGAAGCACTTAAGGTACTAACTAAAAGTAGGGATACTGCAAGTTGTTAGGCTTATTACAAAGACACATTGTCAGACATCACTGACAGTGTACATTAAGAAGTTCTATCCGACTTTTTTTATTCTGGAGAACTTTGAAAACTTAGTCGAGACTTAACTTTGAGACACTTTGTAACGAGAGAGTAGATCAGTATTATAGGTCGAAACTTTTCTCTTTTTTTTTATAAACGTCTTCACGACTTTTCTTTTGACGTACAAGGACATTTAAAAGAAAATGGCTGAAGAAAGTGGAAGATCGTCAGACGAGTTTAAGAGAATTAAAGATGACTTTGTTAATGTTGTGACTAAGGATAAGAAGAAAACGACTTTCTACGTCTGCAAATTTATTGAAGTGGTTAGTAAAATAATGTGATTAAATGAAGATAAAATACATTTTTTTTATCAACTTTAATTTTGTCGTGCATTTGACAAATTGTGCTTAAAAATAAAGCTTCAAATTAAGTTTATATAAGGTTACAATAATAATTTTAATTAAAAAAAAAAACTATTCCAATAGTTGTGATGGAAGAGTGTTTTTTTTCTTTGTTTAACAAATAATAAATTTTATTTTAAAATATCATAATAAATATCATAAAGAAAATAAATATAGAAGATAAAATAAATAAATTATACGTGTGAAGATATTTTAGCAGATACATAAATGTTAAAGTCCTTAGCCTATATAACTTCACAAGACTGTATAATAATGTAATAGTTCAATAATTGAGAGTAATTTCGTAATTTATGTGATATTTAACATGTATACTTTATCCTATTTAATAATGTATTTCTAAATTTTCTGTATAACATAAAATTCATTTAGTACAACGTTTTATGAATGTGCAGTTTACAAATAATTGAAATTTTTAAAAAAACTTTTTTTTTCCATCGGTGAAACGAAAGTAAGTAAAAACATAAATTACGACATTAGATGACTCAGAACAAATAAACTCAGCAAGTTATAAGTAATTTTATAGAATTTGTTCTACATTAAAAACTTTAAAAAAAAATATTAAATTTAAAAAATGTATTAAAATCTAATTTTATAAAATACTGTATGTGAAAAATATTATTTTCTGTTTTAATGTTATTTATAATAAAAATACTTAATAATTAGAAATATCAATTATATGATGTGTATGAATTTCAAATATAATTTTTATTTTTAGATTTTTTGCATTGTTACATATATACTATTACCATATCCTATGGAAAATTATAAGATCCGACAATATTACATAAATCATTTCTCCGTCAGCGAGGCAGCAGTATTTACGCCCATTATTGGTTTCATATTGATAAACATTATTTTAGCAATTTCATATGCTCTCGGCGAGGAGTTACCGAAAAAAATGGTAAATACAATAAAATTTACAATAACGTGAAAAATTTTTACTAATCACGACTTTTCAAGCGCTCAATTAATTGCATTACCTCAATTGGTTCAATTCAAGGAATGTGTCGGTTAATTTGCGAGAAAAAGAAAACTAAAAGTAATAACGATATTTATCAATGCTTTTCGTGGCTTAAAAAGTTTATTATACACTTTTTATTTTGTACGGAAATGCATGATCAAGCACGTAATTCCATTGTAATATTATCAGCGATTTATAATCGTTTTTTTATATGTTTATTTGTTATGTACCGGAATGAATTTCATCACGAAAAAAAAAGTAAAAAAAATTGTTTCGTCATAATCTTTTATTATTGTTATGAGTGTATAGTTGTAATACCGAAACAAGAAGCTAAATTTACAATAACTACATCGTATGATATCTTATCTAATACAAAGCGAATTGTTAAAAAAAAAGAATATTCATAATAAAATCGTGTTACGACATTTTCAAGTTATGAGCGAAACGATAAAATTGTCAAATAAATTTTAAAATAATAAATTCACTTTTTTGTTTAGAAAATATTTCTTGAAAATGAATTTGTTATTTTGATGCTTTGGTAAAATTATGAGGAACCAAAATTTTATTTCAAGCCGTTTAAATTTTGTTGAAAAGTATTCATTTTGACATTGAAATTTTGAGTTATACGAAATATTCAAAAGAATTATTTTGAAATAACAGTAAAATATTTTTCTGACATGTTGCATAAGTTAATAACACGTTATGAAATGTGTTCAAAATAATTTAGGATTAATTAACTTTTTTTTAAATAATTTTGTTATTAAAATATTCGAGAAAAAATAAAATCAAAAAAATATTTCACGTTCAAACGATATATAGTAACTCATCTTTTAGAAAAAAATGAACAAATGACATCTAAATTTATCTCTAAAGGTAGTTGACCGAACGGAATTTAATTTGATTTTAATTTTCTTTTTTTCAGTTAATCATGTTCTCTGGTGCAGGAGCAATTTCATGTTGCATCGGCGGTGTAATGATATTAGCCCAGAAAGATCATCATTTTTCCGACATAATACCAGAATCATATCTCAATTCATTAACACCATGTGGCATCTTAACAGTCCTCGCATCGCTGACCTTTGCTCTGGACACATTGCTGACGTATAAATACGCATAAAGAAATGCGAATAAGGAAGATCTTTTTTTTTCTTTTTTTCAAGCGTAGCACAAACACGATGACACGAGCGCCGCAAGATATTCTTACTACTACATTTTTAATTACTTTTTTTTCACGTTTCTATTTTTTTTTTCATTTTTGCGTTAAAAATACAATTTTGCGACGTATGTACTGTTACGTAAATTTAAATCTAATGTAACTCTTTTTTTTATCGTCTATTCTTAAGTTCAATACTTTATACAGTTTGTATTTTTTATGTGCCAATTATAAAATTGTATTTGTACAAATATAAGTTTAATGAAAAACATTAATGGATATAATCTGTCAAGTCATTTAGCGCCACTTGTTAGAGATAATTTATGCTTTTATCGTTCGCTTTGATTTAACGCGTACATTTTTTTGTAATCAGAAAAAAAATTCATGACGAATACTCGCATTATTAATTGACGCGAGAATCAATAACGTTTAAACTATTTACAACCGCGTATCTGTTTGTAAAATCAATCATATCAGTTATTTCTCGGACTGTATAGATGATGTAAAATTAAAGGAAATATCGCATGACACATTCAGGAAGATATCGATTTAATGAATTTTTAACTAATTGTTATATAATTATTGATAATTTACTTACAATCAACAATAATTATTTTAATTCTAACATTTAAATTATGCATATAAAAGCACTAACGTAAAATTTTAAATTAAAGTAATATTAAAATGTATTTTTGGAAAATTTTTAAATATCAATTAACGTCAGATAATTTGGTAAAAAAGAATTGAGAAATTCACATTGTGAATTATATTATTATATTAACATGAATTTTAAAAAAGCGAAATTTCTTGATACATATCGAAATGATACATATACTTGTTCAAATTATTATTCGATATAAAAATTTTGAATATATTCATTTTGCAAATATCATTTAAATCTTAAAATAGCTCGATTTTGAAAAAAAGTACATTTGACCTTCTTTTTTACTTGTCGAAAGTCAACTTACGCCCATTATAGTAAGTAGAGTGATCCTGGTATGGTAAGACCGGTATGCTATATATATATATATGTATGTTTCTTGTACCGGTATGATTTATATATAGTTTTTCTCAATCTTTTGTAAAGGAAGTCAATAAAAATTTTTATCAAAGATTTCAGATATTTTATGTACTAGTAACTTATAGTAATTTTAAATTTATAAAAAAAATTTATTTATATATTTTTTTAATTATTAATTAAGGTTCAATTTAATAGATTTAATTTTGCAAGTTAATAAAAACATTGTGATAGTGTATCTCGCTTAATTTAATTGAATAAAATCGGTAATTTTTTTATTTTTCAAAAGACTGAATCTTGATTTTTTTTAGCACAAAAATGTTTTAAAAAAATCACGAATAATCCGTGTAGTTTAAACAGCTACACTACACACTTTCCATTGTTAATATATAAATAACACATCCGGTTTTCAGTCGAAACCCAATGACAAATCCATTATCTTTTCTCGTCCGACGAAAAAAAAACCAACCCGGTCGGTCGTTCGTGTGATAAAAAAAAAGATTCAGCATTAAGCGCATGGCATTGCAACAGGAAGAAAATGAGGTAGTTAGACATTGTTGTACCAAAATCTAAATGCAAGTCTCGTGTCCAGACGACTTTAATCTTCACGTGGTATACATTAGTTTTATAATAGACAATCGATAAGATTTAAAAAGCTTTTGACCGGATAAGGTTTCGTTGATCACGACCTAGACACACACACACACGTACATACAAACATACAAACGTATAGACACACGTTCAGATTCACGTTGAGATATTTTTTTCTCGATCTCTTTCGAATGTGAATACATATAAGGATTTTCTGTACAACGGCGTCAATGAGGTTAATTACTGACGTCAAGTTTAAACATCGTTAGAAGAGAAAAAATAATGATTATTTTCAGGCTTGCCATTGAATAATCAATTTTAAATGCGTCAACAATGCCTCACGTTTTATATGAAAGTATTTCTGTGATGGACTATACTGCAATCACTGTTTACAAATGATATGATTACAAAAGACATTTTATTTAATCTGGCAAAGAGTTAACAACATTGTTGTGATTCTTACCCGCTTACTAAGTTTATTTATCAACGTTAAATAATGTATCAGAATATCAGTATTTATTCAAATGAATTTATGTATGTTTATATTTAAAATGAAAGTATCAGCCATTTGAGTACAAAATCTATTACTAGTTCTTTACTTCTAAATATTAGCATTAATTATCCAGGATATAGTTTAAAAATTAAATTATGATTTTTAATATTTATATAATTACATTTTTATCATTTGGAATAAGTATATACGTATTATTGAAACTTACCCTTGTGACAGATTTGGCTGCTGGGTCAAACTTTCTTTTAAGATTTCTATTTCTTCTGGTATTCTTGACTCTTCATTTTTATTAGAAATATCAAAACTTGCTGAAATAGGATCTTGAATGTTCTGGAAATAATAAAAATATGATACATTTTTTCAAGTTACTTTTTATATACTTTATTTAAATATTATTGAATTAAAAAAACAAGTTTATTATAGATAAAAATAATAAGTTAATTTATAAACTATTTGAAGAATTAAAAATCAATAAAATTTGAATTGTTAATAAAATTATTTATAAAATTTTCACTTTAAAAATATAATTTATAAAGTATAAAACAAAATAGAATTAAAACTTTTTATACGAGATAAATCTCATAAAAATTTTTATGTGATATCAATTTTAATAAAAATTTTTAATTAAAATACTCACTTGGAAATCTTCTTCTTTTATTTTAGGTTTCAGGGAGGAAGGAATCTTAATATTAGATTTTGCTTGGCCATCTTGAATGAACTGATCCTTAAAATCTTCAATAAAAGTGACATTATCTTGTTGCGTAAGAGCTTGATTTCTATCTGGACCAATGAATTTGTTGTTTTGTATATTCTCGGAAGCAACAATTAAAAAAAGAAGTGCACTGAAATTCAAATAATATTTTATTAGAAAAAAATTCCAAAAACTATAATTATTTCAAAAAATCCTATCTTTTAATTTTTAAGTTTTAATAAAAATTAAATAATATAAAAAATTTATATAGAAAGGTATTTAGTCAGTACGGTAAATACAAATATTAAGTAAAGATTTGTTTAAAAAAAAAAATAAACAGACTTTATCAAAGTATTTTTAATTATGTATATCGTACTTTTATATTTGCAATTACATACATTTGTTTAGTTTATTGATAAATAAAAGATGAAAAAAATATGTTGCAAAATGTTCAGTTCTAAACTGTGTATGTATTAATCAGATATTATTACAGCGGTAAAGATGAAATGAAAACATTTAATTAATCAAGTAACAGGTTTGTGTCTATTTTTAATTCTTGTATTATGAAACTTATTGAACCAAAATATACAAGATAAACAAACCAGATATATTAGCTTAATAACAAAAATTAATTTCTACTTGCTCTAACAATTTATAAATAAAAAGTCATTTTTCTTGCTATTACACAGCTGAGAAAATTATTTAAATAACTTTTAAAATCCCCCTATATCTGGTTTATGTAAAAATATTCATCAAACATATAAGTACAACATAATGACTTGATTAAATGCCCAAAAAGCCAAAATATCTACGACTGACGCAATAGCAACGTAAAATTAATAAAATTTTTTTTAACTACATTAAATTTTTTCAAAGATTTTTTATATACATATATGTATACCTAGATACAACTGACGTAAAAAGTAACATCCAGTAGATATGGGACACGCAAAGTCTCATGTTTCCGCCCTGCGAAACATCATTACGGAGCCTTTTTCTCCTCCAGTTAGCTCCAAGGTTTTCTTTATTAACAAACCAACTGCCGTTATAATTCACCCTTTGGCCTTCCACACCGGATATACACACACTGTACAAATCACACACTATAACTTTAATAATCCTTTCTCAATTAAAATCAATCGATTCGGCACTAATTTAAATATTTAATTTTTAAAAAGAGAGAAAAAAAACGGAAAAAGAACGGAAGGAACGATGATCAAAGCCCAGCTTGAATTCTTGACATACCAACGGTCACCCCCACTATTATTTTTTTTATTTTTTTTGCTTCTTTTAATACAACTCTAACTATATAATAGTTATAACACTAATAATAATTTCCTAGCCTATAAAGGCGCGCAATCACTTTGCCTTGCTTTTATAAACGATGGGCAGAGAGTGAGCGGTGGTGGCGGTTGAATATCAAAGGCAGCAACTAAACTGAACTGACGTGGTAGTTGTAATAGGTAGTAGACTAGTAGACTGTAGACGACGCAAACCAATATATATATATCTATATCATTTTTTTAACTTTTTACAATTTGCGCACGCGTCATTCTTATCTTATAAACTTCTCCACTAGCGAATAAAGTTCGATAGATATGCGGAATTTCAACTTGACGACGACGACGACGACGAACTATACGAGAGACACCTTCCTTCCCTTCCTTTTTTTAACAATATATCTATAAAATAGCGGCGCCTGTTCGCCTCGCGCTATACATCTACAAATACACTTATTTGTATAAAATTTTGCTGTACGTGTGTATCTCTGTTGGTTCGCGCATTAGTATATAAGCGTTTGAGGGCAGCACTATTCAAGAAAAGAGCGCGATATTATATTGCGGAATTTTGCTGTCTGCTTTTCTTTTTTTTTTATCTCTTCTCCTTTATAAATGCCGCAATGATTCTTTTGTGGTCTACAAGATTGCGAGATTTATTATTATAGCTTTGAAGAAAGAGGATTGAGAGAAAGAGAAAGAAAGAAAAAAGAATTAACTTGTTCTTGTGTAGGTTGGGAATATGATCGAGAAATGAAAGTCGATCGGTTTGAATAATTGTGGGCGTTAACGCAATGTTGATATTTAATTTTGATAACCAAAAATGTTAAAGGCGTAGGCCCTTTAAATTATCGGTTGACGACAAAGATATACATATGATTTTTTGGAGCTCGCGAACAACATGCGCGCGCATATATTGCCACGCGATTAAATTGCACTGCATGATCAGCTGATTTGATTTTAAAGACGCTACCGATTGCGGTCATTTTAAAATTTTACAGTTTTTTTAACAAAAATATTTAATTATATGAATTAAATTGTTTTTTAGATTAATTTTTCCAAATGTAAGAATAAATGTATTTTTGTTAATAAACTACAAAAATGTTTTGCAAAAAATTGCAAAAAATTTCGCGAACGTGTGTTAAAGTTTTAATTATCCTATTTTAACAATGCATGTTAATTTATAAATTTGCTAGAACATTATTTTAATAAAAAAATCTATAATGTAATAAAATAAAAATTGTTTATTTTTTCTTGACTTAAAAAGTTTTAGAAAGAAGATAATTTAAATGAAAAATATTGCATTTCAAAACTATACTGATTATTGAGAGTAATTTATACTTTGAAAAAAATTTTGTAACAAAATATTTTCATTAAAATATTTTGAATATTGCATAAACACAATAAATATGTCGTTAACTAAACAGAAACTTATTTATCTTTAAAGATAACAGTACAGTAATTTCAGTAATAACAGTAAAAATTGGAAATCGTCAGTCTGATTATTTCTAGAAAATGTGGGTCACAAATTTTCGCATCTTATTTTTTTGTTTTTCGTCAATTAGAAAATTTAAGCTTCTGAAGAAAATTAAATTTTTTCTTTAATGTATTTAACAGTATTTTATTAGTTTTTCTTGACTATAGAATCGAATTGAATAAATTTTTACAATAATGTTTTTACAATTGTTTGCAGAATTTAAATTCGTGACAAAAATTTTATAAAAAGATAAGGAGACAAAAAGGTAAACAATGTATTTTTTGGTTGAAAACATTTGACAAATGACTAATTATTGATTGTTTAAATATTATTATACTTTCGCGATGTCATTAAATGGTCATAAATAGGTCATGATACTAATTTACCCACCATAAACTATATAGTTATATGAAATCTATATTTTGTATACTGCGGTATATTATACGTGTCAATATGCCGGCTTAGCATTGTTTCTATAGTTTTATGTTTGTATATTTAATTATATTTCTAACTTTGTAGATTTTTTTATATAAAAATATAAATTGCAGTGGTTAAAATGAATTTCTTATACCGATTGCCGTTTTACGTCTTAGAAGTTCCTAACCTAAAGTTAAAAAAACCATCATGGTTTGTGAAACCAAGTGCTATGGTAGTGTTTTCTATGGTCTTGCTCTCTTATTTTTTGATGACTGGGGGTAAGCAATATTTTTTTAAGTGACAATAGTGATTCAAAATTTTTTTATTAATTTTCATAATTCTAATAAAATTTTATTATTTAATTTTAGGTATTATATATGATGTTATTTTGGAGCCACCTAGCGTAGGTTCAACAACAGATGAGCATGGTCATAGTCGACCTGTAAGTTTTGTTATTTATACTTCTAAATTTTATTTTTATTTCGATTAAATGATTTTTCATCCCTATATAGGTGGCATTTATGCCATATCGAGTGAACGGACAATATATTATGGAAGGATTAGCATCAAGTTTTTTGTTTACTTTGGGAGGCTTAGGGTTCATAATTCTAGATCATACGCATAGTCCATCGATGCCTAAATTGACAAGGATATTATTAATTAGTGTAGGTTTCATTAGTATTTTGGTATCGTTTGTAACTTGTTGGATATTCATGAGAATGAAACTACCGTAAGTAATGAATTTTATATCGTATTGAGTATTAAAGTAACACTGTTTAATATGCAACATTTTTTTTCAGTGGATATCTTCAATCATGAATTTTGGGATATAAATATAAATAAGGAACATTTTTCTACTGCCAAAATAAAAAAAAAGTACTTGCAATATAATATAAGGCTCATCATACATCTCTCATTAAAAATAAAATTCATTTAAAATTATTGAACTATTTTACTATAAAAATAAAATAAAAATATATACTTATTTTTACATGTGTTTAAATAATCATCTCAAATATTTATTTTGTAATCTATATTTTTTGCGAATATTAATCAATATAAATACATTAAAAACAAATTTATAAATAACTTTATAAACATAGAAAAACACATTCTGTAATACAATTTTTCAGCTTGAATAACAAAGCAGATAGTTTCATTTTAAGAATCTGCATTGGTAATCATTTCCACACTTTAAATGTATCTATAATACTTTAAAAAAATTGATTTTATTATATTTTTAAAATCTTCATGATAATATATATTATTATCAAAGGTAATTCCTTATAGTTTCTTAATGAAGTATTTCATCTAACTATATTATTATATTCAGTCTTGCAAATTATCTAAAAATCATTATTTCTATTTACTTTTCTATAAATGTATCCGAAAAGTCCTGAAATATAAATATTTTATTAGTTAAAAAGAATATAATAGAATAATTCTAAATTTAAAATTAATTTACTTTGAAAAATCGCTGCTCTTTTCAATAATATGTTCAAATTCAGCAAAACTTAAGGCTCCGTCATCATCTAAATCAGCTTCTTCAAGTAAATACTGTATGAGTTGTTGCATATCATTTTCGCTCAATCTTTGACTTCCTGTTAGTCTATCCACAACTTGACGTAAGTCACCAATACCCAACATATCATCTCCATCAAAATCTATTATAATAAAATATTATTGAGAATAAAATATCAAAAGTTCAGCTACTATTAATTAAAATTAATATATTTTTGAGACAAACCAAATATTCTAAATGCATGTTCAGCCTTAACAGCTTTTGGAGCAGCATCACTAAAAACAGACATCATATCCAAAAAGTCTTCAAAAGTGCAGTCACCATCTTGACTAGAGCTAAATACTTTACAAATTCTATCTCCAAAAGGATTAACTCTTAACTCTGGATATTGTAAAATTTTAGACATTGGCAGTTTTGCGTTACGATTGTGCCCAACTTTTTCTGGAGCAAGTGCTTTGAATTTTTGATGTGCACTAAGGAAATAATTTTTTATTAGAATTTAGAAATTATTCATATACATAACATATTTTAAATAAAATACTTACTATAATACTTCTTTTTTAGTAAAGTAAGTAAGATCCTAAAAGAAACAAAATATTATGTGAAAAGTTGCAAAACATGGTATAATTTTAGATAATGATAAACACAAATTCTTATTATATCAACTTTTAAGGTAATAAAAAGTTTGATAAGAAACAAGTAAATAAAAATTAACCTGATAATCTTGAAGCTCTTCTTCAGTAAATTGACTCTTTCCTGCTCCCATTATTAAATATTCTATAGAAAATAAAATATAAAAATATTGAATAATGCACTAAAATTTGATAACAAAAAGTCTTTTAACTGCACTACCTTTATTCTACAGATAAAGATTAACAATGCTTCTCTTTATATTCTATTACTTTAGCGTTTAATGTTGTTGCATAAATCTCATAAATCAAAAGAAAAATGTTTGATTTTTACGAAAATTCAAAAGTTAAATATCATACATTTACAAAATTACGAATCACGATGAATATGACACACCTATACATACTCTAATTCACTACGATATCCGATTATCGGACAATAAATAAAAATTTCTTTTAATTTTTATCTCCTCCGCGTGTACGTATATATATATAAATTTGTAGTGAATGTACTCACAAATATATAATATCTCTAGTATATATATGTATAGCTGAATCTGTTATCTGGATGACTCAAATGTTTGGTTATGCTATATCTATATATATTACCAGTAGTCTATGTATATTACAAGTATATGTCGTCGTAAGTCGATCGAAGATTAGGTTGGGTATTTAACTCTATCGAAAACAGGTTGGTTTTTCGTTTATCATCGTCAAACCGTACAGTTTTTTTATGGAACAAAGTGTCATAATTTTATTTTGAAGCTTTTAAAGCTTATTTAATTGCTTATTTTGTTAAAATGCAGTGAGAAGTAGAAAGAAAATGAAGGTTAACGTAAGTAAATATTATAATTTAATATAAAAGCATGCATATGATATTTCTTTTGGATAATTTACTGAACAGTAAACTTTATAACTTATCATTATATTTAAGTTATTATTTCTTAATATCAATGTTAATGCTTTATTTAGTATTAACTAATCTTTGTCATTTTGCTGCTTTTATGTTTTCTTTCAGAGAGCTAATATTTTAAATTAAGTAAGTTGCAAGAAAGAAGCTAAAAATAGAGATCGCAATAACTTTTGACCTTAATTCATGGATATTTAACAAAAAAACTTTGCATATTAAGTGTCACACAAAAACGATTGCTTTAATTTGTTATATTAAAAACATAACATGATGAATCAACAGAGACCAAATGTCCTTGGTTCTATGCAGTTTCGCAATGCTCCAAATGTTATGGATGGGTAAATATTTGTACAATATTTTAGCATAAATTATTATTTTATCTAATTACTACTTGCTAGCTGGCTAAGAATTGTTCACCAAAACAATCTTATAGATAGATAGATAAATAGATACATATTTATTTTGTAATAGAATACAAAATGACATGTAAAACTGTTGTGTCACATGAAAATTGCACATAAAACTGATATCACAGTCATTTAACTAAAACTAATAATATTTAATGAGCAAATTTCTAATATTTATATTATATGTTTTTAAATGTGATAAACTTTAACTATATATTATGTTTGTTAATACATTTGTTTTTGAGGATTTATGAATATGAAATTTTTAAGAATAAAAATGAGTTGCACATTTAAATATCAATTAAAAAATAAAATTAATATTTCACTACTCCTAACCAGCTATATTTATTTTGTGTAAATAATAATAATAATAATAGTAGTATAAAATTTTGGAAAAACCTTTTTTAAATAATTTACTTTGTTAACTTTATATTTCATAAGACAAAATTTTTAATAAGTTTTGTTATATTAATGATTTTTTATGTAATCAATATAATATTATTTCTAGAATTTCACAGCCAATGGGAATCTCAGGAGTCCCTGTAACAGCTCCACCACCAGTGCCACCCCGGAGACCTGCTGCTTCTTATCAAACTCCATATGGATCTTCTTACATGGGTAGTGGCTATGGTTATAGCTCTGGTTATAGCTCCGGTTATGGTTCTGGTTATGGTTCTGGTTATGGTTTAGGTTTAAATCGATATGGTATGGGAATGGGTTTTGGGTCTTATCCAAGCTACTCTATGTATGGACAAAATCAATGGGGGGGTCCAAGTGGAGATGTAGAAAACAGGTACTTAAAAGTTAATTATAATTAACTACAATGTTGAATCAAATAAATTATTAAATCTTTTTCAAATTAGATTTGTACAATATGCTGAAGAAAGTACGAGGCCAGCATTTCAATCAATTGAAGCAATGGTTCACACATTTTCTTCTGTAACAATGATGTTAGAATCAACATTTTTTGCCATGACAAGCTCATTTCGAGCTATATTAGGAGTAGCTGACAACATGGGTAAATTAAGATCAATGTTGAGGCAACTTTTAAGCAGTTTTGCTTTATTTAGATTCTTTAAATGGTTGTATTACAGAGTAAAATATACAATTGGTAAGTTATAAAAAAAATAACGCTATTGCGTGAAAAGCAATATAAGTATTATTTTCATAAACTGTATTTTAATTTTTTAGGATTACAAAGTCCAGACGCAAATAGTGAAATGTTATGGAGAGAAACTATTTCAGAAGTAATGAGTGGAGCTTCAGAACAAGCTGGAACATCATCATGGCCAATTTTTCTATTCTTAAGTATACTTTTTGCCACACCATATTTAATTCATAGATTAATAAGCACTGCAAAAGATGTCAACATCAATGGTAAGTAGCTTTAAAAAAAAAGAAATAATTTTCTAAAGTACAACTTGATAATGTACTAAATAAATTTAATTTATTCAAAATTATTCTAAAACTTTTTTAATAATAAATTTTTACAAATTGTGCCTTTTTTTCTCTTTCAAAATTTTTTTTTTTCAACAAAATTCTGTGTATAAGATTTTTGAAGCTATTTTTATATCACTTACAAAAAAGTTTTCTTTTTTTGAGGTTTAACATTTTATTCTTTCTTAAAATTAACTATGTATTTACAAAGATCTCACAAACAAATACAAAAAACTATTTTATATAAATACACGTTAAACAGAAATTCTTTGGTTTATTTAAAATGATTGAACTATAGCTTTAGTAAATTTAAAATAATTGAACTTTTTATTAATTATTGATATAGCAATAATAAAATAATTTATGATACATGAATATTTTTTCGTTTAGTTAATAATCCTAAGGAATGGCTGCAAAACAAAGAACCAGTCTATACTGCAACTGCTCTTTATGACTTCAATCCAGCTTCGGCTGAAGAATTATCTTTGAAAACTGGCCAAAAAGTGTGGCTTGCGCCACAATCGTTACAGCCAAAAAATTTACCTGGATGGTGTAGAGCAACAGACAGTATAAATGTAGGATTAATTCCTTCATCTTATATTACAGTTGTTGGTCAACTTAAAAGAAAGTCTGAATCCACTTCGGCACAGGCATCAAATATTCATCAACCTCCAATCATAAGTGAGATTCCTTCAGTTATAAAAGAAAGTGCAGAACCTCAAAATTCCAGTGATTTTAATGTCAGTGATACAAAAGATGAAACATTCATAAAATCGAAAAATGAAGATATTTTTGAAATGAAGAATGATAATAATTAAAATAAATTTTTCTCTTATTTTTTAAAATTAATAAACACCAAATCTTTATCATCAATACTTTAGCAATTTTAATAATATGAAAGTAAGTTTTGTACATATTCTAAGTCAGCTTTCTGTACAAGTAAAAGAAAAATAATTGATTGTATGGGTAATAAAGGGAATAGACTAATAAGGGTAATTTTGTGTTAGTTACAGTTTTAGGTTTAAAATTAATATCAAGAAAAGTGTTTTAAATTTCTTTGGTGTTTGTTTACCACTTGCATTTCATACACAAGTACTGACTTATACTTAGCAATGAGACTCGAATATTTATACGTAAAAAAATTATATTGTAATAATAATTTTTCTTGGTTGTTATATAATGTGAAAATAAATATCTGAGAATTGTTAATAAAAATTTTCTTTTTTCATCAATAATATAATATTTGATAAGTAAACGATATTGTTAACATAAAACGAAAATAAAGCTTACACAATATTAAACGTCGTTTTATATGGTCTTTATTTGCCGAGCAATAGAAATGAAATTCAGGGAGGACAGTTGTTTATCTTACTTACATTTAACATCGTTATATTTCTTATTTATCAATAATGTACATTTAAATCGTTTAATTTATGAACCTTGTTTTTTGAAAAAAAAAGAAAAATGATGTATTGCAAATAAGTTCCACCCAAAGGCATAATTGTTATCGTCTAGTAATAACGTATTAATTCTAAGATAAATGGCTCAAACAATCGACTAGTTTTTCCAATCAATAGATTAGTTAACTTGGACTGGAGCTCTTTCAACAAGTTTAAACCAATGTCCACATTCACAGCGCCTTGGTTTACCTCTATGTAGCCACATCCAGTTAATATGAAGTTGATCCTCTTCGCAAATGCATCCAACAAGACGACTGTGAAAGTAACTACCAACTAAGTTTGGACAATCTTTGGTTCCTTTTCCACGTGGAACAACTTTTGTGTCAAAAGGATCCTAATAAATAATAAAATCATGTATTGATGTACAAATACTTAAGGTAATATTGATTTTAATGTTTTTATACAAATTTTTAAAGTAATGAGATCATAATTACAATTAAATTTTCTTTATTTATTGTAATATTATAGAATTGATACAAAAAACTATTTTATTAAGATAATTTAATAAATAACTTATTTTTTGAAAAACTATTAGTTTTTTTATACGATTTTTTTTAGAATATATATATATATATATAAAACAAGTATTTTCGAAAATGTATCTACGATACATTTTTTGTATATAGACATTTCATTAAAGAAATATTATGTAAGTTTACAAGTCTACATTATAAAATTAGAATTTCGTGAAGAATGTCTACAGTCTATACATTAAGTTCAACATTGCTTAGAAAAATTAAATACATTTTTTTTTACAATATAATGAAATATTTTATGAAGGATATTTTAAGAAAATTAATAAATAATAAAAATTGTTTATACTGTGGCACAAGTCTATGCAATTTGAATTGAATATGTCAAGTTCAACTCAATATTAATTAATATTTAAATCCCATAATCATAAATCTTGTTTTATAGTATGCTACATATTTGTTACACAAATAATTTTAAGAACAAAATTTTTCCTAGATTTTTCACTAAACGCAGTAACATTTTTTACTAGGTTTATGATATTGATATCTACAGATTATCTTGTGTAAACTTTAAAAAGTTCACTTTGCAGTGTTCATTGCAATATGATTCTAAATTTGATGAAATGTCCTTCAAAACTTTGTCAATTTAAAAACTTTGAATGTTTAAATTACTAATTATAAATTTTTCTTAAACAAAATGTTCTATTGTCTAATTGTCAATCACTAAAATCACTTTTTTCGTACATCACATCAAAGTTATCAGTGATATCTATACATAGTACACCTACAAGTGAGAACAAGAGACTAAAAATCTATGAACACTTACGTCGTTACCAGCCAAACGGGCCAACATTTCTGCTTTTTCTAGACCAGTCGCATGGTCGAGCGGATCTGCCATCTTTTTCCCTATAAAATATATTGAGAAAATAATGATTATTGATGTACCGAGATTTGATTTTTGCAATTGACTTCAATTTTTAACGTGTAAAATAAATTGTTACGTAATGCAAGAGAAATAAACAAGAGACAAAATACGCGAATCTAAACCTCTTGAGATATAATAAAAACTTATTAATTTTTGGCTTTACCCATCATATAGGCAGACATGTGTAGTGGACGCTTAGCAACCTGAAAAATCGCTTGTCGGCACAGTGAGGCCATATTTTTGTATTTGGTTGTTCACTACTTTATTTCGCGAATTTTCACTAAGATCGTCCTCGGGAGTGAAGAACCGAGAATATTAAAAACCTCTATAACGACGACGACGACGTTTTTTTAGTCTTATTCCAAAGAATGATCAACTACCGTAGAGTGGAATGAAATCAGGGTTTGCGATCATTGTGAAGTAAAGATAAAGTAGAATACGATTACAGCGCTTTTAGTATTCGAATAATAGAACATTTTTTTAAATATCAAAAATTACTAAAATTAAATAATAAAAATATTTTTCATGATTTTAATCAACATTTTTTATTCTTAGAAATTAACTGTAATTATTAATATAATCCAAAAATTAAGAAATTTATTTTGTTTTAATATAAAGTAGACGTTAAATTAATTAAAAATCTCTAAAATTATTAATAAGTTAATGTAAAAATACGTGAAATTCCCGAAAAAATTGTTGAAATTCTTTTATAATCTATACATTTATTTATTTTTACATTCACATAAACACATATTGCTTTTGGAATTGAAAAAATATTTAATTAATGCGTGCAAAAATGTACCAAATAATAAGTACTATATTTTTTGTTAATTAACATTGTAACATTACTAAAAATCATTTATACCTATTTGTTTTACCTTGACATATAAAAGAATTTAATAAAGTAAACAATAAAATACATCTTATAAAAATAAGACTTTCATTTGAAATATTTTTAAAATGATTTATATCATATAATTTGATAAATTTCAAATTGTATTTCCATTCATAAAGATAATCATTTCCATATTTTATTTATTATTAGTTTTTAATCCTAAAATTTTCGTTTTTTTTTTTTTAATATGCAATAAATGGTTTGATAAATAAAACAGTAATCGCGATAACCAGCACCCAATACAGTGCGCGTAAAAACTAGAATTGGAGTGTTTTTCTTGTCTTGTATATTTTTAGTTCGTGTCAACGTCAATAAGTTTGAAAACAAAAGCAAACATAGAATCAAATCTATTTCGATTATTTAAGCAGTATGCAAATTGATTATTTGTTTTTAGTATTTCCAAAACATATAGTAATATAATAATAAAAAATGTCTGAAGGTAAACCTACTATTGTAGGAAAACACGCAAAATTATTTAAAAATTTCAGTTTTAAATTTATTGGTTTGAAACCTGAAACTGAAAAAGGTTACATACAGGTTGTTAAGGTATATTATTTTTCTTTATAAAACTTTAAGAAAGTATTTTTTATTATTTTAATTATTTTTTATTTAACTTATCAGAACATAGGTGGAAAAGTGTCAGATGATGCTGCATTTATACTTGTTGAACCAACATATTATAACAATATTAAAAATAAAGGAAATTCAAAGTTTTACAATATTAGATATATACTGGATTCAATAGAAGCCGAAAAACCGTTAGATATTAATTTATATAGGTAAACATGTTTAAACTTATTTTTTTATGAGTGAAAATTTTATATTATCTCTTAAATTTATTTTATTTGTGCACAATATAATAGTTTTATGACTTTATTGACTATAATCAGTCATAATTGAATTAAATTTAAAAATTTGTATATTGTATAACACATACAATGATATGATTCAATTATAATTATAAATTATTTTTTTGAAAAAAAAAAAAAAAACATTTAACAATTTTTTTATAATGATTTTTTGTTTATAGGTATGATTACAATGAAATCTTATGTTCAAAATGTGCAAATGAAAATAAAGAAAATAATATTATTGAAACTAACGGATGTACTGAAGTTGCCATTAAAAATATTCATACAGATGCTACCGAATTACCTTTAAAGTTAAAAGTTAAAAATATAAATTCTCTATTGGATAATGATGAAATTATGTGTTTACCTTCATCGGAAGAACCAATGGATTGTGAGGAAATTGTGGAATTGAATAAACAAACAATTACGAAAATCAAGGTTGAGCCAAGTAACAAAGTTTCTAGTCAAAATGACATGGTAGTCGTTATTTCTGATGATGATGAAACGGATGATGAAATGGAATCAAAAAAATTAAAAGAGAATACAAAGTTTATTAATGTAAAAAAAGAAAAATCTGATGTTAATAATAAAAACCATGTATGCATCCCAGGTCATTCAAAATGGAATAATTTTGAAGATACATTTAATAGTCAAAAAACTACTACTAAAAAACAAAAAAAGAAATATAACTACGATTCTCCAGAATCCGAGTTATCATTTGACAGTGACGAAGAAGAGCAACGTTACAATAATAAGTATGTTTATTATCTAATTTAATCAAAAAAATAATTTATATTCAAACTAAATTTTAAATTACTTATTGAATTTAGGAAAATGTGGTGGTTAAATCCAGAAATAGATCCACATGAAATATGCACATTTCCAGCATGTTCTTATGAACCTCGTACTCACAAAAGACATGCAATGCCTAGGTACATATTATTTGTTTAATTCTATTTACAAGTATTAGATGAATTTTAATATTATTTTTAAAAATTGTTAATTTAAGAAATATATATTTTTTATTGTCTTATATTTGTATGTATCAAAGTTTTAAAATTATATTATAATTTTCTTTCTTTTTAGTCGAATGCTTTCTTTAGATGAAAAGCAAATAATTCTAAAATATCTAATAAATACAAATAGTATATCTTCTGCAAAAGGGTTACAAGTATGGAATGACATGCATTATAACGGAGTGAGTTTTGATTTTCATAAAAAATAGTTGTCTTTTATGTTAGTTTATAACGTGAGTTTTGATTTTCATAAAAAATAGTTGTCTTTTATGTTAGTTTCGTAACTTATTTATTTTTGTTTTAGTACTTAACACATAGATCTGTGGAAAGCCTGCGAAATTGTTTGCGCAGAACAATACTTCCTGTTATTGAGACTTTTGGGTTGCCAGAAGATCTTGTGAAAAAATTTAAAGATTTAGAAGAGCCTAGAAGAAAGAAATAGATTTTTTTTTAAAGATGTTTTTACATTTTGTATTTTTTTTTCTAAAAAAAAATGAAAATTTGAGACTTGTAAAAATGTAAAAAAAATTAAGGAATAAGTTTTACATGTACACTTTTCTATTTTTATAATAAATTTAAGAAAATCGTTACTTTACATAATTATATGACTTTATTTTTTTATGGAAGAGAAATGCTTGCAAAAGTAATATTACACTAAAGAATCACTTTTTAAAATTTAAGTGTTGGTTTTATATAAAGTTACATAACATAAAAAGTTGAAAACTTTTATCATTTAAATTTTTTTTTCAATTTTCAATTTTTATTATTATATTTTTAGATTTCCACCCAAGATGATATAATTTTTTCAATAATCTGTTTAAATAAATAATTTAAAAATAGAAATTTTTTAATTTATTTATAGTAATTATTTAAATTATCATTTAATTCAATTTAAATGACTACTATATGTTTTAAATGATTAATCACTATCACTTTGTGTAATGAATTAATTCAAATATAAACAATATCAGTATAAAAGCGCCTCCAAGTGGCCCAATCTCACTGACTAGTTTCTTATCTACATATTCATATAGCCATGGGTCGTATATAAAAAATTATTATCCCTTCGCTCCGCGCCTCTCTTTCCGGTCTTTAGGGGACGTGCGTGAGGTAATGTGGAATTTTTAACAATTTTACAGCCAATATAATCGACGCCAAGGAAATATATTTAAACAAAATAATGCTTGAAATACGTTCTTGCTTAATTCTTCTACGTTGTTAAAATAATATTTTTTTAATTATTTAAATTCTACTTAAAAAGTTATTTTATAACCTCAATCTTGTGTTATTATCTCTGCCACATACAATGTGTTCATAACAATAAATTAAATTGTGAAATTATTAATTAGTTTACATTTTTAATTTGTTTAATAAAGACAGTATCTATTTTTTGTGGTACTTTCTTGTGCATTGTTTATATATGACTATTGTATTTGTTTCATTTCAATGTTTTTTGTATACTAATTAAAATATCAACAATTTTCAGCAGCTGCAAAATGAAGCAGATAGTCACGAATCAAACTGTTAAAATCCCAGAGGGAATAACTGTAACAGTCAAATCTAGGACTGTTACTGTAAAAGGAGCAAGGGGGATCTTGAAGCGTTCCTTCAAACATCTTGCTCTTGATATTCGTGTAAGTAGAAAATTAATACTTATTAAAGAAGTTTTAATTGTTAATTTAGTATTAAAAAGTCATATTTAACTTTTCTATTTTTCCTTAATAAATAATTATTTATATGATAATTAATTTGTATATTTATTTACATTAAAGTAATAATAATAATTCAGAATGCTTAATGATGGAAAGCTTATAAATTTTGAAAATAATTTTTAACTATTTGTTTATAATTTAAGTTAACATGATGATTCAGTGGATTCCCCTTCATTTAATTATAAATGATTAATCCTTTACTGACTTTATAATAGTTTATTCTAAATTTAATTATATTTAAATTGGTGATGTCTTAATAAAAAAAAATTTTTGTTTTAAGATGGTGAATCCCAAATTATTACGAGTAGAAAAATGGTTCGGTACCAAAAAAGAACTTGCAGCTGTACGCACAGTGTGCTCACACATTGAAAACATGCTTAAAGGAGTCACCAAAGGATATCAATACAAAATGAGAGCTGTATATGCTCATTTTCCCATTAATTGTGTTACCACTGAAGGTAATACTGTGATTGAAATCAGAAACTTTTTGGGTGAAAAATACATACGTAGGGTGAAAATGGCACCTGGTGTAACTGTTGTCAACTCACAGAAACAAAAGGATGAACTTATTTTGGAAGGAAACTCGCTGGAAGATGTTTCGAGATCAGGTACTTTTTTATAATTTACCTTAAATAAAAAGTTAATTTATTTCATTTTATGATTAGTTAATAGTTAATGTATTTTTTAAAAAACTGTTAAAAAGGTATATGAAGATGTTATTTGATTATCAATTAGCTCAAATAAATATTTAAAGACTATTGCCATAAATTAGTGAAATAAAAACTTATTAAATTGAATATTTATTATAAGTATTTATAAGATAAATCACAAAGTATTATTAAATTATTACTTTATAATTATCAATTTATGATTTTTTATTTGGAATTAGTTAAAATTTATGTAGTGATAATTTATTTTTTTTTTCAATCTAATGTTATCAATTATAAGTAATTAATTCACAAGCAACAGTTACATAAATACATTTATGCTGTAATATTTTTGGTATTTAAATATGAAAATTTCTTTTTATTTTTTTCATATTCTTAATTAATCCTAATAAAATCTAATTATTTTTTTTTATTTACAGCTGCCCTTATTCAACAATCTACGACTGTCAAAAACAAGGATATTAGAAAGTTCTTAGATGGCTTGTATGTATCTGAAAAAACGACAGTTGTTCAAGACGAAGAATAAATACATTTTTAAAAACAATTAATAAATGTCTGTTTTTTATTTTAGCAATAAATTGTTATATTATTTATTTAATTCTAATTTTTTAAAAATAAATTGCTTTGAATAAATTTTAGATAAAAGCATTTTGAATAAAAAGTTTACTATTACACATTTAATTGTGTAATGAAGTAGTGAGCAATTTACTTATAATCAAATCAAATATCTAAATTTGTTTTATTACATACAATATTATTTTTTTAGTAAGTTAAAAAATTTAAATTGAAGTAACTATTTTTGTTATTATTATTGACGCATTATCACATTAAAAATAAATATTAAATGTGATCAAAATTTATTCACATTAGCTTAATAATAGGAATACTAACATTATACATTATTATAATTTATTTCCTGGTGATTAAATGCATTTTGAGTTATGAAACTCAATATGAATAAATACACTAAAAGTAAATAGCTTTTGCAACTATTTAAATTATTTTAAAACTGTTTTATTAAAATTTGAGTTTTCATGAAAATATTTTTAATATTATAATTGTAAAAAATCTACTTCAATATTACAAGGAAAAAAATAAATCATTGATAATTGAAGTAAAAAATTTTAAGTAGAATTAACTTAAGTTCCTTAATGAAAATAAAATTTTTTTTTATAATTTCATTAAAAATATAAGAATAATGAAAATAGCAATAACATGATATAAACTTCAAAAGAAGCGAGAGAACTCCGAAAACTCCAAAACAAAGAAAGGTATATAATCATAACATAACATATGTCTAAAAGTCATATTTAAGTAAATAACAATATTAAAAGAATTACAACTAAAAAATCATCTGAATTTAATATACATCGTGCTCCGAAACGAAAAAACTACAAACGAGTTGCGCTTAAAACTGTCCAGGGGATATATTAAAATAGGAGAAGAAGACGAGTACATAAAAAAGAGTAGGAGGGAGGCAAGGGGAGGGCTATCTATCAAGTTATTACGAATTACGCTCCACATACATATACACAAGACGACACATGTACATCTATATACAATTCGCGTATAGCAGCGCAACCTATAATATTACATATATATATCAGTACAATAAGCGAAAAAGCAATGGCGACTGTAATCTTACTGCTGCGCCGCGAGTTGTACTTGCGAATAGCGCGCTAAACGACGACGTAGACGAAGGATTGATACGTATTATTATATTAAGATTAAGTTATTAGCGCAGAGTACTCGTTATTTGTATTATTTTTCACATTGTCTTTCTTAGTTTGTATGTAAAAATAAAAGAGAAATATCTATTAGTTTTTGTAAGAGTTATATACAAGTTCCCCCCCTGGGTGTAAGTGTTGGTTGGAGAGTGAAGCGCGCGCGCTCGCGTGTCGTACACCTTCATATATATTCTTTTGAGTTGAGAGAGAAACGGGATTGAATGTTATATCCGAAGAGGTAGAGCAACAAAAAACTCCAAAATAAAGTGAGGCATAAATAAATATGATTATAGAAAATCCAGAACAATTCAAGGCGTGGCTAACTGCCGTCTTGGAACCGTTGTAAGTAGGCCAATATAAATAAGCTTTTTTTCATTTCTTTAACTTTTTTCCCACTTTTCCTTGTAATACCCATCATCATTATAACCAGCCATACCTTATGTCTACATTTATTATACCTTATTTTCAACTATATTGCTCTCAAACTCATTCTAATTCTATTGACCCCCCACAAATTTATCATTGGTTAAAAAAGCTCATCTATCGCGATTAATAAAATCCGATAAATTCCATTTAATAACGTTGTAACTCAAGTTTCCAAGTTATGGTATTATAGCGCTTTTTTGTTTTATTCATATATTTTAATGTGCATACGTCTGTTTTGGAAAGATAAGTATTTATTCGCTTGACTATATATTTCGTGTTTATACAGTCTGTGTGGTGATAGATAGTTTGAGGAGGTTGTATGTATGTGTGCAATTGGTAACGTTTGCATGTGGCTCTGTGACGTTTTTCCTAACTCCAGAATAATACATTGGTTATTATAGAGGGAAAAAAACGTGCGCTCTAATGTGTTATAAATGCAATCAATTTGTATAAAAATTTTAACATCATGTTGTATTGACTGGTTTTTTTTCTTCAAATTGTCTCATACTTTCTCTTATTCATGTACAGTGTTTACAATCAAACCAATGTTTCTTCGCTCGTTGATGAGATTTTGAATAGTTCTAACAGTTGGTCTATCAGCTGCATATTAGTTTTATTTAAAAATTGTTGCCTACCAGTTGTTTATCATAATAAAAAATATATTAATCTTCTAATAAGTTTAATTTATATTTTCTGCTACTTTAATCATCTTCTATATGATGAATATATGCAACATATGCCTTTTACTGAAAAATTTTAAATTTTATGTTGTTTTTATGTGATATTTAAAGTTTATTCAATCTTTATATTATAGAAATAATTAAAACCTTGCAGAAATTATGAATCATGAGCGAATAATTTTGAAGAATAAATTTCTTGAAAAAATCAAATAAATTGTTAAACGAAAGTGGAAATTTTGTAATTGTTAATTAATTACTGCTCTAATTTTTGGTTGAGAAAACGTAATTTTGTTTATTATTATAATATTTGTATTGTATCACATGTTGAGAATAAGAATATGTATAAATGAATATATGATTAGAATTAATTTAATGATTTTCAAAAGTATTTGCAACATTTACATTTTTCAAGATTCAGATATTGTTTTGATTCCTTGTCTTTTTTCTATTCACTCATGTATTTAATTAATCTTTAACATTAGCTTATCTATAGATGCATAAATATTGTTGAGAATAAATTATAATTGATATTTATATTTTACAGATGTGACGCTGATCCAGCAGCATTAGCAAAATATGTATATGCACTAGTTAAGAAAGATAAAACATTAGATGAGTTAAGAATTGGTATGGTGGAGCAGCTTGATGTATTTTTACAGCAAGGTAAAGTATTAACATGTTTATAAAAGACTAAATCGATGCATAAAACTATTCCCAAAACGTTATTTAATATAATTTTTTCCTTTTTTTTAGAAACACAAAACTTTGTAGAATTGTTATTTAAAACATTAGAAACACAAGAATATACAATACCTAGTACTATTAAGGAAGAAGAGGATGGTAGTAGAACACCTCCACAATCCCCTGAAAAAGATCCAAGCAATATTGGTCCATCAAATGCAGCAAATGCAACACCAGCACTCCACATTAATGGCTCAGCACCTCAAATTAAACGTGAGAGAAAGTCGGAGTCAGAAAAGGAAGAAAAGGAAAGAGAAAAACGACCACGAAGTCGGTAAGCTTGTGTCTTTAAAAATACAATTTTCTTATTTAAAACGATTAAAGTTTTTAGAAATCATAAATTTTCTTTTGATTATTTATGTTAATATGTAATTTTAATTAATTTTTTTCCTCTAAAAGCGGCCGGCCTAGGTCGCGAACGAGATCACGTTCGAGATCATGGGAAAGAGACAGACGTAGATCCAGGAGTCGAGAGCATATAAGACGTGATAGAGAAAGAGATAGAAGTCGACCATGGAGAAACAAATCTCCTCCTAATATTCGAAGACACGACAGAAGGTAATAACTATAAAATTTAATCTAAAATATTAAAAAAATTACACTATTTGTTAATAATTTATTTTATTTATAGACGAACTAGAAGTCGTAGTAATTCTCCATTGCGTTCGCGTCTTCGTGATGGACCAGATCTTAGAGCCGAGCACAGATCACGTTTCCGTAATCGGTCACCAAGTCCTAATCGATCACGATCACGATCTCGCTCAATGGAACGTAAAAAAATGGACAGACTGGATCGTTCTGAACTCAATAGGCTTGATCGTATGCAGGATGGTGCGACAAGTCCAGGTGGTACACCTACTCAAGACAGTAATCATGGTGATGTGGATATGAGGTTATCCACGACTAGTCAATCAATACAAAGTGTTGTAGCTGTTGCTTCTAATATGTCCGGCCAAGGTGGCAATTTTCAAGCCAAAAGACGTTGCAGAGATTTCGACGGTGAGTGTGAAATTTTAAATATTATAAACAAGCTTATGCTTTGAGAAACCAGAATAATTGAACGAAACATCTTATATTTAGTCTTTCTTATTTAAGATCGTTTAAAAAAAGCATTAATGTTTTTGTTTATTCTATTGCAATTCAAAAAATCTAAGATTAAATTAAGATGCATTGTTCGATTCCAAAATATAGCAGCTTATATCATTTATTTGTTTTCTTTTATATATTATTTTACGTATTATTTAAAAAATAAAAATATATTTCGAGAAAAAACCTCGAAAAAATGATTTTTTTTTTAAATAATGTGAATAACTCCAATTTTTGTATCAAATTTTTAATTATAAAATTTCTGAGTGTGATTTATGATAAATTTTTGCACAGTAATTTTAAAATCACAAGTTATTTCATAAAGCACGAAAAATCTTATTCATTAATTTTTAAAAACTTGCTAAATTCTCGCTAAGCAATTTTGTTTCTTGTGCTTCAATGGCAATAAGCAATTTCTACATTTTTATTACAATATCGTGCACTTCAGATTCCGTAATATTCAAAAATTTTTTGATAAATTTTTTTACTAATATATTCATTTTGATAAAGAAAAGTCTTAGATTATTAAAAGTATTAACATTTATTTTTATTTTGTATTTGACGATGTAAAATAAACAAAAAAAATGCATCGTAATCCTGTTTTTACAGAGAAAGGTTATTGTATGCGTGGTGACTTATGCCCATACGATCACGGCACGGATCCTGTTGTCCTGGAGGATGTAGCTCTAAGTCGAGTATTAACATTTGGTCCACATGGTGCGCAAGCACCAGGTGGTGTACCAGTCGCTGCAGTTCCTGAAGCACCGCCTGGTCCACAACCTGGCGGTGGTCCGAATGGTAACGCACCTCCGCCACATCTGCCGCTCGCTAGCTTACCGCCACCTCATCTTCGTAATCAACATCATGCTAACATGGGTTCGTTCTAATCTCATCTTTCATGACTATCCTATCTTCATCATGCTTTTAATTTCTGTTTATTTTGGTTTGTGAAATTTTGTTTGTGTAATAAGGATTAATATTTGATCATATGTAAATGGCTTTTTGTGTGAATATCAGAGTAAAATTATGAGAAAACGATATAAATTTTATTAAGTATAATTATTTTATTCGAAATTTTTATCATAACTTTTTACATAGTTGAAAGAAATTAAATAATTTTGCTTATATATTTTTATATAATCAAATAATTGAAATATTAAAAACAACTTCTATTTCTCATATCTTAAGAACTTTTCACTCTCTCGATTTTATTTATTATTTAAAAATATTTGTCAAGAGATAACAGTCTTTTAACCTCGCAGAATAATCATAAAAATTGCACGTAATAATTAATTATTCATTTAAGATTTCAAATGGATTTTAAAAAAATTATTATTCATCATAAAAAATCAATTATTCGTCGTTTGAATCTATTATTTCTTTTCCGTCATTTTTTAAAATTGAATTAGAAATTATACCTATTGTAATAAAAATTATAAGCTTAGAACATTTTTTTAGAATAATTATATGGAAAAATATACCAAAGATCAATCTATCTTTTTTTCATTTTTATTATACAATATTAAGCTTTTTTGTTGATTTTGTTCACTTTTTCATATATTATAAACTATTTTATTAAAATTACAAATAACAAAATATGTTTCACAAATTATTTTGACCTAGAAGTTAATTCAAGCAATCTTTTATAATAATATTTCCATGATTTTTAATCGATTTTCATAAAGTTTATGCTTGACGAAATGCATGGTTTGATACATTTTGTAATGTACTTCATAAAAATTACCTTTTTCACATTTTATTCATTAATCATTATTATAAATTTCGAGATTTTCATTCTTTTGGTTCTTTGTTGAATCAGGTAAGAATATAATTAAATAATTTCACGCTTTTCTATTTTCATTTTTAGCTTTGATCATTATTATTTTAAATAAGATTTAGAATAGAATTTATTTAAATACTTATAAGTTTATTGTCATTGCAGATTTAAATTGCATAAGCGTAGTTTTTTAATGAAGAAATTATAAAGAGGAATAGTACTAGTTTAAGGAATAAAAAGATAATAGTATTCTAAATTTATTTGATTTGTGTTATCTATTTTTTTCAATTTTCATTATGCACATTTTTATTTATTATTTCGAATTAAAATATTAATTTATTTAAATTTTTTTAATTTTATAAATTGTAGTTATGAAAGTAATAATTAACTAATGACTAGTGGTCTAAATATGCTTAAATCTTTCAATTAAAAGACTTTTAATATAACAATTTAATATATTCCAAATTTTGCGGTTTTTTTACCTACCTTGAGAGTGGAAAAAATTAAAATAATAAAAAAAGATTTTTTAGTAAGATGATTTTTGTTTTTAAAAAAAGAGTTAAAAATTTATACAAATTTCTTTTTCTAGATGTGATGACTGAGTATAATCCGGACGCACCAAGTATGGAACCTCCAGTACCATGGGTTAGACATCCACCACCACCAGGTCCAGTAATGTACGGTCGTGGTCAACGTGAACTGATAAGCGTTCCAGTAGCACCCCATGCTAATTCAACGGATTTACCGATGCCACCACAAGCACCACCCCACCATCATCATCATCAGTCACAACAACAGCAATCTCATCCTAATAATAATACACTTAAACGTAAACAAGCCTTTGATTTCAATCGTTTAGGACCCAAGCAACGAACGGTTCATAATCCAGCCAATTGTTCTCTTGAGTTAAAGAAAGTACCACGAAGTCTAAATAACATCACCCAGCTTAATAATCATTTTAGTAAATTCGGTAAAATTGTAAATATTCAAGTTAATTTTGGTGGTGATCCCGAAGCTGCCCTCGTCACCTTTCAATTACCAAATGAAGCCAAAATGGCATATAGGAGTACTGAAGCTGTTTTGAATAACAGATTTATTAAAGTATTTTGGCACAATCATATGATTAACAACAATGCAGCTGCTGGAGCGATAGAGAATGTGCCGCCTGGTAAACAGGGTAAGTTTATGTTATAAATTTAGCTTTTTATACAGAAAACAAAATTATAGTGTTAGAAAATGATTAATTTAATAAATTATATTTTGTTATTGCAATAGGACAACGACAATCGGTAAAAGATAGATTAGGCGCTGCTGTTAATACACCTAATAAAGACGACAACGAGTACGTACCCAGTCGTCGTCCAAATGAAGACCAACATCAAAATCAGCAAACTCAACAACAACCACAAGCACAACAACAGCAGCAGCAACAACAACCTCAACAGCAGCAGCAACAACAACCACAGCAACAACAAACAACTCAACCCCCAGCTCCTGTTAAAACAACTACAGCAGGATCACGTGAAGACAAAGTCTTAGCAATTAAAAAGACTCAAGAGATGTTGGCTGCTAAAGAAACATTAAAAAAGAAACATGAAGAAAAGCGAAAAGAGGCATTGAAGTTGACTGCAGATTTACGCAAACGAAAACAGGAATTGTTGGATAAGCAGCTTATAGAAATGAAATCATTAATAGAACGTGCCGAAAAAAATCCGGATCAAAAAGATGCAATTATGCTCACCATCAAATCTGTACAACAGTCAATTGATAATTTACGTAAAGATCTCGCTGGAGGTAATAATGGACAAACTAACAGTTTAACTAGCAAACCAGTACCAAAAACTCGTGAACAAGCCCAGAAGGAAATTCTTGATGCTGAACTTGATCTCATGACGGCTCAGCAAGAGGGTCAAGATTCTGTGGAGCTGCAAAAGAGGTACGCAAGGTACATCTAATTTTATTTTTTATATTTTATTCATAATAAATTAACATTAGATTAGAGTTAAAAGTAGATTTTAAAAGGATGGCGGATTAACCGTGGGAACATCATCTAAGAAATATCAATAAATTTATTAACTTTTAAAATTATAATTAATTCACGATGCTTGCAATAGTAATTGAATAATTGCTATTTCAAATATTTTTTTCAATATATAATTGCATAAATAATTTACTTTATTTACTGATAATGATTAACAGGTGATATCTAAACCTTAAAGAGCTGATATTTCTTTTATAGTAAAGAAAACCTTATTTTGAGCACACTATTATAGTAATTATTATGTCATTAAAAAGGTAAGCGTGCATATTTATAAATAATTCTGGAATAAAAAAATGGAAAGGAAGTATGCTTTGCGCATAACAGGGCTCTTAATTTTTGACACAACTTGTAGTCGATTACAGCGCCATGAAAAATTTGTTTTGAACATATTTACCTGTTAATGTACTTGAATAAGTATAATTAGAGTTTTCCCATGTATAATAAGCGTTAAACATTATTTTCTATTAAGTTTTATGAATTAATTAATAAACATGAAGGAATAACTCGTAGAGAAAATTTAAATGGCGATTATATGAACTAATTTTTATTTTTCTCTACAAACTAAAGCTTTATTTAATTGATTTTAATATTAAATTTTCTTTGCAAATAAAATTAAGAATTTATTGTACGTGGGAAAACATTTTTATTGAATTTAAAATGTTTCAAAAGATAACAACTAAAATACGATTTTGATAACGATGGCGTTCCGATCATCACAGTGAGCCCTCTTAAAATTTATTTACCTCATTAAATTTTTATAAATTTTTGAAATTTCTAATTAGAAACTGAAAATCTTTTTGTTAAACATAATAATTATTTTCTTGATTCCTTTTAATTTTTGAACATTCAAGTAATCAATTGAAAATATGAAGAATATTTACATACTATTGATAGTTTTATTGTATTATTGTTATTGAACATATAATTTATTATTCTGACCTTTAGACTCTTTATAGATACGTGTAAATTCTTTATGAACTTAGAACTTTATTTTAAAATCAGTAATTTCTAAATTGAAAACAATTAAAAGAATTTAAAACAATAAATTTGATGTATTTTTACAATATTGAAAATTTTTCAAAATCTTTTTACATATTTTGTTTTATTTTTTTGAGATTGATACATAAATAATCATGATAGATAAAAATATCTTTTTTTTAATTTATCTAGACATATTATACATTTAATACATTATTAAAGAAAAATTATAGCTTAAAAACGTTAAAAAGTTAAAAATCGTCAACATATTTTCAAGTTTTATAAATATTAATTTGTAATTTAATATTTCTTCAGTATTATGATTTTTAATTTATGCTTTAATAAATATTTTTTTTACTTATCACTAGATTGGCAGAATTACGAGCTCAGGCTGCCGCGATGGGTTTAAATAGTACTGGGGCTGGGAGAGGGTTACGACTAACGAGACCACCACGAGGAGCTACCCACAGTTATAGAGGTAGGGGGCGAGGAACTTCTGTTTTCGCATCTCATGCCCATGTCTCTGTTGACCATAGACCAACGAATCTTCTAGTCTCTGGTTATGAAACCGAGGAAAAAGCAGACGTATTATCGCATTTCCAGGTACTAATTTATTTATTTATTTTTTTAAATCAGATCATTTTTAATATTTTTTATTTTAATAAACAAATACATAGAAAAATTAATTGGAAGTAATGACAAATAAGTTACTGAAATTTACAAAATGTCTTTTTGCTTTTAAGCTTATCTTTTATTGTTGTAAATATAATTTTCAAACAAATCAAAATTATTTAATAAAAAAAAACCTATCGCGTTTAAATATTGTAAAGTATATTCCACATTAATTTTAAATTCAGTTTATCATCAATTTTCAGTCAGCTAATCAGCAAGTAATTAACATGTTAGCTTTATTAGATATTCTATATTAATATTTACTTGATCTTTTATTGATAGATTTCTTATAAAATAACATATAAATTTATTATATTTATTTAAGCCATTCATATTTATCAACATATTGAATAATACAATTTAAAGAATTAATTATTAAAAAATTTAAAAAAAGTGTGATAGGTAGTCTTTTTATTTTCATCTAATGAACTAATGCAATTTTTTAAAAGTATTATGCAGTGGTTTTGGAAATTATTATGTATATTTTAATACAAACTAAATAATATCTGTAAAATTTAAAGCAATTCGGTGAAATCATCAATCAAATTGTGGATGATGCCACTCCATCAATTGTTCTACATTACAAATCAAGAAAAGAAGCCGAACTTGCCATGGCGAAAGGTCGTAATTTTCAAGATCGTGTATTGTCTATAACATGGGTGGCAGGTCATCATTTACATCGTGGTGGGACAACTAGTTCAAGCACCTCTGGTACAAATGCAGCGAGCTCAACAACCTCCCAGAGAACTGAGCCATTGCAATCTATGCAGTCTATGACTGACGAAGAAATAGAATTAGAGGTAATTTTTTCGTTTAATTTTTAATACAAAACTATAATTCTACAAGGTGATAGTCTTGCTGCAACAATTATGATAAAATTTCGTAAAAGTTTGAATAAATCTTATTTATATCATCATACAAAAAACAAACTACAATTTAAAGTGTACTACAATTAAAATTTTTTTAAAATTTTATTTAACATCGCTGTATTCATGCTATCATTGCGATGCTGATTAGCGACGGAAGTCGTTAATGTGTTTAAAAATAAAGCATATGTAACGCACAGTGGTACTTGTATCAATCGACCAAGAGCGGGATTCGAACTCGGAACCTCGAGATTAAAAATCTATTGCTCTACCTAATGAGTCGCTAAGACCTCCAAATTTAAATGTTAGTGGTATGGATTTGGAGATTAAGTTAAAATATCATTTTTTAATATGATGAATGATGAAGTTTTTATTAAAATATTTAATATCTTGCCAGCTGTATGATAAAACTTTCTGAAAAGTAAAAATGTAATTTTATTCATGATAACAAAATTATTTTTTAAATTTCATAAAAATTAGTGATGTAGATTTTGTTTATACATTTTGAATGTTTCTAGTTTTATATATAAATACTGATAAGCGATCAATTTAAATAAACTTGACAACGTTGGGTCTTATCACGCGCTTTCTTTCTAAACTCTGTTTTTACACACCAACATTCAAATTTTAATCATTATATCTGAGTAAAATGGAAAAATAAATAAAATGATCATTGTTGATTTTTAGACTGCCCCTATTATTAATATTGTACCTATTGATTGGAAATTTTTATAATTATTAAATAGTTTATTTCATAAATAAATAAAATATATATTAATTTATCTCACCCATTTGCAAGTAATATCGATGCTTTACGCTTGTTAAACTAATTACGGACTAAATTGAGAATAAATAATAAACTAAAGTATCGCTATAAAAAGATTAGAAGTATTATTATACATAATCGCGACGAAAGCATGAATTTGCAAAACGCGCTCTGGTCTTTATGACAGATGAAAAAATATTAAACTAAATTTCAATTAGTAACAGATGTATTTGTGTACCCGTGTACACTCATGTGATACATTTGTGTACACGTGTATATGAGTACTATTTACCGTCACCCAAACTTGCGCTGGAAAAAATTTTTTTACTTACTCTTATCACCTTTTAGCTTGAATGTAGTGAAACTTCTACCTTAAGTTAATATAAATATAGAATTTATAAATCTTATTCCTATAGGGTTGAAAAAGTAAAAAAAAAACGAAATTGATTTTTATTTTAACTAGAAATAATAAAGTTATAAAAACAACTATATTTTTAAATATTATTTAAAATTTTTTAGTAAATATCTAAATTAATTATTTAATTATATGTAAATTTATGGAAATTATATAAAAATAATACTGAATTTTTTATGTTTCTAGAATGTTGCGGACGTAGAAGCATTACTCCTAGATGAAGGAGAAGAGGAAGAGGAAGAAGACGGTGAGCCACGCAGTTGGCGGCGATAGCAAACTCTGTGAACCTTTTTGACGAACATTTTTTATTGCATAAATTGTAAGAATATCTTTCGATCAAATTTGCGTGCGTACGGCACTAAATAATTTACTACCGCACTGCTAATCGATCTTTTTTAATAGGCTCGATTTGCATGTATAACAAAAGAGTATAGTGATGAGAGCGATAGAGGTATGGTTCGTGTGAACGCACTTCGGTGTAAATTGAGTGTTGAAAAAAAAAATATTTGTTATAATTATGTACACGATAACACTTTATGTGGTATCAATGAAAACTTTTGTCTTATAATGCGCGCGTCACGAAAGACACCAACTATAAAGAGTTTTCAAAAAAAAGAAAAAGATAAAATGAAAAAAATGATTAACTAAAAAAAGAAATTGATTAAAAAAAAAAGAAAAAAAAGTGAGAGGCAAACAGACGAATAATTGAAATTTATCCCATTATTTGTAGAATAAAATCGCTATGTTTTGTATGGGAAATCCAGACTTTTTTGTACTTGTTTATTCTACATAATCCCTTTTAAAGCTACAAAAGTTACTTTTATTTCAATTACAAAGTTCTTATTCTTTATATTTACTTCAAACATTTCTTCTTAGCTTTACTATCACAAACTTTAGTACAAAATGAAAATTGTTTCTTTGAAAAAAATCACATTATTTGCAAGAAAATAAAAATAATCATGGAGCGAGCCAGCTCGCTAACAAACTGCCAAGCAGTAGTTGAGCTACCGTTAATATTCCCAGTGGTAAGTTCACTGCCGTCGCATGAATAGTATTGCGAAAGGCTGTTCGCATCAGCCAATCGCCAAAGCCAATAGACTTGTAAGTGCACGTGAAGATCGACGCAAGTAGCACGTCTTGGCTTAGCCATGTACTGCATAGCGTCCAGCAGATGCACGTCATGATTATCTGGCTAAGGCAGGCTGTTGTGAAAATAAAAAAAGAGAAAAATATAGTATGATTTCTTTTTATGTAAATTATATATTCTTATAGAAATAAAATTTCAGTATTTACAGAAAAAAATTCAATTAAAAGTTTAAAAAAATTAGACTTTTTTCACAAATAGTTTTTAGCTAACAATATCTAAATTAAAGTGTTCCAATAGTTCTTAAGAAAACTATTTCAAAAGTAGTAAAGTTAGAAAAGTAAGTGTAAAAAGTTTTGATAAATGAGATTAACGCGTTTTCATAAAATCAATAATACATTTACTGAAATTAATTACAATAATGGTGATAATAAATATACCTAATAATAAATATAACTAAAAGTAGAACAATTAATAATTCTAAAGTTAGTTTGAATTGATATCCTACTATATTTCTTTCTAATTGTATATAAAAAAATTTTAGACTTTACCCATTCTAAGAATATATAAGAGATATATAAAATCATGCCATGCTTACCGATGAAAACGCATAGAAGGATGTCAATAGCGTAAAGGGATGCTGCATCGATAGTGAAAGCATCACAGAAGAGATTATAGGATGTTATCAATAACACCATTTGAGATATCCATCTTGTTCGATTTTCAAGGTTGGCCAATTGTTCCTTGAAACATATCGATCTTAAGGAGACGCCAATTGCCAGCGGTATCAATGTGCTATATGTGATCTCGCGCAAATTAATCTCCGTCAACGGTGGCACTGATGCACCCAACTGTACACACATGCGTGATAATACATATATATATATGGAGATGAAAATTTATTTTGAATAAATATTATGTTAAATATTAAATATTTGTTGTTTAATGTTTCATTTTAAATTATTATTATCCTACGTATATTTGTCCTGTCAAAATTTAATTGTTGAATTGTTAGTTTTTTTTTAAGTATTAATTTAATTACGCAAATTTTTGTTAATCTTATATTTTATTATTACAATCTTATATATTTACCAATATGTACATTAAAATTGGCGTTAACAATAATCCTCCAAAGTGGCATGTCAATGTCGTTACGACACTCGTTGGAATATCTGCGTGCGCTATTCTGCTTAAAGCTAAACTTGTACTAAACGGTGGAGGTAGGCAGTGCAAGACCTGAATTTACAAAATGCAAAAATAAATAGCAAAACCATCAACTGTGATTTGAATAACTCATGAAATCGTAAAATATTTTTTTTTAATTAATTAAATGATAAAATAAAATTATTCAGAATATTTTTTTTAATTATTTACTTCAATTCCTCTAAGCAGGCGAATATTAACGCCTACGTAGCCCAAAAGATAACTTCCTAATTTAGCCAAAATCGGAATAAAAATATATATGTACGTCATAAGAAATGATAGCAGATAGCCATCGCGTAACACTGAAAACAGTGTTTTGTGATTGCAACATAATCCAGCCTCAAAATAGATCAATGGTATCGCAAAATACCAAATCACAAAATTGCCATTTAGAATACCTGTAAAAAGTCATTACAATGCAATAAAATTTTTAAATGACATAATTGATAAGATTAATTGTATAAAATTTTTGAAATTTCATACAGTATTTCGGAATTTTTATAAATAGTCTTTAAAATATGAAATTTCTTTTTAAATTAACTATAATTTTTTTTCAAAACGATTGTTAAAATTATTTTATTATTTTATTTTATAATAATTTTTACAATCTATCTTTATAATTTAACTAAAAGAATAAAATTGACATTAAAAAAAATTTTAAATAAAATTTTAAATAAATTTATTTCTTTGACAATATATTTAAAAACTAAATACAGAATATTTTTATAAATAAGTACAATAGAAATAATAATTTCATGAAAATTTATTAACTAACCCTTAGATCCACCCACATTTGTTGTAAAAAAAGCCAGTATCATACATAAATTCATACATATGAAAAAACCAAATCGACATAGGATTGCTTTTCTTTTTACTTTCTTTTTATTTGACACTGTAACTATCAATGGTTCTTCATGATCTACCTCAATCTTCATTTAAAAAAACATTAATCTAAAATAATAGAAGTCATGTAATTGAGGGGAATTTTTTTTTTCTTTACGTAAGAAAATATAATATGAAAAAGAAGCTGCTATGAATTGCAGAAAATCTTACCTTTTTTTTCTAAACTTCATTACAAAATAAAAAATTTTCTTTTGACAATATGCAGTTAGAAAAAGTAGACTGAAGAAATAATAAACATAACTATCAACTAGTTGCAACGCTCCGTGTACAAAAATTTTTCTTACTTTTCAATACAAACATTCTTTTTTTTATTTATTTTTATTACATATAAAAATTTAAATACTTTCAATTATTAGTTTAGTATCTCAAAAGTCTTAATATCTCGTAAATATTTAATCATTATTTTTATACACGCTCATAGAACATAGTCTAATATAAATAAAAAATTTTAAATGCTATAAATAAATTGCAAAATCTAAAGATAAATATGAAAAAGACGTTCTATGTGCATTTTATAAATGAGTGCTGATATTAAACTCTAATGCGATTATGAATGATAAACGTATTCGTTGCTCAGAATCATTTATTTTGGTACTAGTTATCATAACAATACATGGATACAAGAAAGCTAGTAAAAAAAGTGTAGAATTAAAAAAAATTTTTTTCAAAATTTTATTTTATTAGTAAAGTGTCGAAAATACAGAATAAATTAGAAGTAATGAGTGATTGAATAAGTTCTATAAAAGTCTAAGATAAACATAATTATCTAGATAATTATCGAAAAGTATAAGTAAAGAAGGATGTTATGCAGTAAATGATGATTTATTATGCAATAAATGTCCTTTTATCTTTTTTTTTGCTTAATGTTTGTTTTGATTTATATGCTCCTAAGGATGCTCATTCACATTTTTATTTTCCTAAAAAAACAAGACGACTGAATTTTTTCAAAAAAGTAAAAAGCCAAGCAATTGCATTAATTATTTAAAAATTATCTTTCTTTCATTAGCTGATAAATTTGTAATAAAAAAATTTTATTTTTCATTAGCTTACTTGTACCGTGTTGTATAATTACTATTTTCTTCGAGTAAAATGAAAAGTACACTTCAAAAGTTATATATGGTGAAAATTTGGTCCTATTTTTAAAAAAAAATTTGTAAAGAAATATAAAAGGTCACTTTTAGAATTGCATTTGAGACTGCGTGCTCTATATGCAAAAAGGATAAAACAAGCGCATTGCGCATGCTGTGAAAATCGAATGCTGAGAAGATAAGCAAGGCGCAAGTCCGAGATAATACATAGTTGCATTATAGTTGTTTTAAATTAACAGGACATGATTTTTTTTACTGATTTTGGGTTATTCGAATATTTATGCGTGATTAAGAAAATTATGAAGAAAATGTTAAAAATCAAAAGAGTTAGTTTATTTTTGGTATTTTAGAAGTATTCCTGTAAAAAAATAATTTTATTGCAAATTTGTTTTCATTACTGAATTATTAATCGCATCAAATATATTTTGAATATAACATCATTAATTTCGATTTGATTTATTATTTTAATATTATTATCGTAAACAGTGACGTTAAATAAATTTATTTAAAATTCGACACTGCAAACAATTATTTTGCATATGTGTACCATTCATGCAAGAATCTAAATAAGATAATTTTTTAAAATAAATAAAAATTTATTTTGATCAGTTATATAATATTTTGGTTAAAATGTATTTGTCTTAAATGATTGCTAATAGTTTATTATTATAGTCATTTTCAATTCGTAAACCGATCTTCTTACATTTGATCAATTAGAAGAAAAAGAATTTGAATTATTTTTGGGATAATATTTCGTTTCATTATTAGAAAAATTGAAATTTCTTCTGATATAGTGAATTAATTGAATTCCAAATAAAAATCACAAATATAATTTTTTCAAACAAATATATTATGAAATCAAAAGACGATCAAACAAAATATTTTATTAACACTTTTACAGTAATAAAGTTACGAATGAAATCAATCATAACGACTTAAATTCATATATTTTAGTAATTGAAACATACAAATTTTGTAATTATATCTGCCAATAAATTAAAATTTAATAACTATTTTACGCATTTTGTTAGACAAATTTGATTTTCTTTAATTTACCAATTTCTTGCCAACGTCTTAAGAACAATTGATAGCACGTATTCAATAATGGAAAATTTGCACGGAGAGAAAAAAATTAGTAATTGTTATTTGACAAACTGCAGACAATTAAATGTCAGCTTTACTCACTGTCCAGCTTTGTAGTGACGAGACTCTTTTTCTTAGATCATAAGTAAGCAAGAATTCACTAATGTATAAATTTAGATAATAAAAAACTATGAAAAATTATCAATATAATCAATATATTACACGTTCGATATAATATTAACCCTCTCTCCGTAACCATAAATTTAAGGACATAGACCGTAGCCTGAGCCATTGACATCGTGTTAATGTTTTCTCTAATAAAATTGCGATGAAAAAATCTGAAAAAATTGTGGAATACTTATTTATGCTTTTACTTCATAGCCCAATAGTTTATTTAATGATTTGTAATAAAGAAAATTGTTTATAACCATTTATTTATAGCGTGATATTTGACCTGAAAATTTGGCTTGTGCCATTGATGACCCAGGTTACGGACGGGGGGGTTAAGAAACTTTAAAGTAAAAAAGTTTTCTTTGATAATTAAAAAATGGATTTTTAAATCGATCGACACGAAAAAAATATCGAATCACAAACGAGATCATCGCTTTTATTTATTGTTAAAATTCAATTATAGGCTTATTAATGCAAAAATTCGTAGTGAAACTTATGTAGAATATTAAAAATGTATTAATTTGGACAGTATTAATCAAATCGAAAAAATATTAAATCCTCCTCAATTCTTATTGAGGAAATAAAGAAAATGTACAATTTAAATGTTATAGAATACAAAATTATTACTTTGCTAGCATTATGACGTCTATATATGTAATGATTCCGTGCAAATAAGACATATTCAAACTTTTTTTATAAGTTTTGTTTTATATCTACATGTCACGAGCAATGTTACAATAAGTAATAATGTATTTATGAATAAGAATTGGAAATAAATTATTATTCAAATGGTAATTATTAATCGTTTTTTACTGTTTCTCGTTACTTATCTTATTAATACTTTATTATTTTTAGCTACACCTTTACTGAAGAAAATAACGCCCAACTTTAGTGTTATTTTGTACACTGAACAGTATTTTTGTTAGCTGTGATACTTTCATCGCACAAAAAATTTAGAGATTTAGAAGAGTATATAGCACTATAGGATTTAGTGTCTACCTGCCACTAAAATATATATTAGTATTTATTCTTATTTAGTTTTGTAATCTTTACTTATATGACCTTAGTGTCTCTAGTTTATCCAACAAAGTCAGTAATAATTCTCAATACTTTCCATAGACATCAACAGGTTTTTCTCTTCATGTGTAAATATTTAATTACAATAAATATATTTAAAACCATAGCGCAAAGATGAATTTTCATTAATGATAAGTATATGTAATTGATTATACTTACTTACCTTATCAAAAATATATATTTTAAAACTGCATTTCTGCCATCAAAAGCTAAAGAGAGGATTTTTGTTTTAGGGTGGAGTCAAATTTTTTAAGGAATTAAAATAAATTTAATATTTACAATAAAATATAATTTTTTTATTGAAAAAAGATTTGATTTACATTAATTACGCAACAACAAAAATATATACAAATTAAGATTAAGATCTTACACTTATTATCACTACATCAACTAAATAATATTATTTAGATGAAATGATACTTAAATAACCTAATATATTATAAAATAAAATTGACTGAAATACATTCTCAGATAGTGCGATTTTAATAAGTCACATTTCATTATTCATTTGATACACATCTATTTTGTTATATCATATAAATTATTTACAATTATCGCCTAAATACTTGCACAGAAAGAACTAAAAAATATCTCAAAGGATCATCTCATGCAACTAAGAAACACTTAAAGAAATAGTAGTTTTCCCTGTTGAAAATAAGTACGTACTTGAAGTACGTACTTTGAGTACGTACTTCAAGTATGTACTACAAGTATATACTTTACTTAAGTACGTACTATTTTGGAACATTTTAGTAGATACTTTTTTTGAAAAGTATATACTTTTATTGAAAGTATGTACTTTTTAAGTATATTTTGATAAATAATATTTTTTTAAATATGAACTTTATTAAACAATACCTACTATTTTGAAAGTATGTACTTTTTAAAAATATTTTTATGCGTACTTTTATTTTAAAAATGAGTACTTTCTTCAAAATTATGTACCCTATTTTAATAAAAGTACTTACTTATATAGAAGTATATACCTTTTAGAAAATTTTCATACATACTTTTTTATACGATGTATGTACCTTCATATAAAAGTATATACTGTAGCTACGTGACAAATTTTTTTTCTTTATTATGTACTTTTTGAAAAGTGCATACTTTTCTAAAAAAGTACCTTCTAAAATGTTCCAAAAAAGTACGTACTTGATCTAAAGTGTATATACTTGAAGTACATACTCAAAGTATGTTATTAAAGTATGTACTGATTTTCAACTGTAAAAAAATACGGAATATTATAGCCTTATATACCTGCATCTCTGAAATTCGGATAAAGGATCGCAAAGTTAAGAAAAACGCCACCTAACAGCTAAAAACGTAAGTACTGAAAAAACTATTCGAATCGATTATTAATTCTGTCTTTGCTGTTAGGTGGCGTTTTTGTTAATTTTGCGATCCTCTACCTGAATTTCAGTGACGTGGAATATAAAGTTATAACATTTCGAGTTTGTTCGCTCAAGCTTTTTGATCTGCGGAGAGTCGATGCTTACCTTATTTTTATATCTTCCTTTAGGAAGAAAACACTTACCAAGTTACTAACTTGAGGAATTATTGAAAATAAAAATAATCTCAAACTTTTACCGACTTTTTTGTAAAATTTGATTTGTTATCTTTAAAGGTATATACTCTATTTTAATAAAAGTACGTACTTGTATAGAAGTATATACTTTTTAGAACATTTTCATACATATTCTTTTATACGAAGTATGAACCTTCATACTCAAGTATGTACCGTAGCTAAAGTAATCTTTTTTTTGGTCATTTTAGTATGTACTTTTTTAAAAATATATACTTTTAAAAAAAGTACCTACCAAAATGTTTTTAATAAGTACATACTTTAAAAAAATACGTATTTTCTAATAAAGTACGTACTTTAAGAAATATTATTTATCAAAATATACTTTAAAAGTACATATTTTCAATAAAAGTATATACTTTTCAAAACAGTACCTACTAAAATGTTCCAAAATAGTACGTACTTAAGTAAAGTATATACTTGAAGTACATACTTGAAGTACATACTCAAAGTACATACTTGAAGTACGTACTTATTTTCAACAGGGTTAATGAACACTCAAATTCTCAAAATACTCATATCTAAAATTTAATGAAAAGACTTGAAAGATTTGATTATATTTTTACTAAAAGTTGTAAAGGAACCTCAGTGATTAGTTTGTCTTTCATTATATTATCAATGAAAACAGAAGAAATAGAAATAAGTAAAAAAGCTCATATTGAAAAAAGCAAAAAATTAAATTAGAAATTTGGAAGTAGAAATGTAGTATCACTAAATCACTTCGAATTCCTCCACTCCTCCTCCCATCAACCTTTTCCATGTTAAACAGGTCTTCCGCTACTCAAATTTCCGCAGTTATCTTGGATTTTACAAGACCCGTATTCATTCTTTTTACTCTCTGGTGAAAAATTAACTATTATTGGTCATAATTGATTAGCTAAGCATGTTAAAATGACATTTATCTAGAAATTCTGAAAATACTTTAAACAGAATTTCTGGATGAGTTTCATTTCTTATTTTAGTTAGGACCAAAAAGTGGTCAATTTTCTACTAGGGTTCCTAAATTGCGTATATGGAGAGATATATAAGCCGAATACATATAATGGAGATATATACTCTGAGAGAAAATACGCAAGGCCCGTGTTCATCAGAATATACGTCAAAGGAGAGAGAGAGAGAGAGAGAGAGAGAGAGAGAGAATACATATATGTGCATTTGAAAATCGGAGAATAGGAACTGAAAGATCTTCAGTAACCAGAGGAAAATTAGGAATGCACAAAATGCTTAGAGAGAAATGAAAGAAGTTTGCTAGCTTTCTCCAATTGGTAAATTTTATTTTAGTTTGGAATATTGTCATCTTTTCAACGAGTAATATAATAAAACTTTTATTTCTAATATGTACTTAGAAAAAAGCCACAATTATTTTTAGTTGATTTAGCAATAAATCTATGGATTTTCACTCATGTGATCACACTACACATCTAAAAAAGAGTGTTTAAAACATCCCATATAGATTATCGATCACACTTGATAAAAAATAAGAAACTGTGACTATCAATAAGTACAGAAATCATCATAAATAGTAAAACACTTATTAAATATCACTAGCGTTTCACGCAGTAAATGATGATTATTAAGATAATTAATTTTTATTTGAAATATTTAATTATTTAAAAATAAATATTAGAATATTTTAAATTCGAATTGAAACGAAGTCAATTACGAAGCAAGTAAAATTAAATGTTTATGGGAATAAAAATTGAAATTTACAAAATTTTTCTTAAATTAATAAAAAAATTAATTAATTGATACCCTTTCGACATTTGTGGTAGGAGTAGCTTGTGGAAACGCCTTAGCTAAACAGTAAAAGTAACGTGTAAGAGGTAATGACAGCGCAGTTCAAACTAAGCGCCTCAACAATCAAACATTACTATTTTTACATTATTTTTGCAAATATTGCATACACTATTTTTGTCAAATACATTACTTCAAATTTACGAACTTTATTTTACATTGTAATAACAAGATCGTTTTGTTAAATTTATTGAGACATCATTATTTTTTTTTAGTTCATTTTTCTACAAAGCTACAAGTTTGAATCTCAATATTCAAAACTTTGCCTTCCTTTTAATATTTACTTTAGTAACTAATTTCAAATAAATTAAATTTCTATTGAATTCGTATTAGTGTGAATTGAATATTCCCATATAACTTCAGCAAAAGATACAAAATTCTTGCATACCTGGTTGGAAACTAGCATAACGATAACGAAGCAGCTATGATAAAACTATCCCAATAATAACTACTGCAGACGAAGGAGAAGCAATTCCACGTCTTCTGATGAAACCTAAGAATGGTAACCTTGTTATATTACCAACTAAGAAACAAGAATATAGGGGCAAGAATATAAAGCAATTTTTATACTTGAAAAGGGTCATTAAAAATATGACTGAAACGTAGTATGATTAACCAGCAATAAAAAGTATTATCTTGACAGTTAATAGTTGTTTGTATCATTATTAAATGAATGTATTTACACTGTCGTTAAATTCTACTAATAAATAAGAATAAAGGGGACTGCTTGATCTGAGCAACAGGTTAACTACTTGCGAACATCAAATACTAGAAGTTGACGGAACATTAGAAATGCACGAAAGTGATTCAATCAACATTCAGGAAGCAGCTAGCAAGTTGGAAATCAACCACCGTATTTGGCATAACCAACACATGAAATTACATCATTCGACTCTTAAGGAAAGTAATAGAATTTACCGCATCACAAAAAAGGGTAACGAATTATTAGAACTTAAATAGTAATATATATAATAAAATAATAATATATTTGCACAAGATTATTCCAAGCAAATGTAAAGAAAATTTTAATTTTATTCAACATATACATATATATGTGTGTATGTATAAATAATAATTATATCTAGGAATATATTTTTGAAAACATTAATCAAACATATATATATATATATATATATATATATATATATATATATATACTGCGACGATTCAAAAATCGCGCTAGACGCAGTACCTGCGCTCAGCCGCTACGAGGCGCTACTCCCGCAACGGGAATAGCGAGCTCCATAGCATATATAAGCGAGCCGCTGAGCCAGCTACGGACTCTCTCCCCTTCCTCTGTGTAAGAGTGGGATTGCTCGGCACAGTGGGAGTTATCCTTTCCTATACTCCTGTCTTAAACTATGTAAGGGTGGGATTGCCCGGCATAGTATCCTATCCATCCGTCAGTGTAAGGGTGGGATTGCCCGACACTGACTCCTAGCTACTACCTCCACCATCGCTGGTCGGGGTAGAGTCCTCCGTTGGTCTTCGACCAAAAGCCTCCCCCCTCTTCTCCAGTTATGGTTTAGAGGGTTACCATCCTAGTTCTCCTGTCTTACCTTACTTGGCTCCGTTACCGACCACGCCGAACTCCGCCGATAAAGTAGGTCGCGAATTTACCCGCCGAGTTTACTTTGTCAAATAATTAACCATTGTATTTCTTTTCTGTTTTCATTTGTTACAGCCGATAAATACGAGATAACGCCACCTAGCGGTCAAGGAGAGAACTAAAATACATTCTGTTCCTTCGCAACGTACGAAACATTATTTTTAGGGATACCTGATATCAGACCCACTAACGCCTTTCAAAATGTCAAATACTCAGAATAAGGGCGGTAGGAAACCGTACAGACTAACACCGTCGTATGATGCGACTTATATAAAAGACGATGGTATAGAGTCATCTTATCAAGATGCCAGAAAACAATCTCAACCAGCAACCCGTGGTCGAGGTAGAGGACAGAGAACTTCTGGCTCTAGGAAGCCGTTTAACAACAAACGGTTTGAATCACACAGAGAAGTAAAGAATGCAGAGACATTCAATGAACTTGGAAGGGAGCTTAAAGATAAGCTACTCCCTGGTGTGAAGAATAGCTCTTCAGCTATGGAACGCTTGGATGCCGTGAATACATCGAAAGCCGTCACTATTCCGATTACAACGCGTGCGATTGGATTCGCTTCTTTAAATATATTTTCTACATTATATGAATTTAACAATGTGCCACCGCGCGGTAATATACATCAACTCTATCGAGTTGGCCTTGCTATGATGCAGGCAAAAGTCCAAATAGTGCAGCGGGCGGTAGTTACCGTATTAAATAATGAAGACGATTATCGCAGAAACGCCATGTCGGGAGACTGGATTCAGGCAGCCAAAAGCGTTATTGCTGTGCGAGACCAGTTGAGTCTAATTATCAATATTATTGGTAAAATTAAAGTCTTTGAGTCTGTTTTCATTCCAAAGCTTGCACGAGATAATAACACTCGGCAAAATCATCTGATTCCTCAAAGTGAACAAGTTGTGTTCACTAACCTACGACAGGTTGTTTTAAGGCTTGCAAATCAAGCATCGCCTGACATACATAGAGTCCTCCGTTGGTCTTCGACCAAAAGCCTCCCCCCTCTTCTCCAGTTATGGTTTAGAGGGTTACTATCCTAGTTCTCCTGTCTTACCTTACTTGGCTCCGTTACCGACCACGCCGAACTCCGCCGATAAAGTAGGTCGCGAATTCACCCGCCGAGTTTACTTTGTCAAATAATTAACCATTGTATTTCTTTTCTGTTTTCATTTGTTACAGCCGATAAATACGAGATAACGCGACCTAGCGGTCAAGGAGAGAACTAAAATAAATTCTGTTCCTTCGCAACGTGCGAAACATTATTTTTAGGGATACCTGATATCAGACCCACTAACGCCTTTCAAAATGTCAAATACTCAGAATAAGGGCGGTAGGAAACCGTACAGACTAACACCGTCGTATGATGCGACTTATATAAAAGACGATGGTATAGAGTCATCTTATCAAGATGCCAGAAAACAATCTCAACCAGCAACCCGTGGTCGAGGTAGAGGACAGAGACCTTCTGGCTCTAGGAAGCCGTTTAACAACAAACGGTTTGAATCACACAGAGAAGTAAAGAATGCAGAGACATTCAATGAACTTGGAAGGGAGCTTAAAGATAAGCTACTCCCTGGTGTGAAGAATAGCTCTTCAGCTATGGAACGCTTGGATGCCGTGAATACATCGAAAGCCGTCACTATTCCGATTACAACGCGTGCGATTGGATTCGCTTCTTTAGATATATTTTCTACATTATATGAATTTAACAATGTGCCACCGCGCGGTAATATACATCAACTCTATCGAGTTGGCCTTGCTATGATGCAGGCAAAAGTCCAAATAGTGCAGCGGGCGGTAGTTACCGTATTAAATAATGAAGACGATTATCGCAGAAACGCCATGTCGAAAGACTGGATTCAGGCAGCCAAAAGCGTTATTGCTGTGCGAGACCAGTTGAGTCTAATTATCAATATTATTGGTAAAATTAAAGTCTTTGAGTCTGTTTTCATTCCAAAGCTTGCACGAGATAATAACACTCGGCAAAATCATCTGATTCCTCAAAGTGAACAAGTTGTGTTCACTAACCTACGACAGGTTGTTTTAAGGCTTGCAAATCAAGCATCGCCTGACATACATAGAGTCCTCCGTTGGTCTTCGACCAAAAGCCTCCCCCCTCTTCTCCAGTTATGGTTTAGAGGGTTACCATCCTAGTTCTCCTGTCTTACCTTACTTGGCTCCGTTACCGACCACGCCGAACTCCGCCGATAAAGTAGGTCGCGAATTTACCCGCCGAGTTTACTTTGTCAAATAATTAACCATTGTATTTCTTTTCTGTTTTCATTTGTTACAGCCGATAAATACGAGATAACGCCACCTAGCGGTCAAGGAGAGAACTAAAATAAATTCTGTTCCTTCGCAACGTACGAAACATTATTTTTAGGGATACCTGATATCAGACCCACTAACGCCTTTCAAAATGTCAAATACTCAGAATAAGGGCGGTAGGAAACCGTACAGACTAACACCGTCGTATGATGCGACTTATATAAAAGACGATGGTATAGAGTCATCTTATCAAGATGCCAGAAAACAATCTCAACCAGCAACCCGTGGTCGAGGTAGAGGACAGAGACCTTCTGGCTCTAGGAAGCCGTTTAACAACAAACGGTTTGAATCACACAGAGAAGTAAAGAATGCAGAGACATTCAATGAACTTGGAAGGGAGCTTAAAGATAAGCTACTCCCTGGTGTGAAGAATAGCTCTTCAGCTATGGAACGCTTGGATGCCGTAAATACATCGAAAGCCGTCACTATTCCGATTACAACGCGTGCGATTGGATTCGCTTCTTTAAATATATTTTCTACATTATATGAATTTAACAATGTGCCACCGCGCGGTAATATACATCAACTCTATCGAGTTGGCCTTGCTATGATGCAGGCAAAAGTCCAAATAGTGCAGCGGGCGGTAGTTACCGTATTAAATAATGAAGACGATTATCGCAGAAACGCCATGTCGGAAGACTGGATTCAGGCAGCCAAAAGCGTTATTGCTGTGCGAGACCAGTTGAGTCTAATTATCAATATTATTGGTAAAATTAAAGTCTTTGAGTCTGTTTTCATTCCAAAGCTTGCACGAGATAATAACACTCGGCAAAATAATCTGATTCCTCAAAGTGAACAAGTTGTGTTCACTAACCTACGACAGGTTGTTTTAAGGCTTGCAAATCAAGCATCGCCTGACATACATAGAGTCCTCCGTTGGTCTTCGACCAAAAGCCTCCCCCCTCTTCTCCAGTTATGGTTTAGAGGGTTACCATCCTAGTTCTCCTGTCTTACCTTACTTGGCTCCGTTACCAACCACGCCGAACTCCGCCGATAAAGTAGGTCGCGAATTTACCCGCCGAGTTTACTTTGTCAAATAATTAACCATTGTATTTCTTTTCTGTTTTCATTTGTTACAGCCGATAAATACGAGAAAACGCGACCTAGCGGTCAAGGAGAGAACTAAAATAAATTCTGTTCCTTCGCAACGTGCGAAACATTATTTTTAGGGATACCTGATATCAGACCCACTAACGCCTTTCAAAATGTCAAATACTCAGAATAAGGGCGGTAGGAAACCGTACAGACTAACACCGTCGTATGATGCGACTTATATAAAAGACGATGGTATAGAGTCATCTTATCAAGATGCCAGAAAACAATCTCAACCAGCAACCCGTGGTCGAGGTAGAGGACAGAGACCTTCTGGCTCTAGGAAGCCGTTTAACAACAAACGGTTTGAATCACACAGAGAAGTAAAGAATGCAGAGACATTCAATGAACTTGGAAAGGAGCTTAAAGATAAGCTACTCCCTGGTGTGAAAAATAGCTCTTCAGCTATGGAACGCTTGGATGCCGTAAATACATCGAAAGCCGTCACTATTCCGATTACAACGCGTGCGATTGGATTCGCTTCTTTAAATATATTTTCTACATTATATGAATTTAACAATGTGCCACCGCGCGGTAATATACATCAACTCTATCGAGTTGGCCTTGCTATGATGCAGGCAAAAGTCCAAATAGTGCAGCGGGCGGTAGTTACCGTATTAAATAATGAAGACGATTATCGCAGAAACGCCATGTCGGAAGACTGGATTCAGGCAGCCAAAAGCGTTATTGCTGTGCGAGACCAGTTGAGTCTAATTATCAATATTATTGGTAAAATTAAAGTCTTTGAGTCTGTTTTCATTCCAAAGCTTGCACGAGATAATAACACTCGGCAAAATCATCTGATTCCTCAAAGTGAACAAGTTGTGTTCACTAACCTACGACAGGTTGTTTTAAGGCTTGCAAATCAAGCATCGCCTGACATACATAGAGTCCTCCGTTGGTCTTCGACCAAAAGCCTCCCCCCTCTTCTCCAGTTATGGTTTAGAGGGTTACATTATCATATACCTCTCACGAACATTATCACTTAGTGTATAAGGATAGGTTAGCTTTGGATTATTTATTTAATTCTTTTAATTAACGTTATTTCTTTTCTTAATCATTTATATTTTTTTTTCTCTTTAAGTATTTAAATGGATTTATAATTTATTTTTATTTATTTTTATTTATTTCTTTATCTTTCTTAGTATTAATTTTATTAATTCAATAAGGTTAGGTTAGTTTAGTATGTAAGTTTGAACTTTGGCCTCCGAGAATCAACATCTGCAGCGCCTCTAAAAGTCTGACGCCTACGATATCAAGATCTATTCGAGGAAAAAGGCCAAACGTTACAATACATGTGTATGAGTGTAAGAAAAAAAAATTATAATTTATAAATATCCTTAATATTTTTAATTTCAGTATCTCCTTTAATGATGGATGATTACAATATAACCGATCAATGCTGCAAATGCCTCCGTAATCTAAGAAAACTTTCAACTCAAGTAAAAATTATTAATACGGTACATGAGGTTGAAACTGTTAATGATCAGTTAAACATTAGTGTTGATGTTGGTTATAAACTTTGTGACAGGTGTAGAAGACTTGTTTTTTTTGGTACAAAAGAAACTCTTACTGCGGATGCAATAGAACCTTCAACTAGTGAACAGATTGAAAATCATCCTATGAGTTTGCAATCATCTTCACAATCTTCTAGCCTATCTCAAAGTTCAGGAAGTATTTTTGAGGTAGTTTTTAATGAACCTAAAGAACAAGAAGATACCATTGAGCTGCCAATTAAAAGAACTATTTCCACGCATCGATTATGCTGTATTTGCAGAGGAAAACATAATTTAACTATTATTCCAATAGATGCTAGATTACAGTGCTTTAATGAATTGCGAATTTTTATTCCTAGTGGAAATCGAGTATGCAACAGTCACTTAATCAAGAAACGATTTTATGAAGATGAGTTGAAGTTGATACAAGTATACAGTAGCACAAGTTTCTTAACTAAAGATGAAATATATTTATTTTTAACTAAAATAGCAGAATCAGCTTCAAAAACGTTTTTAGATAAAGTTAAATCTTTAGAGCTTAGCGATAAACAAATATTTACTTTTACAAGTTTGACGAATAATCAATTACAAGAGATAAGGTCATTACTAGTTTCAATGAGAACATCAAGCTCCATAAATGTAATGCAGGCTCTAGTTATATTTCTATTTAAATTACGAACTGCAAATCATCAAATAATTTTATTGCATCAATTTTCGAAATTGATGATGAAATTCAAGTATCACATTTTTGTGAGTCAGTGTTAAATTCATTTTCAAGAGATTCAGTTCCAAGCAACTCCAAGGAAAACGGCAATGCTAGGGTAGATAACACCTTAAATAAAAATAGAATTGACAGTAATAATTCGGAAAACTAGTAGTTCCTGAATGGACTGAGGCTCAAATTCAGGACTCCCGTACTAAACGCCTCTTTGTGCATGATAAAAATTAAAAAAAATACTTTCTAGTGGATTCAGGATCAGAAGTTTCGGTAATACCCAAACCTAAATTAAGTAAAGAGAAGCCACAGTCACTAAAGCTTTATGCTTCAAACAATACTCCTATCAATACTTACGGCTTGGTGAGTCGTGAATTAGACGTCAAATGGAACTTCTTAGTTGTAGATATTCCATAAGCAATAATAGGGGCCGACATTTTAAATTTTTATCATCTGCTTCCTGACCTGAGGGAAAAGAAACTGATAGACGGTGAAACGTCATTATCCGTACCACTGAAAGTACGAAAAATTGAACAAATACAATTGTATTTTATCGATCCTGCACATAAGTATTCATACTTACTGTCACAATACCTTAATGTAATGGGAGTCACAGAAACAATCACAAAAACAAATATAGGTGCACAACATTATATCAGAACAAATGGTCCACCGGTAGCGCAGAAAGCACGCAGACTCTCACCGGAGAAATTAGAAGTGGCTAAAAAAAAATTCAAGATACTTTGCGAAGCCGGCATCTGCAAGCCATCTGAAAGCCCATGGGCTAGCCCCATACACATGGTTAAGAAAAAGAACGGCGAATGGCGTGTCTGTGATGATTACAACTGAATAACGTCACAATTCCATATAGGTATCCAGTACCAAATATTCAAGATTTCGCCAACGGGCTACACGGTATGAAAGTGTTTACTTCACTGGACTTGCAGAAAGCATACCATCAGATACCTGTCGAAAAAGACAGCATACAAAAGACGGCTGTCATAACGCCGTTCGGCTTATTTGAGTACAATTTTATGACATTTGGTCTAAGAAACGCCGCTTAGTCTTTCCAAAGATATGTAAACAGAGCTCTGGGAGATCTAAAAAAAGTGTTCTGCTATATTGACGACATACTGATCGCTTCAGCTACTGAAGAAGCGCATGAGAAACACCTCAAGCAGGTCTTGGACAGACTTAAAAAATATAATTTATACCTGAACATTGAGAAATGCGTGTTTGGTGTGAGAGAACTGACCTTTCTGGGATACTTAATAAACAAACAAGTTAATTTATAAGTATTTAATTATACTTCATTCGCCAGCAACCGCTAGCACGCTGTGTATCAGTCAAGAGACGGTACACCACTGATCGTGGCTATACATTTTCAACGGCTCGCAAGTAACCTACAGTTGGCGCTTGCACAGGACGCTAGTTAATGGTTTTACATATAAACCATCGATGCTATGCCTATAAAGAAACTGTCCTCAAGTCTTAAAAAAACAGAATAAGTAAATTGTTGTTTGCATTATGAATGTAAAGTTAAAGTTTATGCTCAATAACAAGTTAGCATAAAAGAAATATAATTTAGTTATTTGAAAAAACGCATTTTCTGATTTAATATATGATGGGCAACTTTTTTCTTAAAATAATGATAGAAAAATTAGCATTTTTTTTATTTGTCATTAATAAAACCTCCAATTTTGGATTTCAGTTTGTAAATTATAATTCTATATGAATTATGAATCGAAATGTGCAAGCTAAAAACATAAACTGGAAATTGGATATCATCTATATTAGAACATTGTTTCTTAAATTTACAATTTAAGTTCAGGTAAGTATTATATTAATATTCATTATTTGTACTTTATCAGTCAAAAAACTTTGGAAACAATTCCAATTCTTATTTAATAAAAATAAAACTATTAATACTTATCTTTTATATATTTTTAACAAAAAATAGTTATTTTCGATACAAGTGCGCAAAGCAGGTGTTTGCCGCATATTGTTTTTTGCTCGAGGGCAACAAACACTTAGGCGGGGAACACCTGCATTACGCACCTGTATCGAACTTAGTGTTTCTTAACTGCGAGTGCAAAACAAGATTTATTAAAAAATTGATCAAAGCTTTGAAGATTTTCGACGAGTGAGAAGTTCCTTCGCTTCGCTCGAGCAACAATCTCACGAGTCAAAATGATAAATAAGGTAAAAAAACATTACTGTTCGCAAAGCAAAGTGCTTTGCGTATACCTTCCAGACTGTGCTGGAAAGGAGTACTTTGCATTAAGAAAACTAACAGACAAAGCCAAGTTTTTCACACGCAGTTAAGGAAATATATTTTTGAAAATTCAAAATATTAGAAAAATAAGATTTATTTAAAGTAAACCTTTTTTTATAAAATAATATCAACTATATAAATTTGTTGACAACGAATCACTTAAGATTGATTTTATTTTGAATGAAATATTGCCAGATTTCAGAAAATTCCTAAGTTCATAATTATTAAAATTTTGTAAAATTATTTCTAAACAATCATCTGGCAATTGTGAATCAGTGAAAATATTGAATAACTTTATTGATTCATCTAATAAATATCTCCTTATCAAACCTTTCCTATTTTGTAATTTTAATAAATAACCAAAGAAATAAAATTCTGAATCTACATTGCAAGAATCAATTATTTTTCGAAAATTGTCATTCTTAACCAAATGAGACATTTTTTCTTTATTTAGAGTTAAAATATCGAATAAACTATAGTAATTATTTATTTTAATTTTTTTCATAGATTCTTTCTCATATTCAATACCTCCATCAAAAATTATGTCAACTAATTGCATTTCATCATCATTTGCACACATGCTCTGTAAATCTATGAGTAATTTCTGATCTGCTCTACTTATGGCTATACCAATGATTTTTAAGATCTTAAAATGTCGTAATATTGTAACATACCAATAGGCCAATTTTTTTCTACATTTTGCCAGGAAACTATTAGACATTAATGCATGAATTGCATTTATACCTTCAATATTTGCAATATATAAATTACCTCCACTTTTAATAATCATTTCAGCGACTGAAGGTTCAAAGTTACCTCTGAAGGCTATACAAGCTGGTGTGTTACCCATGATGTCACGTGCATTTATTTCAGCTCCTGCTTCTAATAACGTATAAAACCATTTGGATATCACAGAATCCTCATGCTAAAAACAAAAATAAGACAATTTAAATAAACAAAAAATTTTTATCTCTTAGTATATTTTTACTCCTAATTTCAAATCAAGATGAAAAATAATATTAAAATTATAGTAACATTAATTTCTATTGTTAATGAATAAATAAAATTTTCATTACATCTATCACTGATGGTTCAACAAGTACAGCAAATAATAGGTGCATAGGAGTGCTTCCTTTTGAATCTATGCAATTCACATCTGCTCCTTGATCCAAAAGTAAATTTACAATATCTAAATGTTGGAAATTTACTGCAAAATGCAAGGGCGTAAAGCCAGGGTAGAATGGTGAATTTTGATCTATAGACTGATTAATATTATTACAGTTTTCTAAAAGTCCTTTTACATTTTTTTTATCCCCTCGCATACAAGCTATATGTAAAAGTGAAATCCCTTTAGTATCAAAATGTTTTATACCTCTATTTATTTTTTCATAAATAAATAATTTAATAATTCTCGAATAAATATCCATGTTTTTACAAGTTTCACTGGTTCTAAAATTTTCCATAGCAATATCAAAAGGCGTATGACCGATTCCATTTTTAATTGTAATGTCAGCACCATAATGCGATTTTAATAGTTCTTGAATGACCTCAATAGCTTGATATTTAACAGCAAAATGTAAAGGTGTATAACCAGGCCAAAAGACTGAGTTAATATCAACACAACTATTGATACATGTTGGATTGTTTTTTAAAAAGTTAGAGATAATGTTAATATTTGAAGAATTATCTCTTGAATCTTTTAACATTTTTATATGCAAATAAGAAAATCCATATTCTTTTGATTCATTACTAATTTTTGTACAGTAAATGTGAAAATGTGATAAACCTTCACTGTCCATTGGATTTTCCGTTAAATCAATAGGTTCTGATAACATTGTATTCACAATGTCCATCTGGTTGCTTTTAAAAGCTAAATGAAGAGGTGTTAAACCTCGAGCATCTTTCACTGTAATTTTAGATCCATTTAATAAAAGTAAGCTTACCATTTCTATATTATTTTTTTGCACAGCTATATGTAAAGCTGTATATCCTGGCCAAATAGGTGAATCTAAATCAATAGGTGTGTCGATGGATTTTTCTTGATCTTTTAATTTGTGAATCATAACTAAAATTGATATGGGGGCACTCATAATGTCAGTGTCTTGCATATAAGTAAGATAGAAACTTAGTAACTTTTTATCACTTACTTTTGACATATTTGCATTATTTGATTTATTTTGAAATAAGTTATTGATTTCAGTATTGTCAAAATTTCTTATAGAAAGCATGTTACTACTGTCAATAACTTTTGTATCAGCATCATATGCTAAAAGTAACTGAATCACATCTTTGCTTTTATATTTCATTGCAAAATGTAATGGTGTATAACCTGGCCAATAATCTGCACTCAATGGAATTTTCAAATTAACATCTTCTTTGCATAGTAAAAAATTTTCAACAATTTTTGTATTATTTCTTGCACAAGCAATATGAAAATGCGATAGGCCTTGTGAATCAGTAGGATTTATATCAATATAAATGTGTGATGCTAAAAGTAAATCACATAATTCTTGATTTTCATATAAAAAAGCAATGTGAAGTGGAGTTAATTCACTCATAGATTTTACAGTTATATCAGCACCAGAGTCTAAAAGTAACTTAACAGTTTCAAAATTATTAAATTTCACTGCAAAATGCAGTGGTGTAAATCCTTCATAATATTCTAAAAGTAAATTTGTAGTACAATTGATTGGAGCCCCAAGTTGTATAAGCTTTTTAACAATATTTATATGATTTTTCATGCAAACCATATGTAAATGAGACAAACTATTATTTGAAACTTTATCATATTCTAAAAATGGCAACAAAAGATCAACTATTTGTTCTCTGTTATAATCATACAGAAATAGTGTAAAAGCTAAACGAACTGGTGTAATTATTTTTCCCTTAGTTTGACCATGAACAGATGCTCCTTTATCTAAAAGTGCTTTAACAATTTCAGGATAGTTTTTCAGAATTGCAATATGTAATGGTGTATAATCATAATCATTACTACAATAAATTTTGTTTAAACGAAATCCTTTTTCAATAAGGAGTAAAGATAAATCTTTATAGCACAACATAATGGATTGGCATAAAAGATCATAATCTGAATAATCATGTATTGTAGGTAAACTTATTATATTTAATAATCTTCTTACTTGTTCTAAATCATTAAGAACTATTGCTTCAGTTAGTAGATCCATTCTTGTAAATGTTTATATAAATAAAATAATAATTTGATTGATTTGTATTTTCTGTATTTTTCAAAAACAGTCTATAAATTATTTATCATTAAATGTACCAATGCTAAGAGTACACTTTTATTTGAATCTTCGTATTAAAAAATGTTTATCATTTCTTTTAGCTGAAATATACATGCTATTATGGTCATATATTTGTTTTGTCCTTATTAAGTAAATTAACTCTGACTGAAACCTCGTTAACATCTCAAGTATTAAAACAGTTTCAAAATAATTTTAAACTAATTTGCTTTCGGAAAATTTAGATACAAACACGTTGTTAAACAAATTGAAAGAATAAAACCATCATTAGATTTCACTTGCCACATATGACTCATCACATCTACGGAAGCGCCTAAGTGCCATGTAGTATATGTTTGTGCGCGCCACCTGTTTCAGTAGTTGCAGTTACTCGCTTTCCAATGTTCATGCTTCTAAGGGCCAAAACGGCAGGAAGGCAGACTGCCTTCCTCACGGAAAAAGGAAAATACCTGAAAAGAATGTACTAATTTGAGTCAGTACTAGAAAGAATATTACCAGTCGTTTTTTAATTGATACTCAGTATATATTTTAAAACGACCTATATAAGTACATTTTTTAACGCGACTCGTCCCAAGAATTGTGTGGTATAGTACCGAATTTTTCCGTACTACGGGACTAAATTATCTTTTACTAACATAGTACCTATACAATATTTACTGCGGCGCTGTCGAATATGAAACTTCAATACAGCTAATTTATCATAATGTAAAAACCATTAAATTGCATAAAAATTTTTAGCAATCAATAAATATAATATCGATCATATAATATGTAAAAATTTCAAATTACTAATTATTAATTTTAAACTTTAGTTGATTATTATAAACGGGAAAAAGCAGATGAATTTTTTTGCTACAATAAAGAAATTTGTAAGATTAAGCTTGAGTGCGGACAACTCATGAAATCCACCGGGATGCTATACATAAAAAGTTATATACAAACTTACGATGTATAGTATTTCGAGGTTAGGTTTGTCAAGCTTGATCTAACTTTCAATCCAAGTTTATAAAAGAAATAAATTCAAATGACTTTTTATTTTAACAAAAATAATTGTACTAACATAGCTATAGCGCGGATAAGTTAGAATATTTGTTTGATTAATGAATTTAAAAAGATGTCAACAAAATAAAAAAAGCAAAAATCGATTCTAACAGCTCTGACATCCTGTTAAGTTGAAAATTAATTATTAGTAATTTAAAAGGGTTATATATTATAAAAATGATTTTAGAATCATCAATTTTTAATTCTAGTATGGGAAAATCAGTTCTATATATAGCAATTATATTCTCTGCAAAATTTTACCCCTGGATCGGATAGGTGAAATATCAGTCCTAGTACCGAAAAAATAGGTACTACGTAGCGGAAATTCATGCACTCAGTTCGTAATATAGTTATGCCAGCATTAGTAGTTAAAATTTGAAGTATAGTATTGATTAAAATTATACTATTACATTTTTTTTTCAATACTTTATCACAGAAATAATACATACTACGTGTAGTATTGATTTTAATGGTATTTACCTTTTTCCGTGCTGCTATTTTTTAGCATCTGTTTGTGCAAACCACCTATTTTTGCTAGTTGCAGTCACTCGCTTTCCAATGTTCATGCTTCTAAGTGCCAAATCGGAAGGCGAAGGCAGGCAGACTGCCTTCCTGCCGTTTTGGCCCTTAGAAGCATGAACATTGGAAAGCGAGTAACTGCAACTACTGAAATAGGTGGCGCGCACAAACATATACTACATGGCACTTAGGCGCTTCCGTACACATCAGCTGAAAAACATACAGTGTGGCGAGGCGTGTTTAATACCAACTGTAAAACTTTGAAAAAATTATTGATTATGGAGTCGCAGTTTTGGTGGCGTTACGTCTCTTTTTTCAAAACGATTGTAAAAAATAATCATTTACCGATAAATAATGATTAAATAAAAAACATTTATTTTAAGATAAAAAAATTGATTGATAAATGATAATTTAATTTCACTCTGCATTATGTAAATGATTACCAAATATAATTGTCTGAAAGCCTAAAATTAATTCAAACAAAAATTTTTTTAACTGAAAAAATATTGTAATAATGATATTTATATCATTATTGTTTTGAAATTTGAAAAATTAATAATAAAAAAAAAATAAATACTTGTATATTTCATAAAATACTTTCCCCCAAAAGAAATACAGTTCATGTTAATTTAGTGTCATTGAAAAGATGCGCAAGTTTTGAAATCAATTATAAACACTCCTTGTACTATTAATTAAACTATGGGATGATATTAAAATTTGACTAGACAAATTCTTTATTAAAATAGCAGTTTAAAACAAATGTTCAATTCTGATAAATAATAAAATTAATAATGTTAATACGTTACTATTATGGAATCACTTCTTCAAAGAAGTGACCTATATTTATATATCTTTTTCTAAATAAATATAAAAGCAGTTCAATTTTACACTTAATTTATTGGGTTTTTCATTTTTAAATTAAATTGAATTTTTTCCAATAATACCAGAATAAAATATATTTGCTTTTTGAAGTAAAATAACCAATTTTTTTTATCAAAATTAAAATTTTTATACAATTTTGATAGCTATTATAATATTTAGGGGCTGATAAATAATTGAATTTTTTATACAGAGATAAAAATTATTTTATTTTATTTTTACACAAACTTATCACATTAAAAATTATTCTACGCTTACATAGAAACTTATTGAATTACAGAAATACATTACTTATGTCACTGCAATATTTTTAAAAATATAGTCTTTCCATCTTTGACATTAATAGTTATCAAATTTAATGAATTAATCTAATAACTGATAATTATTCAGTTTTTCAATAGAATAAAAACCAGCTCTAACTTGTCTACCACCAAAAAATCGTCCATTTAAATCAACAACTGCCTTAATAGCACTTTCAATCCTTTTAAATTCAACAAATATTCTAACTGCATCTTCTGGTTGAGCATCTATTACCTCATGTATTACTACTCGAGTAACGTCACCGTACTTTGTATTACATTCATCTTTTACTTCAGGTTCTAAATCATCATCTACTTCGCCAGGACCAACCATATTTCTTAATAAAACAACTTTACTAGGTGATTTCATTATTTCAGTGATGCTTGGTTCATCTTGTTTATCTGTAGCACCTTGCGAATTTGAAGAAGGCGATAGACATGTAGCCAATGGTGGCGGCATTAATTGTTCCTTTTCACTCACAATTCTACCACCTCTTTTACTAGTTTTTTCAACTTGTAATGCTACAGACATTCCTTGTTCTTTTTTACCAAGTCCTTGACCCTCTTTAAATCCATATTTTGCCATTATTTTAGCAGCTACAGATGAAGTTGCATAACCTTGATTCAAAGTATTTCGAGCAATTTGAGCTGCAGGTACAGGTGCAGGTGGTGGTGGTGGTTCAGGTGATTCTTGTAACGATGGTGGTGGAGCAATAGCAACACCAGTTGGATTACTTCTAAATGTTGTACGTGGTTCTTCATCACGATCAACAGCATTCATAGACGATGCTATGTTCGATAATTGATTATCATCAAAATGTGAAGTTTCACGTCTACGTTTACGATCTCTTTCATTTTCTTGATCGTGTTCACGGTCACGCAGGTCTCTTAACTCTTTCACTACTTTTTCATATTCATTAGGCCAAGTTGGATCATATTCATTAGTTACATTCCAATCAAATTCTGCACTAATACCTAGTGGTTGACTACCAGAATAATATTTTACAGGATTATCATCATCTTTATCATTATCGCGTGATTTTGATTTCAAGTCTATAACCGGTGCCAATACAGCTGCAGCTTTTTTATTTTGTTCTCGTTTACCGTGTGGAGTTGCAGCTTTCTTTAATTGAAGTTGTGATTGTAATAATTTTATTCCTGATGACCAGCCGGCTACTTTGTCCGACGTACGATGTTTATCAAAATCATCGTATAGAGACATTTTTTTAAAAAAATATTTATTAATCACATACTATTTTTTAATGTATTTTTAAAGGTTATTTATTGTTTGGTATACACAACTTTGACTAAGTTTTTTTCTTTGATGTATTCATCCGACTACAGACGCGTTTAAACCTAACCAAAGTTTGTGTATTCTCATATTATCTCACGTGCAAGATGACCGAAATAAACACTTTGGATTGGTCAATGACTATTCAAACAAGCTCTCTTATTGGACAATCAATGTATGTTAGGTTAAAATCAAATGGATAGAGCGGAAAGGTACTTACGCAATTGACGATGTCGTTGAAAAAATTATTTATAATATAATAAAAATATATATCAAGGCTTTAATCAATTTTTTAATTGATAAATAATAAATATAAAACATCTTTAATTCGGTATTATTTTATTTTCTGCTAAGGAGGAGGAGATTGTTCATTGGTTCTCCGAGTTTTCCTGTCGGTATGGTAGTTCTCTATAGATAATTATTGTTAAATATATATTAATTTATTAATAATTTTTATTACCGAAGGTAACTTTTTAATTATAGATAGTTATCATAATATCCAGATTTTATTCTTCCGTTTTTTGCTACTTATCAATTTGACCATCAAATAACATTACGACACTTGCGAACATCGAAATCGAATGCAATTAATTTATTTAGAATTATGTCATATATAATTTATAGTAAATATAATATAAAATATGATATGTAATATTATACACTATTTTTGAAATTTCAATAAATAATTTTAAAAGTATATTATGTTTTGAATATTAGAAAACAATAAAGAAAAGTTTTTCAATATTTTTTTTTGTCTCATCAAAGATAAAAGGATACTTTTGTAAAGAAAAGGAAATTTTATAAAGTAAATTAAAAATTTTTTATTACAATATCTTTTTACATGCTTTTTTTCTAAATAAATCAAAACTTCCATTTATAAAGAAACGAAATATTTAGAAATGTTTACAAAATTTTAAATCCATTAAATGTTTTTCCATTTATTTATTTATTTTTTTATCATTTATGCTTCACTTAAAACAATTATGCAAAATAAATTAAAGGTTTTTTTTTTACAAATTGTATCATTGACATTTTATAACAAAGTATAAGTCTAAAAATTCGGTATTCACATTATAGATACAATTATTGCCTGCTGGTTAATGCAGTAAAAAAATAAGCCAATTTATTTACTTATAAAGTATTTGAAGGCATATTTTTTTTGTGTATTAATAAATTACTCTTTTGTACATGTTAAAAAATATATATCGCAACTTGTCAATATTTATATTTATAAAAAGCAATATACATAATATTCCCTCTTCAGAATTCATTTTCGTAAAAAGATTATTTTATAAAAAATTTCTCAAAAAATTCCTGTTATTTTAAGATTAACGAAAACAGATTTGAGGCACGATTGTGAATTCGCTAAATAATCTCTCATCAAATCATGTATAAAATTCATTTTTTCTAGTCTGTTGACATTGCTCTGTTGTAGAAAATGAGCTGCATGCCGATAAATATATTTATTCTGGTAATTAAACAAAAGTTAAGAATTCATTCTCTCTCACATCTCTTTTATGCTCGTATTCATTATTTCTTTTTTTGGCACAACGATGCTATTAATTTTTTATATCTGTAGCACAACCAGCCATGGCAGTGTTTTATTAATTACAAATATAGTTGTTTAATTACGAGCAACCATCTCCAAATCTTCTTTCAATCTTGAAACTGGTTACGTCAACTTCCATTGTCTTAAACGAAGACACATTACAACTTCTTTTGTTGTAAAAAAAAATACTTTGCTTTGCCATTATACTATTATAGTATATATCTGTATGGACGGCTTAATTACTTCTTTTCTATTTGCAAGGAATTTCCGTGCATCAATTATTAGAAAAACTGAAGATTTTGCTTTTGTGTACAACAGTTCATCACAGCCTCACTATTGACAGTGAACTCTTGCTACGCTGAACTAAGGAGTTCTCTACAACATTAGTATTTTTCTGTAATAAATAACTTAAAAACCATTAAAAAAAAAGATCTTAACTTTTTGAAAATTAATTTATTAAATATTGAAAGTAAAAGATATGTATTATAATATTGATAATTAATTTCAAGAAAATTGAAAGATTTAAAGAAAATGAGGTAAATTTTTGTTTTAAAGAAAAATTGAATAAAGAATACATAAATTAAAATATTAAAATAGAATACATACGTAGACAATTCTCTTCCTATCAGTCCAGTTCCAACCAATCCCGTGCGTGAACGACTTCTATTTAATTGCGCTCTTCTTTCAGCTGTGAACAAAAAATAAAAATTTCCCTTAGGTTTGTTAAATGACATACTAATTTATTATTAGTATTTTAATTATTGTATAAATTTTAGTTAAAAATATAACGTATTGAATAAAAATTGGTTAATTAAATGATGACCTTGATTGGTTCTCACACACTTAATAATGTAAACAAGCAAGCAAACATTTGTGATTTAGTCTTAATAAATCCTTAAACACAATAAGTATTATTAATTTTTCGACGTTGAAAAATCGATTTTTGATTGGTCGATTAGTTTCATTTGGTCCACAAAACATGCAATAGAAATACACATTTTCTCACGTGTCTTCTATTTTGTTTTCATTCAAATTTTGTTAAGAATAATTAGTAATTATTAAAATGTGTATTTTCAATGAATTTTTGTTAATAAAAATTGAAAAAAAAAGAAAAAAAAACAAAAATTATAATAATGTAAAATCATGTATTATTAATTTTATACTAAAAACATCGTTACAAACAAGATAAGTACGCTTCAAATAAAAAAAAATATTATTTACATACATAAGATCATACGAATATCACAGAAAAATATAGAAGAAAATTTCTACTTGTCAGAATGACCGTCCACAGAAATCATTATTTTACCGGTATTTTTTATGCCTTTCCAAATCTTCCAGTTAACACTTTTTTTATGAATTTCCATCTTCGGCGACAACGCGGTTACGAGATTAATAGGCGAGCCTCTTTTTCCGTCAGATGAATTATTCGACCGGAACGATTCGGTCAATAATCTTTGTCCCCTAAAAGTAAAGAATCTTTTCAATTTTTTAGTTTTATTTTGTAAAAATGAACTATTAATTGATGCAATCGGTGTATCATCAATCGACGCTTCGTCGAGTTTATCGTAACTACGCTCAAAAGAATCATTTAAAATATTTTTGTTTTTATATGGTTCTATAGATTCCGACTGTTCGTTAGTAAATTTATCAAGTAACAAAGCAACAGTTGTATCGCTTACTTTGGAGGGCAAATCATTACAAGACAATGACATACGATTTTTTGCAGTTTCTCGAAAATTAGGAGTTTTAGGATTTCGCAAAATAGGTAAAGTTACATTTGTACATGGTGGACTTCCTAGATATTTTCCTAATTTACGCGTTTTAGTTTTCGAAGTAATTCGCTTACGTCGTCTAATTGCCATTTGTCTTACAAAAGTGTTTCGTTTAGGTTTTTTACTGACCACGACTTTATGACGCAACGATGTTTTTCTATTTGAATTGTTTGTTACATTTTTAATATTTTCAGTAGTTTCATTCATAGATTTTTTAAAAGAAATATTTAAATTTTCGTCGCATAAACTACCAAATTCTTTATAATTAAAAGTTTCCATTTTCCTATTTTCATTATCGTCATGAACCAAATCGTTAATTCCGCTAATAATAGAATCGAATTCTGTTTTTAAATCGCTAAAACTCTGCTCATCACAACTACTTTCCGCGTCCTTTGTTACATTGTATTTAAAATGTTCTATGACGTTTGCTTGCTTGGGGATGCGTTTGAACTTCCAGGTCTTGTTGATAAGTTTGAGTCTCGAAGTAATCGCGTTAAAACTCTTCGTCCTGCCAGCGTGCTTAAACTTACCGCCGGCTGCGCGCGTTTGACGTTTGCGACGCTGATCTGGTCGACTAAACGCTGAACCAGTTTGAAGAGCTTCCATAAGACTATCCATAACACCTTCTTGAGTTTCGTGGGCATTCATATCAACAAGAGCACGTTTACGCTCCGCGCGTGCTGCACGTTCGGCTTCTGCTTTTTCGCGAGCTTCCCTTGCTCGGCGTTGTTTTTCTTCTGCTTCGCGTAGCTTTATAATTTCTTTTTGGGCTTGCTGAAAATTAAAAAAACATACAATTTTTCTCTCGAATGAAAATTAAAAAAAATTTAATACAATAAAATAAAAATCTTTAAAAACATTTATATGTTAAAAACAATTTCTGAAAATTGTTCATTTTATGAAAAAAAGATTACAGTCAATTTTCTTTCAACATAAGAATAATATGTTTGAAATGTGCAAGTCAAAAAAATTAGAAAAAGAAAATTTTAATTGATAATTAATAATCATTTTTTTTTTACAGACAATTTTAAGAATATAATCCTAAAAGTATAAATTGAAAAATATAATTTTACCACAAAATCGTCTTTGAATTTCTTAATATCGCCAAAGAATTCCTCGATTGTGTATTTTTGCTTATCAAAAGCGAAAAACTCTGAAATGTCCGTGTATAAACTATCCATTTTCGTAAACATGTTTTGCAGCACTTCATAAGATTGTCGAGCATCCTTTGCAAACGGCTAAAAATTTATGGATTGAATTAATAAATATTAATTAGAAAACTAATAATTATATATGAAAAATGATAATAATTAATCAATAAAAAAAGTACCGTCATGACTTCAGCAAACCTGTCTTGATCATTCTGTGGCACTTTCGCATTCGCAAGATCTTGTTCTAAATTACGAATATTTGCATCCATTTGGCGTAGTGTTCGTTGAATGTTTTCTAAAGACACTCTACTAGCTCTGTCAACATGTCCCAATTCTTCGGGGAAATTTAAACAATCCGGGAATTTCCTTTCTATCGTATCAACTAAATAATGAAGTAAGGTCTGTTTATTTTCTATATCCTTTGTACTGGTCAACTATAACAAACAAAAATAATTGTTTTAAAAATGTATAAATACTTATTGATTTTGTAAAATTATGTTCATGTAAGTTAATTATAGTATCACAAACAAATAGATTTTTTATAATTTTTATAGTATAATATAGAGAATAATTATTACTTTGGTAAGGAAACTTATTTCGAATCCAAAGGCTTGTCCATTTTTCGATCCTGAATTCATATAATTTCCAAGTAGCAAAATAAGCTCCAAAATTCTTGCAAACTTTTTACTAGTTTTGACCTCTTCGCAAGCTGCCGTTCCAGCGACAATGTCAGGCCTAACATCTTGATCGAGTTCTTCATATTTTAACATAAAACTTAAAGATCTTAATCTAGGCAATAATCTCTTAATTTGTGATATCTGAAATCATAAATAAAAAATTAAATATAATTAATATTAATGATATTGTTGACTAATATCAATTAATATAGAAAAAATTAATGTTCATTTACCGTAACACAAAATTGTTCTGCTTCCGTTAAATCGTCATACTGATTCTTGTAATTTTGCAATTTGGTTAACTGATCAGGCGGTGGCAAGTACTGTATTAATCCTTGCAGAATGTTATCATTAATAACAGCTCCTTCACATCTCAATAAACATGTTTTAACTTCATCATAAGGCATGTGTTTTAAAGTACCATTGAGAAGAATTAAAATATTTTGAGCTGATTTGCCGTCAAGTACTTTCAGATCTTTAACTTTTTTCGATGGCGCTGATCTAAAATTTATATAAATTATATATTATAATTAATATTTTTATATTGTAAAAAAATAATAATCTAATTTGACAAGACAAAATATATTATTTTATTTTTATAAGACATACTTATAAACGTACTTATCAACGACATCGTCCATTTTCTTAGATGCTGGTTTAGAGGAGAATTTTTGAGCCAATCCAGATAATATTTCTGGACTAGCTAATTTGTCTTCTTGCACCTTTACCCAAAAAGATTTTTCCGATAATTTGTGTGGTAAGATCTGTAAAATACAATAAAATTATTGAATAATTTAAATGATTTTAAGTAAACAATTATACTTGAAAAATTATAAAATTTTAATGAACTATTTACCGCTTTCCAATTGGCTCTCTTGAGTGGTCCTTCAACCTCCCATTTCTTTTTGGGCTTAAGACCATGTGGCAAAACTTGCACGGCATTTGGCATAGGCATTCTTGGTCCACCCATCATAGGTGGTGGAGGAGGACCCATTAAACCACCAGGTGGTGGCGGTGGTGGTGGTCCACCACCACCTGGGAAAGGTGGAGGTGGTGGCGCACGAATACCACCACCTGCACCTGGCATCGGCGGTGGAGGTGGTGCACCACCAAAACCACCCATCATCGGGGGTGGTGGTGGTGGAGGTGGACCGCCACCAGGACCTGCCATACCGGGCATTGGCGGCGGTGGTGGACAATTGCCTCCAATTTTCTGTAATTATATTTTTTAGTTATTTAAAGTCTTTAATTTTTTACAATTCCATCGATAAAAATATAATTATTCTAGAGCTGGCAAAAAAAAATTTAATGCATTCTATGTTTAAAGAATAATATTGTATTATATTTGAAATCTTTTGATAAACATTATAAATATTTTTATTTAAATAAGTTGTATTAACAAATTGTTAAATTTGATAATCACATAATGTATCAACTAGGTTAATTCAACTCTCCCCTTCCAAAATGAAAATTTCTACCTTTATCGCAATGAGAATAAAATTGTCCGATTAGATAAGTAGTTAAAGACTAGGAAGAGTTATAAAAAGTAAAATTGCACATCGTGACTGCATAATGAATGTGCAAGAACATGAGTGAATAATAGTAGACAATGATTTAAAACTAGTTAGACCGCATTTAAAATGATAAACATATTTTCAAATAATTTTTCATTTCTATTCTTATAATCAATTACAATTAAGAAAATTTTTGTATAATTAAAATAAATAATTACCGTTATACTACTCGCACTTCTGCCTGTACCCTTTTCTAACTCTCTGATTACATTTTCGGCTTGTTGAAGTTTTGCTTCGGCTTCTTGTTTCCTCGCTATCGCTTCTTCCAATTTTTGTGACATTTCAACGAGTCGTTGTTCTTCCTCAGCGCGTGATTTTTCGACTAATGTTTCGATAAGTGGTTGTACATCAATTTGAAAACGTTTTGTTGCACTGAAATCCGGATCGCAGCCAGAGCGATGTAATACGATTTGCGATACGCATTCCTCGATAAGTTTGTAATATGCGGTTCTAGAAAGTTTTTAGGTCTTTTAGTTTCATTCAATTAATTAAGTACATGATTAGAAATTATTTAAATAATTGAACCATTTGCTTTTAATTTTTATCACACTTGAAAATAAAAAGATTTGAAAAACATGAATTTATATAAAATGTAAAAATAAATTTAATAAAAAAAGTTAAATATATAATATCATACTATATTTATTATGCAATATATGAAAAGTTTTTTAATAATTTACATAATATTATTGTACAAAAAAATTTTTATCCATAATTATTTTCTTACCTAATCGCAACATCATCTCGAATAAATAACAAATGTTGAAGGATAGATAAGAAATATGGTTCGGCTGCCGTGTCCATAACCATATTTTTCACAACTTCGAAACAATCGTTAACATCATCTAGTTCCAACCTAACGTGATCGAATCTTTGTACAAATTCTTCGTAATCCTCGTCTTTGTATTCGTTGAAAATTTTTAAATGCCTCGTCAAATCTTCCGATTCGTCTTCACCTTCTAATGTCTCTAATATGTCAGCTAATCCTGTTCTCATTATCTCATTTCGCAAATGTAATCGGAAATCCAATTCTTCGGCAGATGAAATTATCGAATTTATAAGTTGAAGGCATACCACCTGTGCGTATTTAAAATAATGCATTAACAAAGATGTTTTTAACGCAATAGTAATATTAATTATTTTGTTGTGGTGATGAAATTTAGCCGTTTTATCTTTTTATGATTATAAATCTTGATAAGATTTGATAAAATGCATCTTTAATGTATACACAATGGGCTTACGATATATCCATTTCTTGTCTACATTTTACTGCAGTTAAATTTTAATTGTAAGCAAAATTTTAGTACATATCTACTTGAAAGAAAAATGGAAAACTGCAATATGAACCTTATGAAATTTCATTTCTTAGGATCAAGGAGATAAAATTTACTTGATATGATTCATAAATTATACTTACTAGGAGAGTATCACATCTCCGGATCACAGATTTTGCTCTAACTTTAAGATAGGTTTTCAGATATTAAAATATGGAAAAAGCCAGAGTTATAGACCCCAACGCTCAATATTTGTCTAGTTGCAGGCAATCAAAGAAAATCACTAAAAAAGTTACTAGATTTTCAAACGCTTATAATTCTTTAGCATTAATAACTAGACGCTTGCAACTGTTTTTAAATGAAAGCTACGTTCAAATCCTTTCGAAAAAGCACCTATAGCATATCAAAATATTATTTTTTCCCAAAGTTACAGCGTTATAAGAATTTGAGCTGAATTTCCTTTTAAAAATATTAATTAATGATAAATGTTAAAATGTAGTAAAATTTTCATAACGCTGTAACTTTGGGAAAAAATAATATTTTGATATGCTATAGGTGCTTTTTGGAAAGGATTTGAACGTAGCTTTCATTTAAAAGTAGTTGCAAGCGTCTAGTTATTAATGCTAAAGAATTATAGGCGTTTGAAAATCTAGTAACTTTTTTAGTGATTTTCTTTAATTGACTGTAACTAGAGAAATATTGAGCGTTGGGGTCTATAACTCTGGCTTTTTTCATATTTTGACATCTGAAAACCTATTTCAAAGTTAGATTAAAATCCGTGATCCGGAGATGTGATACTCTCCTAGTTAGTAAAGATAATTTTTTATCATAAAAATTATTTAAAGTTAATCCCAAACATACTTAAAATTGTTTATGATAAAAGTGATAAAAACGAACTGTTAATGTTTATTTATAAATTAAAACTACGAGAATTATTATATTTTAATATTCGGAGAAAAATCTTCAGAATAAATTATTTTTGAATGAAATGTACTAAAACTGTAAGTGGCTGAAAGAATATTCGCATCTTAAAAAGTGGGTAGCCACAATGAAAATTTTTATAAAGAGGTTTCAAAATATTAATTAAAATTTATTAATATATACCGAATCATAGAGCTAGCTTATGTTCTAATAATTATCGGCAAAAATGTTCTATCAACCACAGCGGTCAAAATAAATTTTAATATAATGTTTGGTCAAAAAATTACTCAAACCAATTTAAGTATTCTATTTCTACATTCTTTCATTTGCATAAAAAAATTCAAGTTCAACTTTAAAAAATTTTCAGTACACCCAGTGTACCATACTTACTCTTAAGTTTTCATTCTGTTTGTTAACAAGTCCATGTACAATAGGTAAAAATCGATCTTTACCATTGAATTCACCATTCATGGTAATAGCATCGAGAACCTTTTTATGACTATCGCTCGATATTAAACAAACAGCACCAAGTAACTTAACAGCTTCGCACATAACTAATGGTTTACTGGGTTCCAAAGAACGTGCGACAATCGTCAATGCCTCATGATGCGCTAGTATTTCTTTTATACCAACTGTATTGTTCATTATAGCTTTTAGACAGCGTATGCACTCGTATTGAATCCTCTCGTATCGGCTGTCACTATTAAAAAAAATGAAGAAGACATTGTTTTAAATTATTGACGAGTTTGCGTATTGGTAAAAATGAAATGTATGGTTTTATGAAAAAAAAGCTTCATGTCACTGCTATACTTTTTATATGCAATGGCTTGTTTGAAAAAGCTTTGAGTTGATTTAAAAATATACACTTGATAAAGTTTTTTTTTTCAATGTTCATGCAGCTTTTATTGACAAAGGGAATTTCAGTCGTTATTGTTCCTTGTCATTTATATGCGACTATGATACTGTTAAAACGAAAAAAATGTTCATGCAATTATTACATAAAAATATTTGAAATTTCATTTAATCTTTTTGCAAAAGATTAAAGCTATCTACAGGAAACATAAATATACTGTTTCTTTATTTCTTTTTTTATCAAATTTACTAAAAGCGATACATTTCGTTAATAACGTAAAAAAAAATTTAAATAATTAATAATGTAGCAAAATGTAACAATACAACTTTATAAATTTACTGCAACTCTTGTTTTTTGAAAGAAAAATTTTACAAAAAGAAAAAACAAACAAATATTTCTAAACTAAAAAAACTATTACTGGCACAATAACAACGACTGAATAATTAAAATTTACCTATTAGAATAAATGAAACAACTGCAATAGAATAAAAAAAGAAATTAGATTAAATTGTTTAGAAAGATGTGATGAATGTTTTTAAGACTGCAGATATACGAATTAAAAAAAATATTGAACTCATTCATAAAATTATAATTTTAATCATGACGTACATATCTACAGTCCAAAACAATAAAAGATAAATTAAAAGATTATTTTAATAAATTTTGTCAACTTACTTTCGATAACATTCGTTAAGTATAACGAGAACCTGCTTAAGACCTTTAGTCCCAAATTCTTGAACCCAACTAAGTGGATTATTGGTAAGGGCAATTCTTAATGATTCGATGCACGTATGAATTTTATTAACGCTTAAATCTGGTTGTGACAGGTACTGTATGTAATCGGCTGGTTTGTCAAATTTATTTCTACTATCCTGTATGCTTCCTTTGTAATGTAATATCAACATTTCTTTTTTCTTGCGCTCAGACTGCTGGCGCAATGGTTCTTTCTTCTCTTCTGACAGATTCATGTTTGCCTGATAAATGAAAAATTTTTTTGCTCAATTGCGGAATTTTTAGGATTTTTAAAATGAAATTAGCAAAAATTTGAAATTATACAATTTATAAAATAAGTAATTGATTTTTTATTATTATTTAACGTCACTGTATTTATATTATCATTGCGATGCTAATTAGCGACGGAGGTCATCATTGTGTTTGTGAAAAAAGCACTTGTAATGTTCAGTGGTGCTTGTATCAATCGGCCGCCGAGAGCAGGATTCGAACTCGGAACCTTGAGATTACGAATCCATCGCTTTACCGAATGAGCCACTGAGACCTCGTAATTAATTAGGTAATTGTAGTTTACAAGTTATTTTTATCTTTAAATTCAAATAGCGTTTGTAATGAATTAGTTAATTTCTATAAGTAATATTATTTCTAAAAATGCAGTTCTTTAAATGCGGTCAATTAAGAGACTATTTTTTATATTCATAAGTAAAAATAGAATATATTTCAAATACTTATTTTTAAATTAATTACTGTTGCTTTAAAAAAATATATTCACATTCTACAAAAAGTAATAAAATTAGATTTAAAAAAAAAACATTAATTCGATTTATTTAAAATAACAGATATGTATTTTCTAAAAATAAAAAAATTAATTAAATTAGAAAGTATTCAGTTAAAAAAAATCTCTTGTATCGAATAACAAATTTTTTTTACAAATATTGTTTGGTTATAGTAAGTAATTTTTTCTAAATAAATTGTCAAATTTTTCATTAAAAAAATATAAAAAAACATAATGATGAAAAATTAAAGAACGTTACCAGAAGTTCTTCGAATTTGTCATTTGTCGTTTCCTCGTCCATCCTTTCGATCATACATCGCTGTTGTTCGACCTCGTTGAAATCGTCGCCTGAATTTGGCCGAGGCACTGTATTGTGACCACCATAGCCACCGCCTCGGCCTGATTTTTTTGGCCTTCCGAACCATGTGTCCAGCTAAAACAGATTTAATATAATAATTATTTTTTTTTTTAATTTAGAAGTGTGTATAAAAGCGATTATTAAAATTTTATCTAATCATACTTTTATTTTAATTGGTTAATAAGACTTGTATTAAAGACCTTTTAAGAATTTTATAAATAATGTGAGTTTAATTGTTTGTAATTAATATATAAACCTAACAGTGATTTGGGATATATTATTTAAGTTCAATTAAAATTAATCTTTGATTAATTTCTCTTGAGAAATATTTCAGAAATTGATTATTTAAAAAATAATAACGTCACTTACACATAGTACCTAAATACTGTTAGAAAAAAATAGAATCATTTTATTTTCAACATTTTAAACAGCTACATAAAGCATAATTTGATTCTTTTTATTATAACGTAATTCATAAATGGGTTGAGAAATGTCACAAGAAAATTGAAGGAAAAGAATAAGCGCCAATGTCATGTAATAATAGTGAAAAATAATTAACATTGAACAATCTTTAAGAATGTTCGAGTTAGTAGAAAACGACACAAATTTTTTTTTTATTTCGAACATATAATATTTTTATAAATCATAACAATAATTATTGCAATTGAACAATAAATTTTCATTAAAAGCTTCATTCTTCAAACTTTTCAAGTAAAACAACAATTCTTGAAAACATATGGTTTTCTTGGAATGTAAAACTGCTAGTTTAATTGAATATTTTTTTAAATCATGAACAAAAAATAATAAATTTAATTATTTCACCTGTAAAAAGTCTAAAGGAAATGAACACCACACACAACGCATTTTAAATCACGTAACTATCTTTCCATCTGTTTAAATTTAATACATTTTTAATCAAACTTCGCGAAACGTCGAAAAAACAAATACGATTTTAAAACTTGATCGAAAAAATATATATCAAACACCAACAGAAGTCAATAGCAAACTGATCGAGCACTATATTAATAATTGTTCGGTGTGAATGTCCCCACCTTTAAAAAAAAAATACATACATTATTTCAAGCTTATAAATCACGGAAGTCTAATGGCACATTGAAAACTAAATAAATTTACGATTAGACTCTCCAATCGTCGAATTATTATGGCATCGATAATTTCTACATTGCCGATTACGAAAGGTTTGGAGAGAAAAAAATAATATAATAAAAGAAAATACAGAATTGATATTCCACATACGTTTTTTTCGTTTCTCGCTTATTACAAACATAATGATAGATTTAAGTCACGTGCGGAGTGACGATTATGAGCGAAAATTTAGCTTTTAAATCGAACTGTTTTATTTTTCATCGCTGCTTATTAAAATTTAAAATCAAGTTCGATTAAAAATTATTTGATTTTTATTGTACGTGTAAATTTGGTATAACATAAGGTGTAACTAAATTTTGTTGATGATTTAATGTAATTGTAACAAAAGAAGATTTTATATTGTGATGATCAGGCAAAGATGATATAACGATTCATTATGAAAGATAATTAAATTAAAAATATAATTTATACGTATGATTCAATCAATAATATTTAACAATATTAAAACGAAATAAAAAAAAATATTTTTCCATACACATCACATAAAGCGTGATAAAAATAATAAATTAAATTTTCATTTTACACTATACGAGTATACATGTTAAATAAAAAAAAATAAGAGCTCAATTAGATGTTAATCTTATGAAAACCATATCAAAGGTGCACAACAACGTCAATAAATGCGCAAAATATTTACGTACCCTGAATGTATTATCAATGCGTTAATCAACTTTGCATACAATATAAAACGCTAACACATCTGCCGCAATGCATGGCAGCATGGATCGCTCTATTATAAAGAATAATTCACAATGATACAAAAAATTTTTTAATACACGTCTTAAAAATCCTAGATTTTTGTAATTACGTGTCATCAGTATATACATTGAAATAGTCTTTTTTTTCACATGACGTGATTTCATAGATTTATGTATCGAGTCCTATGCGTTTAAAGGTAATTAAAAATAAAAATTAGTTCACAACAGTTAAAAGAGTGGCGTGTATTATTTTTCGCGTGTTGCGTGCACGTATATGAATTTTAATATACTTTAAATTGTACAGAGACTAATGCTATATAACGCGACGGTGTCGTAATTGTAATTTTTATTATCGATAAACACGTTTGTGTTTTGACTTAACGTTATGTAGTTTCGGTTTGGGCAGTTTTTGTGACACGTGTAAAATTTCTAGAATGTTACGTAAAACATTTAAATGTTTATGTGTTACAAAAAGAAACATTATTCAATAAGATAGAATAAATTTTTTTTGTAAGCTGCTTTAGAAATTATGTAAAATTTGTTATTGTTACTTAATCAATTGTAAGGAATGTCAAATGGTTTGGGAAGACATTTTAATATTGATTTGAATTTCAAACGTACATTCTAGTTTTTCTAGTTATTTATATAAATTTCTACATATTTAATTTTCCTGTAATATATTTTTTTAATGGAATCGTACAATATTTTATGTCAACTTCAAATTTCACTTGATAATATTTCATTTAGCCATTTAGATTTTGAATTAATTTAAAAACTATTCCACTGTTTACTTTATTAACAAAATCCAGTCAGCTCGTAAAAGGTGTTTTTAGTAATTATTGGATTTGTTTTATAATTTATAGATATTGTAAAATTCATCGAAATGATAATATATATATGTGCAAAGATTAAGAGCACTGATAAGGTAGGAATTCGCTCGTAGAAAAGGTCAATATTACATGACTCATAACCCTATATAAAGTATATCTTTAACTGAACAAAACGTTTATTTTTTTCTTTAAAATTAGACAAATTTTTTTATATTTTATTACGATTATCAGATTTTAAAATTAATATTGAAGTTTTGTAAAATAATATAAAATTTTTAAACAAATTTCATATCTTTATTTCCGTATTCAACTATTTTTTTTATATTACAAAAAATTTTTAAATATATTTTTGCCACTATTAAAAAACTATAAACAGTATACGTTTACTCAAACATTCATTAAATATATTGAAAATAATTGCAAACAATTGATTTAAACTTATTGCCTTTTTTTATGCAGGTGTAATTTTTTCAAGATGTGTCACGGCTTTTTGCCGGCTTCTAAATGTTTCCGCAAAAAATAAAAATTAAGTAAAAATCAAACGCAGCTGGCTTGTACGATGGAATACTTGCGATAAAAAAAAAATTGAGATTAGCACCATTCGCAGTAGGGCAAAAGAGCGCATAAAACGCATGCATGTGTATTATATGTGAATTCCAATGACGACATCGTGTATGCACTCTTGTATTTTAACTCATTAAGATTGTACGATACGATCGATCAAAAAATGCTTGTTTTGAATAAAGTGAAGTTAACTTCTTTTTTCAATTTAAGAATTTTGTGGTTGCGGCGTTTATACATTAGTTTCATTGATTATATGAATTTATACTTTTCATTCGTCATTTTATAATATTTTATAACTTATTTCAAATGGTTAATTTCAATTCATTCTAAATTAAATTGTAAGAATTAAGCTAAGCTTTTCATTAATTATTTTTTATTTAACAACCTATACAATTTAAAAAATTATCTATTGAATTTTTGACACCACAAGACTTTATGTCACACAATAGAAATTAAAAATCCATGATAAAAAAAAATGAATAGAACCAATAGAATTTCAAACAATGTTTCAAACATCGTTATAAGCATTATTAAAGCATAAGAATGCGCAAGACAAACGCTTTACAAATGACATTATAAATCTTTGTTGGCAATATATAAGAAATAGTAAGAGAGAAAGAGAAAAGGAGAGCTTACCCATTCGGCAATCATAATGCAGAGTGAAAATGGTATCTATGTGTATATATAAAGTCAGCGACACCAATTGCGTGTTTTCACTTTGACTCGTTACTTATTTTTTTTTTCTTTTTTATTTTTATTGTCTTTCTCTTCTCTTCTTATTTGCTCTATTCTATCTTTTAGCTTGTAAGGCGCCGCTCTATTGGATGTATATATATATGTATAAAGTCACTACTTTTGTTCACTCATTATATTGTGGTTCAATTCTTTCATTTTTTTTTCTTCATCTTTTCTTATTTCAACTTGGCGTAGCATTACCGATAATGTTATAAGTCATTATATTGGATTTCGAAAGCTTTTCTTATGTATACATGTATAGACTTCTTCTTCTTAAGTATGCATTAAACAGAATATTTAACCTCGCTTTTTTTTATCGTTAACTTTTATCTTATTCGGTTTTGATATACTTTGAACTGTAATGTTTTATTGATAATGTGAGAATGTAATACGATGGAATCATGAGTCGAACTTTTGGCGAAATAAACTTTTTTTTATTTTTTATCGTTTGTAAACTTGAAACTGAATAATTAATTTAGAAATTTATTTTATAAGATTTATCTGATTATTATATAAATTTATTTTTTTTATTTATTAAAATTCTTCCATAGTTACATAAATTTATCTTAAATTTTTTTCAAATGAGTGATTCTATGAAAATTCATAAACAACAAAAATTCATATTCTTGTAATTATCTTTTGTTTATTTGTCTTCAACTTCATTATACATGAGGCATTTCAACTATTTAAACATTTAAAAACTGAAAAACAACCAAGTGATAATTGTTTGTATATTACATTAAAAAGACGTAACATCTCATAAAGAGAATGACAGCTATTTAAAAATCATATAAATTTTTCATTTCACAAAACATTTCAATCATCAAACAATTAAGTAATTAAGAATCGTTTTGTCGTAAGGCTAAAATTAAACAATTAAAAGGAAGAAAAAGGTAACATCGACATAACGAGAAGCCGTCGTGATCACATGTAACACATGAAACGAAGACGATCAAGCGAAGAAAAGTTTTTCGACAACAAATAAAAATGTCCGGTTATTCGGTAATCGTCGCCGCTGACGCGCAGCCATTATATTTATAGAAATGATCCCGCGCATTATTTCTCGCGCGTATATATTAAAGTCAAGTACAATAATAAACTTGCAAAAAAAAAAAAAAAAATTAAATAAAAAAGAAAAATTTATTTTTATTTTTTTTTTATATTTCTTAGTCATACGTGCGCGCAAGGATAAAATTTTTTATTTTTCATTCCTTTCTTGAGTTCTCACAAGGATTTCTTTTTATTGTTTACATTGATACTTTAAAATAAAGTGTTGGCGCGAGAAGTGTTAAATAAAAATATTATGCTCGCTCGTTTATTTAAGAAATTAACGAGAAAACCTTGATGAAGTTTGCAAGTAAATTATGAAGTGCTTGAAAATTTTAATTCAAAACTTTAAGAACTTGAAAAAAAAAGTTTGACTCATACAATTTTGTCTTTCAATTTTTTCTTTTAATATCATAAAATAAATGTGATTATTATACTTTGATGCAATTTCCTTGATAAATTTAATATTTATCAATTTTTAATGTTTTTTTTTATCGGTGAATTTCTTTGAAAAAATTATTGAACAATCGCCAAGTTTAAATGCAAATAAAAAGAAATTGTTATTTTTTAAAATTTTATTTTAAGTAGTTACTTCATTTGCACTTTATTTATATTGATGATGAAGTTAGAGAGCGGAATCGTTGATATCTATATTTATTGATACAATAAAAATGTTATTTCTGACAAAGTCAAAATAAACGTCATTACCGGTAATTAACTAGACAGTTCAAAAATGTAAATTAAAGCTTTTGTTTGATATTTTTGAAAATTTCTGTTGTTTAAACAAACATAAATATTTGTTGTTTTATTTCGGGTTTAGATATTATTTATCGTTTACAAAAGTAAACTGAAATTCATAGAAACAATAAATAAATGAATAATTTAAAATAGAAAATTTTGCGTTAACGTTTATTTTCGGGTTCATTGAAAAAGCTTCAAAAATTTATCACGAGCATTAAAAATAAAGAAAAAAACTAAAAATTATTTAAATACAATTCGAATGCAAACTTTAAAAGGTCACATTTCTTGACTTTCGTTATTTCTTTTTTAGTATTGTCAAGTTAAGGTCTCTCTCTTGTCGAGATAAAAGCTTACGCATTGCATTCCATACTACTTAATCATTATTTAAAAAAATTAACTGTCTTTATAAAATCTTTTTTTTTTTTATTTTAATGATTAATATCATTATGTGTATTTAAATCGGTAAATAGTTTAAATGTCGCGTCTAAACTTAACTTTTACTTTTTAAATGTAATTGTAGGTTCGCGTAGAGACAATCTGACTGGCACGATGTGTGGTGACAACCGATTATTATTATTATTCATAAAAGAATACACGAAATACACGAGAAATCTTTGAATTTTAATGGTTACAGTTTTGCTGGTATGCATAAATTTAAAGCGAATCGAGCAGAAAAAATAATATTGCGAAAAATTATTCACGTTTTCGATCGAGGAGAAGAGCGCATTAAATTCTTACAGTTTTATAGAGGAATGTCATTTTAATAAATTATACAAACACATCCATTATTTATTCTGACTTTTTACTTCAATTATGAAAAAAACAACACGCCAGTGGTTCAACTTGATAATCAAGTCTTCAAAATGTCATCGCATGGATTTCAATAACAATTTCCACTTATTGCAACAATAAAGTTAATTATTTCGTTTCAAGTTTTACGCCTGCTATCTCAATTAATTTACGTTTAAACAGTTTTACCATTTACAATAGAATGATTTTTTTTTATTTGAAAAAAAGCTATTCATTCATTGGACTAATAATTCCATCGCATTATAAATTATCCTTCAAAACCAATCACACTAAAACCGCTTCAACAGCATTAAATATCACTCGAAGTTAAAATAATCAAAAATTCACTGAACCAACACACTCAAAGAAACCATTAACGTTCATCTTCAAAATCATATTTCACATATATCACTCGTCAAATTCATGTCACGGTCCTTCCAAAATAACAAATTCACCTTCTTAACAAAAAAAAATGAGAGAGAAATGAATAAAATAAAAGAATTATGTAAACGGCTCTTCTGTTAGTACGACGAGAAAGGAGACTTGTATCGAGACACGCGTCTGAATCGCGACTGGAAGGAGTCAAACGGAGTGACGTTTTTCACGAGCTACCGCCTCTCTTCTTTTGCTTCTTCTTCTTCGTCTGCTTCTCAACTTGCTCTTTCGCCCCTCGCATATGCACATGTACACGCACACACATTCATACATTATAAACAAAAACCTTTAGTCTGCAGGTAAACAGGCGCATCGTCATCGTATATGTACACGCATTACTTGCAGTGTATCATATATCGCTGTACATTTATATACTTGGGTCTACGTATAGATATAGAAACGGAGGAAATTTTTTTGATAAAAATTACTTTAATTATGATTGCAACACTGAGACATCATGGTGTCATTATTCAATGATAATTTTTGTACTTTTTTATCTAAGAACCTGGTTAAATTTGTCAAGATAAACTTGTACAATTTTTCCTGTGTTGACATGATATCTTTATATTATCGTTACGGTCACGGTAACTTTCGTTAGAAAATCCTCTTCGTGTGTGTAATTGTAGTATTGTTGTTTTTTTTTCTCTCACGGTTACTCTTTCTTTCCGTGTTAAAACTTTAATTCCGCAAAATTGAAGGTTCTTACCGTAATTATCATAATTTTAACAAAATGAATGATATTGTTTCCTTTTTAAATATATCTTGGTATTCGTTTTTTTGAAAGATATTCATGTAATTTTTATATTTTGAAGAAAATAGAAATATCAAAATAATATATTTTCTTTTATCGTTTCTTATGAATTTTTTATTTAGCTACGTATTATCGTAGAGAATGTTAACGCGATGTATTTGATACTTATTTGTTACTCGCGTACTTCAAGAAGTATTTAAAAACATTGGAATTTTCAAGATGAGGAATTTATTATTCAGTTATTTCGTCCACTGAAGATTGAAAAATATCTTTTAGAATCGACGATTCTGAGATACAAACAAAACTTAAAAATATATGTCACGTTATTACAAGCTAATGGATAAATATTAAATTTTACATAAAAAATAGTTTTATTTTTCTATTTCAATTAAGCTAATAAAAAATTAATTCAATTCTTATAAAATTATTACACAGAAAGAAAAGTTTTATGAAATTTTATTATGTTGTATAGTTATGAGAACCACAAGCTTACAGTATGACAAAAATGACTATACTAAATAGTAAAATTTGCTATATTTATAGCCAACTTTACTATAAGTGTAGCCACAATTACTAGAAATTACAGAAAATTTTACTATTTAATGGTTATTTTCGTAATTGTACTACAAGTTCTTTCCCCATAACTATACAGCATAGTAAATTTCAATAAAATATTTCTCTCCATGAATAAGATTTATAACAAGGACCATTCACACCCAACAAATTATCTCTTTTTTCTTACTGCGAATAAAAAAGGTAATAATAATAAAATAATTCGAAGATCATTGAAGGTATTTACCTTGCAAAGGTAATATTAGCAAAACAAAAAAGATTGCACACATTGTGTACACAGGAGTGAAAGCAATGTATACATGTACCCATCTCGCATACGTGCCAGTATAGATTGAGATATGTGTAACGGAGTTTTAAAAGCAGAGCCTTTAATGCACACACAGACCGCAGATGAGAAGTAAAGGAAAGAAAAAAAAAGGAGGAAGAAGGTATTACTTCAACAAGCTTATGTACAAACAGACCAAAGTTATAAAAATTCCCGATGGTTTGAGGGCCAATCTTGGAATTCGGCACACACGTTATTTTTAATGGCAACGTTACTCTCCTTTTTTTCCATTCTTTTTTCTTTTAATGGTTTGAAAATTTGCACGCACAGTTAAACTGTTATTTTGACAACTGTTTCGTGTACCAGATTGTACGTGCATACACTGTTTTTTTTTTTCATATTTCTTGGATTTATGTTTACTTAAAGTTTTATAAATGCTGTAAATTTCTTTTTTGAATCATTGGTATATTAAATGTGACTAAAGCAACATTATATAAAATATTATTTACATAATAAGTCCAAACTGCAATATTAATAGAATATTGTAAAAATTAAAAAGTCAGAATTCCGTTATTTTGAATATTAATTAATGTTCTCGAGCTTATTTTTTCATTTACATGAATATAAAATATCATTAAAATTGATAAAATAATTTTGATAGTAAGTTTCATAATTTACGTAATCCAGCAACAAATATTGGTTAATTCTACTCGTCGAAATTTGACATTACAATGTAAACTTTATCAAAAATATCTCCGTGTTATAAGAAAAATAAATATAATTGATCTGTGAAGAAAACAATACTACTTTATTAAAGATCTGATAAGAACAAGAAAAAAAGAATATTGTTTTGTAAGCTGCCAACGAATTACACGCCTTGTTAGTTATGTTAAGTATATTGCTATTTATGAATAAGAAAATCTCTTGGATCTCGTTGAAAAGTAGCCAATTATAAGGATGTAATGATCTTATATATTTACAAAACATTAATATTAGCTTAACATATTAATCTCCAACTTTAATAATAGTATTTTCAATACCAGTGTATATTATTGGAATCAGTGATATTTTAGTACAGAAAATTATGTAGTTCTATTTTACCTAAGTAAAATATATTATTTGTAGTCTATTTTAATACTGTCGATGCATAATTTACTTTTTTTCCTCGGCTATTTTTATTTAACAGTCGTGAATGAAATATTATCTTTACGAGTTCGAAAAAATTTAATGAGTCAGGATTATTTATGAAGTTTTTTTTTTAAAAAAAAGTGAACGTTTTTGCTTTTATTTTTTAAAAATGCGTTTGAAATTTATGCAAAATTATTCATAATGTATCTATTTCATCATTTCTTCGTAAAACTAGTTGTTCATATTATTAAATTGTTTTATTTATAGTGAGATAACCATGTACTTACAACAACCGCAATATGTAACATTTATTGTAAAAATTTAAATTGAATAAAATATTTATTTCTAAAATTATTTTTTTTTTGTTTTCCTCACTATGGATATATCTGATGAGCAAATAAATATACTAATTAAGTCATCTTTATTTTAGTTTAGACTTTACACAAGCAATATCTAAAAGCATCCAAAAACATCCTTTATATTTTAAACTTAGACCATATATTATCAAATTCTGTCATTTTTATTTTTGGGCACCTCTCTATACCATGTTTGTTTTAAAATGTTATGAAATTTTTAAACACATTTAGAAAAATTACGTTTTATAATCACATTTCATGTTCGAAAAAAAAAACTTTGAATAAACGAAACATTGAAATCTTAATTTATTCCGAATTAAAATCATCGATATGATGTGTTCGGCGATTTAGAAATAATAGATAATTTAAAAACTTGTTATATAGCTTCTCGTTTCTAAGAAAAAGTTGGAAAAATTGTAGTTCAACTTAATGAAATACTCAGAACACAAATTATGTCAATCCTTATAAAATAGTGCATAAATAAAAGAGTTGCGTATACGATTATAAACAATGTTGCGCATATTCTGTCCTATTAAAATATTAATAACAATAATCATTAAATAATTCATTACAGCAATTCCGAACTATTTCACACGTCTAAAAAACGAGATTAGAAATAATCAGACACGTAAGAATGTATTGAATAATGTCAATTCAATCAAGCAGAGCACGTGGTGACCTTCCCATCAAGGCGCAATGAATCGACAAAAATTAACTGCTTTACGCGTAGTTTTTATTGTCTACAAATAATTAATATATGTAATCATTGTTGTAGGTTATCATTATAGGTCATCAGACTTTGAGTCTTGTTGTTTAGACGACCGAAAATTCTTAAAGTAGATTAGTGCATTAGTTTATGAAGTATGGATTCAGTGACCTTGAAAGTAGCTTTTTTTTTTGTTTTTTAAGTTGACATTGTCTTTGGGCATTGTCAGTTATTACAAACTTCAAAATTAATGATTACATATTGAAGAACATTGTAAAATAATTTAAAATTCATAACGTAATATTAAAGCAAACGTAATTTTCATTCTCTTTTATAAATTATTTTATCTCAAACATTTTACGAAGCATATTGTCACAAATGTATATTTGATGATTCATAAAAATTTTTACCGCACTTTGATTGCATCTTAATGTTAAAATCAAGTTTTAGAATTCATAATATATGCAAGAAAAAAAGTTTAAAATTATGAACATTTTTTAAAATGAAAATATGAAGTTTCTATAAAAACGTTTTACATTTGTTAATATCTTCATGAGAATCTAACGACGAATCAAACGTACATTTCAAGATTACCACTTGCCATTAACATCCATTACATAAGAATCATTTATAGAAGAAGATGAGTAACAGTATTCATTCCTTTTTCCATTCTCTACGAGAAAAGGAATCCAAAAAAATATTTTTTTCCCGTACAGCAGGTTTAAAGTCATTAAAAAATGCCTTCTTCACATGTAAAAGAAAAGCAATATAACAACGTTTTGGCTCACTTTAAAAGAAAGAGCAGAAAAGAAGAAAAAATGTTAAGAGATTGGCATAGGAAGATACGAGAGTACGTTAGAGTTTAGATCTCCTTTTCTCTCTCTTCCTCCTCTTGATAGCTCACGCTGGACTGCCCATTGAGCTCAAAAGTAAAGGCGTTCCGGTTATATTGGCGTATTACGCGTTTTCTGTTAAAAAAAGGCCTTCTCTTTCTACTATTTCTTCTTCTTTCTTTCTTTTTTTTATGACGTCTACCTGATTGGAATCTGCGCAACCAAATACTTTTCTATCTCCTGTATCTTTCTTTGACTTTGAAAAGGTATGAGAAGAATATAATATATAAGGAAAATTTGAGAAAAAAAGAACAAAATGAACGTTTGATTCTTACAGTTTTGGTGCGCAGTCACCATTGTATGGAAAAAAAAATATTTTCTTTTGTCGCGAAATTTTCATTTCTTTTTTAGAGAATTGCTTTATCATGTTGATAAAATTTAAAGAGTTTCTTCTAAGAAACGTATTTTACTTTAAAAAAATTCTTTTTACTTCAATATATAAATAATTATTTAATGAAAAATTAGAAAATCAATAGAAACAATTTTTACTTCTGACCTACAAATTAAATGTTATATTTTATGCAATACATTTTAATTTATTTGCTAATTTTAAACCAAATGAAAACTTATAACCAAAGATTAACATACATGAAAATATAATAAAAATCCAAGTACAAATATCTTATAAATATTGATTTAACTAAATACATCTAATTAAAAAATAGAAAGTTTCATAAGAAAACAAAATTTTTTTTCAATCCAAAAGACAATTTTTTTTACTCTAATTTACAAACGCGAATAGGTTCATGCGCGCTCGATAGAATTTTTTTATTATAAGTGCTTCGTTGACCTGGGGTCACGCGAAGTAATACAATACAACGTGCTTATCATCGCCGGTGTTTCTATACGTTAATTAAATGTTTTTAAAGTTTTAATTCCCACAGCGTTGACATATGATATTGCCTTGGCCGTATAAAATACACCTGGGGAAAAACTGTAAACCTTGAAATTTTAATGTTTCCCAATGGATTTAAGAATTTTTTAATATAGGTTTTTCATACAGAAAACCGAAAAATTTTGAACATTATCTGAAATTTATATTTTATTGTTTACAATGAGATAGCCATTTATTTATAAGAGTCGATAAAGATTTTTTTATTTAGTTATGATGTGCATTATTAAGGTTAAAAAGATAAAATTATTGTTTGATTTAGATTTTTATGAAATATAGAATATTACAAATAGAATACACATTTTGAAATTCACGCGACATAATTAAAATTTTATTTCTTCATAAAAAATTAAATCCAAAATTCATCATTCTTAAAAACGACTATTTCTTTATTATTATGTCAAAGGATACTTTTAACATTGAGTAAAATGATTAATGATGATTAAAACATAATATTATCTTTTACGATCCAATGAAGGATTGAATAAAACAGCATATAATGTATCTACATACAATGATTTAAGATATATCCAAATTGTCAAACTCGAATGAATCATCGTGCACTCATGAATTCGTCACGAAAAATCATTTCAAAGCTTTGTTATTCAATAGTATAAACAATCGTTACAGTTTATTAAGATCGGCTGAAGCAATAATTAAGGATGAGTAATGCCAAAGCGATAAACACTTTCGTTAGTTCTATTTAAATGGTTTTTTAATAAATTGTTTAGAATTTTTTGATAAATTTTGATATACATTATAAAATATTATATTTTATAAAGTTAAATTATTAAAAATTAAAATTAAAAATTAAAATTTATTAGAAAAAAATATAAGTATTTTTTTACATTTTAACAAACAATTAACTCGTTCAATTAATATTTCTTGTTAACAAAGTACGCCTTGTTTGTCAACTTGCGAACACCACGTGATTATACGCAACAGATACCACGTGTGTTTCGTTTCATTAACAGGTGTCTTTGGGTACTTTTAACAAGAGAATAATGCTAATGTTTTAAAACGAGTTTGGACTTTTATTTTTAATCGCATCACGTTTTTAAGCTCTATTTTAAATAATTTAATAATTTAAAAGTCACGCTGATAACCCTAATTGATTTTCAAATCATCATATGCGAACAAAAAAAAGACGTGCTAAAGAGTATCCTTTGAAACACAAAACAACGAAAAAAAAAGGAAATAAAAAATAAAATTCATAGATAACGTATCAAGAACTAGCTCATTGTTACAGGTACGCTATGACCATAGTATTTTAATTCACACACAACGCACTTTCTAATCGTTTCTTGTTACACACACACACATATATATGCATCATAAAGGAATGGTATATGTATGGAACCACTCAATGGCCAGTTGAGTTAATTAACGTAAGAGCTTGGCGTGCTTTAACATAATACCTTCTTTTATCTTACTTTAATGATCAATGTTTTGTGCATGTATATATACGAGCTGTATGCGTAATTCACGAATTAGAAACAGTTTTTAAAGAAAGAAAATTGGAGAGAGAAGTTTTGCTGTATAGCGTGCAAAAAATGCAAATCTATGAGGTCATCCACGCACCATCACGAGAGTGACGTCACTTTCTTTTATAAAAGAGGAGTAAGATTCTTTGAGGTTCTTCGCTAAAAAAAACTTTTTTTTCTCTCTTTTTTCGAACGAAAAAGAGTAAGAAAAGAATAAGAGTGCGCGGGAGTAGTGGACGTATATATTGGGATGAAAAGTGGATATGAGAGAAGCTCATCAAATATATCTGCTTAATGATTCTTTTTTATGATCTTTTTTGTTTTGATAAGATATACTTTGTTTTCGAACGATTTTAATTAAAAAATGATTTTATAACTATAATAAAATTTAAAAATTGCATGTTTTAAGGGTGGAAAATTTTTTGAAAATTATAAAATAAAAATTTTAAATATCGAAGTATTATATTTTTATAATTAAAGTTGGCTTACCATATTTTTTTATTTAAAATTATAACTTTTTATCCAATTTTGATCAAATAATAGTAATAAATTCGGCACTTTTTAACTATCAATCAAAGAACTTTACGTTGCTCTATTTAAGACGATTCATTTTCTAATAAGCACAATGCGCAATTACATATAATAAAAGAAAAAAATATATCTAATAACTGGAAAATTATAGTCTTTCTCAGCTTGATGTACAATTTATGCATTATTCATTACATTTCGTTAGATCTCCTTATTTTGAGCAACTTAAAATTACATAACAACAAATAAACGGTTGAAACAAAGCGCGAACTAATTCGTAATACCGGCGTAGAAAGTGAAACATTTCGAGCCTAAATCAGCACTTGTGTATACACATTAACGTAATCTTATCAGTATTTAAGAGTATGCGACATGTTTCGCCTTTTTTTTCGTTCTTTATCGTAAAATGTATGCGGTAAAGCCTATGCAGTGCAATAATTTTGAAAACTTATCGAGTCAACGTTTATTGTTATGATTATTTTTTCTTTTAATCTATAAAATGGTTTATATTTGTAAATTTTTGTTTGATAATTACGTTCTAGAAAGTTTTATTGTTTAAATATACAGTGTTTGTAGAAAAATTTTAAATAATAATCTACATGAGAAATATGAATACTTTGTTTTAAGTTTATACTAATCGCTCTTTTTTATTTTTAAATTGTCATAATCAATAGCTTATTAGTTACCTAATGTTCAGTTCTTTTTCTCTTTTTTTTCAAATAACTGATGCACTGACATAAGTGATTAATTTGAATGAAAATAGCTTGTTTTTCAGTACTGGAAATGAATATTTAAATGAAAATAAATCATTATGTCGTTTTGCAAACACATTTAAATGTTTATTATGGTATGAGAAACTAGATAAGCAACATTGTAAAAGTTTAGTTTCCTTTTAATTTTCATTCGTGATATTAAATGTAAAATTTAGTTTTAACGACTTTGTGTCAATTTTAAAAGTATAAATTATTATGTTTATATATTTACGTAAAAATCGCGAACTTTGGAAATAACATGAGAATATTTATGAGAGTAATGTTTATTTTATTTTTATTTTAATTAATTTCAAATAAATATGTAAATATAATTCAACATATTAACGATTTCGTTTTGCTATTATATAATCATTTTAAGAATAATAAATTAATAATTAAAAAAATTTTTTTTTTAACAATTTCAAAAATTGGTGAATATTTGGAGACAAATTAAATCCAACTATAACCATTATTAAAAATGCTTTAGTTTAATTAAGCATTTTATAAGTCTTATAAAAGATTCACAAAAAGTTGATATCATTTATGAGCATGGTTATCAAATGATAGATAAAGCAATCTAAATGTTGTCTATTCAAAACATTATTACTTCAATACAAGTCTTACTCAAAGTATATAAAAATATGGAAGTATTTTACAATTAAATAATTAAATAACTATTGTAATTTAATTATAATTTAAAATTATTTTTATAAATAAAAAACTAAAAAAAATTTATTACATAATTTAGACTTGTTTCAAACAGTCCACAGATCAATGAAATTAAGTATACTGTTAAAAACAAAAATTATGTACTAATAGTAATATACTAATGATAAATGTTTGAATTAATGAAATTTAAAATAAAAATTTAAATTTAATACTTACAAAGCCAGAGGATGCTTTATCTCTTCTGTTTGCCATTGTTTAAGTTTTTTTTTGTTAAAAATGTTTTCTAAGCATTGTTCCTCCTCTGCAAAAAAAATTAGTTTATTTAGTTGTATTGAATTATAAAGATTAAATCATTAATTTATAAATATAAATTGTACATGTTCATTTAATGCATTTAGATGAATATTTATTAAAAAATTTAATAATTTTTACTATTTTCAAATTGACCATTTGTTTCAGTATAAATGGAAAATTTTGTATTATTGAAAATAATGTGAATCATGAATTGAATAAAATTGAAAAAAATATGCAAAAGATTTTAAAACAAAATAATATGAATCATGAAAAGATTAAAATAGAATTATGAAAAATATCCTATATTTCTATATAAATAAAGCAACAGGTAGCCTTTCAAAATGACAGTAAATCAATATGGTTATAACAATTGAGTTTTTTTAATTGACATACTTTTTTTCATTATTCATTAACTACACATTTTTTATATAAAAAACTTGTTTTTTTTTTAAAGAAGTTACTATATATAATAATGAGAAAATATTTATTAATAAACAATCAGTATCACAATTTTTCAATTCATATATGGTAAAATTCATACACAGTATCACTGATAAACAATGAATGTTACAGATTTCAAAATTATCTGATAACAGTTAAACACCTGTAACACATACTTTGAAATAAACCAGTATTTATGTCTACACAAATATTTGATACGTTTTTATAAAAGTTAATAATGAAGATAAACACTTATTTTGGAACGTTTAAAGTCAATAAAGGCATGTTACAATTGAACCAAGAAAAGGAAAAAAAATTAAAGTGAATTAAAACAAAGACGTCATCAATTCCAATATGCATTGAATGCTATGTCTCATTATTGACTAGTTAAAAATCCAATCTAAAGGTTTTCTTACCTTGAAACGAATAAAAAAGGAATTTAAAAAAGGAAAACGTCCAACGTATTTTTAAACTGGAGAACACAGTGGTTTTGACACGTAATTTGCTAGGTTATCCACTTAAAATCTATACACACATATATAACAACTTTATACAGGTAATATTACGCTTATAAGTTTAAGCACACGCGCCGCGCATTCACCGGATGAATTCGCGCACGAGGGGCGTTGATTTCTGTCTTCAATGTAAATATACAAACGAAAAAAAAATACAAGAATCAAAATTTCTTAAGTACAAAACATAAACACATACACTTATCGTAGGCAATACACTTTGTTTTTCTACATGAAGATGCTTTGGTTAAAATTTGCACATAGCAGACTCTTGTTGCTCGACTACTTCTTCATTGTAGACGCCAAGCATTTTTTTCTTCCTCTTCTTTTATAATATACAACGCCCCGCATAGGTCAACGTTAAAAGATTTTTTGCACACGCGGGCACTTGTTTGCTTCTTCGACTTTTTTGAATTGTCAAGCTTTGAATTTTTTTGGTAAAAAATTGGTCCGAATTATCGCTAACATAGTTCTCCATACAAAAATATGTACACACACAAGAGTGAAAATCTTTCAAAGGAGTTCAACGTTTGGATGGTTAAAAAAGTATGAAAGAGAGAGAGGCGTTGGAGTATACACCTTTGACTATATACTCGCGCACTGGTACACCCGTTAGAATTTAGAAATTTGTATCGCGGTCGCATACACGTACACTGGGGAAAACGATCATTTTTGTGCAGTGGTGTGTGGCAAAAGTCATAGATTAAACAGTTTTTACAAGATGTGCTTTAACCTATAAAATGAAATTTGAGGTTATACTGCTGCACTCTGCTGCTGACATTTTAAAACTGATAGGTTTAAATTTTATCTATTTATCTTCGTTTTTATCTTTTTGATATTTTTATAGTAAACATGTTTACAATATTTTATAATAATAATAATAAAACACACAATAAATTATATACAAATAATGTTTTAAATGAAATCGATCACCTATTTTAAAATACTGTTTTATCATACTTGAATAAAGTAATTATCTATTTTAATTCTTGAAAAACTTAGTTTGCAATACATATTCATTAGCTTATTACAAAAATATATTCATCGTATTTTCATATGCATCATTTTCATCATTAATTCCTAATTTTTAAAAATAATTATGAAATCTATTTTTTAATAAGAATTAAAGAAATTTATTACTAATGGAAAATGATTTTATAACAGATTCAGTTTCAACTTTCATCTGGAATGTAACTGTGAATGATAAATCTTTTAATCTAACTTCGTCATCTATCATCTATTTTTCATCCCATTATTTCGGAGCTGAGAAATCGCCATCGCCCATCATCGCCCGGGCGAGAAGGAAGCAAGAGAGATAGAAATATAAAATTAACTTTGTGTTCTATACTGTCAGCTGATGATTTCGCACATCTAACCTAAAGCACAAAACGCTCTTTTTTATTATAGCAAAGTTTTTTTTACTGATTTTCGCGTTTAAAGAATCAATGCCGTACGGAGAGTTTGAAGATAAATTCTTAGCTTTTCTGTCTGATCATGTATTGCTGTGATAATAAATTGGAGTATGGAAATTTCGACAAACGCAATAGTAGAGAAATTCTTGGCTGAAATGTCAAAACCAGTAATTTGCGACGATATTAAATGTAGAAGGTAAATGTTTATTTATAACTTTCTTCAGCGTTTGTTTGTTAAAACTCAATTTTGTTTTTAGTTATTGCATTTTCATTGGAAATTTTATTTTTTTAACAACCTCATTGTTGGTTATTAAAAATTACAAAATAATTAGTGTATTTTTTAAAGATTTATAAATTATGTAAATATACAAGTTTATTATAAGAATTTCAATTAAAAAGTAAACATTTGACAGTATTATATTTTATATATATTTATGTGTATATTAGCTCAGAAAAACCATTGTGTTAAAAATTTTGAAGGATCAATAATTAATAGTGAGTATATATAAATAGAATTAAAAACAAAAGAAACATTCATATTTAATAGTGAAAACAATGTAGTTCATTCTTATTATCTACACCTGTCAGATTATTGATTTTTTTTTATTGTTCTGCTTATATTATAAACATAGAAATAATGAATTTAGTTCTTTGAATTTATTTAACTTAAAATCAATAGTTACTAATTATACAGCATAAATATTTTAATCAATATTATTTATAATTATAAAATGTATATATGAAATTATTTTAGATTGAAAAGGATGAGATGGCAGAGATGAAGTTAACGAATAAATGTAATGCAGTAGACTTGAGCCAAGAGAATTTATTTGAACTTCAGTGCCTTATTAAGGCAAATGACATTCAACATGCTGCTCAAAGTGAATATAACAATGGACAATTTTTGGCTTTTGTCTCGGAAGGTTCTGATCTCGGACTCTATTACTTAAAAGATTCAAATTCTTTGCCAATAATTAAAAAAGTTCCATGGTTTCAAAGTTCTAGAAAAAAAATAGCTTCTTTATGTTTTGATCCACATGGTTCTTGGCTACTTATTGCAAGTATTGATGGCTCTCTTTATATTGTTCCTGCAAAAACTCTTGTAGATGAGCAATATCCAGCTGATCAAAAATGGACTACTAAAGATGTAACTTCTTTTGTATCTTTGAATGCGCAAAATTCATATTCTAGGTATAAACATTTAATTTTATTTATTTGATATGTAATTAAATTTAATTTCATAAAATTTTATTAATAAAATCTTTTTAATTAATTAATATGTATTTTTGATATTTTAAGACCAAGTGCATTAGCATGGTGGCGAGGTGTATCTTTTTCTGCTCAAATTGCAATCGTAGGAACTGTTCAAGGAGAATTAATATTTGTAAATTTAGAAACTGGTCAACTTGTTGGCTCTAGCAAAATAGATGGACGGGTAAATAATCTCCTCATATGTCAAGAAACAGAGCTTGATACAGTAAATTTGTTAATAACAAATCACTGTAGAGAGCAATGGAATTTAGTATTAGAAAAGCCTGGTACTGGTTACACTTTTCCATTAAATAATGGAGGATCCCAAAGATCAGCGCAACGTAATGAACAAGCAGACAATGATGATTCAAAAACCTTTCCTACTACAAGATCAAGACTTCGTGGTCTTAAACAACTATCTGTTGAAAAGCTTGTTACACTTAAACAAAAGTTAGCTGAATCAAGAAATCGTAGTAATGAGTCTTCTGAAACACGTTCAGGTATATTTTAAAAAACATTTTTGTTTTTAAAGTTTTATAATTTTTTGTTTGCACAAAAGGAATAAAAATTATTTAAAACTTTTCAGATAACAGCAATCGTGAAAATAATTCAGAAGCTGGGTCAAATGATAATGAAAATTCCAACGAAACTAATTTTTTTTGCAATATACAATCTGAATCTGTTAAATGTAGCACAACTCCTCTTGCTATACCCAATGACGCATACATCAGTCCACAAAGTATGAAAAATGGTCTGACTATATATACTCGTTATCTTTCATCCACAAATCACTTAACAGTAAATATTATTTTATAAGTCATTTTTATCAAAGGCTAAATGTTAGTAAAAAAAAGAATAAATAAAAGATAATTAAGAATTTTTTTGATTGATATAAATTGTAATTTTTAATAGTATTAAATTATTATTGATTCTAAAACTTTTACTAACATTTCACCTGATCATTTTATATAATATATTCTATTAAAATAACCAAAATCTTTTGCAGATTCACAAACGTTCTTTAACCCCATCTTACATCCATAGAGTACCAGATAATTGTGAAACTATTTTGTTAACAAGTAGATTTTTTTACGTTTCCGATTCAAGACGTCGTTTCGTTTATGTTGTTTCTCGTCCTTTATCAGAAGTTAGGAAAAAAGAGAAAGAGAAAAAAGAAAAGAAGAAAGGAAAAAAGAGCGATTTTAATGAAGAATCAATACTAGCTCGATTTTCTTTTGATAAAAGTGACGAACTTATTAACAGTATATACGTATTATCTAGTACAAGGAATGATGGTGATTCTTCTTCAGGGAATAATAACGAAAACAAAACTTATAATATAGCAAAAGATATAACTGATCTCAAAGTTTATATACCGCCAGTAGATTCATGTATAGTAGTGACAAATCTTGGAGTGTATAAAATTATTTTAAGGTTTGTATAAAATATAATTTATTAAACAATAAGAAAATGATATATAATAATAAATGAAAAAACATTTACTTTTTTAATTCAGGGAACATGTATTATCACTTTTCATGGATCTTATATTGAGGCGACGAGCAGTCGAAGATGCGACTAGACTTGGTTTAATTTTTGGATTAAATTTGCAACAGTTGCTTGAATATGCTGGGGACATGATTTTATGCAATCGACAGTTTGGTAGAGCAATGGAACTATATTCATTAGCTGGGGTAAGTTTATAAACAATTATTTATGAAATACCAAGAAAAGATAACGAAAAGAGAATTTTAATGTGTTTATATTATCAAATGATAGTGTCGTCTTTCAAAAAGTATTTTAAAATTCGCATCAGTTGGATACACATCAGAGCTGTTAAGTTGTCTTATATCATATTCGACAACGACTGCTGTTGGTGAATTGTCAGAACCAAATAGAATACATTTTTCTAATTTAAGTGTCCTTGCATTCACTGAACTTACATTGAGAGCATCATCAACGCAAAACAAAGTAATTCATAAAGATTTTCTGTAAGTATCTATTGAATCAAAGAAAAGAAATTGAAAAAATTAAATATATTTATATAATCATGTTACTTTTATATTTTTAGAAATTTTTTGTCTAAAAACACATATTATGATGAGCTGTTTGCTATAAACATTGCGGTACAGACTAACATGTGGAATATATTACATCACCTGGTAATTCATAGAGGTTTAGGTCCACAAGTTCTTGATATTCTTGTAAAAGTTTTACCCACCTTTGTAACAAAGAATTCAAATCTTGCTCCGCAACAAAATACATGTAAATAATCTTTATTCTTTTTAGAGAAAATATTAATAAAATAAATACTTTAATTTTAATTCTATATTAATCTGTTATTTTAGTTGGTTTGTTGATGTGCTTAAGTGATTCGAGCTTAATTCAGGGAATGTTAAATAATCGTAATACTGTTAAAGACCACATTGCTTTCATGCAAGCAAATTTATCTAATCTTCAAATATTTATTCTCCAGGTGATTATAATAGTTTTTATAGAGGTTTTTAATATGAACAAATGTAATAAATAATATATTAATAATAATAATAATGTCCAGAGGTTGATTGCACTATATGATCCAACAAATGCAGCTGTAAGGCCATTACTTTTACGCTTCAAGTCTCGTCAGAGAACGGCTTCTCGAAGTTCTTTTTCTAGTCAATGTGATTCATTAGACTTATCTGATAATATGGTAAGGAATATAAAAATACATATATTTTTCAAAATTATAAACTATTTTATTAATTAATGTCACACAAATTGTAGGATGAAGTACGTATGATAATATTAGGGAATGCCATGGAGGAGATAGAAGAAATAATAGAAATGTTTTTACAAACTCTTCTTACCGTACTTTATAAGAAACAGCCTAATGTTAAATTTATTCCAAAATATGTGCCATTCACACAATTATCTGATATCGATGGGGTGAGAACTATTTTCAATTTTTATATCATAGATATATTTTAAAATTTCAAAAAAAATTAATTTATTTTTATTCTAAAATAGGATTGCAGGGAGAGAAATGTAAGTGTGGATTTTAAGAGAAGATTATTAAGTACAGGATTTGCACATACTGCTTTGATTAGAAATGACGATATTTATACTTGGGGTCATGCCTCACAAGGTTGCTTAGGTACAGTATCATTTTTAAAATGTAACATCAAAATTAAATAAAAAATATTTTTTTCATAAATATTTTACTTATCTTTAGGAACTGGTCCAACGATCTCGCGTTATGGTTTACCACAAAGTATTAGCATGTTCCGTCGTCTAGCTATCAAAGTACTTTCGATCTCATGCGGTTACAATCATACACTGGCTGTTACTAACAATGGAATTTATGCATGGGGCGGTAATAAATATGGTCAGCTTGGTCTTGGTGAAATGTACCAATGTTCAAATCCAGAGCTCATAACTTCTCTTGCTCAAGAGATTGTTGTTGAAGCTGTGGCAGGTATAAATTTATTTTTAATCCAGAAATAATAATTTCATACAATAATTTGCAAAAAAGTAGATATATTATTTTAAAAATACTTTTGATTAGTATTATTGAAATCATTACGATTTATTACATTTTAGGTCAGTATCATTCAGTAGCTTTAACAGCTGATGGGCGATTGTTTACATGGGGTTGGGGAGTACATGGTCAACTAGGTCACGGTAATACAGAAGCTAAACGACAGCCTACTCTTGTTACCTCTCTTCTTGGCATTGTAATACGTCATGCTAGTGCTGGTTATGCACATACTCTTGCTCTCTCAGCTGAAGGTTACGTTTATGCTTTTGGGTGTAATCTTTTCGGTCAACTAGGTATTGGTAATGAAGGCAAATGTACAACACCGGTACTAGTTAGTTTATTACCTGAAAGAATCACTTTAATTTCTACGAAATATTTTCACAATGTAAGTACATGATTGAGATTTTTATTTCGAATGGATGAATGAATATTTTATTTTTAATAAATTATACTTTGAAATATAAATTTTGCAGTTGGCTATAAGTTGCACAAATCAACTTTACATATGGGGTTCAAATCCTCAAGCGTTAAGATTAGCCGGTAAGGAACATAAAATTAGACAACAACAGAAAGCAAAATTAGCTGCCGCTGTTGATGCGCTCAAGAAAAAAAATGCTGCTGATAATCCAGAAAATGTCGATGAACAAGCTGAAACTAATGTTGATGGTGAAGCAGGCGAAACATCGACTAAAGACAAAGCAACCCAAGTAGTTTTAGAAGTAGAAACTGTAGAGGAAAGTCATGCACATATGTTACCTTACCTTGTTGATACGAATTTAGTGTTTGGAAAAATTGTTCAGGTAATTACTTCAAATGAAATAATAAATATGAATTAATGAAATGAAAAATCATAAAACTAAAGATATATTTATTTTTTATATAAATTTTTTAGATATCGACTGGATATCATCATTCAGCACTTTTAACAAAAGACGGTACGATCTACACCTGGGGACGCAATTTAGATGGGCAATTAGGTACTGGTAACAATCGTGATGTTCCTATACCTACACCTTTAACATGTCCACCAATTGATATGTTCCGAGATGATGCAGAACGTTCTCGTAGTAAGAAATTGTCAACAAAAGCTAATGAAGATAAGAATAACGCTAATAGCGAAGCAAGTGCTAATAATATCCCTGATCATGATTATGGTCAAAAAGATTCTAATTATCTTTTAAAAGCAGTAAAAATTTGTTGTGGCAGCACTTTTACCGTCGCCATTCAACCAGGTAAATTATAAAATAAATTTTACGCGATGTAAAATATGTACAAATACTAAGAATTAGTCTAATTTTTCTGAACGTAAAATAATTTTAGGCGGCAACGTATTAGCTTGGGGTTGTAATAATTTAGCTCAATTAGGAAGAGCGCCATTAAACGTTAAAGAAGAGGAAAAATTAGTTTTCAAGTTTAAGTCTTCCAAACGCATTATTCGCACTATTAATCATTCAGATAGATTTATGGCTATAGATTCGACGCCTACTCAGGTGCCAAATATTCCCACGCCTACGATCTCTTATCAAAGTTATGATGTTACCCCACTAGCAGGTTCTATAAAACCTCTCAGTTACGTTGAACATAGTTTAAGTGATTTAACGTTACATTATGCGCTTGAACAATTTCACGGACTATATACAACGTCTAAGATTCTCAATAAGGTTTGTTAAATTAATTATTTTATAAGAACAAGATTATTGTTCTTTAAATTAATACAGTATATTTAAACGAATATTTTTTATTATTTTTAGTGTGTTGAGTTAAAGAATTACCAAGCTTGTGCGAAACTTGAACTTTTGGAGCATAATTTTGTAGAAGCTATTACTTATCAATTCAAAGCTTTGAAAGAATGTGATCCTGCATGTTTGGAAATATTATCGAATGGAATATCTAGCGAAACTTTAGACGAGGGCGTGAAGAATGATAATATTCTTGAAGAAAATAGTAAACTCTTTGAAAAACATTTAGAACGAAATCTAGTCGACACTTTAATCGAAAGTGTAAAGAAACAGAAAATGAAGATGCCTGTTAGTAAATCACTGGATAGTTTTCAAATGATTGAACAGGAATTGCATACATTTGACTGTCAAGGTGGTTCTGAAGAACTTTTTGAAGATTCAAAATATGACAGTTTATCTATCGAAATGGAAAATGACAATAAAGATGAAGCTGAAAGTTCTTTGTCTAGTGCAGGAAATAGTATTTCTCGTGAAGAGGTGGATATTGAAAATTCTTTAAGCACAAATTATGATAAGTTAAGCTTAAATGAATCAAAGAGTAAATGTGCCAATGATAATGCATTAACTCGTCAAGATTTAATTATGATGCAGCATGCTGTAAATATTGTTGATTTTTACTTGTATGAAATCGAGGATGACGCTTATAACTCTATGTATGAAATGTTGGCTACTATGATCAATTTCTGGTTAGAAAATAAATTTCCGATAGAAGAATTAGAAAAGATCTTTTATAAATATTTGAAAAAGATATTTTATTCTCTTGGTCTTCTTCTATATGGGTAATTATATTATTCAAACTTTCTACCTCTACTTATATTTGATTTTTAATCTATAAATATTTTTATTTATTTTAGTCGGAGCGAATTTTCGAATACTTACGGTTATTCTATGAGAAGGGAAAAAAATATTCGCGTTAAAAACATCGGAAAAGTTCTTTCGACTGGATTGTGTCTCAAAGTGTGTTCTTTAATTATAGAACACGTTAATGAAGGTATTTACTCATGAATTTTTTATATTTACATTAATTTTTAATTATGATGCTTAAATAATACAAAATATTTTAGGAAAACCAACTGCAGAGTACATCGAATTACTTTCTACGTCGATGGCAAAGAATTATGGACCACCACTTACTGGATACCCAGGAACTAGCGAGAATAGAACGCCCGAACAAATGATAGATGGAATAATAAGCACATTATCGGCCAAGTATTGTGATCCCCGACCTTTTATACATATTAAGGTACTATATTTTGTTCATAAAATAAATTTAACATATATTCATAAAAAAATAAGTGTATCTTTTTAATCACAAATTCAATATCATATTTATTTTTAGGATCCAGATAAAGTGTCAGAATTGCTTTCTGCTGAGGAAGATTCAATGATATTTACATGCGGTCATCAATTTCTTATGTCAGCTTATCAGTCTGAAGCAGTACCTCGTATGGAGGCCGATTTACTAGCTCTTCCAACCCCCTTACCTTCAACGGCACAGCTACTCAGTTCTATACTTTACAAATCTTATAAACCTGAAACGCTTTGTCCATTGTGCTTGACACAAGTTCTTAAAAATGCGGCTAAAGACGTCGCCGATAGTTAAATTCGTGCATAAATTGAAATATTGTTTTTTTTTTAATTACTAAGTTGCGATGATATTTTTTCGTATCTTGTAACTTCGTAACGACTTTACCGACAGAGCTCAAATATATTTTTTATTGTTTAATTTTTTATATACATAGTATTTCTTTTGCAATTTTCAAAACTTTTAGTATATTTATTAGTTACAGCATCGCTTGATGTAGAGAAAAGTCAACTTTTTATTAAGTGAATGAATCATAATGTTTTGGCATAATGATTTAACACGAAATTGGTGTTAAATTTATTGTATTAAATAAAATTAAATTATTTTATTATATTTAAGTCTTAAATGCAATATTTTTGTAATGATTCCCTTAAGTGATTAACATAAATATGTAAATTTATTGAAAATAATTTATTTTTTATAATTAAGTATAAGCGATGCAATCAATACAATTTTTTGTTACAAATATTAAAATTATTATTTTACTCAAGTTTCTTTACTTATTTTTATTTTTGAAAATTGTAAATTTAAAAAGAATTTAATACTTGATTAAATTTCAAATTGCAAGTTATTTAAAGCATGTATATCAATAATATTTTTTAAATTTTGTCTTCTGTTATTAAAGCAATTTGAGTAGTATTTTTTATCTAAGATACCAATAGAAGAACAAAGAGTATAGCTTAAAAAGTTTTCTTTTTTCAAATTTTCGAAGTTCGATTGTATTTATTGATATACAATATTTTTATCATATTCTCTAATGAAATAAATCTGTAAAAGATCTATTAATTTAATTGAAGCAATAGTTGATTGTATATTACCTTTTTTCTAGTAATGTATAATCAATTGATTATTAATTACTAATAAAATGACTTTTGTTGTTAATTACGACGTAAGAACTATATAAATATACAACATAAATTTCAATGCGTATATAATGATATAAAAATTAAATGTAATGTAAATTTTGTAAATTTCATTTATCATGTAAATAATTTTTACAGTTTGTACTATCAAACTCTCTTAGAAAACGTTATTTAATCGTGATCAAACAGAATTATATATCGAACAATTGATGTGAAGAAGATAAAAAAATCTCACTTAATTATGGAGAACATCTGTGTAATAGTTTTCCAATAAATATTTATAACTTCTAAAGTTTAATCAATTGAATTATTTATATTTTACCCTACTTAATAAGTTAATTAAATTTTATACTGAACGGATTATTTTTAGTTTTTTAATTATTTATAAAATTTATTAATGCAATCAAAATTTTTCATAATCTTCAAGTATGTAAAATAAATTTTCGTCGTTGAATTTCAATATATAAAATTAAAAATGTTTAGATGCAAGTTATATAAAATAATATTCTGAATGAGTTATTAATAAAGTTTTTTCTTAAATTGTTCAAAATTGAAAAGTATATTTTTTATCCATCAATGTTACCCTGGGTAGGATAAAAAATGCAAGCTTGATCCTTTCAGAACCAATCCTCCAAAAACTATCTATTTTTCGTTTTCTTTTGAATATTGTAAAAGCAACTTAAAAATTTTGTAAATAAATATATGGATCAGTTTAAAGTAGACAGCCTCTGATCTCAGAATAGGGTCTTATTGCAAAAATCGAATTAAAAATAAACACAAATTATTTTAAATTAGCATAATTTAAAAAAAAAATTCAGTTGTGAAAGGGTTTATTAATTATACGTTTAAAAAAAGGTAAACGAAGTAACTCACAAATTAACGACAATACTTCTATACATCTATTGAAATGACAATCCTATCATTAAAAATAAAAAATTCTAATTCTAAATTCTTGGTATCAAATATCATCCCTTTCCACGTGTCATTCACGTTACGCACCTACACATACCCACAACCTCATATCAGAATCACCTCGTCAGCAACCAAATATTACTTGCATCTTATCAGCTTTACATTCGCAATAAAAAAAATTTAAAAAAGAAAAAGAAAAAAATATATAATAATACACGCTGCTTGGCTCGCAAATAGATCAGTTTTGTGAACAACAATAACGTAAGAAAAGCGTTTTATAAGAAGCGATATGCATGATAATAAAAAGTCATTGAGTTTGTATATATACACTTAAACGCGAGATAAGATGCAAGTCGATAAATTGAACAAGGCTTCTTCGTTGATTATTGCTATATAAAATATAATTTATTATCGTCTAAACTAGTCTTGCTCTTTTTGTAATCGCGACCGTTCCTATTATACACGTACACAAAAATTATTACGCTTGATGTGATGGATAAATATTAAAAAAATAAAAGTCAATATTTATTAAATAAATCACGTTTTAGTGAAATGAAATGGGTCAATATTGTTATTGTGATATGGATTACAATAGTATTAAATTTGAATACGGTTGTACTTTTGGCTGAGAAAAATATTGTTGGAGATGTGAGAAATTTAAGTGTTAAAATTGTTTCGTTTCACGATGAGGATGAAACCTCGTTTAAAAGTGATAGCACTAAGCTCAAGTTGAATGTCTCATGGTTACCACCGGAAAGTGCTAAAAAACCTTCTTTTTATAGGTAAGTTTTATTTTAATCATATCGTAAAAAAATTTTCCAAAAAAATGAAAATCAGATTTTCTACTATCAATATAATTTAAAAAGTTAAATATGAAACTTGAATATCAATAAGAGCATTTTTTTAATAATGTAAAAAAATAATGATATTTATTGCGTTTTATCTTAATACATCTGTATTATTCGCATAATTGCAAAGGTTACTGATATCAGAAATAATTATTTTTCAATAGAGAGCAAAGAGAAAAAATTTCCATGTTTATAAAATGAGATTCGAGCACGAGAGCGATGAATTTATTTTTAATAATTATTATATTTTTAAGTGGTCGATATTTGACAACAAAAATAATATTATAGATAAAGAAATAACTTAGTAGAGTATCTCATCGTGGAGATAATTTTAGATTTCGTGATTAATTATCATTGTTTTTCTTAATATCAAATTTTTATACATGCTTATAATAATCAATTTAAATTAATCGGTCATTTTTATTTTTGTCTCAAAATATATTACTTAAATAATTTTTAATAATGCTGTAACTAATTAACCTATACACTGTAACTTTTTTTATAAGCACCTTGAGATAAAATTTATAATGAAACGTTGTTTTTTATATAATTTTAAGGCAAAAGAAACAAAAATAAATTTGAAAATTTATCTTTTTCTTTCTTTTAGGGTTTCAAATGATATTTAAAAAATATTTGTTAACAAAAATTTATTCTTCACCATATGAAAATTATGTTCGAATTTTTTGTAAATTTTCTGATTAACTTTGAATTAATTATAATCAATTATTGCTAAAAGTGGTTTGACCACTACAGTAACCAAATACACTGAGCGGTTTAATTAAATAATTTACAATAACGCCAAAATTAATTAATTAAATCCCAGTCATATCTAATCTATTAATAATAAATTTTGGTCTTTGTTTTTTAATTAAAATTGAAAAAAAAATTGTTTATTAAATAAAAAAATGTGTACACGACAGCATAGTGGTAACGAGTATCTCGGTAAATTCAACTTTGGAGCATAACGAAAATAATGAGGAGAAGAATGTGACTAAAGGATCTTGTAACGAAGGTACAATATATTACGCGGGCCAAGATATGAACGAGACATATGTGCTATTACCGGAGAACAGGTTTAAAACAACAATCAATGATGAGACAGCATCCGAGCTTGATATTCAACCTGGTTGCGTTTATCGTGTACAAGTTTTTGCTAATCCAAGGAATAACCTCGGCGCCTCGCCATCGGTCTGGTATTTATTATTGACGATCTAGCGTTTTTTTTTTTAATAAATAAATAACTAAAATTTCATTTCATTTTTTTTTAATAAATATATAGAGGGAGAATTGTGAGCGTGGATAATTATTAAAGGGGAATTGTTGGATGAGAAAATCTTTGATCTTTTCTTTTTTATATAAATAAGATAGAAATGAAATAGTATATTATTCACCTAGGGAGTTAATTTGAAAAATGTCTTAAATCGTATGTAATTGTCACCCGAGCCGAAGGCGAGGGTGACAAACATACGATTTAAGGTATTTTTCATTAACTCCCGTGGTGAATATGCTATTTTTTGTCATACCCAGACCAAAAATACCACTTCGTCGATTTTGAGCCGGCATGAGAAGTGGTACTTTTGGGCAGGGGATGGCAAAAAATTTTTTTATTGAATAGATGAGAGTGAACGAAGATGATGTATTTATTGATCTGTGACAAGTTTTCTAAGATATGCAATTTTTTTTAAAATCTAGATTGTTGAAAATGAAAATGTAATGATGTAGTTTTCTACTACTGGAATTGTGAGTTATTAATTTAGAGGAATTGGTTTGACGTAAAAGGTCTTTTTTAACAAGTTCATTGGTATTATACTTATGCTAATAAATTCATTAAAAAATTATTAATTTATTTATGAATGTAAAAATTTATTAAGATATATTTTTAAACGATCTAGAGATACTTAAGTTTGAAAAAAACGTATAGAAACGAGGCACCTTCAAGCTCTAAAACAAAAAAATATTTATTGATATTATTGTTATTTCATTCTCAAAGCTCCACGTGTAAGACTTTCTTTACGTAAAAGTACTACGAAAAGGTTTTTTCCTTAAACAAGTGATAATTTGTTTTTTTAACAAAAGTACAAGTTGGCTGGCCTCTATCATATCAGTAAAAAAATTTTTTCAACTCTTAAGCACGAGCGATTTTTAAAATTTGTATAAACATTGAAATTCTTACAGGAATATATCTATTTCTGCGAGATATCGTTGTAACTGTTTGCTTGAAAGGATAGACCAGTTTGATAAAAATTTTCGTTATTTTTATCGAGATATTATACAGTAAAGAAAATCTTATCGTCATCAATGTTTGTAATGCATATTCAATAAAATTATAAAAAATAATATAATATATAGCTATAAAAAAGATTATAAAGTAAATATTTAAAAAAATTTTTACAATTTAAAATTTTACTTTTGTTTTCCTTTTATTATTATATACACACGCTTATGTATAAAAGCACAATTTAATTGATTATGATATTATATTATTTTTATAAATAATTACGATATTTTCTTTAAGGTTGAATTAATGAAATTCCATCAATTAAATTAACATACAGATTCCATTTAAAATAACGATATACGCATTATTTATTTTGAATAAATAGATTTCCTTGTTCAATTTCGAGTTTCCTTTTAGTACTGATAGATTTTCTACAATTTACTATTACTAATTAAATTAGTAAATATATTTAATTTAATAATAAATTATAATGAATTTAATGTATATTAAGAATAAAAATTTAATTTTATTAGTTCAACTTTAGAGTGCAATTATTAATATAATTTTAATTTAAAATATTCGATTATTTTGATATTTTTCATTAACTTTCAACGATTCTTTTCTTTTTTTCTAATTACAGACGATAATAAAAATACCAGAATGCGTTGGTGTTCATTGTAACTGTGAATCTGCATTAGACAAATTGCCAATGCCTAACGTAACTGTTAAAAGCTTCAACAATGGCAGTGCCCTGATCAGCTGGCAAGTTGACTCGTCCGAATTACCAGATGTTAAATCTTATAAAATTAGGTAATTCTTTAAAAAAAAATAAAAATAAAATCAAACCGTGAGATACTTGTTTACATTATTAAACAGTGCACAATTAGTAAGTATGTTGTTGTTGTATATTTTTTTTCCTTTTCGTCTAAGAGAATTACGACGGGAAAAGAATGCTGAAACTTGTTCTACGTAAAGTTACAAGCATAATGAGAGTAATATTTATATATTTTTTTTGTTCGGGAGAGACTTTAATGAGTTTATGGAATTTAATTATGGCTTAAAGATTATTTTATTTTATATTTTGTAATTTTAAAGTGTTTTACACACAAAAAATAATAATTGTTTTTATATATTATTCATTGATAAATAATTTTTAGATTTAAATGTCATTAAGTTTTTAATGTTTTGTAAAAAGAAGTTGTTTTTATAAATTAACAATAATAAAGTTTACAAGGAAATGATACTTAGGAAAATAAATTTTTTTTTTTATATTTACGAGTTATGCAAATTCTTAAGTACTTTGCGCTCTGTTTCTTGTAATAACTGTTCATGTTAATTTGTTAAAGTAATTATTTATCTTTTTAGAGAAAAAAAATATTTAAAAGAAAGGAAGGTGTAAAATTTTTTTAAAATTCGATTTAAATTTCAATTACTCTTTATATTATAGTAATAAGTAATAAGTATATAACGCTTAATATACTTATTATTTATTAATATTGATTGATATTTTGGATTATGAAAAATAAATAGATCATGGATCTATTTATTCTTAATAATCCAAAATATAATGCAATAACAATTAGAAAATTAGTGTAATTTTTTTCCATTAATTAATATTTAATCTGTGCAACTTTATTTATATTAGTATAATGATTTTTTTTAACAAGATAAGCTTTTAAATAAATATTAAATATTACCGTAAAGAAAGACTTATAATAATATTTATAAAACTTTATATATCATTTATTCTTCGATAAAAATTTTTATAAAAATCACAATTCAATCAATTTTATTCTCAACAGACAATAAAATCAAATGAAATCCTTTTGTTTTCAAAATTTCTTTCGTTCAAAAGGATATACTTGCACAATTTTCATTTCTAAATATACAGTTTCTGCATCTGAAATTCAATTAGTCAATGTCAGACGAGGCGAGAAATAGTAAAAAAAAGAAGAAAAAAATTCGCTAATCTTAACTTTACCTATTGTTTTCCAAATTAACGCTCGAGAGACTACTGCCTCTTAAAAGCCTACTTTTCATTGTCTTGACCAATTGGTATAAACATTAAAACTTCTTTTTTTTATTTTTTTGAATTTATACTCATTCGTTTTACTAAAAATAACAAAACCGTATCGCGGCGTAAATTTAAAGTAACGAGATATGCGTATCTTTGATAAAAGGTAACGATAAATAATACCGTACGGTTTAACGAAGAAAAAATAATAAAATAAAAGAATGACAGATCTTATTTTTCTTCCTTTTTTTTGTAGAATATAGTTTACTGAGAATGGAACAATAATCTTTTGTCGAATTATTTCTAGTCCTTTTTTTCTCTCCATTCGCAACTAATTAGACGAAATTCTGTTTGCTTGATCCACTAAACTCCTTTAAATATTTTTTTTTTAATTTTTTAATTGATTGATGTAAGATAGTGTAGTTTTTTCTTATCTTTTTGTTATGAATAATATAAGTTCAATGATAAATCGATTAAGATTACTATTAAGGAAAAGTAATTCGATTAACGACGAAATAGAAAAAAATATATGATACACGCGAATAATAAAATGATGAAAAAATTATGAAAAATCGTTGATAAATTAATTTATCGATAGTACTCAAGTCGATTCTTTATCTTGTTAACCGATAAAAATTGAGTGATTTTATTTATATCATGTTTGAGAAAAAAAAATATGCAGACTTCAAAAATTCAAATTTTATCAAATTTGATTAATTTAGTCGAAATGAAATTGATAATAAATCAATCATATCAATTTTTCGTACAACTGTACTTCAAAATAATTAAAATGGTTTCTTTATTTTACCACGTTAACTTAAGTAGGTCAAACAAATTAATATCAATTAAATTATATCCTTATTTTTGTTTTAAGCGCTGGAGTACCACAGCTGACATCATCAAGTGGCTTGGTAGTTTACAATAAAACTCAAATATTCCTGGGAACTATAGACGATAATTCATATTTATGGGAACCCAAAGAAAAGCCAAAAAAAGGAACGAAAATTTTTGTTAACGCCCGCGATGAATATGGTTGTTTGGGTAAAGAAGGTTCATCGACACTTAGAAGGATAAAACCGAATCAGTTTTATCGTATAAACACGACTGTACGTATTTTGTAATTTATTCCCTTGTAGAAAAAAAAACCATATTTTGGGTGGAATTTCTGGTTAACATTAGCTAGAATGACCCTTATTTGAAAATTTTGTTCAAAGAATTTCTAGACAAGTATTATTTTAATTTATGATGACCAGATATTATGCCTAGAATATGGTCAATTTTCTACCAGAATTGATTTAGATTTTTGATGATTTATCGTTTATTTAAAATTAAAATTAATCATTAAAAAAATATTTTTTGTTTTGTTGGAAAATAATTAGTTTATTACTATTTATTGATTTTTTTGATCATATACAGATTGATAGTTAGTTTAATTTATTACATAAAAAAAAATCATTTTGTCGTATACTTAACTATTAGAACACACACGATCACAAATCAAAATTATTATTTTTTAAAATTTTATTTAACGTCGCTGTATTCATGCTATCATTACGATGCTTATTAGCGACAGAGTTGGTCAGTGTGTTTGAGAACAAAGCACATGTAACGTACAGCGGTGCTTGCATAAATCGGCCGAGGTCGGGATTCGAACTCGAGACTCCAAGATTATGAATCCATCGCTCTATCGAGTGAGCCACTGACGACCTCCTATATTGAACATATTGATATAATAATTATTTATATTGTCTGAATTTTGTGAGGAATTATCAAAATTTAAATTTGCTTATTGATTTCTTTTTAGATAGCTTCTTTTGTTGCATTTGTAATGGCTTGCGGAATAATGTATGGAATATATAAGTTAATCAGACACATGACTCGAAATCATAATTATAAGTTAATTTCATTGCGTAATAAATCAACAAGGTTTGTTTCATTATTTATAATTAAAACCTACTTATACTGTAAAAATAAAATTCTATATAAAATAATATTTTGCTTTTTTTAGACAAATCAATTCAGTTCTGCATAATTCGAGAATCGAAGCACTTTTGAGAAGCCATAATATCTTGTATGTCGATCACGAAATTGAGGTAAATTAAATAACGATTAATTTTTATTGTGCCATAAAAATTTATGAAGTAATTATTAAAATTACTTAATAAATATTTATTGTTTAAATTTGTATAATATACAATTGTATATTACTAAATAGTACCCTTGATTATTCTAATTTTATTTTTATTGCAATAAATAAATAAAATGTATGGCTAAAAAATTTAATGTTTATATATTTTTCTCACTTTTTACGATGCTATTGCCAATCAAAATAATTTTCCGGTTGATTATATCGATTTATCGTATAATGTTGATGGAAATCAGAAAAATTTATTGCCGTTCGTAGCCTAAAACCTTGAATTAATCTGAATTTATATTAGAAGCAAAGACAAAATATTAAGGTTGTTTTTTAAAGTTTCATGATTTCTTTAAATTAGTTACTTAATTTGATCTAATCAAAAAGTAGAACGTTTATTAAAGTGATTTATTAATCATTTTTTTTACTAACGTAAAATTATTCAAATGACAGTATTTAATAAATACGTTCACTTCTACATTTATTTCTTTTCCTTTATCTTATATCATTTATAATTCAATATATTAAAACTATCTTACACTTTATCTTTAACCATCACATTTTTTTACTCAAACCTCTAATTTTTCCTAAAAATTTATTCAAAAAATTTAACATTCCAACTCACCTGAAAGAGAAAAAAAATTCTACATTCACACACTAAATCCCTTAGCAAAAATTTTAATTTCTACATAACTTCAACATTTTTCATAATCTTGTTTTTCTTTATTTTTTTTCTTTAACCACCACGGCAGGAGGCAAGACGTAAGGAGCTTGTGGACGAATACGAGATATCATACAGTAGACTTAAAATCGTACGCGAGATTGGACAGGGACAATTTGGCAAAGTTTATCTGGCTAATCTATTACATCACGTTGGTGGTAACGCTGATGATTCTTGTCTTGTCGCTGTAAAAATGTCGTTGACTGGCACAGACGCAACACAGGAGCAATTAGGTAAATATATTCCTTTTTTTTCCTCTTCTTTTTCTTTATTTCTCTTTATTTTATTTTGACTCTCTTAGCGAGATAAAGGGATAGAGAGATTAACTTTTTATGAGTTGGTTTTATGAGAAAGATGGACGCGATAAGAGTTTATTGTCATAGTGCACTTTATGCTAGGATTTAATCTGGAATATGCAAACAATATTATGAAATTTTTATGAATTTAGGCTGATTTCATGCTGAATATGCTTAGGCTTGTTGAGTAATAAATTGTGTAATAATATATACAAATAGAGTTATATTTGCTGGTAGTTTATTTATTTAATTTCTTTATTATTTTTTAATCTTGTTTGATCTTTGATCTACGAGGATTTTATTCACTTAATAAAAAAAATGAGTCTTATGGTAAACAATGAAATCACCTTATAAATAATGTGTTTATCGTTTCAGAATTATTTGAATTTGGTAAAAACAATGATTTAAGCTTTATGTCTTGTTATTATAATAAGAATCAAAATCGAGAACGATTTTACCATGCTATTTAATAACTCAGGATTTTATGAAAAATTTTATTTTTATAATATACAAGTTTGTGTGGAATGATACGAGGAAATAATATTATTATTAATTTTGGTACTTTTATAACACTTTTGAATGTGATTGTAACTAGGGGTGTGCAAATACTCGAATAATCGAGTTCGAGTCGAGTCGAGTTTTTTCTTCGAGTTCGAGTCCAGTACTCGAAATCCTTAAGTACTCGAAAAAATACGAACTACTCGAGTAATTCGAATTGCTCGGATGGCTCGAGTTACTCGAATATAAGACTCGACTCGACTCGAAGTTAGTTTAATAGTTATTTCAATATTCTTTCTAAATAGGCGGATAAACAGAATTCACAGCAAGTTAGTGAAAATAAAGAGTAAAAAAATAATTTTTTTCGTATAAAAAAGAACTAATTACTACGTAATAATATAATCTAGTTTTTTGAGTCATTCGAGTTACTCGAGTCATTCGAAGAACTCGGGTTATTCGAGTAGTTCATATTTTTTCGAGTAACTCGAGTTATTCGAGTAGTTCATATTTTTTCGAGTAACTCGATAAATTCGAGTAACTTGAAAAGTTCGTGTTGATACTCGACTCGGACGAGCTCGAGTCGAGTAGAATAATTTGTTCGAGTTACTCGTAGTTCGAGCAACTCGCACACCCCTAATTGTAACTAATTTGAAAATTCAAAAAAGCAGTTTATGTTTTCAAAGAAATATATACCAATTTCATATATGACTGTAAAAAAATAAAATAGTTTGAATAAAAAGATCATATTGGTCTTGTTGTTGTAAAAGTCATTAAAAAAAAATAAATTAAAAATTTTTGCAGAAATACGTCAACAATTACTGGAGGAGATTGCCATTACCAAAATAGCAGGTTCACATCCACACCTCGTCGGATTAATTGGATGTTGTACTTTGCCATCGAATCCAGTTTGTCTTGTACTCGAATATATGCAGGCTGGTGATCTTTTACACTATCTGCACCGTTTGCGAGACTCGGTTAACAATGAACTCAGCCCGCTTGAAAGTCCCGGAGCTCGTAGTAGTAGGAGTGAGTTTAACTTTTCCTTCTTTTATTTTTAATGAATGACAACAGTATAAATTATTATCTTTTTCTTATTTATTTTATTGTTGTACTATTAATTTTATAAATAATCCTGATGATTAAATGATTAATTTAATTATGAAAAGTTTTATTTCTTAACATTAAAATGAATTTAGATGAAAAGATTTTCAAAATATTCATACTAAAAAATAATTTAATTATATTATAGTAGAAGTAAATTATTAAAATAATAAATGGAATTGAATCAATTTCGCTGTTTCACCAGGTTTCCATCTTTAATTACATATTCATTAAACATTAGTATCGATTACGAAATTTAACAATCGAATTTCATAAGAACGACAATCGATGAGCATTAAAATAACAATAATTTCAAACAATTATAAAAGTTCGTTAAGGAAATGGAAAAATAAATACCGAACCCGTAACTTTAATTTTCTCCTTTTCCTTATTTCTTTTCAGCAACAAGCACAAGCCTCTGCGACAGTCAGTCGCCTACAACGCCGACTTCTTGCGTATTCTTTCCTAATGACATTAAAGCCGAAGATACGACCAGCCTGATGAGCGAGGGTTCTTCTTTCGTGCTCAGTCATTCGGAAATGATGCGTTTTGCTTTGGAAATAGCCAAAGGTATGGAGCATCTCGAAGCCAAGGGTATCGTTCATCGAGATCTTGCCACGAGAAACATTCTCATGGATGCAAATTTAGTTCTTAAGGTGCGTTAATCTAGATAATTTGGAATTTTATTGAATTTTGACTTAGCTAACAATTTTTATAGTAAATATTTAACTGAAAATATTTATTTTTTTTATTTAATATGAATTTTTATCAATATTAATGATATTTCTTTGACAAACAAAAAAAATATATTTTATTAAATATAAACAATTTTACAATATATGATTTATGCGAAATTAACCTTTAAACTAGTGCACACCTAAAAAAAATTACGTAAACTGCACACTGGGTGTTTGATTTCCTGAGTGGATGCTCAAACGAATTTTGCATAACCGGTATTGAATATTTAATTACATTACAAAAAATATCAGATATAGAATATAGATTTTTTTAAATGTATAATTGGTTTTAAAAATGCGTTAAAAAATCGTCGTATTTAAAAAAAACGAAAAACAATGAGTTTTCAGAATAATGAACATTGACTCTAGGTATTTAACACTCACAGTGCAGTGGAAGGATAAATATTCTCATATTATAAAAAATTAAATATTAATTAATATTTATTACAGATCTCAGATTTCGGACTTTCTCGTAAAGGCACTTACACCCTCGGCGATGGTAAACCAGGTGTACGTCGTTTACCAATACGTTGGATGTCACCAGAAGCAATACGTCGTCGAGCATTTACAAGCAAAAGCGACGTATGGTCATACGGCATTGTACTTTGGGAAATAGCAAGTCTCGGTGATTTTCCGTATCCAGAATTATCAGACGATGTATTATTGCGTTATTTACTTGAAGAAAATGGCAGACCAGACGTGAACGATGTTCAGCACGCATCGGAAGACATGAAAACAATGATGGATATGTGCTGGGCTAGGCATTCGGAACGCAGACCGAGCTTCAAGCAAATTGTTTTGTGGTTAGAATGTAAGAAAAATAACGGATGTGTTAGTAATTTAGTTTATCAGGAGGTTGAAAGGTGAGATTAATCAGTCGTTGGTTTGGGTGATTCAAAAATTTTATTTTAGTGTTTGGAGTACTTTTGAAATTTAACATTTACATTTTTGTTGAACAAAGTAGTAGTTAAACGAACAAATGTTATCATCGACGTTTATTACTGACTATAAGTATTACTCACTATGCGATTACAGATTTAAAGTTGTAAGTAAGAAAAGAACAAAATTCATTTTGATATGATATTATACTGTATTTTAAGTTGTTGCTTGATATATGCGTTAATTTTTAAATATTAATCGACAATATTTTTTGAAACATTGTAAATTTGTGTAATGAAAATTCCAGTATATAAATTAATACTTAACATTTTAATGGATTACTTAAAACTAATTCAAATAAACTGCGACATTCATCGGAGATTAAAATATGTATAATATGACAAAAATTAAAAGTTTGATGAATTTGTAAAATTGAGTGCAATAAAATTTTTATTTTTTTCAATTAAGCATCTTTTATTACAATTAGAAAGTTTATATCATTGTTATTTACTTCTCAGTCTTTCCTTATAATCTAGGTGACGGAGAATCGAGTGTACCTTGTTTATCTGTACATTGGGTATCAATCAAATTCAATTCGTCATTAAGTTTTTACTTCTTAGTGATCACATGGTCTGAGAAATTGTTGTTTTTGGTTATATTTCCAATACTCCTATTAGGTGATGTTTTATCGTATGTTTTATCACCTGTCAATTAATCTTTTTGATGTTGTTCTCGTTATTTCTGATTTTTCGTTACGAAAATGGAAAAACAATAACATTTATTAAAGTGTTATTGTAGAAAGTTATTTCTTTTTCGTCAAAATCCTGTTATAAGTTTTTTGAATCTATGTGAAAGAATTCATTTTTGTAAAAATTACTATAAAAATTTTGGTATACCGTTGAAATTTTTTTTTACAAACCATAAATATATCGGACCATCAAAAAATAAATAATAAAAGTAAAATAAAAACAATTTCTAGTATAATAATTGAATCAATAACTTGATGTCCCAGTATTATCATGAATATTAAAATATAATATCAATGTTACCCTTTTATTTCACTATAAGAAATATCCGATACCTATTCAGTTTCAATCACTTTTGCCTTTAATTTTAATTCAAAATCTTGGGGTCGTCAGTGGCTCAGTCGGCAGAACGATGGATTCATAATCTCGAAGTCCCGAGTTCGAATCCCGCTCTCGGCTGATTGATACAAGCACCACTATACTTTACAAATACTTTGTTCACAAACACACTGACGATCTCCGTCGTTAATTAGCATCGTAATGATAGCATAAATATAACGACGTTAAAAGAAATTAAAAATATAAATTTTTTAAAACTAGCGAAAATATAATTTTTTTTTACACTATTCCCTATATAAGTAACGTTCATAACGCCTCCAAAATATTTCAGCTTCACGAATAAAAATTGAAATCGTACATAATACTATTGTAACACTAATCATTACCATAAATAATTCTATCGTCCTGTCTATAGCCTGAGAGTTATCAGAATTTTTTTCTTTTTTATATATATAATAATTTTTAAAAGAATTATTATTGAATAATTCTTCATCACTAACATCAATTTTTAACCAAAAATTCATGACACAACAATTCTGTGTAACAGGACTTTTAAAGAATATAATATTTTGTAGTAAATAATTACGTTAATAATTAAATTAAGTATTACGATAATTAAATTTAACAGAATATAAGCATTTCATATTAACCATATACTACATGAATTTCAAAATCAAGTCCTAGTAGTTGATAAATGGAAAAGTGTTGCATATTACTAAACACGACATGCGCATTTATCTTCTTTATACTCATTACTTCGATTTTTTTCAAAATCTATATAAGTGATGTATCTTTGTGAATCATTAAAAATTTAACATGTAAATTAGAAATTTCAAAATCATTAACATAATATACAGTGATAGAACAATAAGAATTTTAATTACATTGTTTTCTAACAAAAGAACTTTTACATGTTTTATTAATTTAAACTTTTATTTGTTTTATAATTCTCAAACATGGAAAAACAATAACACGTGTCGTTATAAAACTTTTCAAATGTGCGTATTCAACTAAAGTGTATCCTTCATAAAAGTCGTTTTTTACTAAACTTTTGTATTACGAAAAATCAATAAAATCAACATGGGAATCGATTTTATAATAGTTGGAACTTTTTTTTTATATAAATATTAATAGATGTATTAATTGCAGAAAAAATGTACATATTCCTTGATATTTATTAAATGATTCATAACAAATTAAATATTGAAAATATCACATTGTCTTTTTATTTATATTATATTTTAAGAAATAATTTCGTATAGAATTTATTTGTATTCTGTATTTTTATTACTGACTCAATCATAATGAATATTTTATTTTTAACAATTGAATAAGAGTCGAATCGATTGTACTATATTAGGAATCACTAAATATTCTTACTTTCAAATCTATTTCAAGTTAATCAGTAATCTCACAAATAGAAGAAAGTTATACAAAACCTCGATAGACGTGTAAATAATGGATATCTGTTAGTTAAATATTAATTTTTACACGAGTTTTATTTGTCGATACCAGCAAACACATATTTTACAAAAATTTGATCTTGTTCTAGACGAGTAAAATTGGGTACAACATGATAGTCATATTCATCGTACGAGAAAATATGTTTATTTAAATTTTATTTATTTAAATGTAATTGTTTATTTAATAATGAATCTGATTTTTGAAATTTTATATTTTTTACATAGATTCGAATGAGTATCGATAAACTTTTATTGAAACAGTTTTAAATACTTTTTAATCTAAAATCGTAGAGTTTTAAATCATTATATAAATTTCGTAGTTCTTTAATCTTCTGCAAAAAGTTGAAATTAGAAAACAGGAATCCTATTTTACACTAGTTACTCCTGTTAAATAAAAAATTTGATGCTTATGAACACTTTCAGGAATTAGAAAAGGAAATGGTTAAAGAATTAGCAGAACTATGCTAATAAGTATTATCGACACTGTCTTACCTGGCTCTAACTGTTACTACTTATGAAGTAATATCTACCGTGCTAGACGTATATGTTTAGACAAAAAGATAATAATGAACATTCTAATATTGTAATTATTTTTATAAATGGCTTCATATATTTTTAATGTTAAATATTTGTTGTTTCAAAACTTAATTGTTATAATTAATGAATAATACATTGCAATAAAATCGGTTGATGAGTTGATACAAAGTTTTTTAAGCTTTCATTTTCGTTCGTAAAATTAATTTAAATTTGAGATTTAAATATTTATATTAAAGAAATAAGTAGTTGTATTAAATTTATGAAAAAGTTGTTAAATATTTATCGAAAATTATTTTTTTTAAAAATAAAATCTTTTTTAGAAAATAAACAAATGGTTAAGTAAAATATTGGAAATCTAAATGTGATAAATTAAATATTTTTTTTTTAAATATATAAAACCTGTTTCAATAAAAAAACTTAAAATTGTTAAATTTTTATAAAAGTTTAAAAAGTGAATTTTTACAATTTGCGCTAAAAAAATTCAGATTATAAACCTTAGAAACTTGTAATTTAAAAAAATCGAACTCAAAAATAAATAAAAGTCTCATAAGCGGATCTTAAAATGATCAATTTAATACAAACTTCGGGAAATACCCATTAATATCGAAATCTTTTTTCTTTTTCCTTTTATTAAAATACATAAACCACGCAACAGTCGATTCTGCAAGCCATCAACTCCTCATATATTTTCCACTGATAATTTTCAATCCAAAAACACAATTATCGTACACTTTATGTTATTTTATCATCAAACTAGGAAAAAAATGATAAATCTGATATCAACGATGCGCTGCACGTAACAGCTGCACTGGAAAAAAATGATACGTTACGCGTTAGACTAGACATTCAAAACATAAAATCCAAGATTCGAGCAAAACTGTTTTGCGATTAGACAACGAGAGTAATAAAATATGTGTTAGTATAATTTATTAGTTAATGGAAAGTTAAGATTATTTTTAATGTTGAATTTCATGCTAAATTAAATGAGATATTAATTTGTAAAATAGCAGTAGTCTGACATAGTTAATATTTATATCACTTTAAATATTACTTATCTGAGAATTCGAACAAATTTTGTAATTTAAAAAAAATCTACTTTTAATTATCGCTTCCTTTCAAAATTTAAAAGTTTGTTACATCTTTTTTTGGTTTATAAATCTGATATACATTTTTAGCGTCATTCAACATTTTATATTAAAAAAATCGGCTGACATAAATAAATAATTTTCTTATAATTTTTATTTTTTATAAATAAATTCAAGTATTTCTTGTTCCAAAATAAGTTTCTCATTAAAAAAATATCAAAGTATTTTAATAAATCCAATAATATTACATAGCTATTGCAGTATCCCTCAGCAAATACGTACTCTTATTAAGTAACATTTAATTCGCGCATTTTCGAATCCAAAGAGAGCTCAAGTGCAGAAGCAAAGAGCAAGAGCGTACAAGGGGGAGAAGCAAAATGATTGAAAAAAAAGAAGGAAGAAAAAAAGAGTAAAAATGAAAGAAGTAAAACATAGACAGAGAGCAAGAAACAGCCTCGACAACGGCTAAATTCGCGCGTCCATTATATCCTTTGTATAAAATAGGCACACAGAGAGAAAAGAGTAGAGACTCTTTAAACGTGCAATATATTATAACCTAGCGAAGCGTGCTCTTAGTCTCTCTCTTTCTCTTTCTTTTCATCTTTTTTTTTTCTTTTCTTTCCATATAGCTTTTCACGAGAGAATATAAGAAAAGATAATTGATCGAGTAAAAGGTAGCCATGCTCTCTCTCTCGCGAGAGAGTTAAGAGTCTCTCTCTCTCTCTCTCTCTCGTTCTTTCTCATATAGAAACAAGACTCTATAGGTTAAATTCGCGGGGGCGCTCGAGTAAAACTAAAGCTTGAAGGTATAGGGCCCTATATATACAGCCCATGAAGAGAAACCAGGCACGAAGGCCAAGAGGGACTATCGTTCTCTCCTTTTCTTTCTTTCGCAAACCTATACATATATACATACATATAAAAGAGAGAAAAGGAGGAGGTGGAAAGAAGGTAAAAAATGAAGAAAAAAAAAACAACAACGTAGAGAAAGAAGGATGAAAGGGGGAGTTGTAAAGAGGAAGGCACAGGAAACCTTTAGGCCACAAGGGAATGGATATATAGTAAAGAAAAGATAGAGAAAGAGAGAGACGGAGATGTAGAGCAAAAAGAGAGAAAGAGAGCGGAATGAATGGGAAAAGAGAGACCGATGGAAACAAGTGTGTGCGTAGGAGAGAGACTTGGATTTAGACAAAGAGAGAAAATTTAAGAATTGTTCATTTGTGAGAAAAAAAAAACTTTAAATAAAATGCTATAGTGTATAGAAGAGAATAAAGCATGAGAAGGACTAAAATGTACGTATACAAGGAGAACTCGTTTGTGTATGTATGGGTATAAAAAAAAATTTGCGCGGGAGTACAGCTGTAAATGATTTTATCCGTTCGCAAAATTGAAATTTGACAAAATTTTTTCGAAAAACATTACATTTAATTTAATTTTGAGCTATACGCTTCTAGATTATTATATTTGGATAAAATCCGAGCTAGAGAAAGAAAAATTTAGCGAATTGTACTATTAAACGTGATATACTATACCAAGTAGTCATCTCTTTACAGAACTAAAAGCACACCGTATCCTAAGTATATACGTGTATATATATGTGTGTGTGTCACAGATCGTGAGTACACTATATATACCATGAACATTTTATTTTATTTTTTTTTTTTAAAGTTTTATTTTTTTTGCTCAAGTCCTATATAAATGCATAAATACGTATGTGTTAGTAGGTATATATAAATACATATATATATATATTCTCATGTGAGCGAGCGAGGGAAGCGAAGCGTGTAAGGATGTAAGATAAGGCTCTAAACCTTAAAGCCAAAGAGAAAGAAAGAGAGAAAGAGAAGTATAAAGGTGGAGGTGGATAGAAGAAGGAATATAAGGGTCTAAAAAGAGTAAAATAAAAAAGAAAAAAAAAGAGAGAAAAGAAGGATAGAAATAAGAAAATTTAAAATGAAAAGAAGGGAGGGAAGGTGGGAGGGAGGGGGAGGGCCCCATGGGCTTCTTCTACTTCTTTTTTTTTTTTCTTCCTTCTTCTTCTTTCTTTTCTTTTTCTTTTCTTCTCTTTCAGTTGGCGCGCGCGCGCTCGCGTTCGTTCTTCGCTTATGTGCTCGCGGTGCTGCTTCTCTTCTTGCACACGAGCATAAGAGAGCAAGAGAGTTAGAGAGAGAGAAGGAGAGAAGAAAAGGTTCTTAAAAAGAAGGGAGGTGAAAAAGGAAGGAAGAAGGAGAGAGTTGGAGGTTTGTAAAGGCTATGAGGCCCCTTTTATAACGTTCTCGCGCAAAAGGCACAAGCAAGCCAAGGCTAAGTTGACCGAGACTGTGTAGTCCTGAGCGGTTCGCCGCGCTGATCCTACACGCTTTTTAACGTTTTATATATACATATATCGCGAACGTATATATATACAGACTTCCTTATCTTCTTCTTTTTTTTTTATATATAAAACCTATTTCATACATGTACATTACTTAATAAGTACTTTATTAATTTTTTTTAATTTCAAATTTAAGTATAAACTTTCGGTCTTTAATTATAAGAAAAAAAGGGTATCATCGGCTTTCCCTTTTATAAAACGTGAAGTTATTAAAGAAAAAAAAATAAGGAAATTATCATTGGTGCCTTCATAACTATACACTGAATGCTCGATATACAAACACGTTGTGTATAACACGAGTAACTATTAAAAAAAAAAAAGAAAAAAAAAATAAGCAAGCAAGGCTAATAATAATAAAATAAAAAGTAAGAAGACGTTCAAGTAGATTTCCGTGGTTTAAAAAGCGATATCTACTTGTCTATATATACTTGTTAAAAGCTTTTCGAGTACACATCTCTTTGGGCGCACAAAACAATGGTACATATATACCCAGTGAAGTAGCAATAAAGAAGGGACGAAATAGTACCATAACATAAAAGAAAATAGCCTTTAACTATTTTCTTCAACTTTTTTTTCTTTTTATTTTTTCATTTCAAAGCCGAGAAAGAGTGAACTTGCCATTACTATAAAACAAACACATACATACACAAAGAAAGTAAAAGATACAATTTTTACTTTGAAAAACTGTGGGTGAAAGCAAAGCATCATTAATATCAAAGAGAAAAAAGAAATAAAGAAAACGATTAACGACGACAAAGTTATAACTTTAACGAGAGTGAATCTTATATATATCTAAATAGGCATCATCGTTTCCACTTCTCTGACGAGAAAAAAAAAAGAAAAAGAAACAAGTCTTTTTTCGTTCAAGAGATTCTGTAACGCAAAAAAAAAGAGAAAGAAAAAAAGAACGAAACGAAACAGTTGATACCATTTCCAGCTAAAACCTAAACCAACTTTCAAAGTGTAAACGTCGTTTCAGTTAGTCAAGTGCTGTGATTCAAAGAGGAGCTCTCCTCGGCTTCAAAGAGAGAAGAAAAGATACGAGAAATACGAAAAAAAAGGAGCAAGAGAAAGAAGTAAAAAGAAATAAAAAAAATAAAAAAGAAGAAAAAGAAACGAAACAAGGAGAGAGATGACGACCGGTCGCGCCGGTCGCTTGGATATACTTTGCAATATCCGTTGCGTAATGCCTACCGGCGTTTTAATACTGTATAGCCGCAAGTGAACAACAAACAAGGCATTACATATACTATAAAACGTCTTATTTTTTTTTCTCTCTTTTCTTTTTTTCTTTTTTGGAGGACAGCGGGGGGGAAGGGGGGGCTTTTATTAAAGTTTTTTTTTGAAGAAGAAGGAAGCAATAAATTTGCATAATCGATTTATGAGAGATGACTTTTAAAATGAGAAAAAAATATATAGATTGAAACTTCAAAGGAAAGTTCGAAATAATTTATATATTAACCTTAGAATTCGCGTGTGTATGTATATTAAAAGAAAAAAAAAAATAATAAAGTGCTCGGAGGAAAGTTTAATCTGGAGCAAAATTTAAGAAAAAAACAAGAAAATGATTGATGAATCGTTTAATAGTTAAAAAGAAGAAAGAATAAAAAAGGCTATTGTTTTGCAAATCGAATTGAGTTTAAGTTGTTTTTTTTTTTAAGACTCGGGGGATATATTAGTGTTGTGTATACAAGTGGACGTTATGGTTTTATACCTTCCGAGTTTTTAAGAGCCTAGCAATCATTTATGGGTAAAGAGAGAGAAGTGAACTGTAATAAAAAGGACTGTTCTTTTTCAAAAAAATGTAATTGTGGAAAGAAGAAAGAGCAAACGAAAATTTTAAAGACTTTTAGTTTTGTGGTCACTGGATTAGGAAACTTAATTGATTTTAAAAGTAGATCAATTTTCTTTGATTTTTGGTTCTGTGTCTTGGTGAATTAATTTTCGAGTGAATAATGAATTATGCAAACGTTTTAGTTTATATACTTTGGTTACGTGTTCGTTAAAATTTTATTGTGCAAAGTACAAATTACAAATCAAAATTTTAATTATTTTGAAAAATTGTGAAATATTTATTTGTTAGAAAAGTTTTGGTGATAATACTTTGCGTGAATTTGAAGACTGAATTACTCGAGGCTAATTAGTGAAAAAAATAACTAATTCATTATTTAGCATTAAACAAAATTTTTAAAAAATTGCATATTTACGACCGGTATTAAATAAAATTAAAACGAGTATTAAATTATCCGATTATTGTAATTTCGTAAATCAAAATAAGCATTTTCCAAGCTAAAATTAAAATTAAAATTCTTCGTTTTTTTTTAGTTTTGTGTGTATTATAACAGACTTGTAATTTCTCTCGAGATATGTACTTATAAAAAAAGCATACTTAGCGATTCTATGATTCGCAAGCATAGAAGTTAAAATGTCATGAATTACATTTTTTTTCTTTTTTAATTCACGTATTTAATACGCAAAATAAAGGATAGCATTAACTCCGTGTGGTTTTATTCAAGTTCCATAATTTTCGTTTTTAAGCTTGAATTTTAACTCTTGACTTTCCCCCCGCAAATGGACTGGGCATTCATTTTTTTTTTTAGACAAATATAGTCAAAGCAAAAGACGTATAAATTTTGTTCCTTAACAAATTACATACATCATACGAAATTTCAAGAGAAAAAAATAAGGAAAATGGATTCGCCAACGAGTCATTCATTATCAAGCATCAAAATAATCAAGTCCTACTCAAGAGAAGCAGTTCGCAAATTTTCTTAGCATAATTTCTTTTGTGTGTGTTTAATTTTATTATTTTTTCAAGTTTCAAGAAAACATTAACAAAAATTGTGTAAAAATAAAGAGTAAAAGAAGGAAAAAATAGTATTTTCTTAATTTTAGTGCAAAACGTATATATGCTGCAATGAACTGGCATCATCATCATCAGCGTCCCTTCGTCGAATCTTGTATTCCGTAAAAAGCCAGAGCCAAACAGCTCATCTGGTAAGAAGGCAAGAATAAGAACTGCACACACGCGCTTTTTTTTTTTAAACGCGTATATACATATACAGACACTGTTGACGAAAAAAAAGAGAAGAAAAAGAAGAAAAAAAAAAAATAAGAAAGAAAAAAAAATGGATGAAACTTGCAGAAGTAACAGCAACATCAGTAGTAGTAGTAGTTGTAGCAGTAGTAGTAGTAAGTTGCAGTGGTTTTCAATGCGAGGAGGTAATAATGTAACGAGCCAACAGCTACAGCAGCATCAAGTCGTCCAACAGCAAGAGCAACAGCATCAGCATCAGCAACGCTTTACAATCGGCAACGGCGCCCTACGTTTTATAAGGACACGGGCAAGTGTAAGACGTGAATCCAAACGTTTTGGCAACCGGTAAGTCAGGATTATATATCCAACTTCTTATGTACCTTTCTTTTTCACTTCTTCTTCTTCTTCCTTTACGTTTCTTCTTTTTTTTTTATTTTTATTTTTCAATATTTTTTTTAAAAAGCTTTATCGTATATATCTTCTGATGAGGTGGGTTAAAAAAAAAGATTTTTCTTTTTTCCTTTTGGTCTTATTTTGAATATTTTTTTTTTTTAAGGAAGGAATAGTGGTAAAGTGTCTCGGGTGTCCCGTTTGATATACACGTAAAAGAAGTGCTGTTCTGGTTCCTCTTTTTTTTATTTTTAGGTTTATTTTTTCGTTAAAAAAGGGAAGGGTTATTTATTTTATTCGCTTAATGGATATCGGGTTTTGGGAGCTTTTTTTTTAAACTTATTTCGGTTTATTTGGCGGTAGAAGATACACTCTGGTCTCTTGAAATTTTGAAGAGTATTAAAATTATTCTTCTGTTTTTTACCTTCCTTTTGCTTTGATAATGCGAGCAGGTGTTTTGCATTAAATGGGTGAAATATTTTTTTAGATATAAGAGGAAATAAAATTTTATTTGTATGGGAACTGAAAAAATTTTTTTTCGATGCCGAATTTAATTAATTATATGCCCGAAAATTTTAATTAATAAAAGGGTCAATTAAATTGGATATGAGTTTAAAAAGGGTAAAATTTTAAAAATTATATTTTTTATTTCAAACACATTATTATTAGCTAATTAATTATTCAAAGTAAAGTTGAATGTATTGACATATTTTTATATCAATCAATAATTTGCATTAGAGTGAGATTTTCCATAAAATACGATCCACTTGGAATATAAAAAAATAAACGGATTTCCTCTATTTTCGATTAAATATTTATCAATTTTATAGAAATTCAAAATAGTCTCAGACTATTAATAGATGAGTAGAACTTAAAAACTGTCTATAAAAATAATGTTCTACCTTATGAAAATGCTCCGATTTTCATCAAAGAAGAAAGCAAATAGCAAACATTTCTTTCAACATTAAAATAACATATAATGCCGTTTGCTTAATTCATTTCTATATTTATCATACAATATTTCAATTAATGAATATTTTATTAAAAAATAGAAAAAAATAAAATTCACTATAAATAAATCGATACAAAGACAAAATTCAGTACTTCCAAATTTTAATATTTTTTAAATTTTATTTAACATCGCTGTACTTGCACTATAATTTCGATGCTAATTAGCGATGAAGGTTGTCAGTGTGTTTGTGAACTTCAGCACATGTGACGTACAGTGGTGCTTGTATCAATCGACCAAGAGCGGGATTCGAACTCGGCTCCTCGAGATTATGAATCTATCGCTCTACCGACTGAGCCACTGATACCTCTAAACGTTAGTATTAAAATATCCCATTTTGCTGGAAATGATACTCTTTTCTTTCGTTGATTTGATTCAAACGAATATACAATATACTTAATGGATACATCGATTCCTTCACGTTACATGAAAATATTATTTAAGATCTTGAACCTTTTTTTTTAAATTATATGAGGTGCACGAGATAAATAATTTTATTTCGACACGCAATTTAAAGCTAAAAAAAGTTCATTATGCAAATGATGCACCTTTTTTACTGATTGATATTTATCTTTGAATGTTGATTACGACAAAAAAAGAAAAACTTTAATTTGTGCAACTATTTGTTAATTATCTTAACCTTGAACAAACCAATTAATTATTTATTTGAAAAAAATAGCAATTTAGATTTGTATGTACAAACATTTGGAAAATATTTAAAGTTACCAATCTTAAATGCAAAACCCTTAATCAGATTGGATCGAATGGCCATTTTCGTTGGGATCTCTCGCTTGATTCTTTCCTTTTTTTTTCTCCTCAACTGAAGATATAATTCGATCTTATTGACCAAGTGTTTTTCATCTCTTTTTTTCTCTCTTTTTCTTTATTTTTTCGAGAGCAAGAAATGACAGGTGTCCCGTTTTTCATCGGAAGCCTTATATATTTATCTTAATACATTCATCGGTCATTTATTTTCTCATTTCTTTCTTTTTTTTTTTAAATCCAAAACCGTTAGATGAAAGTTTTAAATCTTAAACGAGAATCCATAATCAATTTACAAATATGATTTTTCTTTTCTCGTTTAAAAATTAGTTCAGTATGAATTAAACTATACATTCAAAGAACAAAAACAAAATATAAGAAATTTCTGACATAACGCTGAGGTCGTTAGTCAAAACTAGAACATCGATTTTATCAAATCACTTAAGATATCATCGTAATTTCGAATGATAGTTTTCTTTCCTTTTTTTTAACATTATGGGACATCCATTAATTAGCAAAATCTTGTAGCTGCATATTAAACGCGTGATATGCATGTTGAGCGTAAGATTGATAGAAATGTTTTGCCTTACACTATGTTTAAAGTTTGTACGTATGGTATTAATAGAAATTGATAGATAAAATGTATTAATAAAATACACATTTATCTTTTTTAACTTGCTTTTTCAATCTGCAGAAGTGTTTCAACGCTCGTTCTTGAACTTCCTGTTTCGATAGGATTGCTTTTATTTTTTCTTTTGTCTTTTCTTTTCAATATGCAAGGTGAATGTTTTGCGTCATATTAAAGTGATATTAAGAAGCAAAAACTGACAGATACCACTTTCAATCGAACTAATTGCTGACTAAAAGTCATTCTTGAATGTTATATTTTAATGAACGTATTTACATAATTTTTATTCTTTTTTTTTAAAGATTGGTGATTGTTGAATCACAATTATTATTCATTTAGTGAAATGCTGATGCTTATAAAAAATTAATTTACTTTTTTTAATATGTTAAAAAATATTTATTTACTTTTTAAATAGGTCATAAAATATTTATGTTAAAAATAATTTTGATATACGAAAATTTTTAGTTTTTTATTAAAAAGATAAACGTTGAAATGTATATATTGACACAAAATTTTAACATTTATCGATAAAAATTTTTATCAAATTTAACATAAACAGTAACTTTAACTTTTTTCTTGCATAAAAATTTAATATATTCTAAAAAAAATTAATTTCTTTATATGATAAAAATTTATTATAATAATAATTAAATATAAAAAAACTTAAAATTTACTAATAAACCATACAAATATTAAATGCAATTTAAAATTCAAGCTCCACAATTATCTTTTATATCATATCTGGTATTATAGCCACATCGATCATTTCTAAGAATAGTACAACAATTATATCTCTTTTTATTTTCATACATGTATACATTTAGCCATAAAGGAGGCATTATATATATTTTTAATAAAAAGGTGTGATAAATTATTCCTAGAAAAATCGTGATAGGCTTAATTTTATAATAATATAACCAATTCGTTAAGTCTTACCATTTTAGTAAATTTAAAAGCCTCTATCGTATATAAGTTCGAGTAATTTTAGCTTTTAAGAAATAATATTATTATCTATCCCTTCCCCCTCTGCGTATCTCGTTTTATTATCGCATAATTAGACGTACTTGTTGAGCCCAATTAAATAAAATTGTAGCTTTTTATAAATACCTTTATTTTACATTTTATATAAAAAATATGTAATGTAAGACAAGAATTTTGCTCCCTTTTTCGATGAAAATTCTTTTAAATAAATTATACCATTAAATTACAATAAGTTTAAAATTTTTCTAAAAAACGATCCAGTAAAAATTCTATGCGTGGCATGTATTACAATCGTGGATACACGCAACGCGTATCTTACATACGTGCATACACAGCGGCGTATATATGACTTGTTGAGTGAATGGGAGATGGGCAAGAAAGTGTTTTCTGGATGAACATTAGGTAGCTTGTGACTTTCGTTTTATTTGTTTAGTTTTTTAATAAGAAGAGCTAGAAAATTTAATGATGGTATGATTATCTTATAGGTGTGATATATTATGGTACAAGAATATGAGAAATAATTGTTTATTGAAATGTTTTATACAGTGTAATTTCTTAAATCAAATTGATAATAGTACCTTAAAAACTTTTCTCCTTTTTTTTTACAATTTATAACAGTATTTAATGTTTTCTTTTTTTGCTCTTGTAAGATACATTTATTTAGTAATTATATTAGTTATAATCAGCTGTTTTAATTGTACTTGATATTTTTTTTTCCTAAATTTTTCTAACAGTTTAATTACAAGCGGATACCGATTGTATCATCGGATACTTATCTATTTGCCTTTAATCACGCTTTATGAAAATTCCATTACGTCTTTATTAAATTGCTGTGTAAAAGCAACATAATAGTATACCATTTCCATAAGTTAATGAAACGTTCTATAGGTTAAAATAAATTTTTTTTTCCACAAAATAAATACATTGTATTTATTTTAAGGAAAAAAGATTAAGACAAACAATGGGTGCTCTGAGATCGGCATGGTTTCGTATCTTTTGTTCTTATTTCAAATTTATAAATTTATTAGATAAAATTAAAAAAATAATATTTTCATTTTTTATTTATAATTTTTTGTTCTTAATTGAAAAATTTCGTTTGTTAAAAATAAACCAAACGTTAAAAATATTAAATTCTTTTCCATAAATCAAACTCTCGACGATATATAAAAAGCTTTTACCAATTTAGTATAATCAAACACGCATGTACGAGGTGTCACCTGATCGCACATATGTGGTATGTCCAAACTATATGACCTTAATAACCCAATCATATTATACTTTCGAAAAAAAATAAAAAGGAACTTCGAAATCCTCCAAACTGTTATACAGTCCTACTTTTACAATAACCTCCCTCGTTTCTTTCGTAATCGCTCATCGTACAATATTCTAATTTTTATTTTTAATTCATCGATCACACAAAAGAAAAAGATTATATATTAACATAACTTTTCTTTTGTTCGATTCTTAGATTTGATTTTTTTTTGTAACGATTGAAAATTTGCTTAGCTGTCGATATTGCGATACATAATTCGTTTATATTTCTAATTCGCAAATCTTACAAATGAAACTATATTACATACGTGACTTTACAACATTACATCTACATATATACATTAGAAACATACGTGTGTATTTACCTCCCACCGGTTTTTCCCGAACAGAAGAAGAAGAAGTAGAAGAAGAAGGTTCGTGTAGCTCGTTCGATGGAACACTTCCGTGTTGTTCGATTAATGAATAGCTCCTCTTTCCTTTTCTCTCTCTCTCTCTTTCTTTATACTGTTTCTTTCTTATAGTCCTGGACAGAACGAGATAAGAAAGCAAACAAAGGAGGGATATGCTCTCGCAAATATTTCTTTTCTCTCTCTCACTCTCTTTAAACATTTATTTTTTCTAATTTTTTTCTTTCCATTTCATACATATGTGTACCAATAGCATTGCTATTTCTTGTTTACGTAAAGATCCTAATACCTTTTCTTTTCTGAAACTCTTCTTTTTTTTATTATCTATCCTTCTCCTTCTCCCTTATTCCCCTTGTGTATGTATGTGTGTGTATCGTGTAAATTATTGCAATTAAAAGCTAGTGAACGCTTGGCAAGAGCTGCAAACTATATGGAATCGTGTTTATCGGGAAATTTACGGTATGTTAGGCAAAAATTTTTTTATTTTTTCCCCCTTTTTTTTATTTCTTATTCTTCTTCGCCTATTGTAAATGATCGAGAAGGTTAAATTATTCGTTAGAATGTTTTATATAATGCTGCTTTTTTTCCTTTCTTTCTTTCCTTAAACTTTTTTTTTGTGCATTTCCAGTGAAGGGAAGAAATTAATAAAGGGAATATAAGAGCGAACAAGGCTTATATTAAGTTGGTTCTTATTGCTTACTCAATTATCGCATAAAAAGTTTAAAAAAAGAGAAGAAAAGTTCATGGATTAGTTTAATACGGTGTGTATATATATTGAGGAAGTTTATATGGGAAATCGTGTATTTGATAGTTAAGAAATTGGCCAATTCGAGGCATGTTTAACCGAGACATTTTGATAGGTTTATTGGAGAAATGCTCTGTTTTTCTCTCTTTTTATACTTCTATTATACAATTTTTTTTTCCTACTCAAGTTAAATAGTAGTAATATGTTACGGCGCTAAAGGTATATATTGAATTTAAAGCTGATACAGAAAACTTGTTAAATTGTGATACACTTGGTGCCGTTAATTTTGCGAAGAAGTTTTAATTGTACGGGGAAAAAAAATTTAAGCGAATTTAGAAACCGTTAAATTCTCAAATGTAATATTTTATGGTAATAAATATGGAGGAATAAATTCAGTGTGTAATTGAATAATAAATAATAGTCATGTTGCAATCATATTTTACATTTAATATAAATAAATTGATAACAAGACGCTGACATTTGGCTTTATTTTACAAAATCATATTTGCTCCCTCCATTTACATTTACATTAGCTTAAATTTCAATTTATATTTGAGTAGTATAATAATATAATATTTTGTTGACCTTGTTAAATTTAATACAAATTTTATTAGCGTTTTTATAAAATAAATAAATTTTGAAATAGCTCTAGACTCACTTTATTATTTGTACAGATTGAAAATCAGTTTTCAAAGCTCTTTTATGGGTTTGACTTTCGAATCCGAAGCCCCTGAAAAAGAAAAAAAAACAATCAATTAATAATCATAATAAATTTAAAAAATCTCTTAATAATTATTGAATTGTTATTGATAACAAAATAATCTACATGATGATAATGTTTTTTGTTATATTATCCAACCCTGATATGTTGATAAATCTTCTTCGTTGCATTCTTCATTGACGATAAATGCAAGCGTTAAGGTTTTAACTAATGTTTCACAATTACGCCTTTGTTCCTCGATACCGTTGTTACATTTCATCAATCTACTCTCGATGTTCATGTAGCCGCAGCCTAAATTTATGTCCGTACTGAAGGACGATGGAAATACGTATGGTGATAGGCGTAGTGTTTTCTAGATTAATTGTTGGAAGAATTAATGGTTTTTTCTGTTTTTTTTTTTTTAATTTGGGATGTAATATATTTGAAAAACGTAACGTATGAGGTAACGACGTCAGTGATAGATTAATCTAATAGATTTATGTTAAATCTAATGTTACGAAAGAAATATTACCATAAAAAAATTATTGAAATTTTAACTAATTATCTTTTGTGTATATTAAACAATAATATACATATATATAGTTTTGTTTAAAAAAAAATTTGGAAAAAAAATTTGTTCGTACTTTTTCTAAATGTTATTTAAAATGAACTTATAAACCTTTTATTACTTACATAAGAGTGTAATATTTAAAATTGAGTTAATATTGTTTGTGAGATTTACATGACTAATCACTGGTAGAAGAAAAAAAACATTTTTTGGCCATTTTTGCAAGTCAGCGCATGTTAAAATAATATTTACCTAAAAATTCTGGAAACAATTTAGACAGAATTTCTAGATAAGTGGGATGATCCAGAATAGAAAAAATAACATAAAATATATTTTTTTAAAATTTTATTTAACGCTGTATTTATGCTATCATTACGATGCTAATTAGCGACGAAGATGGTTTCAGTTTTTTTTGTGAACAAAGCATATGTGTATCTTATACAGTGATGCCTGTATCAATCAGCCGCCGAGAGCGGGATTCGAACTCGAGCCCTCGAGATTATGAATCCATCGCTCTACCGACTGAGCCACTGACGTATGTAGAAAGAAAAATTTGTCTACAGAAATTCGCGGATGTGTTACCTAGATCGATTATTATGGTTATAACTTAAATATTGACTCTCGAATAGTTTAATAGTTTTTTAGTATTTTTTTTATTTTAATCGATTTTCAAATTTAATTAAACTTTTGCGAAAACTGATCAAGTATTGAGGTCGTTACCTTGTTAAATTTTATATCGAAAAATTATCTAAAAATTATTGTTTTATAATTTAAAATTTTATTAATTCATATACTTTACCTGATCGATAGGACACTGTTTTCCTTGTAAATTATAAATTTGCGGTATATTATATTGTAATACCGTATGGTTTGTCAAAAGTCTATTATCATGCAATAATTGACAAATACTTAGTGGCGCATTAGCAAGAAGATTCGGTGCTTGATCATAAATCTTAGCGTACAACATTATCTAAATGTTAAAAATATAAATTTTTATTAAAAATTTATTATTCATATATTTATATTAAATAAAATAAACTTACGTGTAAATCATTGTAAGGTGTTATCGGTTCGTTTAAAGTTAAGTAAGGATATCCTTCGTCTCCATAAAATTTAACACCAAAACCTACGTAATCATTATTGTAATGAGTTACTCTCTGACTAAATATCTTACTTTGATAATCGTAAGCCTTTAAAAAAAGAAAAAAACACATTAAATCAACCATTAAATTTAAACTTTAAATCAAAATGATCTATAAAAAAAAGAAAACGATAATATTTACAAATGCAATTTGAACGAGTGTAAAACCAATCAGTACAATTTCTATTTTCGACACCATTACTAATAAAAAAAAAGAAAAAAAAAATAACTAATGTAACGTCGAATCGAACAGTGACGAATAGCAATAAAAAAACAACAACAAAATTGCGCCTTATTCAATGTTGCAATTTAGCTTAATGCGTTTTAGTTATTTAACGTCAGACGACATAAAGCCATTTGGTGGTTTCTTTTTTTTTTTTTTAATCGTTTTCTACTGACCTCGTTGATAAGTTCGCTGAAGTAAATTGTTCCTTTGATATCGGGCATGATAAAATTAACAATATAAACACTGTTGTTAAAAAAAATTTTTTTTCTTTTTGTATTGTTCATATAAAGTGTTTTAAATTAAATTTTTTTACAATGTTTATACAATGTGTTTTTAATCGTTAAATACCGTAGCGCGTTATAAAAATAATTTTTTTTAATGATAAGTTTTAAATAAGAAATTATTTTCAGTAATTATCGTTTATAAATAATAAAAAATTGAATATTTTAAATATAAAATTGTTATTTAATTTTTTTATCAAAATTACAGATAATTTTATGCTTATATATGTGAATACAAAAGGGAAGAATATGGAAAATTTAGTTTCGATATTTTATTTTTCTGATATTTTTTTCATAATTAGCAGGAATATTTTAATAAAAAATATTTTTATATTTTTTATAGATTAAATTTTAATGATTAATGATCGTTGACAAAAAAAAATGTATCATTACAAAAAATGCAGATCTTATTAACACATTTTTGATTCTCAAATTCAGGTAAAAAAAGTGACCATTTCTTTTCCTTCAACAAACTCAATACTTTGATTAATTATTATTTGTAGAATGATCATTAATTAAAATCGTTAATTAAAACTAATAATTGCTTTCCTGAAATAATAAAGTAACTAAGTTACCCAACGCACGAAAATGTAACCGCAACGTTTTTTATAAACGTTGAAAAAAAGTCCAGTTAATACATAATAAAAAATGAAGCGTGTTACAAAACGTTAAAGATCTATTTGCACTCAAGTTAGAAAAGATGGGGTTACAGAGAATAGGAGAATGCAGTGAAGGTGAAGGATTTTCGTGACGGCAATTTACCAGTAAGCGCATCGAAACACAAGTAAAAAAAAGAAAAAAAAAATAAATGTATAAGGGGGTAAGAAAGAAGACGAAGTAACTAAAAAGGCAAAAGCTTTGTATATATACGTATATACACCGTCAAGGGTCAACGAGCGTGTTAAAGCTATAGCGTTAAAGCTATATAAGACGCGTTCAACACAGAAACCCGGACTTAAATTTTCCTGATCTTTTCTTAACGTTGTTTGTTAGGAAGGGCTATAAAAGTATCTTTTTTTTCTTAAATATTTTTTTTTTATTTATCTTTCACTTCCTTTACTTTGAACCAAGACAAACATCTATTTTGTCTAGTTTGTTTTCTTTATTTTTTTCTTTTCCATTCGCTTGCTTCCTTTTCTCTACTTTTAACACGTCACGATATTTATAAAAGTACCAATGTGCATAGGAAGAAAAAGTGGATAATATTGATTGCTGTAACGAGATTAGGACATTAATAAAAAAAAAGTATATTGTTTAAGTATCGCTGAGGATATATCAATAAAGGGTATAGATGAATTTCGTTCCATTGAACGATTTGTTTTTTTCAAACGCTGAATTATTGTTGAGATTTTGTTTTTAACTCTTATTAATCGCTCTCTGTTTTTTTTTTGTTTAGATAAATTTTTTTTTTAAATGTATTTACTATAGAAAAGATAATAACTTTTTTTTCAATTAAGTGTAATAATGTGTTGAACAAGTAAAATAAATTTTGAATTTCATTGATTTTTTCTATCAATAAATACAAATAATTTTTATTGAATTTCCTCATAAATCAATTAATTATTCTTTAATAATAAAACTACCATTCAAATAGCCTTCTACACTTAAATATTAAATAATTTAACTCTCTATTATAACCTTTAAAACCAAGTAAACACCCATTTGCAACATATTTTTTTCTCCATTCTTTTAAAATGCATATTACAACCTCAAGCAAAAAAACACTAGCTTACATTAACACATTTTTTATATTAAATATTTTTTAAATATGCTTTCGAGTGAAAAAAAAATTGAAAAAAACATTTTAACATTCTTTCGATAATAGACGTATAAAGAGTATACCGAATCGCCATACGTATGACCCGGGGGCAAAATGTTTGATTTTTGGGTCGTATATCTTTATGCTTGAGCGACAATAGACAATAAATGGTCAGTGACAGGCAGCAATTTATGACTCCTCTCTCGTTGTACATAACTATATTCTCTTATTTTTTTTTTCATTTTCTTGCTCTATTCTCTTTCTCTTACTTTATTTCTTTCTTTCTTCTCTTATATTACCTCATATAAGAGCGTAGCTTCTTTGTTCTGATTTTTCTCGCTCCGGCATCGTAGAAACCTTTTATATATATTATGTATGAATATATCCATAAGCGAGTTTTTTTTAAAGGTGTTACATAAAAAAAGAAAGAAAAAAATATTAATATTGACAAGAGAAGGTGATTTTGCGTAATAACATTAAGTATCCTTTACATATCCAATGCATCGTTATACTATTAACGTTTCATTGATACAATACGTATGTATGGTGCTACGTACACGTGTGCGTACCTACGTATATACACACGTGAGAAAATTAATGTTGTCATATAAGCTAAGGCAATTGAGATTTCCTTTTATGAAAAAAAGTCTTTAAAAATACGATAGAAAGAGATGTTGTTTCACAAGACGAAATTTTAATTGCAATTCTATGCGCTGCACGCGACGTTTGACGTTTCTATTATTTGTCCTATTTAATTGTTTAAAAAGGAAATAATAAAATGGCTTTATGATAACAGGTATATATTCATTGCAATCAATTATTTGTCATTCATAATATGTTGGCGCTGTTAATGGTTTAAGGCCTTAAATTGGAGGATAATTTAATTGTGCAAGAAGACGTTTGAAGTTTATTTCAGATCTTAGATTATTGTATGTTTATTTCAGTGTTGCGAATGAGCCGGCGAGTGGCTCAGTCGGTAGAGCGTTGGATTCGTAATCTCGAGGATCCGAGTTCGAATCTCGCTCTCGGCAGCCGATTGATAGAAGCACCACTGTACGTTACATGTGCTGAAGTTCATAAACACATTTACGAGCTCCGTCGCTGATTAGCATTAAAAATAGCATAAATAAAACGACGTTAAAGAAAAAAATGTGTTTTATATACGTATGTTCTCTCAAAAGGTAATGTAAATTTTTTTTTTTAAATGAGTTTAATAAAAATTAATAGAGTATATGATTTTTACACAGAGGAGATGTAATCTGTTTTTTTTTAAAGATAAACATACTGTATAGATCAATCAGTGATTTAATTGACGAGAATCATCGCTTTTTGTTAAAACGTAAAAAAAATTACAATAAACAACTCGAGCGGTATTGACATCGATTCCTAATTTAGCAATTTTCCAATAAAAATGTAGTTTTACAAGATCGTGAGAACCCAGAGAAGTAGTTTTCCAAGATTGTGAGAAAGAGAGAAAAATCTTTCAAAGCCGACCGTTAAAGTCCCTAATGCATTGAAGTCTCCAGAGTCGTTAAGGGCTGACATGATTGAGTCTTAAACTACTGTTCAGAGGACAACATGTGGATATATCGTATTATTTTAAGGTCCGTTACGAGGAAAGTTCTGTTCAGACGAAGCGAATAAAATTTTATGTCTGTATATGTTTCAATGAATTTCTTACAAAGTTCACTTTTTTTATAAAATGTATGTGTGATCCATAACGGCTTATTTTTTCGTTCTTTTAAAAAAATGGCAGCTGAATCAGAAATTTTTAGTTTAGTTGATGCGTTTTCAATTTATATCTCGTAATCTTTTTAAAATTCATTTTTTCAATGTCTTTCGCGCACTTTAACATTAATTTTAAGGCACATAATAAACAAACGGAAAGAATTTTCGTTCAATAAAAGCTTTTGCAAGAAATTCAAACTACGGAGATGTTAATAAAAAAAGGGAGTATTCTCGAAAACAAAAATTATTTCTTAAAACCAAAGCAATGTTTTTACTCCCCTTTAATACTATATTTGCATCCATTTATTTAACTACGCCCAAGCAACCAATTGCCCATAAAAATATTTTTGTTATAATAAAACAACACGGGAATAAACTTAACAATTTGAATATAAAAAAAAAATTATAACAAAAAGTAAAAAATGAAATTTCTTTTATCGCGCATTACGTTTATATAAAGTTTAAAATATATTATGGACTAAGCGTTAAAATAAGAGCTTTCAAGAGAAGCCAAAAGTGATGCAACGCACACCGACACCCACTTACGAAAACAAAAGAATATATACAAACGACATGGAGAGGCACACACCCACATAAAATAGCGTATAGTTATAATACTTTGCGAAAACCAAAGAGAGCCCTACACTCCATAGACTTTTTCTTGTGTTGCTTTTTTTTTCTTCTTTCTTTCTTTATTTATTTTTTTTCTTTTTTAGTTGCTGTTGCTGTTATACGGTATTGAAATGGTGACTGAAAAAGTCACACGACTCACATCTCTCACGTTTTATATACGTTAGATAAGTTATAGATATAAAAGAGGGACATGTATGAAATGCAAGAATTATAGTTTTTTCTTTTTCTTCTTGTTATATTGTATATATGATTTAATATTTCATTAAGTTGAGAAAATAAGTTTGAGAATTCGCATGAATTACGTTTCAAAGTATTGTTATTATTTAATTAAGTCTGCAAGAGATTATCAACGAACAAAATTTAATTAAAAATATGTAGTAAACAGTAATTTTTGTTGAATTAGTGAATTTAAGTTTGTTTAAGGTTTGAAACTGATATGTTGCTAAGATGGTAAATTAAAATTTTGATGTTTGCACATAAATCATTATGAAATTATAAATGTCTTGCAATAGAAAATTTTGTTTTTTTCATAATTGATATAATTTCATAATTTGTATTTTTGTATAAACAAAGTAACAAGTATTTGGTCAACATTAAGTTTTGTTTTATTTTCAATAAGCAAAAAGATTATAATTACAACAAAGTTTAAAAAACAATCACGGGTAAAATAAACTAAAAATTTACTATAATTTTAGCTTAATTTAACGTTCCCACACAAGATTTACGTAAAATTATGTACTTTAAAGAAAAATTATTTATATAGGAGCATAATATATTGTTGTTGAAATTTCGCGTCAAAATAAGAATATTCAAAATGCATATATTACGTAATATTGCTTTGTTCAAACTATTAATATACACATCTATCTAATCCATAAAATTGAAAACTGACAATGAAAATTTTAATGTAAAATTATTTCTAATATTTTATTCCTTATTTAATATCTTTTATTAATACATTCATATCAATTTTACATAATAACAAATATCATCAACAATCAGTATAATCTACATATCCTTTTACATGAAATAAAAAAAACAAAAGACCACCTTACCTAACCCACTTAAAAAAAAATTCAAAGAAGAATACTAAACTAGAATACTCGAATAAAAAAGGATTACAACAATGAACATATTCGTTAAAAGAAAACTTACACAAGCTTAAACTGTCGCCACGCTTCTTAATTATACATAAATCAACTTTTCATGTATACACAAAAGACATACATCATGAGCTTAATAGCTAACATTTTCAAAACATTAGTCTTACCACTTATATACATATATACCCACACCCACGCCTACGGGCTTCTGCAATGATTAAAAAATTTTAAAAAAATAAAAGGGAAAGCTCGTGCCTTTAGGCTTTTCCTTGTAGCGTTTACCCTTTGAAAAATAAAAATGTCACATAACACTAGCATATAAAGAAACGTAATTACGCCATATGTAGTTATAAAACTCATAACGTTAATCACATAACAGCAATCAAATGAGATTGAAAGGAGAGAAGGGCTATAATGGATAAAATAGAAGATGAAAAAAATTAGATGGTGAGAGATATATAGAAAGCAAAGTTTGAATCTTTTTTCTCTTTTGTTATTGAAGTGCAATAGATATGTAACTTATAAGGATGAACTTATGAGCTGATGTCGATTAGTATCGAAATGATATGATAATGCTTTTTAGAGATTTTAGATTTTTTCTCTTTGTTTGAAGAAAGAGAGTCGGGTGCTTTTTTGGATGGAAGGGGAGCTTATTGTTTTGCTGTCTTTATGTGAACTGAAAATTATGGTAGAACAATTTGAGAATCAACTACTCTTACTTTTTCGAACGATCGATTAGGTATAGTTTGTATTGAAAAATGTTTCTTTTATTTTTATTATATTTGATTTTTTCGAGAATGATGGTAAATTGCAGGAGTTGTTAAAATATTCTAGAGCTGTTATGTCATTGTTGGTTTTTTAGATAACCGCTTTGATGTTGTTATGTATTCGAAAGTAGTCTTCTAGATTAGTGGAAATTTTTAAAGAGTAATCATTGATTGATTTTTTAGATTGATAATTATTGAGGAAATGTAAAGATTTAAATTGAAATTTCGAAGCTAAAAATAACAAATTTCAAACTATAATTTTTTTGACAATTTTTATATGCGAAATTTGAATTATTTAACGGAACAATTGTTCGTGCAATCCTTTACATGCATATTTTGAAAATATATTTATTAATTTTTTTCGTAATAAAATTACAAATAAGCATTTCAAAATCAAAATAGAATTGGATGCTACTCTTTTTTTATTCATAGTTCTCATGACTATCAGTCAATTGATTTTGATTACGTACCAATTCTCAAGGATATATTTTTTCAAATCTGATATATACTATTGTTACACAACAATAGTTATTTGGTTAAATATTTACTTTAGAATACATAATTTATTTTCATCAAATTTTATTTACTTTAGCAAACAATTGTTACTTCATATTTCATAGATAAAACGTACATCAGTTAATTTTTTATCAGAAGCGTTTCATTTGATGAATGAATATTTTCATAAGATCTATTCTGTAATTCTGCTTAAATTTATAAGTCATGATAATAATTGAAGTTGAAATTATTATTTTAATTTTTTTGAATAATTTTTATATTTATTTTAAATGCTTTATAGTAAAATTATAGTAAAATATTCGTATGCATTTTAATACAAAGAGCTTTTTTCTAAAATCTTCTATTTAATTATTAAAAAATATTGTATTACATATCTTTAAAAAATCTTAATAAATTACTTTTAATAAGCAATTTATTATTAAATTAACAAATATTTTTTTTAGAAAATAACATGATATTGTTAAAAAAATATCTTTTTAATTACATTGTTCCCTTTTATTTCCTGCTCATAACTTGTTCAAATAATGTTTCCACAGTATGTTCACGGTAAAATTATCCAAAGTAAAAAAAATATATATTGAAAAAAGAAAAAATTGTAAAAAAAAAAATTGCATTATAATATTTTTTACATGCATTTCGTGACCAAGTCTGGAAGACCTAGTTTCTCTTTACAAGCGTCAAACAATCGACTAACTTCCCCCTTCAAACAAAGCCCACCTTTAAAAAATATGACTCCAGTTTAGATAAAAGCCCTATACACTATGTGGAAGGTATAACATTGAATGACCCCGGTGAACTTTCTCAATAACGGTAAAAATATTTTCGTATTATAAAAAATATATAAAAAATATTTATATACATATACATAGAAAGTATAACGTTCGTTTGAATTTTTAAAAATTTTAATTTCCAAGAAATACAGTATCAATAGATACATGGCTTGTTACAATTGGAGACTTTGAAAACAAATGGTAAAATATTCGACTTGTATACCTCAATGTTTCTTGTTTCTGTAGACAGTTTGTAATTACACACGATCAGAATAAATTTGTAATAAAAATTTTTATATACGAGAAAGTATAATTATATTTGCAAATAATAATAATTATTTTATTTGAATCTTAATTACAGAATTGATAGCGATAAAAAAAAATCATTTATTTCATATTTATTCAAAATAAATTTTTGATAAACAAAGAAAACATTAATAAAATTTTATGAATAAACTTTCAAAGTAGGCAATGACCTTCCAGCAATTTTTCAACCTAAATCAACTATAAAGCATTATCAAATTAAGAAAAGGAAAAAAAAGCAGTGTAAAAAAATTCGCTCATCGTGCTGGTCTTAATCCTTTTTTCACGCGTCGTTCGTGACCGTTTGCTCCCTCGATTATAAAGGTACTTAAAACAAGCTTCTCCAATATATATATATATATCCCAAGCCATTTTAAAACCCTTGAAAAAAAAGGAAAAAAAAATACTAAAAACTAAAACTAGAGGTACGAAATATATAACCCAAAGAGAGAAAAGAGAGCTTAACAAAATGTATTCTATATACGCGATGTACTTTCTCACATGATCTTGGCCTGACTTATAACACCCGTACGTATATACATTATTCTATATATACGAAAAGGAGATCATGACGTTCTTTATATAAAAGAAAAGAAAAGAAAAGAAAAAAAAAGGTTAGATATAGAGAAAGAAAGAGAGAGAGAGGAAAAAAGTGTGCTGCAAGCATATATAAGATCTAAAAGATATATCCGGCGCCTTGTTCGGATCATTAGCGGGCGTTGAAGAGATCGTGTGACGTAACGAGGTCTCACTCCTTTATGGTCTATTACGCTTTACCATATATACATTCTTTATATATATATATATATATATACTAACATCCAAGCACTGCGGGTGTACTAACTACTTACTACTACTACTGCTATTACTAACTTTTATATATATATATATGTGTACTAACGGATGACGGTACTCTCTTATGGGTGATAGTACCGTTAAATTACAAAACCTTACCCTGCTGACCTCTGACATTGTTATATGCCTGTGTACAGACTGCCATAGTGAGTGAGAGCTTTTTTTCTCTGCCTCATGATATCAAAGTTTAAAAAAGACGAACGCTCGAGTTTGTAACGACCTGACACAAACTCTATGTATATATAGCAATTGTTATTTACAATTATTTTTTTTTTTTTTTTTTTTTGTCGCGCAAAAAGGAATCCCTTTAGCATTCTATTGTTAAGATTATAATGATGTGTTGACACGTTGCTTTTAAAGCTATGTATATGTATATAGGAGAAGGCGGTTTGTTAACGGCTATGGATATGTTATGTGAAGCTCGTTTGCCTTTTCAAGAAGGAAGATATAATGTATGGACAAGCTTGACATTGTACACACGTGAGATGAGGAGAGAGAGAGAGGACGACTGATCGCGTGTCAAGCTTTATTTGGAGCACGTGCAGAATTCTTTTATTCTTTTCTTTTCTTTATTTTTTTTTTAAAGAAGGGCGAGTATCTGTATTGAAGATTTGTGTATATATAGCGGTGTACTTTCAAATGTGGAAGGATGTATGTTTGACATGTTAAGATCTTGCGGTAGGAAGTTATGGTTGAGATTCGTTTACTTTTGAATTTTAATACATACGGTGGCTACATGTAATTGTCTGTTTGGATATGTAATTGATCTATTGTATTCTGATTTTTATATTTCATTCAGAATATCGTGATTCATTAAAAAAAAAAATAGTTAAAAAAAGTTTATTATTAAATTTAGAAAAATTTACAAAAACATGAAAATTTTCATTTATTCCATAAAGCTTTTATTTGAAAAAATGAATTGTTTATTTAAATTAATAATGCGACATTATTGTGTTTTTTTTCATTGTAAATTCAAAATATTGTAAAATTCTTATATGCACTCAAAAAAATGAATTAAAAATCAAGTAAGATACTTTAAATTTAAGGAGACATTCTTCTCAGGTGAAAATTTGTTCAAATTCAAAAATAAAGTCTACATGTCTATTTGATAGAAATATATTGCAGCTAAGTCCTAACAGAAATAGATTTAATAAATTAAATAAATTCAAAATTTCAGAGAAATAATATGCTATCAGCAAAGGAAAATCAATTGAATTATGTAAGAATTCGCCTCGATATTTTTGCAAATTTGATATACATTTCAATTATTTCATTTCTATTTTCGAATTTTTCAGTAAGTTTAAAATTGATAGCTTGAAAATAATTTAAAATTAATTTTAAAATTAAAAAAGATATATTTTGAGCTGTCGTAAATTATTTTTACCAACCAAAAAATTATCTGCTAGAAAGTAAATTATCAAATTTTTGAACCTGGCACCCAACTGTTAAATAATAGCCTATTTCTACTTGATTTAAGAGCTGCATAACGTAAGCAGATTTTTGCTTTTGATTATAAATTTTATTTTTGTCAATGCTTACATTATAAAATTTATGAATTAAATTATTAGAAAATAGAAATTAAATAATTTTAAATATGATACATTAATAACAAATAGCTACGCACTTGAACAAGGTCAAATGATTTGAAAATCGATTAACGATACGATTACGACGCATTTCATAATTAAAAAAAAAAAAAAAAAAAAATCAAATTCTTGAACAAGATTGATTTTTAATCTTACTTACATTAATCATCTTTACGGTACTGCATAATTAAATGAATTTTTAAGAATTCAAGTTAATAATCATTAATGCATTAGTATTCATACAATAATGACTTTATACGCGATATTGAATTAACCGTTTTTAATTATTAAATAACAGGTATTGGTATCCTTTAGATTTTTATCATCAATTACAATTATTAACCTCTTAACACTTTGAAGTTATAATTTTATGATGATCATGTAAAAAACTAAATAAACAAACAATTTCAATGAATTCCAAGTCAAACATTCTTTAAAATCACTATTGTCAATAAGAACGTAAGATGCGATGACTGGAATCACACGTGTCATTACCCTTACAAAACGATGACACTTAACAAACACATGAAAACACAATAATCCCGTTTAAAATCATCATATGTACATACGTTAGCTTTAATCCGATCATCATCTACAGAAGAGTAAAAAAAAAAGCGTTTGAAAATCATTTCAATACTCACGATTACAAATGATACCGTATATACACACACGCATCAATGCTATCACACTTTTTTCATCTAAACTCTCCGTACTTACATTATTTTTTTTTCTCCCACTTCCCCTTGTCTAATTTTTTTCTCTCTTTTTTTTATCAATTTATATCAAAAGGCGAAGGAGAATACATATAAAAAAAAGGAGTAGAGAGAGAACGAGAGACTGTATCTAACGGTGCCCGCATATAAATGACAGCAGCACATATAACGTCAACGAAAAATGTCTAACTTCTCTCTCTTATATATATAAAGAGGAGTAAAGCACAAGCAAAGTCAATGTACAGTTTTAACGATAATTGAGTGGACTTCTAACAAACGAAAATGCAACCCATAAGCTCGCTGATGGATAATGTCATTGTAACAATTTTCGACGAAAAGATTATTTCTATATATATATATATATATAAGTACGTAGGCGTGTGTATTAATATGTATTTCACAAAAAAAGCACAGTTTACCAGCGTTATCGCGATAAAATTAAAGAAGAAAGAAAGGAAGACCAAATGTAAATAAGTATAAATTGAATGATATATGCATTTTCGTATATGCACTCATCGCTCATTAAACGTCATTATTCGCTGATGCGCTGGGTGTGCGTATGGGCTATACGCGGTGATGCACATATGTTGTAAAAATATATATACATACGTACGCAAGTACGAAATGGTACATATAAAGAAGGAATGAAGAGGAATCGGATTGGAATTCAGAATCACATTTTCGAATCCCGTTTTCTTCGAGTTTTGCAACCTGATTTTGTATTATATGCGTTTGGCTTTTATATATACATATAAGTTTGATTCCTTTTTCAGTGCACTTATCGATTTGCCAATTACTTTTGAAAAAAAAATCTCTGCTTGTTTGCATTATCCTCCCTCTTTCTTTTTCATTTTTTTTCAAGAGGATTCATCTTATACACTGTTATTTCATTTAAAAGTCTCGTTTTATGACTGGACTATTTATTAAAGTTTCGTTAAAAATTTTAGCAATTTAATGTACAGTTTGAGAAGTTTAAGAAAGAAAAAAATTAGTAGTAATGAAGGGAGTCAAGGAAACAACTGTAAAATTTTTTTCTTACATTATTTTAAGAACCTTTGAATTTAAATAAAAAAGATTTTTTATTAATTTTAATACTAAACTTTCATATTTTTCAAGTAACTCACATGCACGTTATTCACAAGCGTATAAACGTCTAATTTTTTTTCATCTCTTATAAGTACAGTTAAAATAAAGATACAAGCCAAGAGAAAAAAAAAATCAAAGATTTCAGCTGATATATCTTTATCTCTTGAAACTTTTTTGCAAATACGTCAATTCCAATAGACACTTAATCTGGATAGATTATTATACCATTAAATTTAAATTTATTGCATTTGAAATAAATCATACAATATAAGTAACGATAGATGGAGATCTAAACTAACATGTAAAATATATGAGTTCAAATCGTCAAATTAATTCCACATTCACAATGATTTATGGCATTAGCTTCGTGTATATATGAGAAAAAGCTTCGGGTATTATTACTATTATACGTATATACATGCACAGCTTAAAATTGTAATTTCAAAAGAAAAATAAATAAACGAACGGGATTAACAAACATTGAATTTTCCCTGGCTTCCTCTTTCTCGTATCAAATAGGTGTATATATAACAAAAAAAAAAGAGAAGAAGAAACGAATAAAAGGTATAACAGTTAGCCATTTCTTATCGTGCAGCAGTTAAATGCATAAATAAACGATGATATCTCGAATTTAATGGCATCAATATAAATTAAAGCTCATCGTTCATTAAATATCATTATTCAGTTTTACCACTAATTTCCTTATTCTCTCGATCTCTTAGAAGCTAGCTTGATACATAAAAAATATATGAAGAGCATCCGAAGAAGGAAAAAAGGACATAGCGGAAAGAAAAAGTGAGAAGAAAAAGAATAAAAGCAAAAAAAAGAAAGAAAAAGGTGTGTATGGGCCAAAGTAACAGTTCCTCTATGTGGAGTCCAATATCCCCCCGAAAAAGAGCATTCCAATGTTATATACGAGAGCAACATATACAACAGCAGCAGCTATATTATAAAGCCCAATATATGAGTTTTATATATTCTTCTTGTCCAAAGACGTGTATATACATACATGTGTATACGTGTATAAGAGATACTTTGTGGTGGTTCATCCGAAAAACCGGTTATTCACGCGGGCTTTACGTACACATTAGTAACGTAATACACGGTAATATATGACGATCAAAAACCAAACGCTTTACTGTACTTATATATCCCAGATAAAGAGAGAAAGAAATTCAGTGGCTTTTGAATATACATGTATGTACGGTATACATAAGGAGAGCGATTCCTATTTCTTCATTTTTTCTTCCTTTCTTTTTTATCTAAAGAAAATCGGCTCAATGTGTGCATATACATATACACATACATGTATATTTATAATAATGTACGAAACTTTCGTAAGCTGGGAATATGACTATAGTTACACATATTTATGTGTACGGGTATGGAAGACAAGCAAGTGGCGTCGCTAAGCGGCAATGGCCAGAAACTTTGGTGACCTTGTCAAGGTCAGTATGTCCTAAATGTGTCTTCCAACGACCCTTTCTCAAGAGAGGCCCTTTTTTTTGCTCTCATTTGTACGTATATATATATATAGTTTTTTCTTTTCCGTTTTTTTCTTCAAGTGAGAGAAAGAGAGCTGCATCTCAGCGTTGATGATTGTGAGCATGGATTTTTTTTATGTTATTATTATACACGTAACAGTTCCGTGTATATGTGAAAGAGGTGAAAGAAGAGAAAGCAAAAGACATCGATCAAGATCCTTTTACCGAGTTTTTTTACGAGGACGTTATGGAATATTATTTATTTGAGAATTTATGTTGGTTGCATTTTTTTTTATTTAGCGGGAAAATACATTGATTAGAAGTATTAACAAAAAAATTTATTTTTTAACATTTGATAATATTAGTTTATTCTTTATTCTATTCAATTTTATTGTATTTTATTTGAAATTGAAATAAAATACATAAAAATAATAGTAAATGTGCATAATAAGAAAAGGGATCATTACTCTAATCTTATGTGATTAGAATTTAAAAATGAATGAATGTATTCATTTTAACTATATAGATTCGTTTTTTCACAACAATAACTAAATAACAATTATTATGTAATTTATAGTCAAAACGGTATAAATTTCGCAGTGATAAATATTCACACGCATTACAATAACGTGGGATCTCAGTAATATTGTTCAGATAAATTTTTTTCTTCTTTTGATCATTGGTTAACAATGCTTATTATCGTTGTTGAAAAAAAAAATTATTAAGACATCTGAATTGAAAAACAATTAATTAGCGAGGTACAATTTTATCAGCGAAAACAAATAAACTCAATGATATATTTTAAATATTTTTCTCAACATATTTATCTACAATAAATTAATTTTGAATTTCAAAATTGAAATTAATTTTGTGCATTTTATAAGAGACTTATAGTCCTTTCTATTTGACTTTTAAAATAAATAAAATCAAAATCCTTTCTACATTATATTTTACATACATTTTACATAATAGAAAGGATTGGTACCCACATTCAATTGTTCAAATTATTTTTTATTCTATCATTCTACTCGAAAACCAATTTTATTTTACATTTTTTTCTTATCTTGTATATTTTATAGTTTATATTAATACAAGAAGTAAATCCCTATTGAGTAATTGTTATGAATGATTGTTATATTGATTTTAAATCAATTAATTCTTACAACAATCTGAAATGGATATGATTTAAACATGTGAAAATTTTGCTTTTCCAATTTTAATTTTTTTCCATTTTTTAAACAATTTAAAATCGTAAAACCGCATCAATGAAGAAAAAGCCAAATAAAGAAAAAAGAAAAATCCACTTGTCTAACTACACAATGACATAACAATACCAATACACTCGTATCCGTAAAGTCTGCGGTATTAAAAGTACCTTTAAAACTATTATTTAATAGCCATTAAAAAGAAAATTGCAACTAGTTTTGCAGAATAAGAAGAAGAAGCAGGCTACAGGAAATTGACACTAATATTAATGGATTCGATAAACACATACATATACCCACACACGTATACTCATTGACTGAATGGGTAAATGTTTTGTTAACTGTAAATTTTTCCCTTCGGTACCCAGCGACTCTCTTTTTTTCCAATAATATATATATAAAAGAAGAGATATACTCTCCTTGCGTGCTCCGTGTCTGGAATGTCAAAGTCGCGAGAGAGGCGCACGCAAAGAAATCGATGACAATATCGTTTAAAATGCTCTCAAAGGAAACAGTATTAACGATTATACGATTGTGTCTGTATATACGCTCCTATATAGCTTTTATTTCATAGAATTGATTTATAAGAAAAAAATAAATGTTAAATAAAATCGGAATAAAAAAAAGAGAATAACGAAGATTTCCTTTCCTTCGTTTTTTTTTTCTTCATCCTTCTATTTTTAGCGCTTTTAGTATGAAGTTTAAAGCGTCAATCGTTCGTGAAATTGAATTGTTTACGCCTCTTTTTATTTGACTTTACTTGTTTTGGTAGATTATATACTTCAATTTAATTCGATGCCTCACGTCCGTTCCGTCTTCTTTTCCTATATATATCTATAGATTTCATATTTCTTCTTTTTTTTTTCTTCTAAAAACTTCTTTGAGAATTCCATCATGTACAATCAACTTACGTTTATTTTTTTTTCTTTCTCAAACTTTTTGTTGTAATAGGAGGGAATCGAAGAAACTGTATTACGATTGATGGAGAGGATTCGATCATTGAAATCGGTTGAATTGTTTCTTCTCTTTTTTTTTAATCCATAGAGATAAATTTTTTTTTCGAGATTGCATAAGTGAATTATATTTAAGTTTTTTTAGCAGGCTTTTTTATGTCTCTTTACCGTACATTGAGAGAGAAGTGTAAGAAGTTTAGAATTCTGTTTCATTGTGAATTCGATTAAAGAAGAGTGTAACAGTAATAGAATGTTTTATTAATGATTGGAAATTAGTTCTTTTCATTTGATCATAAACAGTTTAGTTTTCTACTCGTTTAATTTTATTATAGTACTGTTGAATATTATGAGAATAGTGGGTAAAATTAGTGGAATAAGAATCGAATATTTTATAAAATAGCCTATATTTTTCAATATTATTAAGAATAACTATTATTACAAATAATATAGATGTAAATTTAGCATTTCAAAACCGTTTTAGCAATATGAATATTATAATTCTGAGATTCGTAAATATTATCTATAACTAATAATTATGAAAAGTTTCAAAGTTTATACAATATTCTTATAGTTATAATATGTAAAATAAAACGTTTGGTATAAAAAATAAATCTATTTATATACTACAGAACGTTATTAAATGTATTCATAAAATTTAACGAGATTATAAAACTCAGTGCGATAGGAAATTTAGCTGACTAATTTATACACAGTTCGTTGGCTAAAAAATCTGAGGCAATGATAAGTATTATAGTTATAACTCCAACGTAATTATAGTCGACTTTTCTTAGAAGAGGTTGAATTAAATGAGAAAAATTAAATTTCAATGGAAATAAATTGTGATTTAATTTTACTTAATTGTTATAAAAAAGGATCTTTATGTTTAGACGAATTGCTTAGAATAGTATTTTCAATAACGAGGGCGTATTATAAATGATTTCTTGGATATGAATAATTTGTCGTCTGAGCAAAACGAGGATGAAATAGGTGGCCGTACAAGGGTGATCTGTTCGCGCATATGTTTTACATGTTATTTTCTATAACAAATGCACGAAACATGATTGTACGTCTATTTAGGATACGAAAAACGTCTGTTTTGTACCTTAAATATGTTTTAGCACGCTAGTGCCTAAAATACATGTATTTTTTTTAGCAAATGGACGAAAATGGTGATTTATCCTCACTTTGTTCAAATAACAATTTACAATTGTGTGAGGATCATTTACCTCAATTACTTTTATATTAAACTTAATTTATTTTTATTTAATGATTAGCTGAATAATATATTCATATAATAGATAATAGACAAATGTGACAATCACACAAGTGAGGGTTTCCGACTTGACATGTAAAGTGCAAACTTGCAAAAGTGCTTAACCCATAAGTACGTAAATCGCGTACTTCGCAAACGAAACATGTCCAGAGTTTTTAATAATTAACTCCCTTGCAATAAGAGACGTACGAGGCATCCTATAAGAAATTTCATTTAAATTTATTTATTTTCTATTTGGATATTCGTAATTAAAATCTAATATTAAAAATTGATTTCAACAACTTAATTAAATCATTAAAACCATTGAGATGCAATATTTAATCAATTTTGTTCCCAATAATCAATTAGATAATATATAATATATATATTTTAAGAATGTTTTAATGCAATCAAGCACTAAACCATTAAAAAATTTTGTTTAAATATTATACTCGAAATATATTTTTTTTATTTTACGTTGCTGTATTTATGTTATCACGGCAATGCTATTCAGATTCTCAACTTTTTGAAATGTTTGAATTTTCTCTCATGCAAATTACTTTATGCTGTGTAATTTCCTTAAAATTTAATAAGATTTTATACGTTGAATCAAATATTATCTAAAATTTCGAAGAATATCCTTGAAATATTGAAATTAAATAAGCAAAATTTATTAATAATAAATTCGATTAAAAAAAAGACAAACACCTCCAAGTTATCCATTATAAAAATCACAGCCTAATTAAAATTTTTTTAATTTTTTATTTATGTGATTTAACGTCGCTGTGCTTATGTTATCATTACGATGCCGATTAGCGACGGAGGTTTTCAATGTTTTTTTGAACAAAGCACATGTAACGTAACAAGTGGTGCTTGTATCAATTGGTCGAGAGCGGGATTTGAACTCGGGACTTGGAGATTGCGAATCCATCGCTTTACCAAGTGAGCCACTGAAGACCTCACTCGAAATTTATCTGTTTAAATATATCAAAGTAATGGAAGAAATTTCAATTATCGTCATAAGAAATATTTAATTTCATTTAATATTTAATTTTTAATATCGTTTCTTGAATAAAATTTTGTTCTTTAACATACATAAATAATCAGTTTAATTAAAATCATTGGAATAACTAATTTGTTCATAAGATTTTAATATATTAATTTATTATTTGTCATTAGAATTTTTAAAAATATTATTTATATTAAAAATAATTTAATAAAGTCAATAAAATTGTAATAAACGCTAAATACTGAAAAATATTTAATGATCGTACACAATTAAAATTCCTCAAAGTCATTCAGCTTTCAACGCACATGTGACACCGCGCCTTACATTATTATAACCGCAAAATTTTCGACTTGACATTTTTGCGGCTGCAGTATTTACATATATTCTTTGATCTGCATCGAACATTTTTTTTTTCTCTTTTCTTTTTACACGCACGCATGTTTCAAATTTACGAAAATAAAACCAAGATGTGACTAATGGCCTAATTATTGGCTTCTTCGAGTTTCGTTTTTCAAACGATTGAATTTCATAACGGATGTTTTTCTTAACGCGATCAGAAAAAAAAATATTGTAATACAACTTTTAAACGAATTCGTAGCTCAAATTTTCCATGGAAAAGTTTAATTTAATTTTGTTTTTTAATTAAAATCTTATGAAAGAGATTATCTCATGCTGAGCATTTCGATAATTTAGAATGAAATAATAATCGTGGGCGTGATGTATGAAGCCAAATTGGATACCCGGTAGCTAATGAAACCGTTCGGCCAGACAATTATCCTTTCTCTTTTAGGTATAACTTATTTTTATAATTATCCTTGTTATTTTTTTAACGATTATTCAAATAAAATTTAACGACCTTAATCAATTGTTATGTTACACTTGATATATTATCATTAAGCAAGAAATATATATATCAATTTACATAAAATTGTAATGTGAAAATTGCAAGTAACAACGAGCGCGTAATCGCTCCAAGAATTTTGATTAAAATACTCATCAGGGTGCGATGCTTGGATAAAAGTAAAAAGGGATAAACTTCAAACAAACACGCGAGATTTTTAATGAAGGCAGCGTTTTTTAAAGTTCCTTCCTTGTACAAAAAGCGTTTACTTTGAAGTCATGTATGTTCTTTACGTGTAATTATTAATGCATTAACTTTAAGCGAAACAGTAAACGCTTTGATTTACTGTTAAAAGGCTTTTCGTTCTTTAATAATAAATTAACTTTAAATTTTCAAACTATTAAATGGTATACTTCAACTTAATCTTTCTGTATGTTTATCAGATTCCTAATTAATTCTTATCCTATCCGCTTGTTACGTAACGACAATATTATTAAATTTTAATACAAGTAGACAAAAACTTTGTGTATACCTTAAAATTTCGACTTTAAAAACAAGACAAAGAAATTCTTCTATAGCCACTGACATAGCCACAAATAACTGCTTGCATGCATATATATAGTAACAACTAAAAAGGATATCTGTTTAGCAAAACTTGAATATATATATGTATATATGTAATACTCTATTTTCAAGTCTTATATGTGTCTCTCGTTCTTTCATTCCAGGAGCAAATCGGGCGAAAAGGGTGCGGCTTGTCATCAGTCGTCGTCTGTGGGCACAGTATTAGCAGTGCCACAAGGAACGCCAGTAATTTCGCAGACAATAAATGATACCCAGCAACAAATAACAAACAACAACAACAACAACAACAATAATAGTAATAACAGTGGCAGTTCATTTGGACGCTGGTTACGCGAGCATTTGAGTGTTAAAAGTAGTAATAATAATACTAATAATGATAGTAAACTCATGACCAAACAGCAGTTGCAATTATTGCCATCGCAAAATTTGTACTGCAGTTTGCCCAGAGAAAGACCCAATAGAAAATTCGATCACAGAAGAGCGTCGTGTAGAATATCGACGAGTGAATTACAAAGACATCAACAGCAGCAACAACATCATCAGCAGCAACAACAAATTGGTTATGAAGATGAACAAATTGCCAAAAGGAGAGCTAGAGCTGCAGCTAAAGCTGAACGTAGGAGACATTCTATGAGTGAATTTCATAGTGAGCAACATCGTGCCAGACGTAGTCGCAGGTTAGTCATTTATTTTTATTATATTATTATAGAATAGAAGGTTATATTAAGTATTTTATTAAGAAAAATATTAAAAGTATCATTTTAGTATAAGAGGTATTTTAGGTAGGATAAAATTTTTATTTAAAAGAAAATAATTATTTACTTTATTCAATTTTCAATTTTCACTTAGAAACTTATTTTGCTTCAATAGAATATTTGAAAAAACATATAATGTTGAATTGCATCCTTTTAAAGCTTTTTTTGCTCAAAAAGCACATCATTTAATTTTAAATATAAATTTTTTTAGCAAAGTGATTTAAAAAAAAATTATATATTTTCAAATTTAGCGTTTGTATTAAAAATCACTGAAATTACGAAAACTTGACACAATAATTGTCATTATCTTTTAAAATATACTCTAAAAAATTTCCACATTCACAACCATATCGCATATTTTTGAAAAAAAGCTTTGATTCGCATATATTAGCCCATTTGTTTGAGGTGTTACAATAGTACCATTTGAAGTTTATACTTAAAAAATAAACTAATGTAAAAATTCAAAACTTCGACTATTTTTCAATTTTTTCTAGTTATTTGTTTAATTGAATAACTTCAAAAATACTATTTCTCCTTTAATGTTTTGATTAGAAAAATCAAATAAAACAGCAAACTTTTCGTTGTTCATAAATTTAATCTTTATCCATCCCCTTGACGTAGATATCAGAGATAATAAAGATAAAGCAAGTAATAATTAAATTAAGAAAATTAAAATGGTATTAATAACAATGTCTAAAAGCCGTATAATCATTTAAAAATAAAAATTAAATTTTGCCTAACCACAGTGTTTTTCCCCTAGGAAACTAAAATCCCTTTTATTAAGCGTGAAGCATAAATTGAACGTTAGACAGTTGAAAAAAAAAACTAAGGATATTTATCTCGCGTGACACTTCAAGAAGGTGTTGACTTTGCGTTTCGCTTAACGTAAGGTATTATCTCACGTTTCACTTCAGGAAGAGAAGAAGTTGAAGGCGGAGGTGGTGGAGGAGGTAGGAGGGTAGGAGGGGATATTATCTTATGCGTCTTGTCTTCAAAATGATGTTTATCTTGTCGTTTTTTTTTCTTTTCTTTTTTTTTAATTCTTCGCTTTTGACTTCAAGAAAAGTGTTAACTTACATTTTGTTTTTTTTCTTTTCAAGAAGATGTTGCCGAGAGATAATTTGTTTACAATTTTCTGTTTGCCAGAACAGGAAAGTAGATAATGTCTTTTTTATTGCCGGAGAAATTCGATATTGTTTGCAGATAATTAAAAGATATAAAATTGAGAGATAAGTTCATATGCTTTTTCTTTTATTCTTTTTCAAAATAATACACATTAAAATTTTCAAATAAGGCAATAAGCGTAATACACGCATGAATATATTATTATCTTGTATACAATTAATCGAGCACATTAATTAAGATATTAACGTACTTTTTATTATTCATCACCGAGATGCACGTAACGATCTCGACGATAATATTATCTATTAGGTATTCAAATGAAAAAAAAAGAATTTTCGTTAAAGATTATTCATAACGAGATATTGAAAAGATCAATTTTAAAAGAAAAAAAGGCATTACGTAAGGCTTTCATCAATGGCTGCGATCATTAACGAAAATTAGAGATCAATTACAAATGAAAATGTCTATCATTAGTGTCATCGTGTTACTTTACAAAAGCATTTCATACCGCTATACGGTAGGATTGATGATTCAATTTGTGGGTATTCTTGATTTAAAATATTCTTTTCAAAGCTTTAATGAAGTGTATATATACTTCAGAGGAGAGAGGGAGAGAGAGAGAGAAAAAAGAAGGAAGGATCCCAAGGTTGATGAAAAATCGACGATTGCAATGTATTACACAACTTTAATCGTTGCCTCCATCCATCTTAACTTTTAATTCAAACTACCAAGCTGTACGGCAAAAAGCTTTTAAAGTCTCTCGAAAAGCTTGTTTTTCGCTTGCAGTTAAAAAGAAAAAAAAAGCAAAAATAAAAAAGAGAAAGAAATAAAGAATAAAAAAAAAGGAAGAAAAATTAAAGAAAAGAAAAACGTCCTCGTACTTGTAAATTCCTGAGCTACATCATAAACTTTAAAGTACAATAAAAACGGGAATCCTTTGGAAATTCCTTTAGTGTGACTCTTCTCGTCCTTCCCTTTTTTTCTCTTTTTTTTTTAACTTTACAAGTTACACCACAAGTAAAGAAAACTATTTACACTTAACACATAAGGAAAATGCAAAATACAAGCCAGAAATCTAGAAATCCTCTCGTTCGAAGCTTCAGAGAGAGAGGAAGGGTAGCTTTTCGTTTTTCATTCTCTCACCTTTAAGTGAAATTCCTTTTCTGTATTACAACTAAAAGGACTTTGAAATATACTCCTTTAGAAAATCCTGGAACTACAAATGTCACTTTAACATTACGCGCATATATACCATACACCATATAACTTCCTTTTTACATATACATCCTTAAAGAAGGCTAAATATAAACCCAGCGCTTTTAAACTATTTATAAAGTGACCTCACCTAACTCTCCGCTGTTATATACGTATATAGTATCAAACTAAAACAAGATGAAAAAAAGAGAGACAACAAAAATTTTTCTTTTTTCTCCTCTCTACATATATTCAAGCATTACTTATAAGACAACGCCTCCGCATCATCATCATCATCATCATCATCATCATCATCATCATGTGTGAATATAAAACCTTTCCTTCATATATACCAGAAAGAGATAGGAAGGAACGAAGAGAGCTTGGGCTCAACGCGAGGTCGACTCCCTCTTTTAGATTGAAAGTATATATATACATATATATATAAAAGGAAGAAGGTGGTGTATAAGGAGAGGCCACTGACTCTTATATACTGGATAATTCCTTTGCGTTATATAGCATTTCAAGGCCGACACGAAGAGAGAAAAAGAGATAGATAGAGAGAGAGAAGAAGCTTAAAACTTTTCGCAGTAAACCTGTCACAGGTCACATGAGGCTATGAGGATGATGATGATACCTTCAAACAAAAAGGGATGAATCCTTTTTTTTAAATTATATTCAGTATATATAGATATCAAAGGTAAAGGAGGAAAGAAACGGTTTCCTTTTTTTGTCTTTTTTTTTGGTTCGATTTGACTCTTTTTTTTTTCATTTTATTATTATTTTTTTTTTTTTGAAAGAATTTATGTCTACGTAATGGACGAAAGGCTTGGTTTAAGGAACGGATTCCTCGAAAGATGCGGTGGCTGCTGTATTGGTTGGCCTACTTAAAGGAGTGTATTTTCGTTGTGTTACGGAAGACATATATATATAAAAGAAGTGTAAAGTTTATACCGAATTGAAAGTCGGACGAAAGGAACTTCTGTACCTTTTTTTTATATTCTCTTCAGATTTAATATTTTCGACAATTTTAAATTTGTTATAATTATTGTTGTAGAATTGTTAGGGTTGATGTTTCAGTTGACCTATATTAAAACAAGAAAAAATTCAAATATAATTTATTTAAATAATAATAATTGTTTGTACGCGTTTATTTTTAGCCACGTATGATCAATTTAATAAAAACAAGCACATTCTCAAGTATATCTAAATATAGCGGTTTATAAAATTTAATTTCTCCAGTATGTAATCATATCTAATTAAATAACGTAAAAGTAAATATTTTCAAAATCCCAAAGCTAAATCTATTAAAATCCTCATTTTCTTAGCTTAAGAAAAATACTTAATAAACTACAAAATATTTAATAAGCTACATCTACATCCTAATAGAAAATACCTAATCTAATTTTATCGAAAATTTCTCGCTTGTAATCTTTGAGAGGGAGTTTTAATATAGTCGAAAGCTTAGATATAAAGTATTAACAAAATAATATTAATTTTACCTAATTATTAAAAAAGCCATCTACAAAAACCAATTTGCAGATACTTATAAATTCAACTCGACGCGTTTCCCGTTTAAAATTACCAAATAATTATCGATACCAACATCATCAAGTATATCTTCAAAACTAAAACTGTTATAAAATTCTGGTCCTCTCTCTTTTCCACTTATCAAATGTACAAATGAACTTACTTGCGATGCATACACGCAAAATAAAAAGTAACTTTTCGATACCAGTCGTTCATAGATTTTTTTACGAATTATTAACACGTACGATTCATTTATATCTAATTCATATGCCAAGCACATTCAGTACAGTCAGTTTTACAAGCAGCGTTTGAATAAGGAGGGAAGAAGAGCTTGGTTATATATTTAGGTGTATTTTGAATGCATACAAGCCGGTTTTTCATTTAGTGTATTGAATTTATATTTGAAATTAATATATGCGGTTGTGTGTGGTTTTATTGAAATCGTTTATTAGTAAACGTTAGAAGCGCTCAGGAGTGTTTATAAGTGTTGAAAAGGTAATTTTAATTAGATTTCTTTAATGATTATTTATGCTTTTATCTTGTTAATATTATTACAAAGTAATACTTTACAATGTTTAAGTGATTTTCTAATAAAATTATTTATAATAGTGTGCTTATTGCTTATACGATGAGATTTTTTCGAAAATTATCATTTCATGTAACTGAGGTCTTCAGTGGCTCAGTCGGTAGAGCGATGGATTCGTAACCCGAGGGATCCGAGTTCGAATCCCGCTCGAGGCAACCGATTGATACAAGCACCACTATACGGTTATATGTGCTTTGTTTAAAAACATACAGGAAACCTCCGTCGCTAATCAGCATCACAATGATAGCATAATTACAGCGACGTTAAATAAAATAAAAATTTGATATTTGCCTAGCTGGTCTTATAATATTTCGCGGCCTAAGATACCTACCTTAACAAAATAATCTTTTTTTATATTTTGTATAAACAAATTCTTGAATCAAGTTACCAAAATCTAATAACAAATGTTTTTTGCTATTATAGCCAATGTCGCGAAAACAGCTAAGCCACTGTCTAGTTTCATTGATACATAAACATTTTCAATTCATTAAAATATATATTTTTTAAAGAATAGAAAACGACCTTTCAGACTTGCGATCTGCTATTGGAATCGTCACATATAATTTAAAAATTAAATAAATCATTAAGCAATTTTTGTAAAATATGAATCTTTCGAACGATTGTAATTTTTCCTTAATTAAATAGGTAATATTAAAGAAAAAAACATTTTTACGGTAAAAATATTCATGAGAGTATTTTCACAATGAATGATTTTTTATCGCTCCTTACGAAAAATTATATGTCCTCAAATTATACGAGTCCTAATTAGTTGTGCATCATCGCATCGACTATAATTAAAAGCACGAAATCGGGTATGCTGAAAATCACAAAATATGAGATTTTTTTTTAACACGAGGCTGGAAGACGAGGACACGGACCCCCCTAGCCTCCCCTCTTAATCCAGCACTGGATTTTTCGTTAGATAATTTGATGTGTATTTGTTATGTATTTTGAGCATCTAGATCACTTTTTTAATCGAATCTATTATCAATAAATTTTGCTTATTCAATTTTAATATTTCAAGGATGTGCTTTGAGATTTAATTTTGATTTATAAATCCAATAAAAAATTTTATTAGATTCAACAATGATATTTTTTAATGAAGTTATATACGATTCAACATATAAAATCTCATTAAATTTTAAGAAAATTCCACAGCATAAAATAGTTTGCATAAGAGAAAATTCAAGCATTGCAAAAAGTCAAGAATCTGTAAAATCCAGCTTCTGACATGTCTAAAGTAAAAGAAAAAGAATAAAAAAAGACAAGAAAATATACCTAATATCCCTTATAAACGTCCTTCGAAGACTTTCGATGAAGCGTGACGCGCTTAAAAAAAAAGAGTGTCAGACTTGCAAAACGAGACACTAACACATCTTCTTATACTTTTACGATTCTTATTATTCTATTTTTTTTTAAATATTCTTTATTAATAAAAAAAATTTCTTTTTCTCTCAACTTTTTTATTTTTTCTTTTACAACACATATTATTCAGTTTCGCTTATGTATAATACTCGTAATATCTATTCGGCTGACTTAACGCTGGATTGGCGAAGCGAAATTGATCGTGGCAAGTAGAGAATTGCTCTTTCTCTCTCTCTTTTACTCTCTTCACTAATGCGCAAAAACTTCGTCCTTGACGACGATAGTTGCCTCCTCTTTTGATATTTTTTTTTCGTTTGATTCTTTTCTTTTATTTTCTTTCAACTTTGTCGATCCTCCGTTTTTTTTCTTATTTCACTTTTTTTTTTGTAAAGACAGCAAAAGTGTCGCGAGAGATGCTGGTGTTGCTTTCTGAGAGAGAAAAAGAGAGAAAGAGAGAGAGATACTTTGTTATAAGTAGCAGTTGGTTTTTAAAGAGAAAGAAAGAGAGAGAAAAGATCTCTCTCTCTCCTTGGAGGCTCACGCGAGAATGCAAACGGCCGATAAAACGCTTTCTGTAACCCAGCGCGCGGACACACTTATACAACTATGGTACCGACCTACGCTTATACAGTACCAACGAGATACCAAAGAGCATTTTAACTCTGCTAACGTCTCGTGCAGTTTCTTGATGCATTTTCTTATTTTTATTTTTTATTTTTCATTTATTTTTATTTTATTTCTATTTTTTTTTTCATTATTTTTTATTTTTTTTACTTTTGAGTTGTATATAGTGTAGTTTGACTTCGTGTTTGGCTCTCTCTCTCTCTCTGCCTTGAGTTTTACTCTTTCTACTCTTGCTTGCGATTGAAAATACAAGTATCTTAGCTAAATGAGAACTCGAGAAGAAAGAGAGAATGGTAAATTTTCATTTTCTGTTAGAGACAAGCTGCGGGTCTATATTTCGTTAAGCTTTTTTTTTATTTTATTTAAAGGAAGATTTAAGAGTTTCAATTAGTGTAATTGTTTTTTCTTTTTTTGGAAACTTTTATTTTCTATTTTAAAATTAATCTCGAGATGTTTTAATTCCGGATCGTTGATTTATAATTCAATGCGTAATGTAAAAATTATCAGTTGATATATCGCGTAAAGCACTGGCAATTAAAAATTATTTTTGAAAAATTTAATAAAAAATGTTAAATAAATGAAAAAAATCTTATTGTTTACGTTGTTCAGTAATGAAAATTTATATAGAACTTAATTAGCAAGTATAATCGCGAAGAGATTATCAAACACTTTTAATTAAAATGTAGTTTTTCTTAGCTTGTAGAAAATTTTATTTTTCAAGGTTTTAGTTTTTTTCTATGCAGATAAAATGTTAAGTTATTGGAATTCTTTGCAATAACGTCACAAGGTATATAAGAAAATCTTTTTATACATTGAACTTTTTGTTAAGTAAAGCGCTATAATTCTAATCGGTAAGATTTTAACTGTTTTTTAATAACTGAAAAACTTACTCAATTAGTTAAATTTTAGTTTTAAATGTTGTTTTTTTAAATAAGTTTTAAAAGTTTAATTTAAAATGTTGTTTTCGTTTAGTAAAAAACTAAAATCAGTAGAAAAAATGAAATAAAAACATAATTTATTTATCGTTATGGATGAAAATGTAAATATATTATAATGCTAATCCATAACAATTAATTAGTTATTTCAGACAGAAAACATTGTTTTTATCTCTTAATTATTAACTCAATAGTCATCTTTGTAACTCGTTTACTAAAATTAAAAATTTTTTTTATCATCGTATATTTTTTGGAATTCATTCGACCAGGATACATTATACTAATCATATTAAAATTATGCCTAACTTTACTCAACATTTGGAAATTTATTCAAGTATTCTAAAAAGTAGTTTATCTACTCTAATAGTCAAATTAAAGCAGATTCAATACAATAGCTTTTAACATAATTATTTTTCAATTAAAATTTAATCGATTTAAAATAATAGTACGACCGATTTCTTTATCATTCTGTTTTTTTTATAGAGACAGCTAGAATTATAAAATTTTAAATTACATAAATCCATTTAAAATAAAACAGCCTTTAATTATTAGGTATGCTAGTAAAATCTATATTCACTAATTTATTTAAATTATATGCATACAATTTTTTAATACACGTGCATTTTATCAATATATTTTTTAGGTGAAAGAATACATTTGTTGATATTATTATATTAACAGTGATTTCTCATAAAATATTAAAATTTCTAAAAAAAATAATTTTTTAGTAAAATTATTTATTTTTAAATTTAAATATTGTGATTGGTTATATTAAATATTTTATAAATCTTCTAAAAATACATTTTGAATGAAAAATTACGTCAATTACTTCAAGTCGTCAAGTTGATAAGAATATTACAAAAAAATTTTATTATTTACAAAATAATCACAAAACTGAATTATTTACTTTGTAAAGATTAGTAAAATAGTTCGAAAATAATCATAAAAATTTTTTAAAATTTCTAGTTTTTATTTTATAACTGTACTCAATTTGTGTAAAAAATTTGGAGCAAATCCGTTAAGTAATTTTTTAGCAGTTTTATGATAACGACACACACACACGCATTTATACACACATTTTCTGGATTATCTGAACCAAGATAGATTTTTAAACCGAGAGAAATATTTAAGTAGAAATTATAATAGCATATCGTAACGTTGTCATGGACCGCCATTATGGCAAAAATTATCATAATACATGATAAAATTTTCTGTAAATATCATATAAATTCCTATATTTTTAGCAAATTTTATCGTGTACTATGGTAATTTTTGCTATAATGGCACTCTGTGACAATCTATAAAGTATTTTTCGAGAAATTTTTACGAGAACATTTTTTCCTCCGTGTATAAAGATAGGAAAAATTTATAAAAAATATTACTTATCAATATAAAACTTTCGATGAATTATTACATTTCTTAAAAATTCATTAGTTTAATTAATCCAGTATGTTTTATAAATAAAAGAATTGGCGTTCAAAAATATTATACGAACATGAAGTTCTTTTTCATTTAAAATAATGAATGAAGTAATTTAAATTCAGTGGACAACATAGAAAAATGTTTGTTCTTTATAAAGTATTATAATATTATAGATCATTAATATCGGACTATCGAACTATACATACTGTCAAAAAGGGACCATCACTAAAATTATTTATCAAAGTACTATCTTAACAGTTTATTTACTGATTATATTTAGCAAACAGAGAAGTTCAATATTTTATAGAGTACTGGTTTTTTAAATACACTTCTAATCTAAAAAAACGCAATAGCGCGTAACGCTTTTTGAGCGGTATCATAACAATTCACAAAGCGCACGGAGCAAAAAATTTCATCCAAACAAAAATGCGGCTAAATACTTACGTTAAATTTATTGGCTATCCACCCTCTCATGATATTAGTACCACTGAACATAGCACACATTCATTTTGGGAAAGTGTTCCACAGTAAATGCTTTTTTTTTCTTAAAAAGTTGACGTCGGCTCGCGCTCAAGCGGCATAGTACAAACCGTTGATGTGAAAAAGCGTGCGCGTACAATATAAAAGCCTTTATGTATAACGTTTCTATATACTGCATGTATATACAGCAGAGAGCTGGAGAGTTTTATTACGGGTGATTTTACGAGTCTTGGTAGCTCAGTAGCCAACTGATTTTTATGAGACTTTGAAAGAGCAAGGCAACAAGCATAGCAAAACCCAGCGAGAGAGTAACACACAAACTCTCTTTGGTTATTATAAAAGCCTCTGTTAACAGTATATATACAAAATGCCTTTATACTTTCTTACGTGCATGCGCCAACATAGAAAGCTCTCAAAGCGCTTAGAAGTCTATTGTTTTTATGAAATGAAAATGATTCAATATAACAAAAGTCGAATGGGTTGAAAAAATATATAGGAATAAAGAAAGGGAAGAGAAGAAAGATATGGAGAATCAGTAGCCGTGTAATTGAAGGTATAATAAATTAATAATTGAAATGTTTTTCTTTCAAAAAGTTTTGTATTTATTATTTTTATCATATTAATTTCGCAGTTTATGGTGATTCGAACTGACGTTTATGTAATTGTTCTTCTCTTTTGCCCTGTCGTGTGTGTGTGTATGCACAAGCCGAGTTTTACTACTTTCAATTTTGTTGGAGCAAAACCATAATTAATGTGGAAAATTTAAAGATTTATTTTACGATTTTATACATTTACAAGATTTATTATTTCTCCTCTGCTCAAACAATAATAATGTTAATTGAAACTAAATCAAATTCAATGCACTATTTAATAATTTCTCAATTTATTTTTTTTTGGTTATTATTTAATTGGATTATTACATGCTGTATTTTCATTTTTTTACAGCTACTCTTGATAATGACTAAACTTTCACAAAAAAGTAGATTATATAATGGTATAATGTATTGAGCGATTTATTTCATAATGCATGCAGTTTATGCTTATATTTTACAAAAGAATTCACTATATTACTAAATATTACGTATCATTAATTTTGAGCTGGGTATTTTTTTAGAAAAAAGGATAATGAATTTTCTCGTCACCCTTAATAAATCATGTAAATCGTAAATAGTGGATTGACATGTATTATAAAAAATAATGAGAAAGTTAAATTAAATTTCAAGAACAATAATAAAATTTCTCGTATTAAAAATTTCATAATACAAAAAAATAAAATAATTCAAAGTTTGAATTATTTAATGAGCTTAAAACCATCTGCTACCAAATAAGTATTCCTCTATTACAAAACCATATAATAAGCTTAAAAATTATCATTTGTTATTGACTCACAATATCAGCAATACACCTTAATTTTCTTTCTGAACCTGAAAAAAAAACAAAAACAATGAAAAAAAAAAAGAAATATTTTCCATTACGTGTCCAGTTTTACAAACAACATTATTTTTCTTCTCCTACATATACAGACATATATAACATACGTGGAGAGTAACCCTCATGGAAAGGATGAAAAATAATTTACGAGGTTTATACATATATATATACATACGAAGGCATTGCACATAAGCGCGTCAACTTCAACTCCATTGCACTTTATAATATAAGCAATCTTTGTTCTGTGTGTATATGCGTATGGTAAGGAACGACTGGTTCCTTATACTTACACTTGTTGCTTATTATTATATACCATTCGGTTGTGTTCTGGTGTGTGCCCTTCAATTTTAATTTCTGTGTACTCTTGCGTTGCGTGAAGGCCGTATACAAATGAAATAGAAAAAGAAGAACGAGAACGAGAACGAAAGAAGAAAAGAAAGGAAAGAGAGGAATTGTACGATGGAGAGAGAAAAAAAAGATTGATGTATGGATATATATGCGTAAAGGGAAAATATTTTGTTCTAAGGTATAGTTAAATTTTTATGGTTGTGTGTATACGGTTTGTGTTCTACTTTTTAGAGAATTTAGGTTGATGCGTTTAGCGGTACACCGTTTTATCGATGATTGAGTTTTAATATCTTATTCGTTTCTTTTTTTTTATTCTTACTTTTTTTTTTAAAAAAAAAAAGGTTGCAATGTGAAAAAAGGTGTATTGTTTTAGTTGTCTATATTGAAAAATTGATTCGAAGGGAAAATTATTGAAATATCAAACTATTTTGATTTATTGCTGAAATTTCATTAAGGTATTTTTCCGTTATCTATATTAAAAATAATTTTAGATGGATGAAAAATTTAATTTTTATTACGTAAATTACAGTTATGATTTTTAATTAACGTAGTTACCATTACATCTATATTATCTCGACAAATTTTTTCTCATGCTGAAACAATGAGAATAAAATACTCAATTTTCGTTAAACAAATTTTGTAAAAAAATCTTCTTGACAATTGAAGAAAGAAAGCCACACATAAATAACATTCTTCGCTCAGATAATAAAATTAAATAAAATGACAAACCTTTTCTTATAATGAAAAAAAGTGTCTTACCTCATTCTATTTAAACTTTTCGGTATATCTCTAAATGCGCGTGTCGTTTAGTTAGTCGTAAGCATTAGTAAAAGCGCTTCTCTTCTTTGTGAACGCGCACCTAGCACACAAGAAGGTAATAAAATTGTAACATCCGTAACTTTGAATTGTAAAGAAAAGTCAAAATGTTAAAAAATATCCGTAAAGTATGAATCGTCATGTGAGAAAAGTTGAAAACAAAAAAAATAAAGTAAAAGAGATGAGACACATATACAACAAGAAGAAAAAAAATTAGTCGTGAGATTGAAGATTTTTCCTATGATTTTTTTTCTCATGCTTGCGCATGTACACGCTCGCCCCACAGGGTATCCTTATGTAAAAGTCGTAGTTTTTAAGAGAGAGGAAGGAAAAAAAAGCGGAAAGTCACGTTTCTATTTTGGAACGAATGAGTATGATTTTAGTTAAAAATTTTTCAGAATTCGAGATTAAGGTTCATTGTAAGAGTTCATTTTACCTAGATTAACTTTCTTTATTCGATTTTCAAAAGGAAAAAGAAGAAGGCTGAGCAAAAAAACAAAAGAGAAAAATCTTTGTGGAATGTCTTTTGAATAAAACAGAATGTAATTAACAAATTTTTTTGCAATTCCACCAGGTTGTACCAGAGAATGTTTTCATCCTTATTTTTTAAAAACTTTTAAAAGAGAAAAAAATAGAAGAAGAACACTAGATATTAATATTTGTTTACATACCGACAGATTTGCTGTAAGAAGTGCACTTTTCTGAAAGTCATTATTTCTGCTTGTCATTTGATAATTGACAAGTAGAATATAGTCAGGTTTATCCAGTTTTATGACGTGCATGTTCGGACTTATAAAGATGGGTACATATATTCATAAATAAGTAAATTATTTTTCTCTCTCTCTCTTTCTCTTGTCCATTGCTTATAAGACACACACTTTAAAATTTGTTATTCATATATTGATGCAAATTAAGTATGATGCATACAATTACTTTTAATTCAATTTATTCAACTATTACTGGACTCTTGGCCTGCAATTTTAAAAATAAAATAATAAATTCATTTATTTAAGTATTATGTGTAAAGTTAAGATAATTTTTCTTTTTTTCAATGTAATTTTTTGTTTATCTTTAATTTAGATGTTATTAAAAATTAAAAATTTTTCCTGTCTAGTTTATTTTATGTTTATCAGTATCAAATTAACTTTAAATAATATTAATAAGTATGTTTTATCAATATCACGTTGTATCTTGAAGTTATTGATTGGTACTTCGAAAATTTATTTGTTTATTTATTTAACAAGCATCATTATGCATATATTCTCTGGAAAGATTTTAATACATTTAAGCTTGTAATGAAATATTTTCAATATTTAAAAAAAGGATAATGTGGTTTATATGTTAATTAGTTAATTTAGAAAGGAAAAAATTTTTGAAGTTTTGATTAATAAAATTGATAAAATGCCATTGCTTCTGTAATGGCTTTTTCTGGTCATGAAGACGGAATTCGTTTCCAATTTTTCGCACATACCAAGCTCACTTGTTTAAGGGGAACTTTTAATTTTCAAGGATTTTTATGAATTCAATTTGATTCCAGGATATGTTTAAAAACTTTCGAGTGAAGAATTTATTTTTTCGATTATTTTTTGTAATTATATATAAATCGTATTTTTATGTTTGTTATAATTATGTCCTTTTTTTAAATGTATTAATTCAGTTTTTATTTTTTCAAAATGAATCAAGATTTTTTTATAAAATATTTATTGTGAATATCCACTGCTAATTACAAAATTTTTCGAAGTCATTGACCCATTAAATGTTAAATTGTTAAATTCTATAAATATTTTCTTCCATTAATACGTGTTGGAATATCGTCTGTGATGATCGAGCGATTTAGGAATCGTAAACCTTCTCGAAGTATATACCCATAGGGTATTATCGCGTGCAATATTTCAAAATCACACGACCATATTGGATCATTCCATTTATTCGTTTACTCTCATTGGAAAATTTCAAAAATATTCCATGCGAATTAAATTCCATCTGGTTTATATTTTCTCAAGTAATTAATTTTTTCATATTTATAAAATAAAATAGGATTTCTTTCATAGATTTTATTTTGGAAAGATTTCAAATTTTTTAGAAGTTAAATTCAATGATCTTATCTGAGAAAACATAATGCCAAAATTATTGATAGTGTCTTTTTATAAATAAAATAGGAAAATTAAATTAGTAATAATTTCAAAATTGAAAAAACGTCCAAAATCAACATACTGAGTGCTAGTTACATAGACTATTCCCTAAAGCTCATTGTTGTACTACTTAAAATTCATAATTTTATCACAAAATATCTGTAGTACCCTACCACTATCTCTGCAGATAAGCATAATCCTTTAAAACCTAAATTATCTTCGTTAAACTTTCTAATCTCGTATATCTTCACCACTAAAACTAATTACATCGAAATTCGTAAATTGACCATATTTTTCAACATCAGCCAAAAATCTCCAAGTCTTTTCATATAATTTTTTTATCTTTTAAATCCATATTGTCTAAGCAACTCTAACAATAATCCCTTCTATAGGTTATACATTCGTTACTCTTTCAGTAACTCCTAACTCTGGACTGGACTTTTAGATATATATATATACAGGTTATAAAAGGAAAAGAGTATATAGAACCCTTTTTACGATGGCGCGAGAGAGTCTTCGGGAAGAGGGCAAAAAGGAGAAAAGTCACGTTCTTTCGTCAAGGTCGACCAGTGGCTATATTGCTTTTATACACACACACACAAGTTAAAAAGAGAAAAGAATATAGCTATATAGCTGGCTTTTCAAAAGAAGTTCAGAACTCCTCTTCTTCTTCTTCTTCTTCTTGTACTTCGTCTTTCTATATAATACTCTCTGGCGCTCTTTTGCCCGCTCTAGTATAACGTGTGTATATATATACATCTTCTTTTGCGTTATAATCGAGCCTGGCTGGACCTTGTGCAATTATCGAGGACGCTCTTCCTCCTTTCTGTATATTCTATACATATATACATAAATAAATACATGTATATGTATGTAAAAGTCTAGTTTATGGGTATAAGGTTAATGCTTATATGGACCCTTTTATCCCTTTAAGCGTATGTGTGTGCACGTATATACCAAGCTTGTCGTATATACGTGAAAGCTTGTCCTCTCTTCCGACTTTGTTGCAAGATGAAGCTAGTGCGTATAGTGTACACTTATACATACATGTACTGTAAGAGATGTACACACACACATACATATAATGTATATATGGGTTTGTTGTGATATAGAGTTTTAAAGAGAAATTCAAGGGTTTTCTTCATGTGTACATGTGAATGTCTTTATATGGTAATGTTACGTGGAGAGATGATGTACATTTTAAATTTTTTATTCTATTTTACTTTTATTTTCTCAAACTAAATAAACATTTTCTTTAAACATCGCACACTCTAGTTTTTAACTTTTATTAAACGTTTTTGGTAAATTACTAAAGGCTGATTTATTATTTTTTAAGTGTATATATTTTGATTTTGTTGGATTTTATTTTGAACGTTTTTATTACGTGTTTATTAGCCGTTTTTTTTCATGAAATTATCATGAGTATGATATTAGAATCTAATGAACTACTTCCCATCCAATAAATTTAATTTATTTCATTTCATTTTTTTTCATTATCATAGAAATTATCTAATTTTCTATAAATTATATCTGATTTAGTGCAATAAATTTATTTATCCTTTAGCCTTTATATCTTATCTTGGATTTTAAAATTACGTGTAATTTCTAAATTATTTCACATAAATTATGTTAATAACCGCCATAAACAATCTCATATTAATATAAATTTTATCTTAAATAATTTTAGCGTATTAAAATTTATACACGTTACGTACTGAGCAAGAATTTTTCTACGGCTAATACATAAATTTCAAAATTATGATAAATTAAAATATCAGGATTAATTGAATCGACAATTTTCTTATGAAATAAAATTGTTAAAATAAGATTGTTAATATAATTTTCATGTTAAACAAAATGAAAAAAAAAACAAAAAACACAAAAAAGAAATTATTTTTAATGAAATAATCTTGTAAAACTTGTAAATTTCGTCAACAATTGTTATATCTCGTCTTTAATGGGAAGATATATAATGCTCGCAGCTTTAAATGAAACATTTGTGCAAGACACAATGGCAACAGCACCTTACACGGAGATATTTTCAAGCGCTGGGGTTATACACTATAAAGAATTATGAGGAAACGACCGCTTGATTTTTCGCCCGAGTTGCAGTATAACACAATATTGTATACTATGTGTGTATGTGTACGCACTTCATATAAAGGCCTCTAATACTTTATACACGAGAAAATGTTATAAAGTGTGCAAGAGATAAAAGTTTGAAAAATAAAGTGGTATGATCGTCGTCGAAGGGCTTATATACAGACTGATCACTAGTATTTTCGAAGCGCTGATTAAATTGCGCCGTATATAACATTTACTCCAGCTATCTCTCTCACTTTTTCCGTTGTGTTCATAGTTGTATGTAAGGTTGTATATATTGGAAAATTGCTCGGTGTTGAGATGTTAAGCGTAAAGTATCTTCTAAGACGAGCTCTCGACGTATATACGTTGGCTAATTATGAAGTTTGATAAACTTTGGATTTCTTAGGATAAAATTATGTTTTTATTTTTTGTTTTCATTTTTACTCGAGGTTTGTTATAGAATTATCAATTTTAAATAATTGTAAATATATTATGCATTTTTAATATTCTTTTTTGGTGAAATAAATAATTTAAAAAAAAATAATAAAATCTACATTTTTTTTGTTTTTTAGTAAAAAAGGTCGATTTTTCATATTTATGATATTAAGATTATGAAAGAATTGTATCTTAAAACCAAATTCATCACATAAAAAAGATTATTATTTAATTAATAATTATAATTCTTATAGACCATAAACTTTCAAAAAACTTTAAAAGTTAATTTAAATATTTCACCATTGGCATGCAATAATTAAAACTTTATAACTCACTTAAGATAAAATAAATAATTCAATAAAAATAAATAATATCTATAAAACTAAATGATATAACGATTATTTAATTGATAACATTATTCGTCAATAAGGATTAAGAATTTATGAGCGTTGTATTTTTAAGAAATCTGTGCCACATAATACCCATTAAGTATATCGATAACAAAGCTTATCAAAAAAATTCCTCTTACGCATACAAAAAACAAATCTTATTTTCAGTTCGTTCCTTATCGCAAAACCGCAGCAGAGCAAATACATGCATACGAGAAATAAATCGGGAATTTCCATTAAAAAAATAAATTTACTAAAAATAAAAGGTCCTTTGAGCAAAGATTTAAAAAAATAAAATTCCCATGAACATATAGAGTAAACCAAATATTTGCCAAAAACGTTTTATGTGTTATATTATATAAAGATGTATATATGTATAGTAAATGTAAAAGAGATCGCAAACAAAGACCGATAAAAATGTCCCTTTTTGGTTATATACCTGATGACGAAATATACAGCGGCGAACCCTTATGGTCTCTCTTTTTCTTCTTCTCTTGAAACAAAAGTCTCCCAGGTATAAAATGTTTCGATGAGTCAAAACATATCGTGTGTTAGGCCTTTTTCTCTGTCGCTCGGGCTCATTTAAACGGGTGAGTTTGTAGTTCCAATGAAACGGTGAGATTTGAAAAAAAAATTTTTCATAAAAATTTTTTATCTGATGAAGATTGTGATATGGCTCGAGAATTCCTTGTGACTTTTTTTCAAATAGTTAATGAGTTTTTGGAAATTTTCATATAAAATTCTTATGATGCTACTATAATTACTTAAAGAAATTTATTTTACTTTTAGTAGTTTTTTGGTCTAAATAAGTATTAAAAAATTCAAAAATTTATAAAGATTTTAAAAATTAATGTTATTAATTTTATTAATTTTTATATAATTTCTATAGAGTTTATTATTTTTATAAAATTATTGCAGTATAAAAAAAAATTATATCCTACATAAATTTATAAAAAAATTTTGAATAAAAATCCAAATATTCTTCAATAATTTAAAAAATAGTACTTTCTCAGAAAGTATAAAACCCTATGATCTCACTTTACAGTGCTAGAATATACAAATAACAATAATTAATTAATTGTAATTAATCCCCTAGATCTTATTTCTCACAAAAAATGAAAGAAAACAAAATCTAATCTTCCTTCTAAATTTCATCCATGCGATCATACATACCAAAACTTCTTCCTATCCACACGCATCTTCCTGCAAACACAACTTTTTAGTCCATACAATGTATATAAACGTAATCGAATCCCAGCTCGACTTTACTTTCTTATAAACAAATGTGTATATACAACGTATACAATTTTAAAGCTTATATGTATAAAGAGAAGAAGAGGAAAAAGACTAGTGTAGGATGCATTTAAAAGCCGACGTCCTTGGGTTACAACCCCAGCAGATGGTTACCAGCTTTTGTATATACGTGTGTGTATATATACAATGCGTGTGCAAGTTACAAAAGAGCATTTATCGCGCGTCATACGAGCGCGTGTTTTGTCTGTATACATACTGCACACCGCAAGAGAGAAAAAATTAATGTAAACTTGAGTATAATCTAAGCTAATCTCAAAAAGGAAAGCTTTTTTTTCTTCTGTTGTTTTGCATTTAGCTTGGAAAGCTTAAGTTTATATTTAAACGCGAAATTCGATGAATTTCGATCGATGAGAATTTAATGATTGAGAGAGGAGAATTTGTGTATGGTTTGGTACGAATTTTCGGAAATTAGATTTGTTTGTTGAAATAAAAACTTTAGTTTTTTATGAAATATTTTTTAAAAGATTTGCTTTTTAGGCAGTGGTTTGAACAATGGTTGAAGACGAAGTAATTTTGCAATGAATTAAAAATTTTATCAATAAAAATTTTTATTAAAGCTTTGTATTTACTTTTAAAATCTCAAGAAAAGTCTTAAGATAAAGTTTTTATAAAGATTTGAAAATCCGTTTTTTAATGTGACATAAAGCTATAGAAATGCAAAAATTTGCTTTCGACTTCAAACATAAGAATCAATTAAAAAATTAGTATAGTTAAAATTATAAATACCGAGGTCTCAGTAGCTTAGTCGGTAGAGTGATGGATTCGCAATCTCGAGGTCCCGAGTTCGAATCCCGCTCTCGGCGGCCAATTGATACAAGCACCACTGCACGGTTACATGTGCTTCGTTCATAAACATACTGACAACCTTCGTCGCTAATTAGCATCATAATGACAGTATAAATACAGCGACGTTAATAAACAAAAAAATATATATGTTTATGTCACGATAGGCCGTACTCGGTGGATACCTATAGACCACGCTAAATTTGTATAGGCATTGCATACGTTCATGCTAACATCGTATGATTGGGAACTTTCTTGAAAAAAATTTTCCTTCATACCCGTGCCGGAACTTTGCCTAAAAGTGCTCCTCATGCGGCAGGGAACCGGCCGATTACATTCGTGTTATTCCTTTACACACGTGCGCAGAACGCACCACGCAGCTATGAACTGTACGTCTTCTCGGTCGCTTCGCTGTCTGTTGTATACTTAAACTATATCTATATATACGCGAATGTCTAACCTCACCATTAAATAGATAAATGCATACATCATACACTTGTAGTTATTAAATAAACAAACACACTCGATATTAATACACTAATATACATATATTAGTTTAAATTATAACGAATTATAACTTTCGTTTAAAATAGATATTCTTTTTCATACACGTTTCTTTTAATTCACGACACTCTTTTAAACACTTCATGATTGTTTTTGTACAAAGAAAATAATTAATTTCACGTTTTTACACGTTTTGTTTTTGTGCACTTGATATTAATACATTTATATTTATTAAAATGAACTATAACTTTACTAACGTACACAATTGTTTTAACTCACAATTTTTTCTTTTGCACTTTAAAAGGTTTTCATACACAAAATATAGTAATATAAAAGTATTATAAACACATTTAATTATTTCTCACGTTTTTTTAATTTGAATTATCATTTATATATTTACTGTGTATCTTATGTTAACTGCTATGTGTGCTGCTATGTTCGGTTTTTTCTCTCTCTCTCTCTCTCTCTACCGAACTCAACTGTATACTGTAGTTGCTTGCGCATGCGCGCTACAACGAAATAACACAACAGATGACTCTTCGCTTTTGACGAATTTTTTTTTATTAAAAATGGAGTTTTATCACTTTTTGGGGTGGCAAAGTTCCGGTCGGGCATGAAGGAAAATCGTATACGTTCCTCGGCACGAAACAGGCTCATCATATGCGCGTGTTTTGCTTCGCTCGGCTTCGCCTCGCGAAGCAAACCAACACGCGCATGTAATGAGCCTGTTCCGTGCCTCGGAACGTAATATACTATTTTTGTCCGGGATAATTTAAAAAAGATGTCATTGAAAAGTATCACTTCAAGAAAGTAGTATTAAAAATTTGTTCATTCATTAACAAATGCAATCGTAAAGTTTTTTAAAAATTATTAAGGAAAAATATTCTAAAAATTATAACCGTATGAAATGCAGATATTTTTATGTTTCACAAATTTATTACACTTATTTTATAAAAATTTTTTATGAATTAGAATATATCATCCATTCAGTATAGCTAACTATATCCTTTTAGATTTTTAACATTTATATTAGAAGAATATGCATCATAAAAAAATGTTTTTCAAATTTATTTATCGGTTAAAACTTAACATATTTAGCTTGTTTAAAAAAAATATGAACAAAATAAAATGAGAGAATTAAAAAAACTGGTGTGGCAGTCTTTGGGACTGGCCGACAGAAGTGAAACTTCTTTACGAAATTATAGAACACATAAATGTTTATTTAAGTTCTATCACTGTTTTATTTAATTTTAAAATAATTTTTAAACTAAATAATTATAAAATTAAATAAAACTAAATTAAAATAATTTAGTTTTATTTTAGGAATGAATTTTTTTTAATTTTAAATGAGATAGTGTATAAAATTTTTGTTAATATTTACTTTACAAAAATACAATTTAAAAAATGTAGGGAAGAGAGGGGTTCACTATAAAACATTATAGAGAAAGAAAGAAAATGAGAAAACGCGTGCTATTGCTTTCTTTATTTATTCAGATCAGATTCATATATTTGTATTGTATCTATAGTATGCATGTATACATATACTATATCTGTGCGTTTGACATCAAGTCACCGCGAATGTTTCTTTAAACGTATTTAGTACCTTGATTTGCATATAGGAGGCGCAGACGCTCCTCCTATATATATACACTTCCGTTTCATTAGTTCCGTTGCATGTACCGTCATGAATTCAATTCACTCCCGTATAATTTTTTTTATACGTCTCTTATGGAAGTGTATACCGTCGGTAAAGAAGTTTCACTTCAAAAAGTTTTATTAATAAACGAAAAAATATTGCTTACCCACTAAATGAGTACAAATTAACTAAATGCAACTTGAAATAAAAATGTTTCTTTTGTCTAGAAAGACATTGAGGTATAATTATCATTAAAAATTATAAAAAAATGTTCTAAATTTTTTCTTTCTAGCGTAAGTACATTTTGCACAGTCATTCAAGAACATAAAATATTCAGTATTTTACAATTTACTGAGTAATACAAGTTACACATTTCTAACTTGACATCGATGTATCATTGTCATTCAAAAACCAGAAAAAAAATCTTTATTTTAATATTTAATATACAGTGTGAGAAACATTTCTATATAAAATATTTGTAAAACATACTATGCAATCATTTTGATATTCGACAGTCATATTTAAATTTCAAAAATAAAAGATCTTACTCAGTGATATTATTTTAAGTTTATCAAAATAAAAATTTCGCTGTAATTTACCACATAAAAATAAAAATGAATTTGATGTGTGTTTTAAAGTTATTTTTCGTGCTAATCGTATTTTCTCAAGTCATTAGTTTCAGTAAGACTACTTGGATTGATAAAATAGTAAAAATGTTGAAAAATGATATAGGAATAGAAAAAGTGACTATAATGACTTCAAAAACAAATCCTTTACCATCTGTATTTGAATCAATTACTCAAAAAATTATAAGACAATTTTCATCTTTTATTATCAACCCGAAAGAAATGATAGCAAAAATGATATCTGATAATTACATCAAACAAATACGGGAACGTAAAGCATTAAATATCTTATTTACTGATGCCTCTAATCCTCGTGTAGTTATATTAGAATTATATAAGAATTATTTTCAATTAATTGAGTATCTTTCAGAGATTTATTCAATCACAGGACCAAGATCTCACTGTTCAATATTCTATATAAATAGAAATAATATCTATAAACCTGATGGGCAATTCAAATTTCTTCTCAAACATTTATGGAAAGATCATTTTTTGTTTATTCAAATTATAGAAATTAATATTCAAACGTTAAGCAATAAATTTGGGATTTCAATCTTCAAGAAAAATGAAAATATTATAATACACGAATACAACCCTTTTAACGATAAATATAAATCAAAGTATATTTCTGACAACATCACATTGTTTGAAGATAAATTAAAAAATTTTTATGGATATCCTTTAAATGTGATGTATAATTTGATTCCACCAGCAGTTATAACATTGGAAAATGAAACAGAACGGACATGGCCTAAATTTCTCGGTCAAGAAGTAACATCAATTAATACACTTGCTAAAATATTAAATTTTTCTATTAAGAGTAGTGAACGCCCTCAAAATGTAAATGGGATTGTAAGTACATTTGATAAAAGTATTGATTTCTCCGTAAATGAAGTAACAGTAACCGGATTAGTCAAGTCTGTTATTATAAATACCTGCCGTGTGCCAGATTTACTTAATTTTGTAATTCTAATTAAACAATACGGATATTATGAAAATCCGATACCATGGAATTTTATAATGGTTGCTGGTGCAATAGCAAGCGTTTCTGCATTTATATATATTTCAATACGCATAATTGGTATTAAAAACCAATATTTCACTACTTTAAATTTGACAATGTTATTATATGGAATATCAACAAATTCTAGACCTAGTAACGCACTTGAGAAAATAACGTTCCTTTGTCTTATAAGTATTTCTGTAATATTTTCATCAAATTTGCTTGATTATATATTTGATATAAGTTTAAATCAACTAAAGTTCAAAGATGTCAACACCATATATGACATAGCAGCTCTGGGTGTCAATTTTACTACAGATGAAACTACAAAACGTTATTTTAAAACTTTCAGTTCTTTTGAAATAATTGAAAATATAACAACTTTAATTGAAAATACTAAGGATGATTGTTATTTGAGATTACTACGCGATGAAGTTACCTTATGCTTGACTAATTTCATAAGCGCATATGAAGTATTGTTGAAACCTACAGAGCTTCAAAGTGCTTGGATTTATAGCACAACAAAAACGCAACTTTTTGATGCTCTAATATGTCAGGAATTCTCACAATATTCTCCATATGCTGAGAAATTCGGGAAATTAAAGAAACTATTCTATGAGTTTGGTATTATCCAGTATTGGTACGATGATACTCACAGAAGAATATTTTCAAATTCTAAAGAATACCCGAAGCGACTCATAACATATCAAGATTCACAAAAATTAAGCACTAAAGTACCTCTTGTCATGGAAAATCAAGAAGCATTAATAATCGTATTAATTTATTTTCTTGCTTTGGGATTTCTAACGTCAACATTAATATTTATTTTTGAAAAATTATTAAAATAAATGAATAATGCAAAATTAAAAATTTTAAGAGTATTTGACATTTGTTTGAATATATTAGAATATGCATGAAGAAAGCATTACCATTCTTATTTGTAATGTCGATCAAACGACAATATGAACTTCACTTTTATTGTATTCTTGCATGTTCTTGATTATACTCATTTATTTATATTGTAATTTCTTCAACCAGAGTTTAAGACTTCAATCAATGAAAATTTAAAGGAGAAATATAAAAAATTTTATTAAGTAAAAAAAAAGATAATTTCATATCTTATTAAAATTACAATTGAATGAAATTAATATTTTCTTGCGCTAAAGTTGTATCACATTATTCATCTGTTTTTTTTCTTGCATATTTTAAGAATTTATATAAACTGCACGATTGTAATATTTCATTTTATGTAAATCAATAAAAATGATAAAAATTAAAAGTTTATGGTCAATAATTTTAATTAATGAATATTAATATCAATAATTCAATGTTGTTAAAAGTTTTGAAACAATTTCAGAACTGATGTCGAAATTTGACGAAATATTGCTTTCTCATAGAGAAAGCATTGTATCGATAAAAAATTTTTTTTTTCATTTTTTCATTAATTTGTACATATTTGAACTCGGTGAGTCGAAAAAAGTGGTTTCCAGAAAATGTATGTGTGTGTGTGTGTGTGTGTATGATTTCAGTTAGTAAATTGTATCTCGGGAACTACTTGATGGATTTGCTTCTAATTTTGCATGGAATTTAGTTTTTTGACTAACTTGCTGGGAAGCTATTGATAATTGGTTCTTCTAGCGTAGTTTTCATTTTAAAGTTGTTTAAAAAAAAAAAAAAATTCGATTTTTCATTTTTTAGGTTTTTTTTTGTTTACTACTCGATGAATTTGCTTCAAAATTTGCACGGAAATTATTTGTGATTGTCCAAATAAAATAAATTTTAAAAAACTGATTTTCTTAGCTTCGTTTTAATTTTAGAGCATTTTGAAATTTTTGAAAAAAATGTTTCTATTTATTAGGCCAATAAAATCTTAAAAACTACTCGATGGATTTACTTCAAATTTTCCATACAATTCAATTTTTCGATCAACTGGTGCGGAAGCTATTGAGAATTGGTTTTCTTAGCGTAGTTTTTTTTTTAGAGTCATTTTAAGAATTTTAAAAAACTTTCGATTTTTCATTTTTTTTGTATTTTACGTAAACTACTCGAAGAATTGGTTTGAAAATTTGTATGGAACTTAATTTCGACTGCCAAAAGTAGAAAAACTTTTGAAAACTGATTTTCTTAGCGCACTTTTAATTTTAGAGCATTTTTAACATTTTTTTAAAAATTTTTATATTTAATTTTTTTCTATTTTACGAAAACCATTTGATAGATTTGCTCCAAAATTTAAATGCAAGTTATTCGCTACTGTCTGAAAAAAACAAGCTTTGGAAAACATATTTTCTCAGAGCAGTTTTAATTTTAGAACATTTTGAACATTTAAAAAAATTTTTTATTTTTCATCTATCTTCTATTGTGTGTAAACCATACTATAAATTTTCTCCAAAATTTTTGTACAATCAATACGATATTGTCTGAAAAAAATAAGTTTTTTAAAACTGATTTTCTTAGAGTGGTTACAATTTTAGAGAATTTTAAAGATTTAAAAAAAAATTTCGATTTTTTATTTCTTATTTTTTTTATTTTACGTAAACTACACGATAGATTTGTTCTAAAATTTGCAGGGAAATCATTTACAACTGCTGACAGAAGGGAAATTTTCAAAAATTGATTTTCATAGAGTAGTTTTAATTTTAGAGCATTTTTTAAATTTTGAAAAAGAAATTTTGAAAAGAAAATGTTATTTATTCAGCCAATTAGATCTGGAAAATTACTCGAGTAGTCTTTTTTATAGAGCCATAAACATGAACTGTATTTATATATAAATATGATTGCATTTTATAAATATTAGAAATTTTGTTGTCATATTCTTTTTATTACTGCATTATATCATTTTTTCAATAGAACAAATTTTTTTGTATTACTTGATGATTGAAAATAAATTATAAATGTTGAAAAAGCAAACAGCTAGCATATATGTTCGAAATTTATAAAGTACAATATGAGTAAATATTAATGTTAGACAATTTTTTAATATTAAAATCACATTTAAATAAATATCAAAAATTTAATGAAACTCAAAGAGCTCTATGAGAAAGCATTCCGCCAAAGCACTTGGCAGCGTTTCTTTTTTCTTGTGTACATGAAATTATTCTCTTACATATAAAAATTTATTATAATTTATTATAATTTTATTATAATTTTTATTTTCATTAACATTTCTCTTTCATATTTGTTTTTTATTACATAAAATCTTCAGATGATTCCAATCATTTTTTTTCTAATTATGTTTTATATCTTTTCCAAAATACTGTTAAAGTTAGAAAAATGTACTTTTATATATTGAGATTTTGATATTTAAATTTAAAACTCATCTGATACTCTGTGAACTTTATGAGGGTTCAAATATTTTGTAAAAAGTTGACCTGAGTTTCTCATATGTTTAATAAATATTTCGATATCAAACTTTTTTACTTTATCTTTCGTTAATGGATTGGAAACCAAAAGTTTTGTTTATATAAATAAAATTAAACCTGATGCCCTGTGAATTTTAAAAGCTCCCAAATTTTTATTCAAAGTAAAGTTTAGTTTCTGAAGTGTTTAAAGCAAGAAGCCCTCAATATATTGAGCTTGCGGATTCCATCGTTAATTATAACCGCGTAAAATAATGGCATTTTATTTTTCTAAGGGTAAATCAAAATCATGAAATAAAGTGAACTAAAAAGATATAGTTTAAATTACTTAAATATTGTTAACAAAATTTAACTTCTACAATAAAAATTTTTTGCGTACAATCAATTAACAAAAAAATCTACTATCAATTAATATTATAAATTTACTTTTGTTGAAACATTAATATTCAGATTAGATTAATAAATAACAGACTTGTAAGTCAGTTAGATCCATTAGTAAATGTTGCATATTTTGAAACGTACGCGAAAAGTATTGCATTTGGATCTTATATTTTCTATAAACTTTGGAGAGTGTTTTATTGCACGATGTTTTTTTTAAATCCACATTTATAAGGGCCAATGTTCAATTTTTTTAAATCATAAACAATAATTATAAAATTTTTTTTGTAAAAAGTTGTTTAAAAGTTATAAAAGAAATTTTTTCGATTCCCGTTTGAATTTTTTATTAATAATCATTTTATAAAAAAATACACGTGATTGAAAAAATGTTAAAAAAATTTTCAAATTGACAATTTTTCAAAGGGGGATAAACAAAAGAAAAAATGGTTTGAAAAAATTTTACACCCCAAGTAAATATTTTTCATATGTTTTTATTTAGTTTTTTTATTTAAGAGCCCTGTTTTTCAAAATTTTGTTCACGAATTTATAGACGGTACTGTATTTGAAGATATTTATTAAGAATTTAATTTAATTTTAATTGTTATGCTGATTTTATAGAGGTTATGTAATTACAATCTTTTGTGAAATGAACAAAAAAAACTATGTCGAAGAATTTATTTTTTAATAATATGATGGATAGTGACATTTCTTTTATCTACACTGTTAAAAAAAACATGAAAATTTAATGCAGAACTGGATGCTTGCTTCAAGCGTGTACATGAAAATTAATAATTTTACCGTAATTTTAATGAAAAATTGCATGAAAATTAATAATTTTACCGTAATTTTAATGTAAATTTTTACTTTAAATGTGCATGAAATTTAAAGTAAAAATATAAATTTCATAAATGTACTGGAAGCAAAATTCAATTTTATTTTAACAGTGTAACACAAGATCGGAAGATAATTATTATTGTTCAAAAGTATAAAAAAAATGTCCACCCCACGAAACACGATTGAGAAAACAACATTTCTTTCTCTTATAAGTATCTCTATAATATTTTCATCAAATTTGCTTGATTTCATATTTAATGTAAGCTTAAATCAACTCAAATTTAAAGATGTCAATACCATATCTGACTTAGTATCTCTGGGCGTTAATTTTACTACAAATGAATTTACGAAAAGTGTTTTACAGATTTATGATTGCGAAAATTTTTATTATTAATGGAAATATCTATTATTATATATTTTTATAAAACAAAAATAGTTATGTAATACCACATGTTTAATACTTGTAAGTTTCATTTTTTATTTTTATTGTTACGCTTAAAATGTATTGTTTTAGGTGATGTTTTTTTAATGTATTGTTGATGAATTTAGAAATTTTTAATCATTAAGAAACTGTTATCAGTTGTTATTAAATTTTATGTTTTAGCACCTGAAGTGGCCTCTCTAAAAAATAGAGGAGAAAAGTTGTTTTTTCTCTTATAGAAATAAAGAAAAATTGAAACAGCTGCTGCTATTAGTTTATTCACAGTTAGAAATATCAAAGACAAAGTCTGTTAAAACCAGTTAATAGACAAAAATGTGTGTTACTTTAACAAACAAAATGTCTTTAAAGGATTTAACAAACAAATGTCTGTTAAAATTTTACTTATAAATTACAGACATTGTCTGTCAATGTACTAAAACTTTTTTTGGTCTTGTTTTCCGTACACATACATACACGTTTTATATATAGTTTTATTTTTTTAAATTCACGTTTAAATTAATAAATGTACAAGAACTCAAGAAATATTAGAAAGAACGTTTTTTATTATATCTTATACAATATTATATTCGTTTATAATATGATATTCGTTGTCTAATGAATAGCTTTCGTGGCATTTACAATGATATAATTTTAATAATTATTAACAATTTTCATAAACAAATTATAATAATACGTTTTTTCGAAAAAAAAAAAATTATGATATTTTTAGGTCATTTTGAGTAAAAAAGGTTCTCATGAACATATTGCTAAAATGAACTGAATTGGCAAAAAAATCGCAGTTTGAAAAAACGCGATTTTTCAAAACTTTGACAGCCTATAGCTCAGCTTCTACTGATTTCATTTTAACTCACAATAGCTTAAATTGTTTGTTAAAATATAAACTTAAAGATTACAGTAGTTAGCGACCGTATTTATAAAAAATCGCGTTTTTTCAAACTTTGCAATTTGTTTTCTGCCGATTCAGTGCATTTTAGACATATGTTCATGAGAACCTTTTTTACTCAAAATAAACTAAAAAAATATGATAAAATTTTTTTTTAAGTGCATTTTTATAATTTGTTTATGAAAATTGTTAATAATTATTAAATGCGCCATTTTCAGACATTCTACCCAAAAAATTCGGATTCAGCAGGTCAAAAATACATAAAAAAAACCTGGGTAGAATTGAGGACCTCGATCGACCAAGACTTATGTAGTTTGCCCCTGGACTATCTGTTTTAGTCGTTTGTTACGGACATTTTCAGAATCAACTGACATAAAGTCTGTTAAATCGTCACATCCTTGTTTGTTACTTCAACAGACAATTAAGTAACAGAAAATAAAAGTTAACAGACTACACAATTGTTTTTAACCGTGTTCAGTTCCTTAAAACAATAATTATATTATTAAACGTTTGTCCACGTAATTTATTAATCGTCATAGCAAAAGATAATTCACATGAAAATTACGTTCTTTTAAATGTAAAAGGAATATTCATTTTCACAATATAATCTACTACGGTTTGGAAAAATATTATCTTATACCACCCGTCAAAATTTTACATTTTAATAAATGATTAGAAAATTCTAAAATTTGCAATCTTGCACTATTGCATGAACCTTTATTAATACTTATATTTCTTATAAGCATTACAATAAATTTTTCTCTTAAATGTAATTTACTGGAAGGATTGAAAGAATTTAAATATTCTAGAAGAAACATTTCATCTGATTCATTAATGATTTTCATCACTATCAATTTCCGAGTTTTAAAATAATGTATGAAAATAATATAAATTTTGCAATAAAGAATCAAAAAGTTTTTCACAAAAAAAACATTTTATTTTTTACTTGCATTAAATTTTGTTTCAACTCATTCATATAAAATTGTTTTCACTAATTATTATATGCGTTACATCTTTAGTTTGGATAGCATTAAATTAAATTAAATATTGCAGTAAATTAAATTTTTAAATACTATTATTGGTAATAAGAGTTTAAAAATCCCTCATTATTTAAAATTACAAAAGCATCTTTTTCATCTTTATATATTTAATGACTATTAAATAAATGACTTTACTTAGCTACTTCATAACCGCATTATAGGTAATAATAAATATATCTATTACATTTATTTGAACTTAAGCATTTACAAAAATGCTGCCAAGTGCTTTGGTGTAATGCTTTCTCATAGAGCTCATTGTGTTAGAGTATTTTGATTTCATTTTGCTTTCTCAAAGAAAAATTATTGTATCGGTGAAAAAATTTTTCTATTTTTTCGTTAATTTGTACATATTTAGACTCCGGGAGTCGAAAAAAGTGGTTTCAAATAAAAATTTTTTCAAAATTTTCAAAATGCTCTAAAATTAAAACTGCGCTAAGAAAATTAGTTTTTAAAAATTTTTTTCTTCCGACAATAGCGGATAACTTGCATGCGAATTTTGGGGCAAATCTATAGAGTAATTTACGTAAAATAAAAGAAAAATGAATTTTTTTTTCAAATTTTACAAAATTATCTAAAATTAAAACTTCTAAAATGAATAAATGAAGAGTCTCGATATGCACATAATTTATATGAACTTCTAAATAAATGTTAATTAAATAAAAAACATTCTAATGTTCGAGCCCCACCCATCAGTTTTCAGAAGTTTTTCTTTTGGTAGTCTCAAATAATTTCCAAGCAAATTTTAGAGCAAATCCATCGAGTACTTAAAGTAAAATACAAAAAAAAATTAAAAATTAGAATTGAAAAAAATGTTTTGAATTGTTCTAAAATTAAAACTATGCCAAGAAAACCAGTTTTCAATAGCTTCCGTACCAGTTAGACAAAAAAAATAAATTGTATGCAAAATTTGAAGGAAATCTGTCGAGTACTTTTCGAGATCTAATTGACGTAATGAGTACATACACACACATACATACAGACATTTTCTGCCCTACAAGAAAAAAAATCAGGTGAGAGATCATTACATGAGATTTTGGCATGATAAATCACCTAAGAAATCAGGTGATTTCTCGCCTGATTTTTTTAACAGGGTGGAAACCACTTTTTTCCACGAGTCTGAATATGTACAAATTAATAAAAAAATAGAACAAATTTTTTTATTGATACAATGTTTTCTTTATGAGAAAGTAGAAGTGTATTAAAATATATTTATAACTCATAAATCTTAAGACATGATACACATACAACATTATTTCATTTTAAATAGTGTTATTAAATAAACAAAATCAAGTTTTTAACTAATCAAAACGATTTTAAGCATCAGATAAGGGTTTTAAAACTATTCATGGATCAAACTTTTTTATTTAATGTATATTTAAGCTAAAAAACAGTTTTATTAGTTTATATTATAATAACAAAAAATTATCGATTACATTTAAATCTGATTTTTTTTTCAGACTGAAACTCAGGTCTGATAGCTCAAATAACTACAGTTGAGTAGAAAGTGCATAGGCGCCCAAGTTATTTCAGCTTATGTCTGTATATTATAAAATAACCCATCTGTATAAGTAAAGTAATCAGTTAAATATATTATATTAAATATTAATTCATTTTATATTATAAAATATAACACATCTATATTAGTAAATATTCAAATTTTTATTGAAAATATAGTCATATGGCTTGTTTGTCAACTGTAATGCAAATTTTATATATACAAATATATAAAAAGGATGCTTACTATAGGGTGGGGTCCAATATTTAGAATGTCCATTTTACATTTGCGTCAAAAATACAAATCCCAATTATTCGAATCATTATTTCATAGTTTCGAAGTTCAAATTTAAGAAAATTCATAAAATAGAAACGTGTAAACTACAAATGCCTAATCAAACGAAGTTAGATTATTAGAATATTATTTATTCGACGCTAAAGATGAGTCTATTATTTCGAAATTACAACTGCACTAATAAACATAAAAATAAAATAGAAGTTTATTTAACCGAAAACTACTGTTTTATTCATTGCTGATGTCTTGAACTTAGTAATTTTCGGTTGAATGAATTTCTATTTTATTTTTACGTTTATTAGTTCAGTTATAATTTCGAAATAGTTGACACATTATTAATTTCGAATAAATAATATTTTAATAATCTAACTTCGGTTGATTGGGCATTTGTAGTTTACACATTTCTATTTTATAAATTTTCTTAAATTTGAACTTCGAAATTCCGGAATAATTGTTCGAATAAATGGAATTCGTATTTTTGACGCAAATTTTAGATGAACATTCTATATATTGGACCCCCCCCTTACTATAGTTATAATTTTATCAGCATGTTAATTATTTTTAAGCTTTATTCATTAAAACATAAATTGTTTTTCTATTTTTTAATTTCATGTATTAATATTTAGTTAAATAGTAATGTATATAATAAAATAACTCACTCCTATAAGCAAACTATTCAGTTAAATACATTATATTAAATATTAATTCATCGTATATCATAAAATAGCACACTTATATAAAATGAATAAGTAAATTATTCAAATTTTCATTAAAAATAGACATATAGCTTGTTCGTCAACTGTAACACAAATTTTATGTTAATCTATAACAAAGCTGCCTATCGTAGTCATACTTTTATCAGTGTGCAAATTATTTTCAAACTACATTTACTGAAAACACACATTTTATACTTCTATTTATTTATGTATTAATATTTAATATAATAAGTTTAACTAAATAGTATTGTATATTATGAAACAGCACACTCGTATAAGTAGATTCTTTAAATTTTCATTAAAAATAGACATACAGTTTGTTCGTCAATTGTATCATCCATTGTTATCAATAAATTTTGATCTTGATTCATTCTAACCTTATTTTTTTATTAAAATGTGCACAAATTTATCTTTGAAACATTACTTAAATATATTACTTTTTTTGGTACTTTGATGATTTTTAATCTGAGTAATAGAAATATAAAATAATAAAACTTTCATAACCTCAAACCTTCATAACCTCAAACCTTCATTAATTGCTGTTACTATACTTATTTTTAAATGAAAAACAATTAAAAATATATATATATTGTACCTGCATTAAGCAATACTTATGCAATAAAGGAATAAATTACTTATCTAAATTGTTATATTATTTGATGTCTTTACAATTTTACTGGAATTTTTAAATAAAAGGTAGTCACCTTGCTTGTGCTCATAGTTATATATTTTATCATTAAACTATACATTGGTTATATACATAAATAATATTGCTTGGTTTAAAATAAAATATTCTTATTCTATTTTAATTGAGTTACTTCTATTATATTTAAAAAACGATGCCTAGAAATTAATTTTTATTTATTTAAAAAATCTAAACTCTTTAAAATTTAATTTTTGGCGCCTATTCTATATCGAGCAATCAGGATTCGATCTTTAGATGCTTCAACATGGCGGCTCATCATTTTTTTAAGAAGGATATTTCATATACAGAGGATTTATTTACATGCAAAATGAAGCATGATAAATCAAAATCCATTCATTGTTTTAACCTTCGCACAATCAATACACATAATAGAAATATTACACATTTAAAATCAGCATGTCTATTTATTACCTTACATCTACGTATAAACTCTAAACATTAAAATTGAAAAAAAAGAATCTTTAATCTCGTAACAAATCAATACAAAAACTTATCGCAACTTGTATCGATGCACACAAAAATCTTTTCTTCCTTTTTACAAGCATTGAAATAGTTTACTTTATTATTAATAAACAACTAAATTAAAGTACCTTCATTGTATTTGCAATTAAAGTACCAGAATAAAAAAAAAATGTACAGGAAATTTTTTTTTTATTCTTTTGACGCGTGTGTGTGTGCGTTAAGCAGAGTTATGTTATGAGATTGAAAAACGCCTTTGGCAGGAAAGATTTAATTACACTGATATTCATCGAACAGTATGTATAGATTAAAGGTCGTAGGCATCAATAAGGTCAATAAACTTTGCAAATATTTTAATGCTATTTTTTTTCTTCTCTTATTATTATATTTTAATCCAAAGTGCTATTTCTTTTATTTTCTCTGACGTATTTACAACGTTTTAGACTAATCTGGACTACATTTTGGCAGTTATATGTATTTGGGATTATTTTAAGCTGATAAAAAAAAGTTATTGGTTGTGTAAAAAAAAGCTTTACTTACTTGACACATATCTCTTTCAATAATTTTTGCATACATATTTTTTTGCTTTTATATTATTCTTTCTTAAAATATCTTTGATAAAAAGCATTAATGAAACAAAATTTTATTTTTATCTCATCTTAATCCTTCAAAACAATATAAAATACTAAATACGCAGCTATAATTCGGTAAATTGCCATTTTAATAACCGAAAGAATTTAAATATCCCCGAAAAAGCAATAATTACTAAGCTTAATATTTTTTTGTTTCTCTTTTAATTTTAATCGCGAGCATTAGTAATTTTTCATTCTTCATAATTCTTAATATTTCAAATGAGCTTGGACAAGATAGTAAAATAAATAACCATATAATCCTGGCAATTTATGGAATAAAACATTGCAAATAGATACGAGTATAGATGCAATTATATTATTAAGTTCATATAATCAGCTTACCTCATTGACATCGAAATTGCAAAGAAAAACTATGGAATAAAAGAGAAAGAGAAAGAGAGAAAGGCTTTGGCTTTTATAAAAGCGGTAATCAATAATGCTCACATATACACTGAACGTGTAATTTACAAAGTGTACATAACCGTGAAACTGAAAATCGTTTATTTCTTTTTTTTTCTTTCGATTTTTTTTTTTGCCATACACGCATCACTGGGAAATCTAGTCTTTCGCGTGTGTAGAAAAGATGAAGGAGGAAGGAAATAAGGGAGAAATGATGAAGTAGAGAAGGTACATAAGGAAACAGAAAATATTAACAACAAAAATTTTAACATGTTGTTTTTTTGTTTCTTAAGAAAAGTTTGAAAAATGAAAAAAAAAAGAAGAAGAAAAAAATTTTATTTAATTATATACAATTTGCTCGTTTCGAAGAAAGCTTGCGTTAACATTGAGATTAATATATTCTCTTTAGAATTTTTGAAGTGACGTTTTCTTACTAAAATCTATAATGAACATGTCAACTTGTATACTCACTTTTGAAATAGACTTTTGCCGTGTACGCCGAGGAAAGTGTAAGTCAAGTTTCTTCTTTTCTTTATTTTTGTTTTCTTCTTTTTTCTTTCTTTTTGTCGTCCGCTGAAGATGCGCTTTCAAAATGAAGCTATCAATCATGTCTTTGATGAAATTACAATTGAATTTTAAATTTATATTTAATTATTGCATTGAATTCTGTTTTTTACTTATTTTACTTATAAGTATATTTTATTTTAATATACTTTGATTAAATTTTTTATTCCTGACATTAACAATTTAAACAAAATTTTTTCATTATTAAATTTTTTTTATATTTAAGTAGCTTAGAGTATTTAAAGCTAACCAATCATAAGATTTACCATTTAGCAAGTTCAATGGCTTTGCCAGAGACACTGAAAATCATATAATTTGATTTCACGACAAGTTTACACTAAGAAAGTTATATTACGTGATCGAAGAAAAAGCTTCTTTTTTTTCTTACTTCAGCAACATTAAAAGCCTGTTATTTCTCACTATATATTACATTTTTTTTTATTTCGTTGAAATTCCGCGCATTCTTTTCTTCAATGTATATAAACGTTGTATGTGACTTTTTTTTACTTAATTCAATGAAACGTATATAAAATCAAATCCTTTAATAAGTGATCTTGAAACATTGCTGTATGTGTACTCGAAGAAAAGTATTAGCTTTCTGAAGATCAGATTGAAGGTAAAGTTGTAATGATATAATATACTAAACATCACATAGTGTAATAATTATAGTTATTGATAATTGAATCAAAAACTATATTTTTCATGATCTTTAAAATCGTAAATTTATCAAAAGACAAACAATTTCAGTTTTTTTTTTATATCTTCATGCACTTGATTATCGTTAAAATTAAAACAATCAAAGTCGAAGTACATAACTCTTTTTTAACACGAATCTTTATACGATAATTTAACATTACGGAATTGCTTGATCAACTACGACCTAAACAAAAGTAAGAAAGAAAAAAAATAAAGTAAAACAAAAACGTTCAAAGCGTTTACAAAGCAATGATCAATATAAATGTTTTCGCCTAAAGGCACTACACGCAATTTGTCTAAGCACGGAACCATGAAAAATCGTTATGTTGTATTTTTTTTATTTCTATTATACTTCCTTAAAAGGCTATATAACTGCATTTTCCATTTCATCGTGCAAACGAGAAAAATCCTGTGATTGTAAATGAAAATAAATGTCAAATGTACGTATGATAAATTGTCCCGAAAATTTGATAATTTATTTAAAAAAATTATTCATAGACAAAGAAAAAATGAACAACGTTTGCTTTTTAAACATATACATTATATTATTAAAAACATATTATAACGAAAGTTTCTAAAATATATATATTAGTTTATGTTAGTATGAAATAATTTCTAAATTCTAATATGGCCTTAAATAGACATCCATAATTACAAGCTCACGATCATCAATGCCGATCTTTTTTTTTTCCAAAGCCCATAAAAATCGCCGCTAAATGTATGTATAATACGTAACTTTTACTCTCGAAAGATTTTCTAGTGAAAATAAGACTCTATTAGAGCATAATTTTTCAAATTTTTTTTTCATCCGCTCGAACCGATGAATGTATAATAAGGACCGATCGAAATTTTCGTACAAGTGAAAACCTTTGGCTTGTGAGAATTGAGTTGTTTATAATGGCTAATGTTGAAGTTTATTCGTATGGTATTAACTTTTACTGTAATATTATATTTATAATATTATAGGTTATCTTATAAAATCTTGGTAAATGTTTGGATTATGTTCAATTAAATTATCGAGTGTTTTTTAATAGCTGAAGTATCGGAATTAAAGGATTTTCAAATGTTTCAGTGAAGTTTAAAATTACGATTCTTTTTTTATTTAAATGTAAAAGTAAAACTTAATTATGTAAAATATATTTTTTTTTTAAATAATCATAAATTTGATTAAATTTTACGAAAAAATAAACTGAATAAGAAATTTAAATATTCTTAAAGCTGGTAATTTAAATATTTCAATAATAATAAAATTTTTAAATGATATAAATTGTAACTTCAACTTATTCGTTTGATTACTTCACAAACTTGTCAATCTTATATCTTCAAATAAAACTTAATTTTAAAAAAAGTTTCAATGTCAAGTATGAAAATTAGTTTGAATGGATGTTTCCATTTACCGATACACATCCAAAACTTCAATTTCCTATATATCGAGCTTTTCGACCGGTTACCAATTTATTTTCCACAAACAACCCAAGTATAACCATAAATTCTAATTGAAAGACTTAATAAATAAGCACCTACGTATATAACTTTACCAATTCGCCTTTAAAAATAAGTTAAAAGAAGAGGAAAAAAAATGAAAGCTGCACAATCCTCCCTATCAGACGCCATACACACCGATTTTTTTTCTCGTCTCTCTCTCTCTCTCTCTCTTTCAATCGCAATTGCGTGGAAAATCTAGTCGAAGCCTGAAGTATAGAAACGAAAAAAAAGAAGAAAAAGAAGATAACCCAATGCGAAGAGTGAAGAGAAGGAAGAAGAGCTAATAAGAAAAAGCAACGAAGAAGGATATATATATAGGTATAAGAGAAAGAAACGAAACATCTTCTCTTTTCTTAAAGAGAAAGAGAGAGAGAGAGAGAGAGAGAGAGAGAGAGAGAGAGAGAGAGAGAAGGAAAGAGAACAAGAGAAGAAGGCGACTTTGCGGTCGTTTGCCTTGACGGCAGTATATACGCGGCAACAAGTCGTCTTATAGTAACCAACGTCCAGCATCTATATACATACAGGCACGAGGTAAGAAAGAAAGAGGTAAAGAAAGAAGGAGAGAGAAAGAAAACCCGATCCCGATTCTCCAGTCTGTGTATAGTATATATCCAACACCAGAAGAGTATAGGGCCGGTTTCCGGTGATATGGCGCGGTGGCTGCTGCGACGACGACGGCGTGCGCGCACACGAGAGAGAGAAAGATACAACTCTCCTCTCTGTGGTACATTCCAATCGACGAGAGTATAAAAGCCGAGTTTTACCGATCGCCGATCTTCGGCTTGTTTCGGTTGTATGTATATATATAATATAAGAGCAAAAGCTGTTAGATATATACTATGTGTACGTATATAGAAAAAAAGGAGGGAGGTATAAAGCAAAAGAGAGGCGATCGGTTTGCTTGTGGGTTGTGTATGTATGTATGGAGTACTGGACACAACGGACTGCTCAACAGTGCCCGCGCCGCGCCGCGCAAGCCTGTATATATATACCGATCTTTTCTTTCTCTTTCTTCAAAAGGCTCAGGAGAGTAAAGATTATGCTGTGTTTACGATATTGACAAATAAGATTCTGCAAGAGATTGTTTGTATGCTGAATAAATTTTAAATGCTTTATAGATTTGTTTTATCAATTCGTCTATTTTGTTGTATTGTTATATGGAAAAATCGGTTCATGAAATTTAATAAAAAATACATTTTATAGGTACAATATTTTGGATTTTGTTTTAAAAAATTTTAAATGATTAATTTACGTTAATATTAATAAAAAATTTTTATAATTTTTGGAAAAAAGAATTTAATTAGCATATGTTTAATCCGGGTTAATTTTTGACCCAGTTTAAAAAAAAAGGCTAATTATAAGGTCAAAGAATAAAAGCATACAAGCCTAATTAATTAACATATTTCATTTCTTTATACGAAAATAATGCTTCTTTATTCAAGTTTATGAGAAAAGAATTTTTATGAATTTAAAACACTTTTTCTTTTTTTTTTGTACAAAAGAGATCATTTTTGAGAATTACAAAGAAATAATTTAAATATGTTTATGAAAGTGAGAAATTTGTTTTTGATGCTTTGGAAAAGTGAAAAACATTAAGATCCACTTAGAATAAAAACTTTACAACAAAAGTACAAGTACTATTATGAAAAATGAGTAAAATAAATTATATTTGATACTTTTTATTATTATAGAAATCGAAGATTTTATGCCCAGAACATTAATCAAAATAATTACGATGACAATCAATGAGCAGTGATAGAGAAATTTTTAATTGCAACCTTAAATAGACAATTAAAAAAATATAAAAAGGAGAAAGTTCTTTTTTTCTAAATTTTTAATTCATCAATTATCAACTCCATATGTGTAAATAAATTCAATATATAAATATTGTACATGAAAGCGTAATAAAAACACAAATATTTTTTTAAACGTGACTTCAAGCACATTATTTTTCAGAACTGTGTTAGCAACAATATTTAATAATAAAATTAATTTTTCACAATGAAAAATTGTATTGTGTACAATAATTATTTGAAATTTGTTTTATTATCTTGTCAAATAACTTAATAACTTTTTACAACAAATGCATTTTAATCTTAACATTTTATTTACAGTTTTGTACAAAATTTGTTTTTGTACATGTAAAAAATAAAAAATAATTTGCATTATTTATTAAAGAATAAAATTTATTGGTTGCAATTACATTTAAAGTTGACATTTAATACTTTAATAAGATAATAATTTAAAGATAATTTTGTTATTACAAAACTTTAGCCGTATCAATCGTTTGACGATTGCAAATAATTAACCATACGCTCAGCACCGTTGGTTTTTCGTCGTGCTTTTTCAAAATACAAAGTACAAAAATTAATTTGTTTACGAATTAGTTATCAAGTTAATTTTCGAGAGGATTTCAAAGAAAAATTAATTAACATTGGGGGAATGAAATATTTTGAAAGAATTTCAGTGATTTAAAATTTATTTTCTCCGTATGTAATACAATATCCATTTGCCAATTAAAATTTTCACACTTAACGGCGTATTTAAATTAAAATGTATTAATTCAAAGTTAATTTTTATTGCTTATATTATGGTAATTTTTTCGACATTAAGATGGTTCATATTTCAGAAACCAAGAAAAGAACTTGCCAGTTTGAGATTAAACGATAAATTTTTGTGCGTAATCTTTGGACCAAAGAAAAAAGAAACATCTGATCAAAATCTATAAATTTAAAGATATAATCCAACGACTTTTTTTATAAACTTTAAATGTATATAATATGACAAATGGAAAAGCAAGTCCCGTTAAAAATAAGAAAAAAAGAACTTAAAAAATTTAGCAAAGTCTCTAATGCACTTATTCTCCGGAATCAAAGTAAAAGATCTTTCAAAATCATAAAATCTCCTCGACAAGTCATAATCAAAGAAAAAATAAGAGGGGGGCAACATTAACCATCTTTATCGAACGTCCAAAATCTTGAAAATCAAAGAAAAAAAAAATCTTAATATACCCCTAAGTAATAACCTTCCTTCCAATCTTTTGCAAATTAGTCTTTCTCTCTTATATTCTCGTGTCTTTATACCTGAGTAGTCTATCTACCTATATACATGCATAAAAACGTTATTTAGGTGGAAAAACTACCTTTATACTTTTAAGGCTTACCTCACGACTGCTACGTTCCCCTCCCCCGCTACTTCTTCTTCTTCTTTCTTTCGTTCTTCGTCTTTCTCTTTCGTGTGGCGCGCTTTTAAAGTTTATACTTGCTGCTAGAGAAAGAAGGACGTACACCGCACGTAGTATATACACCTATAGATATATACGAAACAGCTTTTAGAGACTTGTTCTTGTACTGTAATAGCTTCAGTCGCGCATCGGCGCTTGCCCCGAGCGGCAGCGGCTCTTCGCGAGACCGGTTATTTTGTTCTTATATATACATAGATTTTTTTTTGTTTAATAATAAAAAAAAGTGTATAATATGCAAGCTGGTGTATGAAAGAAATAAAAAAAATTTTTTTTCGAACAATTCTGTAGTTTTTCCACGGAAGGATATTTACGAACGGTCATACTTTGGTTCGTACCTGTGTATATACATATAACACACTTATAGAGATGTATATTGTGCATGTATAGTTCAGTTGTCCGCCTACGCAAGGATAATACTTTTTTTGGAATAGTGGAATCATATATTGATACTGTTTTTTTTTTGTGTAAGGAGAGGATTTCGGATTTATATTAGTTATAAAAAAAAGGAAAATTAACTAGTGAACAAAAATAATTAAGAGTGAAGTGAAAACATAAAGAAAATTTTGGTGTGCTTATTATAGATCGATATAACGTATATATATAGATATATAAACGTGATCTATAACAGGCTCCTCTTCCATTCCGGTGTCTCGCTCTTGTTCGATCGTCCTTGCCGTATTACTCTCGTTGCTCTTTCTCTCTCTCGTCCTCGCAAACAGATTATAAAAGAGAGCTTATACACCACCGGTTTTCCAGCCCACGTATACATATATACGTGGTTATATATATACATACACGTACAATCCATTCTGTATATTGGATCTTATAAAGAAAAATAACATAAAAAAAAAATAAAATAATAATAACGAGGGAAACAAGTGCGCGAGTGAAGAGAGAACCTCTATATACATATATATATAGTAAAGAAATCAAATTACTCTTTTTTTTGTTCTTCATTTTTTGTTTTTCTCTTTTTTTTGTAATATTGTTTGTGCTTGTGCTGATTATAAGCTTCGAAGTGCATTTATTATATTGTGGTACTTTTGAAAAAGCTGCATTATAAAAGAGGATAAAGACTCTTCGTTTTGAATCAACAGGTAGGTTATATTATTTAGTAGATAGAATATGAAATATACGTTATTTCTTTATTTGAATATATTTTCTTTTCTATTTTTTTTTGGAGTTTTTTTTCGGAGAATTCATCTGTTATGCGTGACGATGGCGATGTTTATACGAATGCAGATTTTAATCTCTAGGTTATGAGATAAAGCATATGAGAGGAAATTGATTGTTAGTCTTCAAATGGTTAGTGAAGTTTTTAAAGTATTGAATGAATTTTCAAATGTAATACGTTCGAAGATACCAATATGGATAAGATCAATACTTTATGTACAGTTTATATTTATTTTTTTTTTTCTTTTCTTTTTCGCCGGGATAAAGATCAATAGATCTATACATTACACGCGTTAGAACTTCCTCTAAGTATTGGGTTTTTGTCTCTCGTATATAGACGTGCGTGTATTTTTTTTTTCTTTTAATTTCAAAAGATACGTTATATACCGGTCAGTGTATAATACATAATTCTTAAACGCCTGTTAGCTAATTCCTTTTAACGGTTAATCGAAAGCCATCAATGATACCTTGTATATACATGTATATGTACACGAAGAAAAAAAAAGATACTCAAATTTTTTTAATCCTTTAATCGAAGTTTAGGACCTCTTTAAAGCTTTTGGATGTATACATAAAAAAAAGATATCACGATTACATTTTTTAACGGTGACTGTATAAGAAATGTATATAAGTTGAATACAATATGATTGAATGTAATATATATATATATATATATATATATATATATATATATCAATGTGCATATATTAGACTTTTTATATTGGAAGGGTTAATGATCGTAAATTCGTTAAGACTCCGGTATTTTTACGCGGAAAAAAATATCGAAGAATTGATATATATATTTTGCTGATTGTTAGAAAAATAAAATTTTTCTTTCATTCGTTTTAGCTGAAGTTGTTATTATATCCTAAAATGGGATACAGGAAGTGGAATTAGTTTTTGTTTTTAGTGCTTATTAATTGCACAATTTCGTTGGAATGTTCATTTTTGTAATTGGCTTTTTACGAGATCGGCTTTAGCGAATTGTTATATTGTGCTTCGATCGATAATAAAATTTAATGAATTTTAATTATCGTCTTTTGGCTAATTCCTCATTGATAAAATTAAATAAAATTGTCTTTTGATTAACTTAAAAATAATAATTTAACGATTTCCTGTTTAAATTGCTAATGTTATGATAATTTCGACCGTTCAATGTTTTCCAAATAAAATTTAAATGACGGAGGGAAAAGTAATAATTTATCAATAATCTTGGAATGACAATAGGATGAAAATGGTATTACGATTTTTCATGCTCGTAAATGAAATCAACACGTGTACCATAAATTCAGAGTCACGTTATTTCCAAAACAGTAAACTCTAACCTTCATCAGCGTGACAAATTATCTTTTCTTCCCCCCTCCCTCTCTCTCTTTTTTTCTTCTTTCTCACTTTATCTTTTTGAAGAAAAAAAAAAACTTTTACCTTCCTTTTTCCAAGCAAATATTCTTTGCCAAAAATTACTGTACAACCTCTTGTATGCAGCGTACCCTAAAAGTATATATACGTGCCGATCTTCAATACCGATATCTCTCCTTGTTTCTTCCATTCTTATATTGTACTTCCTTTATTTCTTTCTTAAAACTCGAAAAATTTTTGCTATTGGATCTTTTACTATTACTACTACTAAGTACTAAGAAAGTATATCTATATATATATAGCCTTAAGGCTCCAGCTGCTTTAGCTGCCGTCTGTTTAATGACTAACAAAGAGGCGAAAGAACAGGCCGCTCTTTTGCTTTGCTTTACTTGATGCTGATGCTGCTGTTGCTTCTGCTGCTCTATTGCTCCTGTGCCTTGTGTGCTCCGATCTTCTTCTTCTTCTTACTTACTTCTTCTTCTTCTTCTTCTTCTTCTTCTTCTAAGCCTAGAGAATCTCTTTTACCTTCTAGGCACAAAGAGCATATAAGTAAGAAGCCGGCTATATACGCGAAGCTAAAACTTCTCTCTTTCTTTCTTTCATCCTTCTCTTTCTCTCTCTCTCTCTTTCGAGCAAGTTTATACTATGAGCCTTCTCTTCCTTGAGGCGGTCGCTAGTTTCTCACGCCTCGGGTGTATATACCTTTATGCTATTACTATATAGGTAAGCTTCTCTCTTTCTCTCTCTCTTGTCTTTTACTTTGAGCTTTGCTTATATATATATGTGCGCTCTTCTTTGGAACTTTTTCGTCGCTCTGTTTGTAATGTGTGTATATATACATATATTTATATATATATGAGTATGTGGAAATGACGGCCGAGAGAGAAAAATTTTTCATTTTTCTTCTTTCTCCATTCTGTCCTTCTTGAAAACGCTTGATTCTTATGGGTGGTTGCACCGGTTTTTCTTTTTTAATAGACGTTTGAAAAAATTAATTGTTGAGATTCTTTATTTCTTTCTTGAGAGGCAGAGGTTTGTTTTGCCGTTTGAATTGACTTACGATGTTAATGTGTAAATTTAAATGTGATGTCATGAAGAGATACGGGACTGTAAATGGTACCAAAATTATTTAAAAACCGGTACGCACTTTGTCAAGTTTACAGAGGAATACGAATTATCAAAAACTAGATCAAATTTAATATGATTTTTAGATTTTAGGTTAACATGTTGAGATTGGAATATGTTTTTTTGTGATACCAAATTTTTTTCAAACTGGATTTTAAATTGTATTGATAATGTTGAGCTTATGTTTTGAATATAGACAAGATTAGATTGACTGGATCTAATGTTCAATTTTGTTTGATGATAATTTTTTGCTTTGTTTTTTTTGTAAATTAGTTCTTACGATAAGGTAATAAATTTTTTTAAATATTACATTAGATGATGTAGACATTTAAGTAATATTTTAAACAACTTAGATTTTTTTTAAGTAACTGAAAGCAGAGTCCATTGTGATGTCATAACAGAATTAACCTGTTTAATAACTTATGCAATTTTTGTACGTTTAAAAAAAAACTTTAATGACCTACATAATATGTTAAGTAGAATTAGACAAAAAAGTGACCGAACAACGGTTTTTTAAACTTACAACATTTAAAGATAGTATTTTTAAAAAATATAGAACATCAAAAAACTAACGATTAATATTATGTTTTTATAAAAAAATAAATTAGAATTAATTTTCAAAATATTAGTAGTTTAATTTTTTAATTTTGCTTCTTTATTAAACAACTATATAAAACAAACATATTCTTGTGTATTAGAAGTGCATTACATAGGAAAACTATTGATGTAGTATTAAATATTTAACCTAAAGTTAATCCTCGTGTTGTTTCATTTTTATATTGTTGTAAAACAAGAAAGGCTATTATTTAACATAAATTTGCATAATATTCAAGTGATAAATTTTCATTACATAATTTAAAATATATTAATGCGCATACTACGTGGAAAAAAGTTTTTCAAATGCAAATTTTTTTTTCTATACTTATAAATATGCTATTGGAATTCTTAAGATGATGACCATTATTCTTTGTGATATAATGTTTATAGGAAAATTTTAACTTTCATAAATAAAAAAGAAAATGAAAGTTTTTTTTATGAAATAATGATTTCGTTGACTTTTTAAAATTTATGTTTAATCTGTAACATATTTTATGGTTAAAAAATACATTTATAAAAATCATAAATAATTTTTTGAATAATTATTTTAAAAATTATTTAGAATATTTGGAAAATTTCTTTTTTATTCGGATGGATTAAAAGATTAAAATTTATGAATAATAAAAATTGCCATCTATAAATATAAATTTTATTTTATATAAAATGAAATAATTATTTTTCTATCCCTTCACGCTCCTTATAAATCTATCACCAGTTGCACATACAAGCAAATAAAAAAAAATACAAAATAATCTCTCAACTTACGAGTACTTTAACATCTTAAACAATTTCCTTAAACTTTAGCTCCATGTAGAAAAGCTCATTCTCAACATATCATCGACTTTTCTAACTCATCTCTTTCTCTCTCTCGCTCGTTTCACCTTGTAAAACAGCAACATAATATATATATATATAAAAAAAAACGACAACTTTATCCACGTATACATTACCTCTTTCCCTCTCAAAAATTCCGCATGCGATAAACACCAGGTCTATATATATTTATGTATATGTATATATATAAAGCTCGTTATATGTTTTTACGCTTGTATATACAACAAACTTTATATATTATAGACTTTATACCTCTTCTTCCGCTTCTAATGCTCTTCTATTCTGTTGTATTATAATAGCTATATACCACGATGGATATAATATACGCAAGTGCATAAATATACAGGTGTATTATATGTGTAGAAAACTTTGAAGAATCGAGTATACATACAGTTTTTCTTTTTCTTTTTATTTTCTTCCCCAAACCCTCTTCTTCTTTTTCATTCTTTTTTTTCCTTCTCTTTCTCCTTAAGGTCGAGTACTTCTTTTTTTCGTTTTTGCTTAGGTGAAGAACGTGTACCGGGTATGAATGAGGAAAGAAGGGGGAGGAAGAGAATATATATATGTATATAAAAATAAGCTGAGTAACATAACCGTTATAATTTCCGTGGACCCCAAAAAGAGATCCCGTAGGTGGAGGAGAAAGAAAGAATGAAAGAAAAAAAAAGAAGAACAGAGAAAAAAGAAGGGACGATCTTATAAGTCCTCTTTTTTTCCGGTTTTTGTCTGATGATGTCTTTTTGAAGAGTCTTGTATTGTATATATATAGTTTCTTTAGTTTATGAATGAATATGTACACGTTTCTATGGCTTTTTCATTTGAAGTTTGAATTTCAAAATTTTGAATGTCATCGATAGGAATTCTTTTCTAGTAATTGACTGAATAAATAACTTTGTTTGGTTAATGTCGTTCACATTTAATTTTCATTTAAACTGCAATTTAATGACTTTTTTCATAATAATTTTATGCGTTTACTGTAAAATTAAAACACTGCAATTTTAACTCTGATTTCAAAATTTTGGAAAAAATATTTCTGGCTGTCGAAATATTGTTGCCCTTCCATTTCAGCTTACCAAGAACATCGCATTTAAACGTTTTTAAAAATTTTGAAACTAGATTAAAAATACCTGAAAAATTGCAATTCGGATAATTATGAGAAAATTTTACTATATCACTTTAACATTTTTAAGCTTATTTTCAAAAAGTTATGCTTAAATAATTAACAAAAAAAATATTTAAAAAAAATTTTCTATTATTATAAGTTTATTATTAGGCATATTAACATACTCGAATTACTTAAGAATTTAGTACACAAAAACTAAATATTAACAAATACATTCTTTCATAAATCAAATCATTAATTTAAACATAATAATATAAAAAAATCAAAATTTTTTTCCATCAACGTCTCCACACAATCCATCGTAACGTTATTTCCTAAGTAATATACTTAAGCAATCGTTGTATCACAATGTAAAGTAATGTTTTGCAACGATGGGCTAAATTAAAAATTAAAACGTTTTTCGAGTTGGTGATGTTATACATTGCACCGGGTTTTATAAACTACGATATGCAAAGTTTTTGAGATCTTATTTCAACATTATTAAATTCTTAAAGTTGAAATTTGAACGTTCAAAGAGAGATTATTTTACCATAAGGATTTAATGTGTTATTTTGTACTAATGAAATTGTTTAAAGTTTTCAAGCTTAAAAGATTATTCAAATTCAGAATTGAAATTTTATTACAATAAATATTATAATTTTCGAATAATGAATACATTTTTAAATTTTTAAATGCTTTTAAAGTTACATATGGTATGCTTAAGATAAAATAGATAACCGCCTATTGTGTGACGTCAGTCGAATGGAATTTTGATATTTAATAACCTCGAGCTACTGTGCTCCAATTTTCAATATTTACACTTTAACGTTTTCTTTGAAAACTGAATGTTTAAAATTTAAAAAGAAAAAAAAATGTATATCGAACGAAAAATTATTATGCTATTTACAAACAATTGCGCAAATGTTATTAATCATTAAGTTTAACGATATTATTTTATAGTCTTTTTTTTCAATTCTGTCTCTTTAATTATCGATTTATGATCATTTGGTGTATGACTCATTGATAAAATCGACGTGCAACAATAAATGATTTCTGAGTCACAGCCAATTTTATTGATGTTTTAAACATTTTTCTTTAAGTGAATTAAATTGATCATAAACAACACAATAATTTCTGGTAAATCCTTGCGACATTGAACTTTATTTTTCTCATTTTTATACGATTGTAAATTAATTGTTAATAATATTTGTTAATAAATTGAAAAAAATATTATATCAAAATTGAAATTAGTGTTACCAGTAGTTATGAGAAAAATTAAAATTAAAACTGCATCGTCACTCACCTAAACTTGAAAAAAAAAGAAGAAGAAATGGGGAAAAAAATATTTACTATACAAAAAAACTTCAGTTACATTCTCATTTATCATTCTTATCTACTTGGGCGGTCCACTAAAATATTTGACCTCCCAATTTTTGGAGATTAAATTTCGACCGATTGACTTTTGCACTTCATTCCACAAGAATCTCCATATATATAAATTTTTTTCTTATTCTTCTTTATCTTGCACACATACACACACATGCATCTTTTGAAAAGATTCACGTGAAAACGAAGCGTATCTCCTTACTTTAATACAAAGACGAACTTTTGCACGTGCACGCGTGCACTCGCGCCTTCTCTTTTTCTTTGATTTTTTTTTTATTTTTATTTTTCTTCTTCATTTTTTTTATTCTTTGCGAATATAAGAAACCTTAAGGAATTTTTCGTGAATACATGTGCGCGCCAAAACCAAAAGAATTCGTGCGCTCGCTCAACGGAATCTGTTTTGTGGAGGGCACGCGAAAAGATTTTTTTTTTCTTCACTACATGCTGAATTCCAAGTCCGGTAAATTGTTGAGATGGTGATGATATTTTGAAAAAAAAATCTTATTTTAAAGTATTTGATTAAAAGTAAATAAATATTTCATAAAATGTTTAATAAAATTTTTAAATAATTGTAATGTATACACAAGTTGTGTATTTCGAGAATTTTTGTAATTATTGGTATAATTTATGAATGTAGTTAATGCTTACAATATTAACTCATTGTTGAAGTTTCAAAATTTTTGGATCAGTCAGGTGGATTTCTAGGACGATTCGCTATGTTGCAAATGGTCAAAATTGACCAGTTTTCTCCTTTTTTTGGAAATTAAGCAATCACAAATGAAGACCTCGATCCAACTATACCATTAATAAATTTAAAATTACAAACACCGTATAAAACTGAAAAATTAAAAATTTTTCAAGATATTATTTTTACTCGCTGTTATTATTTTATACAAAGAAAATTCTTTCTTTATTAGACACGGAATTCTCCATATACATAAATTTCATACACGTATAAACATGTAGAAAAAAGGAGCAGGTGCTACGCGTACCTGCCTCATCGTTTTCTGCTTGCATTACTTATGGGGTTATATATATATATAGATATAGACTGGTATGAGGCCCCGTGAGCTATATAAGAGATCCATTGCCAGCTGCTTTTGTACGCATAAGCGTCCATATAACTTCTTCTTTTTTTTACTTTTATTTTTGTTGTTTTTTTTTTGCTTCTACAAGAATTCAAACTATGTATAATAATGTCTGAGAAGTTTATCTTTTCTCGCTTTACTCTATATCTCGTAAGGAGGATGATGTTTTTATAGGCCTATTTTTTCATAGACATAGGTTTTTTATGGGAATTTTTGGCGATTAAGGAGGTTTAGGCGAAATTTAAAATAGAATTTTTAGAATCGGGTGTAAAATGTAGAATGGGAAGCAGATGATGTTGATTATTTTAGATGAAAATGATAGTGATTTTTTTTATGATACATCAAAGGTATTTCATATTATGTAATATTTATTCCAAAAACTTTAATATTTTTCTTAATAGTTTTGCTTCTAGTGTTTATTTATTTTATGATGACTAAGAAGACATAAATAATCTTCACTTTTTTCGAAAAAATTATTGAAATTCAGTTTTTTATATAATAATTCAAGAGCCTCTCAAAATATTTCCTTATTTCATCCTAAATAAACATGAAATAAAAAGATACATATTTTCGTTAGATCAAAATTAGTTGAGTCGCTGTAAAGGTACACCAAACTCTCAATAATATTTCAAATGGTTCAATCTCGCCTGAGGCAACTATTTTTTTTTCTTCTTTATTTTTTCGTATAACCGCTGACCAAATAACAATCTCAAAATTTCCAAGTACTATCGCGTCTGATCAGACGTTTGAAAGATGCTTTGTAGCATTATACGCTGACATTGGTCATTAATAATTTTGTAATACAATCGATGCTTCGAGAGAGAGACAAAAAAGTATCAATAAATTACCTATGTTTCTCACTGTTCAAAAATGTGTTTTTAATGTCTATTGAAATAAATATTTAACCATAAATATTTTTTGATAAAAAAAGATTAAAGAATTTAATATTTGTTAAATATATAAATTAAAAATACCAATATTTGTAAATTATTTTTATTTCTAAAATTTATTTACAATCTTGATTAACTTTGCCACAATATAATAAGAAAGTTATAAATACATATGAATGCCCGTTGTGCAATATAAATAAATAAATTATTTACGGTTCGACTAATCAGCAAAAATCTTATTATGCTTAACTACATTATTACCCAAGTGTAGTTACTTTGCGTCTAATATTTTATTTTCCTTTTAAAATATATTATTATTAAAAATTAATTTAAAAAGCCGCAATAAAATATGGTCTTGAGATATACGCGACTTTTATATTGTTAGTTCTAGCGAAAAAAGATAATGAAGTAAAAAGAATCATTGCTTTCATTATGACATCATGCAGTACGATCAAACGTATATACCTCGACTCGTATCTTGACCTTGAGGATATATTATTTTGTCTTGCTTTTATTTTTTTTAAAATCATTCATCGTATCGAAAAAAAAGTGAAATTGATTATTAAGTTTACGATTACGATATATTAATTACGCTGCTTGTTTATTATTTTTTTTTCTACTTTTCTTCTTTTCGAAGCCGATGAATTATTTTTTTTTTAATTATTATCCTTGAGCTAGTTTCTTTTCTATTTTTTTTCTGTTTATTGAATAATTCGTAATTGATTTTTGCTTTTTTACTTGACGTTTCAAATTAAAATCTAATAGACAAATTGATTATTTAGCTGTTTTCTAATATTCAATCTTTTTTTTAATGTTGATAGATTATCAATTAGGAATGTTCATGGCGATATTTTTTTTAAATTAATTAACCTCAGCTAAATTGTAAATAATTGTATATCATTTAAAAATAATAATTTAAGTGATAAGTTAATTTTTTTTCTTATGAATTATCCCATCAATTTGAAATTTTAAACGTCTTTGAAAATTATTCAATCCGAATGATTTTTGAGAAATTTAAAACTTCTTCTAATGAACGAAGGTTATACCTAGCATTACGCGAGACTCATGAATACTCATTCAAGTTTTTATTATGAATGAACGATCGATCTTTCATAAAATTAGCAAGTGTTGCGTAAGTATACGTTTGGCCAAAATATATTTTTGAATATTTTATGTTAAAGTACATTGATTCGAAAAAAAAGAAACTCGTATCGGTATCTAACATACTGAGGTATCGAGGTAGATTAAAAAAAAATCGTTATTGACAGACCTTGAATGTTTCATTCAACTTTTATACCTATAACGAAGCTATCTATAAAATAAAAAATGAAAATAAAATGGTGCGATTTCTTTCCTCGTTAAGAAAAAAAAATTATATTTCATATGATTTATCCTTCTAATGATCAATAAAAAAACAATGGCAGTGTATAGAAAAAATGTAAAATTATAAAAGTCAATTGATAATTGATAGAATGAAAAAGTTAATGGCGAGTAATAAATTGAGAATATATGAAAAATAATTGATAAATTGCCGTTTTATAAATATTGTCGTATAACAAGTCTTTTTGTATCATACTTTCACTTTTATTGATTTATTTTATTTTATTTTTCATTAAATAAATTCACCGCGATAATCATTTAACATATGAATAGAAAATCCATAATTTAAAAAGTTAAAGCGAAAAATAAATTTTGCAAATACATTACACGCCCCGGCGCCACACCCATTTTCTTTTAAAAGTTTAATAATAATTTTGCAAAACAAAAAATCCAACTCCCAGCAATAGCGACAAAATTATTCCTTCCTTCTGCGAATGAAAGCATTGGAGTTGATAGTTTGTCAATATATAAAAGCATCATTGTTTCCGAAGCTAAGAGCCAATGCCATTTTTGCTTTTTTCAATTATACTTTTTCTAAATCATTTAAGGCAAACCAATACAGTTGAAAGAAAAAAAATCAAGTCAATGCGATAACCATACGAAAAAGGAAGTTCTACATTTCCATAACAGTATTTGAAAATAAAAAAAAAGCAATTTTATTTTTTTCAATTGTCAATTATCCATTCTCAAGACGCGCAATTTCAATGGGACACCAGCGTATTCGGAATTAGAATATTAATACAAAATAGATTAGAGAGCTTTATATATACATAGTTTTGGTTATATAGAAGAAACATTTATATTTATTTTTTTTTTATTTTTTCAAAGCACGAATAGGACATCCGTAACGTGATTCAAACTATATATCTTCGAACGGTATTATATTGGGATTGAAAAGGAGTGCCGTACCGGCGTTACGAAAAACACACGGTTATCACTTTTAGATTTGAATTTCTGGCCTGCGTGTATGTATATGTCCTTTTGCTTATGTTACACTGTTCGAAATATATGTATGGCATTTATAAGATTAGTGGTAACATTTTCTCTTTTTTTTTATTGCATAAATTTTTTTTTTGCGCAAAAGTGTGTTTATGCGAACGGAATAATTTGAATTTTCTAAATATTTTCCGGATGTTTGGTCAAGAACAAGCAAGATACTTGTAAACGCATAGATTATTATTAGATGCAAAAAAGGATAAGTGTTTGAATATTGCAATATGAGCATTAAAGCTTTGAATGGATTTACTTTTTATTTTCAATTAAAGTGTTAAGATATTTTTTAATAGAAAATTCTTTGGTTTATTATAGGTTAATCTTGGATTTTCTTAATGCTATTTAAAATTTATTAAAACTGACTTTAAAAGAAAAATTTTTTTCAAACGCGCTCACAAGTGTTAATTTAAAATAAAATATATGTTCTCACAAATATTTACATTTGAATTACTGTTCTACGACCTAATTGAGAACAAAGGAAAATTTAATTGATTACAGTAGGACATACCATAAAAGGAGGTAATATATTTTTGTTTTGATATACCCACTAATGCTCTCGACCATTTTCTCCATCTCGAGATGTTATTTTTTTCTTTTCTCCTTTTTTTTCTAAGTGTTTCAAATTGAAAGTTAATTTTGATGTAATACCTAACTGCATAAGAAATTATCTCAGTCCCATTATCATTATCAAAATTACATTACTGACCATTTGACTATTATGGATGTAACAATGGATTTTGTCTTATTTTTTTAATTTTTTTTTTCTTTTTTTTAAATTCAAACTATTTTCTAACTGTAAAACAAGGAACAAAGGAATGCGATAACTTCTCATTACATTATACCTCTCAATTTTACTAATTGAATCGGAACGATATTGTTATTCTTTTACTCCGTTTTTTTTTATCTCCCTCATGCTAGAATAACCCAATTAGATCTCATTATATTATACCGCTCCATTACATTACACACCATTAACTTATCTTACTTTAGATTTTTTCTTAAATCTTTTTCTCTAACGTTGAAAGATTCGCATCAACGGAATCTGTTCTAATTTGACGTTACAGTATAAAGAGAAAAAAATAAAACAGAAGTCATCCAAGTATACATACTTTTAAAAGAGACAAGATTAACTTCGTTTTTTTGTCTTTTATTTTCATTAGCTGTAGATCTTTTTTTTTTGAAAAAAAAAAATATTTTCAAAGATGTACCCAAAATTAAAAGATATTAAGAAACTTTAGAAATGTTTGGGTGACGACATAACCAAACCGATGCCGGTATCCTTTGAAGATTGATGAACTGACGTCACATGTATATAAAGGAAGAACTTTATACTTGGATTTTTATACTGTAAGTTCATTCATAAGTTTTAGAATGTTAGAAAAGAAAATAAGAGAAGAAAAAAATGTAGGCTCAGGTTCTTTTTATCGTCTTTGATAAATATCAATGTGGCGCAAGATATTGTACTGTCCTCTTTGATTATTTCAATCTCATTACGCTTTCTTAATCTTTTACTTTTTCTTTTCCCTTTTTTTTTTAATCAACGAAACCATTCAATGCTCACGAAGGGAAATTATGTGGATATGAAATTACCGAATTTTATTTTAACTTTGAAATATGCTAAAAATTTAAGATATTTAAAACATATATGATACAAAATGCATATTAAAGTATTAAAATTAACATTATTGACTTTATACGCACTTAAAATTTACCATATTTTTAATAATTTTTACCAGATATTTACAAAATTAGGTGCACTAAAAATTTAAAATTTCTTAGCACTTACTAAATACTTATGCTTAGATCTTTCACCGTGGTAGAAAATCGATCATATTTTGTGCAGAATTTCTGATCAACGTAAATTAAAATGACACGTATTTAAAAATTCTAGAAAGTTTTGGAAAAAAAATTTTAGATAAGTATAATTTTAAATTATGTTGACCATCAATTTTTCCTAGCACATGATTAATTTTCTTACCAGAGCATTCATTAATTTACTTCAATATAAATTTATTAAAAACTACTAAAATAAACCAAGTATCACAATAAAAAAAGGAAAAAAAAATTAATTAACTGAACATAAATATCATTAGACTTGAATTAATATTGTGCCCACCCGCGCAAAAATATCTTCTTTATATACTCAGCATTGGGTTAAAAAGCAGCGGTAAATAAAGAGTTTGCGCGCTGTAGTTGTTGGGCCGGCGATGCGTGAAAGATAACGGATTCTTTTAGAGCCCTAATTAGTACAATAATTAAGCCTTATACCAACCATCTTTCTTTCTCTTTGAAAAAAAAAACGAAAAAAATACAAAGTAAATAAAAAAACAGAATAAAAGAAAAAAAAATAGATGATGTTAAGACCTCCTAACGTCGGTTCTATCTTTCGTTAAAATTTACTATATGTATATAAACCAAGTCTCGTTTTGTTACAAAGTTTCAAAGTAAAAGATATCCAAAGAAGCGTCTCTTACGTATATATTTTTTTTCAAAGGATTGGAATTGTCGATGAACTTAACGGTCGATCACTAACTTTTTGAACTTTGCTTTACTCCAGGCTGCATTGAATATATATAGACATATTACTATATACGCGAATCCTCATTCTCACGCGCTACTCTCTCCTTACTTTATAAGAATTTTCTTACCGTGGTAGTGGTGATTGCAATGTGTTATGCACAGCAACTTCAGAGAGAGAAGGAGACAAGATGTTTTTCAAGAGCGACCATGTTGTACTTTGAAAAATATATATTTAAGGCTTTTTTTTGTTAAAGTCATGACTTATTTTTTTTTCTTTTTAAATACAATAAAAATTCAAGGTGTGTATCTATTGTTAAGAGATGACGGAGGTGATAAAAAATTTATTTTTTTTTCTTCTCGAGTCGGTTCTAAATAATGTTAATAAACAAAATTTATTATACCAAATTATACATGTGGGAAGCTGGGTACAATATGTTAACACTCAAGTTTTTCGTTCTTTATACTAAAAATTTGCTAAGAGAACTCTCGGGTTAAAATTATTATTTTTTTTTCTGTTCTACTGGAATCTTTATTACGAGTGACCTTAAGTTTTTAGTGTAATGTTGTAAGATAATTTTTACCGAGGTCTTGGCAGGATTACCGTCACTTTTACGACAATTTTTATACGAAAATTTTTTAAAAGTTCACTGAAAATATTGTTAGGTTTATTATTTTTACAAGGGATATTTTGAAAAAATGTATAAAACGAAGATTTTATTAACAACATTAAAATGATATGTTAAATATTCTGTCTGAAAAGATTTCGCACATTGAAAACCCTCTAAAATAAATTTTATTGTTAAATCTTGGCATTGAAACAATAAAATATCACATTGATAAAATAAACAATAGCAAAAAGAACTTTTCTTTCCATCTTCGAAAGAGAAAAAGCAAAATTTTTTTTCTTATTTTCGAAATCCTTATACCGATCCAAGATAAAGTCTTTCCAACTAGGCATATCCGGCCTTGCACTTACAACGACCATAATTTCAAGTCATCTTTTTTTTTTTATTTTTCTTCTCTTCTCACTATTCTTATCTTTTCTTCTCCTCTTACCTTTCGATTTTTACAACGACATTTTCCACCTCGGCGAACAAAAGTCTCGTATTCTTCAGCGAGACAACACCACTGTTTTTCTACATACATATATGTATATATATGTGCATACGTACATATACAAAAGCTAACAACGAAACTGCACATATACATAGGGTGAAAGTGAAGTTATGCATGGAATTTTATCTCCATGCAATAGCTGCAATGTCCGTTTTCTACACAAACCAACTACTTCTACTACCACTACTACTACTACAACTACCTACTAGTAATGGCTTTGAATCAGCTGTGTATAGTTATAATATACGTTGCTGGTGGTAAAGCATAACCACTGCGCGATTCTTTAATGATTTGAGAAAAAATTATGGGTTGCGTAAATACCGCCGCCTGGCTATGTGTATGTATATATAGCACACACAGAACTGCTCTCAATTGCACGTGCTGCGTGTAATGAAAGTGTATTAAGGATTGAAAGGAGACGAGCTTGACATATTGCTATGTTATAATTTTTTTTTCTCTTTTATGTTTTTTTTTTCTTTTCCCTGAGAAATGCATAGCGTGTAGCTTGTTTCTTCTTATTTTACTTTGATTTTTTGTACAATTGAATTACAATAAGAAACATTTTTCATTTTTTTTTAGAATTCTTTTCATATTGACTTTGAACTCTTTACGTTTACGTTTGATTAAAATAATTATGTAGCGCGGAACTAAATTGAGTCCTTTTTTAACCTAGAAAATATTACGAGTTTAATTAACGAGATGGAAAATGCTTAAACTTTAATTGCAGTATCAAAACCTTTTATCAAAATCGTAAAAATTTTTTTTATTTCCATTTAGTTAAGCAATGAGACCTAATTAAGTCAGTTTTTCTCCTTTTTTTTTACAATGCAAAATCGATTATCTTTTATATTCCCACGCATTAAATTTAACAGACCAGATATTATTCTTACAAACTTTTAGACTTAGAAACTTTTGACGTTACTTAAAATAAAAAAATAGTCTTATTTTACTCTCTCTTTATTTCGCCAAACAATCCCAATAAACTAAATTGTTATATGCCAGCTCTCTTTTAAAAAGCTCTCAAATCAAAGAATCAAAATGTACTAGTCAAATAACGTTTAACCAAACGTGCTCCATTATTTACTTGGGTTCCTATGTGTTACCAGTGATATTACATCACTTGCATTTTGCATCTCATAAAGTGAATTCGAGCGTATAAACAAAATTAAAAAGAAATAAATAAATGTATATGGTATAGCATATAAAGAGACCCCCCACTCCTCGGGCTTCCTCTTATAAAACGTGGCTTTTATAACCTATAAGCTGTGCGCGACAACCCACGCTTAAAACAATAAACCTCATGCGATTATTACGTTCCCTTTTAGATAATATTAAAACGATGAGAGAGAGAGATCGAGAATGTCGCACGCGTACTTATACATACACACAACATCGTAATGTGTATATAGAAGCCAAAATGTCTTACACACGCGAGATTTTACTTTCTCTATATATTGTTGGGATATAGCATAAAGCTTTATATAGCAGACAATCGATGTATTTTAAACAAAGGCTTTGCTTGTGTGCGCTGTGCTCTAAAGGTGCCCTATTGCTTAAAGGCCTCTCTTTTAAAGGACAAATATTTTAAATGCCATATCTATTACTCTCTCTCACTCTTTCTTTCTTAGAGTTTTATCGATCAACCGTGTCGATTATTATATTCACATGTATATATGTATATATATATTTATATACAGAAGGTTTTGATGATCGTTTTATTTATATGAATCGGTATGATTCATGTTATATGTATATAGCTCTGGGGACTTGTTATTGCTATTTAAAAAAAACTTTTCACTCTCTTTCAAAAAAAAAATGAGAGAAAAGGACTAAGGCAGTAGGAGAAATCATGATTTTGAAAATTAATGGTACCTAAGAGTTTTTTTTTTAATGTGCCCTTTCTAATTGCATTGCGAGTTGTGAAATCTATATTTATATATTCGATTTAGGTTTTCATTTCGTGATGTTATATATTGCATATAACATAATAATATATATAGACATCATTTAAAAAGAAAATTTATTAGGGTGAAATGAGAAATTGCCATTAATTTGTATTGTAAATAAACCTTATTTATAATCTTTATTGCCGAGGTTTTTGCATTAAATTTTATAATTTACAACTCGTTGTTAAACTTTGCGCTTTTAAAAAAAGCTTATTTTGCGAAAAAGTTGTTAAAATACTTTTAAGTATAACGATTGCAATATCGCGAAGAAAAAAGCAAATTAAGAGTTTAAAGGGAAAAAGAATAATTCAAGCAGCGAAATGGCCAACTTTACAATTCGATTAACATGTGAAACTGGAAAATTATATAGCGAAGATTTCATATCCCACGTGCACACATTAAAAATTTTGTCATTTATACGTTCACCGTGTACATTAACATTTAATTTATTTCAACCTCGCGGCTTGCTCAGTTATGGTTATATTACTAAGGAATTTTCTTGAAAAAAAGCATGCATACAGATTTTTGAGAGAGAAATTTTTTTATTATCCATTTTACCAAGCGACTTGTTTTCAGAAATTCATTTTAAAATAGTCTGATATCGTATTTCCTGGCTACCTGAGCTGAAGTCATAAGAATTTCATCGATGCCTACATATACGAATAATACACGTATATACATAGTATAGACATATTATTCGTTGTATATGCAGACTTCATGTGTTACTGTACATGATATTTCTTTGATATAAATTGAACGGAAAAGTTTGACAGGAATATATATATGAAAAGAAGCCACATACTAGTATATAGAGTCTCTTCTCTTAACCATTTCATTCAACTTAAAGGAAATAATCCATTTAATGCATTATTTTCATTCCACTGCTTATTATTATCATATTCCAATCTTTATTAATCTATCGCTTTTATACGCGGATAAAATTCTTCTTTTTTTCTAAATTATATGAAAAGAATGTTTGTGTAACCGTTTCTAAAGAAAATCATTGGCTTTGGAAATAAAAATGATAAAAGTCATTCAATGAAATGCTTGTATTCATTTTTAACATTAAAAAAAATGAAGGGAAAAATAACGTAAATATTTATTCATTCATTGACAAATAATATTAATGACCGTTTAATGAATTATCGTTGGTACGATAAGGCTTGTAATTTATTATTAAAAATTTTAGCCGTATTATTGTAACGACTCAAGAACAATTTTAAAACTGGGAAATTACGTAAAAGCCGTGTATTAAGAGTGATTCATAAAGAATAATGTTAAATCAACCCGAGGTAAATATATACCAGTGCCCGAGCTTGTACTTATGCGCTTAATATTATTTATCAAAATTTGTTAAAGAATCCATTATTCTTTAATGAGGTAATGTCAATATTAAGTAAGATTGATGACAGGCAGTTTTAAAACGTATGACATGGTTTCAAATTTTTCATGTATTGGTCACCTGCACCAGTAATTAATGACTCATATATTAACACTTTTGCCTTATAATGTTACCATTGTAACGATTTAGCTTTTATATCAATATATTTATCATTAATTTTCAACGTTTTAATAAATTTCTCATTTACTTTGACTTAAAGATAGTGATTTTAGATTAATAACTTCATCGTGCTAAAATAACCGAAAAAAATTTTAATAGTAGGTCACAGGACGCCACCTAGCGATGACGAATAAGATTAAAATGTTCGTAAATAACAAACAAATAAAAAATACACAACGTTAAGTTATCATTTTAATAAGTATTAATTATTTAATTTTTAAACACAATTTATCAGCAACGCCTCCGAATGAATAATTATTTTTAACAAAGTTAAGAGAAAAAAAGAAGAAAATCCTTCAACTCCTCCGCCTCGATCCAAAAATCAGCATATATAACCGACAGACACTCCCTCCGTATACAAGAAAAACAAGAAAGAATAATAAATAAATAAAAAAGAAAAACAACGAAAACAACAACTTCACACACAAGCACCTTGACTGTGAAAATGTTAACTGTCAAAGTTAGGCTCGTCGTCGTATATATACAACTCGAAGAAGGGCCCCGCAAGACATTCGACATTGCTTTTCTTGGACGTACACACACACATATATGTATATTTCTTTCTATCTTTCTCTTTCTTTTCCAACCACATCATGGACTCTTCCATTTTCCTTCTTCTCGAAAGAGACGCATATTTTTTTCTTCTTCTCTGTATCTATCTATCTATCACTATCTCTTTTACTCTCATGGGATATAGGATGACTCTCGTGTGTGTGTCTTCGTTGGCTATATGAGATTTGCTCTCTTTTTGGCGGCGCAAAGAGAGAAGAAGGAATGCATATATACGCACGTCCTTGTATCATACATACATACATACATAGGTGCATATATATAGTGACGACTGGACGGCCGTGAAAGGATATATTCAAGACAGAGAGAAAAAGAGAGTGAGTAAGAAGGAGTATAGATATTTCACGCGAATTAATGCAACGTCTCACTCTTCTGTCTTGTGCTCGTCTTCTACGAGAGACGTTTATATACAGGCTTGGCTCTCATTATCGTTGCTGGGCGCCGCTAATTACTTTCCTGTGCTCTCTCTCTCTCTCTCTGTGTATAGACGCCAGGATTTACTTTTTCTAGTTTTTTTTTATTTTGTAATTTTTTTTATTTTGAAGTTGAGTGCATAGAACGTTTGCTTGGGGTTAGGGAGATTCATACATTGGATTAGTTATTCTCTCTCTTACTCTCAGCGATCACTTTGGTATTCGAAGGGAAAGTGAAAATGATTGGCATGGAGGATGTTTTTATACTATTTGGATTGGACTGACTTTATGGAATGTGCGTGAAGTACTTGCGATGATGAGGGTAATGATGTTGTTTTGCTTATTTATTATTTTATTTATATTTTTTTAATCTTATACATAAGAGAGTTATTTTAATCACGATACATTGTTCGGATTTAAATATTAAAACTGATTTTTTTTTTAAATTCATTTTCATATTTTTATGGATAGTTACATATTTTAGTAATGAAAATATTAAAATTACACGGTATGTTATTTCAGAGTACGCTTATGGGAATCCAAATAGAAGAAGATATCACAATATGGTACAGAATGATTTTCATTCACATTGCCTTAACATAAAACATTGTTTATTCGTTCCTTTATTTTTTCTTCAGTTTGATACTTGAATTAACATTCTTTTACTTACTTTAGTGATATATATATATATACACATTTTGTTCGATTTGCTTTGGAGAAACATTGACCGATCAATTGTGGTCGAAGCAGGAAAAGACGTGAGAAATACTTGTTACAACCGGTCGGCAACAAGATCTTTATACGTTTTACTTCTTTCTCTCTCTCTCTCTCTCTCTTTCTTTCTTGGTTTAAAAAAAAAAAAAACCAAGACAACTAATATTTTCTACCTGTTTTCTCAGCCGATTGTCTTTAACGTGTAAGCTAAAGCTTCGATCGATATATATAAAGTCTACAATTAATTTATAAAGGATCATTAGTGATTTGTTTTTTCAACGAAATAAAAAAAAACTTAATGTATTATTAGCAAGGAATATGTTAATTACCATCAATTAATTCCTGGACAGACTAGTCAATTAGATGACATTTAGATTTTTTACACAATGTTTCAGAGCCTGTAGTGATTATCTTGAATCTGACCTTGTTGAAAGGTGTTTATTATACAATTCTTCATCTTGATTATTCAATTATGAAGAACGTTTGAGAAAAACTTTATTTTCATTTTTTACTTGGGTTTGTCGCTTATACTTCAATAACAGCCGATGAAACATCAATGCTTGTATCCAAGAATCTCACGGAAAAATTTCTCTTGGAATAATTAAAGAGACGAAAGTGAAGCATCTGACGTAAAAGTTAAATCAATAGATATCCGCGAGTGCGTTGTTCAAGTTGATGAAATAAGTAATATAAATATTTATGAAAGTTTTTATAACTCAGCTGAGACTTTTATCTCTTTTTTATTAGATGAATTCCATACCCAGAAGTCGTTAATTTTCTTTACTTTTAGTAATTACTTTCAAACTCTATTGAAATAATATAGAGAAAAAAAGAGTATAGCGACGTTATTATCTCACCTATACACGTTGAGGTAACCATATGAAAGTTCGAAAGTCAAATAATAAAGGAAAAAAAAATTATAACTGATTTGCACATGAATGGATGTAACGTTTGAGAGAGTACGTAAGGAAAAAAACTTATAAGGATATATAGTAGTTTAGCGTATAACGTAAGGATTATAATCGGTACATATGCTACGGCTCGTTATTTCTTTTTTTATTCTCTTCGGCGAATCATATTTTTAATGAGATTTAATAAAAAATATATAGGGAATAAAAACTTGTTTGTTCATTACGAGGATTCAGGACAATGTCAAAGTCAAGCCAACGGTATGGATAATTTTTTTTATTTTTATTTTTTGCTTTCTCTAATAATTCTTGTGATTGAATGATTTTCGAAATTTTTATTTGCCAATGATTTTTCTATTACTCAGGCATTTCATGTAATATAATTAGATGATTTAGATACTGAGAATATCGTTAAAGATGAATGAAAAAATGATAGATTGAATTTTTTTTCTTTCTTCAAAACTGATAATAATCGAGGCAAAAAGAAATTCTTTATTTTGGATTTCTAATTTGAAAAATAGGTCGTACTGTTACACAATATGAACATCCGTATAAAGAATTGGCTAGTTAGAACTCATTCGTGTTAAAGATAAGTTTATTAATTGTTAAATGAACGTTATTTCTTTCAACGTGTTATGTAAATAGCTTCAAAATTTTTACGATTGTTATTCAAATTTAACATTTGCATAAGCAGTAGAGGAAGAAATCCAGTTAGAATTTTTAATCTAATATCATTAACCGTACTATTATAAAACAAAAATGTTAATAAATATCAATATAAATTGATTATCCCGGATGCAAAAACCTTATAAGCCATATCGTACGTTTACACCCGAGAAAACTATTAAAAAAATAGCGAATAACTGATGAAAATTTTTCTTAATTTGTAGAATAATAAAAAATATCTTGAAAACAAGCTACATTAATTTGTAAACGAAAACAACATATCAAATTGACGTAACATAAAATAACTTATCCAGTAGCTTTAGTGGTTGACTACATAACTCAAGTATCATATATCGCTATACGATCAACGCCTCTTTTACATTTTCAATGGCAATTGACGTTCAATAGTTTTCTCTCTTTCTCCTTCTCTCTCGGTGTATACGTGCGCCTATGCCTTCTTCAATTACCAAAGCGTTTGAAATGTTGTTTTAAAACAGAAATAGAAAAAAAAACAAAGACAAACTACAAGGAGTTTTAGGTATATACCGTGTATTACCGGTCTGAAATCTAATATACCAGTTCTCTTTTGAATTGCGTACGTATATATATAGATTTTGTAATTGGCGGAAAGGATTTTTCCAATGATATACGATGCAAAGAAATTTTCTTTGTTCTAATAATATCGAATTGCATTTTTTTATTAAAATATTTAGGTTGATTTTTTACTGTCAAAATTTTAAATATTTTTTTTAATATTTAATAAATAATCAAATAATATTTTTCATAAAGTAATTTTTATAAAGGTTTATATTATGGGCCATATTTTAAAAATTTCGAATATAGTTTCATCAGTTAATTTAAAAGAAAAAATCTACGGTTCATTAGATAACAAATCGAACTTTCACAAGTATAAAAGTGCAGCAATCTAATAATGAGTATACACTTAATATAAAAGCACCTGTTAAGCATCAAAGTGTCAATAAAACTTGTTTACTTCACCAGCCTTATTCAATCAAATGTATAATAAAGAGAAAAAAAAATTATCTAAAAAGACATAATCACAATGCCCTTTTCACATCCCATTCATTAGACAAAAGGAAAAAACCTGTCAAATTTTCTCGATCAAAAGAAAAAAGAAAGGAAATAAAATTTAAAACGTTCAATACTTAATAGCAATTACAACCTTTAGAAAATGGTTGGAAAAAAAAGAAAATAAGTTATGTACACCGTACGTCGTCATCAACGAAACTGAAAGTCTTAATTTTTTTTTTTTTCATTTCGTTATACATAATCACCTATTGCCTTTTCATTATAATCTTTACAGCTCATCTTTAGCTCAATGCAATATACATGTACGTACAGATAAATTTCACTCTTAAAGCTAGTTTTAAAGAAATGAAAAAAAAGGCAAGGAAAAAAGAGTTAGTCAGGCGGCATTTTAATAGAGAGGATACGAAAAAAAAATACAAAACCTATGCATGTGTATATACATTTTCAGTGGCAAGGGTATATCGCGCGTGCATCGCTTGTATCTTTTAAAAGCGTCAAATAGGATAAGGAATATATATATATATATATATATATATATATATATATATATATATATATATATATGTATAATGGAAGACCTTTTAAAATACACTTGCGATCATTGTCATCTCTCTTTTAGAAGGTGAAAGTTTCTATCCTCATTTTTCTTCTTCTTATATACCTTCCCATTGTGTCGGTTACTTTGTGCATATATATATATATATATATATATATATATATATATATATATATATATATATAAAAATGTATTTAAGCAAAAAAAAGTAAGAAGAGGGATGGAAGGAGTTCAATTCATTGACACGTTTGATAGTGTCGCTGCTGTATGTATGTCTTTGTCTTTTCGATACTTAACAATGGATGTCTCTTTATGTATGTATCTGCTATTAATGTATATTTCAACAGCAGCCCGCAGTTAACAGTCACAGCTCGTGTAGCGTAGGAGATTTTGTAAACCGAATACCTTTAAGTATACTTATACACATAAGAAATCAATTTCACTTTTGGGATTTTTAAGATTAGTGAAAGGGTTTTGTAAAGTTAAATATAGTTGGATGGCTATGTTGGGGATATTTAGTTGTTTTTAATGAAAATTTAAGATAAGCTCGATTTCCCTTTGGCGAATTTTTTTCTTTTGTGGTTAACTTCGAAGATATAAATATTTCTATTTAAATCCCCGCGGACACAATAGACGATAGAGATGAGACCGTGAAGTTATATTCTTTTTCTTTTTTGTTATTTTTTATTAACTTTCTTAAACATTTTGAAGATGGACAGACTTTTCTAAAGTTGGAAAGTTTCTTTAGTTATTCTCTTTGACAAAGATTTCATTATGGCTGAAATGTTGGATGTTAACTTGGAACATTTTAATGTGCTGGCGAAAAATGTTTATGTTGATTGTTTTTTATAGATTTAAGATTACTTCTTTTGAGATTAGATATATTGGCTTTTCATTTGAAAAATGCATGGAAATGAAGGTTAATGTTATTACCTTACAATTAAAATTGATAAAATCATGACAAGCATCGTGTGATGTCTCAATTCTTTTTTTAATGTTTATTATACAGTCGTTTAAATCAGCTGGAACTTTCTTCGATATTTCAAGAATTTTTAAGTGAATATAATTAACTCAATAAATTTATATATCATTGTTAGTATCTAATACAAATAGATTTATATTTGTTTATTATATATAAAATTGTGTTCATACTGATGGTGATAATTTCAATTTAGAAATCCTTTTGAATGTTCTTAAAATCACAAACATATAAAAATTAAATGTTATCTTTTGGCGCAATAAAATTTTCATAAATTAAACTCTTTTTAATTTTTTATATTCAATAGATGTTAATAAAATGTTCCGATAAACTTTATATCACCTATGGGAACAGATTCTTCAACGGATAAAATAATTTGTAAAGATAATTAAGAAAGATTAGATCCCTTATTAAATTAAATAGCAAAAAAAAGGAGAAAGATTGAAGCTCGTAATAAAATAATAAACAAAATCATCGACATCATCTCATCTAGCGTATAAATCATCAGAACCTTCTCAACACTCCTCTGTTTGATAAAAGCATAAAACAAAAGGCACAATTTACAATCAACAACATTGTCTCTCCCTCTTCGCATATATACTCCGTCTCTAATCGTTATTGTTCACTCATGAAAATCGCATACTTCCTCCCTCTCGTTTTATACATTTACTATGTATACGTGGTGTCTCTACGAGGAGAAATGAAACTCCCATGCCAATCATATTGTATACCTTTTTTTTTTTAACGAAACTACATCGCATAACCATAACTATGTAAGCATTCGCTCTCATTAAGCGCGTAGAGAGAAAAAGAAAAAAACTAAGAGTAACAATAAAGAATGGAAATAACGTATATATACGACGAAATGTTCCTCCTTTGAAAAAAAAAATTGTAATTTCATAATATCACTTCAATCATATCCTTATGCAAAAGTGATTGAAAAAGGGAAGGGCCATAAAGAGACATAACACTTGTATATCTATATATGTATATAAGTGATATATTATAAAAGTTTAAAAGAAAAGAAAAAAATCTAAAAGGTTAATCTTTTGAGAAGAAAAAAAGATAAGCGATTTCGATAGCGAGCAATTATCCCGTCGTCATTTGTCAATAAAACGTTTGTCTGCTTAAAGTATATAAGGAGAGGGTAAGAGAATTAAATAAAAAAAAAAGTTTATATATATATAAGAATAGGAGCACGCGAGTAAAACGACAAGAGTATATATAAACGTCACGCTCGTCGATCACGCTTCGCGCGTAGAGTTATACAAAAGCGTACCGCTTTTCGTTCTTATTTTTTTTTTTCTTTCTTGATTCTTTTTCTTTATTTTTTAAGTATAGATATATACGTGTACACAATTTAAGAGCAAAAGAGACGTGATGTCTTAAGGAGAACGTTGCAATTGTAACTTTGGGCAAAAAGTAAAAAAAAAAAAAATTTTTTTTTTTCTCTTACACGTGATAAACACCCTCAAGGTATTCGAGTATATGTAAACGAAACTGATCGTTTTTCTCTCTCTCTTCTCTTGCATTTTGGTTTTCAAGGAAGAAGTTTTGACTTCGTTTTAAATTGAGGTCCATGGGAGAAAGAGAAGAATTGGTTACGTGAGAGATTGTATAACGGGTTACGAAAAATAAGGTTACTTGAGATTCTTATTTTTTTTTTGTTTGCATTTAATTGTTGATGAACTTAAAGTGGAACCTTAGTTTAAATAAGAAAAATAACGCGGAGAATAAATTATTTACTTATATGTAATAAATATTAACTTATTAAATATTTTCAAGTTAAACGATGAATAAAATTTTATTTTATTGCGTAAATCTAAACTAAAAGTGATTATAATAAAGATTTATATAAAAAAGAGTTGGAGCAGATAATCTTCCATTTGCATACAAAGTATAAAAGATAACTATTTACCCCATCATTATAATATTTAAATGATTCTTTTCTAACGTGCGAAAATAAAAAAAAGAAAAAACATTGAAATTTTATATACTTCTCGTACGGTTAATAAAACTTTTTAGAAAGCCACATTGTGCCGTCGTTGTTTATCATATTTCGAATCGCCATGACTTCCTTACTTTCAATCGTAATTCAGAAAATAACTATAAATTAACAGTGCGATAAAATTAATTAGGAAAGAAGAAAAAACATAATAATATAATAACGATTTGAAACAAATTGTTTTATGCTCTCGTGGATTGTTAGCATCTATGAAAGAAGAAAGATGGTTTTTATGAAATTTACTAAATTTTTATCAGTATCATGAATCTGTTATTAAAGTATATTTGTTTTGTAACTTATTAATTAAATAACATAAAACATACAATTTGTGTTAAGGAAAAAAACATATATATGTTATTCTTTTCTTGTGTTACGTAAATATGAAAAAAGAGAGAAGAAAAATTCATCATAAAGTAGTATAAAAACTTTTACTTCACGACACTTCAAAACATCGCATTGAAAGAGAGACCTCAATTCTTTTTTTTATTGATAAAACTACCAGAGCCACATTAAGCGAACAAACAAGAACTTTTTGCTTGACCTGATCTTCGATATGTAGGTATATGTACCAAACGCACAAAGGGAGCCAATCTTTTTTTACAAAAGATTCTGAAACATTGTCAAGATCCTTTTTTTCTCTCACTCTCCTTCTCTCTCTCTTCCTTTCTCAAAATATAAAGGAAGACAATCGTATATACACACACTCGATTCTTTATAATATCCTTAACGAAATATTTTTCTTCCTCTTTCCTATACGGCTGGCAATGCAGAGTCATTATTGTTATTGTCTGCATATATAAAACGCGAGCAAAAAAAATTTAAGAGAAAGAAGAAAGATAAGAAGTGTATATAAGAAGGAAACAGTTCAAGTCACTTACAAACTTCTCCTCCTTATTAAAAAGGAACTTCTCCTTTTTTTTTTCTTTCCACGATCAGCACGAGTGCCAAGAGTACCCGTATATATACACAGTGCGATTTTCAAACTCGAATCCTTCCAAGGTGAAAGTAAAATGGGCGCTCTCTTGTCATCCTGTATAAATTTTTTTTTATATTCTTCAATTCTTTCTCTTGCACTTATACAAAGAGACGAGGGATAAGAACGAGAGAAAGAGAGGAGAGATGACCTTCGAAGATGAAACAGTAACCTTAGATTCACGTTTTCCATTTAAAACCTTTTATATCTATATGTATCTGTGTACGTATATATATAAGAGAGAGAGAGAGAGAACGTATATATAAGAGATTCTTATAATATCCTTTGAAACATTCTGCACGTTTTTCGTTAGCTTATATACGTGACACTTTTAGGTATGTAAGTGCATATGCATACTCTAACCCCTTGGCTTCCGTTAGTTTTATATGCCAGTAGCTGTTTGCCGATGTACATGCATTATATATCGCTAGGCCCAATTGTTTCTCTTTTCGTTTCAGTTTTTTTCTTTCCTTTTTTTTTCATTCTCCGTCTTCTTCTCAACGTTGCAAACGGTTTGCAAATGAGATGGTGTATATGGGTTCGCGTTGTTAAAGAGATGATTTATAGATGGAGAAATATCGTGGTATAAGATAATTGTGGATCGATTCCTTTTTTCTTATGCTAATTTATGAAAATAATATTGGGAATTTCTCATTTCGAGGGATTTATAATTGTTTGAGGGATATCGAATTATGCAAAGGCAAATTATTTGGGTTTATAATAGCTTTATGTTAAGTACACCGAGAAAAATATTACTGTAAAAATTATTGTTTTACTTTGGTTCTTTAGAAACATCGTGGCATAAAACATTATTGTTATAACATAAACCAAAAAATTACTTGTTTTAGAAAATATTTTAAACTTTCTTTCGAAAACAGTGATTTTTCCTGTTTTTTGTTGCAGTAATGTACGTTTTGTATATCAGTACGTGACCAAAATAAAGTTGTAATTTTTGCTATAACATTTCTCTCAGTATATATATTTTTGTAAGTTGCCTCTGATTATTTTGTTTTATATAACAAACAAAATTTTTTTTAAATAAACTATTTATTTTATAATATTATTAACAAATTAACACAATATTCAAAGTCAACAATCACTTATTCAAGTGAACGAAAATTCAAACTTAAAAAAAAAAAAACGTTACCAAAAATTGACTTGCTAACGAATTAAAAAAAAAAAAAATGAAAAATAAATTTCTCGTTAAATAAGAATATATTAAGCAAAACTGGGTGTCATTATGTACATATTTGATATGAGATATGTCATAATTAAATTAATGATACTGCATAAAATCCCGTTTTAACGACTCCTTATCTCTATAAATTCAAACACTTGAGAAAATTTCTTTTCATAAAGAAAGGCTCTCTCGTCTCTTTTGCAAGTGCTTCTGGATCTTTATTCAAAAACAAAATTCTTTACGTTTTGATTTATTACGTAACTTTTTCAATAAAATGTATATGAAAAACATTATTCTTTTATTACTTATTAAAAATTTCTCGAATATTTTCCATATAAAAGCTTGCTTAATCCGTCTATAGCGTCAAAAATACTTGAATATTTTTTTACGAAATTTCGTTATATAACACATTTCTACAGGTCCTAACAATGATGAGGAGAAGAAAAAAAAATTGATTTCAACGATCAATTTAGATTAATTCGCTATAAAATAATGATTGAATTCAACGCTCACGCGTATACATTATTCTCCATAGGCCCCGGCGTACGGTATAAAAATTTTTATCGTACAACTCAAAATGAATGAAAAAGTATCCGTTAGTTATAATAATCCCATGGTGCGTAATACGTAAGCTACTTATCTAAAATACATTAATATCTTTATGACAGAATACATACCTAGGAGAATCATAAATCAATACAAATTTAGATTATGAAATTTTTTAGCTTTTTTTATATACACACTTTTTTTTTTAAGTTTTCAAGCACCATATGAAAAGATTTCAAGTACTGGAGTTACATAAAAAAAAATTATAAAAGTAAGACGGAAAAAATAATTCTGCATAATTTTCATATATATATTCTTTATGTATAGAAAATGCTTTTATGTAACTATGCTATATCTCTTCATTGATAAACTGCTTTTCATTATAAAAAATACTGAATTCATATAAAATTTAAAACAAGACAATGCTAAAATCGTGTTAAAGTTATAAACAAATTTTCCAAAGGAAAATCTTTTTTTTTTTAATAGAATGTCTGCTTTCACAAAAATTACTTCCGTCTTCATAACCTATTTTGCAAAAAAAAGAACGAAAAAAAAACAGAAAAATAGAATTAAAAAAAAAGTTTAGCAAGGAATATACGTGAAAGAGTAACAAATTTTTGCCTTTGAGCCAAAGAAAATTACCTTCGAACTGAGTATACATCCGCTTTTTAAAAAAGAAAAAAAAAACAGAAAAATGGTTTTGTCGTGAGATCCTTCTTTTTTTTTAAACTTATAGAAGGGAAGCCAGTATGCATTTTGCTCGTGAAAATGTCATCGTGAATAGCTTCTCCTATAGCTGAATATTATGCAAGTAAGATATACCTTTCAATAAAAAAAAAAATGAAAATTTCACCTTCGCCTCGAGTTTGTTCCTCGGCGCTCGAGTTTTACTTTTTTTTTTTTTAATTTTTTCCTTTCTTTTTTTTTCTTTTGTAAAATTGTAATACACCATAGTTCGTTAATGCACGTGGGAGAATTCCCTTGACGTTCGTTTTTTTTTCTTTTCTTGTGACAATGCAGTTATTATTGAGATAATTTCGAATTGATCGAAGACTTAAGAGTAAGTCTTGAGAGATACGAGTTTTTTTTTAATTTAAGATTAGGGACTACCGGGTTAGAATTAGGTAGTGGATAGTAAATGATTTCGTTGAAAATTAAGGTAGAGAGAAGGCTTTGAATGAAAATTTTATGAAACTTTCGAATTGAATAATTACAGGCATTTCGTATGAAATTCAAGAAGGAATTTTTGTTAAACAAAAAATTAAACGAGTTTTAATTTAAAAAAAAATTGTTATCTAAGAGTAATTTGTTGAAAATGTTATTAATTAATCATATGTTTATCAAATAGTAAATGAATATTTTATATACTCTCTAAATTTAATAAAAATAAAATATTATTTATGTAAATTTATGAAAATTACTAAATATTTGTATTTTTTGTATGTTTTAGGTATGTAATTAATGATTGGTTGGGCATCATTTTTAAGCTGCTTTATGTGAGTTATACAGTAAATAATCACTATTCTTTTTATATTTTATTTGATGTCGCCGTATTTATGTCATCATTTCGATGCTAATTAGCAACGGAGGTCGTAAATGTGTTTGTGAACAAAGCATATGTAACATGCAGTGGTGCTCGTATCATTCGGCCGAGAGCGGGATTCGAACTCGGAACCTCGAGATTATGAATCCATCGCTCTACCGAGTGAGCCATTGACGATCTACCTTCAAATTTTGATTCACAATATTACTTCTCATATCTATTATTGAAATTATCGAAATAATATATTTAGTTAAAAAATTAAAAAGAAAACCAAAACTCTTACGTAATTATACGATTCTAAGACAAATTATATCCTCGAAAACGTCCAGCTGAAAAAAGAATTTTCAAAATCACCCTTTAAAATTACGTTCGCATACTCTTTCATTTAAAATCAAGCTAAAACCTACCCATTTAAAGCTTTAAAAGAGAAAAAAAAGTTACAACTACAAGATAATTTCCCTTCTTTAGCATCTCACTCTCAATAATTTTTTTTCCTTTTCTCTCTCTCTTCCATCAACTTTAGAAAAGTTCCATCGAACGCGTTTGTCAGATTAAAAAAAAAAGAAAAAAAAGAAAGAAAGAAAAAAAAATCGCGTTCTCTGCCACGTTTGTCCGATTCGTTAAGTACACGTTTGTTGCGCGCGCTATGCCAGTCTGGTGCCTTATGCCTGCTGTTGCCTATACATATATATGCGCGCTATAGCGCGCGCGCGTCGAAGCGTGGGAAGCTTTGAATGCGCGCGATTTAACTTAAACGCTTTGCCCTCGAACTTCAGCCTGACTTTTGCTATGCCTTTTAAAGTTGATTCTTTTTTTTATATATATACATATAACTATGTATAGGTATAAGGTAAATTCTTTGTTTTATTTTCTATAGATACAATATGGGAAGTTTTTAAGGGCATAGATGCGGAACAGAAGGATCTAATGATTTAAATATTTATGAGAAATATTTACAAAGGGAAGAGTATTATGGATGACATACTGACCTGTTGTAGAAAGTTTTTTTTGTTACAGTTTTTCTTTTTTTTTAAGATTGAAGTTAAATTTAGAAGTTATAAAAATTTTTCTATAAACAAAGTAAAAATTGAGGCGATTGTTACACATTTTTTATATGCAAATAAAAAAATAGTAAAAGTTAAACTGGGTATCAAACGTTTTAGAAAATATTCAAACGATTCAAATTCTTTTGCATTGTAAAACTAAAAAATGTACATCTTATAAAAATTTATAATTACTAAATTAAATATTTTATCACGTAAATAAATGAGTAAGCAATAATTATTGAAATCGCGTAAAATCGACATTAAAACCAAACTCTCATCTTAAGTAAATAATTTATTACAAAATTATCGTTATTTAAGTTTCACTTTTACAATTAATCTCCGAAGCAGTTAATAAATATACTTTTTTAAAATGTAGGTTAATTTGTATAATTTAAAACTTAAACCTAATTGCTTTTACTCACGTTTTAATATATTAGATTTATTTGATATCGCGCACGTCTCGAACGCATCGTTTTAATAACGTGAAATCTTAGATTTTTTTTTGCGAGAAAATTCACCTAGAAAAATGAACGTGTTTATGAATTTTTTGTCATGTTTGACCGATTTATTGTAAATTCCTTTGTTGTTATTTAGAGTTTTTCTTCGGCTTTTAACGAACTTTTACGTACCTGTACTTAAATAATTATGTAACTTGTAAATATACAGTGTTATGTACAATATAATAACATATCTTAAATTACAGAGTTTCACTAATATGAGTTTTTTTTAAGTATATGCAAGAGAAATATCTTTATTTAGAAATTAGAAAAAAAACTTGAAAGTTATATACTTCTATTATATATATATATAAAGATTAACAGTAAAATTTCAATGATACTTTATTGTGACAATAAAACTAGGATCTAGTAGTGATGTTTTTCGTATAGTTTTTCGATAGGATATAATTTTACGAGTCGGTTTTATATACCAGTATAATGACTACTGAAGTTGAATTTTTGTATAGTTTTCACATGTTAAGTTTTCACGTAGATTCGAAAAGAAAAAGAAAACCTTTTCTTTTTGCTTTTTTCCTACAAAGTCTCATAAAAGTTTGAATGTTTTTATTAGGATGCTTTGTTGGGTGTAATAAAATTTCTTATTCAGGGGAATTTTATCACTTGTCTTTAAGATTTCATTGACAACTTTATATGGATTTTTGTTTTCAATGGAAACTTGTTTTGTTCGTAGATTTTTTGTTGTCGCGAAGACTGTTATTGGAAGAAACCAAAAGTTATGATCGCAAATTAAATCTGATTTTCGAGATAAAGAAGAAGTTTAATTTTCTTGTAAAAGGTGCAAAAAGTTTGTAGAAATTATAGTATTTAATAATAATTTATTACTCATTTATTTTATTTTCAACATGTGTTTTATAAAAGAAAGTATTAATTTAAATGTATTAATTCAATTTTTTTAACTTACACTTATAATATTTAAATTTAACTATGCTACATCATAAATTACCATAACTGATTCTCATTAACTTAATTATTAATTTAATTATAAAAATCTAAAACTTAAAAATCAACAAAATAAAAAAAAATCTAATTTTGAATACGAAAAACAAATTATTCCACGCAATTAATATGAAATTTTTTCTCTGCTCTCAATTATTCTCCAGCTGTTAAAAATTAAATTCCGCAGAAAGATTTCCAAAGATTTCGTCAAGGATAAATAAATTGCATCGAATTAAACGCCTTTTATAATCTAACACACAAGCCACTCTTCATTTCAATAGCGCCAATTCAAACGTTTCGCATTCATTCCTTTTTTTTCTCTCTCTTTATTATTATAACAATCCGCGTTCTTTTTAAAACTGCAATCAAAAAGTTTAGCGAAATATAATTGCGTCAGTCGCGCTTTTAACTCTTTAATACGTGTCTATAAGTGCTTCTCTTTTTTTTCTCTCTCTTCGTTTCAAACTTGCTTTGCTAAGAGATTTACTCGCGTGTTAAGCTTTGGCAAAAGGAAAATGATAAAGACAAAAAAAAGTAACGATTATTGTAAGCTTCAATAAAACGTATATGTACACGTTTGAATTATCGTGCGTTAATGGTGAAAATTAAACATCATTAAATGTAATTTTGCTCAATATGATAATTACAGTACATCGAGTTAATGTAAAAAATACTATTTTTTGTGCGTATCTCTTTATTTTTAAAATATTTTTGTCGGATTTATTTGAAAGTGAGAAAAGAAAGAAAAAAATAAAAGCGAAAGAAATGTCATATCGTCTCGGGGACAAATTATTAACCGGCACTTTTTAGTCATCAGTGGCAAGGTTAGGGCGTATAACCATTTTAACATTGTACGGTATAAGCCCTTATACAAGAAATATTTATATTTTCTTTTGCCTTTTAAATGCATATAGATATACTCATATATATTGTGAAAGATAAATAAATGTAGAACGCGTTCGGGTTAGTACGAGATTTTAAAACGAGGAATTCCAGTAAGTCTGCTACTAGTTTTGTAATATATTTCTTGAATGGTTTTGTTCATTTTTTTTTAACTTTTTCTCTCTTTTTGTTCTTGTAAAATATAAGAATTGCTTTTGAGAAGTTATGTCTTTTGTAAATTTTCTCTTTGAAATTAAAAGTTTTCGAATTTTTAAATTTAATGCAGAAGAAAGAAATGCTGTTTCTTTTTAATATCTGTACTTTATTTGAAACAATAAATAGAAATATTTGTAACGTTTTGAAAAAATGTTATTTTTTATGCGCCAATATTTTTCTCTATCTGAAAACCAGTTCTTACTTCTTGTATATTGAAATAAGTCTCTCAGCCTAGTTTAAAAAAGAAGGAAAAAATAAAGGTTGGCGGAATTAGTTTCAATCAGAGAAAATTTTTAAGCCAATTGCAGAAATCCAATGAAATTATTGGTAGAAGGTCGATGCACATTCATATTTGTGCTTAATAGTTTTGCATTCTTTATTGAAACGTATTGAAAAATTTGAATTCAATGTATATCATATTGAGCATTAGAAAAATGAAATTTAATTAAAATTGAAAAATGTATATAAATTTTAAAATGTTTTCAATAAATTACTTAATGGCTTCAAATCCATCGTCAAGCCTAAACGCATTTCCACTTAAAATAAAAATTCCTAAATAACTGTTTGTTATTCATATAGAACGAATACAAATATACATACATATTCAAACAACTCCATAAAAAAAAGAAAATGTCATCTCCCTCTCTACACTTATTTTCTCTTATCCCATGTTTATTATCATTTAACGATTTTTTCATTCCAAAGTAAATGAGCCACGTAAACAAGAACAAAACTATTCTATTCCTTTCTTTAGAACTAGACCCTTTATAATATGGTAAAGCACACATGACACGCGTGCGCGTATACTAAATTTTCCTTACCCCTACACTCTAAATTTTTCAAAATGCATACCAAAAACTTTACTAAGCCCAAACTTCTTCACTTCAACCGTATCCCGTATTTCTCCTCTTCGTTTATTTCTATGCGCTCTGAAAAGAAGGGGGACGGAATGGAATTCCTTTCTGGACTGCACTTCCTATTTACCTGGAGTATTCCTGCTGTTGCTTCTTCGTCTTCTCTCACTTTGATACTTATGGTGAATAAGGATGAGTCATTCTTTTAGCTTGCGTATATGTAGTCCTTTTTTCTTCTTTTTTACTTTTTCAACAAAGAGGCAGAGAAAGAGACTTTTTGGACCGTTGGCCTCGGGATTTTAAATCTTGGAAGACCAAAAATGATCTTTATATGTATATAAGTTTATGCGTATATATATAACGTTTATGATTCATACTTCAATGACGCTTGCGGTAAAACTGCTCTGCTGTGTACAGTTTAACACTTTCTAATGCTGTAGGACGATTATGACGAGGACAAAAGTAAGAATTTTTCATATGCGGTTTTGGAAAATTTATGCTTTTTTTTTCCCTTTTTTTCTTCTTGCAACGTATGTACGAGGATGTGTTTTACGATGTGTTTGCGATGAGTTTTTATGTCATTTAGTACGTCAAAAGAAGATTTTACGCAATGAAACGAGAGATTGAATTATTTATTTTTTTTTTCTTCTTTCAAGAGTTGACGTGACTTTTATTAATCTTGAGGATGAGGTTTCGTCGGTGGCGTTGAACTATACGCACATATAAGCGATGATGAGTGCGCGTCAGTTTTAATGAATATTTTCATCCAATTGAGCGTTAAGTTGTTTTATATTGTAAGTTGTAGGATTTTAATTATTTTAACGCTAGACTTCATGAAAAATTTCTTTTTACTTTTATTGATTGAATTTTTATGAAAAGATTGTTTTTTTTATAAAACTTTATTAATTTAATTCAATTATAAAATTTATTGAAAGAAAAAAGTTTTGACAATTATTAATGTATTTATTTTGCGCGGAATCCATTACTCAGTATTCGTCATCGAAAATATTTTTTCAAATTGACTTTCTTACGGCTATCGACGTTATTAGTATTTTAAGAATGACGTACATACTATTATGTGTTCTTGACTTTAAATATTTTGATGGATGATTTTTCATTTAATGAAATTTTTAATTTTTATTCATTTATGCTCTTTTTCAAAATGTCTATTATATCAGGAGTGTTATTGAATTATATTGTATTTGCATAAGAATTAAATTTTTAATGAATTATTATACTTATTTGCAGTAAACAGTTACTGTTGTTTCATATAAAATTGGATTTCTTTAATTTATTTTATTTTACCTCAAAAGGTAAAAGTCGCAATAACTGGCCCTTTAACATTTCAAAATATGATGTAATTAAACGTATAAAAACAATGTCATTTCTATTCGTTCCTTTTTAAATCGAATGTAAATGATTTTGAGTGATAAATACTATTACGTGGAGAAGCAAATTGTAGAGGAATTAAAACTATCTCAATAAATTTTAAATGATCAGGCTGAAAAAAATGAATGTTTTATTTTTTATTTGAAAATTAGTTATAAATGTGAGTAGTTTATAAAATATTGGCACTAAAATAAAGTTTGATAGGAAGAATTCATTAATTTTTTAGTCTAATCTTTTTTCTCAATCTTTATGTTTTTCATCACTTTTTTGCTCTTCAAGTCTCTTTATTTCCTCGTTTATTCTTTTATTTTTTCTAAGAGCACGTTTTATTGTTTCTATTTTATATCTGTTTTTTTTTAAAAAGAAAACAAAAACCAAAAGATTATATACTCCAACTGTTTAAAAATAGCATAAAAATTAGTAAATAGTATATTTTAAAATTTACTAAATAAATATTTTAAATGCATACAAACGTACAAGGTTATTAGATTATAATGAAAATTTAGTTATAAAATTGAGGAAAAAATTTTGATGGGTTATTTATACTGCACATTGAAAAATCAGAAACTGTTTGTAAAATCCAATTATTGAAATCTATTAAAAACCATTAGCAGATAATTTATCTCAATGATAATTGCCAATTTTATAGTCGGAAAATTAATAACTATTTGCTAAATTTATACTAAAATTTCGAGCACTTTTGCATAGGCAAGTACAGGAGCATAAACTGAATCGCATGAAATGGCGTTTACCTGCCTGCTGGTCAAGGAAGTGTTGCAAGATAGAGATAATTACTGAAGCGCCGATACACAAGATATACGAAATTTTAGTTTATAAAAGATAAAATTATTATTCATATATTATCATTGTTGGGAATTCTTTAAAGAATCCTTTAACATCAATTTAATACAAAAAATACAATCAGTATTTCATTTATAAACTTATATTAATTTTTATATTTTTAACAAAAAATTTAATACTCGTATCCCTGTGTTAATGTTAATAATTTTTTTTTGTTTTAACGTCGCCATATTTATGCTATGCTATTTTTGCTATGCTAACCAGCGACGGAGTTCGTGAGTGTGTTTGTGAACAAAGCACGTGTAACGTACAGTGGTGCTTGCATCAATCGGCTGCCGAGAGCGGGATTCGAACTCAGAACCCCGAGATTACGAATCCAACGTTTTACCGAATGAGCCACTGACTGACTCGTGAACCCGACTAGAAACGAATTTCGGGTGAAAATGAGGTCCCTATAAGGTACCCTAAGATTATTATAAGGTCCCTGTAGGGTGCCCTAAAGGGTTCCTAGATGGCGTGTAATGGGGCGATTTTAAGGTCCCGATAGGGCAGACTCATTTTCATATGTGCCCTATTGTTACCCGTTTATCACCTGACAGTTGCCTGACAATCGATGTTGAAAAAATTCGAAGTGATAACATAACCTCATCTGATGCACGTGTTTATTTGGTGTGAAAAAAACTATTTTTCTTGTAAATTTAACTCTAAAATAGTTTCAATATAAATAATATTCAACACGAAAAGAAGAATTATTTTAATTTTAGATACAGCCATGTTCTTATTTACTAGTGTGGTGTATGTGTGTGTGTTTTAATAGCAATCAACATTGAATTTTCGTAGAACAAAAAAAATGCATAATATATAAAAGTGAGTTGAAGAATGATTCATTCATATTATTTTATAAAAATATCAATACATTTATCTTTTGCAAACTAATTTGTATCTTATAAGAAAAATAAAATTTAATTTACTGGCGAGAATGTCAGAAGAGGTTATGTTTTACTTTAAAAGGTTTTGAATATCAATAGTCAGGCAATTATCGGGCAGTGGACGGGTAATAATAGAATATTTAGGAAAATGAGGCTGCCCTATCGGGACCTCAGAAGCGCCCCATTACAAGCCAAGTAGCGCCCCTGTCAGGATGCCCTGTGGGGTCCTTACAATTTTGTAGGGCATCCTTAATATTTTTCTAGTCGGGAAAACAAATAATTAAATAACATATAAGTAAAGTAATCATTTCAATGCCATCCAGTGAAGAGGTCACGGACAGTCATAGAAAAGTTTACCCTACTGTCTTTTTGAAATACAGTCGATTGAAAATTCATATATCACTGAAGATTAAAACGAAAATAATTTTTAAAATTCATTATTTTTTATTACAGTATTAATTACCTATATTTTGTAATTCTTTAAGAGACTTTTTTATTATAGTGTCGGTATATATATATTGTTTTGAATATAGAAAAAAATGTATAATTTATTACCAAGTATTGACGTTTTTAAAATAGAAATTAATGTGCATATTTTATTGCTGACTCGGTTTTTTCAACTATTTGAAGTCTAACCGCCTTCTCGTGTTCATTCTTAACTCGTTAAAATAGAATAAAAAAAGAAGTATATAAGAGAAAAAATTCCATATATATATGTATCGTTTGAAAAATTTATATAGTGTGAAATCAATTTTGCATACTTGTTGCGTACGATATTATTTATACGCTTCTAAACGACAGTCCGCAATGTATTTTTCTTTAATATATAAAAATGTAGGGAGAAAAGAATTTATTGTTATCTATGAAGAGAAGATAATTTAGTTTTGAAACTTTTAACATTGGACAACAAAGTAAAAAATACACTTATAATTAAGATTTATTATAAAAACTTGATTTGCAAATTGAACAAAGCAACATAAATTTAATAAAAGTCATTTGAAAAAAAAAAAGATTTTATTTTATAATAAAACGTTGATTTACCGTTGTGTGTGCAGAAATAATTAAATATTAAATAATCATAATTTATTTAATAATTTTTCAGCATAAAAATATAAAATTTAATAAAATAACTCATTTTTACTATAACTGAAAGTAAAAATTTTTATTTTCAAATTATCGTTCAAGAAATTCTATAAGAAGATATAAAATACTCTCTTTAAATTGTATTTATATTACTTGAAAACTCTTGAATTTATACTACTCCAGTTTATACATAATCGCATCTAAAAGTAAAACCATACCACGATCCTTAAAAACTTTCGCGCTCTCTCCTCCATTGAAAGTTGTCTACTATTTTTACTTTTATTTTTTTTTCGCCATTTTTTAACGAAAAATCTTCTTAAGATGTCTAAGATAAGAACTTGTATCTTCACCTTTCAAGAAGAAGGAAAATAAAAAAAATAAAAAAGAAAACATCACGACAACGAAGAGGAAAAAGAAGAAGATTCAAATGCTTATTTCGTGATCGATATATATATATATATATATATATGCATACACTAACGCGAAAAACGAAGGTATAGAGAAAATGTTTTAACATTACAACCGGTTATGCATATCATCCTTATCTTGACCATGTGGCTCGCGCTCGCGCGCGAACGAGAGGAGGCGAAAAACCTATTTATAAAGTCTATCTAACTTTTTTTTTCGAATTTTTTTTTATTTTCTCGCTCCTTTTCACTATCTATCTTTCTTTCTCTACTCCAGACTTTAAAATACTTTGATATTGTCGGACGTCGGAGAGGAATAGTTTAGTTTTTGGTATTAATGTTATACATCACGCGACGCGCTAACGACAATTAGTGAAAATATATGTATATATATACATATTGGACTGAAGATTATAAATTAGGTAATCATTCACCAAATAACTGTTGGTGGTTCAACATTTTTTTTTAAATGCGTTTAATTTTGGTGATTAATTTTTTTAGTACTGATTGGATGAATAGACTGTTGAAATTGAAAAATATTTTTCATTCTGTGAATCAATTTAAAAAATGTTTACATCTACATATTTTATCAAATAATTAATTTTATTGAATTAATTTCTGAAATTTTACCGTAAACTTGTTGAATAATGTTAAAGTCATGTAGATGTACTTTAATAAAAATATTCTTGTAGGATATTTATTTACACGATGTACGATTAATCATTTGTCGGCAATTTTCTCCAACGTTTTTTTTCTTCCAAAGAAACAATTATAAATCATTTTTTAAATAATTTTTAATATTGCTAATATCTTGTATAATTTCCATGAGTTCGTAATCGTTGGATAATATAACACGACCGTAAGTTTATTTTTTTTCAAACTTTTTTTGCAATCATAAATTTACAATGCCATCGTAAACTCGGTGCGCCATAAATTTCAAAGCAATGAAACCAGACAATAAACATAATGACAAACTACTTAGTCATTGAAAAATCTATTCGATTGTCTGCTTTTAAAAAAAATATAATCGTTCAATTGCAAAAACTATTACTTATATGTATATAAAATTAAACAAAATATAAAGAGACCAAAAAAAAATGTTAAAACAAAAAAGCGTTTAAAAAAAATGAACGTTTAGACTTTATACAACATTGAAATGTAAATGTGAAAATTCCAAGGCTCCATATAGGATATACAACAACATTTTCATTCCATTAAATATTATCTCGAAAATTGACACATCAAGGCTCTCTCTCTCTCCACCTCCCCCTTTCCTCTTTCCAACAAATACAAACTACCTACAATTTCAAGTATAGAGGAACTTTTTTTAAGTTAACTCTACATATGTGTAAACTTCTTACGATATAAATGTACGCAAGAGCGAGAGAGACTTTCACTGTCATCGTCTCTTTTTTTGCTTTTAAGATATATATGTGTACAAAGAAGTAGGTAGCTGTATAAAGATAGTAAATCCACGTAATATCTCGTAGGCGTGTCTCAAATGTGTATAAAAGATCTATATTTTCACCTCTTTGAAAACAAATTTTTTTTTTTTTAATTTTCTTTATTTTCAATCATCAAACACAAACGCAGTATGTACATGCGTATATATACGAATACACATACACGAACGCACAATGAATTTTCTCTATACTGGTCTCTCTTGTTACCTTCCTACGCACAAGTGCGTTGTGTATACGTCTGCGATTTTATACGCTGAATTATTTGCCGAGTTAGCAACAACTGTAGCGAGTGTCTGTAAGCTTTGCAAATTTTCTTGCGCTTTTTTTTATTATACACGTGAGTATATATTTAAAGATATAGCCAGTTATCGGATGCTTTTGATATTTTTTTTTATGTCAATCACGTGAGGAATAAATATGCGGATTTTTGCGGGATGGCAACTTTTATAAAAAGAATGGTTTCTTCTTTCATCAAGAATTTGTTATCATTGATTTTTGATGGAATAGTTTGCGAAAGAAAAAAAATGATTACTGTTTAGTATAAGAAATTAAAATTTAGATTGTATTTCAAAGGAGCTGAAATAATCACAAAATTATGCTGCTCTATCATAAAATAATTTTAGCTCTGAAATTATTTACATTTCAAATTTTTGAAATATCCTTATACTTCAACTTTGAAACTAGTTTATTCTAGAACGGTGTGATTTAAATTTGTTTGATTTATTTTTTTTAACTCTTTAAAATTATTTTATAATAAATAAGCATGATTTTGTAATACAAACGTAATCAGATCTTTATTTCATATCTAATTCGTTAAAGGAATTTTTTGCTGGCTTAAATGAAAATTTACATAACAATTATTAAAAATTCTCACGTTCATAATTTAAAAATTAATTTCATTAATAATGCAGCTTTTATAATAGATTTAAATTTTAAACTATGAATTTAATTACAAAACTTCTGGGTAATTTATTTTCCTTTGTTTATTATTGCCTTCGGTGTAATAAAAATTAGAAAAATAAATTAATAAATAAAATCCTGTAGATAATATCCTTGATAATATAGTTAGTACCGATAACATACAACTGTCACACTAAAAAAAAATCATTTGACAATAATTTTCATTTTTTACCGCTACTAAATAATTAATTAAACCATATCAATAAAGAGTAAAATAAAATTCGCTAATTACATTTTGAAAAAATATATTTTTAATCAATCTCAAGAGTTACCTCACCCATATATCATTCATTCTTAAAAAAAATGTCGCAAATGTTTCTTCGGTCAATAGTCAGCCACATAATGTCAATCAGATTGCAATGTCAATTCTCAGACTCCATTGATAAAAAAAAACGCCGAAAGAAAAAAAAAATAAAATTAAGTCGAACCGCGCATAAAACATGCGCAACGACATTTTTCTTTCCTGCTTCTATCGGCTATATATATGTATATATATTTATAAGAGAGTTGGAAAAAAAAGAGTTAAACCAGCGAAACACGCGAAGTATCTCGATCAATCGCAAAAGTGTCTTTTCTCGTTTTAAAAGCGTGCGCGCATGACAATTTACACACGCGCTCACGACACTTGGCGCTTCGCGAATTACAATGTACATTGTGGTTCTCGAGGAATAACAAAAAAAAGAGAGAATACGAAAAAAAAAGAATCGGGAGAAAGAAGCTGAAACGTCAATCATTTGGTCGTTTGGTGTATACGATTGTTTTTTTTTTTTTATTGTTTTTACTTATTTGGATGTTGAATGAGCTTGAGAAGAAGGCTCATGAATGATGCATGATGATTCATAGGGCAGTGCTTCGTTGAGAGAAGGAGCGAGAAGGAGTAAGAGGAAAAAAAAAGTTTGTCATTCTTTCTCGATTTAATAATATTGATGTGTGAATATATTCACGGACAGAATTCTCTCGTAAACATTTCGGTGACTGACACTACAATATTAAACATAGCATATATTTGTCTAATAATTTTTACCGGGTTGGTTGCAATTTGTACAATATATTTTTGTTAATTCGGTGAGATTTCATCAATATAACTGGGAAGAAACATTGATGTAATTTTTATGCGGAATTTCATTGTGAATTTTACAGAAAAATTCTCTTAGTTCATGTGTGTATACACGCGTTGGATGAAGGTTTTATTTACAAAACAAAGACAGGTGTGTCCCTCTTTCATTTTTTCGATAAACATTGAAGAAATTGCGTCAATCAATGGATTTGACGTGTTATTTCTTTTTCAATTATTGACTGTTTGGTAACATTTCTTCTGATCGAATACTGCGGTGACGCATTATGTATTTATACGACTGACTTGACTCAATATCTTGAAATCTTAAAGAGTCTTTAATAGTTAAATTAATTTTTTGCACAAAAGTTAATGTTGATTTTACGTTTCGATAAATAAGATTTAAACATTTATATTTGCTAAAGACTTGTTTAACCAACAAAAAAATCAGTCGAAATCTCGAATATCAATGTTAACATGCCTATAATTTATATTCAATGGTATTAGAAGATGAACTTCGATATTCCTCGGATGACTCATTATGATAACACGAAACAAAATTTGTATCCTCTTTATAGAATTAAAAATCTTAACACTTTGAAAAACGTATTGTTCCATCCAACAATTCACTTTGGAAAAAAATCAACATTAAAAATAATGTTATGGTAATAAAATTTGAATGTTTAACATTGTACTGAAGAAGTTTACCTAGCCGTTGTCAAGCCGTGAACTTCTGTCGTAATGAATTATGAAAAAATTCCAATAGATTTAGAGTTGTATAAAAAGAAACATTTTTTTCAAGAGACGAGAGGTCAAAGATCTTGTTTTACCTTGAAATGCATATACCCAATCGAATTCCATTTATATTTTGTATCTTGAAAACTATTTTTTGAATTAGTGTATCTGTTGTGTCAAATTGGGTTATAACATAATTCCTCCATCTTCTTTTTATCAATTTTATTGAAAATAAATTTCGTAGTCCTTTGATAAAAATTAATCTATATAAAATTATTTATTAATTATTATGAAAAACAAGAATACGATACATATTCTAATAAAGAATTCCAAACTAAATAAAACAAATACGTCAGAATTTGTCTCTCTAAATCCACCCACTCACTAAGCAGTATCACCCTTCAAAAAAACCAGTATATACTTGCACAGCCTCCGGTATCTTTAGCATGTCGCAAAATGTCATATAATAAAAAAAGAGAGAAAAAATACTCTAGCAGTATATGTAATATAAGTTTTAAAACTAACCCCGAACGGAATTAGAGGCTGATTGCTATGACTGTTTCTAAAGCGTTTTATTCTTTATACATGTATATATATGCACCATTGCCATGCGCGCGTGTATACAATTTGCGAGCCTATGGAATTTATCGTACGTATACGCGCTTATGTCTTAAAAACTTCTCTATGTAAGATAGTGAAAGTGTGTGTAATGTGCGCATTGACCTATCGTATAATAAGACCTCCATTTTCATTCGGAATTATATCCCCCAAGTTGGAATATAACGTGTACATGTGTATATGTGACACCAGCTGCAATTACGCTTACGTGTGCCCGAGACATGAGATAAGAAACATTATTTTTTTTTTCTTCAACTTTTTCTTTATTCTCTGTCTCTCGCTCGCTCAATCTCTTTCTTTTTCTCGCTGGGAACGTAAGACCAAATTCCGAAGAGACGTTTTCTTTAATGCCTTTTTTCTCTCTTTCTCTTTTTAGTTGAGATTTAATGATTCGGTTTTTTGTTGTCATTGTTGTCGCTGAGCTTTTATTTTTGACATAGTGACATTGGATTCTGGTAAATAATTGAATGGATTTTAGAGATACAGGGTCAGAGTTAAATTGCTAAGTAATTATGGAATTTAACAGAGTTATATACGATAAAAGGTGATAGTTTAATGCTAGGTGTATTTATCGTTTTATTGCAATAAACGTGAGAATTTAAGGTATTTACTGTAACGTTGGAATTTCGTATTTTCTGTTTTACATCGAATAATAAAATAAAAAAAGTGAGTTTTTTTTCTATAAAAAAAAAAGAGTAGAAATATGAAAGGAATTAAGAGCCAGTTCCGGTTAGATAAAGAAACATAAAGAATAAATCTCAGCATTACAAGTCATTTATTATAAATTAAAGTTCATTTTTACATTCTTTCGACTAAAAAATTTTTAAAAGGTCCTCGCGCAAAGTGCTTTTTTCTCTCATCAATTCTCAATTATAATAGTTTCTTAATTAAAAAGAAAACAGTATATTTTATTCATAGTTAGCTGCTAATAATCAGCTACTTCAAAACTTTTACATCATTTGTACACCTTAACCCAATGACGTTATATCGAATTACATTTTCTATTATGTATTTATTATTTAAAGCGAAAAGAAATTCAATTATCCACGGTATTAGAAAATTACGCCATAGAGATAGGCTTCTTTTTTTTTTAATCTAGGAAGAGTGATGCTGCAGAAAATTTTATTTTATTACTCGATTTAAAAAAACAAACTTGAGAACGACACAGCATAGTTAATCGGATGATTCAAGAGAACAATGGTAAATATTTCCGTTTATTTTATTTGGTTTTTTTCCATTTACAAAGATAAATTTCATAATTTCATAAAGGAAGCTGTTGTCTACGTGGGAATAATTTATCTGCTGCAATAAAATGTAAAAGATATTAACAATTAAATTAGATTTTTTTTTCGAAAAATTTTCTAATTACTTTTTTAGAAAAAATAAATGTTAAGGTGTTACTGCATTCAAGTGGGTACAATGCTATTTCTGTAAGGAGGTAAATTATTGTATTCTCGTACACATTGTAAAGGCTATAAATAAAATTAAAATTGCTACGTATCGCATGCAACGATATATATGTATGATGTAAAATGTATAATGCTAGTAATTATGTAATTACCGATGCAATAGACAAACATTCATGACTATTAATAGAAAAACAAAATAATTATATTGTCATCGCGTTAACGCTATTAGCGTCAAATTTAAATTATACTTATATTTATCATTAGTATTTAATTTTTATTGTCATTAATCCTAATGATATAAACATTTTTTTTTATTTATTTACAAAATTATCTTTTTTTAACTTAATTTTAGTATAAAAATTTTAAAATATATTTTTAAAAATACTTTGCATATAAAATAAATGTCGTATAGCGAAAAGAGAAAACACAGCTCTCAGCTATATGATTAGAATGTTACACACTGAACTTGTACGTGAAACATAATATAGATAGTATTACCTTTACTTCTGATGTCATTGGGTTGAATACGTAAGAGCTGCTGAGTATATATTGTGATTACAGTTTTAGTGATTATTATCAAACGCTTATAAGCATATTTCAGCGTATTATCCATTTTGTCAAAACATTATGATTTTTTTTTTCTCATTTTTAAAAGTTACTATGTGCCATTATAAACTATGCAAAAATGTTTTAGCAAATCTTGATGAAAGTTTTGAGCTATGAGATTCAAGCCATGATATAAGGGATTCAAATTACGATAAAGATATTTTTTTACTTTCTTTTATTATTAACATATTGTCAATGCTCTGTTGTTAGATAATCATTTCATAATTTATTTTATCAACTTTGTAATTTATTTTAATTCAAAAATAATTATTTTAGAAAATATTATGCTGCTTTCATAAAAAAATGTTAATTGATCTGTCAATTAAATTTTATTTATAAAATTTATACAAATTAAAAAATTTTAAAACATTAGTATCAAATTAATGACCCGAGTGATTAATGTTTTATTTTATAGTTATTATAAAATGTTTAATCACTTTTTAAAAAAAAATTTAATTTTTAATGTAAATTGTTAAATAAATCCATTCCAATATTAGATCTGTATTAAATATGCGTAAAAGAGTACGGAAACCGGATACTGTGTCTCAAACGTATTCAAATGAACGCAAATGGCATCTAAATATTCCGCGTCTAAATTTAAAATGTTTGGATAAAATTTAAAATTCAAAAAGAACTTTAGATTTCCTCTATAAGGCAATAAATTTTGTCGTTTTTTTATCATGGGAATATTTAAAACTTTATCAGAATTAAGAAAAAAGATTAATTTAAGTAATTAAAATTTTGAATTATAATTGCCTTTAATATCGTCGTTTAACGAAATTGAAACATTTCTATTAAGATATAAAACATAAGTTTTACATTAAAATAATTTTATGTTCTTAAGAAACTTATATATTCTTTTTAAATTTTAATCTCCAAATACCATTGTATATTAATTGAACAAAATAAATAATGTAAAAAGAATTCATAGCAAACATAAAAAAATGTTTTTTTTATTTTTTAATTTTTATTTACAGTATACTTGAAAATCATAAACTTTTTTAATCGATTATAAAAGGACTTAATAGTATAAATTAAATTATATCGTTAATAAAACTGAAATGAGAGTTGTTACGAAAAAGAAAGAAAAGATGTCAACATAAAGTGAATAAAGAAAACCAAGAATCATAAAAGGTTACGCGCTCACATAACCCCAATTCCCATAAATAATGACAAAATCAATCCAAAATTCCATAATTTAAATCAACCCCTTTTTTCGACACCTTCCGCACCTTAAGGCAATAAGCCGTTATCTTTATACCCAGCTTCTAATAATCGCCGCAAGACGTCTCAAGCATATCTATACACGAAAAAATACGGTAAAAAAAATCTGTTCATGTACACACTTTTTCTCCCTCTTCACTCTACACATGAGATAGTTATAAAGGTTGAGGCTGTCAATGTTTATAGCCCAGAGCTGTTTTCCGTATTATCGTCTTGCGGAATCTATATATATATACGTCTATCTTTCTTTCACCTTATACATAATATCACATAAAACTTAATGCTAAACGCAAAAGGAAAAGACTTTTTAATAAAAGGTGCAGCCACTCAGTTTTAGTATTTAGGTTAAGTTGCGCAAGACTTTTCGTTGTATATTACATATATATACACACAACAAGTCTTTGGAGTGTCTGGTGACGTGTCTACCAAAGTAGCAAAACTCTCTTTTCTCTTACTTTTTTTACTTTTTAATTCTTCCTTTTTTAGTTTTTGTTTTTTCAAAGCGTGACGTCAAAAGTTCCTTTTATTTTTGCAAAGATTAATCCTTATTGTTATACATGCGTTGCAAGCCTTGTTGCATTTTTTTTCTTGTTTATTTTTTCTTTTTTTTTTGTATTTATTCATTTCAAAGTTGTACATTGTGTAAAGAGAGTCGATTGATTCTGGGAAGACGATGAATTGACGTTGGATTCGCTTGACTGGCGATTTTCAGTTTGTAGAACTTTACTTGCAACAGATATCACAAAAGAGTCACGGTCGTTGCATTTTAAACGAGAAAGAACGAGAGAAAATAAAAAATGGATTGTTTCTTTTTTTCCTTTTATTATTACAGTTTTGCGAAATTGGATTACAAATTTTTGGTCGCAAGGATGAAAGGCTTAAAAAGTTTATGTGTTAATTTGATGATTGCGATGAACTTGAGGGAGAAAAAAAATAAAATACATTTTATTTGGCGAGGCGATTGTTCTGACCTTTATCTCCTTTTTTTGGATGGATAAACACGAGTAATGTTTACCTAATACTTTAAAATTACACATTTATTATCATTTTATTTAATAGTTACAAAATAATTTAAATTATGGATTGTTATTTTTTCTTTATTTCGCGATTCTGTTGAAATTATAATGAGGACTTTTATAATAATAGAATAAAATTAAACTTCAACGACAGCAGTTTTTATTAGCAATTTTCGAGTAAACTACTTAATAATGATTATCTAGAAATTTTGCTATCATTTAGGTTTTGATTGTGAAAGCATTTTATGATTCCTTTTTTTTAAATTACAAAATCACGGACAACAATTACTTGATCATGATAATTCGATTGATTTTACAATCCCTGATTTAAAAAAAATAGAAGATCGATAGACATTTCCATAATCTTATACAGGAATGTCAATACCATTATAATCAAATGAAGTCGAAATTTATTTACTATTCAATTTTTATTTTTATTTTATTTAACATCGCTGTATGCTATCGTTGCGATGCTAATTAGCGACGGAGGTCGTCAGTGTGTTTTTGAACAAAGCACATGTAACATACAGTGGTACTTGTATAAAACAGCCGAGAGCGAGGTTCGAACTCAGGACCTCGAAATTACGAATCCATTGTTCTACTGACTGAGCCACTGAGACATCGCTTACTGTTGTAATTAATATAATTATTTGTAAATTGATTTTTAGTTTAAAATGATGTATATGTGTATTAATAATATTTTTATCGATAAACTTTATCATCAAACGTTAAATCAATTTGATTTTGTATGTAAATGATAAATAAATTGTTCGGAGAATACATGATTCATCAAAATAATTAGATTATGGAAAAGTTTTGAATTTTTTTTTAAATGATTAATTATTGAAACATTCAATTTAAAACAAATTTAATTTATCTCAACTATATTTTTCAGTATCTTAAATCAAATTAAATATATTTTTAAAGATCAGAACATATCCAGTCGGCTGTTAATTAACGAACAAATTTTTTTTTATTTACACTATTAATGTATAAATTATTCAAAGTATAGATAAACAAATAAATAAAAAATTTAAAACTTCAACAAAATCAAATTTTGGTAAAAGTATCATATATCAAATTCTTCTTTAAACATTTAATTAAAACACGAGCTTCCTTATTATGCAAAAAAAAATTACCATTAAATATAGGTTTCATCTCTCAACAGATCATTTAAAATCAATACTCGCTTTTTTTTCTTTTTAATCAGATTGAAAAGATATGCAAAATAGATACGAAAAATAAGCAATTTCGCCCACGCTTTTCAAACCATTTAAATCTCCATGATTTATCATCAATCAGGCAATGCAAATATACAAAATCCAAGGAATCGTTTTCATGAAAATAAAAAAATACAAAACGAAAAAATATAAGGATTTTAAGTAAATGTTCATTCAAACGTATATCTTCTTTATTTTTCCTCTTAAATAAACACCTCGTTTAGTATCTATTTTAAAAATCGACACGTCACTCATTAATAATCAAGAAATTCGTACATAAAATCAAAAAAGAGAAAAAAGATCACGTAAGCAGTTAACTGCGGAACTTTATACATCTAATTTCCAATTTCACAATTCCTCTTTTCAAGCCGAAAAACAAATAGCTTAAACCACATTAATAAATTACCATAATTATACCAAAGCCTAAATACATATCGATTACATAAAAGATAGCAAAGAAAGAAAAACAAAAAGCAAGAAAAATCGACCGAATATATCATAACATGAAATGTGAAAAATTGTCAACATTTAAATGAACAAGCAAAGCAGGTCTATATATTGAAATCAAAAGAAACTTTTGATATGAAACTTTCTCTAATTTTTCCTATTTAGACAGTCGAACCAATACGCCGCGTGGATTGCAAAATGCTTATTCTGTTGAATTAAAAAAAGAAAAGAAACGAAGAGAAGAAATAAAAATTACTCGGTAAAATAGATGGTTTATCGTAGATAGCGAGACTGATACATTTGTTTAGAACAGGTTTGTTAAAAAAATTTTTTTTTGCTCATTCTCTCCTACGCTTATTTTTACTCTTTAAAGCGTAATGTATACGTATACCTGCATTACTCGATACATATTTCTTTTTATTTTTTTTTCTTATATACGTCTGGAATATTTCGAGCGTAATCGATATAAGTCTATCGAGAAGCTCGCGCTAATTATGCAAATACGCCCTCGCGTGCAACTGTTGTAAATTTTATGAGTATATATACGTATTTTTTTTTCTTAACTAATAATTAATTGAGATTCTTTGACCAAAAGTCGATTCAAAAGAGATTCTCGTTAAAAGCAATTTTATTTTCTTTATTATTTTTTTTTACATATGGAGATTGTTTCGAGGAAAAGAAAATTTATGATTCGGATGTGTTCATTGATTGGCTTACATAATTAAGTGGGTATTTAAAAGCTTGTAATCGTCATACATATATACGTACACTTGCGTGTTATGCAAGATATGTGATATTATAAATTGATATTTCAATAATGTTAATTGTACAATATCGTGGCTTTATTAAAAATAATTGGTTTATTTAAACTTCAGAAAATTAATTACATCTATAGTGTTGGATTCAAGAGTGAAAAAAATGAAAAGAAAAAAAAATGGTGGAATTTAAAGATATGAATGGTTTATAAGATTAATCATTCAAGTACGTGACTTTTGCTTTTGTTTTTTCCTTCTTTAACAAAAAAATTAAATTCTCTCAAAAATAACATGTACAAGTCCATATAACAATCTGTGCAAATCTAAAAAATTTAAGTCTCAGTTATTTCAGAGGCTCTTAATCTTTTTACACTTGAAAAAATCTTTAGAGACACTTAAATATACACTAAATGCCTACGCACTACTTGTAATCTATTAAATAATTAATTGCTATCTATTTACAGTGTCTCTTTATCTTATACCATAATCTCTATTTTATCTGGCTATAAACAAAAATATTTCTTTTGAAAAACAAAAAGAATGAAAAAATAAAAAATTTATTTACATATACAAAGCTCCAGAACAGCAAGTGGGAAAATTTTCTTAAATTTACAAGTGAGAGAGAGAAAAGGATAGATAATATAATGCAAAATCCGGCATACGCACCACGTCATTTCGCTGCAGAGCGAGAAAGACAGAGAAAGAAGAAATAAAAGGAGAAAGGCTATATGCAGAGCCAGCAGTTAAAAATAATAATAATAATAATATAAAGAAATACAAGACATCCTCAACAGAAAAGGCGTTTGCACAAACTAAAAGATATGGCAAATCTTGGCGTATGGTGCATAACATATACGCAAATTCCTTCGATTCGCTTCTTGACTTTTGCTTATATGTACTGTAAACGCCTACGCATTTCTTTCTCTCACTCTGTACGTATAAGTGTACACTTAGCCATTATATTTACTTGTGTACATGCATACGTACACACTGACGCTCGACCTTGAGCAATTGCTGGAGCGCCTCTTTTATATATCCATACAACGAAATGCATAACTTTCGACCGAGCCACGTCATTGCTATACATACTATTTTTATGATTATAACTTGGAATATTAGATTTTCTTTTTTTTTCTATCTATTTTAGTTGTTTTTTTTTTACTTTAGACTAGGTGGTTTTATGAAAAAAAAAATTGAATAAAACCTGTTTTGTTTATGAAGGAATAGAAAAAAATTTTTTAATGCTAGCTTTGGTATTGGCTAAACATATACGAGGATATTATAGCGAATTATTGTATCATACTTAAAGTTTAGCAGAAATTATCTGAAATTCTTTAATCAATTTCGAATAATAATTTGAAAAACATTTTTTGCAATTTAAAATAGCATTAATTCGAAAACATAAAATTTAATTTCTCGTATAAACAAATTATAAATAAAAAAAGTTTTATAAACATTATTTAAAGTTTTAGCAAAGTATTTGTAACAAAATTTAATAAAATTACAAAACCTGATATTCTAAAAATAAATTCTTCTATTTAACTTAATTTTGCAGAACAAGTCGATTAATCTCATTTAAAAAATCTGAATATCACCAGATTTTGTATAGATAGTTCGTACGATGCAGAATATTTTCCCTTCTATCTTTTTTTGTATATATATTTTTTTGTATTCTCTGTATACATACGTTGGCGCATCTCGATTATTCTCTTGGGTGCTCAAGTTCAGAGCTCTGCCAGAGATAAAGAGAGCAAGACGTGCCGGAGGTGTATATGTTGAATGCTAAGATAAGAAAAAGCAACAATGGAAGAATGTGGCTAGAAGGGGGAGGGTATATAAGGAGAGAAAGAAAGAGAGAAGACAACACGATGAGCGGTAAATTACTTTGTCTTTTTTTTTTTTGCTTTTTCTTTTTTTTTTATTTCATTTTATATGTGAAGATTTACGCTTGAAAATTACTAGCTACACGCGTCTATAATAGAAGATATCACCTTTTTTTTCAACTTATTGAGGAGATTGTGAATATAGTGTTTATTGTTTGCAAACTGGTATTTTAACAATTAATTTTTATTTAAGATGTTTCCGGATTAAATTTACTTGTTTGTTCAGTTTTTCAAGTATGAACAGTGTAATTTTATCTTCAATTTTTTTTTTATTTTATTTTAAACATTCATATTTTTATAAGTTTGAAATCGTAATACTTTTTACGTACTTTTTTTAAATTTACATGTAAACTTTCTAAGGACATATTTTTCTTCAAAACTAACTTTGAAATTTATGATAGTTCCATAAATTTTTATGATCACTTGTTATGAATCTGGTCTCAAATTTTTTAAATTCAAGATGGTAGACCAGAACATTGAAATATTCATAATTTCAGTATTTTCGGTTCAAATTATACGTGCTTAGAATTTTCCAGGTTTATAGATCACGGTTTTGGCCTGTATTTTTGGGGTTTGATCCATAACATTAAATCAGTAATTTAAGTTTGAGAATTTTGAAATGGGATTGGTAATTAGCGATACAAAAATGTTCTATGAATGTGATTTGAATCAAATTCTTCTAAAACATAAATATCTAGAATTTTCCAAAAATTCATTCAAGTAATATTGCATTTAAAATGAATAGCTTAATGAACGAAACATTTCCAAAATAAAACACTACATTTGCTTTTAGCTTTATAGAATCAAGATCCTATAACATTTTCAAATAATGAGTACGGCTATTGATTTTTTTATTGAATCAATTAATATAACTAGATCGCATCAAATAATTTTAATTTTAAAATAATTCATAAAGTTAAAGCTATAATGGTTACGTCGACCTAATGAAATTTGCGACAAAATATTATTGTAATCATCTTTTCATATTAATGCGCATCAAGATAATAACAAGTCGCAAATCATATTCGCAATGACATTTGCGCAGTGTGAAATGACAAAGAGAGAGAAAGGAATAAGTAAAAAAACGATTCCAAGTAATACAATTACGTTTTAAAATCAAGGCATATTTACATTTCTTATCAAACAAACTTAGTCGGTGTGAAACAGCTTGACATGTTGACAAATTTCAAAAGTAACCTTGCGAAAGCCTCGTGCATTGCCAAAATGATAAAATTCCATATTGCCATTGGCCGTCGTAATCACTTTTTCTTTTCTCTCTCCTACTCTTTTTTTTGTTACTATTGTATTTATCAAAACCATTAGAGCAAAACCCTTCCTTTTTCTCTTTTTTTTTACCCTCGTTTTTCTTTTATCTATCCAGGCACTATCATTTCTCCATCTATCTGTTATAGTATACGTGTATTACTGAATATAAAAGACCAGAGTGCGCCAATGTAATGACCGTTGCTTTGCTCGCGCGCGCCAGCCAGTCAGCCAGCCAGCCAGCGATTGCCTGAGTGGTTACACCAGAGAAAGAAAGATAATATATTGCGCAATGGGGCCACATGTCTCTCTATATAAGTTACTTGAATAAAAGGATAGATACATATATATATACCGTATAGTCTCCTTTATCCTTTGTGACTTGAAAATTTTCGCATTTAAGATACAGGTACTTTGTCTAGTCTGGATTATTATAGGAGGTGGGTGGATCAAAAGAATTTTTCATTATAGGATTCATGTTTTAAAAATTACTTTATAATTGGTCCCTTATTTCCTTTCGAGTATCCATTTATTATTCAATTTGCATACTTGATCGATCGTTAAGTTCTTTTAAATTTCGATATCTTTTTTCTTTACAATGAATTATATTGTAACGATCGTTTTATTTAGATAGTTAAATATTTTAATTTTTTTATCATTTTTATAGTAAATTTTTATTAATATTATCAATTTTCCAAGCAGCTTGCATTACTTTATAAGGCTTGATCTTTTTGATTAAACCTCACAGCAACTTTTTAACCACAATCCAAGGTCTTGATGAATCACCACTTTAGCCTTAAACTAAACATTTTTTTATTCCTTCATAAAATGCAATCTAAAATCTTGAAAAAAAAGAGCCTAGAAATTTCAATTCGTATTAAACGATGATAAAAACCTTTTAAAAAGTTATATAACCAAAGCAAAAAACAACAATCGGAAATCAATGTATAAATAAAACTTTACTAAGAGATCCACCTTGTATATACAAAGAGCTAGGCTCTAAATGACCACCAACAATCAAGCCACGATCTCTTTGCGACTTTAAACTCTCATTCTTTAATGTTTGCTACTGCATTTATATTAAACACACACATATACACGCACGCACGCGCATATATATGTGCATATACACATACACTAATACACTTTTACATAAAGGCACATAGAGCATTTGATCAACGTCGTGGATCAGTAAAAACGTTTATTTTTTTTTATTCAGATTTCAGTGTTGCGCGTGTTACAGATTACTTTCACATGTCGGAATAAATTCACTTGGCATAGAAGCGGTTTAAGACACATACTAAAGCGAATTGCTCCCACGGTATTTACCTTTCGTGGTTCTCTCTCCTCTGAATGTATATATATACGCTCACCGAAAATTATTGTAGGTAATCTTAAGTTTAATTCTTTTTTTTTTCTTACCTTTTCTTCTTACCTTTATGTGGCTTTTTTATTTATACAAAGAAGTACGAAGGTTAGGTCCTGAGTTTGATCTTTCAATGGTTTTGTTTTGCGATATATGTAGGTTGCTGGTATATAGTATACACGCTCTTTTTTATGGGTGCGTGCTTAGATATGATGCAATTTTTTTCTCTTTCTATACAATGTATAAAAAGAAGGATGTTTAATTGAACTGTTTCGTTCTTGTTATTTTTAATGAGTTATCCTTTGATATTTTAATGCTTATGGGTTTCGAGGTGCAAGTACACGAATAGTACGATATGAAATATAGATGGTCTAGTAAATTTTATTAGGGGCAAGGGTACGCTTAATATTTATATATTTTTTTACAGTTGAAGATTTAGGTTTAAGGAAATCATATATACATTGACTCCTAAGGATTGAAATTTGATGGAAGAGTTTTGATAATTTTCGAATTATAATCGTTTATTCTTCTACTTTTTATTTTTAACGATGAAAAACGATTTTAATTTTTACACCCAAATATTTCAAAAGCGTGAATCAAAGAAAATTAGAATTTCTCGTTTTAACATTCCTTTTTTTTCTAAAAGTAAATTAGTAAATCTCGATTGCATGATACTGTCTTTCATTCAAACCCGTTATTCGAATTATAATTTAATGTAGATATATACTTGGTAAGTGGAAATTTATTATAAATAAGCTCTACAATCATACGAACTCATAAAATTTCAGTATAACTCTAAACTTTTTAATTCAATTATTTATACAGAAAATACATTTGAGCAATAATCGATATTTCAAAAATTGATATGCCATTTTCAATCTCTGTGAAATAAAATTTCCGGGAAAATACTAGAATTTAAATTCGATATTAAAATTATTGTATTGGAATATACAAATTCAAAAAGTGAATATCTAATGACAACGTTGCCCGTATATGAATCTATGAATTCCAGTAGTTCTGATATTTCAATGACAACATGCCAATCAAAATGAGAGATTGTCTGTCAAGCTCATTTCAATTGTATAGAAATTTATTGAATGTAATTCCAAAGAAAGTGATCTTAAAGTCTAATTGTGGGAAGACGTCAGTGACATTAGTTTTAAATTTTAGACAAATGAATTCTTGGTACTATTTTTTTAAGGAGTCATTATTGTCGAGCTATTGTGTAATATTTTTTTGAGTTATTGTCAAGTTCCTATAAAATTGTTAAATGTTATTAAAATTTCATAAAAATTTAATTGGAAAAATATAAAATATAATGAAATTAAGTCCTGCTTTTAATATTGTATTTAGATTGCAACTTCCTTACTTTGCTTTGTTCTGCAGCCTGATGCACATTTGCTAGAAAAAAAAGAAGAATACATTCAATTGCTAATATTTATCTGTTTAAAAAGAGGATCGAATAATCATCATTCTAATCCTAACCGTATAAATTTACTAAGGAATCATAAACGAAAAGAGAGAGAGAAAAAAATTTCTTACCACGATCATAAGTTTTTCCGTTCTAACCAATAACTTATCCATCCCTAACCATTCAAGTATCACATCCTTAGCTTACAACCCATTTACAAACCATCCTCTCTCATAATCATCAATCTCGAGTTGTTAACACTATATATATACACGTTGTAAATAAAAAAAAGAGAGAAATAGAAGCAACAACAAAACAAGCCTTTCGTATATAATCCTCCATATATAAAGATCGACATATCGAGAGCAACAAAGCCAAAGCCAATATATATGTATATACATATAAATATATATATATATATATATATATATTTTAGTTGTAACTTGACTTGGTAGAAAATGAAGCTTTTAATAAGAATATACTAAAAGGCTGTATGCTTTTCGTGACCGGAGGCTCTTTTGATAACAGAACTTAACTTCGTATAACACATCCTCTTCTAAGCTGCACACAAGAGAGCAAGAAAGAGAGAAGAAATAGAGGAGAGCGATTGCCTATCTTGAAGACTCACTTTACACCGTACACAAAGTCGTGACCCACGTTTCTTTCTATATATATATACATATATTCCTTCTTTTAAGTTTATATATATACACATATAAACTCTCTCCTGCCTTTCGCTCTACTTCTCGCTTTCGTTTAAAGCACCTCTTTTTGCGCGAGATCATTGCTTAAATGCTCTTTCTCTCTCTCTCTCTTTCTCGGTTGCAAGTTTATATATATAAGAAGGAGGATTCACCTTTTAAGAGATCGGTCGTTGATTTCTTTAACGTATATATACATACTTAGATGTTTATATATGTGTGTATATAGAAGAAAAAGAAAACTAGAAGAAGCACATACAAAGCCAAGGTTCTATAGTAAGAGAGCAATGCACGTCACGAGCTTCGTGAGCGGAACAGCAGCTTCTCTTTTACCCCTCTGTATGTATATACATATACACATGAAACGCTTTGTCGCTCTCTTAGTTACCCTTTTAGTCCTTCCTCTCTATCCTCTCTTACATATATGTATTTATATATTATACACATACATTTGTGTATGAATATATGAGCAGATGTGTGGATGTTTGTATGTACGTGTGTGTGTGTGTGTGTGTGTGTGTGTGTGTGTGTGTGTGTGTGTGTGTGTGTGTGTGACCAAGTGTGTACGTCTGTGCTTGTGCGTGCCTGTGAATGTCTATGTGAGTGTATGTGCGTATTTGCAAGAGTATTTGTAACTACGTAAATATGTGTAAGTAAATACATATATATGTACAAGAGACTATACGGACCAATGATCACAAGCCGATAGTAGGAATGAAGTCCGGGTTCAACGGAAAGAACAGTCACGAACAAGCTAAACCTTCATCTATATAGCCCCTCGTTCTTCTTCCTTACTTTTTTTTCACTACAATATGTGTTAGGTATAGAAGCTTATGTTAGCTTGTAGTTATAATGTCTATTAAGGAGGGTATTTATTTCAGCGATGGACATTGCTGCCTGCTTTTAGATGGGATGTATTTAATAGTACTTCTAAAACCATTAAGTACACGTTCAATGACTATGGAAAAAGCTTTAAAGTTCAAAAGAAACACCATTTAAACTTCAATGTACGATTTTGAAAATCACATTATTTCGAATTTTCTTTTGGATTGTAAAGCTCTTTAATTGCCATGAAAAATTTTCAGAAGGTGTTGTAAAACACATTAACGGATGCTATAAAGAAAAGATAAATTTCAATATTTTTTCAATGATATTTACTAATATTGATCACCAATTTAATTATCTACTTATTGAATTTTTATTTTCTAATACAAAACTAGAATTAATTATTTTCTCTTTGTTTGTTTCAGGTATGTAGCCGTTTGTACCAACTTTTTCAACCCTCTCTTGTAAGTAATTTTAAGTATAATTAAAAAAAAATATATGTACGAAGACATTTAACTTCCGAAGAGTTTGGATATTATAAATTGCAAATTTAACAAAAGGGAAAATTACTTTATATAGCTTCGAACAATTAAAATTTTTTTCTATTCTTTTTTCCATATAATCATTAACATTTTATCTTCATATAATTGAAGATAAAAAAATATTTATAAAATGAACCATTTCACTTATTTAAACTGAATATCCACAAAAACTCGGTAATTAAAATAATTAAAGATAATTACTAATTGCACTTAAATAGAATGTTCAATTCAATTCGTTGAAATAATTGCCTCATCCTTCAAATTGAATCACAAAAATTTCAGTACGTTAACAGAACATAAAAAAAAAAATTTCCATTCGAATGATTTCATCTGCTGCAGTTTGAAATTTTGCAGCTTGCGTATTGAAAGAAAAAAGAAAAAACAATAAAGGGAAGTCTTACAATACTTAACACCCTTTGCCGGATTTACATTGTTATCCGATTCTTACGTAAATAAAAATCTACAAATGTCTCGCCGGATCTTTCAATGAACAAAAATAAAAGTAAAATAATCTCATCGATTGTACAGCTGACATAACGCGGACGATATATATGCATCTTGTTTTTTGTGTGTTTATATATATACGTATAAAATGTACGCACTCGAAGTATGTTTATAACGCAAGCATACATATGGGAGTAAAGCTTATTGAAGCTAATTATCCGCTCCGGCTTTAGCTCTCTTGGCGGCAAGTTATAAAGAGCCCATTGAATGGCAATTATAAGTGTTTTATCGCGAGGAACTATCATTTAATACGTATATATATATACATATACACAAAGACAATCGTATAGGTATAATGTGTGCAGAATAGGGGGGAAGTCTCCTTTTCTTCTAGAAAAAAAAGGCACCTGCGACGAGCGCAGGTGAAATTCCGCGAGTTTAACTTGCGCTGCAAGACTCGGATGTCCGGTCTTGAGGATATATAAAGGGAATAGAAAAAAAAGGTTTTCCCCCTATTTTTTTGTTTTTGCTGCATGAGACTTTAAGTTTTTTGCTGAAGGGTATATAAAGGATGACGATGGCTGAAGTTAAAAGATGTATATCGTAGGGTTCTAGAAAAATAGAAGTTTTATTTTAAAATAAATATTACTTTAACAATTTTTAGGTTAGTTTTTTAATTGGACAATATCTATTAAAAGTGAAACTTTTATTTCATTTTAGAAATTAAGATAATTCGAAAAAATCTTATACTTACACTTATTCATTACGGAAAATAATTTATCATTACTTTTATTGATAAAAATTAATCCATCATTATTCATTCTAATCACGCTAAAAAGAAAATCGCGCATCAAAAAAAAACTAACACTTATTCACATAGCTCGAAACTTGTCACGTTATAAACACAGTATAAACATTAATAAATCTTTCTTCATCATTTCTTCCATTCGTTCCTTTTAAAATCATTAACAATATCTCTTCAATTGGTAATAGCAGACGTTTTAAGTGTAGATGCCATGAATTTTCGAAATAGTTTTAACGAAGAAGCATACAGCAACAGCCAACATACGGAAGCTTCTGTTTAAAACTTCGTGGAATCAGATATAATAGTTATCCCCCCTTTTGCTCTTTTCTTTTTCCTTCTTCTTCTTCTTCTTTTATATAAAATTGCGGCAAAAGTTCTTTGTCGTCAAAGAAGCTCAATTTTATAGCTATGAGGGTTCAATTGACGTTTTTGCTTTGGACGACCATATAATAGTAGAAAAGCGCGCGAGAGAGCGCTAACTTCTATATATATATATATATATATATATATATATATATATATATATATATATATTTGAGCTCTCATAGCTTGTGAGAAAAGCTTGTTTCCTATGTATAAAAGAGTCAAGGTGACTCGTTTCATTCATACACGCGCGTGTGTAATAGTATACACATATATATCTATAAAGCGCATTTATCTTTGATGCTTTAGAGGATTTATCGTGGTTTATAAGGGATGGATAAAATGTGAATTGGATGGTGAATATTTGTAAGAAAATTTTGCTGGGAAAACACACCGAAGCGTTGAGTACTTTAATAATAGATTGGGACTTATGAATTAGTTCGGAGTGAGAATAAATTGTTATACTTTTAGTTTTTTGTTTATTATAAGTATTAGTTGTTGAAAATTTATTGTTTTTTTTGTTAATGTCTGTTATTTTTTTATTTTGAATTTCGAAAGATAATGATAAAAAAAGGTTATTTTAGTGCTTTATGGATAATCAAACATCTAATTTGCATTATGACATTCATGAGAAGAGAAATAACTTTGGTATTAAATTAGGTTACATTTAGTTTAATTTCACGACTAGCTCATTATCGTTGCTCAATCTTTTACTAATCTTATAAATTATCATTTTTTTTCTTTCATGTTACTATGAATAAAAATATTTCTTAATCAACCACGTGTCATATAAGTATTACAATTTCGTTTTGAAAATATGCAATTAGGACGCTAATGTGATTTTCAATCAAGAGCAACAGAGTTTGATATCAAATCTTAATATATTTTATGATTTATATTCACGTATGAATACAAAACTTTTCATTTATTTGATAAATTGGTCCAAACGATAAAAAATTATAATCCAAAGTTAGTAGATTCGAAAATCTCCTTGGTCCAAATTTCTTCAAAGACATTACAAAACCAATTTCCAAATTTCTCGGTGACAAAAATCAAATTTTATAAATTGGATCTCATAAAGCGCGTTATCTTGCGATTAAAAATTTATTTATCAAGATTAAACAATTAATCAATTAGCTTAAATACGAAAGCAATTATTAATAAAGTTAATGTCAAGCCTTATGGTAATTGATATGTTTTGAAACTCCATAAAGAATATTTAGAGTAAAGTCGTGCAGCCAGCCTAGAGCAATATAACGTTGCTTGTGTATAGCGACGTTTTATAAATTCTCGTATATCTTTTTTTTAAAAGTAAGCAATGAAGAAATCTCAAAGCCAAGATATAGTTCATCAGGTCAGTTTAATATTGATGCAATCTATCTAACTGGACACATTTAGATCTAATAGCTTTTAATGTAATACCGTTAGAAAAAAATAATCCTTTTTTTTTCTCGAACAACAAAAATATCGTTTAGTTCAATTTACAAAACTTAAATGTTTTGTTTTTGTTTTGTTTCAATATTGTTTTGAATTTTATTTAATTATACGCATTAGCATATAGTTTATATGATGTTTAGACACGTGTAATCACAATTTAGTTATTACGTAAAATTTTGATAAATAACGTTTAATTTATCAATAATTGAATTTCAAAATTACTCAACAACTCGCTAACGTCTTTATAATATATGATAACCATAGAAAACTAATAAACAAGCAATCACTTTTACTCCTAGGAGAGATCAATAAGTAAAATTAAACCACAGCAAATTTCTCTCTATTACTATATTTGCACACATTTGGAATCCATTCATACAAGCTATAATGGCACCATTATAAAACAATAAAATTCAAAGAGAAAGGATACGTATACATATATGCCGAGCTTATAATGTTAGAAAACCGCAAATGTATGTGTATATCTACCATATATACGTGTATTTATTATCCCAAACTCGGGTAGCCTAACTTGTCTTGTATATAAATGGCAAGCTCTGCGTTTGGGGTTTGAGAGAAGAAAAAAAAGTGTTATAGTTATTACCTCCTACACGTTACTGTATACGCGTTGTGGATGTATATACACACAACAAAGATGAGGTGTTAGTTGTAAGATGCGTGGTTGCACCTACTTTCTCTTCCATTAGTCCGTTTTAAAGGTATTGGATTACTTGATTTTTCTTTTTTTATTTTCTTCTTTCTCAGACCTTGGATGGCTTTTATTTGTGTGGCTTCATATTTCGAATATTTAGGGCGAAATTTATATAGATTTGAGAAAAGAATTTTTTGTTGGTCGTCGTTTAATGGAAGTTTTTGTAGGGCAACGTGTTATTGGTAAACATGCCGAGAAAAGATGAAAATTTTTTTTCTTTTGGTTTATAGTAATTAAATTAAATGATGTGTTTAGTAGTTGAAATGTTTTCGGTTGCGTGAAGCTGATGAATTCTTTTGAAATTGGGTTTATAATGTTAACTTTCAATTTTAAATTACTTATTCGATTGGTTTATAAGAAACTTCATTTTATAAATAATTTATTTGGAAAAAGCAAGAAAACAAAAAAAAATATAACTATAGTATAAAATTTCACTTTTTCGAAAATTCGTGAATTTTATTGGGATCTGACATGGGGGCGTGGTCTAAGCTAAGATGGCGTACCATAGTATACAATTTACATTGTCATATATGGAGCAAGTACCTGTTTTTGTTAATTATGAATATTTCTGTACTATTGGGCAGATACTAATCCTACCAAACGTTATTTTATAAAAGATGAACAAGTTTTCAGAGCAGGACATATAATAAAATACGTTAAAAATAACAAAAATATCGGTGATATAATAACCTTTTCACGCAAGACATACAAGAACATACAAGTCGCATCAACGAACGCTTTCTGCTTGTATGCTACTATTCGTTCAGATTTTATCCACCAGAGAGCGTCTGGTCTATGTCAGATCCCAATACTTGATCTCATTATTTTGTATCTAAAACAATATAATTAATATTCATGTTAAAACTCTCCTCCATTATGAATGAATTAAAAATTGAAACAATCTCTCTCCCAGAGATTGTTTCAATTTTTAATATAATTAATATATCTTTGAGTGCGTAATAGACAAATAATTAAATTTATTTTAAAAAATGTATAATTGCAGTTACAAAATTCTTGAAATAATATTTTATCATTGTAAATACAGTATGATTGACATAAATTTTATATAATTTCTGATGGTTATTACATCGTGCAAACAAGTTTGTCATCAGTGTATATAAACTGTTTATTAAGACACAAAATTTATCTCAACGCAATAGAAATGAAGTATTAAAAAAGCGCAAAAAAATCTTCCTTTAATAACAAGTGTTTACGTAAAACATACAGCAACGATTACCGCTGCAATTAATTTGATTAAAGCCGATGTTCAAACAGAAAACGTTATTTTTATTTTTAAAATGAAAATGTCATCTTGACAATTTTTTTTCTTTTCATCTCGATCTTTACATAAGGAAATAGTAGTAAGTAAATCTGATATTAACTTGAAATGACGCAATAATACTTAAAAATAAAAAAGGACGTGCTTAAATATTACGACTCGACGTTACCCACTCGTTAAGATGCCTTTAACGACGCAAGTTTTTCCCCCCTTTATGCGTTACATACGCAGTATTGATATATTTGGTCATGTGTAATAATATAAATGATGCTTATAATGACACAACATTAACAGAAATGCGGCTCCATATAAAATTATGTATTTTATTCGTCGTTTGAAAATTTCTTCATTTTAAAACATCTTCTTCTTCTTCTTCTTTTTTGCTTGTGGTTGGTCTACTTATATAGTTTAACCTTTTTTTAATTGAAAATTAAGAGAAGATTGCAATTTAAACTTTAATGTAATCGTCTAATGTTGTTTATGTTATTGCGTACTTATTAATTTATAGAATCTATTTTAATGAAGAAACTCAGTAGTCGTTTATAAAATAATTAATGTGCGTACTTATAGTATCAACTTGGTATATTAAAACGTTAGAAAAATTTTGTAATATTCTTTGATGTTCTATACTAAATGATTCCAAGCTTCAAAATCTTTATCTATAATTTAATGCTTTTTTACAATATAGTTATGAAGAAAATGATAAAAAATTTGTGTAAAGTTAACAGTTTTTGACAGTCCTAAAAAAATTTCCGAAAAGCACATGGAACCGTTGGAAACCACTTAACGGAAACTTACGTTGCAACTAATAATAAAAACAGTATTACTTAAAGAAAAAAACAATGACCATAAGCAGCATCATGCGGAAGACACCGAAAAGAGCATCGAATTCGCATTAGCTGATTTCTTTCTCTCTCTCTTTAATTCTTTCTTTTTTAAAGGCATGCAACCTTTAAAATAAGATATACACATACGCATGTACATGTAGGCATACACACAAGCACACACATACACATATACATACATATTTGATAAAAGCTTGCGAACGAGACGATGGAAGGTTTTAGCCTCGCCTGTTTTCTTCCTGGAAACCTTTCTCAGCTGGGAAAATAGTATTCGGCGACTATATATGTATACACTCCGGGAATAAGAAGAAGAAAGTAAGTAAAGTAAGAATCAAGCCCACAAGCTTAAATCTATACGTATATATACAGACGATACACACATAAACAAGGATCGACATTCTTTCATGGAGTTTTATAAAGCAAAAGCGGTTCCGCGTTCTCTTCAGTTCAAAGTCGGGTTCTCTCCCTATCAACGCGTTTAAAGGTTATACACTTTTTTAAGAGAACGCGACATATCGAGAACACACGCCACTAAAGCCTAGTATAACAGATAATAAGAAAACTTTGCCTTTAAGCTTTTATACACCAATTTTTTTTTTTCGCCTTCTTTCTTACGTCTAAAAAGACGATCTTTTGCTCTCTCCCTCTCGCTAGCTTGTGAATTTTTTTTTCAGCTGGAAGAGATTGGTTGGCTTACGGTAATTAAATGGGATCGGTATAAAGTTAGGTTCGTTTAGGATGGTTTACTGTTAGAAAAAGAGGGAGAAAACTAGTATATCTGCATAAATGTAGTTAGAAAGAATTTACAGATATTTGGATTTGTAGGGATTGATGTTTTTGGGTTGAGTTTTTGGAAAATATTCTAATTAAAATTCGATCCCTATACGTAGTTTGAAGATGAGAAATTTAATTTGCGGTAAACCAAGTAAATTAGTTTAAAGTTTATTTAGTCTCAAAAATCCAAAACTCAAAATTAATTACTGTAAAACTGGATCTTTCTTTTATGGTCCAAATTCAAAATTTGAAAGTTCAAGAAAAAATTTATTAATACAGTTTAATTAAATTTTCTACTTTATTATTATCTTAAATTATATTCTATACTGTATTGGTTAATACAATGCTCAAACTCCTTATATTCATAATTCGACCAAACAAATCCTCATAAATATTCACATATTTATATTAAAAATAATAGCTTATCAACACCTTCCTTTGTTCTCCAGCGTCATAAAACAATTTACTTAAAAATCGCATTTTCTTTGTGAAAAAATCTACACATGCACCATATAATAAAAACCCAAGCAATTTCAAATAATTTCAAGTAATTATTTTCAATAAATAGCTCACCTCATTGACATAGTTCGAGAAAAAAAAATATATCCAAGAAACAACAAAGTTACAAATTCAGGGCAAACTTATGGTTATAAGCTCTTAACATTGTCTATTTAAGAACAAAGCCGTGTGTGTATATGAAGCAGTGGCACGTTTTGCTTTTTAACCTCTTACTTATATCCTGTGCGCTGTACTTGTAAAACTTACCGCGTGTGTCCCGTACACAGTTCATGCCGTAAGCATAAATGAATGAAGCTTGTGTTTTAACAGCCGATAATTAAAATTAAAGAGTTAATGCGGGTAATAATAATTAGCTGCCCTTTCACTCAAATTAAATATTAAAATATTATGATTATTATTTCCTTTTTTTTCTCGTTTTTTTTTTTTAATTTCCTGTAATTACTAGGTGAGGGAGTCAAGAATTTTTTAATGGGATAATTTGATAAACATACGTTTGACAAAATTTTCATGATGATTTAATTTTTCAAATTCTTTTGTGTTGACTGGTTTTGTGGAAAATATTTTTTTTCTTGTGTACTTTGCTATGATTAATTTTATAAATTGTTTTATTTACACTAGTTTTAATAATTACAATACATTATACACTTTCATTTGAGTGTTTTATTAAGTCATTAAACGAAATTGAAGTGAAAAGAGAGCATGAAAATTGTAAAATCATGTTAAACAATTGCAAATCTCTTCTCAATTATAAAAAGACAATAAAATTCAAAACAACTCTTTTAACATCAAAACACAAAGCACAAAATCTCTTAATCTTTAAAAGCAAAACCGCGTAAGTTTCGCACGGCTTACAAAAAAAAAGGCAAAATAAAAAAAGACATTAAAACACTTATTTTCACACAATCGTTATTCAAATCGTTCTCAATCCCACCCAAAAGGATGAAGAAGAAAAAAAAAGTCTCGAACTTTTTTTTTTCTTTTTCTTCAAAAAGGTAGTCCATAAATTTTGACCTCATACATAAAACTCCTCTTATATACCAATTAATTACCATAAAAAAAAAGAAATAAAGAAAGAAAGCATAGTATAAGGTTTTTCTTCAATCATAATTCAAAACGAATAAAGAGAAGGCTCATTTCATTCAATATATCAATAAATAAAACTTTCGTAATACCAGTAGCCAAAGGTATATGGAAAAAAAACATACACAGCGCATTTATAATCGTGCTCGTTCCAAATCCCAAGCCGAAGAAAATTGGATTTACGAGAGAAGCATATCTCTCGTCGCTTTTTATATATGTGTGTATGTACAACGGTAGTAACAAGCAATGACGTGACGCCTTTCCTTCTCTCATATTTTGAATGAATATTTTTTCAAGTTAAACGAGATAAAGAGAGAGAAAGAAAAGAGCATAACTGGTCCTTCATATTTCGTTCCTTGTCATATGATGAGGAAGAAGAAAAAAAAGGAACTGAAAGAAGGGCGTCCACCATGTGAAGCTTATGTTTTTCCTTACTCGCGATGTGTTTGGATGAGGAGTTTGGATATGTGGAACGGTGGGTTTAATTCTTTTTTTTTTGTTTTCTTTTTTTAAACTTTTGGTGATTGGAAATGGATTTTTTTTGGGTGATTTAGAACTGACCTAGATTTGGTTTGTCGATTAATCGTTATCGATCGTCCTTTTCTTTTAATGATTTTATGAAATAATCTTAGGTTACTGCACCGAAAAAAAACGATGTTAAGTGTGATTTAATTAAATATCAGATCTTATCATGACAAAAAAAAAGATTTACAGTTGCACTTGTAATAGATACATGTTTATTATAAAGATGGCTAGAGTAAACAAAAATTACACGTTAACAAAAAAAAATGTTGAGAATAACTAACAGTTTCGAATGTCTTATTTTGAATTATTCTAATCGTGAGAAAATTGTACCAAAACTAAGAGCTTTCAAACTACAGATATTAATCATCTTAACAAATGTGTCACAAATCTTTTTTTGGACAGAGATTTATAAAATATTCATTAAAAAAAGATACTGTTGACTTTTCTTTATTTAATAACTTATATTTTTTTTCAGCTATTCAGAATAATTCATAAGATATCTGAGATCTTAATATCTTAATTCAGGATTCTCAACAACCGACAATTAATTTTTTCTAAATACAAGATAATGTTACGTTCCAAATGCAATTATGGTTATAAAAATTTATTTAAAGCGATTATAAGCCTATCTTAACGATGATGTTTCCTTTTTTTAAATATTAAACAAACGATTAAACCTTATAAAATCCAAAAAGGAAAAAAAATGTATAAAAACTGGAACAAATCAAGTCAAAGTATCCCGTCAACAAAAGCTTCTCAACTATTACCCACGAGCTTGGCGTCTTGAATATAATATGCCCCTGTATATATGTATATATATAACGTTTTAAAGGATCGTGATCGTTCGACCTCTTTTATGCTTCTCGCGCACGTCCAATTAGATAGCGTCCACTCTTTTCTAACCGGTAAAAACCTTTCCATCCTTCTCGTCCTCGTCGTCGTCTCACTTGAATTTTCTTGATATTTTTTTTCTTCTTCTCTTCTGTTCTTATAAAAATGCGCCCTCTCGTTAACGGCTTCAATGTTTATAAAGAGAGTAGGGATGATGTGCCCTGTTGTAGGATGAGAACTGATAAAACAGTTGAGTGCTCCGCTATATAGTGTCTATGTGTGCCCACTCCTGTCAATCAATGTGTCAGCAGCGATATCAGAAATAGCCTAGCGTTAAAGCTTTTATATATATACACATTTTTTTTTAAACATTTTTTTTTCCTTAAAGAGTTTAGATTAAGGTGAACGGTCAAGAAATGTTGTGTCGGGTGGATGAATAATGGATTTTAGTTGGATGAATTTTCGGGATGGGAATTTGTTTAATATATAGGGTCGGTTATAAATTGATCAATGTGGCGCCAGATTAAGTCGCCTGTTAACAACTTCATTTATGATTTGTCGAATTTTTATGACGACTTTCTTTTTTCAAGAATCTTCGGAGCCTAGTTTTTATGAAGGTGAAATACGTAGTTAAAAAAAATGATTAATTTATGTAATTGTTGGAAATTTTTTTTTCAAACAGAAAGTATAAGCATTGATTTTAAGTAGAATAAGTCTGGAATGGTTTCGCATACTAACAATGAAAGTTTTTAAATTCTATTATATCATTAAAATAATTATATTGTATAGTAATTGTAATTATTGCATTAAAATTAATTGAAAAATAATAATTTTTGCTATTTATTTTATTGTGTACACGTAGAGAATGGATTGAAATGAATTTCTGAGAATTTTCACACCATTTAAAATCTACAAATATATATATAAAATAATTATTTAACATTTTTTTTCTCATATTACATTTAATTTATTTTATAATATATTTAATTTATTTTTGTTATTAATTTTAAAAATGTTGTAATGCTTATTTGCAAATGCAGTATATAATTTTTAACATATTCTTATCTTGGTAAATAATTATTTGATTTTATAAAAATAATAATCGGTAATTTGTTCATAGTAAAATTATATGCAATTCTAACTTATATTATAAAGAATAAACTGAAGTAAAATTTTACTAGAATAAAATTCTATTCTATATGGCAACCAATCTACTTTTATATAAATAAATTTACTATATCGACGAATGAAAATCTGACTGTATTGTCTTATTTAAAATATATTTATTCTTTAATAATTCTTACCTTTCTGAGCAAACATTGTTTGCGTGTTAACACCATTCAAATTGATTAATTTAAAATATTTTAAATAGTGATTGAGTGACAATATTTTTAATAGAAATGATGCTTCAAAAGGATTATAAATAGTACGTCGCCAAAGATGAAGGATGAAATGATAAATGAATTTGAAAATAGACAGTATAGCCTTAAAGGTTTCATTTATTTACATCGAAAATTATTGTCGCTTCATTCATAATAATAAACAAATTCATTATAATCCAAAATTAGATCAAATCTCAACTGAAGTTGATTCACCGTATTTTAACAATCGCAAATACATTTCTACTCCATATAAAAACAAAGAAAGCACAACGATTTTCTTTCTTCGAGTGCGCACATACTCTTATCCATCGTCCTTTTCTCTAACCCGTCAACACCATTCATCCTTTTTAAAACAATGAACATCATATGACTTGCTACTTCCGTGCGTAATAATATAAACAGCATTTGAAAAAGCTCACGCGTAACGTTATTTGTGTGTCTGCACACACATCAAACTGTTGGAGCAATGTCTCTTAATAAGTATATATGTTATACAAAGCTTATAAAACGTTATATGTATATAGTGTGTATACATTGCGTTTTATAAAGAATCGCGCGAGGCGCACGCAATAAGTACTTATGCTCACGTACTAGGTCGCCAGCAACGTTTGTGGGGATCCGTTATATTTCTTTATGCGGAGAGAAAGAGATGAAAGACCGGAGTATAACGAATGATGTATATATACAAGCTTTTAGAGTGTTTTTGTGTGGCTTTTAAAAGGAAACTGCCAAGATTTTCTAAGAATTTCGCTGATGAATTGTCAGTTAAAGTCCAGAGAAGTTATCCTTTAAATTGATTATTTTTTTTCTGTACTTGATGTTTTTAATGATTAAATATTTTTCAAATTAAAGATATGTAGAAAGATATGCTTTTGGTTATGGATATTTAAGGACAGAAAACGCATGGTGCATTATTGAATATATTAATTTAGTGCTTTCTTAATGAGGAAACATTTCAACGATTTTGGATTCTGGATCAGAGATTTCGACGAATTGGTACATTTTTAGTATTCTTGAATAAAAAATGCGTGTACATACGTAAATTGTAATAATTAACAATCTCCTATATTCCTATATTTTAAAAACTCGAGTTCATCATTAACCTTATTCCTCAATCCGAATGATAACGATATATAAAATTCCAGCATTAAAAATCCCCGTAACATTGAAAAAAGCAATGACATAACAGTACTCTCGACCTAACGTCAAATAAAGTCTAAGTAATCAATGAATGAATGAACCGTCTCAGCAACACACGCGCGCACACACATATAAAGACTTTGAATTAAAAGTAGATTTCAGCACCGATAACATTCTAGCGCAAAAGCTCGATTATATAAACTTCGTCTAACTCTTTATAGTCTAGCCAGAGTATAGAAAGAAGAAGAAGAAAAAAATGTATTCTCTCTTGCGTATTGGTACGGAATAAGACGACGAGGTAAATATACGTACACACGGACACATTGGCCATTCCCCCCCCGAATGAAGAGGAAAATGTATAATCGCGCGACACGCTGCCTCTTTCTTTTAACATTTTATACAAAACGACTAACATGAGATAAGTAAAAAAAAATAAGAATCCCCCTTAAGGTATATATGTATATATTGTATAAGCTGTAAGAGACACACGTCTATCGTCTCCTTATGAAATGCACGTGCAACAAGACCGTTATTATTATCGACCAAGACCTCGTGGTAACGAACGAATTGACTTCTTTTACTATATATATCTACACATCCACACACACACATAGATATGTATGTTACATACTGTTTAATATTGTATATAGAAAAGGTTTTGAAGATGATAGCTCGAGGGCATTTGAGAAAGAGAGAGAGAGAGAGGCCATGTAATAGCACAGCAAAGAGTTTTTGATCATGTGTGAACGGTGGACTCGATGGATAAGACCCCAAGAATGTGTATAATTGGAAATGTGTCGAATGAAAATGGGCTTTTTTTTTGTTTTACGATGAAGTTTTGTTAACGATTGATGGGATTTTTAGAAAAGAGATTCTGTTGTAGATATTTTGATTATTATGTGTATACACGAGAGAAATAAGGAAGTATCGATAAATTTCATTGAAAAAAGAAGGTTATTACAATATATAAATTATTGATTCATATTAATGTTAATTCTGGTAAGATTCATTTTAATTTTCATCAGCTTATGTAAATTACAAACAGATTACATGAATATTTCTATCTTTTCGATAAAATATTTATGTATTCTCTTTGTATGGAATATAATTTGAATTTTTTTCAAATACTTTGTATTAGAAAAATGAAAATTTTTAAAAATGTTAACATTAACAGGTAACTAATTTTTCCTTTAATGATACTTAATATCCTACTCATACTCCCATAAAGATAAAATAAATCTACTTAAATTATCTTCTACATACCTTTAATATCACTGTCACGCGTATTAGTTTACCACACGTGTTTCTTTCACATATTTACAAAACAAAATAAAAATTCAGAAAAAAATTGGTTTGCTTTATAAACGTTGTTTCTCTTCTAACTATTGTCTCCCATTACATGCACGTACACATATACTTTATATGCCAATCATTTTAGAATAGGAACATTATATGCTCGAGTTTAGCACGAGTACATATCGATATGGCAATACGTTTGCTAATGAGATGCCACTACCATATATTCAAACCCCATAAAAGTCTTCTTAAAAACGATAAAAAAAAAAGAAAATAAAAATAGAAATTTATATAGTAAAATGTGGATCTTTCAATATACGTTTTAGTAAACCAGCACGAAGTTTCATTGACAATAAGTGTATGTATGTACACGTATATATGGGAAGCATACATCTCATTAGTAAAACACGTTATCGATACATATATGCGGAAAATAATGCAGCCTGGGTTAGAGGGGAAGGATGATAGTTGAGAGAATTTTCTTCTTGTATATGTTTTTTTTTTCTTCATTTTTTTTTAATACCCATTTTGCTACCTAGTTCAATTGTCTATTATGTTTTCTAAAGAGCTGTAGTTCAAGATCACGTTGGAAAGCTTGTAATAGTGAAAAATGAAAGTAACAATGGCTTGAATGTTTTTACCGTTTAAGGGAAAATTATTTCTTGAAGTTCTTTTATTTTTCTTATCCTTTTTAATTTTTATATTAGATAAAAGTTGCTCTTTTGTCTTGGTTAATTGTCTTTTATGCTTTCAAGTAGTTCAAGATCATGTAGCTTTTAGAGAATAAGTATACAAACAAATTAACATCTACAAGCTTAAATTAAACATCAATGAACGGAAGGTAACGATTAAAAAATTTTTAAAGTACCTTTGCGTGTTGCCCTTTCATTTTATCTGAAGAAAAGTTCGTGGAGAAATTAAAAAAAAAAGTTTTTAATTAAAATTGAAAATTTAATAACATGCGATATAGATAAATATAAGCAAATTATATACCTTGTTATATTTTGTTAAATAAAATTTATAAAAACAATATATTCAATATTTTAGTTAGTAATCTAAAATGAATTACAGTTACATCGAATGTAATACAAAGATTTAAAAATTCTCCAACAAAGCATTGAACGCTGGTTTAGAATAAAAAAAAAAAGATAAAAACTCATCACAATTTAAAATAAATCATTTTAGAGCTGAAAATAATTCAAGCTTAATAGTTTGGAGGGTATATGAGAAATTATATGATGATAAAAAAAAGAAAACTAAAATAAAAAAAAAAATGTTTTATGAATGGCATAATATTCTGACTACTTTAATAAATTAACTCTTAAGAGCGCCTTTTGCGTCTTATGGCTTTTAAAAGGTCTATTACATATTATAATCCCCATCCCCCAGGAAGTAACATCAAAACCATAACAGTCAAAGTAAAAGTATAGTATAATAAATGGTTATAACTCCGTCTATTTAATTTAAGCAATTACATTCGTGTAAATAGAACGAGTCTGTCAGTCAAGATAAATATCGTGTATGCTAACATGAAAATGTATTAAACAAAATTAATATATATATATATATACACATATATATACATATATGATTTTATTTTATAGTTTACAAGTTTGTTTATTTTCATTTAGCCACTGACACATTTAATTTTATCCGAGTTTTAAAGTTTTTTTTTAAAAAGAAAAGATACTTCATCCCAAAAATTCATTCGAATCCATTAACACTTCGACCTCATACATATTACAACAAAATTAATAAGAAAAAAAAAAGAAGTTACGCTCATCCTCGCTGTAAAGTAACAAAACCGCAATCCTTCCATAAACCTTTCAAGCAAATATATACTACATATGTGCGTACACCACCTCAAATCTACGAGAAGTAAATAAACGCGTGCATGCATTAATATACACCCACAATACACTTCGGGACAAAAAAATATAAAAGAATGTTGACAAAAAAAAAATTTTATCTTCTCTTTCTCTTTTGACTGCGCATATATATACACCCCGCAATCGTTATATAGTGGGAAATGCGTAGCTTTTAATATATATCCACAGAAACATAATATATATATATATATATATATATATATATGTGGCTCAGAAGGAACGGGACACAATCATAATAAATTCAGCCTGAGTAATTACGATATGACTCTCTTTTTCTTTATTTGCCATCATGTATATGTGTCTGTATATATATATATATATATATACCCTTTTGACTTTCTTTGTCCTTTTCTTTATAGGATGTATTATAAGTACAAGCCCGCTATAACGGGGTATATACACTCTTCTCTTGAAAGCAAGATGAGAGAAGAGCTATTGCACCCGTACTCTTCTCTCTCTTTGCCCTTAAGCTATATTCTCTCTATATACTATCTTTCCTCTCTTTCTCTTCTCTCTACTTTTGCACTGTGTTGTTGTAGTACCTCGTCAATTGTTCTAGAGACGTGATTTCGTTAACGGGTTTGAGAGTAGCTCCTTTGATAGCTTGTATTATATTGGAAGTTTCAAGCATCGGGGATATGTCAATGTTCGACAGAATAAGAAATAAGCTTTTAACCGATATGTGATGTTTTCAATTCGCCTACATTTCACCCTTTTTACTGTTGTTCGTTCATTTATTTCATCTTTTTTTTCTCAATCTTTCTTTACTTCTTTTTTCACATTTTTTTTAAAATATAAGATTGGTAGCTTGGATTTTATTTATGTGTAATTTCAAGTTGATCGGATTGAGTACCAAAGTATATATAAATCTATATCTATATGTATATTGGATTTTGTACACACAAAGAAAAGAAAGGGAATATAATGAAATAGGATCTCTTGCGAATGATCTTAAAGGTACCGTAATTGCTTTGTCCTTTTTTTTTTTTAATTTATTTCTTTACTATGGAGGCGCCTATGGGGGAGTGTGCATGGTTATAACATTGCGGAATTATATTGTGCATAGATCTTTTGTGTGTGTAAGAGAGAAAGAAGAAAAAAAAAATACAAAAAAGGAGGGAGTGATTTGGCTGTGCTGGATTTTAAACAATGAGTTTGAAAAAAAAAAGAAAAATTCACGTTGTGCCGATCTTGAAATTTGATATTTTATACGAAATATCAGATTTTGGTATTTTGCAATTAAGACTGACTAATTTATATGCTAGTCTACTTTTCAATGTTTTAGATACATACTAACAAATATAACTATCATAATCTTGAATTTAATGAATTCTTATCTATTTATTTAAATTTTCCTATTTGTTTTCTTGCTAAATCTCATATTAATTAATCCAACCAGAATAGTCAAATCAGCCTTTTTTATTTGCAATCGCATCAATAATTTCCAATATTGATATAATCGTCAATACGAAAAAAGCACAATCAAATCTTCTTAGAAAAAAAAGTAATCAAACGTAACAATATAAAGCCTCTCTTTAATTAAAATTCTTACAACGGCATGTTTTTTTTCGTTAACCTATCGTACTATCTATTCGATTATAAGATTCTGTATATACTTTACAAATAAAAAGTTATACCGCTTTTAGCAAAAGCGTTACACACACACAAAACACACACGTACATGCAGATATAAATACCTCACACAATGAATTCCAATAATACAACAATGCCTAACTCTAAGTTACAGCATCTATACACATATCAATTTCAAATGCAAAAAAATAAAGTAAGCAAGAGAGAGAGAAAGAGAATCGGTCTAACAGTTTTGTATATATATGTATATATTATCAATGTAACAACATATAACAAAAGCACTCAATTTCATGGCCTGTATACTATTATTATTCGCTATTAAATAATCGCACGTTCTGTCGTATATTTTACTTGTTTTATACATTAGCGAGAAAAAGGGAAGGAAAAAAAAAAGAATTTGTTTTTACAGAAGGATATTTGTAAATTGAAGTTATTTATATTTATCGTTTAAAAGTATTGGCTACCGTTTTGTGACTAATGGAATGATTAACGATTTTGTTGTTTTCTGATATATAATAACAGGATATATCTTTATAGAGTGCCGGTTGTATATTTGTTTCTTTATATTCAATCTGAGGTATATGTACACTTTTCTGCCGTTATTATTTTCTTATTTATTACGGATATACAAAGTGAACTTTAAGTAAATGATTTCATATCTAAAAAGGAAAATGATGAATCACATCAATTTGACAGAAAATTTATACTTTAAAAGCTTAAATTTTATTTTGAAAAAAAATATATTTTTAAATATTTTTTAAGAGCAAAGGTTATCGATATTACCGATTGAATTTAATTTATAAATGTTTAAAATCTAACCGTAAGTCAGCCCATCATCCCAAGGATTATTGCATACGTAATATATATATTTATATAAAATAAATCTCTTCATCATCTTAAAATCTAAAAGTATCCATTTTATCTAATAAAATATATCATTCGATTCAGTCATTCCCAATATAACGGGGTATATACCTTATTTCTCTTCCTTTATGCATACAGACACACACAGGAACACACACGCGTGCGCAAAAGGGGGCAAAAATCGATGGATGTATATATAAAGCCAATGGGATGTATAACACTATTTTCCTATATGCGTTTTATATGTAGGAGTAATGTGTTTGCTACTGTCGGTCGGATTTAGCGGTATCTAGGTCTCTTTCTTTCTTTCTTCCTTTCTGTTTTAAATCACCATAAGATGAGGTGAAAAAGAAGCTGAAGCTTATAAAGGCTTTATGAGAAACATGCGCCATTAAACAGTTAGTACATTTTATATTTATATCTATACCTTATTTTATACATATATATTCTGCTCTTTATATCATCTCCGTTAGAAGATTCATATTTTAATTTCACTTCTCTCTCTTTCTCTCTTTTAACATTAGACATATGAGAATAATTTGTGGTAACACTTACAAGAGGTTGATCAGATAAGCGTTTTTAAATATTTATCATTTTTTCATTCTTGCTCTCCTTCTTATTGGTTTATAAGAAAAAATTTTCAAAGTAGGTAATGATCGATTATTCAAGAGAGAAATGAAACGTGTACGAAAAATTTTTTCATTAAAATTGAAAGAAAGTTTTTCTTTTTCCAATAGATTGTAAGAGTGGATTCTCTTGTCTATTTAATTGATGATATGTTAATTTTGATTAAAAAGTTCGAATAGATGCTTCTTTTCTTTTTTATTATAACGGTTTTACGATATTGAAGTTTAATGGGCAATGTGAAGTCGAAAAGCTTTTTTTAATCCTCGAAAATGTTAAATGTTTTATGTTGGGAGATAAAATAAATGGTTTTATAATAATTCGAAAATTCAAATGAATTAAAATTTCTTTTTTGGACTACTTTATTTAAACCATATCGTAACTAATTTTAAGCACAATAAAGAAATTTTAGAAGACTTTAAAAAATAAGCATAAAAATATTTTATATGCATATAATTTTCGAAAAAAAACTCGGTTTTTCAAAATTTAAAACCAAAATGCACAGTATTTTTGATCCCATCCTCTAAAATCTTTTTTCACACAGTCTCCTTTGAGGAATAAAAAAAAGTTCTATCAATGCCGCTTTATAGCCTTACACTTTAGTTGGATAATGCACCCGGTAAGATGTATTTACGAGTGTGCGCTTTAAAACCAAAGGATCCGCTTAGTTTGCAATCCTTTTTTCTCTCTCTCTTTCTCTGTCGTTTTTTTTATTTTGTGTTTCTTTCTTAAAGTACCTTTAGCATATAGGTAAAAGTGCAACTATAGACATTGGCCATGGTCCATTATGCATGCGGGATGGAAATACAGACTCTAACTTCTCCGCGCCTCTTAGTTTGAATACTATATATTTTCCCGCGTGAGAAACCATTTGAAAATCCTTCTCCTTCTTCTTTCTCTTTCTCTTTTTCTTCTTTCATTTCAACTTCAGCGAAGTAATTGTAAAGGATTTCGTTTTTTGATTTCGAGTCGATGATTTTTTGAAGTAAAAAATAATGAAAAAAAAAGGATTAAATTCGTTTAATGAAGGTTTTCGTTGTTGTTTGATAGTTTAATTCGTTGCTTTTTTTTGCCTTTTTTTTGCTTGTCTTATTTTTTTTTTTAATGTGTGGGTGGGTTATTTATACAAAGGAGACGGTTGAAAGAGAGACTTAATTAGAATGAGGTCTAAGGAAAAAGAGAGAGAGAGAGAAAGAGAGCAAGAGAATCAATGCGCATACATTCATTTGCTTATCTGTTTATGCGGCGCACAGAGCGCTCCTGCAGCGCGCTTTTAAAAAAAAAGCCCGTTTGCATTTAAACATGAAATAGGTGGAGTAATTATTCGGGAGAAAAAGAACTTTGCCGTTTTTTTTTTTTTTTGCTTTTCTTATTTTTTTCGTTTATATATGTGTAGTGAATGGATAAATTTATTATTCTAATTTGATCGACGTGTTAGACGTTTGTTCTTTATTTATAAGGGCTTGCTGAATAATTAATATATTAGAGATTTAGATTATGTGCTTTGCTAGACAGTATTGTAACAATATTTGGCAATACATTGTTTAAGTTACTTTTTAATGTTTCAATTATAATTATTATATTTTGCTGTAATTTATAAAAAAGACCTAGAAATTTAATATTAAATTCGATTAACCGGAAAACAATTAAGTAGACAATAAAACCAAAAAAAAGTGGTTAAAAAATTTATTGTATAAAAAAGTGCATTAAACAAAGATTCCGTATAACGGTATTTTTATTCCGACATTGTAAGCAGATAGTGGCATAAAATTATACTTAAATTTTAATATCACAATAAATTAGCAACGAGAAAATATCCTTTAAAAAAAAGGAGAAGAATATCCATTTATTTAAACTTGAGAACTTCTTAACAATTACCTTCGTAAATTCAAAAATTTCCATTTCCAAAAACCAAGAGAAAAATATGGGTCACCAAGCCATAAAGTCAAAAGTCAACTTCTCCTGGTCTCAAATCTCATTCTCGTTATAAAACCTGTATACTTCAACCTATACAGTATAAAAATAAAGAAAAAATCAATAAAACAGAGTACACTCAATCCTTAGCAATAAACATTTCCTTTCTTCTCCTTATGTACCGTACATCGAAAATAATCTTGTAGAAATTTTAAAATAAGTAAAATAAAAAATCCGCAAAGACATTGATTAACGCGACATCTTCTCCCAGTGTTGTGGCCGCCAAAAAAATAAAGGATATATGTATATCGAAATTCAGAAAAAGAAAACGGACACACGTGGTGACAAAAGTGCACGGGAGGTCGTTGGCTTTCTTCATATATATGTATACACATTTTGCCGTTTCTGTACTGCTTAAAGGAAAAGAGAAAAAAAAGAGAGAGAGAGAAAGAAAAGAGATATATACTCAGGACCCAAAGGTATCTCTTGACAAAAAGGCGTCACTCTTGTGGGTCTGCTTCACATATACACGTATGAGGTATATATGGTAAGAGTAAAGAAGTTTGTTTGCATATGCATGTGGAACCGCTATTAGGCTTCTGCAAGTCTCTCTCTGTGTTGATACATATGGAAGCTTCCAGTTTTAAGTGGGTACCGAAAAGAGTAAAACCAATTGCATACATTAAAAAGTTCGTGAGTTTTAAAGGTTTGACTGAAACGAAAAAAAGGATTGTTTTGTTAGTTAGAAGCCGGCATTGTCAAAGATAAACATTGGTATTTTTTTAAAAATTTCTTCTTCTCGTTTAAAAGCCGTCATCGGCTGTAAAAATTTTTTAACCCTTTCAGAACCAATGTACATTACAATGTACATTGACATTTTTTGTTTTTTTTTGAAATTGTGCCAAAGTGGCTTTAAATTTTGTAAAAAAAATATGTGTATTAGATTGAAGTGGACTATTTCCGATCTCAAACTGAGGGCCTAAGTTATTATATCTTTGATAGAAACTGAGAAAACTTGAAAAAAAAAAAAAAAAAAAAAAAAAAAAATTTATCGCAAAAATTGCTTAATAAATGAACACTTATCATCGCTAAATGGTTATCAGAACTTTTCATGATGAAATAATAATTCCGTTCTGAAAGGGTTAAATGTTGATGAGGGTTTTTTGCTTAATATTTTGAAGATGTCTGAGTTTTAACATAAATGGACGATAACATCATCATTTTATTTTAACTGGCCAATTTCTAATGATAAAAAATGTAACATTCATACTCTAATTACGCTTGACAATTTTCACAATTCATAATGCTTATTTTTAAAAGTCTAGTCTTAAAAATTAAAAATCATCACAGAAATTAAATTTTTTATTTATAACATATAAATTTTGTGTTGCTTTGAAAACAGTTAATTTTTCAGTAAAATATAAACTTTAAACATATACTTAAACAAATTGCTATTAGTTCAACAAACATAAATAAAAATATATTGCATGTATCAAAGTGTAAAAAAACTTCTTACAAATGAAAGCTTACACCAAAACCATCAGACTTTCATCTCAGCCATTTAGACAAGCATAATTTATTAATAACCCAAATCATCTTTTCAAACTTACGTAATACTCCATAGACTTCCTTAACGAACTCGTCAATTTGCTTTACAACGTTCAACCAAAAAGCAAAAAATAAAAAAGAATCTCTTAATTTTTCAAGCATTTAAAAGTTAAGAAAACCCTTACATGCATAATACGGCTATACAGCCATTTGAATTTTGCAATACTAAATAACACGTGAGTCACGAATTTAACTTTAAACTAAAACGAAAAATAAAAGAAGAAAAAAAAAGTCTCCCTCACTTTTAATGTATCCTTGCGCATATATATATATATATATTGCTTCTTTGGTTAAAACAAACCACCAAACGCGCACGAATGTAATATGGTCCACTGCGCTTTTACCAAGAAGATGTGTTATACTAACATTTCCGCTTACATAATACTTCATTTCTGGCAAACAAACTTCTTTCTCTCTCTCTTCTGTACGTTAATTTTTTTTTGCCGTTTTTTTCTCATTTTTTCCCTTTTTACTTTTTAATGTATACGTGCAGTTGCATATATCGTCTAATGGATACCTTTCGCTAAGATTCATATATGCATGTATATATATGCATATACATATATAGAAATATATATTACGGAAATGACGAGTCGTCCGTGACTCTAACAACTGTACAAGAGTGGCTAAGGTTATTTGAAAATTAAAAAAAAAAATAAAGAAAAAAGAAAAATATATATAAATGCATATATATGCATAGAAGAAATAAACACGACTCGTTATTAACCCTTTTGACCGCTACACTTTCGTCTTTGATTTAAATCAAAATTTATTGGATGTGCATTCCTCCAGCTAATTTATTCATAAACAAAATTAAAAATAATAATTTAACAATACTGTTTAATATTCATTGCGAATCTTCTTCTTTTTTCGAAGATAACTTAACGTCTTAATTATAAAATTCATTCGAATGAATGATTAGAAGTACAATGGATCTATCGTAAAATAAATTTTTATACCGTTAGAATCGCCAATCACGTTTCTTCGTTTGAAAAATTAAATAACGACTTTGAAAAATAAGAAAATAATCAGAAATTTATTTTTATTATTTAATTAAATTTTAAAATAGTGTTATTATCAAAATTATTAATGATATTTATATTATTTGAAGACTATTAAATTCGATTTCTCTTGCAAGACAAATATATTATCTAAGAATATTTTCACCTAAATTTCTCAAATAAAACTAACGTCTCTTCTTGATTCTTATCGCAATAATCTCTCCCATTCATAATCCTCAGCACAAATTAAACAAGCACCAGCATGCGCACTCGATTTGAATGAAAACAAAAATTTTTACACGTTAGAATCACACCCAAGAGAATATTCTAGTGGCGACAATAATTTCTAAAAGTCAAACAAATTCAAAACTAAAACGACTGGTTTAATGGCAAAATCCTTGGGATCCTTGTATACTGCAACCGGTAACAATTCCACATACACATAACAAACGACATTACTTATACTTTATCAAATTCTCACTCCATCCTAGCACCTTTGCCTATTCAAATGCAAATTTACTCAAAACTTTCTCTAAATATCATCTTATTTCTTACAAAAGATAACAACTTCCCATATAGGAGAAACAACTTTTTCTTTAATGCATGTAACACTTCTTTATAACCCTTCATCATAAACCCGCATTTATAAACGATTTTACATTAATTGGTCTCTATGCGGTTACCTTATATTATACATGCATGTACACTCTTTGATAAAGGTAATATGATAAAGTCTCTCTCTATTTTCATTTTTATATTTAACGTACGGAGCTCAAAAAATAAACAATAAACATATCTAGTTTGATTAATCCAAGTATCCGCTTGCTTTCATTGTAAGTCCGAACCTTAAGGATTCCTTCAACGAAAATCCCACGAAACAAATAAAATTATACCAATAGGTGTATATTTAAAGGTAGAAAAAAAAAAGGAAAAATAATTTTTTCCTTTTTCTTCAGGGATAGGGAAATCGTGAAACGTGGAGAAATTACGAGGCTTTTTTTCGTTGTTATTACTGTTATATAGAGATATACATAAAGTCAATTCGAGATTATTACGTACCGAGAGTGAAAATTTCCCTATAACATCTCTCTCTCTCTTCTTATTGCGAATATATAATATAACTTTGGGTTTTATACGTGTTACGGTATAAAGTTTTAAGTGTTTCGGCAATAAATGTTGCATTAGGAATAATTTTAATTTACACGTGTTAACGTAATAATATCGTTGTTTATAATTATTTATTTTTCCAATAATTTAAATTTAAAATAAAGAAAAAAATTCATCTAAATTATGTTGTTAGACGTTAAATTATGGGTTTTACGAGAGTTAATAAAACGTTTTCTTTTTTTTCTCTCTTATATGGTTTCAAGAAACTAACCGAATAAACAGAATATAACGATGAAAAGCTACACTTACAATCAAGGCGCGCAACTGTGAAGCTGAAAAAATTATAAGTTCTGGCTAATTCTCTGTTATTCTTTTCCTTCGTTACAGTATGCACTTTTTATCCAAAGTATTTCTTGTAAAAATAAAAATGTTAAATATGTTGACATTACTATTAATTGCCTTTCCGCATAATGTAAATACCATTTGGCCATTGTTCTATTTAATAATTAAAATTAATTTAATGGGTACTTGAGTTTTCTGAAAACTACAAGATAAAAATAGTGATAGTTAAAGTTTTTTTATTTGAATTTGTACTGTTATTTTATTCTTTTTATATACAGATGATGATTAGTTAGAAAATTAGTTATATTGTGCAATTTTGTAAGAATTATTTTTTTTCAATAATATTTAAAATATTTTAAATTAATAGAATAAAATTTTAATTTTACAGTTTTAAAATGAAAGAAAACATTTGGTAAAAAAAATAAATCAGTTCATATATCTCTGTTAGAAGTTCCACTAGACAAATTTGATATGCTAACTAATCAATGGACAGTTTTATTATATTGAAGAATATTAAAAACTAGAGATCGTCAGTGGCTCAGTCGGTAGAGTGAAGGATTCGTAATCTCGAGATCTCGAGTTCGAATCCCGCTCTCGGCCGATTGATATAAGCACCGCTGTATTTCATATGTGCTTTGTTCATAAACACATTGACGACCTTCGTCGCTAATTACTATCTCAATGATAGTATAAATACGGCGACGTTAAATAATTAAAAAAAAGGAAATATCTTTTGTTTTGATGTATAGTTAATATTTTTTTAATTATAACATTTTATGGTTGATTAATTTTTGCCAATCGACTACATTCAAGTATAACATATTTTAACATTATAAATGTATTCATAATGTGGGAGTAAGATTTGCTTTATCTCTCGTGTATCGTATATGATAGAGAATAACGCGATGCATGGAAGTGCACTTTCAAAACACAGTCTAATCGTAGTCGCATAAATCAAATATTTTCGAACTATTAATAAACTATGATTGATTCAGTCAACGAAAATTGTTTGAAGTTTAAGTGACGTTTTATGTAATGTTCTTACGTGAGATATAAATATTATACATAAGTTATGATTAAGCATTTACAAATATATGACAGTAATATATTGTAATATATAAATTTATTTTAATAATTAAATTTATAAATTTAAATGATAAAAATTAAACAAACGAAAAATCAAAATAATTTGTATCACTGATTTTACATTTCTCTTTTCTATAATTTCAGTAAAGTATTACTATACAATAAGACATTTAAAAATTAACCAGTATATTCATAAGCTTGATGTTGTCCAACTGCTGTAGCGTAGATAATCAGTTGCTGAAGCTAGTTTCTTAGCAAGTTTTTTTAATTTTTCTAGCCAGTGATTGAAGTGCAAACTAGTGAAAATTTTTTAAACGCCAAGTATTCCTTAATTATTAATTAAGTGCTAAAGTAAAATAAATATTTATAAATTCTAACGTAAAAATGCATATACAGTAAATAAAATATAATTATATAAATTTTTCAAACAAGTCTTACTCTTATACCGTTTGCTTTGCTACTTCAACCAAAACTCAAAAGCAGTTATAATTAAATTCTGAAATTTCATTCATATATCTCTTTCAATTAATACAATATTTTTCTCTCTCTCTCCATTTTACTCGTCACGTCGGCACACTTTTAACTCTTCGGAAACAATTCATGAAAACTCAAACTCACCGTTACTTTATCCATTTATATTAAAACAAAAAAATAAAGAATAAAATAAAATAAAAATAAAAAAAAGTTAAAATAAAATCCCTTAAATTAAAGACGTTACCTATATACATTATATACACATGAATCGCACGTTTTATCCTTAACTTGGCACATTAGCTATGCCGTTCAATTAAGTTTGCAAACTTAAATAAAGTACGACGCTTTTGAGAAAATTTTCCGGCATCTTCGATACCGTTTTTATTACTCTTTCATTTTATCTATATATATATACACATATTTTTTTTTCTATATATGTGTATAGATATATGTACACATATATATGTGCTTCTCTTTCAAAGTTAACGTATAATGCGCGGAATGGCAGTCAACGAACCCGCCACCGCGGTGCAAACTTGCGCAGCATTAATTACATGATGTAATCTTTTTCCTTATCCCTCTCTCTCTATATCTTTCTTTTTTCCTTCTTCTTTTCCGCATTTTCTGTCGTTTCGCGCCTGTTTTTCTTCCCTTCTCCGCTTCAAACTTTTATGTATATTATGCGAAAGGAGGGGGATTTTTAATTAAATGTGTATAATTCTGAATGAAAAGGTAAAAAAGAAAACAACAATGTACACGGGAGAAACGTTCCTTTTTTTTTGTAAGTTAGAGGAAGAATTTTAAAGCGAATTAATTGTTCATTTAGGTAGACATTAAAAACAGAATTTGTTGAATGTAAGCTAATATTTTGTTAGATAAAAGCGCTGAAGTTAACGTACTGAAGTTTTAGTTGAATAAGTATTTAAATTTAAAGGATTTATTTTCTATTTTCAAGTTAATAAGGTACATCTTAACTTTTTGAAGAAAATACTTATCACGATTTTGTATAAACATTAGCTTTTGGCGTTTATATATATAGTTGTAAAATTTTTAAAACGGTACATTTGAAAATGCTTTTTTTTCCAAATTTACGTATACACGTCACGCCATAATGAAACGTTATACTATTATTGTTTTATAAATAGTCGACGATTTATGCATTGAAATAACATTTTTTATAATTTAATTTCTTAATGATTGCACATGTAAAATTGTATATTTAAAAATCGCCATATAGACATAAGCATAAAAGAAATAATCGAACGAACTTATTGCCATTGCCAAGTAAATCTTAATACCTAATAAGCCTCATTGTCCTTTTATGAACGTATAAGAAGCTGCGATTCTATTAATGAGACCGTATAATGAATCATTACCAAACGAAAAAAAAAATAAGAAAAATGAACAACAAAGATTATTTAATAGAATACATAATACACCTTATACCGACAATAAGGACTTCTTGTATTTTGATATTTTATTTCCCTTGGCTTTTTTTTTTTAAAAAAAGCTCTTTGTATGTATATTTTGCATACAAGAGCAACGAAAAAAAAAGTAAAATAGTCTATAATATGAAAGTATATCTTGTAACCTTGTAAATAGCTTTCTTTTAATTTATTTTTCCTTTTTTTCTTATCCTTACATTAAATGGTATATGGTTAAAGTAAGAGTGTACTTCTTAATGTAACAGAAGCAGAGGATATATATCTTATACCCGATTATTATGCATCTGGTTGAATCTTGTTTGAAATCTTTTTTTTTCCTTTTTTTTCAATCTCTTAACAGAACTCTTTTTTATTTAAACTAATTACTAAAGTATCTAATTAACTTTTCAGTATATTTATTTAACTTTTTTTTTTTCATTTTGTTTTCGTTTTGTTCGCTAATTATATAAGCCTTTTGAACTCATGTTAATTTACCGTGCTTCGGATTATTATTTAATTTTCTTTCTTCTCTCTTTTTTTTAACCGGGTGCCTTTGAATAGATTTTCCATTGAAAGAGTATATATATATAAAAGTAATATAGAGGTTTTCTTATGCATTTTAGATTACATTATTATTCAAGGTAGCCTATGACATAATAATGTAACATTCTTTTTTATTTTCGCTAATTAACGAGGCAAAGAAAACGAGGAATAAGAGGCTTAGATAAGATTGAAAAATTTTTTCATGGAAATAATAATAATTTATTGTTACGCGAGCGTTTATAAATTAAAATTTGATTTCTGGATATTATTTATGGATTCAAAGATACTAAACGTTTCGAGCTGGGGATATATAAACGGCTCGGTATACACGTAGTTCTCGAAAGCATCTCGGCTGCAATTTTCTCTTATCGATTTTTCAATCTCGATCTATTCTGACTTGAGCTTTGGCAAAAAAAAATATATATAAAACGGAAAAAAACGAAAGCACTTCAAGTTGAAGAATTAACATCAGTTATATATTTGACACAATCTTGCAAAACAATCTCTCCTATAATCTTTTTTCTCCTCTAATTCAATCTAAATATATTAACATTTAAGAACCAAAATACCATAAATCATCTAACCTAGAAACTAAAAAAAGGAGAAAAAAAGAGAAAAAAATATTTCAAGTTTAACTTGGCAACGTCGAAAAACCTCACTCGTGTAAATAAGAAGAAATAAACCAACAATTCCTATAGAATTATTCTTAAAAAAAAAATTGTACATATATACATTACATTACCGAGTGTATATATAAACGTGTAACAAAATAGAGTACGCGGAAAGAGCATATACGTAGATACACTCCCACTCTGTTAATCTTCTTTCCTTAACATCTTTTATAATGCTAATTAATAAAAGATTCTCGGGGCGCAAAATACTACTAGAATTCCAAATGGCATTAGAGATAACGTGCTCAAAAGAGAGACAAAGAAGGATAGATAAGTAGAGAGAAAATTTTCTTTATTTTTTTTTTAAGACACACATCGAAACTTTAATACACACAGTTATACCTTGAATTATTTGTAAGATGTGATGGTGTACACATATGTGTCTGTGTGTGTGTGTAAAAATAAAAGATACGTGAGAACGATAGGTATAGCATACGCTCAAGGAAGAATATGTATTCGCGCTAAAGCCTAATTACCGGCACCGCGTGTGTATAAACTTCTCTCTCTCTCTCTGTACCAAGTTCTATTATAACAGAGAGAAAGAGAGATGGAAATAAAGAAAAGTATGCTCGAACAGTAATGTACCGTTGCGCAATTGCTCGTCCTTGCGAATTCAAGCGCGCACGCGTCTTGTATATAGCTCTTTCTTTTATTTTCTTTTCTTTCTTTTTGGCTTTTATTAACCACGCGAGAGAGCTTAGTACTTATTATAACTCTAATATATACATTTATTTCTCTTTATTATCTTTCGTTTCTCTTGCTTTTTTGGAGAGAGAGAAATTTCTAAAAATCTTTCTCTCTGCTTTATTTGTAATTGTCTGATTTAGAGGTCACGTGGATGGCTTTGTTCGATGCTTTGATGCGTGGGTGGATGCTATTGAACCTATTGATGTTATACGATATTCAGATATTTTTGAAATATCTACATCAGATCTTTTCACTTTATTCATCCATTTTTTGGAAGAAATTAACCAATTGATTCCCAGTTATTTTTCATTTATACATGACATTTATAAGACTCTATTAAGTGCCTACTGTATTCACGCATGTATGCATAAACGTTTGTATTTACTTACGCGCCTGCATTTCCGTAATACATAACGTGCTAATACGTATAGATGCGTATATACGCTCGTCTAATCCTTGTTGCATGCCTTTTTTTTGTATATCATGCTCATTGAGAGAGTATCAATGCACACGTATATGCGTGAGAAAGAGAAAGACAAAGAAGATAGAAAAAAACGTGTCTTTCTCTCTCTTTTACATAGTCGTCAAAGCAGTATATACACACGTGTATGTACATATATATTCGCTAGAATGAGATAGAAAAAAAAAGAGTGAGAGAGAGAGAGAGAGAGAAAGATTGCACGATTAAGGGTCATCCACCCGCCGAACTCTCTCATGTGCTTTGCGACGCTTGAGATGCCAAATCCTTGCACACATTATAGTCTTTCTTTCATTCTTTCTTCCTCTCTCTCTCTCTCCTTCTTTCTATATATATGTTTACCGATGAAATTGCTTGCATTTCGAATGCCCGCGCATGCCAATTTAAAGTTTTCAAAAGAGAAGAGAAAAAAAGAGGTACGAGAAAAGAAAAATGAAAAAAAAACGTTCATCTCGATTAAATCTTACAGATAAGTCGTTAAAAGAAAACAATAGGAACATTCAAAATCCTTTAAGCAATTTTCAATCCAATTGTGAACTTAACATTTTTTCTTCTTTCTTTTTTTCTTTTTCTCTTTTTTTAATAGTTTACCAAAGCCTGGGTTGTACAGAGTTACTTTACGTATTTATACATTACACGCGACCCCTGGCATCTCTCTTACGGTTTTTTGTATCTATTTAACTTCTTCCTACGTATACACATACACGCGGTCAGTCTTCTTTTTCCGCATAGGTCGTTTATGCGTATATATAGACTTGATAAAAGAAAAGAGAATTAGATAGACCGGTATTTTAAAATCTTCGAATAGTTTAAAGTAGAAGTACGTCTTGTTGATTTTTTTTTCATACGTTAGTATGTGGGTTTTAAAGTTGGAGTGTTGGGTATATACTTTGGATTTTTATAGAAGAATTAGAAACAAGGTTATTGTTCTTATTTTATATTTTGGTCAAAACTTTTTTGGGAATCGTTACCGGTTTTTCGAGTAAAACGTTAGTCTATTATGTATAATTTTAAGGAAATTTTTGAGCTTTTTAAATTATTACTGGGAAGAAACAAGAATGCAAGATAGAAGACTCGAAGACTGTTTTAAATACATTAAATTTAATTTGATTTGACACAAATTAACTATCATTTATAAAATCATGTCATTACCATAAATTTAATTAAGTTCCCCTGAAACACTGCATGCGTATAATCAATAGTACATTATGCAACGAGGGAGCAAAGTCAAATATTTCTCCCGAGGGGAATGAATTATCGAGAGAGGCATAGACTTTACTTTTGAATTACATAATGAACTTTATCACTTTCTTAACAGTGACCACTTTGTTAAATTAAAAAAGCAAGCTTTGTTTAAATTATTTTATAAAAATTTAAACAATTTATTTATTTTTATAAGTTTTTAGTTGAGCGGAAATAAAGTACTATTTTAGAAGTCAGTTATATCTTACTTCCGGCCCGCTTCACGAGTTAATAAAGTGGCTATTACTGTTGGGATAGGAATAAAAATAATATTTATTGTTTATTAGACAAAAAAAAATTTTCAAGTATCACGTTTATCAATTTTCTAAAAAATTTTTGAATATTATAATAGTACATTTCATACCAGTTGTAAACCGAATTTTTTGCCATGAAAGCCAAAAAAGAGCAACGAAGTTGCGATTTTAAGGTTAGAATGGCAAAAAAAAATTTTAATAATTTTTGCAAAAAATTATTATGACATATGGCATGATGATTTATATTTTTTTTAACGTCGCTGTATTTATGCCATAATTGCGATGCTAATTAGCGATGGAGATGACCAGTGTGTTTGTGAACAAAGCACATTTATTATATAAAGTGGTGCTTGTATACACTGTTAAAAAATACATGAAATTTGCTTCCAGTACATGCATTAAATTTTGGGAAAATACATTAAAATTACGATAAAATGTATTAATTTTCATGCAAATCAGTATTAAATTTCATCTTAATAAATAAAATTTAATGATGATTTGCATGAAAATGAATACATTTTACCGTAATTTTAACGTATTTTTAGAAAATTAATGCATGTACTGGAAGCAAATTTCATGCATTTTTTAACAGTGTATAATACAGCCGAGAGCAGGATTCGAACTCGATTCTTCGAGATTATGAATCCATCGCTCTACCAAGTGAGCCACTGAGACCTCGCACTCAAATTTAAGTTGATGTGATAGGGTATATTATTCATACATAGTTACCGACATTAAAGTTTCCCTAATTTAAAATTTTTATTAAAAAATTTTCCAAAATATCTCTATATCATGCTTTTTATTAGTTACTATGAAAGGCTGTAAAATAAAGATATTTTTAAAAATATTGGATTAAGATTTGAAAATTTGGAAAATTGTAATGTCGATATTTTACATTCCCTCAATAAAAAGATCTACATTATCGCATTACAAGACAATAATTTTAATTTTAATTTCTTTGAATAAAATTTATAGCAAAATAAAAAAATTATTTGTAACTTTATATTTTGGTCAGCGTCATTGTCTCAATTTTATTTTTATTAACTTTAAAAACATTAAGTCTCATTTTACTCAATTCTCAATATACATACAGATAATCGAAGATGAACATTCATGTGTGTATATATAAATTCGTCCTTGTTCACGTGTCTGTTGCACAGATTATACCATCTTGCACGTTCAATTCATTGGGTTTCATTTTTTTGAATGTTTGTGTGTGTATATATGTATGTACTTGTATGTGTCCCGTTTCGTATATTCGGAGCAGCCCGATTTACCGTACGAAACGGAACCAACATCATCAACACAGAGAGAGCAGGGGGCAAAAGGGGCCTATATAAAGTAAGCTGAGTAAGCAGCAGTATAACAATAACACACAAGCCATTCGATTCTGGCGAAATGTGTGTAATGGGCCCGGTCCTTCTTTCTTATTTTTCTTTTTTTTGCTTTTTTTTATTGTGTTCCAAAGTTAATTCGGTCACGCGAACACAAAACCAAAAAAAAAAAGAAAATATGCTTAAAGAACAAAATATTCGGTTATATAGCAGATGTTTAAAACTTCTTACTTCTTCTTTTCTTTTTTTATTTTTTTTTCTCTCCATCGTCATCATCTTCTTCTTGTTCTTTCTGGTTGATTGTTATCTGAGAAGTTCTTGTCTTGTAACATTAAATGAGAGAGAAATGGATGGATTCATTAATTTATTATGATTAAGGAATGGAGAAGTTAATGATGTCTACTATATATATACGATATGAGGTAGTCGAAATATTAAGAGACTTTACTGGCTAAAAATCAAGTAAATGTATATACATATATATATGTGTGTATGACGGATTGAGTGGTTTTTAGTTGGTTTTTATGAGCGCGTGTGCTTTGGAGATTTTACAAACGTTTTTATTACCTTTAAGATTTTACTTACGCGAGGAGTATTTCGATGTTCTACTTTATTCAAGGGAAATTGAAAGGGCTTCCGCATTCGAAATGATAATTGTTTTTTTTTCTCTCTTATTTTTTTTTGTTTTGTATCCTTTTTGTTGGATGAAATACGTATATATATATATATATACATTCGACTTTGCGTGTGTAATTTTGTAATTTACTCTCCAAATGAAATTTTGCGCTCTATATTTGAAATTGAAATGTTCAGAACTAAATAAGTTCGTTTAAGAAAACAGGAATTATCAATTATAATTTACAATAAAACCCAGAAATTATTCGAAACTAATTGCTGAAATTTTTATTTAAATTTACGATTTGCTTATTTTAAACAATTAAATTTCATGTACATTTGGTAAAAAAGGTGCAATTGGATTATCTTTAATTACTAGGAGAAAACAGAGTAATTAGACATTTGATTATTTAAACTTTAATATAAATTTGTTTAAAATCAATATTTAGACATAAAATGACAAAATATATAAAAATACGTAATGAGTTTTTGAAATATGTTTTTTATACCCAACCACATGTTTGCCAAAATACCCGCAGAACACAAGTCGACCTACATCTAAAGTTACTTCCTTCTCCCATTTAAAAAATTTAAGGCTTCTTTTCTTCCTTCCTTTCTACGTATATCTAAGACCCCCATTTCTACATTGATTAATTTCACTAATATTTCGTTTCCTTTATTTTTTATATTACAGGTGTTACCCGAATGGCGGGGAGGGAGTCGGTCGCAAGATGACGACGGAATTACAACCGTCGCCAACGGGCTATCGTCAGCAAGCCTCTGCCGCTGCTGACGAATGCCCGGGTGGTTATCGTGGTTATAACACACCAGCGCCACAAGTTGATTATCAAAAACCCCGTAGATCGCCCGACAATGATACAACGACAATCGGTATTGGCAAAATAGTCGATAATTACGAAGAAAAAGGCTATTGCAAGAAAAATGCTCCAGGTTATAAAAATGACAGCGGGTAAGGGATTATTATTATTTATTTTTCTATTCTTTTTTTTTATCTGGTGTTGCAGTTATTATTGTTTAGTTTTTGTTACGACGGATAGCTGCAGGGATATTTATAGATTTAAACAAGATAAAACAATATCGGATGATTTATGTTTTACAAAGTGATTTTGTTTTTATTGAAAATGTAAATGATAAAAATAATCCTTTTGTTCAATTGAAAATCGCATAAAAATATTCGAACTTAATTCATAAAGATTTTTTTTATGATTTGAATATAACTGTAGATCTAAATAAATAAAAATTTTGATAAAAATAATTTTGTTATTTTCAACAAGGTACAGTTATTTCAACTGAAATAATAAAAATCACCGCCCACGCATTGGCGTTTGACTTCTTCAAATTAAAATTATAACTTGTTTAACAACTCGTAAATTGCACGTTATTTGTATAGTTCTGACATTAAAAAATCCGAAACATTTATTGTATGCAATATCATGAAAATTAGTATTACTTAAAATTATAATAACTAGATGGTTTTGGTTTTTCTCGAATAAAAAAAATCATATATGAACAGTTTATTAAGTCTCAACAAAATTTGATTCTTTATTAGAAAAATACAAAAAATATTAAGTTTATTTGACAATTTAAGGAAATATTACAATTTTTCATTTGAAAGTATTTTGAGATTCAATTTAATAAAAATATTATTTATTTATTTTAAAAAATAAAAATGAACTCATAATTAAAAAAGCAATAAAAAATAAAATCCTTTCCTTTAGGTACAGCGAAAGTCTTGGTTTCGAGAGTTTCAGTTTACCACTTAGCGAGCGAGACGCAGCATCACCACCTCCAACACCACCAGTGCGTGATGCGTCAAGTCTTAAATCTGTTTGTTATGGTCCTGGTCATGAGAAATATCCATCGTGGCCTAGTGCACCAGAATGTCGTTACAATAGTAGTAATGATAATGATGAGGATGGTGCTCAATCATTGCAACAACAGCAACACGGTGCCACTGGATCACATCGTTCAAAATCTTGGACTGATCATACGAATTATCCAAAAGAAAAACCAGCTCAATACACAAGGCCACATACAAAGAGGCCTAACTCTACGTTCACACAACAGGTTTGTATATCGATTAACTAAATTTCATTAAAAGATAGTTAGATAATATTCGATTGGTCTTATTTTTGGTGAATTCAGTTTGCATAATCCTTTAATTTATGGATACTCAACAATTTCATTAAATATATCAGAAATAAAATTTTTTTATTGAAAAAAGTGACATAAATATCTACGGGAAATAGTTTAATTATCGCTCTAGCATGAAACCGATATTACGTAATAATATTTTAATTAGAGATTCAAACAGTATTCGCCAATAAGTAGAAAATATCAATGTGGTTCACTGATAGACGATATGTGTATGTTTGCAAATAGTTGAAAAGAAGATTACTGGAATTTAATCTAACAGACAGAGCGTTAGAAAAAAAAGTAATCCTTTTAGTTTCATTAAGTTAACATATTAGAAAACTCATACTGATATTGTGGAATGTGCAATTGAGTATGAAAAATAATAAAATACATTTCCTGAGTGAACTAGATTCATTTCAACTTTTGATATTACCCTTGAAAGGTGAAATTAATTAGTCATGCGTAAGAATTCATTTGACGTGGCTAGAAATAAAATGATCAATTAGAAAAAAAAAGATGTTTTAAAACTCAATTCAACTTTCTAACGAAAAACATTAACATAAAACTTCTATACTTCCTGCTTAAACTTCCTGATTAAACTATGTAGTATTATAAGTCTAAATTAATTACTTTACTTAACATTGACACCATGACTTAATGAAATATCGTTCATTGAACTAACTTCTGAAGACAGTTTATCCCTTTTTTTTTCTTTATTTTGTCTTAGAAGTAGTTAAGTTTCCCAGACAGATTAATCTAAATAAGTCTTAATGGATCGAAGAGATCGTTAATGCATGAAATTGAATGGTATAATGATTAAATAAATCAGAATTTCAATTTCAATAGTACTTTCTTCGCATATTTAGAAATTTTATCAATTTTACTTTTAATATCAAAAAATAAGAAATAGTTTTGAATATTTTTGGAATGTTATTAAATGTATAATTTATGCAGTTATTTATACTACAACTTCTCATAATTTTCAATTACTTTTTACTTTCTTGGTAATATCTAAGAGACTTTCTTTATTATTCAAAATAAAATGAAATTGCATGAAGGAATTTCTTAAAATTTCAAAATAAAATTTAAAATTTAGAAAACTATGATTTTGGTATCTCAATTTCAGAACTATTTTCATTGAATGATAATACCGATCTTTGACTTAATTGACATTAGTTTACGAGTATTGTTCACCTCAAACTTCTTAAGTATATTTTTATCATTATTATTTTCGATAAATAAATCATTAAAATTGAATTTTTTTCAACAGCTGAAAACAGTGATGGAAAGGTGTGAAAAAATTCCAGCAGAAACGTTTGAATCGCGTGCTCGTACCAGCGACAGTGATCAACAACCTATGATGTGGCCAACTGTTGATCGAGAAGGTAAAACCTTAGGCGATGCTGAATATGTAGTACCGTCTCCACCTGAACGTGAATCTCTGCAAACTAAGACTTTAAGTCCTGCTGATCTCGAGGCTTATGTAAGGAGTTACCAGGATCCTCAAGTTTCTCAGGTGAATATTGCTTTTTATTAAACTGTATAAAATATGAAAATATTTTATTTATTCGGAATTATTAGTACATTTTTTTATCACGTATATAAATTTTTGGATTAAAATCTTATAATTTTTAGACAGAAAAATATAAATATTGTCAAATAATAATTTTAGTCATGATGTAATTAATATTTTTAATTTTCATATAGGTTGAACTATATGGCGAAAGTGACTTAACGCAAACTGGACTGGAGGAATACACAACGGTCCAACACTCTCAACAAGCAAGCTACGCTCAATCAGAGGGTTACCATAGTTATGTTTCCAGTGTGGACTCTACGACAACTACTCCATTTTTAGACAGGTGATTTCTCATTTCTGTTATTTTTGAAATGACAAAACAAAATTGTTTGAACAAATAATATGTGATTCAGTTATAGACTAATAATTCAATCGTAAATATAAATACAATTATTCATATCTTTTTACAGATTGAGAAGGGACAGCGAAGCGGTGGCTCAACGACCTTTGACTTCTTGGGAAGATGGTACATCATCTCGAGAAGGTCGTGATAGTGTGGTTACAACTTCTAGCGGAAGTGCATCCAGTAGTGAAACTCTAAAATGGCATGGTTCAATGTCTGATGTCAGTGTATCCAGTGGAATGCCAACTTCAAGATCTTCTGGTATGACCCAAGATCGTTGGCATCATGGCTCAATGTCTGACATCAGTAGTATCAATGGTGGACCACCACAAAAGCCAGATGAACATGATAAATGGCAAGATTCGATAATAAACGATGCCGATCATCATCATCATAATCATCATGGAAAAATGAATACTAACAGTAACAGATTGAATAGGGATAATTGGCAGGTGTCAATGAACGATAGAAACAAAGAGCATGCACCAGATAATCATCCAATGTCAAAAAGTTTTTATTCAGATAGATCTAGCGTCATTAATGATCAAAGCCCAGAATGGGAACATTCGATACATAGTTCAATGTCAGATGTTAGTCAATCCAATGGCAGCGGAGGAAATGCTCAAGGAAGTAAACAATTAATTGCTCATAGTGCTAGGGTACAAACGCCCCAAAGGCATCATTCCGAAAGCGTTTTATATCTTGATAGAGAAAGGAGTCAGAGGAAACTATATCCAGTTAGCACGACTAAGCTGGATGAGATTCATCCTGTCTCGAGGTAGGTTGTGATCATAGATAAAGTTAAATATTTGATCATCTTTAAAGATAAAATTTTGCACAAAGTATTTTTATAAGTTGTTAAATTTTTCCATCATTAATATTTAGTTTATTTTAATATGATGTACAACATTTTCTTTTAGATCTAATTTTGATTTACAAAATATCAAAAGAAAGAAGAAACACATTAAATATAATTTTCAGAACAGTAGCTTGTTGATAAGATCTAATTACATTATGACGTTTACTTAGAAATATACCTAAGCATTACTTTGTAATTTATTATTACTTTATTATTTAAATATTTTTTTATTTTATGATTGATTATTATCACGTATATGCTTGGAATTATGAAAAGTAGTCTCATTTTAAAATCTTTCTAATAGCTCTTAACTTGTTTCTTTTTCTTCTCTCTTTTAATTTTTTTGCTTTAGCAACTTTTCTGTAAGGTGTCATTATCTGCTTATTTGTACGATGCTTATCAGTGCGCGGTAACTTTTACGACATGTGTAAAGCTTGCGGAGATAACAGCTCTTGTTTTTAACTGAAAAACGACGCGCAATCATATGAAACAACCGACGAACAAGTTTGTTTTATAAATTCTGTAAAGATTTTTCAATCGCGATATACATTCATAATTTATACGTTATGTTTGTGTTTCTACATAAAGCACTGCTGTTTCCTGAAGTGTAAGCCTTTAATTACTCGCTCTTATTTTTCTTTCTTTTTTTTACAACCGTCTGTTTTAAAATTTATGACGCTTGTTTTCGTATATTATAATTTATTAATGTTTCTATCGTCTTTCAACTGAAAAACTGTGAGGTGTGCTTTTATGATTAATTTTAATTAATTATTATTAATTAGTAAATCATAAATAATTTCTATATTATTCTGTGTTTTATGACAAAGAAATACTAATTAGATTTTAATATCATTAAAAAACAGATATGAACTTTATTACGCATGATTCTTGTTAACCGATAATACGTCAATGTTATTGTCTAGAAAATGATGTATATAATCTTTAATTATAATCTTTAATTTAATAAATAGGAAAAAGTAATATTCTCCACAATTTAATTAAATTCTTTAATATTACAAAAATCAAAGAATTGAATAGATTGTACTATACGCTAACTGTTTCTAATATATTTTTATCAAAATTTCAGGCTTTCAACAACGAGTCCACGGCAAGCTCAAACATCGGTTGCTGAGCGTATAAATGAACTTGAAAAACAACAACTACATGAGCAACAAATGCGGTACACATACTTAGATCCAGACAAACGTCTTCGTGTATCAGATCCAACTCTTAAAGCCATACAGAAGAAAGCATTACTTTCATTCTACGAGCGTCATCAACACCAAGCCAATTGGCGTTCTGAACCTTATCTTCTTCAACAACAGCAGCAACAACAAAGACATAGTCCACCACCACAGCCACCACCTAGACCTAGACCTGCATCTTCTAGAAGAGCATCTAGTGCGTCGGATTATGCTACTGGGGGCTGGAGAGAAAAAGCTAATGCTAATAAAGCTAGCCAACAACAGCAATCGACTAATAGTAGTAGTAACAGTAATACTGGTGCTAATAGTGGTGCTAATACGGATTTGCCAACACCCAGGCATCAACATAGTAATAGCTGTGGGAGCTTGTCGACGGATTTATTAGGTCCAGTGATTGTGGGACCAGCTATTTCTATTGATGATTGGGTACCCGAACGACCACCCAAAAAGCCACATCTTAGGTGTGTACTCGGATCTATGATTCTGTTATTGGTTTACTGAATTAATCATTGAAAAAATATTTTCAAAACTGCATTTAAATTTAATATCAATTTTTTTTTACGTTAAGAAAACTAGTTTTTAAATAATTTGTATTAAAAATGTTTTAAACTTCATTTATAAATTTCATAGAATAACAATTAAGAAAGTCTTTGAATAATTTGTTTATATCTTTTATTTCTGTATATCATATTAAATTATTGTTTAAATGATGTAATCTTTCTTTACAAATTTATAATATTTAGCTTAATACTTCTTTACAAATTTATAATATTTAACTTAATACTTCTTTACAAATATATAAAATCTTTTTTATATTACAGGAATGCCTTCAGTGACAGATTACCTAGTCCAGATCTTCCACCACCTTCGCCACCAACGGTTACTGATGTTGAAGTTTTAAATTTCGATGATCCATTACCACCACCACCCCCAGAATTATCACAAACATGTCCTACAGAATCCAGAATTTCACCGCTTGAGCCACGACACGATAATACATACTTCGATGATACTCCTTGTGAGCGAATTAAGGTGAGCTAAAATCTTTGTTTTATTCCACAAAATCGATTCTTTTTAAATTCAAATTATTAAAGCTCGGAAGATAATTTCATCTAAACAATTTTAATGATCATTAAGAGTAAAACTCTCTAAAAGTAACTTTATAAAAATAAATTAGAGTTTCATGCAGAAAATTTTATTTTTGAAGAGATATTCACTTAATGATTGTTAAAATCATTGGATTGTTTTAAAAACTTTTACTTTTAATGATCATTGAAATCATTTAAATAAATTCGATTCTTGTTAAAAATTAATTTTGTAAATAAGATTCATCAATTTATTATTAAATTTAAGAATCGTTACTTAAAACATATTTATATTTTAGGAAAGAAATTCCTCAACGAGAAGATCAAGTCGTAAGAAAGTACTACCCGACACTTCGCCAACCACTTCGCCAACAAAATTGAAATCTGCATCACCAAATCAAGATCAGCAACATAGTTTCCACTTTGAATGTAAACCAACAACTATCGAGCCTAAATCACCGATAGAAAATGGATTCTCATCAAGTAGGATATTAGCTGGTGGTCGTTCAAGCTTACGTTATTCATCGACTCAAAAACATGTGATGAATGAAAAAATAGCTGCAGTACGAAGATCTGCAGAGGATAGGCTAGCACCATTAAGTTTAGCTAATCAACTGACAGATCTTATGCCTACAAAGTATAGTGATTCCGGTAACCAGAGGGCTGCCCCTCAGGTACCTGTTTCAAATCGTGAGGTGAATATCAAGATTCATTTTATGAAGTTTTTACGGAAAATTTTCACGTATATCTGAATCAGGAAATAAAATACATTTTAATAGCAAAATATTTGACTATGATAGTATATTCATATTTTAAAGTAAAATGAATAATGAATAATAGAATTAATAATTAAAACTTTTCCATAAGTTATTATATACTAAGTTAAAAATTCATTATATCACTAGTCAAAATTATATCACCGAATTTTCGTTAAGAAGAAAATGATATGTATAATTGTATATCAACGTAACTTTTAATATTTATAAATGATATAAATCAAAATGAAGATATTTTGAAATAGAAAGTTTGTAAACATAATAGTAGAGCACTCGATTCATATCTATATTACTATTTTAAATAATGATTACGTAAAAATCATCTATACAAGTAATTAACTATTAAACATAAAAAAAAATTGTTATAGTTTTTATATCTTATTCATATGCAAAAAAAAAGTTTTAATTCAGTCAGAATTACAACAGTGTATGACGTCAATTAAAATAATCATCGTATTATATTAAAATGATTGATTACTGAAAAAACGACGATTTTAATTATTGAATTCTATTAAAAAAATTATATTGAAAAAATATTGCTCAATCATAATTTATAGAAAATCTTAACTATTCTTGAAATTTAAAATTAGAATTATTTTGCTATCGATTATTTTCTTACTGATGTAAAAATATTATAATATTTATGTATGAAGTAAGATCATTTGAAAGAAAACGCATTAAACTTTATAATTATTTTTCTCTTAGACCCAGGTAGAACCAAAGATCATAAGGCAAGAATCGTTCAAGCAGCTTGACGAGACGAAAATTCAATCATCATGGCTAGAATGTTCGATACGTCAAAAGCCAAGACCACAAGTACCAAAAACATCGCCCAATACATCACCAACGAGTCCACCGCATCATCGTAATGATAATCAAAAAAGTCCGCGAAATCTTGCCAATAAATATCAGCAACGCAATTATTTTGCATTACCGCCAAAATACACAGACGTGCCCACCGTCAACGAGAGATACATCGATAACCAAGCACCACAACCACAACCACGCAATAGAAATTCGCCGTCGCCACCACCGTTAGCACCGCGCACGCCCGGAAAGAAACTTTCACCACCTCCAAGACCAGCCCCGCCCATTCATGCTATACATCAAGGGTAAGTTTGCTATTCATTGGATATGCATTTCCATTTTAAAAAAGATTTTAATAATGGTGGCGCTTGAGATGATGATACAAAAGATTTTTTTTCTATTTTAAGATTTAAATTAAGGTTTGATTTATTCATTGATACGCGCAATATATTTGCGTATACTTGAGAGAGGAATGATTCGAAATAGCATTTGGGATCGTACTATTTAAAATCTGTTTTTCAAGTGTTCGCAGAAATAACGACGGCTTTTTTATTTAAATTGAAACCTTGTATTGCTTTTAAAAAGATGATTTAAATCATGCAGATTATATTGCACACTGCATAGAATTCATCAAGATCCGGTTGTGAGAGAAGATGTATCTGTATTGTTAACTTCAATGGAAACGTCGAGGATTTCGAAATCAGAATTATTGAACAGAAGTTTTAAACGCGACATGAATACTGTTGGTAATGTTTCTTAGAAAATCTAAAGAAATTTATAAAATTTTCAAATATTTAGGTTTCGTTTTTAAATTACAAATTATATGGATTTTTAATTTCAATAGTTTCGTAAAAACGTAGCTAAATTAATCTGTCATGATCTTTAATTATTTTCATTTTAATGGTTTGCCTCTTAATCAATTTGTAATTTTCGAAATCTCAGTTTCATTTTTTTAACATTAATGCATATTAAACACTTCTTATTATAATAAAAAGTAAATTACACATAGAATATGATACAATTTTGTAATATTAAACTATATAGAAATTTTAAGATTTTTTTTGCTATTAAACAGCATAATTTTTCTTGGCTTGTATTCTTTAATATCTTAATAATTTAATTTTAATGTCTACTTATTTAAATTAAAATCCTACATATGCTTTTAATTATTTAAAAAATTATCCCCATCATATCTAAGTTTTGAAATTCTTTCAATAACATAATAAAAAAATAATCAATGATAATCTGATTTGATAAAATGCAAAATATCCGTCATCTATTACACAACTATTTCAAGGTCTCTTAAAATTCGCCAGGCTTAATTAAATATTAAATATTATTTTTTTTCTCTCATATTACACAACGTATGCAAATTTCTTTTCTAATACGAAGCAAACAAAAAATTGTTTTCCCCTTTCTCGAATGTCATATACATACATACAAAATGAAATTTTTAACAATTGAACGCTGGCCTAAATACTTGGAGTAGCTTAAACATACATGTACACATTGTTGCCTATACGTCTGAACCTGAACTCGTTCTAGAAAAAATGATCAATCTGTGCTTCGATCGTTCGACTTTCGTTTTCATGTTTCAATTAGATTACACTTTAAACCTTTTTTTTGTCTTCCTTCTACTGTTCTTTATATATACTAGAGTTGATTGATTTGGTCTGGTATTTACATTTTTTTTCATCGTGGAATATTTGTTTTCTTTTTTTTTCTACTTTTCTTTTTTTTTCTTAATTTCGTGGCCTCGAGAGGCTGTTCGGCGTGTATTGGCCACTTCCGGATGAGTAATTAACTTTCTTCAGATTAAAAGTTGTTTGTCTACGTTAATTTTGATATATTAATAATTAGGTTGAAAGGATTCTGTTATTGATTTGGTTATCGAACGGACTCGAGATGAGAATTATCCTTATGGGAATTGATAATTCAATTATCGTGGCTATTAAATTATATAAACTTTCATTGACGTCATGATTTGCACAAGACGTTTATTATGATATGATGGAATTTAAATTATATATACACGCACACCTAACATTTTACGGTTTTATTGATTACTTTTATAAACAAGTTTTTTTTTATTTAATCATTTTGATTAACTTTCTTACTTTTTAATTTTGTTAGTAATATTACAATTTATTAACATAATAACGTCGTAAAAATAGTTTTGATTTTAAGAACATGACACTAATGTTTAACAGAAATGTTGTTAAAATAAATCTGAAAGTGAAGTCGACATGAATAAAATAACTTCGAGATATCAAACAGTTAATCCATCGTATGTTTTACATAAAATATGAAGATTAAAAGCTGTACCTAAACGAAACTTAATAATTAAAATTATCATCGAAAAACCAAAACTCATCATCTTAAATAAATTTTTAAGGTCAGACACGGCGTCTAAAAGCGGAATAGCTAACGTGAAAATTAGAAATGGAAATTGAATAACGCGGCAAAGAGAATTAAGATAGAAAGGCAAAGAAAGTAATAGGTCACAAGAGTTACATATATGATTTCTTTAAAAACCAAAACGATATGGTTACACGTATACGTCTTCACCATTATAGAATAATAAGATCACGTGTCAAGATAGTAGAAGATTTTAACAATTTTTATAACGCTTCCCCTTATCTTTTTTGACAATGTGTGATATAGATAGCGAAAGATACCAAAGTCTAAAGTATTAACTCGGGCATAAGTCCTTGAAAAAAAATAATATGTAGAAAAGCAACAAAGCGTCATTACATTTTTTGTATGTGAATTTGACAGATTGTTTTTTTTACGGGGAATTTTAACCTTTCAACTCCTTTGGAGAGATTAAGTTAATATGTGTACTTGATATATTCTTCACATGTATGAATTTAGATTGATCGATTGTGAAGAATTTCTTTTTTTTTTTGCTGTAATAACGTTTTTAATTGAATTTTATGAATGAAAATAATAATCGTTTTTTTTGCATTTATAAAAAAATGGGTTATTAGGTTTTATCTTTTGTTAATCCATTTGAAAAAATATAAATAAAAAATTTCAACGATACAAAAGATCGACGCCAATTAAAGTATCTAAAAAATTAGAAAAAAAATAAAAGATTTCTTCACTGAATAGAAACAAAGAAAGTCATCAGTACTAACTAAGATAAAGAGTTAAATTTTGCAATTAGTCTATAAATTACTCTTCGAGCTATAAAAATACACTTGAATGATTTAAAGAAAAAAAAAACTGATCAAAGGAAACAATCATTCGATCTAATGATTGTTTATAAATGCTAAATTAGATACCATTCAATAAACACTAGAAAAAACCAAAGTGTTAAAACAGGATATTAACTAATTAATTTTTTTTCAGTGATTTCACTAACAAAATCATTTCTAAATTAATTATGTATACACACATTTTAATAATAAAATGATATTCAATAGCATGCTTATTTTGCTTTTTTTAAAGCGGCTGCTGTAAGAGAGATATGCGTGACGATGTGTCATTTTATGATATTACACGCAATATATCGCACTGCTTTTCTTCTTCTTTGTGTAATGCATATAATTGATAACAAAAGGTGACACATACACGTGTCATCTTTTACATTAGTTAAGGTAATTATTTTTTTCTTTTTTTCAAAATATTATTTGTATAAATCTTAAACGACTAAAGTTTTTCAGATACTTTAAAATAATAAGCTTTTTTAAATGATTACATTTTACACATATTTCAATTGTTATTTGTAATGGATTAATCTTACGATTTGATTTAGGAAAAAGCATTATTAAATGGTTATAAATCGATAAGTTTGAGGGTACAATATTTCACTTTATTACATTTTATGAGTAACATATGATCCAATATCATTGCTTATAAATAAAAACTCTTGCGATATTACGATATTATCGTTTTAATATAAAAAAAATTGTGATTAATTGTTAGTATTTTATCACGTTTTAATCTTTTCATTTTTTCAAATCAAGCAATAAAAGTTGTATCAATAAAATTTATAATAAAATTGAAATTTATTCTTCGACAACACGTATTCAGATCGAAGAATATTTATTAAAAATCGGCAATAATTTGTATCTCTTTCATTTTATAAATATTTAGCAAATTAAAGAAAATATTTTTAAACCTGCTCTTCGAATTCTATATTTAGCATCGGTTTTGTGTACAATAACTTTAAAGTTTATTTATTATCGAAAATAATGCGTAGATTTGACTTTAAAAATGAAACTTAAATATAAACAAAACATTCCAAATTCTATTATAAGAATACATTCAAAGTAAATTTCCAAACTTAAATGACAATAGTCAAAATTCAAAACAAACAGTCTAATAGTAATAGTGTAAAGAAAAAAATCTTATCGACTAACGGTGAAGAGCTCGTCATCGTGGTAAGTTTGACTTCAAAGCGTTCGATAATAGAAACATGTTGAACTCAAATAAAAGGAAATTACAAATATGAAAAAAACTTCCATACGAAAAAATACTCTAAACTAAATTATTATACAATTTTGAGAGAAAAAAGAGAAATCACGTATATGGAAGATCCTTTATAAAAGCAAAAATTAAAAAGGATAAAAAAAATGAAGATTCTTTAATATACTACACAACGTCGATCTAATAATAATTGAAATGGTCCGATGATTTTTTGCATCATTTTTCCAGAAGCTATACTTTTAAAAAGTTTTTAAACGTGCCACACAGGATGTATAATAAGACCTTTTCTCTCTCTCTCTCTCTCTCTCTCTCTCTCTCTCTCTTTATTTTAAACAAGATCTCCACGGGTCGATAAATTCTACTTTTCACCTTTCTTTTGTTTCCTTCCCGCTCTGATTGGGTGAATCGAAAAGACATAACGTGTATAGTGACTTTACGTATACGTATACACACTTTTTGTTTTATATCTCTTTTGCGTGTAGAGAGAAGAAGAAGAAGTCTCATTTTTTTAATGAGAATCAAGTGTAGATCCTTATTCATACTTACATATATATTGTAGCTTGACAAAAGTGCTAGTTCAAGTTCCTTTATCAAACTGGAGCGTCTGCGGTTATTTTATTTACAAAAATTAAATTTTCCAATTAAATTTAAAATATTCATACTTAATTTAAAATTTTCTCTTTATTTCAAATAAATTTAACGTATTTGTCATTAACGAAATTTTGTCATTTCTTGTAGGTGTATAATGACAAAACTAATTTTACGTTAAAACATCTAATATGTAATTTTGTATGTTGCAAATCTGTTAATTTATTACTCAAAATCACAGTGATGGACTTTTTTTCTCCTCGTACCTATGAACTTCTATTTCAGAAATATTCTTCTTTCATAACATGATGTAATAAATAAATGTCTATCATTGGTGTTCTTAAAAAGGGAAATGTACCGTAAAACTTTTAATTACATAATGAAATATTAGTGAAATGTATATCAATTTTTTTTTCTTACTTTTAGAAAAACTTGTTTTAATTTTTTTTTCAAACATACATTAAACGACCGAAGAAATTGAAAGTTACGTCTTCGAATTTCTTTTATAATGCCAGTTATTTTCAAAACAATAATTAAATTAAGTAAAGGTAGGGACTACATTAAACTTATATAATTATCTTAATTTATACTTTGGAACTTACTTTTCATTGGGCAATATCGAATTATTCAAAGTTTATATATCGATTTTTCAAAACAATAAAAATTTTGACTTCTATTAATTACATAATAAACAAAATTTTAATGTTTTTCTAAATTAAAAAAATAAAAATTTTTAATAAATAAATCTTTCATTTTCGTAAAATAATGAATCATAAAATCCATACAGTACTAATGTAATTTCTTAAATCGATAAATTATTTATAAGTACTTAAAAAAATAATATTTTTTCGATAAAGGTATATCGAATTTTATTGGTAGCAGATGTTTCGTGAAACGTTGCAGTTAATTCCTTAAGAGCAAAAAAAAATAAAGAAACGAGAAGAAAAAAAAATTGCTATTTTTAAATCAATGCCTTAAAACGGTTTCTCGTATTGATGCAGTCAAGTATCAAATCCGGTCGATGCTCTCACTAAAGTATTATCGCTAAGCCATATTGTACATACCGCCTACGCTTTATTGATATCGATTTGTAATTTATTTTGCAATTTCAAGGAAAGATTTATTGTTTAATAACAAAGTTCACTTGGTTATATTTGTGTAATGATTAAATATTTTTGTATTACCTTATATTAAATTAAAAAAAAAAAAGAATTTTTAATTATCGATTTTATATAATGATTAATAAACATATTTCTATGTCTAGAAATCTTAAAACATTAGTATACCATAAAAGAATATCATTTAAGCATAATATTTTCCAAACGACAAATATTCATTGCTATAACAACTGGGTACAACAAACCTTTGTTACAAACGCTCTCGTCTGTCATGGCTCGATAAATCCTAATAGAAGCTGTACATTTTTTTCTCCTCTCTCTCTCCCTCCTCTTCTCTTTCTCTGATCTTATATATAGCCTCGCGTGACCTTCCCGAAGGAAACGGCTATATCGTACCGTCATTAAATAACGGTATCTTTCTTAAACTTGCGTATCGGACACATATACACGTATCGTGGGCGCAAAAAGAAAAATGATGGGTTATGTTTTTTTTTTATCTTACGAAATACAAATAAAAGATTCGTGCGTATATACATATAATTATTTAGCAAGATATTTTTGCTCCAATTTCTTAACATTTCTCTAATGCATAATTTCACTTTTTTTTTCGCTCGGATATTTGATATAGACGGTTCGTTAAATTTTTGATATATTAATTTACATTGTGGAGTGAATTTCAAGTTTTTTGATTACGTTCAGAAGTTAGAAATCCAAAGTGTTTCTTTCCTTTCTTTCTTTCTTATAGTTCGCTGGATTTCTATAGAAATCGCTGCTTTTTAGAAATGTAATTGCCGCTGACATTGAGCTTCATGTGGGACGATTATGTGTTTCCTTTCTTATTGTAGAAAAAATAAAGGATGATTTTGTAGTTTTAGGTTAATAGTGTCAGATTACAGTTTCAGATTTTATGATTTTAATAATTACTTTTATATACACGCTTGTAATGTTGACAAAAAAAGCAGAAACTTTTTTTTACAATAGTAATAAAAATATAACGCTTTTTATCAGGTATGCTTTAAAGGCTGAAGATATAGAAGAAAAAAAATTAATTTACATTCACATTAGTTAACTGAACTAAAAATAAGAAGATACATATAAACAAAGAAGAAAAAATAATCTATTTTACACGCAAAACCACTTAACTATATGCATTGTTCATATACCATAGTCACTCTGTTTTCTTTTTCTATTTTTTTTCAATTTGAATTTTATTTGACTTGAAACTTATCCACATACACATGTAGGTTTGTTTCATATTTTTAAGTGACAGTTGGCGATAATGTAAAGAGATATTAAATGGCACTTCTTTGTTTGCAAAAAATAAAAAGCGTTTATATGACTATCCACAAATGTCTTCATGCTCTAGTTTCTGGGATTATAAAAGGCAAGGTGTTGTTGTCTTTAGCTTTCATTTATGCATAGGACAAGTATTAAACTATTTTCCAAGTGTTAAATATTCCAAATACACAAGAGTTCATTCATAATTGAAGAAAAAATTTTTATCGGAGTTTCTTCTTTTCCGCGAACGTTATATAATATTTAAATGAAATTGTTTTATTATCTTAAGCAAACAGATGCATCTTTGTTAAATTTTTTCGAGTTCATAGAGTCTCTGAGTAAAGTATCAAGTTTATAAGATTAATTCCAGTAGACCGGAAATCCGTTCATCCTGAAAGTAAAGACTACAGTAACCTTGATGAATTTTAACTTTATAATATTCTAAAACAGTAAATTATGTTTAATTAACTTATTTAAAACTTTGACTTGCCAGTAATAAATAAAATTTTTGTAAAAATAAATTATTTGTCTAAAGGATTTTCTTCATAGCCATAGCTTGTTAACACGACTGTGAACAATAGAAAAAAACAACAAAAAAAAAGTAATAATTTATCTGAAATTACTCAAATTACACACAAATAATTTATAAATAAATCAAGAAAACCTACAAAAATAAGCATTAAAAAACTTTTTATGCTCAATCTAAATGTATTTTCAACAATAATTCTCCAACGTCCTTCTAAAGTGCATCTATATACTCATCTTCAAGGTAACTATTCCTTTACAAAACAGTTGGAGGACGTTTCTCTCTCTCAGTCTATCTCTATCTCTTTATTTTTCTTTTCTTCTTTCTTATGTGTCATGATAAAGAAGAATTTCGCGAAGGAGAAAAGAGAAAAAAAAATAACGATGAAGAAGGAGAAGAAGAGATACACCGTGGTTTAGCTTCTTGTATTTCTTTGGTGGCTAAAGGCTTATGTCTCTCATCTATCGTATCATCTTCCTTAGTTCATGAAAGAAGTTTCTTAGCCGCGAAAAACTCGTTTTGTAGAGCGCAATAAATTATTTTTTTTCTCTCTCTATATATATATATATATATACATATATGTGAAGTACACCTGCTTAGAGGCCGCCAGGTGAAAACCACGACGACCTCGCGACGACATTAAATGACAGATCACAATAAGAAGGGTAGTGTCCGCGAATGCACCCTTTTTTATACACGTATACGGAGTATTTCAAACATTATAAATAGCAATTAAAATTATTTTCTTAATATGTTTTATTCGTAAGAAATTATTAGAGATTTTTTTCACTTTTATGTTAAATGTTATGAAAAATAAATATTTACAATTGGATTGACGTAGAGGAAAATTAGTTTGATTTGATAAAAAAATTATTATGAGAAAAATATTTTTTTTTTCAAATTTGTAAAACATTTTTTTCATATCATTATATCAATATAAAAAGAAGAAGAAAAAAAAGAAGTGACTATTTACGTCGATTCTAAGATACGTTTAAACGTTAAATAAGATAACGTTAAAACGATAAATTTGGAATGTAAAATACGTAATATATCATTACGACGGAATATAAAATATTTTTAAAAGTATTTTTTTACACTTATCAGCAATATAAAAATTTCTTGTTCAGATTCTTTTGTTGTTGACTTATTAAATTTATAAAAGAGATAATTCATTGTATTATTGACAAGTTATGATAAGCTAATTCAATTTTATTATTATAGTATAGCTGTATTCAAAGATTAAACTTTTGAGCAATTTTTAAAAATTTTATTTTCGAAAAGTAGTAGTGAATTCTATTAATACAATATTATTTGCAAAATTAAGTATAAATAATACAATATTTTACACGAAGAAAAATACTTGAATAAAATGTTAGCAATGTACTCTCTACAGACAAACTTTACTTGCTGGCCATTTCACAATATTTTGAAACGAATTTTAAAATATTTGTAGCAAATTTTAGCATACATATACTAAAATTTATTACAAAGTGTCATGAAATTTCTAACAGAAAGAGTCCATCTTTCGATTAGTAGAGCTTACATAAATTTTTTAAAAAGCGTATTTTTCACCATTGCATCAATCTAGCTTCTCTCGTGATAAATAATCAAAATGTATCATAAACAATCACTTTCGACCGCAAAATATTCATAAAATTATTTATTACTACAAAAAGAAAAAGAAAAATCTTCATTCTGCAAGTTCGTTCAAGTGTAATGCTCCACATAGATATACATTGGAGTACATACACGCATTACATGCAATTTTTATTGCACGAAAGGTACATATGATACCGCGGTCGCGATGCATGACAGTGGCTTTTTAACTTCATTCGTTCAAAACGGAAGAGGGAAAGAGAAGCGAAATAAAAAATATATTTGAAGGGGAATCTTCGTTAAAGTTTATCAATCTGTACATCAATATAATTTTTTAATGATAGCGTTTCACGTTAATTTTCGCTATGCGATTATCGTTTGACGTTGAACGATAACTTCAAATTTTTAAAGCGGCTATTTTAGTTTTGTATTAAACAATGTAATTTGTTGATCAAGATAATGCTAAAAGTAATATCTAAAGATTACTATATTTTTATCAAATACCTGATTTGTCGATTAATATTAAATCTGGAAATAAACTTTGAAGATAAAGTATAAAAATATTGCGATATAGCAAAAAAGCGTATATTTCGCAAGTGCTGGACAAACACTAGCATTTAATTGAAATATTGTAACATTTTTATCAATTCGCTTCACCTGTTACAGAACCAATAATTGTTTAATAAAAATGAAATCAATAAAAGGAAAATATTTTTGTAAATATATAGTCTAGACGATAAAAATTAATTATTGCATCGAAACATTCTTCCATCAAAGCATTTATAACTATAAAATTATTCGATCTTAGAAAAAATGAAATAATAAAAGTAAACTGTAATTTATAAATAAAATATACACTCAACATACACAAAACTGTCGCATGCAGTACTGGAATAAGTCAAATAAAAAAAACACTTATAAAATTTGTTAAAATTTAAAATAAACAAAAACTTCAGGCTTGACTACCGAATTTTTTTTCTTCGTTTCTCGGTAAATATATTTTAGTAAACACGATGTCTCAAATATTTATGTAACGTAATATTTTCCTTCCCGGAATATATTACTTAAGTAAAGAGAATTTTTAATTTTTCGTCGAGCAAAGTTTCTACGATTACTACTTTTTTTTTTCATTTTGGACACTTCCTCGAGAGCCTCGATCACAAATGTAAAGGCACGACCAGCCGTAGAGTGTTTTTTATTCTGTCTTATGTGTGTGTGGGTCTGAGAAAGTTTTTCGTCATGTTTTTAATTCTTTGATATAATTAAAATTTTATAACAGCGGGAACGTAATATTTTTGTAATAGGTGCATTTTACTTTATCCCAGCTTAATAATTACAATTAAACCTTAGTCAGCGGGATGAAAAAAAAGGGAAACGGAGAAATGTTTTAGAAGAACAAAAGATACGAATGGGAGTATGTGTGTTAAAAAAAAGTAAAAGAGAAAAAAGATCGAATTACATAATTTATAGTTGCGTATAAGGTAAACATTGGATCTATACACACAAGTATTCCGTAAAAAAAACGTAAATAAAAATAGTGGGTTTATATATAATATTCACTTGATTAATTCAAATAAAAAATTTAAGTTGACAAAAAGTCGTTTTTTTATTATAGTTTAATACATATTAAATTTATATTAAATACTTTTGATTATATATTAACGCATAATTACATTAACATTCACATAAACATTTTAAATTTATGAAAAGATTTAATCAATTTTTAAAAAAAATAAGTTGAAGAAAGAAAAAAAATTAATTAGTTAACGGACCGTCTACACGAAAACCGGAAATTTTTTCGACTGTACGAATAAAAACACAAGAAAAAAATAAAGTTACTCAAATTGCGCTTTACATATTATACCATGGGAAGCACCTGGTTTTTTTTAAGGGGTCATTTTAGGGGGAGAGGACTAGGTTACATTTTCGTTATGATAATGGCATTAAGTAGCTTAAAAAACACGTTTTCTCTCATACATTTTATTAGGCATCATTAAAGGAGGAGTTGATAATATTTTTGGAAGCTTCTCCGTATATTCTATACTGTTAAAATTTTTAATAAAAGTAGGATACCATAAAATAGAAAATTTAAACGAAAAATATTGTGAAATATATAACAGTTAATTAACAACAAAAAATTTGGTATGAATATATTTTGCTGATTGGATTCGTCAAAAATTCGAAATCTACTTTTCAAATTTCTGCCAACTTCAATACCCTTACTTTTCAAAATTTTAATAACCAAAAAAACTAAAAGAACCGAACACTCTTTAATCTTTCCGAAATAATATAAAAAAAAAAGAAGATTAACTTGCTCAAGCATCAAATTAAATTTACCAAAAATCCGGAAGGCACAATACTTCTCTACACACGTTTCTTATTCCTAAAACAAAAAATAGAGAAAAAAAAAGTAATGTTAAAGAAGGTAAAATTACAACATAAACTATATACATATACCTTACCTAAAACACGTTTTATAACTTTACCTTCTGAATAAAATTTTTTTTTTTCAAAGCTCGCGCGCTTGCTCGCTTCCAGCTCAAAGTATATAACTTGCGCGCTTTGGCACTCTGGTAACGGTAATAATATACACACATACACATACGTAGGTACATGTATAGATATACCAAAACGAGAAACTGAGATATATAAAAGCATAAAGAGAAAAAGAAAGATAATAATGTTGTATACAATTTAACCAAAGCGAGAGACCACAAAAGAGACGAAAAGAATATAAGTAAGAAAAAAAGAAAGAAACGAGAAAAAGAGAAGTTAAGGATTCTCTCCCACTATCTTTCTTCTTTTTCATTTTCTTTTCTGTTTTTAAAAGATACCGTTTTACCATCACGCGCGAGCATGGAAAACGACGGTCCTTAAACTCCGTGTCCGGTGTCGCGAGCGCGCGCACACCCGCCAAAGCGTGTCTTGATTCTTCTTCTTCTTTTTGTCTTTTTTTTTGCTTCTTCTTCTTTCTTTGCCCTGTACTTTTGTTTGAAAAATGGTTAGTGTCTTTATTTTAGATGATAATGGCGAAGTTTATTTTTTTTCTGCGAGGAATTTTAATGTTTTGTTGATGTGGACTGTTTGAAAATTCAATTGTTGGAATGATTGATCAATATTAATGAATGTAATGATAAATACGTGAAATACCCATAAATTTTATTTAATAATTATTACTTTTATAATTGTATTTAAAGCTATCGGCTTAAATCATTTGGCAATCAACAACAACGTAACAAAATTTATTAATTTTTTGTACGACGAACGTTTTGTACTTAAATTTATTACAAGAAATTAGACATTCGAAATTGAATTTTTCGTATCAAAAACTATAAATGCCTCAAAAGAAAACCATAAATCCTTATAATCCAACGAGTTGAAGCTTTTATTTTTGAAGATTTATTTGAAAATCTACCTAAGGGTAGATTCATACACTAAATTCGAAAATTCGAAACTACGTAATTATCATGCGGGCTTTTTGTTCTGACCTTTTTTTTCTTCTTTTATCAAAAATACGGGTATTTTAATGCTATGACGGCGTGGATGAGTCAAAAGTTAGGTAACAGAATATTTTTTGAAATTAAGTATATTTTGGTTTAAGTTAATAGATAATAATTATTTTTTTTTATTATTGAATGTATATAAAATTCAAAACAATATATGTGAAATCTTCGAATTTATTGCACACAGTTTTTTCAGTAGTATAATAATTATTAAACTAAAACTCAAAAAATTAGTTTTTTTATTAATATTTTATCATTCAGCATTTTACGAAACACTTACTATATAGAAAACCTAATATTCATATAAACCAAATCCTCCATTCCTCCGAAAGTATTCCAACAAAATGTGTCACTTTTCCGTGTCTACATTAGCACTCGTGATACAGATGTTACAAATCCGCATGCATAAGCGCACCAACAAAAAATAGAATAAAGAAAATGAAATATATAACACTTAAATTTCTATTAGTACGAATATTTTGCCCGCAAAAGGTGAGATATTTTCTCCTCTTTATAATGCATGTATGCATGAAATATAAACATTATAATCCATCAGCAAGATCGGCGATATACATAAAGTTCTGATTTAGCGAAACTCGTTCAAAAAAACCCCATCCCATTTGATGATTTTCTTTTCATATTCTTTTTTTTTACATTTATATACTTTTTACCGCTTCGCGGTTACATCAACAGAAACATACGCTATTTACATCTTGCCGCAATGTAGTTATATTTTATATATTCAAGCGTTGCTGAAGCCCGAGAGATCTCGATTTAATATAAAATGTTTATATGGGTTTTTTAAGCATAAAATATTATCATAAATGTAATATCTTTTGAGAAAATTTGCAATATATGGACGATTTTATCTCTGTTTTTAGAGACATTTAATGCTAATTTTCAAATTGTTTCATTCTATAAACATATATTTTTTGCATTTTATACTTTTTTTAATTTGTTTATTTTATGTTCATGCATTTATTTATTGATTGATCAATCCTATTGAAATGTATTTGTAAGTATAATTTGACCTTAATATTAGTTTTAAGTTTTTCAATTTTCCCCGTATACATTTTAATATTATGTGTCATAATTAAGGCTACTCTATTTTAAATCAATTTTTATTTGCCTTTTATTATGATTGATGGAATACTTGTTGATATTACAGTTTAAAAAAACAAATTTAAAAAATGATTGATTTACGAGCTAATAATTTCAATGAACTTCAACAATATTTCAATGATTATTTTATCACCTTATATACTTGACTTGAAGTGCATAACGAATTTCCTGTTCGGTTTAAAAAATTTAATTCTATTAAAATAAAGTAAACGTCTATTATAAATCAGCCTTCTTCCCTTATTCTTTGCATAAACGCTTCGGAGCCAAGCAAAAAAACAACTCGGAATAAAAAATCAGGTGAAGAAAAAAAAGGCAACACTAAGAAAAAGGTAAAGAAGAGGCCGTTATCGTCATCCTGGCAGAACCAGGAAATGGCAACCCGAAAACAGAAAAAGAGAGAAATAAAGATAGAGAGAGAAAAAAAAAAGAACGAAAGAAATACAACAATTAATGACTCAAGGTGCTCCGATTGTCCGGGTTTTTAATTCATCGAGAGTTAACCAAAGTGCGCGCGCGCTGAATTTTCTGTCTCTCATTTTGTCTCTTTCGCTCTCTCTCTCACTTTTGTTCACAAAAGATTTGCCGCATACCGTCGTGGCTTTCTTATCTTTGTGTGCTGCTATGAATTTCTGGCTCTCTGCTTGTCTGGTGCGGGCGTGCGAGGTACTGGAATTTATACTTTCTGGCCAACGATTGTGTTGAAGGAAAAAAAAGAAAAGATTTCGGATTGTTTGAGTTTCAAATACTTGAAAAAAAAACGTGTTGAAATTCACTCTACTCTTTTTTTTTTTAACAATTGTCAAAAGTAACAGAAAATTTCAATTCTTTATTGAAGCCATATTATTTTTCTAAAAGTGTTTTTAAGCTATTTATGAATTTTAATCGACAATTTCTAAAACTGATTAGATAAATTAGCTTATTTTTAATCTCTGCACAGATAATTATTTTAATACTCATCGAAAACTAATCAGCACAAATCTCTTTAAAATTCAACAAATGATAAGAAAAAGAAATCAAACGAATGAAAACTAGCCGTATTATATAAATTAAAAAAAATACTGCAAACTCTATAATTTTCTCAATTTGAAATTAAAAATTTTAAATACATATCACGCAAATGTGATTTAATGTCTTCTTAACGTTAACAACCATCACGTATTACTTTATCCAAAAAAGAAGAGAAAAAAGCTAAAATAAAAGAGAGAATCTGCGCATCGTATATGGAATCCTCGTCGAAATAAATTCTAAAATCATTCGACGCTCTCATTATCATTATCATAAAACATTTTTTTTAAATCTTATATACCGTTGAAAATCTTACGAATTAACATGACTTTAAGACCAAGTTCATCTTCAAGTATTTAAAAAAAAAACCAGAAAAAAAGTAGCCGTGCATAAATCAGCGTACATAACATTAAACTAGAGTAAACGACAAATCCTCCGAGTACATAAACGATTATTTTCTCCCCTTTTTTTTATTCTTTTAATTCTCCTTTCCTTACTTGTCAATGTATATATCGTTTTTTATAAGTAAAAGAAGAAAAAAAATAAAAACGCATCGTATATGACAGATCTCGCTCGACAGATAAGTTTGACGACATCGTTGACCTGTCTCGTATATACATGCCAATCTATTAAGCGAGTAAAAATGAAAGAAAAGAAATTATATGGACTTGATTTTCCTTCCTCAAAGGACACACGCTCGCGTATATGTTACTTTAACGCTAGACTGGATCTTTGAGATTATGTTATGGTCAAAGATTTTTATTTATTTTTTCTTCAATTGTTCTTGTTGGTCGTATCAATTTTTTTTTACTTATTTTTTCATTCATCAAAGGTTTATGTAAGGACGGTCATATTTTTTTTTCTACATTCTTTATTTTTAATAATGCGTTGGAGAAGGTTGTCAAGAGGAAGTATTTTTCTTTTATCGAGTATGTTTCTTTTTTATATTGCCAGTAATCATTTTTTTCTTTATCGTAACATTAATTTTATAAGCATATAAAGGCTAATGTAAAGATCGTTAAATAAAAAATGTATAGGAGACGGGCAAGGTCGCGAGATGTAATTGTACGTTAGATTATCCGAAAATGATTAATGATCTATATTATTTTTATTTTTCGGATTGCATAAATATGAAGAAAAAATAAATACATGTATTTATGAAGATCTGTCAGATATTAATTTTACAAGTCATAAAAACGCTTAATTAAATGTTAAACATAGCTTCTTTTATTGTGTACTAATAAAATGTGTTGTGAAAAAAATAATATTTTTAAAATGCACTAATCGTAGGGCCATTAAACGAAGGTCATGTTTACTGTTTTTTTTTCTTCTTTTCTAATACAGTTTTTCTTCTTTCTTACGGTTTTTTGAGCAGCTAATTAAACAGTTTGCTAACAAAGAACCAGTTTCATTTTCTTTTTTTTTCAATTTATTACGCGTACATGAATCTTTTTTTTTAATAAATGCTGAACGTTTTAAATAAAAAAGAATCAACTTGTTCTTCATCTTCTAAATGGCATCATTTCTCTGTTAAATTACCTCCTCAACATATAGATTTTTTTTGTTTCTACCTTTTTCTGAATACATCTTTCATATCCGCTTGCTAACTAACTGACATCGCTTTAACCAGCCCCAATAACTATCTTTTATTTTCACTTCATTTTTACTTTTTTTTGGTTCTTTTAATTTTTTTTCTTTCGTCTTTTGCTTTCTTCCTCATCCTTCTAAAACACACTTTTTCTCCGTAAACTGTCCCTTTATTTCTTTCTCTTTCGTATCTGTACCGTTTTAAACCTTAACAAAAAAAAATCAAAATGAAAAGAAAAAACTTAACATGTATAAGTGTTGGTCCGTTGAATGTAATTTTTTCGATCTACGTTATAGTTAAGCTTTCTAGTTAAGGCAATAATATAATAATACTAATGACGCCTGAGATATCGTTACGTAACGAATGAAAATTTATAACGGTGACCGCAATTACGAATGGCTTAATTATAATACGCGTGGCCCAATGCACCGCAAACTTCTCTCTCTCTTACTATCGCTCTATAATATAAGATGTTAAACATTTGAAAGACAGAGAAAAAATGATATTTATAAGGCTTAAATTTTATTGGCTCTGGTCTTTTTTAAAGAAATATACGAGTTTATGTTTCCTTGTCTCTTACTTTTATGATTTTTAGGTTCTTTTGTAAATGTATATGGGAAACATACTGGAAGAATGTGTTTTATGTACGTACAATGAGGGTCTTGTTTCGAGTGTAATAAAGTTTTGTTTATCTATTTTTTCTATAATTTTGTTAAATTTTTTATTTAATTTCAAGCTTATTATTATTATCAATAGATAATGTTTAAAGTGCAACCTATAAAAATTATATTTAATATGCTAATTCTGATGTATTATTGAAGTACGTAACATAAAATGATATTCAAAATGCGTTCTCCTTTTTCTTTTTCTCTGAAAAATTAAAAACGATTTAAATAAAATTTATTAAAATTTCGAATATGTACGACGTATCTCGGTAACCCAAAAAAAGAAAAAGATTTTCTAACCTTTATAATCACCTGCGAACAAATCACACTGCGCGTACATAAAAACAGAGAAAAGGAGAAATAAAAAAAGAAAGACATTAAGTTAAATCTCTTCAATCAAACACTTTAAATCCCCATACATGATCTGGGTTAAAAGCTACAACGCATATATATTGTAACATTTCTTCTCTTTTTTTTCGAAAAACCACACTTTCTCTAACAAAATCCTTATAAAGGGTCAATTAAGTTTTCGTGATCGACCTAAACACTGTTCTGTATAATGTCTATATATGTGTCTATGTATACACATATGTATGTATATACATTTTCCCCTCTCTTTATTTTCTAACTTAAGGTCTCCCACTACTTTGAAATTTTATAAGAGCTCGTTGCACTGTTACGTTTATACATACATACGTGCATGTATGTATATGTGAGCTATATACAAATGTAACGCCGTCGTGTCTCTCCCACCCGCGCTTGTTTTTTTTTCTTCTCTTCTTTCTTCAGAAGAAAGAAAGAGAGAAAGAGAAGCCTGTGTAAGTTAGTATTAGTTTTCTATAGAGTAACAGTGCCACCTTTTAGGCATCATCATCATCATCGTCGTCATCATCATCATCATCACGATGATGATCGTAGTCATTCAGTTTTACGCTCGTCATCATCCTTGTTTCAGTGTTTAATCCAGAAAAGCGGAGCGAACACCGCCGCCGCTCTTGCGCCGCACGGTTGCGCCTGTGTAGTGTAGTGCTTTGGCGCTCTCCTCGTTTCTGTCTGTCTGTCTGTCTCTACTGACTTTGTGTATTATATGCCTTTGGACTTTTTCTTTATACATACACTTTTGTATTATTATATCGCTGTGAAGAGAAACAGTTCAAGTAGTAACGTACGGGCATTCGTACGGCAAGCTTCGTTTATAAAAAAAAGCCTTTTCAATGTATAAATGAAACAAAAAATATAAATGATTGGCTTTTTTAACTTACCGTTGATCTCCATTTCTTTTAAGGAACTCGTATGAAGAGTGTTTTCTTTCTTAATGTTTGACAATTATTATATTTTCATTCATATCGAAAGATGACATGATGTGCGGGGGTGTAAAATGTGACGTTTACCGGTAGTTTTATAGTGTGTGCACGTTAGTTGGATAATTAAGCAAATAAATAGAGAATAAGGATGACCTTGTGAATATTGAGTTGCGTTATGTAAAAAATAGATAAAATATTGTGTGTTTATAAATATCAATTTTTTTTTCAATTTTTTTAATGCACTGTATAAGAGTTTATACAGATGTTGAATCTTGGAGCTTATAGCTTGTTGGCCAGTATCAACACGATGGTTTTTGGGAGTAATAAGTTTCACATAAAAAGGTATTTATTATTTTAAAAAGGAATGTATTGTTGCATAATGAAATTGTAATGCGTTTATTGATGGTTTTTATGTAACTATTAATAGCGAAAATAATTGTTGACTGTTTGATAATGTTTTGAATTATCAAAGTTTTACATAACATTATAATTTTGTGGAGTACGAATTTTAATTAGTAAAATTATATTTGCATGAAACAAACGTATAGTTTTTTTAAAGTTACAATACGAGTTTAATATTAAAATACGAAAATTAGAATTGAAATTGAATTTCTTTTTCAATAAAGAAATTTCATCATTATCCATACGACCAATATGAAAATACGAAACGAGCCAAAATTAAAAATGTTTAAACAAGATTTTAACTACGTTTTTACAATTTAAGCATTTTTTTATGAATTTACATTACTTTTTCATTGCATTATAATGCACTATTGAAACTCGAACTTGCATTATCGAATATGTTAAACATTTTAATCTTATAAGTATACATTTTAAACTGTAAAAATAAGGTTATCGGTTTTATGTAAATTAAGTATTTTACCGATACTATTATATACTATACAATTTACATGATACATTTTGCACATTTAAGCTAAATCTATACCAACTTTTTTTCTGTTATTCGCGATAATTGTGTATTTAGGTTGGTTGTTAAACATGCTTTTTATTAAATAATAATATTATATAAAAATAATGTTTATTTATTGCTATGTTTAAATGTAATTAAAGTAGGAATAGCCATTAATGTAAATTTTTTAATATTGAAAGAAAAAATATTCTTTCATTTTTAATTTTGTTAATTTTGATGGATGTTTGTCATTACTATTTATTAAAAATTAAAAATATTAAAATTAAAAAGAAAAATTTGTTGACCACATTATTAAAAAATTACGCATTGTAGAAATTATCATACAAGTCTTCGGATATCATTGAAAAATAAAATCTGATAGTCGTAAACACAATATTTTTCATTCATACCTAGCATTTAAAAACACTATCAATACGATTCCTGTTTTCTTATTTACGCGTGAAAGTATCATCTTTAAAGGCAACAGATATAAAATAACAAAAGCTTTGTACTATCTATAGTAACGCTATTGCTGCGTACAAACAAAATCACTCTTTTTTCTTCTCTTTTTATTTTGTTTTGTTCTTTCACTAAGCGATTCGTATAATAAACGAGATTATTAAACTCGTAAACAGAGCTTCGAAAAATTTAAAGGAGAAAGATACGATAATAATAATAAAAAAGAAATGAGACGATTACAAAGGAAAGCACAATTTCGAAGTATTTTTTTTTTTTTTTGGTTGTGTGTGTGTATATATATATATACACATCTTTTAACCCGTTACGCTTAGCCAGATTGAACAATTGAGAAATATAGTCCAATTGTTTTCTTCTATTGTCCGTGAAATGGATGCATTTTGTATTACGAATAATTTTTTTCTTTATCTTCACTTATAACCTGCCACCGGTCGCTGTCGTTGTTTCTTTCTTTTTTTTTCGTGGATTACGTTTTACCTAATTATTATATGTACCTTCTTATGAGCTTCTTTATCTACGCACTGTTTAACACTTTGTACTATTTTTTTTAATGTTAATTTTTCTTCTTTTGTTTGTTTGTTCGGTTGATTTTGTTTTCTTTTTTTCTTTTTTTAATTTCTCTTGTTACTGATTTGAAGAATGGATTATAAAGGGGAAATGAGAAAATTATGTGTTAGGCAGAAAATTCATTTCTGTAATGTTGTATAAACATTTTTTTTGCTGAGTCTTGACCTTAAGTGTATTTACTAAAAGTAGGACAAATTAAAAACAAAACAAAGAAATTTTCTTTAATTACTTTTGTTTTTAATTTTAATTTATTGTTTCTGCTACTGTTTATTTATTTATTTTACTATATCAGGGACTAAAATTGTTAATAAAAAAAATAATTTGATTCTTTTCTATTATTAGGCATTTAAATTTTAATTTTTCTTTGAAATTTAATTGATTAAAATTAATAATTATTTAAATATTTAGTAAGAGATGAGTTTCATTGTGCAAAAAAGAAGAAAAAAATGAATACTTATAACACAAAATTTCCCTTGAAATTATTGCACGTATGTTTAGTTCTGTTAAAGCGAAATAATGAGACATGAGAATTTTTCCGTTAGCTGATTTCATACATCAGCTATAAACTTTCAAGGTTCTAAAATGCCGATGATGCTCCGAGTAGTAAAAAGAGAAAAAGAAGAAGACAAGAGTAAAAAGTAATAAAAATTTTTTTTATTTTAAACACATCATACCAATTAAGTTCCAATCAAATTAATATCAGCTACCACACAATTTTTCTTCTTCTATCCAAGTTTATAACATCATCGTTAAAACGCTATTGGAATAATAAATTAATATTTACATACTATGAAAAGGAAAAAATCTGTTGTTGTACGATGTAAATTATGATCTATTTGCTTAAATGAATTTAAATAATCAATATTTTGTAATTATTGCTTAATAATGAGACATAATGTAATCTTTTAAACATAAAGAAGAAGAAAAAAATACAGAATTATTTCAAAATGTTTCTTTTTTTTTGCATAAAACAAAGTGTATTCAACTAATAACGTAACAGTTATTATTCTTTTCATCTTCAATATGTGTACTCATTAGAATCGGCTTTTAGAATTTTCTCAACTGTGTTTATTATGATTTATTTTTATGCATTTTTTTCTTATTTTTTTCTAAACATTGCATAACATCATACACTTTTTTATTAAAGTAATATATGCAATATTTAAAATAATGAGAAAAATCATAAAAACTAAAGAACATCTTTAATAAATTATAAAAAAAATAATTTAATTTTCTAAAATCGTCTCTCAATAAAAAATAAATCCTTCTTTCAAGCACGCATTTTCTTCTACGCACAAACATGAAAATATTTCCAAGCAAGCGTCTAAAAATGGCGTTTAATTATTTTCATACCACAAATACGCATACCTAATAAATAATAAAAAAAAAAAGAGAAGTTTTAGACCGAACAATATCTCCAACAACTTTATGTATACACATATTTGACGTGGCATATATATAAAAGTAAAGCGCACGCGTAAGAGATATAAAGAGAAGAAACGTTTCTAAAGTTAGCTTTTTGGCTGAAAGTGTATAGATATACATTGTGTACAAGCTAATACACCGGCAGTATTTGCCGGCTTGTTAAAAGCATAATCAAACGTTATATATTCCTAACGATGAAAGCGAACAAAAGAGAAGGAAAAGAGAAAAAAAAGAAAGAAAGAAAGAATGAAGAAGAAACTTATAAAGCTTCAAACGGGGTTATTATAGATACACGTGTGTAATATGATAGCTTAATTGGATTTGATAGTTTCGCGTGCGTGGTTGGCTTGCTTAAAGGAGAGTATACCTTTTAGTGCTTGTAGATGCAAAATAAAGTTATAAAGGAAAAAATTTTTTTTTCACAAAGATGAAGATGGTTTGTGATCAGAAATGTTTATTTAATTAGATGTATTAATGTATAACGTTATTATTTCATAAAATATTTTTTTCAATTTTTTAGTTGAAAATTTTTCGTTTTTTAAATATGTATTTTTTTCAAAAATACTTTTACAAAAAGATTTCTGAACCAAATAAAAAAGTTTGAAAAATGTCAACTGTTTTATATGGAAATTTAACAATTTGAAGATAGTTTATTAAACTTTTCTAAACATTATAAATTGTATAAAAAAATCATTTTGTACTCAATTGTTAAAAAAAAATACATATATTTAAAATATATAATAATTTATAATATAATAATAATAACAATGTTGAAAAAGTATAGAAATATTTAAAACGTAAAGAATCATAATATAATATTAATAATGTTGAAAAATATAAAAATTGTTTTAAAAAATACAGGACTGTACTTGTGCACTTACAACAGAAAATAAAATTACTGAAATCCAATTTAAATATTAACGCATTAATCAAGTCGAGCATCCAATGATTCATCATTAAACAGGGTCAAATCAATTTCGACTTAAATTATTTCCTCACTTTTTAAACTAGTCTGAAATCTAATTAATTAAAATAAAAAACCTTAAGGTTCACCCCTCATTCATAAACTAAAATTAAAACTATTGTATTTATCAAAACGTATCAATCATATCATTTACGAGCATCGATACAGACCAATAGAAAATAATAATTTTCTATTCCTAATAGCCTTTCTTATATGTACACTACCAATTCGAGAGCACTACTTATACAGACTATCTTCAAATAAGATTTTCGCTGATCGTTAATATACATTTATTTCTATAAAGAAGTTGAAAGGTTGAAAGTTATGTTTTTGTAGATCCCCATGTTGCTCTCGTTACATATATAGATATACATATGTGAAAACGGTATGGTTCAGGTCGTAAGTCAATGGTTATAAGTCGTTCATCATTGTAATATAAATCGATGTTAAAGAAAGACTTTTATTATTGGGGAATAACGTTGTGATTTATATTTTAAAACGATTTATCGATACCGACACTTTGTGTCGTCGACAAATTGTAGACGATTTGTTAGAAAATTATTAGTGAAATTTTATCGGATTTTTAGAAATATCGTAGACCGGAAGCTTAGATTTTTTATTTTTAAAATAGATTTTTTAAACTTTTTAACTAAACTTTAATTTGTATCAAAAAATAAAGCTTTTTTAAAAATAATAGATGATTCAACTTTACTTCAGTGAGTATTTGATTGATCACATAATAAAATTCGTAACATTTTGTAATAAAATTTTGGAAAAATTGACATTTTTCAAAACAAAATAAAAAATACACTTAGATCCAAAATAGAACTGTAAAATTAATCATTTTTTTCATGATCTTTAATAAAATTATTAAACTCATTAGCAGTCGTAATGTCCAGTTATTTATAATATAATCATCAAAAGCATTGAAAATTCATTAGTCTTAATTGTTCTACTTCTAATTCAATTCCAAGGAAAAAGCAGTACTAAAACACTAATTGTAGCAATTCGAGATAATTTTCGCTTGAGTAAAAAGAAGAAAAAAAAGAAGCAAAGAAGAGTAAAAAAAAAAAAAAAAAATTTAATTGCTACCGGCGACAAAAGTTAATTTCTCTTAACGTTTGGAATTGCTTGTAAACAGAAGCAGTTTTATCCATCGGAATGCTGATCTCAATTGAAGAAAGAAAATCGAATTGGTTTCGTCTTCTCCTCTTGATTTTCTAAAATAAAAAAACGCCATAGTCGAGAGTAATTCTTTTTTTTTCCACTTTTAGTTGTTTTCTTTTTTTATATTACTCCTTATTTTATTTCGCTTAGCATCGAAAGTTTTACAAGAGCAAGTTTTGTGCATAAACTGTATTAACGTGAAAAATGGGTCATCCTTCAGATGTAATGGTCATCGTAACCTTGAAAATTTTGTTTAAGGAAAATCTGGAACAACTTGTTGTTTCTATTGACTATTTATGCGAATCTATACTTTTCTTGATATTGAAAGGGGAACTAAAAGGCTCGTTTAGCTCAATCGAAGGTGAAAATTAATTTAACTTTGAACACGAAGATACGCTTTTCATTTTATTAACAATTAAGAATGCACTTTATTTAACACTTATACTGGTATTTCATTAAAAAAAAAAACATAAAGAATTAATGAACTCTGATGCAGTGTAGTAAACAAATGCAAATACATTGTATTACTTAACAGAATTTCGTATTAAAACTTATTAGTGTTTACGCTTGGAATTCAAATAGCACTCGGAGTCTATATATCGCAATTAAACAATTTCGCACTTATCTTTGAAGATTCTATTCAATTTTTTTTTCTCTTTCAAATTTTCTTAAGTGCAAATTTGAATAAATTTTCACAAAAGAGGAAAAAATTCTTTAAATATAATTTTTCTTTTCAAAGCAATTAAAAATGATTATACAATCCAATGTAAAATTCCTTCACACCCACAATTAAATTCCCAGTATCTCTTTTTTTTTTTACTTACATAAATATCAGCTGTATGTGCATACATCGTGTATATGTAAAGGAAAAAAAAAAGAAGAAAAAAAAATGACGAGGTCAGTAAAATACAGATATCAATGAGCTCAATATATGATTCGCCTGTTATTTATAAGAAAAAGAAAAACACACACCTGCCTTTTTGCGGTTTTATGGAAATCATTAGCTTCGAAAACGGAGAAAGAAAAAAAAAGACACTTTTATGATAGGCATTAATGATTACGGGCCAAGGGACACATATACACATATTTGCGTACACACAATAAAAAAAAAAGAATAAAGAAAAGGATAAGAGATAAGAGAAGGTAAAAAAGTACGTGCGTGCGGGTTTTTTGATAAGAGCAAAATTTTCTTTTCCCACGTGAGTTTGTTAAAAGGAATACATTATTTTAGTTTGGTCTAGTTTATATATTGTGATATGAAAGAATTTTTGCGATAATCCGTTTAAAAAAACATTATACAGTTAACCTCAATTTTGTCTTCTTTCTTCTTCCTTTTCTCTTTCGAGTGAAACATTGAATATTTTGTTTCAAATAGTTTGACACGTGTGTAAGGTTTTTATTAATGTTATTTAATTCTAGGAACGAGAAAAATCAAATGACGTGGAATATTAAATGTTTTAAATAAAAATTATGATGATCAGCGAATTTTTATCGTCGATTTATAATGCGATATTAAATATGCTTGTAGAACGTTGAAAAGAAAAATATACGAACGACTGACATTATTATTTTTCATAATCAAAGAATGCGCTTTGATCTCACGTATTTTAAGAATTATCAATGTTTTACTTTCTTTCTTTTTTTCTTTAATTGTTGACGATAATAAAATTAATAAAAATTTTAACATGCGCTTGTTAAATGTAATTTTAATTTGTACGAGTAAACTAACATCGAACGATTATCAAACATATAAGATATACATTAAACACAATAAGAATTTAAAACATTGATTTTCATCTTTATATTTAATATAATTCAATAAAAATATAACAAGTTCTCGAGATTGTATTAAACCTTATTATATTGCTTGAAAAATAAATTATTTAAAAAATCTTGCAATGTAGGAAATTTTATAACGATTGTTACATATATTTAAATGCTGATTCGAAAATTCTTTATATAAATACATATATATATATATATATATATATATATATATATATATATATATATGCATGTAAAAATTTTATTAATGAATTCCGCATGATTTCCGCTTATTAATGAGGAAGTGAATGATGATTGACAGCTGATACGAAATTTTTAAAATAATGTTTTATTTAATTGGATTCATATGTTTGAATATGTTTTAAAATTATATTTTAATTCTTATGCACTTTTTTATGCATTGAATATTAAATATTTCGTCTATATGCTCGTGTTAAGGAAATTTAATTTAGCAAAATCTGATGCAATATATAAAATTCAAAAAGAAAAATTGAAAATATATCATTTTTTCATTTAATAATTAACTTAATCTTAAAATATGCACGCAAATGAATCATATTGTTAATTATATGTTATCTAACTAAGCAATCAGCAAAAAGTAAAATATAAAATATGATTTTTTAATTAATTATAATTAATATATTTACTACAATATTCCTTATTAATTAATTAAATCCCTAAGGCAAAACACCTATTCATAATTTTTCTCAATTTGCAATGCACGTATAACATAAAGCCTTAACATGCATTTGTTTAAAGCAGGCCATTCACACGATCGGTCGATTCTTTAAACTTTATTTTTTTCCTTTTTCCTCTTTTCCTCGCTTTTTTGAATGAAGCCAAAGAGAGTTACCTTTTGTAAAACGACTTCCTACTAACCGACACGCCATTATCTTTGCAAACGAGCGTCTCCGCGCGCGCGTTGTTTAGCCTACGCGTGTTCGAGTTTACAAATTTTACGCATAATATACGTGTACATCTACGTATAGATGTGTGCATGTGTATACACCTTTTCTTTCACGTGAAATTGAGTCCAATACATAGTCTTTATATATGCTCTACTGTGTGCCCGATTTTTGTTCTTTAATTTCTTGTCGTATATTTCAGTCACACACAAGTTTTATATATATATACGTATAAAGATGCAGCCGCGAAGAAAGTCTATAGATATGCTTAAAGTTTGTTCGCAAAATCAAGTCTCGTATGTGTACTATAAGAGAGAATATTTTTTTTTCGGGACGAAGCGTGTGCGTAGATATACTTGTAAATGAAAGTTACGGATGTGTTTAAATCCGAGGCTTTGAGGAATAAAAAAGAAGTGTACGTTGGAGTAAGTAGAGTTGAAGGAAATAAGAGACGAAAAAATTGATCGAAGGGAGGAATAAAGTAACAAAACGTTTGAGATTTATGGATTAACGAGTGGAAAGATGTTGGCGAATGTGTCAACTGTCACCAATTCATGTTTTTATTATTTATTGGTATATTTCACTTTTTTATTTTAACAAGATATATAGTATTTACTTTCTTCCTTTTTGTAGTAGTTGGGCTGCTTAATATAATCAATTTTTAGTAGCAAATTTATGTATTTAACTCAACACTTGCTAAAATAACGTGAGATGACAAAGAAAAAGACATAAGAAAAAAATCTTCGACAATCTCGTAATTCTGCTCACTTTTAATTTATAATTTTTATTATAATTTAGAATTGTTTTAGAAATCCGCAAATCCGCTTACGCGAATAAAATTGAATTTCAAATTTTTTTACATATTACCCAAACCCCGCAATATCATAAATTTTAAAATATTCAAAACACCTCCAAAGTTTTTAGAAAATTTTACTTCAATTCCCTCACCCTTGCGTAACAAAAAAAAAACATAAATATAAAGAACAAAAAAAATATATTAAAAACTTTCTATCACGATGTGGAAACGTAGAAAACATATCATAGATTTCAATAATATGTATAACCTGCCATTGCTTCTTTTTTTAAAATGACCTTATATGTACAAGAAACGGAAGTTGATAGTAAGGAAAGAGATGCTCTTAAGTACAATGCACGAAGGGAAGGCAGCAAATCGTGCCAACGTTTTCAAGTACTCCGACTAATAATCGTGAGTGAACGAATCAAAGAAAAAAAACCCAACATCTGTATGCTTTTTTATTTAAGCTTTTAGATGTCACGAACGTCACGTATTGCTTATATCTCGCGGTTAAAATAAAGCACGAGGTCTACTTGTATGTTTTAAAAAACGTTAAATAATCCTGTTATAATTTTTCAACTGGTTTTTTTTCTCTTTTCTTCTTTTGTTTTAACTGAATTAGCCAAAACGCTGTTACGATTCTTGGATTAACAAAATTTTTTTTTCTTTCATAAGATATTGTGCATTATCTATGTTTGTTTATAAGGTTTTGTAAAGTTTTCATTCGTGGAAATATTTAAATGTCAGGTTTTCTTTATTTTTTCTTCTCGAAAAATGTTTAAAGTTTTGAAAGAATTTCTTTGAATTATTCAATATTAAATTTTTCGTATCGCTTTGAATTTTAGATTATCTATATCAACTATTTATATATAAAATTTGCTTATTGCGAAATTTAAAAGGTTTTGCATGATATTTTGCTTTTATTTAAAAAAAAATTTTACAGTGAATAATATTAGAATCGATTAAAAATATACACACCTATTTCGTGTAAATTTGTATCATTTATAGAAACTGATTAATTGCTTTAACACAAAAATAGAAGTGTTTTAATTAGAAGCTTTTAATTTATTAAACAAATTAACTTTGATGTGCCAAATAAGTTTTAAACTATTAAAATCCAAAATGTTAATTGCTAATGTACGTTAAATTAGTACTAGTGCCAAGTTAAACAAAATAATAAAATAAACACGTGTTAGTTAATAAAATTAGCGTAAGATTTTATTTATATTCGCCTGACATTTGTTTATTTAAATTAAATAAAATAAATCTTTTTGAATTTGCATATTCTAATTGGAACTTTCTTAAAGTGCTATTTTTAAAATTTTCGTTCCATATACTCGAATCGTATGTTCCTTTTTTATCTTTAAATAATAAAAATCGTTATTGTATACAGGACAAAAAGCAGTGCATTTTTGTTATTCAACTGACGGTTCGGGTTAATGTAAATAAACATTCGAATTGAACCTACTTTTTTTCCCTCTTTCTTTTCTCAAAGAAAAAGGCAGAAAGTTTAATTGCTCGAATTTATCGGTCATGGTTCTTTTTTTTCTCCTTTTATTTTACTGTTTTCATTGTTTAAAAAAAATAACAAAAATAAATAAATTCACCTTGAATTATTCTAAAAGTGCAGCTTCTTCATTCTTTTAATGGACGTTAATGGGAATCCTCTGTAAGATTCAAATGTATAATGTATATATTTACATATGATTTGTCAAGTTTTATTTTATTTTTTTAGTATACGTGTAGTATATATAATTTGTTTGATGGAAAAATGTTATTTTTTTTTCTTTCAAACATACACCACGCTCGATGTCTATTTACCGGAAGATTAAATTAGTTACTTGAGCAATCTCCTGTTTTCACTTTTTTTTTTAACTTCTTCGCGTCTTTTTTTTTCTTACGTCGCTTAGGTAAGAAGTTACTCATTGTTATTTCTTATTGGCAGGTAGGCGCAAATTGTTTGCCAAAATATTTTAGTGTACCCGGAAAAACTTTATTTTTTTTTTTTCGAAGCAAAAATTATCTTGCATCATACACGAACCTTGTTACATTGTAATTATAGCATTTAATTTCTATGTTCAATTTATAAACTTGGAAAAAAAATTACTCCTTAAACCAATAAAATATTTAATTGTTTAAATGGTTCCATTAAATGTTAATTTAATTGAACAATTAATTTAAGCGTAAAACAATTGAATTTTATATTAACAATAACATTATGAAATTTGAGAATCAGAAAATATCAAGAGACAATGAACTTTAACTTTTTTTCAATGCAAAACATTCGTATTATGATTATAGAAAGGTTTCTAATGTCTATATTTGTAACAAACAACATCCATTTAACTAAACTTAATTCAAGTATTTATTTCCTTAAACAATAAAACACGACGATTATTAATAAGAAATGACAGATTGTTTAAGGTGAAACTCTCTTGCGCTCTTTGAACGACAAACAATAATACTTTTAAAATACTTTAAACTTACTTCGCATTGTTAGGATTGGAAAATTGTGAATAGACAGTTTCCTCTTTGAATTTTTCACACATACACAGCCACACATGTGCAAACACATACATACACTTAATCGCACAAGTAGCATCATGTTTATATACTACGTTATTATTCAGTCTTGGTAATACTTAAAGAAAGGAACTTGATGTGCGCAAGTATTATATGGGGTTCAAGCACATACACACACCACACTTCAGTCCAGTGAAAAATACGTGCTTAGAATTACGCATTAAATATATATATGGAAAAGAAGAAAGAGTAAAAGAAGTTCTAAAGGAACGTCCGTAACAATTTTTTTTTTAACTTTTGCGTATACGCATATACTCAAACAGCTCGATTCAACGAGTTTACCTTCGCGATTCGAGTTGTAATATCTTCATACAGGAGCGAACGTTAAAAATTTCATTTTTTAAATTGGAAATTACAAAGTATTCTGTATTTCGCCCACGCTCCGAAGCTTATGGATGCGAAATTAAGAGAAAAATAAAAAAATTATAATCAAAACTATGCGGATGTAGACTTGCAAATTTTTCATAATTTTTGGCGGAATGAAATATTCCGTTCGTGAAATGGATTAAGAATTGCAAATACAGTTATCGTATTTATTTTGTTAAATAATTGCGAATTTTTGAAAGAAAATAAAATGCACATTCTCGAAGGCAATGAAATTTATTTATAACGGAATCATAAAATTTCATTGCAGCGTATAATCCTTTTAAAATTCATTTTGCTTTAGTAACTGATAACAAAAGAACTATTATTAAATTCTATTAAAGAGCCATACATGCGCGCATATTTTTCAAGTGCTGTATCTGCAGTACAGCTGTTATGAGTCAGTTCTTATAAAGCAAGTCTTTTATGTATCTTCAGACAGGAAATGCGAAATTCCTCAAGTATATTCTCTTTTTTTTTTATTTTATTAACATTGAATTTCTGATTAATAGCCTCTTTTAAATTTTCTTATCGCTAAAATTATCTTAAAATGCATGCGACTCGATAAAAATTTCAAATGTCACCGGGTTACCCCACGATGAAACATTGAGGAAACAAATATTTAATCCTTCTGTTTTAATAATCATTGAGTATACCGCGAAATGAAAAAATAAGAAGTAATGTCACCATCATCATTTTATCACGTTTGATTATGGATTATACTCGATGCTTCCTAATTTTTATGATATTAAATTTACCATGAGTCATCTCGTAGTGCCATATTGATTTTATTGATAACAATATTTTAGTAAGCAATCTAATAATATTCTATAATTTTTCTTTTATTTTGTTTGATTACAGAAGCCAATCGAAGGCCTCTTATCTGGCCTATCGACGCGAGCGTGGTGCGCCGGACAGCGAAGGTAGCTACAAACGAACCATGTCACCAAATGCTCGGCTTGACGATCCAGTTTTATTAAAAGTCACCCAACACCATCAGCAACCTCTTATCAATAATAACAATAACAATAATACCAACAACAATAACAATAATAGTCAGTACCAATCGAGGTACCATCATCCAAGGCATGAATTGTCAAAATCTCAAAGCTCAGACGCGTTGCAACCGCATCGACATCAACAGCAACGTCAATCCCAACATCATCAACGATTAGATGATCATTTTTCACGTAAATCAATGCATAACATTAGTACGACCGAGATCACCGAAAACAATCGAAGTATAGAGTCGACAAGAGTCGACGAGAATGGATTAAAGAGAAGCGACAAAAGAGAAAGGTTAAGTCCACAAAGTGTCGAGGTACTGAATGATAGGAACAGACAATTAGAAAGAGAACGAAGAAAGTTGGCGGCTAGCTGCGAACCTCAAAGTAAATTGGTTGAAGATTTTTACAGAGAGAGTGCAGTGACGACAATAGAGATGACATCACAAAATGTTGAGATGTTGAATCGTAGAAACGTTGCCGAAAAACAGAGGCTTGCTGCTGCGGAAGCAAGAAGGTAAGCTTATTTTTATGGATTCAAATTGTTACAAGTGTTATATCGATTTTTGACAGGTTCTAGCTTGTAGGTTGGTCTTGTCAGTTTTTTTTCTGGCGTGATTTGTTACTTGTTTATTTTGGACACGTTGTAACTTGTCGATTGGTCCGTCAGCATTTTCTTTCTGGACATGTTTATTTATTTTATATTTTCCTTATTGATGTGCGTCTTATTAATTTCTAGAATATGCCACTCCTAACAAAATGATAATTATCAAAAATGCACATTTCGTAAAAACAAATTTATATTTTTTAATAAATATGTCTTCAATGATCAGAATAATTAATATTGTAACATTGTACGTGATGTTTTATTTAAAATTTTGGCACGAGCATTACTTTCATTATTTATACAATTCGTCTATTGTCTTAAGCAGATGACCTAATAATTCAAAGCCGGTTTAATCAAAACTGTTAGAAGATATACAGATTACGGATAATAGAATAGAACTGGTTATATAGGACAAAAAAATTTGATTTGTAGACAGTTATGTTACAACGTTAGTTCAATTTAAATTGAATGTCTCTTACATTTTTTCTAAATTAAATCATATTATTACAGAAATAAGTATACCTTTTTACGTAAATTAGTAATTAGATTAGAGAATAATTGTATTACAAAAAAAAGTGCATTTTAAACTTGACGCAATAGGTATTATACAATTATCGGAAGACACTGAAATAAACTTATTCAACGTTATATGTAAAATTGCTTGTATCAAGTCATTTGATTGTACAATTTCGTATTATGAATAGAAAGCATTATGCAAGTATTATAAACTTATGATTTAATAAATTTGAAAGTATCTCATAATTTCAAAAAGTAAATGACATGAAATTTACAAGATGTTTATTATCATATTCAAATAATAATAACATATTGCAATTATTTACAGCCCAGTCACAGGTTCACCGAAATTCAACGAATCGCCAACCTCGTCGCCAACAACAGCGACAATCGGTACTACGATCGCAACATCCGAATCAATATCTGACCGCAAAGTATCAAGTCCAACGCAAACAGATCAAAGTGGTTCAAGCTGGGATCGTAGAAGCCATACTAGTAGTTCTAGCAATTCAACGCCATCATCGCCATCTCGAACATCGCCTCCTAGCGTATCTCGAACGTTGGAAAAGAATTCTAGCAATTCAAGTATATCGAGTAGTAGTAATAAAAATTCACCGTGCGTATCACCGCAACCTGGTATAATCGAAGGTTTGACATTGGTACAGAGGACTGAAGTTGTTTTGAGGGTTAACGCGCCGACTAATGATGTTGCCTCGCAAACTGAAATACTTGAAGATACTTCTTCTGCCGTTGAAGAAAAGAGGCCTAGGCATGAAGAGGAAACTAAATGTTTGGCCAAACCGAGAAAGAAGCTGCAAGAAGAAATCGAGTGCGAAGAGCTTAGCAGAGATTTGGCTAATCAATTGGGACCTAATGATAAACTGTTGCCAATTTTGGGTGAGTATTTATACATTATTTTTCATTAATTTTTACAATTTTTTAAAGTTTTTGAAGATTATATATAATTAATTTATTATTTGAAAATTATTATTAATTTGACGAAACAAGGCTTCAGTGGCGCAGTAGGCAGCGCGTAAGTCTCATAATCTTAAGGTCGTGAGTTCGATCCTCACCTGGAGCAATTTTTTTTTTGTAATTTTCAATTAGTAATTTTATAAAATGTATTAATTTTTAAAAATAATTTTATCACTACATTAATTTTTTTCCTTCGATTGAAACACTAATAATTAATTAAAATAACGCAGAAAAACTTTTACATGTTAGAATCAATCTATATTTTTTGTCAAGCATTAATTGATCGAAGAATGCACTTTTAATAAAATTCACCTAAAAAAAAGGAGAACTATCCGTCACTCTAATCTCATTTTCCACAGTACACACAATATGATCCTATAAAGTCAAATTAGATCGGCATTCTCAAACCCAGTAACTTCTAATGACTTCCCGCTATTTTAAAAGAATATAAAGCCTACGTTGTATGCGCACTGTCTAAAAGAATAAAAAAAAAACCAGAAAGAACAAGACAAAAGATAATACGAATAAAAATGCTCTTCGGGTAATTGATACCGACGTGTGTACCAGGGTTATGTGCGGGTGAGAACGCTTAATGGCATATATATACATACATGTATATATGAGGGAAGATGATGAAGAAGTCATTGACCTTAAAGAGAATTAACATTTTGTTCGCGACATATTATATTTTTTTTTTAAGTACTAAAGTCAATGGACGATTTGTTTATGCACGAGATTTTTCTGTTATGACTCGTTTTTTTTTTTTTGTATTTAATGTTTGGTACGAAACTTTAATTGCGAAACACGTGTGGAAATGTTTGCTTTATTTTTCATTCGACGTTTATTTTCATTAGCAATACTTTGAAATGACCGTTGTAATGCCGTATTTAAATGCATTTCAGATCTAAAATCTTATCGAAAAACTATTTAATGTAGCGAATAATTTCGAAAACATTTACTAAATGGTCAGTAAATAAGTAAATAAACAACATTTTATTTTTGAAAATACGATAATTTCGATGACTTGATTTATTGATATTTCATTATTTTAAGTTTACAAAGACACTGACCTTTAGCATTTCTTTATTTCAATCTAAAAACCAAATTGCATCATTAAATTTCGCGCAACGTCTTCTGCTCTTTGTAAATAACGCTTGAGCAAACAATTTATTAATATACAAGTGACTAAACAAAGAGAGCGTTTAGCAATAATATTTTAAAATCGTTTAACGCTTCTACGACGTCATAAAAGTGCACCATAAAAATCGCAGTTACATTTATTTATCTCGTACGTAGCTAATTAAACTTTATGCACACTTCATTTTTACACGTATATCTTTAGCCCATTATTAATGCAATGACTTAATGTAATTGATGAGCAATGAAGTATCGCTAATTAAAAGTAAAAGAATAATTTTTTAAGTAGATTCATAAATTTTCATTATTACAGTAATTATTAAGCGAATGTAATGCTGAAGAATTTTTTTTTTCTTGGTATCTTTGAACGACAGCTGTCAACAATTTACAAACAAGATTAGAAATCAGGTCGCGGATTTTAGCGTATACACAAAGTTGACTGGTTTTGTACATGTTATTTCGTGATCTGAAAATGTTATTTCACAGTTATTTTCTTATAAAAGCAACTATATATATGCATTAAATTATTGTAATAGTTACACAAATCTTTAAATATTTTAAGACTATAGTGTCTAACTAAATTCACTTATGTATAATTGATTTGAAAACGTATATTTTTCGTGAAAGAAATTTCATTAAAAAAATTATTGTTATTTTTTAGTTCCAGTGCCAGAACACAAAAAATCCACAGACTATGTTGTCGATCTATTCAGGGTGGAAGCATCATTGCAACCTCGGCCACGACCAAAACTTTGCATCGAAGAAACGACGTTGCTAGAAAATTCGGACAACGAATCCGATGGCGATAAAAAGTAAGTGAAATTCTGAATCATACTTTAAAAATTTACATTTAAAAAAAAGATTTTCAAAATAAAACATTTTCAAATATAAGTTAACATTTATAAATAAAAACAAAAGTGGTTTATTTTCCAATAATTTACCATTAAATGATTTCATCACTTTAAAACTTATTTACATAATTTATTAGTATTTAAAGCTAGTACATATTTTATAATTTCACAGTCTTAATATTAAAATTTAAAGATAATCAACAACTTTACAACGTCGCTTAAACTTTATTAACTATTAAATTCACCAAGTTAATGATCTGTTCTACATTCTATTATTTTTAATCTCGCTGGTATAATAAACATATGCAAGTAAACACGGCGCAGAATAAAAATTTTAACATACTTGAAAATCTCTCCTAAAGTGTATTTTAGAGCTATGCAATAATGAAATTCCAAAAATAAAAAAGATTATGTTTTTTAAAAAATGTCAAACTTTCAAATTCCAAGCGGCGTTCTCTCTCCTTAAATAGAATGAACATTACTATACAAATTAAGTAAAATTAAAAAAGACAAAAAATTCTTAAACGAGCATCGGCACCTCTGTACTATCGTAATTTTTTCTTTTTTCTTCCCCCGCTTGTTATAATAAACATTTGTATATGGAAAAATTTTACGAGTTTGAACTGTTTTGCAACTGGAACACTTAAAAACGATTACTTTATAGCTCTTCTAGCACAGATGGTCATACACTATTAAGTAGGAGTAGCATATGCATTGTAATATATTCGCGCTATAAGATGGCGTTTTTGGATTGGGCAAAAGTGTCGTGTATATATGTATAAGCTATCGAATTGTTCTTTTCTTTAATTGTTAGATAAAGGGTTCCACGCTGAGTGATTTCTTATAGAAAATTTAGCAATATTTTAAGGAATAATAAAGTAATTATATAAATGAAGAGTTTTTAAAATAACATTGTTTTAAGGAATGATTCAAACGTTTTATTATTGTATAAATTAAACGTTTTTTTCATGGAGATTTCATCTTGCAAAATAACCTTCGATCAATTTGCCTAAATAATGATAGCCTAAGCCTCCAATCATTTCTAGATAATAAATATAGATTCAAAGACGTAACTTGTAAAATTATTAGGATCAGTAGTACAACCTTTTAGAGCTTTTAAAAAATTTGAAATTATTGAAGCTAAAGACCCTTGAATAGCATGTGAAGATATACATTAATTTTTCAAGTTTTGACATAAGTATATGATAGCTTTTAACAGCGCTAAAATATCTATCATCATAGGTAATAACTACATTCGTGAACAACATATCAAAAGATATAAAATTTTTAGTAAAATCAGTCGAGAAATCAAGGCCGGTCAAAATTTTATATTTCTTCAATAGTAATATCATATAAAACAATAAAAATTCCATAAAGAAAAAGTCACATATTTTCTAAGACCACCAAAAATCGTAACCCATTTTTTTTATATTCTCCATTACATTTCAATCTTCTCTTTTACCAAAATATATTCAATCAAATATACATGTATGTGTGTACATGTACGCATTTATGTGTGCCACTTGACACGGAACCCTCCTTATATACAAAACGTCATACATACATACATAAAAGCAAAACACCTTCGGTTCGGACTGGATTATAAGCCGGGGCGTTATAGTAAGGAGAAAGTGCAGGAGGCTTTAATACTTACGCAAGCGTAACCATAAATGATGTTGTCAAGAGAAGTTATTCTTTTTTTTTTCTTCTCTTTCTTCTCTTTTCTTTTTTGCTTTTTAAAACGTCGCCGCCATATACCAGCGCCAACCATTGTTGCGCTATATCGCGATCTCTTTCTATTATACTTACATATATATGTGCTTTTATATCTACATCAAATATATATATATACAAATATATACGTGTGAGTTATAATGTATTGGAGCATGGTTTGTAAGTGAGAGTATAGTATGTTTGTTGCCAGTAGCTTAGAAACGGCCATTCATGCTGCACCGTTTCGCTAATATATCATTTTTTTTCTCTTCTTATTATTACATTATTACCGTGCTTTATTACTACACACATCGTTTCGATTTTTTTATTATAATCAACAACCAGATTTGTAATAGATGTAAAAACACACGTTTATCCAAAACTGGATGAGATTGTCGATAACAATCTTGTTATTCATCCTTTTAATTTTTGAGCTGTGTTTTCGGTTGGTTTGAGAAAGTGAATCAGTTATAAAACCATGTAAGATCTTATGTTTATCCATTTGGTTTTCAAATTTTTTTTGTTCTTGGTTTGGTCGTTAGTTTTTCCTTTTTTTTCGTTTTATTTTTTATGGTTTAATGGCTTAATACTGGTTTTTGGTAGTTAATGTGTATGCAAAGTTTAATCTTATCTTATTAATAGTAGAGAACTTGTAAAATTGTATTTATTTATAATAATGCATAGTTTTTATGATGTACTTAACTTTTAAGATTTAACTAATTTAAATAGTGTGTAACATGTAAAATAATTTATAATATTTAGTTAATAAAAAATGAAACTGAACTAACAAGTTAACAATAATGAGCTAACATAAGATATTAATTTATGGTTTTAGAACTTACTTTTGATTAAAACTGATTATTTTCAAGTTTATTAGTAATTTAAAAAAAAATTTTATTCTAGTTAAAGTCAGCAAATTTCAAATAAAAATTAATATACTATTTTTCAAAATTAATTATAGGCTTTATTCGAACCTAAAATGTAAAAAATAAAATTGTACAAAAAAATTTTATGTAACAAACTACATTCTAGAGAAACAAGCTACATGCGAACGATCTAAAATTTTCTTCTCCTTTTTTTTCCATTACATTCAACTCTTTTTTTTTACCACACATGACACATTGTGTGAAAATAATAACAAAGATAAATTGTTCGTTAAAATTTCGCAGAGCACATAGAGTGGTGAAATTGTCGGTAGCCTTATATACATTGTACAAACAGTCGTCTTATAGATGACGGTATTATAGATATTATCCATATCAATCTTTTGAGATTTCTTGATCTGAAGTTTTATAAGTTCTTGTTAGTTGAAATTTCTTTTTTTCCTTTTTTACTTCTCTCCGTACGTCATACTTTGTTTGATTATTTCTTAGAATACTTTTACTTAGTTGCGATCTGCTTGGAACGATCTTTTATGCAATTGCACGACTAGTTTTTTTTAAATGATCTCTTTTTTTACATTATTGTAGGTTTAGTTTGTTTGTTTAATGCATACTTTGGAAAAAAACTGTTGTTTATGTTGAATTTTATCTTTCGATTAAATATTTTTCATTGTTATGAAAATATACTTTTAAATATATATTATTTATAGAATTTATTGATATTGATTAAAAATTGTTTTAAATATTTTTGTCTGGCATTGGAAGGAAATATAAAATTTATTTATTCATGGATCATATAAACATTTGCATGAACTCTGAAATATTTCAATATTTATCGATGATTCATACTTTTATTATTACTAAATAACTCGGAAAGAATTTAATAATAATTTACGAAAACTATTTAACTAAATTATTTTGCTTATAAAATCATCTTTCGTATATACTTATACTTAATTAAAGAATTCAGTTAATTATCAATCTTTTATAATAAAGCTCAATTAGCGTGAAATTAGTTTCACACGTACTTTCATAAAAGGCAATATCGCGATTTAATCGTTCTTATAACAATTGAAAATTCAAATTTATTTACATAAAATAATGAGCTTTACGATATTGGGTATTTAATAAATTCCTATTTGATTATTCTTATAAGGATAAACAATTATCATAAATTTTTTTTAATCGTATGATATTTTTTTTAACGCTTATGTTGTGAGCTGCAAACTTTGTACAGAATGAATTTTTGTGTTCATACCATTTTTTTGTTATGTGTATATTTTTTATATACATACAAAAATTGAAAGAAAAAAGTTGATATAAATAGAATAAGATTCAATGTTTATTGATTATGCATACAACTTTTCATTTCATCTAAGCAATTATTGCATTCCGATTGAAATAAAAATAGACAGGATTTTCAGGTCAAGTGAAATGATTTTCCAAACTATAATTAAAATTTTTCTTGTGGTTATTTTCGTTTAAATAATTTCTTTATGGTCTAAAAAATCATTCATACATTGTTTAACCACTGTGTATTTAAAAAGTGAAATTCTTCAAATATCGTAATAATACATATTGAAAAGAAAATCACTAATTAAACAGATCTTAAAAAAATAAACTTATAAAATGTAGTTTATTCTTTGTTTGAGAAAAAAAGTTTCTTAAATATGTAATCTCTGCAAAAAGTGTGAAATTGTTAAAACGAAACAGTCGTTTCAGAAAGGAAAAAAAATTTCTTTGTACGTAACAACTGATAAACCGCATTTTTTCTCTCTTTCTCCACCATTAGTGGTTTTTAAAATGCCTTACTTTTAACTTCAAACGGAATCTTTTTCACCCAAATATAATTCATCTTTTACCAACAAGTCCAATTCAAGCTAAATTGACGTTTTTAAGAAAAAAGAAACGAAGATAAATAAACACCCGCAAGACAAATATAACAAAGTTTTAAAAAACCAACACCGCAAATGCTTCCTTCTCTTACAAAAGGGTAGTTATAAAAATAAGGGCATGAAATAATTGACAGAAAGTAACAAACCATCGTAAATACCGCGCTCCATTCAATGGCCGCTATTTCCTTTCGAAAAAAATAAATAAAAATATCAGCCACGCGTACCTCTTCCTCTGACCATCTTTATAAAACCCTAAAAAAGAATACAAAGACCATCGCTTGTTCCGAAAAAGCTCCGTTATCTGCTTTTTCTTTTTCTCTCTCTCTTTTTACCGTACCTTTTTTGAAAAAAAATAAATGAAAGAGATAGAGAAAGAATGAAAGGAGATAAAAAAAAAAAGAAAAAGAAAATACGTTGTGTAGGTTTGATAGTTAGCCAATTGATTCATACCTTCTTTCTTTCTTTCTTTTTTTCTCTTTTTTTAATGGGACGCGATGACTCACGATACGTATAATACGATTGATGTAATATTATGCGTTTGTGTGTATGCATATATCTTCCTCCTTTAGATGCAAAAATAGATGCGATACGGGTTATATGCACTTTAACGTTTTATATACATATAACTTGTTTTTAAAATATATCAAGAATCTTTATTTTTTCTGTATATATGTATGTATATACGTATCGTAATATACATTTTTTCGTAATTGAAGTTTTTTAATGCATAGCTTTATATTTACGTACAAATTACTAGTCTTTTTAACATTCTTGGATAATAACGATGATTTTAAAGGAAGTTGTTATGTTTTTTATTGGATGGAATTTTTTTTTTTATTTTTTATTTTCTCTTATGAGATGAACGTTGTAGGTGTAGGAAGAAAAATGCATATAAAAGATGCATTTACGAAATTAATTGATTATTCATTTGTGTTTTCGTTCCGTTTTAAAGTGTAACGCCTTTTTCATGGATATGCTTTGAGACATTGTTTTTTTTTAATTTTTGAAATAATTCGAGCTTTTGAAAAAGAAAACATGTTAATAAACAAAAATTACTATTTTAAAAATTTGTTTGTAACAATAGCGATTGTCTTTTTTTAGATTTGACTTAATTGAAAAAAAAGGTAAAATTAATCACAACGACTTTATTAAAAGCGTTTCGATTGCAAAATATAATGTGTAAGTTAAATAGAAAGGAGATTTTGAGTAATTTTTTTTTCTCTTCCTTTTCTTTTTATTTTAAATGCTTTTGCAAATGTGCACAATGAGATTCTTAAAGTTTAGCCAATTACATTAATGTACTAAGATTCAAGTCACGAAATTTCCTTAAGTTTGTAAAATTTGTGTAACGCTTAGTTAAAACGTCTAAGCGACATAAATCTAGCGAAAGTGTGCCAACATTTTTAGCTTCTCTTTTTCATTTTATTTTCTTATTCGCAAAAAAGTGAAAAGAAACGAAAATTTTTAAGACCAAAAGCAGAAGAGGACATGACATTTCTTCTCCTTTTTTTTAACACAATTTTTCTTTTTCGGTAACGCATACGAATGTTTTCTGTATATTGATTATTTGGAATTTCAGTCGAGAAGGATCTTACTTTGCTATGCTGAGGAATTGATTGTAATTTTAAAAAAATGTTTTCGAAGGTTATTTATAGCACGATAAAGAAGTAAATAGATTTTTCTTGATAATATTCATTAATTTACTTTTCATTTGTTGTTGAGTATCGAATAGGAAAACTTGATGTTATATACATTACATTCTTTTACTTGTGCAATTTGAATTGCAAATTAAAAAGTACGTCAATGTATTTTGAAAAATTTTGCATAAAATAATTATATAACAAAAATAAAAAAAAAAATCTTGCAATTTTAATTAAAATTTTTATATAACAATAATGAAATAATCGAATAATTTATTATTTTGTTTACAAAAAATTAACGAATAAAATGAAATTTTTTTCAGGATCGATTCAATACCAACAACGCCATTAACACCCTCGACAACGGAACCGGCGAACGGGCCACTTTCGACAAATTCAGCATATTTCACAACGTCCGAGAGTAAAGCAAGATTTTTAACGAGGTACTCACAGGATGTTGTTGGTGAACAAGTCACGCCTCCGTCACCATCAGCGCAATCTAATAGTACAACTACAAGTCCAACTAACAACTCTAATACACCTGACAGTCTCGACCTTCGTCAGAAGAAGGTATATAGAAAACTTTTACACATACATATACATACACGTTTGTTAATGTGTACAATGTTTAATGAATAATATAAAATAAAAAAAGCAAAGAGGATGTGTACGTAAGAAAGAAAAGTAATTAATCGCATGGTTATTTATTTTCATTGAAAATAAAAAAAAAATTATATAGACGAGGAAATTTGCTTTATCGTACGTGGAATAGATTGATGACTAGATTTGTTACTTTATCGAGGAAGTGACGATTAAAAATTGATTTTCGATTTGGATTTTTTTCATTAGCTTGATATTTAATTAATATAATGTATTAAAATACAATAGAATCATTAATTTCTTTTACTTAAATTAATTATCTATTATTATTTTTGTATAAATTAGTAATGAAAAAAATATTATAACAAGATATAACAATATTTTCAATATTACATTTATCAATAAAAGCTAATAATAATACGGATAAAAAATATTCTATTGATACGAAAAATTAAAATTATATATAACTTTCTTTATGATAAATTATTATTTATTCCTGTAGCTAAATAAACACATTCCGACAAAATATTTCGATGTTATTTTAAACACAAAGTGTCTGGTGAAATTTTTGTATTCAGCACACTTATTTTTAGAAATCCAAAGAATCCCATTTAATTTGATACTAGAAATTCAATAGAATAATGTAAATAAATCTTGAGCGTACTTTTATTTCTTAAATTTATGTACAACAATTTCTTCATACAAAGCAATTTAACGAGAAAAAAAAAATTTTTATTTTTTTTTATTTTCTCAGGAGGAATTAATGATACGACTGGATAAAAAATTAGTAGTTTTACGTGCCGAACAAGAAGCTGTGCGAGAAGAAGGTGAAGTTAATGAAGCACTTGGTGCAAGAGTAGGATCACGTGTTGCCGCTACTGCAAGACCGGCCGAAGCATCAAAATATCGTTTACATGTCGAGGAAGTTGGCAAAATTACAAGTCTGTTACTTGGTCTTAGCGGTAGATTAGCTCGTGCTGAAAATGCACTTTATGGCATGCCTGCTGATCATCCTGAAAGGGTAAAGATAAAATTTTTTTTATTATTTGTTCATTTACTTATTTTTTTATAATTAAATTTTTAAGGATAAATTATTGTGTTTTTATAAGAATTTTTATTTTTATATTAGCACTATTTTACTTAATGTTTAAAATTTAAACAAATAAAATTTAGTTTGAAATTTATTTGTTAATTTTAAAATAATTATCACGTGCTTGCAATTATAAACGATAAACTAAAGTTCATTTATCAGAAATACCAAAGTAAACTTTTGAAATATATTTTATACGCCGCATTTAAAATAATCTTTGGACTAAAAAAAAGTTTTATAAAATAATAATCGGTATTTCCTAGTTATTTTTAAATTGTGTAGGATTTCAAAATTTTGCACAAATTGTCACTTTGGTCGTAATAGCTTAGAACTATTTTTAATAGTGGATGTTTACAGACTGATAAATTGGTCAAACAAATTTAACCAATAAAAAAGCATGTAGTTTTTTTCTCTTAGTAAACGTCGAAGCTTTAGAAAAAGCTTATTCAGCTTTTGTACACATTTGTTCATCGCATTTATGTACATAGAGGTGTAAAAAATTTTCTAAATGCGTTTTAAATGTTTATTTGAAATCCAATAAATTTTTCTTTTATTTATACATTTGAAAAATATTTTTGTGAAGAAATCTATAAATTTCACTTGTGTATATAAATTTTCTCAAATAATTTTCTTTTTTATTTTTAACAAAGTTTAGTGCGTCATAAATGACTCATACTTTCTTTTTTTAAATTGTTTATAATTTTTTATTTAAACGTTTATAATAACAATACGTCACTGCACAGTTAATAAGGTACTTTTATAGATTAAATTTTCTAACAAATTAATTTTTATATATAATTTTCATCCCAGGCGGACGCATTCGGGTTTTTACGTGCAGAGCGTCCTCAATTGATAAATAGGTTAGATGCACGCTAGGAGCTCCTAGGCTGCAATAGCAGTCATTACTGCCTAGGAGTATAAAGCTCCTGGGTTGCATTGAGTTCATTAAAGCCCAGCAGCAACTTTTCTCTATCGTATTTTGACTTAAATCAAAAACAAAAGAATCAATAGTGCAAAACTGCAAGTTCAGTTGTATTCGCTATTCAAGCTACAGCTTGTGCTATAGAATTTTATTACTTTAAGAAATGGATATTTATAAAAAAAAAATAAAATTCTAAACTTGCAATAATATTGTTGACTATGAATAATTTTAATAATGTTAATTTTATTATTTATTGTCGATGTTATTATTTCTTTTTAATTTTATTATTTCTTGTTTATTATTTATTGTTAATTTTTTTATTCAATATAAAAAATTAATAAATTCTAATAAAAAATAGTACTATATAATTTTAATTTTATTATATAAATATAAAATTATTTTTAAAAAAAACATCTGCACCTAAAAACCCTCATGCGTCCTTGTCTGGGATAAAAAATTTTTTAAGCACCCTGGGCGAGCCTCGCTTCGCTCGCGCGCCTCGGCTTTATTATCCCACGATGTAAATATCGTCCTCAGGTCGTAATCGCGCAAGGCTCGCCCAAGGTACATAAATAACTAATACAAGTCAAAAGAACGCTGACAGGATGTTATTTAAAAAATTTACACGTAAAAAATTGATTGTACAATTGAACTAAACTATTCAAATTATTTATTTTAACACAATTTAATTTTTATACTTACAGAAAATCCTCGAATCAAAACGTGATAAACTGATCGACCAATTGGAGGAAGCAAAAATCTTGAAGAGCAACATTGATCGCCGTAGTATCAACGTATCGGCCATAATAGCCAAATATTTAAGCGACGAAGAGTACGCCGATTATCAGCACTTCATAAACATGAAAGCAAAATTAATAGTCGATGGACGTGAGATACAAGACAAAGTTAAGCTTGGCGAGGAACAATTAGCAGCCCTTAAAGAAGCCATCGATCTTTAGGAGTTACCTGATGTATAATTACTTTTTTATTTTTATTTTTTTTTTCAATCGGCCAAAATCCAAAGTATTTGAAAATATTTTCACACAACACAGAGATGAAAAGAAAAAAGAAAGAAAAAAAACGAACAACGAATATCTTTTTAATATTTGTTATTCTTCGATTGAAGAATAATCAGAATGAGAGTAAAAAGAATTCGTTCTGGATTCGTTTATTATCGTTCCCTGCTTAAAACAAGGTTACGAAAATAATGAATTAACCTTGAGTGCCTAGTCCTTTTATAAAAGTATCTTTGTGCGTCGTTCTAAGCGATGTTTAAGACAGACAAAAGAAAAGAGAAGTATAATCACGAAAAGGAATGAATAAAGAAATGAAGTTAAGAAAACAGAATACAATCCAATGCGATTTGTAAAGGTGCGAAGTTTATAAAAAATAAAATACACGATGTCGGGTGCATCGGATCGATAGAATGAAAAGAAATAAGAGAATGAAATACAAGCATGAAAATGAATAATGAGGAGAATAATTGAATGGAGGAGACATTTTTTTTATTGTACTTGTATATTTAGCAAAAACTTGTACTTGTTTTTCGTTAAATTTATTAATAAGTGTATATACGCGAATTTAAAAAAAAAACTAATTATTAAAATGTAAACGAATTCGTATTAAATTATATTTATTTTTCAAATTGTATCTTTTCTCTTTAGTATAATTTTTAACGAAAATTTGATTAAACGTGAATTTTAAAATTGTATAACGTTAAAAGAAGTATAACGCGCAGTGCAATAGTTCCTCGTTCAATATTAAAAAAAAATACACTTATTAACATTGTGTGCAAATGAAAGAAAAATAATAAATTGAAAAATTCTGTATCCGTGCAATTTTTGCTCGCCTTTAATTATCGCCATATATAGAATAGATCGACGACCTTTTATTATCATAGATTAACATTTTAATACCTTTGATTATTTCAAGTTTGTTTTAAAAGATTAAAAAAAAGAGAGTCGGCGATCGATTTTATATATCGGCGTAATAAAAAAGAAGAAGATGAAAAAAATATACGAAACAAACAGATATAAATACTTGTGATACGAAAGTATGAACATTCGATAAGAAATGACGAACGACGCTTGTAAATAGAATTCAATTTTTTTTTTTTAAATGATTTAGTTAGAGAGTTTTTACACATTTAAAAAAAAGCATAGCTACGCAGCGAAGTGTGTATTTACGTTAATTTTTTTTTAACCCGGATATCCTAGGGATTCCGTAGACGCTTGTGATCTTATTTACTCTGTGAATATATATTAATTGTATAGGTAATAATTTGTATAATCTAGGTGAACGCTTGGAATTTTTTTGGAAAATTTCCTTCGAGCTTCCCTGATAAATCATGTTTTTTTTTATTTTTTTTTTTGACAAAATTTTATGCCATGGTTTCGATGTGTTTGATGAATTATTCTTTTTTTACGGATGTATTTTCAAAATATTTTACGCGTGATTGAATTTTTTTTCTTTTTTTTATATAGAAACTCTCTTTGACAATGGACTAGTCTTAAGTCAGAGACGAGCTCTTATTTTACATACTCGCAAATAGTTCTCCAAGTTTTTGAATTTGGTAATGAAAAATTTACCATTATTATTGCAAAAGCTTCGCGATGGACTTGAGCGCTATCAAAAATCAAATTTACCGATTCAAATGTTATTGTAAATTTATTATTTATTATTCGAATTGTTTATATTTTAAAGTTATTCTAATAATAAATTTTAATATATCAAAAGACAAAATGAATTTTATTACTGCCTTTATAGTAGAAAAATTTGAATATTTTAACCACATTTTGAATAAAGAAAAAAAAAGAAAAGAAAATAAATAATTGTTGTGCGGTATGCACGTTAAAGACTGAAAAATGCCAGGCATATTATTTTGCGATATATAAAATAGTCAATCTCTGTTCCTCGTTTCCTGACGCCTGCGAAGCGGGATGGCAAATAGTGTTTTTTTTTCTTTTTTAATCATTGCATACTTCAGTAAACTTCTTTTGTGTAATGTTTTAACTTCTTTTAATTTTTTTTTTCTTCGTAATAAGTTTTCTTAGCGCGACAATGAAAGAAAGAGAGAAAACAAACGAAATATTGTAAATAATTTAATGAAACAATGGTGCTCTGGAAACGTAATATTTTTTTTTTCTGTCAATCTTTTTTTTTTGCAATTTGAAAAAAAGAAGGGAAATGAATCGAGAGGAGAAAATTTTAAAAAATCTATAAAACATGCTACGATTGTGAAAGAGCGAAAGAATGAATTTTTATTTTTTTCTTTTAGAAAAGAACTTTATAAAAGAAAGAATTGTTTAGCCTTTAAGCGTAATAGTAAATAAATCTATTGATATTTAACTTTTATCAATTAATTTTTCTTTTGTAAATAAATACAGAATTATTTTGCGTGATCTTTTGCATCGATTAAAATACGTGCAAATATCAAATAGCATTTTTTTTTTAAACTCGTGCCTTGTGTGAGCGATGACACTATTATTGTTTTAATATCATTGATAAACGATGATGTGACTTTTAATGTGTCCTCTTGCGAATTGTATTATCGAATTATTGCATTTTTTTTCATTACAATAGCTACCTTTTTTTCTGTCAAGAAAACCGCTTGCAATAAAAGAATAATAACAAATCATAAATTATAGAAATTTGTTATTTCTGACTTGTAATGTTTATATAGTGAAGTTTTTTTGCAAAAAGATTAAATTTTTAATAAATAATGATGGCTTTGCATAAAAATAAAATGTTTTGTTTTTTTGTTACTTTATTTTCCCTGCCTCTTTTCTTATAAAATTGAATTTGTTTAAATTTACTGCTCATTGAATCATCAAAAGGTAACCTTCAGAGTTTTGAGAAAAACTTCGATTGAAGGTAAAATTAAAGTTACAATTTTCCAATAGTATAGAAACCTGTTTTACCGATGTAAGATAATTGAAGTTATACTTCAGCATTTTTGAAAGACTGCGCAGATTTTCAGAGGATCAATCAGCCGGTAAATGGACATTTAAGACACTTGAATGGATAATTGTCTTATTAGATTAGTGGTATTATGATAACTACAATATTTATTCCACATATAATTTTTAACGTAATTAAGATTGATTGTATGTGAAAAATCGAATGTTCAAGAATTACATTCAATTTTGCTCAGCTATCAACTGGTGCTCAGGTACCGGCTGATCTATCTTAGTTCAATTTCTTAACACTTTGAATAAATTTTAAATAGATTATTTCTTCTAAATGAAAATATATAAATAAAAAGATATGAAATAATTATTTAAAAAAAAAAACAGATTTTAAAATCTATTAAATTTTGATATTGAAAACTAAAAGAAAATTATTATTATTTAATTTTGTTTATGAGGATTTAAATTTTAAAAAATTATAATTTTGAACAATTCATTTATCATATTTCATAATAGAAAATAGTGTTTATTAAAAATGTATATTATATAAAAATTATTTATTTTTAACAATGTAATACTAAAAATTGTTTAGTTTTTAAAGATAATTACTGATTTTATGTAAAGATATTACTACAGATGGAAGTTTGAGGAATTAGTGTTATATTTCCGATTTTATGATGTTATTTACGGAAAAACAGTATTACCTATTATCTAATTTTTAATGTTTAAACGTGTTTACATTAATTACGCAATTCTTGTTTAATAACGATTCAGAGAACCTTAGACTGGATTGGCTTTTCCGTTTTAATAGAGTTATGAAGAAAACTTATAATTCAGATAAATTATACATTTCGTTTAAATAAAATTTATAAATAACTGATAACAGAAAAACATTATTAAATCTTAACGTACATAAATTTTTAAATTAAAGCCTTTTGTACTATCAAAGATTAAAATTTTTTTTTCATATATTTTTAACTTATCATATCAAGTAATGTGTAAATAAATTATTGTAAATATATATTTTTTATTTGAATGAAAGTTTGCGCGTGTGAATGAAATGAATTTTCGAAAATACAGGTACGTTGGGCTTATCATAGATTTTATCGTGTATAGCTTGTCCGATAGCAGTTGATTCTTTGTATTACTAATGCGTCAACGAGTTGGATTGTAATAGTATATTATAAAAATTCTTGTAAAAACGAATTTTTAACTAACAATACGAACAAAGAATATCATGTGATTCAACTGTATATGTAACCAAAGGTATATCACAAACGGATATACGTGCATATATCCGTATTTGCTTGGATTTTTGCTTTTTTCGAATTTGTTTTTATTTTTTCAAAGATATTTGTTTTGAATTTTAATAAAATCTTTTATACAGTGTGCCCGTGAAATTCGTAATTTAAAAAAATAAAAAGACAAATATAAAAATGAAATTTTGTATAACATTTTGTCATTATATTTTTATTTTTTATAATTTTTTAACATTTTTGTGGAAAAAATCTCTTTTAATCAAAAAGTTTCTATCTAGATTTTTACGCACTTCTGGTGAAAATTTTAGAATATTTAATACGAAACCTTAAAGTGGATGTAAAGTTTATTAAAAAATTTGATTAATTGATAAGAAATTTATTCATAACTTTAAAAATATCGAAGGTTGAAGCAAATTGGTCACGAATTCATTTGTGATTTTACGTAAGAAAAAATGTCTTAAAACTAGAAAAAAATTTGAATCAAATGCAGGCAATTCTCTTCGTCAATTGAGAAAAAAGTGTAAACGGAAAAAAACAAATATGATAAGTGTTAACTAATAAACAAACTATAACAATGCTATAAACTGATAAAAATAATTAATATTATTTGCTTGAACAATTTTGCGTTTTGTTGGATAAACATAAAAAGGTTGATGACATATAATTTTTCCCTCCCTCTTTACTTACCCTAATAACTCTGAAACGATAATATGAACATTCCTTATATTTGTATTGTTATTTAACATCAATTTATATTTATATTCATTACGTTACTTTTAAAATATTTACATTACGATCAATAGACGCATATAACAAACAAGATATGAAGTAAAGATGTGAGCGTATAAATATAATAATAAACAATTACGTAATTATAAATTAATTCAGTTATTATTATAAATTAATAAATTGTTAAAATCAACAATGATACTATTTGAATTAAAAAATTTTAATAAAAACTTTAAACTTTCTATTACGCGAAATGCATAATTAAACAAAAAGTCAAATACACTCTCCCCGTTTAGCGGTAAATGGATCATATTTTATTACCAACTATGCCATTCACAATGAGCACTATAAACTATTCATTCATCTCAATTTCCATTACTATAACTTTAATAATTTTAAATAATTTATTTTCTTCATTTTCCTTTTTTCTCTGCTCGAAAAATCGCGCGATATCGAACGTATCAAAAGAACGACAATGCATATTGCTCGCTCTCTTTCTCTTATGTATGTATATAATGATTGCCGAATGCGTATATAGCGAAAATCCAAGTACTAGAGTTATACATTGGCCTGAAAATCCGATTAATCATCCGAAAGCTTTCAGTTTCATCAGCGAACATTCCATTCGTGTTACATCGACGTTAGCCATATACACATATAGAAGTTAAATTTCTCGCGTAGTATATATGCAATGGACCATCTCTTCTCTCTTTCTCTTTACTGGGGGGTACAAAGTAGTTTCATCGAATTTTCCACTTGAGCCGATGGAAAATCGACGGATATTTGGTTGGAAGGCTATACACTATGTGTATTGCAATAAACGCTGCAGTACTACATTGCATATATGCATTTATATATAGACGCGAGAGTGTGTAAGAGTAGCGTATCGCTGAGTGCATTTAATTCGAAATGTACGCTTTCCGGTATTATTGGTTAGGTATGAAGCAGAAAATCTATATAGGTGTTATACATGGTATATAACAAAACAAAAGATGTAAATTTTCGCACTGCTGTACGCACATCAGAGAAAGAGAGAGAGAGAGCAAGTTTGGCAAAGAGGAGTGAGTTTCTTGTTGTATCCAATACTATTGTAGGTCTTTTTTTATGCGTTTTAGGTACATGTATTTTTATGTCCTATTGAAAATATCAATGCATTTATTTATAGTTTGTTTTTGTATGAGTGCTGAAAATAAAATTTAATTTAATTTTCTATTCAAGACAGGCAGGTATAAAAATATGTACGTATATTTTGTTTTTTTCTATGAGATGGCTTTTTTTACGACAATCAGCTTAGTTATAATGATTACATAAAAGCTTCTTCTTTTATTCATGCAAAAGTCATTAATTGGAGCCACTATAATGTATTGAGAGAGGTCTAAAGTGGCTCAGTCGATAGAGTGATGGATTTGTAGTCTCGAGGTCCCGAGTTCGAATCTCGCTCTCGGCAGTTTGATACACGCACCACTGTACGTTATACAAGTGCTTTGTTCACAAACACGCTGACGACTTCCGTCGCTAATTTACATCGCAATGATATAGCATAAAAACAGTGACGTTAAATAAAATGAAATTTTTAAAAAAATGCATTCTGGATTTTATTGATTTCGATGGGTTTGACGCATAAAAAAAAAGTTGACCATACAAACTCTATTGTAATGAATAAAAATTGATTTTTTATTAATATTATTATTAAAAATAATTTTTTTTTTCAACTTCAAAGATTTTTTATAATTATGATTTATATTTTTCTACGAAATATTAATTTTTAATACTGTAAAGTTTAAGATTAAAGAAAAAATAACAAATTCTCCATTAGATCTGATTATTTTTATCATAATCGACATGCGAATAAGATAACATCATTAAATTATAAAATTGAACTTAATATTTAACTTAAAGATATCTCAGTTTATACAATCTTATTGATTTCCTTCGATAAAACAATAAGTGCGGGATTCCCAAATATTATTACAAGAAATCAATAGCCTTTTTATTCTAAAAATCTATACGGAGAAAAATTATGGCCAAAAATTATCATGGTTTATGGTGAAATTTGCTTGATGCATAATAAAAATTCTTATTTTTCTAGAAAATTTAAACATAAATTATGATGATTTTTCACCATAATAATAGTCAATGATAACTTAAATTTAGTTTATTGTAATTTTTACTTGAAAATTTTTCTTTATGAAATCACAAAAAAATTTATTTGATTTGAAACTAAAATTAATTTTGATTCACCAATTTTTAATCAATAAACGACAGTATCTTATCATTATGTGCATCTAGAAAGTTCATAAGCATTTCTAAAAATTTAATATGAATAATCCTGTCGTATGTCAGAGTTAAAAGAAAATTCATGTAAATAAAATTTGATTTACATTACTATAACATACGTGGTCTTCATAATCACAAAAAATATGATAAGGTTAAGGTATGCTTATCACGTGTGTCAAGATTATAAATAATGTCCACAAGAATTTTCGGAGTTTATTATTTCGGTAATCAATTTAACTTAAACACTGGACAAAGTAAGATCAACAAAATGCGTGTGATTATTTTTTTATTCGTTGCTTTATTAGCTACGGCTGTTACTGCAAATGAAAGTAAGTTTTTTTTCACTATAATTTATAAAATGTTTTCTAATCAATATAAGTTAGTTAATTAATTTTAGTTGTGCAATCGGAGGATTAAGAATTCGTAGTCATTGAACAAGTATTTTATTAAATTTCTGATGTAAGATTTTTATGATGCGGTAAAAAAACAATAAGTAATAAAAGGAAAAAAGTTTGAGTGATTTGACACGTTTGAATATTTTAACACTTGATCATGCAACTTTTGTTAGATTTAAATTATTTCATAATTATAATTGATATCAAAAGTGACTTTTAGTAACAGTACTTTTATGAAATGCAGTTGATTTCATTTATTTATGTGTAATTTATAGATACTTTATACAATCAATCATCGAGAAAGTATACCAGAGATTATTTGAATTTAATCCTTTAACTGCACTTCATTGGGATTTTGTATTTGTTATCACTTTTATAAAAAAAAGTTTTAACTTAGTGATTTTCTTCTTTCTTCTGATCGATTAATCTTCTTTAATTCAATGAAAAAAATTCATTTATTTATAATAATTATGATTAAATTAACTTTTTCTGAAAATTCCAGTTAATTAAAAAACGCATTATCAGTGCGAATTCCTACTAGTTTACAGTTTGAGGGTAAAAAATTATTGAATAGTGTTTTTCCTATTTTTATGCTGCTTTTCTTAGAAAAGAGTGCAGATGAAAACTAGAAAAAGCGTAAAATTAATCGTAATGCATTAAACTTTTATATTCTTAGAGTTCAACAAGTTTCATTTATTCTATTTTATTGAAAATTTCATTAAATAAACAATTTTTTTTTGTGACTTACAGAAAAGATTGTTTGCTATTTCGGTAGCTGGGCGGTATATCGTCCCGGCGATGGTGGGATCAAAATCGAAGATATTGATCCAAAACTTTGTACCCACCTGATCTACACATTCGTCGGTCTGAATGACGACGGTGGTATCCGTATTTTGGATCCATGGGGAGATTTGGCTCATGGCAAGGATGGTTTCAATAAATTCAATCAATTGCGTGGTAGAAGTCCAAGTACGAAAACCTTAATAGCCATTGGTGGTTGGAATGAGGGCTCTGAAAAATATTCAAAGATGGTATCGAAAGCTGAAAAACGAAAAGCTTTCGTGGATAAAGCAGTCAGTTTCGTAAGGCAATATGGTTTCGACGGTCTTGATTTCGATTGGGAATATCCAAATCAAAGAGGAGGTGTCGAAGCAGATAAGAAAAACTATATTCTTTTGCTCAAAGAGCTAAGGGAACGTTTTGACAAAGAAGGACTTTTAATAACTGCAGCTGTAGGTGCTGTAGAAAAATCAGCTTCGTTGTCGTATATTATTCCTGAGGTTTCTAAGTACTTGCATTTCGTTAATCTGATGGCTTATGATATGCACGGCAAATGGGATGAGCAAACTGGTATTAATGCTCCATTATATCCAGGCAGTTGGGAGAAACATAATGAAACACTTCTTATGCTTAATGTCGTAAGTTTATAAATTTAATCATTATAAAATTATTTAAAAATAGATATTATCATTTTAAATCGTTTAAAATTATTGCATATATTGTTCAACAATCTTTTCGGGGAAAAAATAAACTTTCATGAATTATAAAGAGGTACTCATAATAAAAGTTTATTAATTCATATCGTTGCCATCTTATCAACTCTACGAGTTTACCTTACTTAGAAATTACATTTACGTATACATTGCAAGGTTTTAATTTTTTTTTTTTTGCAATTAAATCCTTCGATTTACGCAATTAAACTAAGTGATACATTATTACTGAATTTATAATTTTGAGAGTTTTTAAGATCACTGAAAAACTTACTCAAATAAAATAGAAATTTTATTTATGTTTTTATAAAACGTTGATTTGATGTATAATAATCGATTGCCTTTGATCACGAAATTTACGCAATAGTTTACGTTGAAACTTGCAACTTTCAATATAAATATTTCATTTTAAAACGATTAATCTTCCTGAAAAAATTAATATCTTTACAAATGTTGCAATTTCTAAGATAATCCCAATTAAAATTTCATGATAAATCCATAATCTTTATCAATCTTAAATATTTTAATTTACTTATATATTCTTTATTTACTAGAATGCATCTGTTAATTATTGGATCTCTCAAGGAGCACCACCTGAAAAATTGGTCTTAGGTATACCATTTTATGGTCGTTCCTTCACTCTTAAAGATGTAAAACAAAATGGAATTGGAGCACCAGCGGAAGCTGGAAAAAAAGGACCTTACACTCAAGAAGAAGGAAGTTTAGGTTATAATGAAATTTGCGAGATGCAAAAGAAGGGTAAATGGGAAGTTCATTGGCAAAATGAGCAACGTGTGCCATATGCTTTCAAAGGTGATCAATGGGTTGGCTATGAAAATCCACGGTGAGTTTATCGATAATAATGCGTACTGTTGTTGATGTTATTCGTGTTATTTGTTATTAGACATTTATAACTATAAAGTTTAATAATTTACAAACAATATCATTAAGAAATATATTGATGAGATCTGCTAGGGTCATAGATGAAACCATTTTTAAGCGTATCATTCTTATGTTATATTAACTCATATTATGTCATAAATGTTGGAGGACAATAGTAATTTCTGTAAATATCGTTTCAACTTGTGTCAAGACAATTTTTTAATTCAAGGAAACATAACTGTGAAGAAGGATTCTACCTAATCGGATAATAAACAATTATGTTGATAATCAAAATTAAAACAATAATTTTGAGAAAATAAAATACATTAGCTAGTTATGTGATCCATAAATATTATTCAGTTAAATATTCAAATAAATTCATTTTCTAGCCTCAGAGAATTTTGAATTATCGTATTTGAATAATATTTCAATAATATTAACTTATTGAGAATTGAAAAATGGCATTTTATTAGAGAACCCAAAATTGACTGAGATTAATGAATAAATTTGCTTGAAAATTTAACTTAATAATGTTTATGGTTAATGTGCTTTGTTTTCTAAAATTATGGCTTCAATTTTAATTATTATTATTAGTCGATAAGATGGGATCCTTCTTTGTAGTTACATCACCTTGAATTATATTTCATTTTTCAGAATACATTATTAAATATTATAAATATAAAATTACACGATTAGTTTTAACAGTTTATAAACTCACAAATTACAATATTTTTTTTCAGTTCTATTTATGAAAAAGCTGAGCTTGTAGAAAAGCTTGGTCTTGGTGGCGCTATGATTTGGAGTATTGAAACTGACGATTTTAAAGGCGTATGCGGTAGCAAGTATCCATTACTCACGACGCTGAATCACGTATTACGCGGAGGACCACCATTACCGAAACCTAAACCGCCAACCGAAATTAATTGCACTGCTCCAGGATACATAAGAGATCCTGACGATTGTGCTGTTTTTTATCTTTGTGTGCCCGTCAGTGGAAAAGGTTTTCAAAAGCACAAACTTTCTTGCTCTGGAGATTTGGTGTTCGATTTGGAAACGGAAAGTTGCGAAGATCCCTCTAAAGTTGACTGTTCAGCGCCAAAGTAATTGCAGTATTTTGCATTAAATTTCACAACACATTTTTTAAAAATTCAATAAAATTAAATTAGATTGAAATTAATGAATTTAAAGTATGACGGCGCAAAGCAAATATGAATTTATTATTTTGCATCGTTTGAAACACGCTTATTCTTGTTAAAATTGTAAATAAGTATTATACTCTAATATTTTTATAATTACTGATATTGATTATGATTTTTATAAATTTATTTGAAAAATATATGTAATTATTTAAAAATAATTATTAGTTTTTATTGTTTTTCTATAAAACAATGTTTACTATTAGTTTTAAGATCATTATATTGAAAAATTTCAATTTCAACGTATTAATATGATTTAATGTGTTATCAATAAAAAGGTATAGAAAACGTAATATGTTGATAAGGAAAAATTTCATAAAGAAATAACTCGGTTAATGCAATGGCTATTACGTGATTCATTTAATGGAAAATGCGCGTATACATTTTAAAGCTGTTGATAAAAGTAAATAAATAATTATTACATAGAGTAATATGAATATATAGATGTATATGTTACATATTCGTGGAACGATAAATTGTAAGGTTCTGCAATTATATGTATATATAAAAGCTTTTTGTTCCAATTTTTTTATGTTATCTAAAATAACAAATAAAAGTGCTAACCAAACTTAATAGAAGTAGAGGTTGTTATCTATTCTTCATTAAATTGATAAATTTTGATAAAAAGTTTAGTCAAAATTCATAAAAATAAATTTTAAAAATGATATTTTCCATAAAAAGACTATTATTATGAGAAAGTACATAATCCTTTCCTCTGATGTAATCTATTGATTAATTAAAAATGAAGTGATTTTTCAAGTCGCAACTAGAAATCGTTGATTCCCAGCTGACTAATAAGATATCTAATCATTCGTTTAAGTACTTCTAAAAATCTAAGGCGAAAAAAATACTAACGTTTACGAGTAACCTGAGAAATTTTATTTCAATAAAAAATTTGACCACCAGTATAGAAGCTCACCGACAAAGGCAAAGAAAAATAAGATAAGTCAAAGAGCTTATCAAACTGTTATCTAGTTTTTTTTATATAAGATGACAAATAGTGTCTACAAAAGGTTACAGAGTTATTGTTCCGATAGTCAGTGTTACGTTAGAACGGAATAAGGCAAGATTATTGCAATGCGTCCAATACTTTGGCTATTTGCTGCCTTATTGGCTTGCGCTGCTGCTTCAGATGAAAGTAAGTAAATCAGTGAGTTTTAATACTAATGATTACAGTTTACAAATAAAATCTAAATTTTATATAAAAAATTAAAAGTTTTGAGTCTGTAAAGTGTTATATTAATTTTGGATGAAATGATCAATATATTCCATAGGTTTAAATATTCAGGTTACTGGTATCATACATATGATTATTTAATAAAAGATAAATTTCATAATTTTTATCATGTTTTAAGTCAACTGTTTGATTTCCTACACAATAAGTGAGATAATCTTTTGAAATTTAGAAATTCTAAAAGTTAATGTAGAAGTTCTCTTTAATACATTTTAATTTCAATTAAATTGGTTTAATGTGATTGAAGTTACGATTAATTACATTAAACCAATTCTTCTTTTTTATGATTAATGGTGACATCTTGTCTCCGTATTATCATTAAAATCAGCACCTATTATTTTTAAACCTCCGTTAAAATTTTGATACACCGTGGGTACTATGAATATAAAAATTCTATTAATTTTAGCTAAGAAAAAAATCGTTAAAAAAATCTGGAAAAATTTTGAAATATTTTTGTTATATCTGTTTTTATGATCCAATTATTTGTTTAGATATTCATTGTAAAAGAAATTTTTTATAACAATTTCTTATCCTGGAGATATTTTATTTGAAAATTTGGCTAGTGCCTATAAAGACTAATATTATCCATGGAAGGTTAAATATTTAAGAATTGAACTAATTAGTTTTGACTTTGGTAAAATAGAATTAAAAAATCTCTCTATTTTTCAGAAAAAATCGTTTGCTATTTCGGTAGCTGGGCAGTATATCGCCCAGATGCTGGTAGGATCGATATCGAAAATATTGATCCAAAACTCTGTACCCACTTAATCTATACATTTGTCGGTCTTAATTCTGATGCCAGTATACGTATTATCGATCCATGGGGAGATTTGCCAGATGGCAAAGATGGATTTAACAAATTCAATAAATTACGAAGTTTGAGTCCCAGTACGAAAACTTTAATAGCTATTGGTGGTTGGAATGAAGGCTCTACTACTTATTCTCGAGTACTGTCAAAACCTGAATTACGGAAAGCTTTTGTGAAAAACGCTGTTGAATTCGTAAAGAAATATAATTTTGAGGGTCTTGATTTTGACTGGGAATATCCAAATCAAAGAGGAGGTGTCGAAGAAGACAAGAAGAATTATATTCTATTACTTAAAGAATTGCGAAAGCGTTTTGATGAAGAAGGATTAATATTATCAGCAGCAGTCGGTGCAGCAGAAAAATCAGCCTCGTTGTCATATATTATTCCTGAAGTTTCTAAATACTTACATTTCATTAATCTGATGGCTTATGATATGCATGGTGTATGGGATAAAAAAACTGGTATTAATGCTCCATTGTATGCTGGATCTTGGGAAACTGATGCTGAAGCTCTTCTTAATGTGGTAAGTTGGATTATATAATAGTTTTTAAAATAAAATTGTAATAATCTTTAAAAGTATTTAGTTTCAATTCAATGTAATGAAAACATTTATTTCAAATTTCTAAAATTCTTAATTCTAAAGATAAAATGATCTATTCTATATCTTAATTTTAACAAAATGAATTCTTCTCAGGTAAAGCTAGTAAAAGAGAAGTATTTTAATATTCATGAATATATTCTATCAACTTAATCGATCTTCCAAAGATATCCAAAAGAATTCAATCACATAAAATAATCATTCATTCTACAATTTTTTTTCTTTTTTAGAATGCATCGGTCAACTATTGGATTTCACAAGGTGCTCCACGTGAAAAACTTGTCTTAGGTGTACCTTTCTATGGACGATCTTTTACCCTTGATAATGTTTCACAAAAAAGAATCGGTTCTCCAGCTCGATTCGGTGGCGAAGAGGGACCATACACTAGATTATCTGGAACTTTAGGTTACAATGAAATCTGTGAAAAGCTTATTAATGAAAAATGGGAAGTTCACTATCAAGAGGAGCAGCGAGTTCCATATGCTGTCAAGGGTGACCAGTGGGTTGGCTATGATAATGCACAGTAAGTTGATTAACGTAATTTACTTAATTATAAGTTAATTTACGACTATATCGAATTTTTTTCTTTATTTTTATGCACTATTTAACGTTGCTCATTAAATTAACAAATGTTGGACAATCAAAATGAAAATTAATGCTTATTTCATCGAGATAAAACTAACATTTGATGTGGAGAGTTTGCTTATAAATTTACGTTGTAACGCCATGATTCCGAAAATATTTAAATCTGATGAATTTTGCATTTTTAGATCTCTAACAGAGAAGGCTGAATTTATCAATGATCTCGGTCTTGGTGGCGTGATGCTTTGGAGTATTGAGACTGACGACTTCAGAGGCAACTGTGGTGAAAAGTATCCACTACTTAAAACATTGAATCGTGTGCTTCGAAACGGCGCTCCTGCACCCACACCAACGACTACGACTACTGAATCATCACCTACACCCGAAAGTCCCAAGACTACAACTGATGCTTCCGTTAATATCGAATGCACCAAAACAGGCTACGTGCGTGATCCTAAAGATTGTTCTGTTTTCTACTTTTGTATTCCAAATGGAGATAGCTTTACAAAGCAGAGATTCGAGTGTGCCAAGGGTCTTTGGTTTGATTTGAAGTTAATGGTTTGCAATTGGCCTGAACAGGTTGATTGCTCAGTATCAAAGTAATTTTCGAATTAATTGTAAATTAGTTCTACAATTTTAATATTTAATCGAAACATTAAAGTTCGCCATTACACTGCTTATTTTTTTTTAATCGAACATGTAAATAAACTAAATATCATATACTGTACATTTTCTGTGATAATTTCCATTTTTGTATATACAGTTTAACAAAATATAGTTTTTAAAATTAATCAGAAGCTTAATTATTAATAATTTTAGTATTAATTATCAAATATACGTACTGTTAAAATATAAGTACACACACATAGTGGAAAATACCACAAAAGTTTTGTATAGTAAGTATAATATACGCAAAAAAGTTCCATTTCTATCTTTTTCTGAGTTTGTATTGCAAAACAACAATCATTAAATTATACATTTCTTGAGTGTTCTTTGAAAAGATTAATAAGTTTTGTCTTTGAAATCTTATTCTATAAAAAATTTAGATTGATGATATTATGTTCTTTGATACTTATTTTTATTTGACGTTATCGTATTAACTACAGATAAACTGAAGTTATCAGAAGCACGGATTTTCAATATTATTTCTACGATAATTCCTCGGATTTAATTCTATATCATTAATGTCTCATAGTGTTAAATTTTAGTTATTTTATGCAAGCTTCAATTAAAGTTAATGGAAAATTAACTTTTTTATTACTCTTGATTATCATTAATTAAATTGATTCAAAATTAAAAATAATTTTTAATCATTTTTTCAAGCATTAGTAAATGAATTTATTTTATTGTAATACATAAATCTTCAAATTTGATAAAAATAAAAGTGCTCATTGTTATGTAATAAATCTAGTAAAAAGTAAAAGATAACTAAATATAAGTAAATAGACAAGATAACTAAAAAAATGCAGAAAATTCTAGCATAATAAGTTTAAATTATCCTTCCTTTTTTCCACATTTCCTCATGCTTTTTCATAATTGCAATTAATCAAATAACTGATTATCTAACGAGCTCTAGTTTTAAAAAAAAAGAGGACCTCCAATCTACCGTCCCTATTTTGCCCTTTAGCATCAACAAGAACTTGATTTCCGATTTTTACTTCTAAAGTGTATTTCAAAAGCCCCTTTCCCACTTTTCTTATATTCGTATGCAAAACAGGGAGAAAAGGAGAATAGTATTTCTTTAGATATATACAATGTAAAAGCAGTGGTACATGTAGTATAAAGCGAAATACGCCTCGAGGGCCAAAAGCGATAAATTTTGCCGAGCTTTATCCCTATACCCCAAACCAGAAACGTTCAACCAAACGCTTATACAATACATACCTATATACATATATACTAATACTACTATCCAAAGAGCGAGAATGAGAAAGAGAGAAAGAGCTACTATGGGTTGTAGCAATTTCATATGCACCACTTGTTTACCACGTAGCTGACGACATATTTATGAGAGCACCGAGACTCACCTACGATCAGAATGTTTCTTTACCCAAAAAAAGAGTGCAGGAAAAAAGGATGTATTTTTTTTTCTTTGGTTATTATCGATTATGTTTTTTCTTTCTGTGCAAAACAGTCTAAAAGGATTTTCAAGTTGGATTTTTATACAAATATTTTGTGCAAGTATTATGCAAAATTTGAAATTTTTTGTTTTTCTCTGGGTTGTAAGTTTTTATGAAAAGTTGAGATATTTTTCAAAGAAGATTTTAATGAAATATAGGATTGGAATATTTTCTTTGTAATTTTGAATTTTAAATTTGAGAACTATTTTCAATATTTATGTTTCAAAAGTTTTTATTAAATATTAGTAAAATTTATTAATATTGGTACAATTACTAGTACTTAAAATTATAATTTAATGAATTTCAAATTAATTTCTAAAATGTAATTTCAATTTTTTGTAATTCAATTTTATTTTTATGTCCTTTTTTATAAGGTAAATTCATAAGAATATAATTCTTTTTTTGCATTTTTTAACTAGTTGGAATAGTCAAGATATTCAATATTCTCTTTTTTTTCTTTAAATTAAAATATTAATATTATTCACAAAGAAATATATTTCACTAAGCAATATAAAAGAAATAGAAAAAAAAGGTAAAGTTCGTTTGCATAATCAATTGATCAATATTTCTATCTTACAAATTCAGCGCGCTACAAGATTTCTCCTCCTTCCTTTATTTTATGATAAAATTCTTTGATATCGAATGATCATTATGCATTATGCGAATCCGAATAAAAAATGCCAGAATTACAGAATCCATCGTAGGAAGAAGAGTCATGTCGTGAATGAAGAATTCGATATGAATCTCTCCATCATCGGAGCTCAAGAAAAAGCAAGGCAAATTCTTAGTCTTTTTTTTCCCTTTTTTTTTCTTTGTGACATAGTAACTGTGTCATATAAGAGTATATCCTCATATGGTATGCATGAAAATAGGATTATTCGTCAATGAAATAATCGAGATCTCTTTTGAGTTGATATACGAAATAATCTAGTGATACATCAAAAGATATGTCTTTGACTGATAAAATAAATGTGATTAGTTTGCAAGACAAATAATTTATCAAATTTATTTGGAGCTTTACAAATGATAATATTAAAGATTTTTTTTTTTCAAGTTAAACAGTAAAAAATACAAGATATTTTTAAGATTATTAATAATTCTTCCGAAGTAGGAATCGAATGAATAAAAGTCTCGAATGGATTATAAATGAAACGATATAAATAACAAGAATATTAAATTAAGTATGCAAAATTTAGCATAAATTATGGTCGATGGTCGTACCTTATCATTTAGATCGTTTCATTTATGACTTGTTTGCGTTGTTATTCATTCGATTTTTACCAGGATAATGCATTATCCCTTTAGTTTTATATATTTTATTTATATATTCATATATATTATATTTTTACTAAAATATTTCGAGAATTTTACTATAAATGAAATATTTTTATATAAATTTATAATACAAAAAAAGAAAAAAATAAATTTTTGAATTCTTTCTTAAGAAAAAATAAAAGGTACTATAAGTATATAATGTATTGAATTGAAGAGATTTTGATGTTATACCTAAATATTTGATTGCTTTAAGATTTTTTGAGGCAGTAATAATTATAATAGGCTTGCCTTATACACAATAAAAAATTGATTTTTCTAACATATTGTACAAACGAGGAAAAATACAATATCCTTGATTTTAATAGATGTTGAGTAGAGGTCGTCAGTGGCTCAGTCGGTAATGTGATGGATTCATAATCTCGAGGTTCCGAGTTCGAATACTGCTCTCGGCCGATTGATGCAAGCACCACTGTATACGATACACGTGTTTTGTTCACAAACACACTGATAACCTCCGTCGCTAATTAGCATCGTAATGATAGCTGAAATACAGCGACATTAACATATAAAAAAAATCTAATACGCTAAATTTAGAAAATTTGTGTGCTTCTGAAAAAAAAAATTTTTTAATTTTTGAAGTTTAAAAAAAAATTGATATTGAGCAAATGAGATAAATTTCATATTGAGCTTATTATATCTTTATATATATTATTTATATTCTTGCTTTTTGTAATTATCATTTTTATATAATTTACTCGTTTATAACTTTATTGCGAGTATTTTAATTATCGGTGATATCACTTTTTAAGTGACTTAAGTGATTCTTATGAAAATTGTATTATGCAATTTGATTCGATATGGTTTTACCCGCTGTTTTTGTTTCTTTGTTTCAAAATAAATTCAATTGATTCATTATTTAAAGGGTCCAGGGAAAAAAGGGGAATTGTACAAATTCAATTTTTCAGAAAATATAAATTTATTTTCTTTTTTTTCTTATTAAATATAAGTAAACACTACTGAGATTAAAAGTTCTGAAAAAATGGAAAAACAAATGTTTTATCTAAAAACAATAGACTATCATTAACATAATTCTGTCCAACAAAGTCGAAGTATATAAAGTGTGCCCTTTAACCTTTTAATAACAGATTATATTTCAAAGTGTATAGGGTTGGCGGCGCACGCTTGTTATCCGAATAATTTCACACATGGCTATACCGACCGGATCGATGAATCTCGCACGCATTGCGTCCCTTATCGATAGCTTACGTACTGGTGTTTCATAGCTGCCTTGAATGCCGATCGCCGATCGGCTTCTATGCAGTCTAGCTATACGAGCCCGCTCTTGTTTTGTATCTTTGAAAAGATATACCCGTACGTATAGGTTGTTCGAATGCCAATGTTCCAAATGATGTAATTAAATTTCGTATGTTACTTTTAATTATTCTAAATTATTTTGAAATATGTTATTATGGAAAAGATCATGCAGCAAGAACTGAATATAGAATAAACATATTTATTATATTTAGTATACAAAGTAGTAGCTGTCTGTATATGGGATAGTACCGGGCGATATAATGGGTAAAACTATAATTAAGGGTGAGAGATTTAAAACCTGATGCTATAGAATATACGAATACAAATTTTTACTGATAAATGGCGCTTATATAAATCATTTGTATACATTATATGGCTACTGTATAGGATACAAGGCAACATGCTTGTGGTAAGAAACAAGTGCAGGATGCTAGAGCAAAATATTATCAGTCAGGTTTGGTCTAATAATTTTCTATACTATAACTACGACATCATTTAGAAAAATTTCTTGTAGTACCATTCTGAAAGCGTCCTTATGGTATCTGAGAAATTTGTACTCAAGGCAGGTTGAAAAATATCAGATGGATGTACCAAAACGATTAATAGCACGTCAAGTTTTGAATCTGCAGTACATACCAACGGTTGAGCAATGTAGCCAAGCTAAATATGACGAACCTTTTCCAGGTGTTACAACAAGGACGTGACAACTTGCCGTTCATAAGTTACGTCATCAAAAACGCCGTGGAGACTCTTGTGGAAAATACAGCGAGTCTTGATTACTAAGCCTGTCTTGCATCTATGCCATGAATCTTTATGCATCCATGCCACATAAAGATTCGCGGCACGAAAAGTGTCTAAGTTCACTAAGATGGATTAAGAAACCATCACCTCAAAAGAAGATCGAAAAAACATATTTGCAAGAATGTAATTGAAGATAGAGGGTATCTGAACTTGGTAGCCTGGCTGCTTTGAGGAAATTCTGTGTTTTAGAATGAAGGCCGATGAAGGACCTTGTTAATAGTCATAATCAGTGGATCAATAAAAGGAGACCTCAATAAGATGATAAACACCTGTAACGATCACGAGTAATATGATCTTCGCCAAAGAGAAGTGAACGTCACAGCCTTTTCATTCAAGAACATGTTAAGAATGAAGAAAGTAAATGCAGAAAGATAATCTGATCGGTGTTGAAATGAAGGACACTCGGAAATGTGTGGGTGCTCCTTTAAAATCAAGTAGACAATTGTGTACATATGGGTATTGAGAATTATTTTTTTAAATGAAAATCTAAGCTAGTAAATTATTTTAAAAAACTACCTTCATTCTCTGTTCTCTTTTTGATTCGCATTCCAAACTTTTGATATAAGTTTGAAAAGAGGATCCTAAAATGCTTTTTCTTTTTTGCAGTCATTTTCGTAATTAATCGATTTGACATCTCATTTTCTCCTTTTCAAAATATCTACATATATATGCAGTCAGTGCGTTGATAAATTTTATAAAACTTTTTTAGATACTTATCGTAATTCTTTCGTTATACAATAAAATGTCACGTTTTTATTATACAGTTCTAAAAGTCAGAAATTAAACAAAATGATTTGATGCAATTCTAAAAGTAATAAATATTATATTCTGCTAAATTTTTAACTACTAGTTTCCAGTCCATCTATCTGCAGCTAATAATATTTTCCTATAATCCTCTATAACCGTTTACAAACTTTACAGAGATATATTTTAAGATAATAGCCTACTGTAAAAAATACCTGATCTAATGAATATTGTTCATTTGGCAATACAAATGAAAAGAAAACTTTTCTTTTTATATGCAAATTTAGTAATTATAAAAAAAATTTCTTGAACTATTCATAAAATATTCTTAAAATATAACCTGGTTGGTTCAGATAATAATTAGCTAAAAAATATATAAAACAAAAAATTAAGAAACTTTTTGTAAATTTGTGTTCATAGTCCAACTAAAATTAATAATCAAAGACCTTCTCTTTGACTTAATTTTTTAAAGTTAATTTTTAACAACATGTTTAAAATTTTCTTATTATTTTCTAGATATAATTTTTTTATGTAAATAATGAACTATTTTCTTTTTATTTATATTGCCAAATAAATATCCTAAAAAAATGGTAATTTTTATTGTATATTAGTATACTACTTCCTTAATATATGTTAGATGAGTTCGTTGATAATTCAAAAGGATTATTAAATTTTGATTAAAATATTTAAAATTATACTTTTTAACTCTTTTAATTTCTATTAAAATCTTTTTTTTCTTATAGAGTTTTTTAAGATTTGATTGATCGATTTACATATAACATGGTACAATATGTTTTTTAGAGTTAATAACATCTGAAACTATTCTAAACTTTCGTTATAAATATTATCATCTTGACAATAATCTTTGCTGTATTTCAAGTTTATAATAAACCTCTTTTGAAATAGTAAACTTTACAATTTTGTGCATTTTTAATAAAATACGTTACGATAGCATCAATTGACAGCATTATCATTGTTAAATGAGTGAAAATCAAGTCTTATCTGATACATATTTAAAAATTCAAATCTTTTGTTATAATCGTAGGCTAACCAAATTTGCTCTTTGTTAATTTAATGAAAAAATAAGATATGACAACAAAGCATTAGTAAATTTATAATTATATCCTCCAAAGAGGAGATTGGATAATATTCTCGAAATTTTAACCAAAATTAATAAATCGATTTAATAAGAAAAAAATAGGGATATGTTTTATTAACTTTCCAGTTTGTTGGATCAATAGATTCTTTTCACGCTCATTTATTAAAATAATAGATTACGTATCAAAATAAAGATCCCGAAATCATTAACACGTGAAAGCTTTAATAAAAAGGTATTAGCATTCTTAGCACTACTCTATAATAAATAAAGATTAAGTTTATGTCATTTTTAGGTTATATTTATCTTAATTTAGAGAAACGCGATTAGTCTAAAAGTTGTAAGCAAAAAATTTCAATTAAGATAAAAAAAAATAAAAGAAAATAGTAAAAAAGAGAAAGATATAAAATGGACTAAGAAGGTCGGGGGATAAAAGATCATCGGATAAAAAAAGAAATAAAGAGAAGAAGAAAAAAAAGGATGCTTCGTTACATTACGTAATTCTTCGCATCAGTTTCGGAATAAGACAGGCGGAAATGCGGCGTTTCGTTTAGAATGAACAGCTTGTTAATTAACTTGGAATGAAAAGAATGAACTTGAATATTGCTACGTTAACGCGTATAGCGTAAAATAACAGGCAAAAGATTTTAATATATATTTTTTTTCTTTCTAGTTTTATTGAGAAATAGAGCGGCGAAAATTTATTCAAAGGAATAAGTCATTACTTATATAAATATAAGAGAATTTAATGCATGATCTGTCGTGAGTGATTATTTTAATTTACTAAAAAAATTAAATAAATTCTGTGTTAGTTTATTTAAAATAGAGTATGGTTTATTTTTAATATTATATTTGTAATGTTGTAAGGTGTCAGTGGCTCACTCGGTAGAATGATGAACTCGTAACCCAATCGGGCTCGAGTTCGAATCCCGGTCTCGGCTGATTTATACAAGCATTACTGTATACGTTACATGTGCTTTGTTCACAAACACACTGAAAAACCTTCGTCGCTAATTAGCATCGTAATGATAGCATAAGTACAACGACGTTAAAAAAATAAAAATAAATAAATTCATTCAGTATCAGCAAATTGGATTTTTTTTTTCATCACAAACGGGAATTTTTGCCCTTTAACATTTAAATACACATTTAAAGACAATACAGTTGACGTATTATTTAACGTAGTGTCAACCCACGGCAGAGTCAGTGAAAAAGCGACCAGACGGGGAATCGATCTCGCGCCAACGAGAATACAAGTCCCGCGTCTTAGCCACTACTCCACCGAACTCTACATATTATATTTTTTATTGTTTATTTTGCGTGTTATAAAAAATGTTGAGATTTTTACATCGAAAGTATGCGTAATATTAAAAGTACATGTACGTAAAAAATAGTTTTTAAGTTTGATAAACAATAATTTATATTTTTTTATTATATACAGTTGAAATTTTATTTTAAAATATTTTTAAACTATTTTTTTAATATAAAAATTTATAAGCTTGAATTTGATAAGTTATTCCAATCTTCCTTTTTTTATAATACTGGTCATATAGAAGAATGAGAATAAAATGTTTCCAAGAATAAAAAATCTCTTTGAATTTAAAGATCTTTCTCTAATGTTCTAAAATTTTATCATATTTACTTTTTTTATTTCTATTTAAAAAACAACAAATATCCTTATATATTTTAATCTCATATCTTTGTTTAACTTGAAATTAAATTTCTTTAATTTAACCTTGCCAAGAAGTAATGATTAACACAGCCCTATATCTTACATAAGGCCCTTCTCTGGTATAACTTCAACAACAGTCCTTTAGCTGCATAACAAATGGTAACTCATCTAAAAGCTCTGTCTTTCTCTCTATGATGTTATAAGAGAAATGAATAATCGTTGGTCCAGTATAGCACGCTTACACATATATATATACCCTTCGCGACTTTCTACCCCCATGTGTCATCTTTGCGTTTAACAAGATCAGAACGTCAAGAGCATGCGCTTTGACTTGACGTTATATACCCTTTTCTTAGCTTATATACTCTATGTCTCCTCTTTCTTTCTCACCCTTACTCTCTCTCCTTCTCTCTTACCGACTATTAACAATGAGAGTAGCTCAGGTGTTTTGTGCCTATATATCGAGAGAGCAACGTTGATTTTGTATATACATATATGTAAGTATATACAATATATAAGGAGGTTTTGGGCGTAAGACGAACACGTTAACAAGACGAAACTCGAGCGTAATGGCCAGGGGGTGGGTTGATGAGGGGGGTCATACAGTTGGTTGTGTATAACTGCCGTAACAGAACACCCCGTCGTCGTCTTATATAGTCTTGGTTGTCTTCGGTTATCCTTATATGCATATACACACCGTAAATGTCTTTTGCGAGTCGAGATAGATAGATAGATCTTTAGGAGTACAAGTGCTGTTTGACTTAATAAATTTTCCAACGTATATATCTAACCTTACGATATTATGGATGGCACAGTCGTATACGCGTGTGTGATAAAGGATCGAAGATTATTATTGTGTTATATGATAGTTACAGCGTGATGTATATTGATTATTATGTGAATTATTTGAGCTTTCTCGTTTAGAAAATTTATAATTTGCAAAAGAAAGATGAGAATTATAATATAGTTATAAATAAATAAATGCAGGATTAAAAAATTTGAAAAAGAGGATTACAAAACTAACAATCTGCTTCAAAATCCGAAAGCTCAAAATAATTTCCAAAAACATCCTTGTTTCGTTTCGTTAACTTCACGAATGTAGAATTAAACCATATACAACTATGGATTAAATAAAATATTTTTGTGGTAAACAATATAACATATTTATTACTTTTCCATTAAAAAAAATAATTTACACTCTCAACTATATTCAATATTTTTTATAATATCAACCAATCTTTAACTCAAAGGGTTAAAACCATTGAAGCGAATATTTTAGTTGGAAACCTATTCAAACATATATAAATCAAATAGATTAAAATTTAGGTATTTATCTGTTTTAGAGATGTAAAGTTTGAAATTTTACATTTTCTTTTGATCTAACCCTTTGGTTTTGAAAGTTTAAATTACTGAACTGACAGCTTTACAGGAACGAATTAAATTTACAATGGTTTAATAATATCAAAAGCAATGTCATTTGCATTCAACATTACAAGTTAACTTTTCGTACTTTAAACAACGGCTGTATGGTAAAAAAAATTTATGTAACTTTTTTAAATTTACAAAACAGTTATTTACATTTGTATATTAAAAAATTTTTCTGTATCATTTTATTTTCATAAACTAGAATATGAATTTCTAGAACAAAAAAAAAAAGAAATTAAATAATGAAAAACAATTTTTGCAAGTAACATCGGACAATCAAAGCTATTGAAATGGTTTAACAATAGTTTTGTTCGTTTTTACCGAATCAATAAACAATGTTTTAACAATAGAAAAAAAATGATTACTTTTTTTATTACATTTATTCAATTTTTAATTTTTTTTCAATCGAAAAACTTTTTCATTAAAAATATTTATTTATACATAAAAATGTAAAAAAGAGAACAAAGATAACATTCTAACGATTTTAAATTAATATCAAACAAAAATAATTCAAGTGAATCATTTGTAATATTAAACTATTAATGTTTCAACTTAACTATCATCAAGCGTTCCAACTAGCGAAAAACAATTTGTCATATGTTTCGATAATTGCAAACTGCACGCACAAAGATCATTCGCAGACATTATTTTTAGGAAAGAATTAATGATAACAGACGTAACGATTATAAAGTTTGTTAAAATATTTTTTTATTATTTATCATCGCAATTAACGCGAGTTCATATAATTTCAAATAATTTATATTATATATATGTGTATAGATTTTCTGAAGCAATTTCTCAATAGCTTCATATATATAACATCGCCCCTGATGCTTTGGCTTCTATGCATTAATAATAAACGTACAAGCTTTTATGACTATAAAATTGCTTTTCACACTATATAATGTTTTAATGCAATTAATGCATTTATTATGTGTTTTTGATTTTAATTAATTTATTCGACTAATGAAGTTTAGAGTTGGTAAATTAATTTATGAATTTTTTTATATTTATAAACATTATATTTGTTATATTATAGTTTCAAATTTTTGATAAAAAATGTTATGATTGTAGGCGAGCTAAGAAAAACTTATCTCGATTATCAAGATGTGCAGCTTAAAACTTTAAAAAAATATTTTTAAAATACCAATACAAATTCTATCAAGAAGAGAATGTATAAACTCCAGCGAAGAAATTCCTTTCATTGATGAATATAAAACATTCCAAAACAGAAATATCTTGAATGAAGAAATATGCAAAAGAAAAAGAAGAAGAAGAGTCAATAATTAACCTTGACGTATCTCGCACATGCACACTGTTAACGTCGAATAAAAAAATGGATAATAAGAGGACGCGTATTCTTTCCTATATATACAGACGGCAAAAGCAAGTCAAACGCTTTGGTTGTTGCGCAATGTATAAAGCCGAGCAACTGTTTTCCCTCTGCACATAATACACGGTGCGTATCAGCGATTATTGCGCGACAAGGACATTATCGTGCATCACGTCAATAACGCATATAACAAATATGTGTATATAGATTGTTCTTATGTTTCGTAGCCTTTTAAATCGAATGATTGTAAAAGTATGACAGTATAAGTCTTTTATTGCGTGCGATAAATCGTCTTTTAGCTATATAAGCATCAAGGAGTTGCAAATATAAACGTTTAAGTCTTAATGTTTCTCTTATTCTCTTCTGTGTTTATATAGACTGTAGTATATATATCCTTATATAGTAAATGTTTAACAATAATCTAGGGATCAAATGGAAAAGCTTGAATAATCAATCAGCGGGCTGCTGACTTTTAGAGTTTGATGTTTTAGTTGACGTTACAAGCGAGACTAGATTTAAGTTATTAATAAAAAAAACTTTTTTTTTCGTATTCTTTTTTATTGTCCACAGTAACTATGTAATGTTTTATAGTTTGATGTTTCTTCGCGTAAATCCGCTTTATTGTTTTATTTTATCGAGTGGACATTTATACATATAAATATATATATATATAGTTTTCTTGTTTTTTTATTTTGATAGATGGTTTATTTGTTATGTTGTAAAAGATGCTGTTTTTTTATAGGCACACATCGTAAAAAATTTATTCAAGGACGTGAAAGTTTTGTAATGCGACTTTTGTTATGTCGAAGAGAAAGATTTATTTACCAAAGGAAGCATTAAAGTTACAAATTTTGCCAGGATTATGATATATTTTCTACCATAAAAATATAATAATAGTTAAAGTTTATCCGAATAAAAATGGTCTGTTTGAAATAATATGTAATTATATGAAAGGGGTTATATATTATTATTATTATTTATGACTTGAGTGCTTACATAATCATCTATAGTTATGTATAACCATGAATACTTTTGTATGACTAGATGCAAATAATGTAGAATAAGAACTAGTTAACAGAGTAAAAATATATGATTTTAATTTAAAAAAATCAATTTGATAACATTTCAAGTATGAATTTGCAGAAAACAATTTTAAAAAACTTAGTGAAAATATTAAATTTATACTTAATTTTACACAAAAACTTTAAAGTAAAAATTATGAAATTAATAATAATATAGAATTTTTTTGAAGAGCGGTTATTCGTGATGTAATGTAAACATAAAAATGAATGAAATATTAAAAACGAATATGTGTACTATACGAATTGCGTTTAACAACAATGAAACAGTATGTAGAATTATTTTTATCATAATTATATATATTTTTTACTTAAATGGAGAAAAATTCTTTTAAAAAAATGTTTATGGTAGATTTTGACTGTGGGACGTACTTGATATTATATAAAAATTACTACTTATGAAGTGAAAATTAAAAAATTTATTTAGTGTATATAGAATGTTTATTATGATGTGACAATTTTCACTCTATACACATATAAATTTTATTGAATAATTAATGCATTGCAATTATAGTTATAATAAATGATAATGGTAATGGTAGTCTGTTAATCCAAATTCTAATTGTATATACGTAAAAATTTCGTGGATAAAATTAATAGATTTTATTTTAATCATAGAACATGCTTCGTTTGTTAAAAAAAATTATTTAATAAATGATAATTGATTTGAGGGTCATATAGAAATTTTTCAAAAAAATTTCATAAATCCAAATTTATTCCAAGGCAAACATTGAAGTCGTGAATTCTTCTTAATTAAAAGATAATGATGCGTGTATTTAGCAATCTGTAAAACAAGATATATGCATGCCGATGATGCAAATACAGTAACAAATAAAAAAATAATAGTTAAAATTGAATAATACAATCGTAAAAGTTTGAATTTTATTTTTCAAATTTATAGAAATGATTTTATTTTAAAATTAATACATCACAACCAAAATTAAAAAAAGAAATCCAACCTGCCACAGCAAGCGTAAACATCACTTTCGTTGTCGGCGATGATGAAATCAACCATATAAGCAATAGTAATTTAAACCGATCCTGACGAATACATCCTACGCACCTCTTTCGCTTTCTCATCACATAAAGAGAAAGAGAGATAGTAAGAGAGAAAGCGATAAACAGAGAGAGAGAGAGAGAGAGAGAGAGAAAGGGAGGAAGGGAGAAAGAGAGAAATAGCAATAGAGTAACGGTTTTCCTCAGTGATAAGCGAGATCGATAGTAGAAAGAGAGAAAGATGGGAAAAGCTTTCCTCTCATAGTGACGGACAGCGATTAATTAGCCATTTTAGCAAACGAATACTCTCTGTATACCGATACAGACGTATAAACGATCGAACTCCTCTCTCTCTCCCTCTAACTCTTCCTGTTTAAACAAGAGTATACCAAGAGAGAGAGAGAGAGAAAGAGATATTTCGTTCAATTTGATATCTTGCATTTGAAATCTCCACTCGTACAGTAGTGTCGAAACTAGCTATTTGCAAATTGGTTTGAGAGAGGAAAGTGAATGAGTGTAAGAGAGAGAGAGAGAGAGAGAGAGAGCTGGAGAGATAGTGAATTTGCAAATGTACGCACGATATATATATAAACGTATGTATATGTCCACGAGTAACATGGAAAACGACATGAATTGCTTGATTGGTGAGACAGGATGTAAGTAAGAGCAACGAGCAAACGAAATCTACTTGTACAATATCTATTGAGAGAGAGGGAGGGCTTTTAGACTTGTTATGTTGGACTTCACGTATAAAGGATACCATCTATGAAATTGATATGTTGTCTCGCAATCCAACATCTGATTGATTGTTCAATGTTTCACGATGCTTTGATGGATATATGAATTTTCGAAAATGTTTTGAAAACGTTTGAGATGTATGCCAAGCTGAGGTAATAATTTTGTAACACAAGTAACCTTTTTGCATACTCTGTTTATTGATTAAAATTAGAAAGAAAATAACGCTTATAGCTCTATGCAATCTGTATAATATTAGAAAATTAATTTAGCATTTAAATTCAAATTAACGAGTACATTAAAAATATCCAAAAAGAAATTAGTTTCGACTTATCATATTAACAATTGGGACCATAACGGGCTTTATTCTATTCTGAAATCGTTCGCGACATCTAGCGTAGATACAATTTAGACAGAAAATCTTAAGTATTGAAAATTGTTTTTGAGGTCTAAGTGGCTCACGTGGTAGAGCGATGGATTCGTAATTTCAAGGTCCCGAGTTCGAATCCCGCTCTCGGCCGTTTTATACAAGCACTACTGTACGATACATGTGCTTCGTTCACAAACTTACTGAAACGACCTCCGTTGCTAATTAATGATATCATAAATACAGCAACGTTAAATAAAATGAAAAAAAAAATTAATTAGATCAATATTTTCTTGTAATTATTAATTTTTCTTGTAATGATTAAATTTTTATTCAAAAAAACGACTCCGTCACTAACTAGGATCGAAGAAAATTTTTAAAAAATTCAAAATTGGAATAATTTTTGCATTAATGTCTTTATTAGTGCCACAGACAATTTGTAGAGTACAATAATTTTTTGAAAAATACACTTAAACCTTTTCTAAAAAAACAAGAAATAAAATAATCAAAATAAATATTCGAAAATATCGAATAAAAAATTAACGTATTTAACGTTTACTTACTTATGCGGCTTGAATACTTTAAATTTTTTAATATAAACGTATAGAAAAATTATTTTATAAAATATAATAAATGATTTTTAATCTAAAATGATTTTTATGACACTTTGTAAAATTAAATAAATTTGCAATTAAGATGAGGTGGTACAGAAACCAACAATTCGATTGCAAGCACGCTTCAAAAGCTCATTATAACCTCAAAATTTAACCCTCGTTTTTACAATATCGTAAAATAAATTTAGAACATTCATATTTTCTTCAATATTAGAAATTTAATTTTCAAAGTTCGGGAAAAAATCAAAAGAACAAAATTTAACTAAAGTTTATATATCTATATTTTATGCATGTACCAGAGAAATGAATATAAATCGCGCGAAGGTATGTATTAAAATAATAAAAGTACATCTACATTACTATTTATTTTTATCAATAATAAAATGAATAATGAATAAAATATTTGCAGGTTATGTTTATCAATTATCTTAAAGTTTCATCACTTAACGAGATTATACACGCCTACTTGGTAGCACTCGTTTGTTGCATTTTAAGGTGTACCCCGGTCAAAGACAAAATCCATAACTTATGAAGCGCCTTAACCAGCTCCGTAATAATGTTTCCCGACAACTTCTTAGGACTCCATCTTTTCGATACTTTGACTTCTATTCAGGTAGTTGCACATTTGTATACTTTGAATACTGAGAAAGCATGGTTCGCATTGTTTTAATGTATCAATTATTTTAATAATTTAACGAAAAATGTTTTAATTTATAAATAAAATATTATTGATTAAATTATTTTAAAAGTTTAAAAATTGAGACTTAATTAAATTAAAAATTAATTTATGTCATTATTCGCCGAACTGCGCTTTATTAAATCAAGGGGATTTAGCTGGAAATTTTTGTGTTATATAAATAAAGCTTGAATAAACTTGTTGCACCGATTTAAAATTTTATGTTGACTGTCAACTGTCATTTGCAATTTGCTGATTATTTCGTGCTTTTTCGACAATAAATATTGTCGAATTAATGTTTATTTTCAATTTAAAGTAACATTCCTGAAATAAGTTCTGAACAAAGTTTTTTCAAAGGAAATTTTTAAAATTTTATTTAAAAAACAAATAAGAAGAAAAAACAAATGCAAAATGTTCAAGTTTTCAAATATTATTTGAAATTTAAAATGAAAAATCTGATATAAACAAGTGTGAAATTAGTTACGTACTTTTTGATTTGGTTAATAAATTTTAGTATTTTTTTAGACACTTTTAAATTTTTAGTAGTATATCAACGTTTTAAAATTAAAATAAAAAAAAAATTGAAATTAAAACTATTTGTATTTAATATAAAATTCAGTACGTAAATTTTTAAAATTTTTTATAACAAAATTCCAAAAATTAACAACTAAGAATTACATAGGTTAACTTTGATCAAACCTTAAATAAAAAACATATTATAATAATGAAGATGAACCTACTCTATACATCCATTACAAATGATTTTAAAGAAGATATAAAAAATTAAACAAGAACAAATTCGAAAAATTTATTTTTCCATTCAAACAAGAAACTTCACGTGCATAGATTTTAATCAGTAAGTTTTTATTATTTTTCGGTACATAGCCGTGTATTAGTTTAGTTACGTGCTTCTATTGACATCTAATTAAAATATATCCGTTTGAAAGAAATATAAAATCTATTTTTTTTCTCTGCTCATATATAACAAAATTTTTTTTTGTGATTTTTAGTGGCTCATTCTTCCAACGAACCTGATTTTCGCAAATTCATGAGCAACGCTCATAAGAATATCAATGAGCTTGCAAATAAAATACAAAATGAACTTCCTAAAACGCTCGATGAAGAAACCGTTGCTAATACTGTTAAAGAACAGAGCGCAAACTTCGTTAAAAATGTACAGAAATACATCGACGCTGTTTCTAAAGAGGTAATTTAGGTTTAATTTTATGTAATTTATTCTATCAGAAATTTTGTGGTTATAAAACCAAATTTTTAAGTTAATGAACCGTCGATATTTTTAATATTTTATTTTATTTTTCATGATATATTTTTACACGTAATACGAGCACTGTACTGCCTTTATTTTTTTTACCAAACCTTGATTTCATTTATTTAATAATTACTTTTTATTAAATATTGATCAATATAAAAGCCACATAATTGACCTACATATTTTTTCATCCAACCTCAGTATAAATTTGCAAAGTCACAAATATATAATTAACGAAATAAGAATAATTGTTATGTATAAAACTTTTTTAACTTAAGGTCAAAGACAAAGGTCCCGAAGCTCAAAAAAAATGGACTGAGATAAAAAATAAGTTGAATAAGGCGATCGAAGAATTAAATGCTCAAAAATCCACCACCAAAGAAAATGTTGAACAATTACAAAAAAAGTTCAACGAAGGTGTTGAGACTCTTATGAAAGAGTCTGAATCAATAGCTGCAGCTATCGATGATAAATTTCGCGAAGCTCATTCTATATCTAGAAGAGGCGTTGATATTGCTTTAGAAGCAACCAAATGTCTTAATGAAACGCTCAAAAAAGCAGCTGATCAAGCTGCTGCTGCTGCTAAAAGGAAAGACTAATGTGCTCTTTTATTATTTTACACTTTAATAATGTTTTTATAAAAAAAATGGAATAAATAATCAAAATTATCAGTATTTTATAAAAAAATTTAATGTTCCGTCTTTTATTTTTATAATTTTAATTTTTAAGTACAAATGCATTTTTATTTTATTCACAAAAAATAGCAACAATAAATAAACGAATAAATTGACATTATTATGAGGTCTTTAGTGGCTCAGTCGATAGAGTGATGGACTCGTAACCCGAGGGTCTGAGTTCGAATCCCGCTCTCGGCCGCAAGCACCACTGTACATTATATGTGCTTTGTTCACAAATACGTTGAAAACCTACGTCGCTAATTAGCAATGATAACATAATTAAAGCGAAGTTAAATAAAATTAAAAAAAAAAATTTTCATTAAAATCTGAAGGTATTAATTTTACATATCATTTTAAAAGCTTTATTTTTTAGCAAATATGATATTAAAATTAATTTAGTGATTAATTTTTGATTATTGGAAATATTTCTGCAATAAACTCAGTAAACATACATTTAAAAAGCTGACAGAGGAGTTGGAACTCTCATAAAAGAATCTAAATCAATAGCTGCATCAATTTGATAATGAATTTCGTGAAATTAATAATTTTAATTCTATATTTAGAAAAGATTTTGATATTGCTTTAGAAGAAACCAAGAGCTTGAACGTTACACTGAAACAGCAGCTGATTGAGGTGCTGTTGCCGTTAAAAAGAAGGACTGATGTGTTCAATTGTTGTTAAAATATTGAAATTTAATTATATATTTATGTGAAATAAAATAAAAATTAATTTTTTTGTATTTCATTTATTTATTTAATTTTCTAAATATAAATGACATCTTTATTTTATAAATAATAATAACAGTAATAAAGAAGAGATAAAAATTTTGTTAATAAAACAAAAATAAAAAATAGGAATAATTATAATTCGAAAAATTTTAAAACAATATTTTATAAATTATTAAAAAAGCATTGAAAATATTTCTGCAATAAATAATTAATAATAGCTATATGATTTTAAAAAGTGAATAAATAAGTAAATTGAAATTAACAATAATGAAGACAATCTTTTGATAATATCTAGATTAACACGAACATTTTTTTTTTGGTCTTTTTAATAATGTTATATTGTGATAATTTTCGTAGCGAAAAATGCGTCACGTTAGCAAACTTTTAATCACAATGTTTCAGAAAATTTACAAAGTAGAAAATTTTTTGAAATTACATACTAAGTTCTCGACATTTTTTACAGTCACGTCATGTAATAATAAACACTAAAGCAGCAAAAAAAATACGCTGTATACTAAAAATTCTCTGCTTACGTTACATAATTATAAATTTTACGAACCATATAAAAAAAGTTTAATTATTTAATAATAATACAAACATTTAGATTAAATCTCAAGTTGATTGTAATAGATATTTATCGCAAAAAGTGCTAATACTTTTCAGAATTTTCGCGATTTAAGAAAAGGAGGCTAACATAACAAAAGAAGTGTAAAAAAAAGGTGAACAGAAAAGGAGGCCTAGACATGAGTCACGAGCTTCTGGTTTTGTCATCAGTTGCATACATATATACGCGCGTTTTGCAAAAGAAGGTAGAAAAAAAATAGTAAAAAAAAAAGAAGCAGAAAATGAATGAAACACAAGAGAAGAAAAAAAAAGAGAGAGAGAAGGGAAAACGTATTTCGCTCGCGGGAAACGTGCTTGAAGCTTCTCTTTAACTTCGCGCAAAATTTTCACGCTGCTTATGTATACGTATATACACGTGTGTTATCTCACGAATTATATATTTTTTTCTTCTTTTTCTTTATGGTACAAGCGCAGAGAGTGCATTGACGAAGTACACGCGTAGTGTATAGTCAAAGAAGAAAAAAAAATGGGTATGTGTATGCGCGCAAAATTGAAAAAACAAGAAGAAAAAAAAAATGTAAAAGAATAAGAAGAAAAAAAAGAGGTTAAAACAGTTAGTATAGGCCGAGGGCATATTTTACAAACGGAAAATAAGTGCAGTAATTTACGATGTTCTTTTATACACACGTGGCGCGTTTTGTTTCTATATACACGTACGCCTGCTAATGTTTTTTACGACAAATGAGTTTTTCTAGCATTCTTTTTTATCTCGCTGAAACTGAATATTCATTTAATTTACAATATTTTTTTTGAGAAAAAAGTAACAATAAATAAGTGATTATATTGTTTTGAATTAATTTTATTACTGATGTATTTTTTTCAAAAAATTCTTTTCAATAATATTTTATTTGTATATAAATATATTAAAATTTTGAAATCAATGAAAACAAGAGACGCTATTTAACAAAGTAAAATAAACAGGTTTTAATATATTCTCGGCATGATTCTCACCTGAAAAATCCAAAATATATTAGAAACTTTAATGAAAAACCCTTTCTTCGTCTGTGTATTGTTAAACAAAGTCGAAGTTGGAGAATTTGCATGCACGATGATTATTTGTGAATACACAAAATGTTGTTTCGTATTCAGGACATTCGATCAGAGACTAGTAAACAACGGTTGCATAATTAAAATTTCAAAATGAAGTCATTACTTCTAAAATTGCTTTTCTTATATAGTTCTTGTTGATAAAAGGATATTTTATGTTTAATTTATATTTTATTAAAAAAAACTTGAAAAATTCTAAAAAATTAGCCGAATTTTATTTAAAACCAATAGCAATTAATTTTATTTCTTCTCCATTTACATTAGATTTATTTTGTTAATTAACAGTTTAAAGATCGAATCAGTTAAATTAAAACTAAATTTATATACTCATTTAGAAAAAAAACAGAGTTGAATGAAACGGGAGCGTTAAACTCGTATAAACTCATGTTAAGACCTTCTAATCAGTAATCAACTGTTACACTGTTATATTCGCGTAAAGCAATAATTATTGTAAAAATATCCTTTTAAACCTTGAACTGGTTTTAATACAATTTTCCATTTAATGAAATAACATTTTATTTTTAAAACTATTAAATCTACACGTTTTATTATAGAAACATTCTTCTGAAATTTCAATTGAAAAATTTCAATTTATAAAAGAATAATTAAAAATCTAAAAAAAGAAGCAATTTCTGGAAAGCATAATACGCTCAAATATAATACTTCCTTTCTTTAATCGTCAACATTGTAACACGTGCACCTTGATGTCTTAAGGCTAAAAGAAAAAAAAAATTATTCACCGGATACACTTGCGAGGTATAATAAGCTAAAGAAGTGTTAAAGAAAATTTACGTAATAACATTCTTTTACTACTGTTTAGATCGAGAAGCTTTAATATCCATGAGTCAATCGTATATATATATATATATGCAGATAAAGTAAGGTAAATGTAATTGTTAGTTTTTATTTAAAAGTTTAAATTATTGTTGTTTACGATTCGGTTAAACGTCAAGATTTAATACGAGCGATAATGCGAATCGTGTGTACATGAATTAAATATACGTTTGTATAAATGATGTTCTATTTTTATTATTATTATTATACTTATTGTAAAGCTATTGAATTATATGCGGAATTGGTTGGGTTCGATAGTGATTTGTGACTTCATGCTTCGTTAATGTTGAGTTATGCGTCGATAAATGATGGGTTTGGTCTCGATGGTTATATCAATGCCTCGATTTTAACGTTTTAATTTGTAACGTATACACTTACTTTTACAAGCATTAAAAATTCTTTCGTTATGCAATTAAACCGCTCGGCTAATTTGTTTAATTTATTCTGAATCATAGGGATTTGGAGAAATATGATTTAAGACTCGTTTAAGTAGTGATTCATTTGTTAGCATTTTTAGAGTCTAGATTACACATTCAGGTTCAAAGAATTTATTTACTGATTTTTATTCGTAATTTGAGAAGTTTAATAATATGTTAAATTTTTGAATGGATAAGAGGTCATCAGTGGCTCGGTCGGTAGAGCGATGGATTCGTAATCTCGAGGTCCCGAGTTTGAATCCCGCTTGCAGCCGATTTGTACAAGCACCATTGTATGTTACATGTGCTGAAGTTCACAACTCACTGATGATTTCCGTCGCTAATTAGCATCGTGATGATGGCATAAATACAGCAACGTTAAATCGAAAAAAAATGGAATTAATTTTACTTATATCGGTCGCACTATAATTAGTTAAAAGAGATATTTTTGACAAAAACTGCAGTAACTACTACATCTGAATTAGTTTCTAAAATTAAAAGGAAAAATAAAAAAATTAATGCTCATTTGGTTCATGTTTAACTTTCTAATCGTAAAAATTAAGCCGAGCCATTGACGAGAGTCAGTACCTAAAAAAAACATAGGATGAAAAAAAATATGCCCTAATTAACAACATCATTCTCAGCGTTCATTAAAAAATATCAATGATATTATAGACCTTAATAAAACAAAAGCACCTTATTTTTTTTCATCTTACGGTACACATAGCAAAGACGATCTAAACAAAAGAATTAAAGTCGATTTTTCGTTGTTTTCATGCCAATTAAAAGAGCCCTCCTCTCTCTCTCTCTCTATCTCTGCACATAATATAAAGCCTTAAGTGACTAAAGAATGTGGGTCCAATGTATATACGAGTAAGGTGTAGGGTATATAAGGCTTTTAAAGTTTTAAAAAGCACATACGCGTTGACGTAGCTGCTGCTGCCTCTCCTCCTCATTGACCGAAAGGGTCTAACACTATATACATCTCTTGTCCCTCCTATGTACTGTTTGAAGCTTAATTTGAAACTATGCGAGAGAAAACACACACGTACACATACACATGTATATAGAGCATATAGTAAAAGAAGAAAGAGGATGAGGGACACACACATATATATATATATGCCGAAAGCGACACCAAATTCCCCAACGTTTAACCCCGTGCGTTAACCTTTTTCAAAGCTCAGGCAATTAAACTCGTTGTGCGCCTCTTTCTCACTATATATAGGCATTGACCGCGAATAATGTGCGGAGAGGATAGGAAAGGTTCATACGTACGGTGTTGAAGAATTTCAGCCTTTTTTTGTCTTTTTGAAGCTTTTTGTTGCTGAAACTATGCTTCGAAACAAGATGTTTAAAAGAAAAATAAATTTTTCGGCAGAATAGTATTTTGAATGGATAAATTTCAAGTATCAATGTAATTATAGGTTTAATCAAATGATAAATAGTGTTGTGCTTATTTATGGATTTGATAATATGAGGAAAAATGTTTGTTTCTAATAATAAGCATAATTGATGCATGACATAGTTAGTTAACGTTCGCATTGAATAAAACAGTTAAATTATGATTATGCGGTTTGGAAAAAGAAGCGACTTAAACATAATTAATTATTAACATTTATGGATAGCAAAAGCCATATTTTGATATTAAAATTACAGTTATAAACATAAATTTATTCAAAGGAAAACAGCTCACATACATTCCATAAATAATTCACAATCAAACTTACTTTACACGGCTACGTAAAATATTTAATTTCTTAATATAATATGATCGTTAACATTGTTCGAAAAGAAAAAACTCATAAAAATAATATCTTTCCATGTAAAACTGGCGTAACACGGGTTATTTTTAATAAAATTAACATTCTTTTTATTTATTTATATACTTCATTTCATAATAATACTCGAGGATTATGTGGGTCAGCGAGCATTAACACGCAATAGGCGGGAGAAGCAAACATCTATATTCAGTAGCATCCTTCAGTTTGTGTATGTTATAATTCTGAAGTGTTATCATCGTTGTCTAAAAAAAAAAACAAAAATATAAAAATTTATAATGCATCGCATATACATATCTGATGTACGATCGCATTGTGCTCGTGCGTTTTAATGTATGAATTATTAAAAATTTTGTTAAGGGATATGCTTTTGGTAACTGTTATTTTTTAATTAAAAATTAATCAATTTTTAATGTTTAATTAATAATTTAATAAAATGGATCAGTTTTAATAAAGTTCATGGGTCGGCTGGGTTTTAATAAAGTGTAATGATAATGTTCTTATGCATTGAAATATTAACAAAAAATTAATTTTCATTTAATTTTATTCAATTTTTTTTCAATATTAAATTTACAGCATAATCAATATACCAGACATTAAAATCAATTATTAAAATTCATTTTAGCAGGAATAATTATAAATAAAATTGAAAAATTAAGCTTTATTACAAAAAAAAAAGAAATTAAACAAAAAGCTATAATAAATATTCTCTCCACAACCTCGGAACAAGTAATAACGAAAAAAAAGACAGCAAATCAACGTCCAACAATAAAAAAAAAGCTTCGTATATCCTTTTAAAAAAAGAAAAAGAAAAAAAAAGGCTAAACTCTCTCTTATTCCCTTAATAACGACCTTATTAACGTCGCATTTCTTTCTCTTGACTTCTTACACCATTTTTATTTATCACGCGCGATGCTAGAAAGAGAAATGTATATAATAAAATACGATCTCCCCAAAGAAAAAAGAAAGAAAAATAAGAAGTATACAGTTGACCAGTTTTACGAAACTGATGAAGCTTTGCCTCCTGCGCTGAATCATGAAATTCTTTTTTATATATATATATTTTTTCTTCTTCGTCTTATTTTTTTTTCGTTATCTCATATAGATATATGTATATACAACATTGGTAAATATCGCCGAAAAGTAGAGTGTACGTGCAGGTATATATAGGCACGGTTATCGTAAGTCGATTTTCCTTCTTCTTCTTTCTTTTTTTTCTCTCTTTATTCTTTAACTTTTTTATTTTTATTCTTTGGCAGGCCTCACGTTTCAATTCGATATTCTTGGCACGTTGTTTCATCCCTTCTCCAGCATCAGCTAAACTTTAACTCTCCTTCTTTTCCTAAACTTCGTTTCTTTCTTCTTCTTAGCTTTTTTTCTTCCTTTTCTCGTGTGGATATATCCTTCTTACTTTTTTTCATTTTTTTTTCTTATCCACCCTCACCTGTTTGCTAGCACTGACTAGGTTCCCCTATTTATTTCTAACTTATATCGTCACTGCTAACGAAGAGTAGCAAATTTCATTTTGCACCGCGAAAACTAGCACATTTGAAAATGCTGTAACCAAAAGTAAAGTTTGTAAGCTTCTATGAAGAATAGCATATTTCGTACAGTTGTAAATAAATTAGAACATTTTATCATTTCGTTGCAAAGACTGTACTTCTTAAAAATCTGCCGCGAAGACTGATACTTTTTAAAGTTTTACTGCGAAAACTTACATAATTTACATCTCCCGCAAACATTAATACTTTTTACCTATTTAGAACAAAAAGTAGGATAGATAGATGCTTTCCAGCAAGCTGATGGTTACGGTTATTTAATTCATGAACTTAAATGAGCTGATAGCTGCTGAGTAAAGTCATTAGCTTATCGGTAAACTTTTTGCTTCGTTTCAATTCTGGAAAATAAAATGTATCAATTTTTGTGAAACGTATTTATTTTTACGAGCTGACCATGAAATGTACTATTTTTTGCGGAACAATGTTAAGATGAGGTAGTTTTAGAGACATCGTTGGAACGTGCTATTCTTCACATGAATACATTGACATGTGATAGCCTTCAAGGGAAAATGTAAGAATACTTTTTTTTTTACAAAGAATGCCGAATATGCTAATCTTTGTCACAAGTGTGAAATGTGCTAGTTTTTGCCTGAAAATCGAAATGTGCTACTCTTTCCCATAGTCTCCCTCTCGTCTTTCCTACTGTCATTTCGCAAGCCCATATTTCTTCTTGCCACGTTTAAGTTTCTTACCTTTTTTTTCTCTTTTTTTCATCTGATATACTTCTTTAATGCTATAGGGCAATGAAGCGCGTATACTATGATGCCTTTTTTTGTCCCCTTATTTTTTTTTTTGTATATTGTTTTTATTTATCGAACACACCGCGCTCGTGTAGTTAAACTCTCGTATTTCTTCATGAAGGCATGGATATAAGAAACGTGAATTCAATAAAAAGTTGTAAACGACAATAGGATACTGGGAAGTGATATGGCTGGAGATGTATTAAGGTTGTTTAGAAAGTATTTTTTAAAAATTTATAGGATAATCGTTGAATCGTTAAATATAAATAAAAAAATGATTATTTATATTATGAAAGTATAATTTTTAGGTTTTTAATAATATCTTTTTATCATTTTTTAAATTTAAATGAACAAAACTAAAGAAAATGTAGATGACGTTATATTTTTATCATAGGCATAATAAATATATATTTAAGAAAATTTGTTGTAACAAAAACAATGTTTAAATAATCAAATGAGAAACTAACATCGAGTAAATCATTGTTTTTCTTGAGAAAACATAAACAAATATAAATTAAAATTAACAATGTCAAGCGCAAGAACAACACTTGAAGTTACATAATCTGCGCGAAAAAGAGCAAACATGTACTAAATTTACAGTGCAAATGTTTATGAGAAGCAAAGATGGGGCATCTGGAGTTTCTCTATATGCGCGCCATGTAACAATGACGACTAAAACGAAAACCTTCTTACATCTCTCATTCTCAAGACAATGGACTTGGTGAGAAGTGAGAGAGAGAGAGAGAGAGAAACGTTACGACAACGCTGTCAACATTTAATAGTTCGTCTTGTGTATAGCGATGTATCTTATATTTGGATGCTGACGTCTATAACTTTGGTATATGTGTCAGGAGTGTGTTGAGATATGTTAAGTGTACTTTGGAAATTGTTTTTAAAGAAACTTTAAAATTACTGATGGATGCTTCTCTTTTGTTGTTTTTTATTTTTGTTTTGAAAATTTAGTTTTGTTTCTATTGGATAATTTGATGGATTTAATTTTATGTTTTGTTGATAGAATTTTTCTTTAGTATTATCTTATTGAAAATAACAAATTTATCTTTGTTAAGTTGCATTTTTTTTTTAAATTTGTTGAATTTATGATTATTTATATAAAAAAAATATTTATTTATTCAATCAATAAAAACTTTTTTATTCATCGCAGATTTTATTATTTAGTTATAGTGAATCTAATTTTTCTAATAGGAATTGACTATTTTGGTAAAATTGAAATAGGTTTATGTTTGTATTTTGATCTAATTATGTACAAGTTTTGCTAATAAATTCCAATTTTATTGTAAAAAATGTTATATTCGCATCATTATTTTCAATTTGATTCAAAAGCCTTTTCGAAAAACGATTCAAAGAAAAAATCTACTTTAATAATCCCAAAATTATACGTAAAATTCTTATTTGAAAATGTGCAGGTAATCACAAGCCATTCATTTGTATTAACTAAATTTTTCATCCATAATCAAATGCAATTACATTGCTGTTTCTGGTTTAATTTATTGATTAAACCAAACATAACTCATACATCGTTTGATAATGTGTAATAAAGAAATCTTTTTTTTAAGCTTATAAAAAGTTTGACTTTATTGTAAAAATGTGTTTTTAAATATGAGAAAATTAAAAAAAAAAAAGTATTTTTAAGAAGGATTGAATGAATTTTGATCGAACTATAAAAAAGTAAATATGATAGGTACATGTTGCAAGATTTTCATAGATATTTTGTAAACATAAAATCATCTATCAAAATGAAGAGAATTTAAAATTCTTAACATACATTTGTAATTTAGTAATGAAATTATAATTTTTATGAACCAAAATTATAAATATTTTGTTATGAATCGAATCTCACAAAAATATAACATGTTAAAATTAGAACATTAGCAAACAGGGGTCTCATTCGGTAGAGCGATGGATTCGTAATCTCGAGGTCCCGACTTCGAATCCCGTTCTCGGCTGTTTTATACAAGCACCACTGTACAGTACATGTGCTGAAGTTCACAAACACACTGACGACCTTTGTCGCTAATTAGCATCGAAATGATAACACAAGTACAGCGACGTTAAATAAAATTAAAAAAAAAACTTTTAATACAGAATTTTTTAAAATTAATTTAAAATTACGATCGTAATATTATATTATTAACTTTTTTTGTTCTTTTTTGCGGGTCAGTATTCGAGCTTCATGGATATATACTTTAATTATATGGTATGATCCAAAACTACACTTTTTAATTTCTTTGATATTCTTAAGAGATTAAATTAAAATTCTTTTTTCATATATTTAAAATTTTATATATTTGTTTATATTGTAACGTTATATTTTGACAAAATGTTATTTCTTCAAAGAATCGAGTTTACATAAATTATCAAAAGCAACTTAATTATCATTCTTTGCAAAACTCTATATAAACAATTTTAAAATAAAACACTTGATTCACAAGTATTTTTAATAATCTTGCGATTATTAATATGTTAACCGCATTATTTTAAAACTAGTCACTCAATTAATCTAAAGTGTATAATATTATTAATATTTACAATTGAAACACAAGTATTTGTCATAAAAGACACGTTTTATCGTATAATGGGAAGCCCGATTACGTAGTTTTTCATTGTATATACAATCTATTCGTACCAACGTACTTTCCGTCTAGATAACGACCGCATCCTCTTTAACGATAAGTTAGGATTTTTATATCTTTCTTTATTCATAAATTTCTTTATTATGTTTAAATCTAACTGCATTTTTTTGTAATTAGTCGGTAAGTTATTGAATGAACCGAATGTTTGGACTATTAAATATTAAAAATTATACCCAAGGTTATTATTCAACAATTTGAAATTTTTAAGTTTTAAATGTTGATTTAAATGTGAGAATATATATCAAGTAAAAACTCAAAGTACAGAAAAATAGCTTTTACATAAGAATTTTTCGAAAAAAAATTTTCATCTTATTTTAACACTTACTATACTTCGCTCTTTTTTTCTTTATAGAACGAACATATACTGTACGCAAATGCATTTCTCGTTAAAGCTTTTTGATATTTAGGATACCTCTTTACCAAGCTGTGTAACTCATTTATAATAAACGAGTTTCTAATGCACGCCTTCTTCTTGCCGAGCCTCTCTACTCTTTTTTTCTCTCTCTCTCTTTTTTTGCTCTTTTCATCGTTGATGTGTACGCTAAAATAAACGAGCTTGTATAAACAAAAAAAAAGAAGAGAGAAAAAAAAATAGGGATGTTAAAGGCGCACTTTACTACCGGTATTGGAGCAAGTCCAATTCATCGATTTTGACGAGGATGACGTGAATTTCATTCGACGCTTTCTCTACTATAGGCTCTTTAAAAAAAAAAAATAGTGTAGAAAATCTCTGCTTTAAGCTTATCCATGTAAAAATGCATTTTTCATATGGAAAAAGTTAATGGATTTTACATTTTACGCTATATATTGTTTTTATGTGTTACAGTAAGGTACGTATGAAAATTGTGAATTTATTTTGTTTGATGGAAGTTATTCTAGTTTATATGTTCCCTTTTTTTGTTTAGCTTTATTCAATAATCTAAAAAAAAACATTTTTAGTAAGAAACAGTTGCAACTGTTATGTACAAATAGAGATTTGTAATTTTTTTTTGTTTTAATACGTATTTTTTATGTAAAACCTGTGATGCAGAATAATACCATTCCAATACTTTGAAGAATTCAATATTTAACTTAGAGAGGATTGGACTGCTATATAAAATAAAGTTTTAATATTTGTAACAAGAAGAATATTGATGATTAAATTTTTCTCATAATTTTCCATTTACAAAATCTTCTGAACGTCATTATATACATTTGTTTTGTTAATTTAGATTAAGCAATCCTTATATTAAAAATCAATAAATAAATTCAGAACGTCTCCTTTATCAGTAGTAACGAGCTATTACTTTTACCTTCAAGAAATTTAAGTCGACGAACATAGTCTAGAAAAAGAAATTCATTCGAATAAATTTAGTTTTCCCTTTTTCTCTTTCTCTCTCTTTATCATTTTAACACCAAAAGAACCTAAAAAGAAAAGAAAGATAGAAAGAAAAAAAACACGATCGAAAAAGTTGATAGCCAATACCTTTTTTTTCGAACATGTGTAGTCCTTCTTAGACAGTCAGGCAGCTTCTGTTTTCTAGATCTCTTTCTTTTTTCCCTTCTTTTTTTTCCACCACGACGAAAAAAAAAGTCTATTCGTTGAAAGTGCCCATTACGTAGTAATCCCATCTTTTTTTTGGGATCGTTTTTTTTGTATAGGTGTATGTACATATGGATGTATTAGAATTGGTCCCAAGGATTTTAGTCTATTTCGTTTCTCGTTGAATTATCTCGTTGAATTACCTTAACAATTCGCGTTTGATATAGCAAAATGGGTACATTTAAAAACGATTCAACAAAAGTTTTTTTCTATTTTATTCTTTGTTGTGCAAGGTGTAAGTGAATAGTAAAAGATGTTAAATGATACATAGTAAATAAGATTTCACTTAAATTAAAGAACAATAATGTAATTACTCTAATATATACTTTTATCTTTAAAATTAAAATTATAAGATAATAATAATATAAATATTAAAGAGACTGACGTGCTATAAAAAATTATATTTATTAATGATGTTTTTCCTATAAAGTCGATGTTTCTATCAATTCGTGTATCCTGAACTTGTTCAAGACATACAATAATAAATAAGAATTAAATAATTTCAAATGATAAAATATCATAACTTATTTCAGCAAATTCTCATATTACAATATTACATATTTCTGTAATATAATAATGGTAATCTTTAATTATTATTATTTAAAAATAAAGGAATTCTAAAACCCCAAAATATGATGAATAATTTTTATAATTTCCGATTAAGAAATATAAGATACAGAGATCGTCAGTGGCTCAGTTAGTAGAGCGATAGACTCGTAATCTCGAGGTTCCGAGTTCGAATCCCGCTCTCTGCCGATTGATACAAGCACCACTGTATGGTTATAAAGTACTTTTTTCACGAACACACTGAAAATCTCCGTCGCTAATTAGCATCGCAATGATGGCACAAATATAGCGACGTTAAATAAAATAAATAAAAAATATATTTCCCATAACATCGTAGTCTACGTTTTTTACTTTTTTAAATAATACATAACTTGTTATTATATCATTATAAGATTAAAAAAAATAAAAAAATAAAGTTTTTAATTTTGAATTAGATAGTAGTTGTAAATATAAAGTTAGCCTGTTCATGTACCATTACATCTAGCTAACTACAAGTACGAATAAATTTAACCGCAACTACCTTATTTTATCTTAAAGAAAAAGAGTAAACTTAATTGTAAAGAAAAGGAAAATGTAATAAAACTAGTAACATTTTTTACATGAGAAAGACTGAAGGTACATACCTTTGAAAGCAAAATAAGAAAAAAAAAATCGAAAAAAAAATTTGCAGCTCGAGGCTCAGTGGTTACAAATGACTAGTCTCGCTTTGCATATTCAACTAGAATAAGCCACATCACCATTCGATGTACTACCCCCTAATAGCATCGTGATCCATCCCTCTTATTTTATTTTTTTTTTCTTCCTTCTTCTTCTTTTTCTTCTTCACATCAGTATGGTGACAAAAAAAAGAGAAAAGAAGAGAAAATTTCATGAAGTTAACTGTAGAAATTTCTTTACAACACAAAAGAGAAAAAAAAAAAATATTGTATTCTTGTAAGGAAAAATCCAGCTAAGCTATTGAACAATTTTTTTTTTCTTTCTCGTAGAATTTTTTTTTAGTATTTTTACAACGAGCACAGTAGCTTTCTTGTGCCATTGATGAAGTCAGAGAGCTCGTTTTATTCTTCTTTTCTTTTTTTTTTTCCTATTTGGCATAGAAGCGTGAATTTGCAAATTGTGTCGTGCGTGTGTAAGCGTGATATTTTTTCCTTATGTTGCGCGTTGGCGAGAAGAATTTTTTATATATACTGCACGAGAGACACGCTAAACGGAAATGAATGTTGATTCAATGTATTACATACGTGTATTTGATAATCGAAGCTTGATAGGATGAATTGAATTTTGAATAAAATTTTCATATCTAAGATATTAAAATGATTTGGAAAATTTTTTATGTGTAGTGGAATAGAAACCATTTATTTAATATTTTTTATTCCTGTAATATCAATGATTTTTTTTTCAACTATTGTAAATTATTTTCTAAGTTTTAAGTTTATTCGGTTTTACAAGATTCTTTTGTTAAATTTTTACATTCTTATGATTCTCGAATTTTTATTTGCATTGTTCTGTTTGTTTAGAATTTCTTGTTTCCAATAGCACACAAACTTTCATATGAAAGCTTGTGCTTACATTTCTAAGTACAATCAAGAACTTTTACTCACATTATTTTTTGTATCAAAAAAACATCTCAGATTACAACATTGATATCATAAGAATAATAAAAAATTTTAACCGAAAGACTTTGAAAAAAAAATTCATCAGATATTTAAACTCACGTATTCGCTTTCCATTTAGTACAAGCACAGATGCGATGCATACCATTCTATAAAAAAAGTTACACCCATGGCATATACGATGTGTACGTATTCGTATACGACATATATATGTATGAATTCTCCAAGTGAAGCTACATGCTCATCTTCTTTCTTTTTTTTCTCTCTCTCTCTCTCTCTCTCTCTTTTTCAGGCTGAGAAAACTAATCGGGTCATTTTTCCGACATCAGTCGGTGAATATCAACGCTCTAAGCGTCCAGAAAAGGGAGGAGGTGAGAGAGAGAGAGAGAGAGAGAGTGAGGCTCTAAGAACGACAAACGATCGTCGATCCATCTGGCTCAACGCGACTTGGGTAACACCCTTAACCCCTCTTCTTTACCTTCTCGTTTTCCTTTTTTTTTTAACTTTTTTTTTTTTTACAGCAGCAGTAGCTGCAAGCTAAAACTATCCTCCCTCCTGTTAGATGCTCTTCTTTTGCACTCACAAACAAACCTTTACTGATTCGCTTTATGTATACGGTCATTCAACTTCTTTCACAATGCTATTTTTTATTCTGTTTAGTTGTGTTTTTTTTCTATCTTTGTTTACCCGACTTTTAATCTTTTCGAAATGGTAATTTGTTCTTCTTTTATAAGCTTTTTGTATTTAATTTACGAATATTTTATTATGTTGTACTTTTTGCTAAGTAGTTTTGTTATATTATAAATTTTTTTAATTAAATGATTTGGAGAAACACTGATTTTTATACAATGCTTTTTTTGTTGTTTTAAGTTACCAGATATTATATAAAATTTAATTACGAAATCAACCGTTAAATTAAATATTTTTCGAGATTTAAAAATTACTAAGCTAATTATTACAAATCTTAATAAAGTAAAAAAAAACATCTCCATCAAGAAATTTTGTAATATATTAGCATTTATTTAACACAATCACATAAAATAGATAAGAGAAAAAAAATTCTAAATGAAACAAAGAAATTTGCGGATCAAGAATAAAACGTTAGATAATTGGAATGAGAAAAACATCAGTTTTGGTATGAAAGAATCGACAAAAGTTTTAGCGTGTCGAAGCTCCATTACTATAGCGATAAAATTGAAAACTCTTCTTATTTTTACCCAAGTCCGTTTAAATGATATCCCACTATGAGGTCGAAAGAAGAGAGAGAGAGAAGAAAAAAAATGATTTTTCCGTATCTTTTATAACTCGTCGTTTCTCGTTTTCTTTCAGTTTTGCTCCTTTTTCTTCATAAGGATGCTTACTTTCATTGATTTTTTTTTCTTATCTCTCCTCTCTTTTTTTTTGCATCTTAGAGTTTTCTCTTGTTCTTCTTTTTTATTCTTTCCTCTTTTTTTTTACTTTTACCGGCACGTTTCGCTGTAGTTTCCGTTAAAGTGAAACCATTCGCAGTAATGCAGATGCTTTTTGTCAGTATTTTATTTTTTTTTCCTTTTTTGTCGGAATTATTTGATGTTGATTATTTTGTAAATTTGCGAAGATAAAGAATGATTACTTTGAAAATTGTTTTAATCATTTTTTCTAATTAAGTGGTTTGTTCGTATCTTAGAGAAGTAAAATTAAAATATTAATCTTTGCGATAGTCAAATCTTTTATTGAAGTACTAAGAAGAAAAAATTGATAACTTATTTATTATTTATCAAAGGTTGAAGTTTCATTAGTATTAATTATGCTCATAAAAAATCATAAAATGTATTGTATTTTTAAATTGCAAAACATTGAAAAATAAATGTTCATTTATGTATTGAAATTTCAATAGAGCAAGTTTCACATTATGACTTATATATTTTGAAATTTTTGTCGGAAATAAATAACAAAGTTTCGGGGCTCTAAGAAAGCTAGCTTACTTAAACAACTGACAGCAGCTTTTTTTTTTCTCAAGTCCCAAACATGGGAAGCGTGTGGAAGAAAGATGGAATAAGGAGGGAAGGAAGGTTTAAGATTGTTTCGTATAGCACGGCTCTCACTTTTGCGATCTTAGTTTTCGAAGTATAAAAAGGAGAACATAGGGCCAAAAAGAAAAATAGGATGAGGGAAAAACGGGGGATGATATCGGTGCCATTGTATGGATGGATTTTAACTTAGCGCTCGTTGGTTAAGTGAAATTTCATGCTTAGTTTTTCTATACTTTACTTTACTTATATTTTGTTCTCTTTTTTTTTTGTTTTGTTACATCGCTTATCTTTCTCATGACCAAACACTTCTTATGCTCATATACACTGGCAAAATAAAAAATCATCTGCTATTCGCTTATGTTATTTATGTTTTTTAGAAATTTTTTGAACAATCAATTTACCATACCTATTATTATTTTTTTTTTTTAATTTTATTTAACGTCGGTATATTTACGACATCATTAAGATGCTAATTACGGACGGAGGTTGTTTCAGTATGTTTGTGAACAAAGCACATGTAACGTACAGTAGTGCTTGTATCGGCTGGGACTGGGATTCGAACTCGGATCCCCGAGATTATGAATCCACCGCTCTACCGAGTGAGCCACTGACGACCTCTTTTATTTCAGTTATTATTCACGATCTTAATTTGGTATTTATTTCAATATTTATTTTTAGGATTTTTAGAAATTTAATTGTATGAAATATAACTAGATTTTGACATATAAATTAAAGAATTATATTATATAATAAATTTTTTAATTTTACAAATATTTGCTTATTTTTTATTAAATATTACATATGTCAGTATCGTAGATTAAAATGATTATATTTTCATTTTGATTGTAATTGTACGAAATAAAAACTTTTTATTTTCAAACAGATTATTTAAGTTTTTAGAGAAACCGTTATAATTGAGCAGATTATTTTAGCCGATAAACATTGCATGTTGAAAACAATAAAATTGTGATAATTATTTACTGAAAAATTATTCTTTTGTGGAATTTCTTTGAAATAACAATACCATCGAGAAATCTTAAACTTAAAAAATTATTTCCAAGAAGTTTTAAAAGCCGATTGTTTGATTAACAAGTTTGTATCTGTGACGATATTTTCGTCGATATTTAAAATTTTTTTCACAAAGATTCTGTGTTATTTTATAAAAGTTTGAACTAGATTTTCGAATCTAAAAAGAGAGAAGGGAAAAAAAGTAAACCAGATTATTTTGCGGATTTTGTTGAATACTTTATTATAGTTGCTCTCGGCTTAAGTGAATTTTATTTTATAGACGAACGAACTTTGATACTTCAAACAGGAATATAAACTTATAACTAATCTTTAATCCAATTTTTCTTTTTAAATTTTGAAAAACCACGATTAATACAATATTGTATACCGTACGTATTAAATTGAAAATATATTTTTAATAAAATTTTTAAAAAATAACAAACATTTCTGTAAATAAATCGTAATATAACTTGAATTTAAATTTTCATGTAATTCAATTCAGAAATTTCAAATGTCAAAATATCATCTGAACTTTATTGGGTGAATTGTGCTTTGCATAACTTAAAATGAAACGATTGAATTTTTATCTTTATTCAAATTTTCCAAATTTCAGTAATGCAAATACTTTTTTCCTCACTTAAATCAGAAAATTAAATGATCCGCTACATTTAGTACAACGTGTTATTTACTTTTATTACAGTTGACTTCAATCATTGAGTTAAAGAAAAAAGTCATCTTCAGAAAACTAATAAAAAGTAAAATGTAAAACCTCTTAAAAAAATCAATTTTAACAAAATCTACTTTTTCTACAAATATACCAATCTCTTATGTATTAATCCATGAAGTGAAAAATACAAAACCTCCTTTTTCGCACATTATAAAGTCTTCTTTATCATCCAGTAGGAAGTGTTGTGTACTTTCCATCTTGATGAAAAGTCAGAAAGACAGCGTATAAGAAAAATCAATATAACGCAATGGCGAAAAAAGAAAACTCGTTGCGCGTTAAAGAAAAGATTCGCGGTGTTAGGATTTTTCTTTCTATATAACTATATATGAAGAAAAAAAAAATTATCCGATGTGCGGTTGGTACACATTTCGCCAGTCGATCTCTTTCGCGCTTGTCTGTATGGAAGGAAGAAGGATCCGGAGTTAGTAGCCATATTTCGTTATTTTTTTCTCTATCATTTTAGTTTTTTTTTTTATTTCTTCTTCTCCACTACGTGACTTGTGGACAGATAAAAACCACAAGAACTTAGATATATAAGACGAAAACGGAAAATTCCTGTATGTGTGTACATGTACTTTTTATTTTTTTTGTATGGATGAAAGCTCATGTGCGGACCCATACATACACATATATACATGTATGTGAATTTTTTTTCTTATATCCCCTTGATTCAGTATTATGTGAGCACGTTGGGGGCTAATATTTCGACAACTTCTTTGCTTCGCTGCACGCTTACTTTTGCCGACATTGGATATTTTTCATCCCTCTTTGTAATAAGAAAAATGAGAGAAAAATTTTTCATTGAATAGAAGGAGAGCATTAGGGGATTCATCATAATTAGAACTTGACGTGATGGCAATAATCTTTATTTTTTCTTCTTTTTCTTCTTTTTATGTACAATGAAAATTATAATTGATCGGCTAAATTTTGAATATTATTTGGTTATTTGAATATCTGGGATGGATTTTGAATGATGCGGGCATTTGGAAATTTGTGCGTTTGATGATTAAGCGAGCTGTAGGCGAATTGGGCTTGAAATGTTAATGTAAGATGTTATTTGAATTGACGTTTACAATTGAAATAATTCGAAGCAATGATGTGTGTAATTTAATTATTTTTTTATTGCTTTTGTTGAACACGTCTTTTTTTTGTAAAATGTTTGTAAAAGATCAATAAAAATTATTTTAGCTATAAAATAGTTTTTTTCAAATAAAATATAAATAAAAAATAAAATTTCTATATAAAAATATATTTTTAGAGATACAAAATTTAGTTTTATTAAGTTTGATTAATAAAGCCATGGGTCTGTATAGTTTTCAATTTATTTTGTTATAGTTTTGGAATGCTTCAATAAAATTCTGAAAAATATGGCAGTTTTTGAAACTTTATACTTTACTAAATAAAAATTAAATTTTATCAAAACAATAAAGTATTCTTCAAAAGACCCATGTGAAAGTATTGTTTCAAGTTTATGTCTAGTCAGATAGATATAATTTTTATCTAAAAATGACTCTATCTAATTTGTATGCAATTTGATAAAAATAGATAAATATAATGAAAAAATTTTTTGTTGGTTAAAAATTTATTTAATAATTATTAGATATTATTTATACATAATTTATATCTAATAATGACTTGATTAATTTCTTGTATAACCTTTATCAAATTGTAGAGAAAAAGGAATCAAATACAAGATAATTTATAATATAATTGTGTATTTGAATTATTAAACTTGTCTTTGATTTTTTTATTTGTTTTTTCATAAAACCACTTTTTGAAAATTATTTTATGACTATTAAGAATAACACGTCAATGGTATTTCTCTATAGAACAAATTTTTTGATTAAATATAAGTTTAAATTAACTCTCAGATACTGTTGATAATATAAAATTTAATTTTATGTAACAAAAAATTAACACCAACAATCTTTGGTGCCAAGCTAATATTGATTAGTATTCAGCCAACTTTAAGATACTTTTAAAAAGGAGCTTCTTCAGTCTTATATGATAGTTCAATAATTAGAAAAAAAAAACTTTTAATTAAACACGTTTTCAAATTAAAATTTTTATTCAAATTATAATTATAACTAATAATTTTGTTTTTAACTGATAGCTCTAACAAAGGTCCTTTTGAAAGGTGCCAAAACGTTGGCTGAATAATAATAAGAGTTACTACCTCAGCATCAAAGATTGTTACTGTTAATTTCATCTTATACGAAACAAATCCTTAGCAAGCATCGTTAAAATATTTCAGCACAGTTAAGACAGTTAAATCTGCATAGTTCTAACTTTTATTTTATCGTATATTTTTTAATTTTATTAAATTGTAGAGAAATTAGATAGAATCATTTTTAGATATAAACTCTATCAAGTATACTATATATAAACTTGAAATAATAATATCACGTGGGGAACAATCAATATAGTACAAATATTGAATTATTACAAAAAATTTTGAAAAAATTTATTTCATTAATATGTATGTAACGAAAACTGATAGTTCTGAAAAACTGTGATCTTTAAAATTTGTAAAATATCTCAATACGTATATATAAACGATATAATTATCCATAAAAGCCTTCTTCTAAAATTAAAAACACTAAAATATTTAAAAAATTTTTCCCAAATAAAAGAACAATAAAATATCCAAAAGATTAGGACTTTTAAAATTATCCTTCCGTAAAATTAACTTCAAAGATAGAGTTAGACATTACAATCAAGAGAATGACCTAAGATAGGGGCCAATTTCCTTTCATTTGGACTGACTTTTCCCTTCTCTCTTATATATTTTTTTTTCTCTTTCTCTCTTTCTTTTTTACTTGAGAGGAAGGAATTAATTCGTTCTCGCCTTTATTATTTCTTTTTCATTTTCCTCGAATCTTCCTCCTTTTCTCTGCGGTACTATATAATGCCTCTTATCACACTCTAGTGATTTTTTTTCTCTCTCTCCTTTTTTTTCATGCCCGGTTCTAATTAAAGAAACCACACTGTTTGCGTAATTACAATATTAAAATTATGCGCAGGAGATGAAAAAAAATTACATATATATACGTGTATATAGTCGAAATAATTAGTTTTGCATTTTTTTTCATAATGTAATGTATTCATATTTAAATTATAAATTAAAACAGACTGATATTAAAAATAATTTACATAATTAATTCATTTTTTTTTTAAATGCAATGATAGTTTTATCGAAATGATAAAATATTTTTGGTCACGAGTAAAATGATTCCTGAGATGATTGAGATATCAAAAATTTTTAATTTTTTATAGAATATGCATCTACAAGGTTTTCATTTTTAATTTAAAAATAAATTTTTCAAAATTTATGTAAAAATTTAAACTATTCAAGAAAAGATGATAGTTAATGGCTTTTTGTAATTAAGGATTCATTTATTTAAAATTTAACCACACTCCTTAATTTCTTTTGACTTATTCATTGCGATAATTAAAATCCTCTTTATTATTGTTAAATTGACTCTGCCTGTAACATATTCTTTTAGAAATTTTTTTAAAAATGTACTACCACTGAAACAATCATTCAATTTACTGATCATCAATCATCGTATACTTTGAGAAGAAAAAAAGAATTTCAAAGAAAGTTATCTCATTGACAAAATTTAAAAAAAAACCAGCTATATCAAATATTTAAAGTGAATTTTGCTAAAAACGCCGGAATTAATTTTGTGAATTTTCAAGAAAAGGTTACTCTTGATAGTTCACACAGAAATATTATCGCGTGCAACTTTCTCTACATAGTTATAATGCTTCTGTAAAATTTCTTCCCCCTTCTAACTTTATTCCATACTATATATATGTTAAGTAAAAGCCGACCCTCTCTCTTTTTTTTCCTTTAAATTGTCGCTTTGTCGGCTTCCTTTTCCCATATAATATGAGGGTTTTTGTATAGCCGGGGTACATATATGTATTCTATGTACTACATGTACGTGTCCCTTAGCTTGTAATGTCCACATAAGAGGATTCATAATGTAATGACGCGTGAAAAGCCAAAAGAGGAAAGGATAGAGAGAGATGAATAGAAAAGAGCCTATTTACACGTGCATCAACGTAATATATAAAATTATGTTTAAGCGAGCGAATAAAGAGTAAAGAAATTTTATTGAGATATATATGGGGTAAGACGTACACAAAAAATATAAAATGTTCTTTTTGACCTTATATGTAGCTTTAAATGTTCGGTAAATGGACAATTTTTTGAATAAGTTTAATATATGGATATTTTCTCTTTTTTTTGTTAGGTGATAAAACATACTTATTGTTAAAGGTATATGTATAAATGGATGCTCAAAGGTTGATCCTTTATATGCGAAAGGATGGGACGTGTGCGAAGGTGGATGGTTATTTCTATTGAAGATTATGATAAAATAGCATGGACATTGAAAAATTTTTTATTGCGTATTTATTTTTTATTGTAGAATTTAAAAAAGAATTAGATTTTACATAATTTATTTCATTTTTAAAAAATTGATAATACGTTTTTTATGGTGAAATAATATTGATAGATGATTCCATGCACTTATATTTTTCAAGGTTTATATTACATACTCTCGAATAATTTAAACTTATCACTAGTTTAAAATTTCAATTTTAATTATGGATTTTACTATGATTATTAATAATGACATAATTTATTAAACTAATACATTTTATAAAATCAAAGCACCACCAGCGTGCAACATCCATAAATGCACTTTTATGCACTGCAAGCTTCAGGTTCACCTTCATGCATTGCATATTTCTAGCTCATATAAATGCCAAATCATATTATATCATAAATTATTACAAAACTTGAATAAATTTGTTAAAATAAACTCTAATTTTTTTCTTTTGCCTCAAAAATTTCAATTTCAGATCAATTATGTTTCCTTTGTCAATTTACTTTTGTTTCTTTTCAATCCGACCGCATATCTATGATAAATAAATGATGTATGGCATTTCAAAATTTATTATCAGCATTTTTAAATGTAATATAAAAAATAAAATACATATTCTAAATATTTTATTATGCCGTGATGTAAGAAGTCAATCTGATAATATTTATCATTAATAAAAATATTCATTGTGCAAGCTTCATCGCGTCTTTTTATATCATTGAACCTTTCACCAGCAAGAATCAGTCATTGCTTAATTAAAATAAATTTCCTATTATATCTGTAAATAAAAAAAAATATCCATTGCTTAACAATCAGTAAAATCTTCTCATTAAAATAACCCGATGATTCACTGATATTAAAATTCTTCCTCGCACCTGCACGTTTACAAGTATCTATAGACAACACAAATAATGTAAAAAATAAAAAAAAAATCTGCTTTTCAAATTAAACGACAGTATGGTAATCGATTAGTCCATATCTAAATAAACAAAAGCTCGATCACGCAATTGCAAATCGCTTCATGCCAACACATATTTAGAAAGAGAAAAATTCCTCTCATCCTATTCTATAAATTTCAAATAAACAATAAAAAAGAATGCATATATATAAAAAAAATAAAAATAAAATGAACGTTCTCTTTATATCATTGACTCACAGTATTATTAGCTTTGTTATTTTTTCTTTCACACAGGACATAAATTAGGGATCGTTTTCTTTTAGCGCAGCACGCAAGCCAAAAGCCACAAGAGCGCATACACATGCGTGCAAATAACGCTCTCTTTCAAACGTCCTCGTCCCATAAATTCTTTTGCGCTTCTTTTTTTTTCTTTTTTTTCAAGGATGCGATTTTTGCTATGTACGCGCATAATACAAACTGTATTTATACGGTTTGAAGATGGTAATAGCTTGTGAAATGTAGAAATGTCTTGATGTATTTTTGTAATGTTATGTGAACATTTGTAACTTTTCTTTGAAAAATATTATGTTTTTTTATGTGATACTATGATGACATTTGTAGATCTTGTATAATCTTTAGAATTGTTTTTTCATTGATAATAGCTTAAGAATTTCGAGGCCTACTGCACATTTAGTCCAAACTAAATTATTTAAATTTATTTTGAACTTGATGCATTTAGCCTTTGTAGCAATCTTTGCCACAAAATTGACATTATTTTAGATTATTACTTATCCGCGTATTAATCGTCATTCGCAAAATATAATAATATTAAATAATAACGATAACGCTTTGAATATATTTTAGTTGTTACATAACTATTATTCAACTGGCACGCAGCTGATAAGCTAAACTCATTATCAAGTTTATTATCAAGTTTATTGTCGGAAGATTTTTAAATGTTTGCACAAACATAAATTGATTCAACAAATCACTTCGCAAGCTATTTTTTTTCTAATTTCATTAGCCATGGATGAAAGTAAAAGTATTTCCCAAAGAATATTTTCAATAAGAACAATGGAATTAACAATACTAATGATGCCTTAATTACGGCAATAATTTGTACTTTTGATAAAGAAACGTAACATATTTACGATAACAGTTTACTCAATACACACGCGCGCGTGCATAGACACACACACATAAATATTTTTTCTAATTTCTTTAGCATGACGGAAAGAAAAAAGGCACAAGGGAATACACGTATGTATATATCGCTTGCAAGTCCAGTTAAATAAGACAAATGATTATTTTACCGTGCGTATGTATGAGTCCTGAAAGTACATAAAAAAAGGCCTAGTCATAGAATGACTATATATGACTCAGTTATAGAAGATGGTGACAAAGTTAAAAAATAAAAGAGAAAAAGTAACAGAAGAAAATGAGTAAAAAAGGAGAGGAAAAAAAATTTTTTTAATCAACTTCACGAACTCGCGTGCTGATGATCTCTAATAGCTGTTTCATATATATATGCTCATTTTATTTTTTATTTTTAATGTTTCAATGAATGACGTAACTTTACGTATATTTAAAGAGCCATACTAATTCCGAAAGAAAACACCTAATAATTCGAGTGTGTATAATCGTTTATAACGTGAAGATATGATTCACGGACACTTGTGAACGCGTACATGTATATATACGAGTGTTTAATTATATAAGAACATCGTTTCATATATACGTGCATCTTCTTGCTTTTTTTTTCTTTCCGAATATGAAATGCTGTGGAATTGTTACGACGATGACGACGACGATGATGATTCTAATCAGAGAGTAAATATTCGAAAGAAGCATGATATTTGGAAAAAAAATTGGGAGTAGTAAAATATTTAAAATTTCCGTTTCTTATGCTTCATTGATTAGATTTTTTTAAACTGCAAAAAAAAACGTGAATTTCAAAATCTACTTAAATTATAAGACTCTTCTTTTTAAATTTTATTTAACGTCGCTGTATTTATGGCATCATTGCGATGCTAATTAGCGACGGAGATCGTCAATGTATTTGTGAACTTCAGCACATGTGTTGTACAGTGGTGCTTGTATAAATTAGCCGAGAGCCGGATTCGAACTTGAGTCCTCGAGAATATGAATCCATCGCTCTATCGAGTGAGCCACTGACGATCTTAAATAGGGTTTTTTCAGCTTTGAATTTAAACTCAGCTTTGAGAATTCTGATGCAAAATTTTTATATAACTTATCTATCATTTACCTTGATAAGATTAATCTTGAAAATTAAAAATTTTAAAAGTCATGCATATTTTAACATAATAATAATAAAAGCTTCTGTATTTCATAAAAGCGAATATTTTCATAATAAACTTTTTAATTTCGCTCAATCAAAACAATAACACTGTATTGTTATCATCGATAAATTTTTTTTTCTTGATTTTATATTGAATTTAAAAATTATTTTAATAATCACGCTTCTTTATTTTTCATTTCTCATTAAAATGCATTTAACTTTTTAATAAGTTATGACCTACTAAAAGTTGTTTTCACAATTTTTTTTTCTTTAGAAGCTTTGAATTATTTTTTAAATATTAAATGAAAAAAAATAAAGTTTTTAAAAAAAAAATATGAAGCTTGCTCTCAGCTTCAGGCTAGTATATTAAAATATGTTGTAAACAAGATGATGTTTTTTCATCCTTATACATTCTCCGCTGTACATATTTTTATATTAAATGTAATATCTTATACTAACCGTTCTTCAAACACAAAGAAATAAAAAAAAAATTATAAAAATAAAGGAAAAAACATTCAATAAATATAATAAATAAATCTTTTTGAAAAAACATAAATTTTTCCTTCAAGTAAAATCTATTAAGCGCACGTACAATAGGAAAAGTACATACTTTGATAGGTCAATAATAATCATTGCATCGTCTCTCACGTATACATATACGTTTAGCCATATAGATAGCGTTTGGAGAGAAGCTCTTTGAAAGATCATATAGAAAAGAGAATAGAAACTATATAGATAAGAAGAAAGAGGAGGAATGACATTTACGAGGTCGTTAAGGTAATTCGGTTCGGGTTAAAGTCTATCCTACTATAAATTTTGCAGGTAGCTTTCAACTTAGAGGTCAATTATATTGAAGAATTATGTTTTTTTTTTATAGGTAAAAAAAATATATATATTTTTCAATCACTCGAGAAATCAGAAGTTCATAAACATGGAAAAAAACTATGAATAACCGAGTTTCTATTTCTCTCTTTTTTTTTTCTTCTTCTTTTAACGTATTGACCTTCGATTTTATATATACCTTTTACAAGCGCATATAGGAGGAATGAATTTCTCTTTTTGTTGATTATCGAGGAGCGCTAGCACGGTAAACAGACGCGTACGGAATGCTTGAATCATTCTCTCTGACTGTAATGTCACTTTATGAATGCGACAAGTGCACGGTTTCATTTTGTCATCGCGAATGTTGAATTCCACACGTTTTACAATTCGATGAAATGATATAGGAAATTTTTTTTTTTCATTTTATTTTATTTATTTTTCTTTTCTTTCTTTTGTTATAAATAATTAATTTTTATGGATTTTATCGCTATAATGTCATGTTATCGTAATCAGGAATTAATACAAGAATAAAAATTTTGTATTTTTTTTTAAATTAATATATTATTAAAATATTGTTTAAAAAATAAAAAAAAGTACTGAGATATATTAAAAGATAATAAAAATTTTTTTAATACGATAGTAAATCACACAACCAAAATCATGATAAATTTTTTTATTTATTATTTTATTTAACGTTGCTATATTTATGCTATCCATTTCGATGCTAATTAGCAACGCAGGTCGTTTCAGTGTGTCTTGTAAACAAAGCACATGTAACGTACAGTGGTGCTTGTAAAAATCAGCTGAGAGCGGGATTCGAACTCGGGACCTCGAGATTGCGAGTCCATCACTCTACCGATTGAGCCACCAACGACTTCAATCATGATCAATTATTTCAACAATATGATTTTTCAATTTTGGTACATATTTTTAAAAAATTGACAAAAATATCAATTATAATAGCTAATAAAATACTTATCTGAAAATATTTAGGTTTGATAGCACCCAATAACTATTAATATTTAATTGAATAATTGATTTAATATGATTTAAAATCGATCCATTCTTGACAATTAGTTAATATTAATAAGTTCTTCAGTGTAAAATTTTTCTAACTGTACCAAATTATAGTCAATGGAAAACTTGACGTATACGTGAGTCCAAGAATTGAGTCAAAAGTATGTACGTGCTAATAGATGCCTGTATATATATAAATTGTTCACGTAGTAATGCGCTTACCGATATGGAATCCAGCGTAAGTTCATGAGTCACACAAAGTATAAATGTTGAGAAGTTGTCGTTATATTGTAATCACAAGTTCATTTCAAAAATGACGTTTTTTCTTTTCGAATGTCGTTTTTTGAAAACGCACGTAGAAGAGATATCTCATAGAAATAATATTATGTGTATGAGGAAATACATAAATGAGGAAAAATTATGTTTTCTTTACTTCCTAATGAATTTCACATTTTTTCTGTGACCAAGATGAAAAAACTTCAAATTATGTTAATTTTGTTATATTTTTATGTATAAAATGTATTAAATGATTAATAGATGTTATGTTAATTAAATGAAAAATTATTCTGTAACAGATAACTATTTTGTGATAACAAACCGATTTTTATTTATGAATTATACGAAATGTATGCGAGTAATGAAAATGATGAATCATAAAGAAAAATTTGCATATAGACATTAAAGATAAAATGAATAATAATTTTGGTTGTTAAATTATTTATCTAAATTAAAATCTCAATACTACAATTTTATTACGCAAAATTTTTTTAAAAATTTGTATATCATTTTCATTTCTATTTTTGAAAACTTTTTCAAAAATACGAATGATAAATGCGAATACAAAAAAAATAAAAACAATTATCACAATAAGAAAGTAAAAAACGAAATATGTAATGTACTTCAAGTTAAAATAAAAAAAAAAATAAATATTTTGAGTTATTAATTAGTTACAAGGTATAGCATGGATGACAAATAGCAGTAATGTTTATCGTTACATTGTTAGATATACTCATTCTCAAATGTAAATCTTTTTTCAAAGATAAGCTCCTTATAAATGAAAATCTTTAAAAGAAGAAAGAAAAAATCAAGATTTTTATGCTAAGCATGGATTAAATTTATTTAAAATTCGATATATGTAAGTAGAAAAGTGTAATACCTAGTCAGACTACGAGGATGTTCTACTTATGAAGAATAACTACATTCATGTTTAAAGTATTAATTTCGATACAAGATATCATATTCAGATAAGTGAAGTTCAAAGGATTTGAATATATTTTTTAAATATTTTTCATTTTATATACTAAAGTATATATTTCTTACAAATGATATTTATAAATCGGAAAATATATTCCTATATTTGTATAAACGCAATATTTTTTGTAAAAAAAATTAGTTTCAATTTTACTTATAAAAATGTCAATAAAATGAAAAATTTTAATTTATTTTATGTTAGGAAATATTAAATATGAAAATTTTAATTTTATTCAAATATTACTTATTTTTACAGATACAATTTACTGTGATATAAAAGTGCATTGCATGGATTGATTTTTAATATTCTCAATTCTATAATCAATTTTTATTTTACGAATTATAAATTCAGCAGTCTTAATATCTTAATAATTTTATTAAATTGCGATACAACACTTCCTGCTTCTTATTTCCGTTCGTTGCAGCATTTTCCAAAAAGGAAAACAATCAATACAACTCAAAATACTATACAACTTTTCTTTCCCAGAAAAGGTAAACAAACCCCCTTCGAAAAATCCCCTCATCATCAAAAATAAAAAAATACCATATACCCTGCTCGCAAATATATAAAAAAAAATCGAAGAATCATATAACGCTATATAGCACATGAACCGATCAGTGCTGCCGCTGAGCGGTCGATTCATGTAACCAGCTACATATCTTACACATATATACGTGCACTATGCGTTTCCCAGTGTTCGAGCCACCAACACACTCAGCCAAGTATAAAATAACGCTCTTCGTTAAAGTTCGGTTACATTCGACCGGCTTCGTTTCTCTCTCTCTCTCTCTCTCTCCGATATACCGGCGACGGCGGCTCGAGACGCCGGCAACTCATAGGGGCAGCACTACGTATATATACAGCAAGCTATAAGCCAAAGCGAGAGAGAAGCATACGAGAAAGAGAGAGACAGACAGTGGCAGCAGCAGCAGCAGAGCCTCCAAAGAGCCGACGAGTTTCGTGTAGGGAAAAGCGAAGCTCCGGTTCTCTCCCACAGTCACTGTTGGGCGCTCGCGCGGTGTAATTCTTTGTCCCACCGTCGTCATCCTTTTTTTTACACGCGCCTATATACACTAGTAAAATATATAATATCGTGTGTGTGTTTTAACATTTTGAAATATATATACACACACGCTTCAAACATTGTTTCGTACATATGTATATGTATACGGATTTACAACAGTTTGTAATATAAATATAACTTTACAGTTTATATACATATACAGCGAAGACACTCTCTCTCTTAATCTTCTTGATTTTGTTTTTTTTTTCCTTTTTTCAAATTAGCGCCCTGGATTTGACAGAAGAGAGAATAGAAAGAGAGAGAGAGAGGAAGGGGATACCCTGTACGCGTGTATTAAAGTTTAAAGGGACTAAACACTGTGTGATTTAACAAACATACATATACATATATGTATACTTAGATTAAAGAGAAAAATAAATAAACGGATAAACAAGACCGGCCGATTGATTAGTGCGTGTGTGTTGATGTGTTTTCAAATGCTTTTTATTTATCTTTAAAAAAAAGGCAAGAGAAGAAAGAGAGGAGTGATATATACATATATATTTAATGTAGGATTAAAAAAAGGCACAAATTACATTTATGCAGATCTATATACATAAAAATTACTATTAATTATGAATGATACGTGCCGCTATTATTTTTTCGCTGATGCCGGCTTTACCACGACTAAGATAACGACGATAATGAAGCTTCAAATTTTGAGCGAGTGACATATAGCATTTTACAATTGGTTTACATACAATACATATACATCTATCTTTATATGTATACGTACGTGAATGCTAGACACGCTGTGCAATTATTACCACCACCATCCGAGCTGTAAATTTTTAACACTTTGCTTTAAATTATTTCTCTCCGTTAATTTTTGTCATTCCGTTAATTTTCTATATATCCATGTCAACAATGATGCGAAATTGTCATTCTGTGCTTCGTAATAATATATGTACATAAAAATATACGAAAGATCGATATATTTATGATATGTATGTATAACAGAGCAGCCGGCGTATATAACGAAAAAATAAATAAATATTATCAAAGTGTATGTGTGTGTTACGTTCGTTTTATTTTTAATCATTATATTTTGTGCGCGTGTGATTTAGAAAAATAAAGCAAAGCAAAAAGAAAAATAAAGAAATTGATCGTTGGTGGTATATATACATACATATACATAATACATATATATATATGTGCGTTTAAAAGTCTCCCGCGTATATAAGTGTGTGCGTGATATGTTGGTTACGGATAGTGAGAAATTTTCGGTGGTGAAGCAATCGATCGGTTAGAAAAGAAAAGAAAAAAAAATAAATAATATATAAATCCATATACAAAAGAGAAAGAGAAGGCATTATACATATACACACGTGTAGTGGTTTTGCGATTATCATGCATTTCGCCGGCTCGACCAGTTAAAGAAAGAGAAAAAAATAATAAGTGCAAAAATACACATATATACACGCGCGAATACGTATATATAGATATATATTCGTATGTACATGTACACGATACTGCTTGCGGTATTATAAAAGAGTAGTCCCTCGTGACGCCGGTCGCCGAGCAAAAAAGTGAAAGCTATATTACGGAGAGTGCAGATATTAATATAATATAAATATATATATAGAATATATCTATATAACCTCTGTGTCTGATTATTATTATTATTTTGTTTTTCTTCGCCCGAAATAAATATACATACATAGTGACAGTGCGAGAAGTTTGGAGTTTTCGGAGTTTCACAATTTTATTTTTTATTTTTTTATTTTGAGTTCGTTCAAATAAATATTTATATATATATATATTTTTGGTTATTTTGAGAAAAAAATATATATATTTTATGTTGCTTTTGTGCGTGAGCGGTAAAAATTGCTGATTCTTCGTACCGAAGAAGAAAAGGAATAAATAAGATAAATAAAAGAAAGTATTGAAAAGTGCGTTGTGCGTTTCTTTGAAAAAGAAATCAGCAATCATGGATATCCTACCAAGTGGTAATATATTTAGAGAGCTTCAGGACATACACGACACCGGTTACTTCTCGGCCCAGCCGTCGCTTGAGGATCATTGGCAACAGGTATGGATTTTACATTTTATTTATAAATAATCAATAATACTTTTATTGGAATTCGATTAATCTAGGCATAAAATAGATGCATGATATATTTCAAATACATTTCATATACTTAGGGAAAAAAGCGTGTTATTAGCAAGTTGATAAGAGTTTTTAATATCTGCTTGAAAACACTTTTCGATGCTGTCGTCTGCTGTGTATCGGCTGCTAGTCCATCTGTCATTTTAAATATAGATTACGGTAATTAAGTTATACAACCTATTCACCCATATGCAAAAAAGCTGTTTTTATTTGAAAGTAAAAATAAATACAGCATATTAATTATACGAATTTTTTTAAAAATCCAATCTTAAACTCGCTAGTAATAATTTTTTTTACGAGTCGTCTGCTACGCTCGCCGGTTGTCATAGCCGCAAGTGTGCATATATTCCTTGAAAATTAAAAGCCATTTAAGAAGTTAAAATAGACTTTTACATAACGCGCTAAATTACAAATGTTAATTGAGTTGGGTATTTTTTTAAGTTCTTTTTCATTTTGTTTTTTTTTATTTCTTTTTTTTTCAACTCTTTGATGAATCGTTTTCTCAGCGAGTTAGCAGTAGCACGCTTTGATATATATACATTTCCGCGGTGTACCGGGAAAAAAAGCCATAGAAAAGTTTAAGATTGTTAGAGAAAAAGTTATATTTTTTTGTACTTTATCGCGAGGCAGGTGACGGTTTTAGTATCATAATGATAACAAATTCGAGATTTTCCCGAAATAAACTTTTTTTCTCTCGATGATAGATAAAGTTTCTAAATTTAAAAGACAAACGTAAACAGACGGCGTCTAATATACAGGCATTTAAAAATTTTAAATTCATAATTTTCTTTGTTTAGAAAAAACGTAATTATTATAGTTTATTGTACTGAATTTTAAGCGGTAGTAATTTAAAAAACTGTCGTCCTGACATAATATATTTCATTTTCACTGATTATTTTTTTCAAAACTAATCTGGAAAATAAACGTTCGCGTCATTCTGACACAAAAATTAAATTCTACAGTTAAATAAAATAAAATTGAAATTTTCAAAATGAAAATTATGTTAAAAATTGTCCTTTTTAAAACGATATGATTTATGAACTTATCGCTTTATTTATAATTAGAATCAATAAATTTTGGAAAACTGTGAATCCAGCGAAATAAAAAGAAATCCTTTCAAAAATAATTTGCGAGCACTGAAAACGATAAAATAAATTATAATCTCCGAATTCTATCCATATCCATGTTCATTTTAATAAAAACGAAATCACAAACAGTAATTTCTATAATATTGAAATTCCGACATAAATTATTAAACATTCATAACAATTCAATATACGAGAATACAAAATTTTTCCGAAAAAAATACATCTATATATACATGCACATAAATATAATTGCATAAAGTATCCATTCTGCAAAAGCACATATATTCGCAAATTTCGAAATATGGTGTATTAATCACGGCCGGTACGTACGAGCGCGTAGAGATAACATTTACATTACACTCGTTATATTTAACTTTATATATACATATTTTTTTTTTTCATAAGTAATTGCATTAAAATAACCATCTGCCCTCTCTCGTGGATTACATTGCCCGGTGCGCACGTATTATAGTTTAAATATCGCAAGAATTTGTCGCTTTGATGTTCACTTTTGAAGCGCAGCGGCAGCGGCAGCAGCAAATATGCATATATAGCATAACTTAAAAAAAAAAAAAAAAAATGATAAAAAGGGAAATAAATTGATATTCGCGAAGCGTAGTATTTTACGTATCCATTGATTATTTTTCAGAGCTGTGTAACGACTGAATTTAAAAATAATAAAACAAATTATAGACGTTGAGAACTTATTCATGGCAATCGATAGCACAAGCTACTTAATTTTCGTGGAATCGTTGTGTACAACGTAAAAAGAAGAGAAAAAAAATATATACGTTGGGAACAACAATATATACGATGACGAGTTTAAATGAACGAATCATCGTTGCCTCGTGTCACACAAACGTATAGAGTTGTGTGTTTTTTTTCTCTTCTTTATTTTTTTTCTTTCTTTCATATATATATATATATATATATATATATATATATACGTTTTATCTTACGAGAGGAAGAGGAGAAGGGTAAAGAGTTGGAGAGAGAGAAGAGGGGGAGAAAAAAAAGAAGAAAAGAAACGTCCGCGAACACACGATGATATGACTCATGACACGAGGCGACACTTTGACATCCTTCGTTTTATGTGTGCACATGTGTGCGTGTATATTATACGTATATATATATTTAATAGATGTGGATGTGGGTACGATGCGTTTTCCCAGACGCACTGCGGCAACTGTTGAAATACTACGAGTTCTTATTTCTTTTTATCTTTTTTCCTTTGAGTGAAGGACGCTTTTGGAGAATTTGACATACTTTTATATATATAAAATAAAAAAGTTTATTTTTTATATAAAAAAAAATATAAGATAAAATTTAGATAAAATTTTGGGAAATATTTTTGAATAAATTTTTTACCAAAAAATCACGACTACGAACATTTGAATATAGGAATGCAAATCGTTTGAAGTTTTAAAATATTTTGAAATATTGACAAGAGTAGAAGAAATGACTAGTATTTAAAGAATACATTTCATTAAACCTTAATTAAGAATGGGTCGTAAAATCGAGCTAATTTACTTTGTCAAAAGATAATTAACGTGATTGTTCTTCATTACCATTCAATGCTGAATAGTAAAAAACATTTTTTATTGAAAAATACCGTAATAAAGCAGATAATACATATTAATTCATTAAAATTAAAACGTTCCTCTCTTTTTTCTTTCTTTCTTTTGATTAATAAAATATTTAAATAATTTCAAATTTAATGCGAGAAAAAAAATTAATACAATCCGAAAGCGGGAGTATTAAAAGAATCTTTTAATATTAAAATTCGATATATTCATTGAAATGCCCAGCAATTTTTTTACTTTTTCGCGAAGAATTGAATTTATAAAAATATTCATAATACCAACACGCCGAAAATCCCTCATATTAAATTTCATCCCTTCTCCAAAATAAAAAGGAGACTCTCGTATATAGCATTCTGTACTTTTAAAACTCGAATCGTCCAAACTTCCAAAACAGTCTAATCCTCAACTTTGTATCTCCTAAAACTCGAGAAACTTTCCACTCTTGTATCTTCTATCTTCTATCTCCTTTACTTTTCGTCTACTCTCTTTATAAAAAGAGAGAGAAAGAAACGGACAATAAAAAAAAATAAGAAATCGTACGATTTTCACGAAATGCACGTGACTTGTGCCAAAAAAAATGTCATTTTATTCGTATGTATATACATGCCGTGCACGTGCATTCGTGTATATTACGGCGATAGTCCGAGAAAAGCAAACGTACGTGATACTTAAAAGAGAGACGATATAAAGTATATTTTATGATTTTTAAGGTGTAGACAGAGCGAGGAGGACTAGAGTTGGATTTTCGAGAAATTATATATATGCGCTGAATTTTAGTGATGAGCAGGATTCAACATAAGTAACTGTATTTTGTACCCGTGATATTTTTTTTATTAATAGCAAAGTAGAAAACAAACCTTTTATAAATAAATTCGATGATTTTGCTTCATTGATTAATTCAGTATAATGGATTATAGGCACCGAATACATAAGTAATTAAATTTAAATTTTTATTTACCTTGACAAATATATTAACGGTTTCTTCTTATTTTAAATATTTGTAAACTTAAGATTTATAAAAGTTTTAAAAGTAGAGGTCGAAATCCCTGTCTCTGTTTTGACTGATAAAACCTTCAAAACAATGCGAATCGACGGACTAAGACGAAAACAGAAATCGTGACTTTGAGCCTGTGTTAAAAAAAAAATAAAAACTAATTTATTTAATATAAGTAATAAATAATTAATTATTCAATGAATAATCCCATACATTAAATTACAATGTAATAAATAATAAAAATAACTTTTATTATTTACTTAAAACTTTAATATTGTTACATAAGAAATTCTTCTTTATTTTTTATCCTCGGACGTAATGATAAATACATTAAGAAAATAGAGAAATTTACGTTAGGCAATTACTTCGAGTTGAAACGAAAGGCAAAAGGAGATTTAAAGACGAACAATTGCTTTAAGTAGCTTAAAATATAACTACCTAAAAGTATCGTTTATGCAGTTGCGTTGCTTTTTCCTTACATATTTTTCGCCTTAATTGTAATCTCCTAATTATTTAAAATATTTGTCGTCAAATTTAATTATACTAATTACAAGAGGATTTATTTTTCTTTTGTGTTCTCCTTATTTAACCTAAAGATTTGCATTAATTTTATCGTTCAGCTCTTAACTGCTCTTAATCTAAATTATGTAATAAACTGTAAAAAAAAAAAAGAAAATAAAAATAAAATTAAGAAAAAAAGATATAGAAATTACAAATTTTATAAAAATTACATAACATGAAACCACGTAATTGTAAAAAAAGAAGAGATAAAAGTACGCAGCTTCTAAAAAAAGAAAACAACTTTATTAACCCCGAGTCCCTAAAAATTAAAGTCAACCAAATCGGCACTACCACTCTGCTCTCCCTTAAGATTCGGAATTTTCATGACGCGAAACGAATTTGATAGCCCTATACCCAATCCTGTCTTAACGGCTTAACTTTTCTCTCTTCTTTATTTTTCCTCTGCTCGCTTGAACTTTCTTATATACTCTTTATATATATTATGACGCACGGCTAAAAGTGCAAAGAAGATTTCGGTGGACGACGATATACATAAGTCGTTTAGCTCTTCTTTTATATTTCTTATGCCAAGTTGTACTATTGACTGATGTTATCATTGCCAAAAAAAATTTAACGCTGTAAATATTGTTTACTTTTTTAATCTTCGCTTTTTTCGGCCTTTTTTTTCGTGGATCAAATTTACAGTGTTAACATAAGTTTTTTTTACAAGGACAAATGTACAAGCTTGTATATTTCGTATAAGTTCTGGTTTTTTCTAAAAATAATACGTATTAAAAAAAATTTTTTTTATCAGCATATTAAAGCTTCTTCATTTTTCTTCAACGTCGCTTTTAATATCATGTCAATTGTAAAAGTCGCGAGATGTTAAGATCTTTAGAAGAAATTTTAGGGCTCCGCTAATGAAAATTAAAACCGTTTGCCGATTAAATTAAGGATGATTAAAATTAAAACATTCATGATTAAAAAGGGAACTTTAATTACAAGCTCGAAGCATTAATGTATTTACGCCGTAGAAAAGAAGGGGGGGATTTTTAATTTTAATAAATTAACTTTTATGAATATAATGAGAAAAATAAGAAGGAAATTACAAATTTGATCTTGTAATCATTATATTCTCGGGAAACTTATTATTCTTAAATTAAAAAAGTTGTTAATCATTGACCTCAATTATTTTTTTTTCTTTTTCGTAATATCAAAGTGTACTTTATATTGTTAATAATAATTATTTTTTCATTTTGAAACACCTGTATAAGTAAAAATATTTCACGATAATAATTTTTTTATTGTGCTTAATTTATCATGAACAAACGAAAGGCGCACAACCATATATTACAAAAATTCGAATAACATATTTAAGCAAAAATCAAAGTAGCACATTTAAACGTTTTTTAAAAATAAAGTATTATAATTTCGAAATAACTTACATTTAACGTTCTCAAACTGGTCGCTTCAACAATTTTCAAATTAATTTACAAATTTAGAACAATGTTAAACTCTCTCTCTCTCTCTCCAAAACGGCAGAATAATTAAAAAATTTAGCTCAACTATTATGCACGTTAGAAATGTGCATATGTCAGAACAGTTGTGTATTTTCTTGTAATTTTCTAAAAGTTGCTTCTTAAACAGTCATTTGCACATTGTTATAAACGAGAAAATAGAAGAAAGAACAAAAAAAAAATGGGTATATTCATTGATATAGTTTTTTCATAAATATACTATCTATGGTATTGATAAAAGATAAAGAAGTCACGTTGATGACAGATGCTAGCCACCTGGACATTAGACAAAAGGTTAACGTATATAGAAATTTTGAATAATGGAAAAGAGACATACTTAAAAAAAATACTTGAAAAAAATTTTTTTTGCATCTGTACGACTTTTTCAGACTTGATGCAGATTCGAAAAAAACATAGTCTATACAGAGAGAGAAAAAAATATAAGAAAAAAAATTTCTTTTGTCTCCGACGTTTATCCTGTGGGATATTATACATTTGCGCGAGCATCGTCGACGTCTTTATACAGTCTTAAAGAAAAGACAAGACACGAGTAAAAAGCAGTTGTAACTTGTATATCTTTCATTTCTCTCTCTCTCTCTTTCTTTCATCCTAACGTCGACGTCGACGTTGACATCGTCGTCGTTGTCATATCGTCATAGAGTTGATAGTCGTCGTCGTCGTCTCATCAAAGATGCAATGGTACGTAAAACAATGGGTATACCACCTTACAATAGATACACTGGGTTTACACAACGTTTTCAACGTTATATATACATTGGTGATGTTTACGTTAAAAAAAAAAGAGAAGAAAAAAAAAGAGATGCATTGTAACACTTCGCTACTGCGTATATACGTCGAATTGTTAACCTTCGACTCTTGCTCCGTTTTTTTTTGTATTTCAGTCTCAAAAAAAGAGAGAGAGAGACTTGCTTTTTTTACACTTTGTTTGGCTGTTCTTTTTTTTTACCTTCTTTTTCGACTGTACGTGGTTTTTTGTTTCGAGTTTTATGTTGTCGCGCTGCTCGCGTAATCCAGACGACGCGCAACTCTTGCACGCGCTTGTGTGTTGCTGTAATTTCAACGAATGAAATACGGAATCATGGATCCAGTCTCTTTTTTTTTCTCCTTAGAAAAATTTTTTTTCTTTCGATTTGGAAAGGTGTATCGCGGGAGGGGGGAATGATAAATAAGATGAATGTTTTCAAGGTACTTTTATGTATTTTTTATATAAAAAAGTGAATTTTAATCATTGTCGATATTATAAAAATTGTTCTTATTGTTGTTTAGATTGAAATTATATGGAATCAAGGTCTTACTATTTTGAAATTTTAAATTACTCAAGGTGCATATAAAAAGTACATCTAAAACTTTGATATTGAAACAATTTGTAAAAGTCGATGTTAACATTTAATTTTTTATAGACAACTCATTCTTTAGGATAAAAACATATAATCATTTACGTAATAACATCAAATCCAAAACTTATTGTACTCAAAATTGCTTTTGTACATTCAGTATCGAAGAATATTTTTTTATATTTTCATTATCAAGCAAAAAATTTCAACTGCAATCGGCTCATAAAAGGAAGTAACTTATTTCCTTTCAATATATCTAATCTAATCTGCGTGCTTGTTGTCGAAGGTAAAAGTGTTAAGCTGCACGACGAACCATGAAAGCGTACGTTGACACGAGGGAAAAAAATATATAAATACAGCGTTGATAAATAAATTATTCGTCTTTTACGATAATAGCGTAATTTAGGATGCATTTTGTAAAAAAAATGTTTTAATTCTATATGAAACATCGTATAGTAGGGAAGTATTTCAATAATTAATATTCATTGTTTCTCTGGTCGATTTGTCAATTATGATGTTGGAAAAGGTTTCTCGACAGGTCATTTGATATATTTATTTAATGTTTTTTCCAATATTTTTTTGTTCAACAAAATATATGAAAATCCATTAATTCCTTTTTATTTAATATTTTATATATTTTTTCAAAGTTATTAAAAATATGAAATATAATATGTAAATATTTGCGAGCTTTTCATTTAATTAAAAAGCTTTTTTTTTAAACCAATAAAATCGATGAAATAAATAGAAAAAAAAAGATCTAAAAATGTTAACGCATTGTACAGTTAAAACGGCTGGAAATAAGGCCAATTCGAAATAAAAGCCTAAACCAAATAAAGAAAGAAAGAAATAAAGAGAAAAAAGACACGAACGGTTTAAAGAGAAGAAGAAAAAAAAGCAAGAGACACCGTACTGATACAGACATCAAACCAAAAAGTCTCAGCGTCGAGTGCGTAGGTGGGCAGTATATACCCGAATAAAAACAAATTGGCTCATCGTTGTGTTTTTTTTTCTTCTTTCTTTTTCTCTCTCTCTCTCTCTTTTAACACACTGCATTGAACACGCACGTGAAAAACCGGTTAGTTTGACGATTCGATCTCTCTTTGCCGTACAAATTTTGCGGCTTGTTTCAAACATATATACATATAGATGTATTCAATGTACTCGTACATTATATAGATATACACATATAAAAGTAAAAGAGAGGGTTAGATTTTTCCCGCGTTTAAAGCTGCGGGTCGCTTTTCATTAGCAAGAGATATAGAGGGAAAGAGAGATAGACGTTAATATTAAATTTGAAACGAGCCGCCGTGGCGCCATGTATGTCGCGTCGACGTGTACCAGCTTATACTCACTTGATTATAAATGTATGTGTCTATGCATATACGTGCACGGTATGACTTTAAACAGTGTGTCTCCCGCATGTGTATGTGTGTGGAAAAGCCGAGTGGGGGAGGGATTTGAGAGGGATAATTTCATTATTGTTGCTCTGACAGACGTGAAATTTAGTAAAAATTATGATGGTCTGGGTATATACGCATTGTTTGAATATTATATATTTTATACAGGCACGGGATGATAAATAGAATTAGTTGATTACTAAGAGCGTGGAACGAAAAAAAATTTTTTTTTCTTTTTTTACATCAACTAAAATTATTAAAATTTTCATAAGTTGGAAAAAAAAGATTATGTTAAGCTTCTTATGAAGCCAAATTTGTTATATGGAGCAATTTTTTTTTCGTACTGCCTTAAAAGGTCTTAATACTTTTTTTTTGGTCTTTTCATTGAATTTTCCTTTTTTTTGGAAAAAATTGTTCAGTTATTTTATTCGAGTTTTATAAGTAATAGGATTACAATATGAAATCCAACAAATTTTAGTTTGAAAATTTAAACCGTTTGAAAATGCTTAAACTAAAGGAGATTATTATTCATCGCATTTAATTATAAAATGTTAAATTGAATTTTTCAAAATTTATATATTATTAAATAGCATCATAGAATAATAATTTTCCTTTTTAAATATTAACAAACAAAATCAGCGTAAGTACTTGGAATAGTTGCAAGTATCGTCATGAAGTTGTTTAAATATGGATACGTAAAAGGATGTAGGCGGATTAGAAATTTAATAGCCCGTCATAACTTTTACTCAATAACGTAAACTCTAAAATATGAAGTTTAATCGCGAGATTATATATTTCCAAATGTTACGTTTATACTAAAAACTTTAACAGTGATTTTGCGCGTGTCGTATTTGAACTGGGAGTGAGATGGATAAATATGAAAATAATTGTGTGCACGTTTGCCATCGATTCGACGAAAAAAAGAATTACATTTTGCAAGCAAAAATAATCCAGAATCAATAACAATCAACTCGGAAATCAAACTGTTTCTTTGGCCAATCAAGTATTGCGCAAAAAATATGCATAAATCATCCAAATTTAACGCGAAACAACAACACTTCCGCTAAAGCAAAACATAAAAAAAAGCAGAAATAAAAAAAAAAATAATCGAGTATATTTACCCGTTCTGTGGGTAGTATATATGTAAATTACGAGACAAATCGTTCCATATCTTTACACTTATACCGCTGCGTTCGATTTTGATTCATTGATTGTAGTTGCTTTACTTATTGGCCAAGTGGAAAGAGAGAGAGAGAGAGAAAGAGAAGTGAGTCTATATATACGTGTGTGTATATACAGCAAAGAGAGAAAGAGTAATGAATGATTGCATCGATTACGTAAATTAGCAATGCGCTTGGCGCCGAAATGCCGAGGCGAACTGCAACTTCACTTTATAATACAATAGAGTAGATGGTATATACTATAAAAATAAAAGATAGAGAAAGAAAGAGAGAGAAAAAATATATATAGAGGGGTAGACAGATTTGTTTGTCGATTGAGAGAAAACGAAAGAGAGCGAGGAGAGGATGGACGATGAGAGGCTAGACTAACTCAAGCATTTATTGATTAATTGCTGGAAAAGTTTCCTTTTTAACGTTTCAATAAAGTTCTTGTTTTTTTTTTATTATTATTATTTTGAGATTTTTTTTTAAGGGGAGGATGGATGAAGCAAATGGGAGATATGTGTACATATGTGGAAAGTTAAAAGGAACTTTTTGAGAGTGCACTTGAATGTTGCCCTCTTGATAAAAAAAAAAGTTTTTTATCTCTCGAGGATTTTTTCATGTTAGTATGTTGCGAGGTAGCAAAAATATTTTTAAAAAAATTTTTCTGAAATATTACATGTATATGGAAAATATTTTTGTTCTAATTTTCATTTTCAAATTTTTCATATATTAAATATTTTATAAAAAATTTTCATGTACCTTTGTACGTAAACATATTTTTAATCTTTTTAATATTTTTATACTATAAATAGATCAATAAAAAAATCATATCAGTTTTATTTCTTCCATGAAATTCGCTTTTTTTCCAGAATTAAGTGCAGAAGTATTAACAAAAAATATAAATATCCTCCCTATCATCAATAAACTTTGGTATAAATTCTATAGACTATAACAGATGCATGTCAAATTTAACGCGAAACTTTGAATCTATGCTCGCTCGTAAATTCATCTCGTAAAGATGGCAGATTTGTTTATCGAAGACCTAAAGTAAAATGGAGATAGATCGAGATAAAGATTGATGCTTTACTATCTTATAGTATTATATATATATATATATATATATATAAATTTTCTTGAAAATCAATGTTTAAGCTCTTAAAATAATATCTTGCAGAATCATTAAAATTGATATTTTACATCTTTGAATAAAAATAATTAAAAAAAAATGATCCATATTACGATGGCTTATGAAATATTTCATAATTGAAACCCTGGATCAACGTAATTAAATCAAAATTTGCATATTAGTTTACTCGAGGCTAAATATAAATTTCAAGACTCAAGAAGAACATCGTTTTAAGCGCGAAATCAACAAGCTCGATCAGACTTTCAGGGAAAGGTAAAAGAAACAAAAGAAAAAAAAAAGAGTATTAACAGACATGGCACTGATTGATCGAAGCGTTTATTTTAGCGTTTATACATGAAAAAAAAAATTTTTTTCTTTCTCTCTCTATTATACTCTATTGCAGGAGCGGTTGTAATACAACAAAAATCGGTACGTCAATATGACAACAATAGCAACTATAAAGTAACACCATAGATAATACATTACGAAACATGACAGCATATTAAAAGTTACAACGATGAAGAGAGAGAGTGAAAGTTTTCTGTTCAACCAAAAATACATGTAACACTGTATTAAATTGACTTTTTATTGCATATATAAATTGTAAAGATAGTCGAAAATGAAAAATGAAGAGATTTGATATATAATGGTTGTTGTAAGCAATAACTTAACGTTTAGAAATTGAACTTTAATTGTACAGATTTTTAACTACTTGTATTAACGTTAATACATCATTTTGATTTTAAATATTGCTCGAAGGTATATTTTTGTTTAATGAGGAAATAAAGTGAGTATTAAGACTCTTCAGAATCGTTCAAAACGTTATTTTATTTTTATTTTTTTGACCTTCTATATATAATATACAGAAGAATAAGATAATTCCGGAATTCAAAAGCTGCTTGAATATTTATTATTTACAATGTTTGCATAAAATCGTAAACACACGTACTCATACAGTTGATGTCCTAATATCATTCTTCAACGTTAATCTTATATATCTTTTGATTTACAAATTGAAGTGATACTTATATATTTTAAGAAATTAAATCGGTATGAGTACAGAATAAATATGGTCCTCTGTATCAAATCGAAAGTGCTGCAGAGATGCTTGTCGTTTGGTATAACCAGTGAGCAAGAGAGCGACGAATACTAACAATCGTCACGCGTAGGCTCAACTTTACAATCGTAGACCTAGACTTAAAATTCTTTATAAATTATTTTAAAAAAATGAAATATTTAAATTCATAGTACAAATCGTCAATAAACATATTAAAACTAAAATTCCTTTTGAGCATATAAACAGAATTTTAAAGACGCCTCGAGCAGACGATTTCAGGTATAACAGGATAGAAAAAAGAAATTTGGCGCTACTAATTGAGGGTTAATGATAGATAATTGATTTATCGTACGTACTCTGAATACTTATGTGAAAAATATACTTTAAAATTGTTTTAATGACTTTTGGAATATTTCCAATAGCTTAATTTCTTTATAACTCGACAGGCTGAAGAGAAAAAAAAAGAAGAAATTTTAACTTTGTTAAATTGAGTTACTAGAGCTAAACTCTTTTTTTTACAGGAGTATTATAATTGGAAATTTTTTTAAAATTCTTATTATGCGGATAGAATCTATAATTTATATTCAAATTTATTTTTGTTTAATTATTTTTAGTAAAGTTGTAAAACCAAGTTATTTTTGAGTATTTTATGGAAAAATTTTTATTAAATATCTTGGAGTTTGTTTTCAAAGAGATTAACTTTTTATGAATCAATCTTAAACATATATTTGTCTAGCTTTGATCTCAAATATCTAATAAACAGCTCGAAATAAACGAACCTTGAACTATGAACCCATAAATACAAAAAAAAAAATAAACAAATCATCATCACACAATAAAATATTCTTTTTAATATAACTTTAAACTTTAACGAGGAAGCACATACAGTATGCGTTTAAAAAGGTGTTGGTAGGTAGAGTATATAAATTAAAGAGTAATTTAAAAGTGGGACGTTTGTAAAGCCGCACATTTCTGTTTTGTTTACTACATTTTCCTACCTCTTGTTGTTCATTATATACCCACATTCATCTTACCTATATATAAAGAGCTACGTTGGCTGGCTGGCTCGGGGGCCGGTTTTTCCTGGACTCTCTCTGGCTGTTATAGTCACCTAACTTTAGACCACTGCTACTTCTCAAAAATGGTAAAGCCACCGGTGCATATGGTTCTGAGCGTGTATGTGTAAACGTATAAAAGTTTGTGTGTGTGTGTGTGTCGTGCATATATGCATTAACCACAGATATATAATCCCTTCTCTTTTTCTTTATTCACCTCCATTGACTGCAATGTATCGTTGTACCTTATATACTTTCCTTTCTTACGTCATTCATTATTCAAAGAGACCTTATATGCTGTACTACATATAGCAAAAAAAAAGATTATTTTTTTTTCTTATTCTCTTCTTTATCCCTTTTTTTTCTGCAGTTTTAATAAAAATTGAAAGAAAGGTTATTGAACCTTATGTGTAAGAGATAAAGAGAGAGAAGGAAAGATAGAGAGAAATAGAAAGAAGAAGAGAGAATTCCCCGAGGTATGATATCGCGAGAAAGTTGAAGCAGACGAGGACGTGGTTCTTCTTCTTTTCTTTTTTTTTATATGTATATATACGTATCCTCTTTTAACTCTCTTTTCGCCGTTTTTTTATTTTTTTTTTATTTCGGGAAGAGAAATTCCTTGGGTCGAAAGGAGGTTACGCGCGCATTGCTGAACGTAAGATATTTTTCGGAGTATGTGTTATATACCTTGTATGGGTAAGAAGAGTCTCGTTGATTACGAGCTGCTCACATGTACAGCAACAGCAGCAACAGCAAGAGAGTATAAAGAGAGAAGTTAAAGAGAGAAAGGATGCAGCGTATACACACACCGCAAGATCGAGATTGCAACCGCTTGATTTATTGATTTTTAAGTAGAGATTCTCCAGAATTGAGATTTTTTACATTTTTATTTTCTTTTCTTTTTAAAGATTTACTTATACAGATGAATTTATTTTCGAAAAATTTTACGTTTGCGTGAAAAATAATTGTATAACGCAGAAGTACGTGTTTTACGTATTTAGCGTATTTATTTTTTTTTTTTTTCAAAGTTATTAAAAGTCAGTTTAATTTTACTAATTGGCAATAAATTTGTTTTAAAGCTTAAATAATTAAATTTTTAAAATGCGAATGGAAACAATTTTGTTAATTGAAATTTAATCACATTTTAATGTCAATGACGCTACTGCCGCTGCCTCTATATACACATTATGACATTCGTTTTATCAACGTGGACATTTTCGAAATTTACTGCTTTGATAAATAAGAAATTTAATTATATTTTTTTCTGTTTTTTTTCATTTTTTTCATTTTTACTAAATTATAATGTTTTAATTATAAATTATAGTAGATGTAATTTTACTGAAGTATTAATAGAATGATTAGTTAAAATAAAATTATTTGATTTTTCTATAATTTAAATTTTAATCCCATGAATATATCAAGCTTGTATACACAGTAAATTTAAAGCTCCTCTATTGAAATAAGCGTGGTTACATAATTAAAACTTGAAATTACATATATAAATCAAAGAAATTTTAAAATATTTAAGCTTCCATCCTACTATACGAATATCACGAAAACTAAAAAGAAAAAAATACAAGAAGAACAAAATAAACCATAAAGTAATATCCCATCAATTTAAAGAGTAATACTTACAACAAATAGCCAAAGTATTTAAAGAAAAGACTAAAAAGCGTGATGATAAAGAGAGAGAGAGAGAAGCTTTTTCTCTCTCGCTTATGATTTACAAGAAGAGGAAGAGTAGGTTATACCTGTTCTGGTATATATATAAAAGCGCTCCAGTGGAATTCACACGGCAGTGGCATATAACGACGATTAACGGGAGAGTCGTTCTGACTTCTATCTCTTATCTTTCTCGCTCTTCTCTCTTCTCTCTTCTCTATACAGAGAAGAACGTTATACTTCGTGCCTGGTGCCTGCTATATGTGTAATACCTCTTTCTCTCTCGTCCAAAATGTATTTGCTAAGCTAAAAGCCATTAAAGTACCCCACACCGCGTGCTACAGCACTTGTTAAGGAGTTCAGACCTATCTTCTCTCTCTTTCGTTATGGTTATATATATATACACATGCACACACAGGCGAAAGATGTTGCAGAGTGTTAGTGTAGTAATGGCTTGCGTTCGATTTGCGAATATATATACACACACACACACTCACATAGAATTGGGAAGAGCTAAGGAGGATTAGTATTGTTAGTTAAGGTGAATTTAAGGATTTTGTATATATTCTAAAGTGATTATTTTGAACAATGATGAATTTTGAACGCAATTTTGCTCGAGTTAATAAAGAGATGTTACATAAATTCTTATTATTGTGTTTAAATTCAGAAAGATCGATGAGTTCAAATTTATTTCCACGCACTAATTCACATTTAGTGATGATTTATTGATTTTTTATTAATTTAATTAAAATACATATTTACATATTAGTTTCGTTTTTTTGATAAAAAAGATAAATGAGTATTATGACTATTTAAAATATAATCGTTTTCTTATAATGATTTGCTAGTTAACTATTCGTTTATTATTAACCATTGCCATAAAATCAAAAAACAAATCGGTATGATATAGAATAGGTGCATTATATGCGTGTAACGTTATAAGAAGCCAGTGAAGCCATTTTGATTGTAAAACGTTAAAGTTATATTTAACTTCTTAATGTAAGCTTTAAAGAAGTGGCTAAAGCTTGATTTTCGAGCTATGTTTTAAATACCCACGTGAAACGCCGTGAAAGATTTTTAAGGGGATTTTTAATTTAAAAAATAAAAGAGAAAGAGAGAACAAATGCTTGAAATAAAGAGAACGGAACTTAATTTTAGGAAGTCGGACTGAGAACTGAGAAGCTTTCTTATATATCCTCAAGGAAATCCTATGTAAACCGTTGGAATGAATTGAGTGCAAAAAAATAAATGAGAACTTGGTTAAAATTAGTTGCGAATATTTAATATGTAATTTTAAAATCTTTTTTTATTTTAACATCATTTTAAATTAAAGATTTATTTAAAATCATAAATTTTGTAATTTGTTGAACCAATTGGTATTTTATTTCTAAACATATTTCATAATTAGTATTATATTTGATTCTATTGATTTCGTTTTAATCATACGTTGAAATTAAAAATTGTTAAAAGCTACAAAAGGTACTGAAAATTATCTTTTTAATTGAATTTGTTCTATTCCTATTAACAAAAGAATTAAAATAAAAATTCAATTTTTCATTAAATACACCAAATACAATCAATAATTCTCTCAATTAATACTTTTTTAATTAATAATCTTTCACGCAACAATTAAACTTTAAATTTCAAAAGAAGACAACTAGGATTTCTCTATAAAGCAAGTAATAAAAGAAAAGAAAAAGAAAAGAAAAAGAAAAGACAGAGAGACGACAAGTTGCCTTTAAGTATAAGCGTCACATTGAATGTGTATATGTACGGCAAAGCCGTTTAAAGTAGTCGTTGGAATGCGCCTGTGTCGTATATGATGACTTAAAAGACTTTGTTGTACGTATATGTCTGAGCACGCAAGGAGATCGGTTTTAAAACTTGCAATCCTAATTAGGCCTCTTGACTCTTTATAGAAGTTAAAATAAAAAAAAAGGAAGATAGATAGAATAAAAATTAAAGAGACAGAGAGAAGAGCGAGAAGGAAATATGTTTAACGTAAGAAGTTAGTGTATAAATAATGTTGAGTATATATTGATGAGCGTATAAAAAAAAAGTTTGTGTGCGGAAAAGTATTATTCATTGTTTTCACTTTTTTTATGTGCTGACGCTTGTTAAAAATTCACGTATCGTTCTGTGGCTTCGTTTGCAAATTGATATTATTTTTTTTTCAGCTTGATTGTCGGAAGTGAATTTATTTAAGCATGTATGTAAGGCTTTACAAGGAAATAGTCAAGCAATAATTTTTTATTAATGGTTTAAACGTTACATTTCGTTTTATTTTTTTTTCTTAAACGAATTTTTTTCAAGAGATAACGTAAGAGGAAAAATTAAAATTCATTTAATATTTCAAAAGTTATTTCAAGATGTGTCAAGTATGTTGTCATTCTATTTAACTGTAATTATCATTTCAAGTAATATTTTACAGTAATATGTTTTTTCGAATGTTTTGAAAAGATTTTTTTTAAAGAGTACACGCGTGATATAATCAATCTTTTTTAGAATCTTTTTTTTCTTCTCAAACAGTTGGCAAGATTTTCGTAATATCAAGTCTGTGCAAATTTTTTTATCTTTATGCGATAATATGCTAACCATATTAATAGAAACTATAGATGAAAATCATTCAAAAAATATTTAAAAACGTATTTCTATTTTTAATATTTTTAACACGTTTATATCATAACACACTTTTCTAACTGCAAATAACAAAATAGTAGGTCAAAACAAGTCTTCCTTTAAAACGTAAAAAAAAGGAAAGGTAAAAAAAATATACTTGTAAATTAAAAGTAAACCACGAATTAACAAGTTCTAAAGGTTCTTCATTATATTAAAATCCAGCGCTTCTGCTACAACAAAACGAGTACAACAACGTTTTTTTTTTCTTTTCTGTTGACTCTACTGTGAAATTCCACAACTTTTAGTCAAGCTTTAGTGTTGCAACACTTACAACTAAAGTATCATCATTGATGTTAATGAGCTACTATGTTAAAAAAAAAAGGCTTTAAGTATATACCTTCGAAAAAGAGAGAGAGAGAAAAGTTGCATTGTGTGTGCATACAAAATAAAGAAAAAAAAGGAGAATAAAATGTGTATGTACACGTACTCGATATAGGAATAAATTAACACGTGTGTAAGAATAGGTTAAAATTCTTTAAAGTTTGTTTGCTATCAGTATTAAGTGTATTAATGCAGGAATAAAAGTGAGTAATTTTTTAAAATTTACGCTTTTTTCAATTCTCTTTTTCTTTTGAATCTATAACATTTCGGAAATGTTTAGAACGTTTTTAATGAAAAAAGTGCTTTTCTTTAAATGCGATGAAGTTAACTCTGAAATTAGTGTATTGGTACTAAAAATTACAGTTTCGAACAAAATGAAAATTTGTTCGAAAACATTGTGAAAACAATTATTAATAATTTTTTTCAAATTTTATTTAACGTCGCTGTATTTATGCTATCATTGTAATGCTAATTAGCGACGGAGGTCGTCAGTGTGTTTATGAACAAAGCACATGTAACGTACAGTGGTGCTTGTATGATTCAGCCGAGAACGGTATTCGAACTCGAGTCCTCAAGATTATGAATCCATCGCTCTACCGACTGAGCCACTGATGACGACCTTATATTTATTATAGAAACTTTAAATTATAATATGTATTTACAAACAAATTTTTAATATGATGCTTCATTACTTTTTTATACCTTAAAATATATTTTTTAAAAACATTTCGCCACTTTATCAGTATAAAATATATTTTATCAAAAACTTTTAATATTCCAGCAATAAAACAATGAATATCCAGAATTTTTGTATAGATAGCTAGAAAAAAATCTTCCTCTCAATTCCTCGCTTTCCAAAGAAACAAAAAAACTTTTACACGAGAAATCCACCATTTTCTTTTCGTTTTAAACTCATAAATTCTCAAAAAAGAAGAAGACAAATAAAATAAAGAATTTTTCATCATTCATTGCCTCTTACTTCGTTACGGACTTTACGCGCAACATAAATCGAAGGGCTTGAGAAAAAAAACCTTAAAAAAAAATAAAAAGTATAGGAAAAACTAACTTAACGAAAGAATGAATGAGCATTGGACGATAATAAAATGATTTTCCACCACAATAGATAATACCTTTATGGAAAGAGAGACAGAGAGAAAGAGAAAGAGGGGGAGTGGATAATAGTAATTCAAACCGGATGGAAGCATTTTGGTATAGTATAGACACATAAATATATATATATATTGCAAGTATAGTTAGGAAAAGGAAGTAAAAGGGAAGTATAGAAACGCGCACACACGATCGTTTTCCCGTACTTCCGCCATCGATGCTTGAGCTTCAAAGATATATATATATATAGATGGATATATTGTACTACGCTGGGGTATATAACGAATAGAAAAGGTTTTAGTTAAAAGGGTTAGTTGTGAGAGTAAAAGTTGTAAGGTTGAATGAAATACGAAATCGAATGTTAGATGGATACAAAAGTTCAAAAAGATAAAAAAATTTTTTTTCAATCATATTTTTTTTAAATTCCAATTCTTTCTTTTTAAATTGGATTTGAACAAAAAAATTTTTTATTTTTAAAATATATAATTGTAGAGAATCAATTACTAAATTATTGTTGTCTTTGTTTTTTTTTTTATAAAAAAAGAGGAAAAAAAGCAGTTGATTCAAAAATCTACAAAAAGCATTCGTTGAATGAATATAATACATTTTTAAATTATTGGCAAAAACTATTAATCAAATTTTCATTGTTTATTAACGTCGGATATCCAAGGTATTGTTTTCAATAATGCTGTAAAAAATGAAAAAAAAAAACAAAAAAATAAAACTATAAATAAATAAAAAATTTCTCCGTGGCCAAAAGAACACAATACGTTATATAGGAATAAAAATACATGACAATCGAAACATCGATCAATTACGCATAACTAAACTCTACCGTCCCAGACACTCACGTCAAAACCACCCCCGGAAAATACCGCTTTGTCTCTCATTTTTCTTTTTTTTTTTTTATTTTCTCGTCGCTCTTATTATATCCCGCTTCGCTATTTTTTTTTTTTTTTTTTGTGTGCTTGCAATGCGCGCGCGCTTTTGGTCGTTCGCGCTTTTTTTTTTCTCATCCTTTTTTTTGGACGTTTGGCATAGAAATCCGAGTGAGAGCAAGCGTAGCTTTATAAAACGTTCGAAGCTTTTTTCCTTTTTTTTTCTTTCTTTCTTTTATTTTACTCAATGCGAATGGGAGAAAATGCATAACGCGCGATAGTGTTTGAGAATGAAATCGTTATGTGAATTAATACTGAATATGTGTATAAACGCTTTAAACGTGGTTTCAAATATTTTTTAATGTTGAGGAGAAAAAAATGGGGTGAACATTTTTTCCTATAAAACTGGTTCATAATTGTTTTATTTTTTACGTTTATTAAAAATGTGATGGTTTTCAAAAAAATTTTAGAATTCAAAGAATTTTATTAATTTTTTTATGGCTTTTAATAATTTGGAAAACTAAATTGCAACAAAATATTAATATTTTTTGTTATAGGTAAAAATTGTTTAATGTTCACAAATAAAATTTTATTTTATAATAAATTTTCAATTTTCAAAAATATTATTGAAAATATTATTCAACTATAACAAACGCGTCAGCTCCGTATCGTCAAACTCGACATAAAAATTCAGCGTATATATCAAAATTCTAGAAAAATATTCTACGAAAAAAACATTCAAAAATTTTCAGAACACAATAACAGCGCATCCCAAAAAAAAATAACAAAATAAAGAATATAAAAAAAAATATCAGTATAGCGCCAAGTAAAACGTGCACACAAGCACGTTTTATCAGTTGCCGCTTCGCAGAGCCGATAATTTTCATTTAGTTCGCATGAACAAATCGTCGAGAGTGCTCATTCTCTCACTCGATTCTTTCGTTATTTCCTCTCTTATTTTCTTCCTCTTTTTGTATATAAAAAATCCTATATATATTTTTTTTCTTTAAAACGCGACAAGTTCAACATTGAAGAATTAATATCCCCCATAGTGTCTAGGTACGCGAAAACTCTTTAGCGACTTTTTCGCCTTCTTTTCTTCATCTTCTTCTTCTTATATATTAGAGAAGAAGAAGATACTTCGATGCTATACAACCGTAATTGCCTTTGGAGTTTTGGAGAAGAGTCTCTTCTTCTTCTTTAAAAGTCTTTCTCTCTCCTCCCTCTCCCTCCCCTTTTACTTTCTTTATCTTTTTCCTCTCTTACTCTTTTCGTCTCGCTTATTAACGAGCTGAATTACCTTCTCCTCTCTTATAACTTTCGTCTCTTCATCTTCTCTCCTAACTTTCGTGTCTTCTTTACTTTTTTTCTTTATCTTCTTCTTCTTTTTTTTTATTTGAGAGATGACGATGCTCGATCGCTGTCTATTTTGGACTTTTACGTTTTTCTTCTCTTTTTTTTTGCGAGACCTTTTTTATGGGATGACTCTTTTTTTATTATACGAGTCTTGACGGATTAATTGCCATGACGACGTTTTGTGAGAGGGAAAGTGACGTGTTGAAGTATAAGAAAGAAAGGGAAAAAAAGAAGTAAATATTAAATTAATTGTTGTATGCTTGATATGTTTTATGTTGACTTTATGTGGATATATTTGGTAAAGTTATTTTGCTTAACGGTTTTTTAAGCTGAGAATTTTATTGGGTATATATATGCTGATATGATCGGTGCATTGTAAAATGAGAACGCGTATATAAAAAACTTTTATTTTTGGTTTTTTGAATATTTTCTTGTGTGAAATTTGATGAAACTTTTACTATCAATTATATGACTTTATCAATTTTTTTTTTTTTTTTTTTAAATAATCTTCTCTTTTAATTTTGTTAATGCAGTTGGTTGGTGAAAGTTATCCACTGTATAAAAAAAAAGTATTACAATCCATGCCAGAGTTATTTCCCTGATGAACAATATGTCATCGAATCATTCACTTTTTTTTAAAGGTGATCTCACTTATCCTTTGCCCTGATCAAAGCTAAATTCTTTCTATGGAATTTTAAATTTGTACAAAAAAACAGAAAAATAAAAACAATACTTTACAGTAATTATAGATTGAACTAATTAAGTTTTATTTTTGTATAAAAAAAAAAATTTTTTTCTCTATACGCACTAAAAACTAAAAAAAAGGAAAAGCTATTTGAAATATCTCTCTGATACGAGAGTATAACGTGAATCAAAAGGTCAATCGGAACGGGTTCACTCACCTTGCATTCATTCGCGTATATATCATATACGACGGCGCCCATTCAATTTTACTCCTAGATTTTTCCTCCTCTTTTTTTTTTTATTTTTCCAATGCCGTATTGAACTTTTTTTTTAAAACTCCCTCCTCTCTTTATCTTTGGCTTCGATATACCCATAGCATATATACTTTGTTTGTATACCCATATGCGAGTAATTAGACGAACGTGTTTGTGCGTCATCGTCAACGGTCAATTAGCTAATTAATGTGGTGTGCAGGGAAGAAAAAAAATAATATATAGAGAGAGAAACATATATATAAAGAGAAGCTTTTAAGTGGGTTATGAAACGATGCTCTTACTTATTTTCTTTGTCTTCTTTTTTTTTTCTTGCTTTTGAGCTGCTTTGCTGAGGTATTGTGAGGATAAGTAAGGTGAGGTTGATTAGGGTGTGAGCATCGCTCGTTTTTTTTCTCAGGAGTAATGATGAGCTTGAGGAAAGTTTTGTTAGGAAACTGATGATGGAAAAGTTGGTGAAGTATCCGAGGGTGAATATTTTTTTTTTGCTTTTTGTTTATAATATGTTATTATATAGAAGCTGATAGAAATCGATTTTTTTATTCAAAATTTTTTCAAATCATGATATATTTATTTTTCTTCGTATATTTATATTCTATTTTCAGAAAAAATAAAAACACATAAAATTTTTGTAAATTATATTCCTTTTTGTTTTATTTTATCTCCTGACTTATACGGCTTTTTCAAAATATTCTACATTTACAACTTACTTTAAATTTTGCCACCAACGCGTATCTTCCCTGCATATACAAGGCACTCTCTTTTCTAGGCCCCATGAATTTATAAACTGACGTATCCCATCTCTCACACAGGCACACTCAGCAGCGAAAAACACGAAACACCCTCTTTCCCCATCCTTCAAACAACGTATATATGCATACATATCTATAGTACTTTACTGTAACATACAAAGAACAGAACAGACTAAAAAGAGCGGGACAGATAGGGAGCAAAAGAGGAAAAGAGAGAGAAAGAGGTATGGAAAGCAGGAAGTGCCTGTTTACAGCCAAGTTTGGTAGATTTCCGCTAGCGCACTCGAAAATACAACTACTGTATGTATGGATATATAGAACGGTTGATGCTTTGGCTAGAATAGTTCCCGTCTCTCTTTTTCCCTTTCTATCCTCGCTATTCTCATCTCCTTTTGGCTTGTTTCTTCATCTTCTTCTACTGCTTCTTCTCTTGCTCTAAAATTTGTATGTGTATAGATATATAAATTGGGATGCGCGCCAGATGTCTGCTCTACTCTGCTGCTACTGCTGCTGCTACTGCGACGTGTGTATACGTATCGTTGAATGCAGGCAGCAGCACCCGGTGGTTGTTGTATGTCCGATGAGTGAGTTACGAGCCAAGCATCCAAAGCTTTTCTACGAATTTTTAAACGCGTGCGGAGAGAATTTTTATTTTTTTTTGTTTTAAGTGAAGTTGTATTGTCTGTCGTGCGTATATATGGGATGATGTTGATTCTTTTTTTTTCGTTAAGTTTTTTTGTATACCAGGGAGGGCTTGCATTATTTTCGGAAAACTAAAGTGCTTCGCGGTACGAAATTGTCTAGTACGAGAGATGAATGGATAATTTTTTTTCTAGATGTTTTTGTTTTACATTTTTTTTCTCTCAACCCTTCTGAATACATGGGAATAATTAATATTTTAGTATAAACGTTTGCTGTTTTCTGCCAGCTTTTCAATCTGCAGTTACATTTTCCACTATAACGTTTTGTTTTTATTCTTCATTCTGGTTTTTTTTTTGTTGATACAATAGTAAATTTTTTATCGTATTTTCTAAACCCATGAGTGTTTTATTTACGACATCCTCAATTTTCTTTTATAATTATAACCTTGGCACTGCTCAAAGCAGTTTTCAGCCAATTACAAAATCTCACCTTTCTCACCCATTAAACGTCGTCGTAAACCTAGTGTCGCTCTCTGTATTCAATTTCTTTCTCTGCCAAAAATATTCCATTTGCCAAAAAGCTCATAATAACAAGCTATAGAAAAACAAAATAATAAAAAAAGACATAGTTAAAGAACGAAAAATTTGAAGTACCAAAAAGAAGAGCAATAAAAGAAAGTATAAATGTTGAGTTAACAATCGTTACCATATCATTTACTATTTACACGCGTTTTATGCCGCTGCTTACTTATTGTACACTTTTTTCTATTATAATTTATATTTTCTGCATATATAAAAAAAGGCGAAGCTATATAGATTTTCCTTGCAATCTTTTTTACGACTTATAAGTGACTAGGGGGATAAATAAGTACCGATGAAAATCACAGCGCAGTAGTTATGTTGTATATATATACACATACACTCAGTTGCATCTTGCGCAATATTCCTCTGAAGAGTAAAACTGGAACGCACTAGTAACTCTTTTGAAGAGGTTATATAGCATTTTCTAGATGCGAATGAAAAAGGTATATAAAAAGCGAAAAAAAAATAGAGAGAAGAAGAAACGACGCATAGTTATTGCTTTTTGTCGTTTATAGAAGTACGTATGTGTGCAAGTGCGTTTATGTGCGAGCGTGTAGGTTTGACGGATTAATCGAAGTTTCTTCATGAAATTCAATGAAGTTGCCGCGCGATGCGACGCTTTTGGCCTTGTAAAGGAATTTCATACTCGTACACACATGCACACGTATATTATTTTTCTTTATATCTACGATGGGTCAGCAGGACGATGACTTGTATATTGTAAAAGCCGTGATGATGATATCGCAAGATTGGAACGTGAGCTGCGTTGCAAAGAAAAATAAAAACTAATAAGAAGAAAACTAATTTTTTTCTCTCTCGATTATTGTATAGTACGAGGTAGAATTGATTTAATAGTAAGTTGATATTAATGTTTGGACTTGAATGGATAAATTTTTCTTATCTCGATAACAAAAAGGCTGATGAGAGGTTTGTTAATGGATTTCACGTATTCCATATCACGTTATCTTGATAACAAGATATGACAAAATATGTCACTTTATATATATATTGATATTAGACATTTCTCTTGAATAAAAATAAAAATAATAAAAGCAAAATAAAAAAAAAAATAAAAGATTTTCAAACAATGCGCGGATTATGTTTTTTAAACGTTTAAAATTCAAAAGTTTTGATGTTTAAAAATTCCTTAACGTTTTTATCAAAAGCTGAATCATGCATTTTAAACGTTTGTGCATAGCTTAAGCATTCGTTATAATACATACGGCAATCCGTCAACTCAGCTCTCGAACGATTCAATTTTACAGCACATTCTTTCGGCTAATGTTTTTTAAAGAAAAAAAAAATATAGTAACGCGCATGAATTTTCAACTTCTCGATTTACATTTTCGTCGTAATGGTATATATTAAAAAATTTTTTTATCATACAAAAATTTGTATACAATTTTCGACTATTCAAGTACTTAATCTAAATTTTTTCATAGCAGTAAAAAAATTTTTTATTTTTTAGTTACATTGTAGTAGTCTGTTAGAGTGAAAAAAAAGGCAACGTTTACGAGGCTCTTTTGCGCTTTAATTTTAGCTTCTATTATGTTCCGAGCAAGTGAGAGAGAGAGAGAGAGAGAAAGAAAGAGAAAGAGACTGCGGTATACCGTAGTGTCTCGCGTGTGGCGCCATATTCAACGGCGCCGTTATTATTCGCACGTAACTTGATGAATTTCCTTTTGTATATTGCATCCTTATACCACCGTATATTTCACAAATGTGTACGCTGTACATGTGTATGCGAAACAAATATAAGAATAAATTTATTCTTCCTTTTTTTTCATTTTAAATATCTGTCAAACGCATGGTAAATACGATCGTTTTGATTTTAAAAAATTATAATAATTACATGTGTTTAATACGTTGAACTTTTTTCGTATTTTACCCCTCATTGAAATATGTTGAGGTTTTAAAATTTGAATTACGGGCATATATAACCATGAATATATTATTATTATAAATTTTGTAATATTATGAGTGTTTATTCTTAAAAACTCGAACAATACAGTTCCCTAATATACTGTATTATTTATTTTTTCTCTAGGGAAAGGAGCTCGGTAGAGGAGAAAATTTTTTTTTTTATTTTATTTTTCAACTTTATTTTTTTATTCCTTCCCTCAAGGCGTCAGATAATAATTCCGTGGCCGTACGGTGTATATACGGCAACCGCGATAAAACTTTTCTCAACCACGATTTTTTTATAATGCAAAAGAAAATTTTCCTCCTGAAAAAAAGGAAGAAGAAGAAAATCTTTTTCAACCCTCAAAGGCACACGAGCAAGAGGAGAACCACCGGGCGATATAAAATTTAATTTATCGACAACATTACCAGCGGTAATTTTTTTACATAATACACAAAATATCCTAACATAAATCCGATCATCTTAAACAAAGAAGAAACAAAAGAAAAATGAAACATCAACGTTAAAAAAGAATTTCCTATTATATAAAAGAAAAAATAAAACTACAGTATATAGAGACTTAGAGATGAGAGTTTAGAGTGGTGCATTAATCGCTTAAAATTTACGCGCACTTCGCACACGCGTTGCATTTAGAAATTTTGCTCACATGCACATACTACCAAGCTAAACTTCCGTCCAAAAAAAAAACGTGGAGGTCCTCCAGGCACATAACATACTAGCGTTGTTTATAATACTCGTGCATGAGTATTTCGGCTAGGTTTATTATAACGCAAAAGAGCGAGCAAGCGAGAGAGAAGGAATTATGCGCTTGCATGTGCGTGTGTGGTGGTGATGGTGAAATTTTATGTGGACGAACGGTGTAAAGAAGCTTTTAGAATTGTTAATTTTAATAAGAGAGAGGGACACGTATGTATAAAAGTGTAAATTTACATGGACAGTGCGAGGAAAAGTTTATTAAAATGTTTTATTAAAATTTTAACTTTTTTAATATAATGTTGTAGTTTTAAATTATTCTGTAAAAATAAACATAAATAAACAATTTTTTAATTATTTTAATGGAATATTACGTACGATAATAAACCGTAACGATTACATTTTTGGCGCTCGTAATTCTAAAAAATTTAAGCTCAACGTCGAAATATTCCTATAAAACGTTTTACGAACTTTTCGATCCGATAATTATAATCTATTATTATGAAACTATAAAAAAAACACAAACCTAAAGCACAATATATCGATTAACGAGAATTTCACCGACTTGTAAAAATTAATCAAGATAAACCCCATTTGATAAAATACTTTTTTTTTTCCGTGAATCGTTAAGTATTGATTTTATCGCTCATTGTATACATTCGACAGAAGGTAAAAGGCGATTGAATAATTTGATGATTCAATTTTTAAGTATTTCTTATTATTCACGCGGGTATTTTTAAAAAACACTCGCGGCAAATTACCAACGTGTTTTATAAATAAGACCAGAAAAATATTATTGATCTTTAATCGAACGAACTTCTACAAGGAAATATTTTTAAACTCATAAACATAGTTTATAAGAAAATAATAAAAATTAGATTTTGAATACTTATTATTAAACTCCAATAATCATTTTTTTTTAAATGAACAATTTAAATAAAATGAACAATTTAACTAAAACAAATGAGAATTTTCAACAATTTCGCAACAAAATTAATAAAGTAATAAAAATAAAGGATAAAATACAAAGCCCGCATATACAATAAATAGCCGGAAAACAAGAAAACTCGAAAATTTAATAATGTATAACATTCATATTGTAAACAAACTTTTACGACTTAGTTCTTGGCTGCATACATATAAACAAAAATGTATACACGCACGTATATATATAGACGCGCACACAGGGTTACATTGCAAAGCCTGAAACGAGAGAAGTTTGATAATGCGAGAGCACGGGGCATGCCTTCTAAGCGTGCCTATATAGCCGTTGGGCTTGCCACAAAATTCAGAAAAGCGGAACGAAGACCTTTGCTAGGTTATGTTAGAACAAAAACGTATATAGGTATAGCAGAGTATATAAAAGTCTGTAACAATATATATGTGTATAGTGGTATTATACAAGGTTAGTTAGGTTAGGATAGACTAACATTGTGCGCATATTAAAAATATTCAAATTTTCAACAATAATAGTACCCAAAGGCTGATGTATAGCTATATATAACGTAAAAGATGTAATTTACTCTTGAAGGAAAAGAAGAGAGAGAGTGAGAGGATTTTCGATAGCGTTAATAACTTCATTGATGTTAATCGATCCTGCTGAGAGAGAATTGAGTATTAGAGCTCTTTTGATGAAGAAGCTTTAAAGCTTTATGCAATTTTACATATTGGGTCGGTCGGTCTTCGTTGTTTGAAGAAGAAAAGCTTTAGTGCTGATGGCTAGGCTGTAGAAATTTTATTTTTATTTTTTTTCCTTTAAAATTGTAAGAAGGATTTTGTTATAAGAATTTTTATTGCTTGGATTAATTATAATTATTTGAATTTTTTGATTAAGGATAAATTAGTAAATATAATATTTATAAGAATTTAAGCTTCTTACTTTAAAAATATTTTTAATAATAAAAAAGGCTGCGTTGTTGAAAGCTTTTTTCTTTCTGTTTCGAAATAAACGTGTTTCCGAACTCACATGTCAAGTCAAATAAGTTGAAAAAAGTGTTAAACGGACACGATTACATTATCTAAATAAAAAAGTGCTATACTTTCTCGCAAAACTCGTTCAGAAATAAATTCGTTTAATTTATATTAAAAAGGCTCGAATAACGTTTTTAAAAGTAAATACATTATCAATTTCACTTTATATTTAGAACGCTATTAGCATAAAAATTTATACTTTCAGAATATTTTTTTTTTCAATATTATTATGACATATAAAATTAATAGCGAATTATCGATCGCAAATTAATTTTCTTTTCTTTTGTGTGTTTCAGGTACGTTTTCGGAGAACAAAATTAATTCTAATATGTAAGAAGCCAACTGTTTGAGGCCGATAAGACGGTGAGTCATTATACTACCAAGGGTAGAGAGATAAATACATGTTATATATATATACTTATATATATTTATATGCGGTGTTTTTGCTTTAAAATAATTGAGAAACGAAAAAAAAAAGTAAGATATAAGAGGGGGGAGAGGATACTGAATATGCATTAAAATGACTACTGACAAATGACTAAATTGTGTTTTAAATTAAATATGGTAATGCATTCAGCTACTTTGCGAGCTTTGAATTATTATTATTCAATTGCAGACTGTTTTGCTTTTCTTATCGATTAGATTTATCTCTATAAAGGTGACGAGGGAACTTTTTTTTCATTAAATGTTTTAAAAAAAGGAAAGAAAAAGGAAAAATATTTTTTTTTTCAAGCTTTAGATTACAGTATTTGATAAATTTGTTTAAAAAATTTTGTTTGACCCATTTATAGAATTGCATGGTTATAGAGAATTATCAACAATGCAAGTAATTTAACGTTAAAAAGAAAATGCAAAAACAATTGTTGAGTTTTTATAGTTAGAAAGTCTAGTGTGCTTTTTTAAAAATGACGTTAAAACAACTCATTTAAATGCACCATTAGAACGGTTCTAAAAGTAGCTCCATTCAAAATGTTATCAGGGTCAGGTGATTTTTAGAATGTTTAAAAGCAAAGCTTTAAGGTTCTTTTTTTTATTTTTAAATCTGGGATAATAGTATTCTTTTCTTTTTTCCTCTCTTTTCTCAGTTTAAAATTTAAAAATTAGCTACCTCGATTCTACAGTATTTATTTACGTTAAGGATTTTTTTTTTAATTAAGCTTAATTGTTTTTAATCATTTATCCATTTCGTATGAATACTCATGACCGATAAGTTATTCGATTAAAATTACCATATTAGATATTTTATAAACGATAATACATCGAGTTATAACGTAATATCGTGTAACGCAAAATGATTCATCGGCTGTTTATGATATAAATAAAATTTTATCGAGACCCATGTAACATATATTAATTAAAACGTCATTATATTAATGAGCTTTATTGATGAATTAGCCCAAAAAAGCCCTTCGATGGATGCATTTTAAGTACATTTGACGTTAATTTTATCCTGTTAAAATCGTTTTCCATCATTTTAACGGACAACGACATTGTGATTGTTGTTCATTATTGCAAAATAAACTCGATCATGAACAATATACTTCATTATACTATTTTTTTTATCAAACGATGCAAAAAGCTAATTTTGAAAATGTGTAATAGCTTACATATCTTCTTTTTCCGTTTTGAACAGGTTGAGAAAATATAAGGCTTACATTAAAATTTATTCAGTAAAATTTAGATAATTAGATGTAAATACAGTCAACAGAGAAAGAGAGGGGATAAATGTATATGTATATACGTATAAAGGAAAAGCTTTTCATACTTGAGGCAACACAAAAGCCTGCAGTTGATGAGATATTTCGAAGAGAGAGAGAGAGCGTAAACAGCTTTATACAAACAAAGCTTAATGCAAACATTTAATATTACGGAATTTATTTTATTCTTAGATTATTAATATTATTTCATAAATCGCATTTTAAATCTTAAAAGGTTCGAGTTAATTATTCATTTATATTTAAAAATATAATAAATTATTTTTTCAATTATTTTTTCGCTTAATTGACATGATTATTTAATGAATCGTTTATTGATAATTACGGTCGTTAAAGTTAATGAAATTAATTTAAATTATTAATAATACTTATTATTTTTGTTGAAGCATAAGAATAATTTTACAGATCTTAAAATTAGCATTAAATTATGAAAAAATACTTTCAATTTCATATTAATATACTCAATTTATTTTTTTTCAATTTCTTATTAATATACTCATTTAATTTATTTAATTATGCATTTTATTTTATATTTTTAATAAATTAAAATCTGATGATATTTTACATTCATCCTCAAAAAGGCATAAATCCTACTATTCAATCAGCAACTTTATTATCAATTGAAAAAAAAAATTTTTTTCAACACACCTTTTTCAAATTTTCACAATGCAAATCCAAGTCCAACTTTTCGAAATCACTAACACGTATTTAGCCTAACAAAGGCACGCACACGTATAGCCATACTGAAAAGAAAAAAAAAGAAAGGTAGGCTTGTATTATACTATAAACATCGTCATCGTCTTTAGAGCAAAAGCATAGAAAAGGTGTACACAATATATTTACATCTTAGTCTGGTGAAAAAAGGAGGCTTTTCATTTATGGCTATAGTGTGAGCGTCGCGTACATAAGTTTTAGAAATTCATTTATGCGTTATATGCATTGTATATATGGCTTCTCTTGTATACCAGTAGCGAGAATAGTTCAATCTTCTTTGCTGTTTTTTCTTCTCTCTCTTTCTCCCTTTTTCGACCACGACCACATGAGCTAAAAATAAAGCAAAAATAAAGCAAAAAAAAGCAAAAAATAAAATAGAAATGAGGAAGAAAGACAAGAAAGCATAGATTTGCATAAATTTGCTTTCTCTCTTTTTCGGTAAAATTTTCTGTATATATATATATGTAATACATATGAAGAGCATATATGGACGATTTACGACCACTGTCTGGAAGTTTTCGTGCTAGTGGTTGCGCTTATAATTCAAGAAATGTACGTCTGCAGAAGTATAGAGGAAATATTTTCTCAAAATTTAAAGTATACGATTTCGTACGCGGGGAAAGGTTTTAATGGAAAATTATTGCTATTTTTAGTATAAAACGTAAAAAGGAAAAGTTTAATATAATCGTTATTAAAAACCACATTAACGATGTTTTCTAAGTAAGGAAAATAGTTTCGATTCATTAGATGAGACTTTGTTAATGTGATTTTCAACATTTCTAATTAATTTAATAAATATTATAATTTTATAGTTTAACAGTAAAGTTTTTTTTTTTTTAAATACAATTTACAGAATTATAATTTTTTTTTCATTACCTCATCATAAAAATTTTTTTTTTAAATAAACCATATAAATTTTTTTCGATAGTATTAATAAAAAAGTTCGTTTTTCAATAAATCACAACACTATATTATCCCAAGTTATCCTTATAAATATATGCATAGATAGAAAATACATGTCCTTCTTTTCTTCGATTCATACCGCAAAAGAATCGGAAACGCCAAAGCGCAAAAGAAATATGGCGCGTCTCGTAACATACGGAAGTATACAACATAGTCTGAAAAGAAAAAAATAAATAGAAAAATAAATAAAAATATAAGCGCAGTATTGGGATATATAAAAAAAGGATGAGTATCCTCATACGCGACATACACAACTTTTCATATGACAATTGTCATAAATCCATCCGTAAAGAATCGACGGATTATGCATACATCGAATAGTAGCTTGTAACGTATATATCATCTTATGAAGTATTGCAATATTTTTACGATAAATTTTATAAGTATTTTATTTTAATATAAATACAAAAATTTGAAGCAACAACTATTTTTTTTCAATTTACGCAATCGTTTCAATAATATTTAATTTTGTCCATCTAATTACAATGAAACTTCAACTATATTTCCTAATGGCATTATTTCATTTTTTTATGATTCGAAAGATCAATGAAATTAGCCTTTGGTAATGTAACTTCAGAATAATGGATAAAGTGAGTAATTAATCAATCACCCTTAGTTCTATACATATTTAACTTTTGGTCTTCCATCATATTTCTAACAAGTTGTTGAGTCTCGATTTCAAGTAAAAATATAATATCATCATTCATTTATGATTACAACTTTGTCTATATATATGTACATTATTTTTAATCTCAAAGGAAACGCTAAAGTTATAATGTTAAGGATAAATATTTAAATGCATTAAACTTAATTACAACAGTATTTTTGTGACATAATGAAACTATGATATCATAATGTGAATTTTAATGAGATTGAAAATATTTCAAAGAAACTTATAAAATATTAAAATCTTTTTTTCGTTATTAAAAACATATTAAATATATTTTTTACTTTATAATATTAAAATAATTAGAAGAAGCAATAATAATGTTCTTAGCTTTTAGAATGCACTATAGTTAATTTTAAAAATTAACTCGATTATCGTAGAATGAAGTGCACCGTCATAATTCATTTTCCAATAACTTTATTATTTTTTTCGGAGTAATCGGCAAAAGAAAAGAATATTAAAATCAAATTAATGCTTAATTAATTAAAAAAGAAAAGATCTTTTAATAAAAGTACTTGAAGATTTTTATTACATAGCCTTTTAATGTTTCTGTTTTACTATCTTTGTTATATGAAAAAATTATTTCCATAAAATTAACTGCAAAAATATCTTGAGCTTAATCATAGAATCGATAATCTAAAAAAAAAATTTTTTTAGCAGGAACTTTGATTATTTTATAATAACTTAATGTTATTTGAATGTACTGGGTTTTATTCTTTCTTTGGAGTGGCCACCACTAACGAATTTAAAAATTGTAAACTTTTTTTTAATTTTATTTAACGTCGTTGTATTTATGCTATCATTACGATGCTAATAAACGACGGAGGTTTCCAGTATGTTTGTTAACAAAGCACATATGATCGCACAGTGGTGCTTGTATAAATTAGCCGAGAGCGGGATTCGAACTCGGGTCTTCGAGATTACGAATCCATCGCTCTACCGGTTGAGCCACTGACGACCTCAAAATTAGTTTTTCAAATAAGCTGTGCTATATTATTTACTGTAGTAAAGATGCCATAAATATAGCATTATTTTTTTAAAAGAAATTCAGGTTTGATTATTAATAATTCAATATAGTCATAAACTAGCTTTAACCTAATTTAAAATAATAAATTTTTATTTATAAATTAAATAATTTATTTTTAAAAAATAACATGAACAAAATGAGTTCCAAGATAAAATCAATTTTCTTTATCGTACTTCGAGAAAAAAAAAGATAGATAAGAAAAATCGTATTAAAAATCGAATCTAACCTATTCTAAAATATATAAAGCCTTTATAACTTGAAGCGCACGGCATCGCGAAATTAATTTTCTTCTCTTCAACACGAAGAAGCCACAAACTCGATGGTCCTTACAAGTAACCACTTGAGCCTTGATGTATATGTATACGCACGCCATATATCTATATATAGTAATCATATATATAGTATACCCAAAAACTTTCCTTCACATGTAATCGCAAAAGTTTTCGTATAGAATGAAGCTTTACCCCTCCTCCTTCTTTCTATATACCTGAAAATCTAACGAGGATGTCTGAAGACTTTCTACTACTACTTCCTTGTGTATGTTGTTATTTAGGTCTTTCGATTAAATTTTCTTTAAGTACGTCTGCATCACCTCTTCTCAACCTCTAAATCTCTTGTGCTATAGTCATTGGGTGCTTATATGTTTCCAATTAAATTTTCTGTGGCTAATTGTATTGTTCAATGGCTCTTATGAATTTATATATGTTTACAGAACGTTTCGCTGTTAATGGAAGGAAGAGATTTTTTTTAATGTTCAAAATAATGTGTAGGATGAAAATACAAATTTATCAATATTATACACAGAAAGAATTTATCTATAAATTAACAATGAAATTCTGCATAAAAATTAAAGTAACGTTTCTTCTTATTATAATAAAATTTCACAAAATTTAGGAAGAAATACGGTAAAAATGATGGCTATTACGATGAAAATTATTGAACTTTAAATTTTGTCTATGTGTAATCATATCTAAGATATATGTCAATTAAAAAATCGAAAAGTATATGATGTCCCATAATTGTAGTGGCCTTAATTTTTATAGGACAATTCCATCTATGTAGATGATTAACATTTACTTATTTTTCTTATATGAAATTTTTTCAATATATAAATAAAATTATACTTATAAATTTTGAATGTTTTTTTTTAATTCAATTAAATTTAGTAAAATTTAATTATTTGTTAGAATTTCATGATTAAATAAAAATTAAGTATACGCATCATCCAAAAGATTCTATCCATCAATGGATATCCTACTTTACCAGATCGCAGATTAGTCGATTTTAGAAGTCGAACATGTCCAATTATAAAAAAATAAATAAACGAATGATACTGCTTAACTTTCCTAAACCCAATCATGACTCGTATAAACTGCCAACAATAAACGAGTAAGTGGATTTTTTTCTCTTCTTTCTAAAGAGATTCTTTATAGCAAACATTAATTTTAAACCATAAGACATACCAGCCAATTAAGACTTAACCAGTCGTTCAATTAGGGTATATATATAATATCCTCTCTATATATATACCAAGTATAAAGTATATACAGTAGAGAATACATAGTTTGTTGGTTTGGTCTCTTAGCTTTTGGCATTGGACAATATAGGCTATATAAGAAAATATATACATAGCTTACATATAGTAGGTGGGGGTATATATACCCCCCGCGTAGTAGTTTAGGTTATGGGTAGCCTTGTGTGCTTATATACCAAGTCATCGATATTCGAGGATTACAGGGGCGATTAGGATGGCATTATTAGGGTGGAAGAGTAGATAAGGTCGTTTCCTGACAGCGTATACGCGTATATACCACCAGGTACTCATACATACACCCACACATATATAGTATGTACTAAGTGTATATGTATTCCTATAGCCCCTACGGACTCCGCTATTAACTTGATTTATTTTTCGTACGCTGATAGAGTAAGAGAAGCCTCTCCTCTCTTCTCCTCTCTCTCTCTCTCTCTCTCTCTCTCTTACTCACTCTTTAAGAGATCTTAACTGTTCGATCTATCGATTCCTATAGATCTCCTTTGAAATAGCAATTTAAGAGGACTTAATTTATAGTTAATCCTTATAATGGCTCACGGTTAGTCATTGATGCTCTATTTGACTGATTTAAGTAAGATTTTGTTCTCTTTTTTTTATTACTTATTTAAGGAGTGGGCATTAATGTTCCTTTTTTGGGGGGGAATCTTAATATCGTCAGGTGATTTGGTGACTTTCATTTTTAACGTGGAATTCCAAGTGGGAAGGAATTAATTTTGTTGTAAGATTTTTAATAAATGACTATTCTTTTTTTCCATGAACAATGGCTTGAGAATGTGTGTTTAAAAATAATGTGACAGAATAACATACTTTCTATTTTTTTTTCCCTGTGCGCTCTTGATTGCTCCTAATGCGAGGTTAACTTGTAATCGCTTTAATGTCGTATTGTCACAATTCTTTTGAAAAATACGGAAGGAGGAAATATATTGTAAATAAATTGTAAATTTTAACAATTTTACAAAAAAAATAAACCTTGTAAAATAATAAACATTTGTGGAAAATTTATAACGATAAATTTTAACAAATATAGAAACTATAAAAAAGAATTCTAAAAAAGTTCATTTTAAAATTTCATATACTTCGTAATCAAACGTAAGACTGATTAAAATTCTAAAGACAAACTCATTTACAAGCATTATGTTCTATAGTTCGTTAACAGAAAAAAAAACCATCAAAGTTTTAGTGTATATGACTTGTAATAAACGCTTTTCCTTTTCTTAACTACAATTCATCATAACAACAATAAAATGTTTATTACCTTGTCAACGGCATAAAGAAAAAAAAAATGTTATTCACAACTACTCTCGTACCCACTGAGAAATTTTATTTTTCAAACAATAATTTATTGAATTGTTCAGCGGAACTAAATGATGTCATTTTCATCATTAAACTTAGCAGGTACTTTAAGTTAAAAAAAAAAGGCCATTCGCTTTCAAAAGGATTTTTCTCAAGCTTTCTGCGTGGTGTATTATGAAAAAAAAGATGTATATATTAAAATAGAAAAAAAAAGAAGAATAAAAAGAAGGAAAATATAAAAGATAATAAGTTGGAATCTGAGAATACACTCTTACGAAATGAAGAATTACGGTCTGCGTTTTTCTTTAGCTTTGGACACAACTGTAAAGGAAAACTACTGGTAAAAAGCGTACGACACGAATTCCATAATTTGTAAGCAAGATTTTTCCTTGTGCTTATTTATTAACGAGCTTTGGAGAGTGAAAATTCCTTGCGACATTGGTCATGCGCACTTTATAAACATCGCCGGATGTCGAATGTTTTTAAAAACTTCTCGTCTTGTTAGTCACACATAGATGAATCAAACTTCTTGATGGATGATGAATTTTCAATGCGTATGCGAAACCACAAAAAAAGCGCAATCCGAACACGGAAATAACTTGTTAATATTTCCTTTTTGTTTAACAATACTAAACAGCGAGGAAAAAGAAACAACTTACAATACTGTGTCATGATTTCTTTGAACTATTAATTATTTATAAATTTCAGCGACTTGTTTTCGTCTATTTGCTCAAAATTGTTGCATTACTAATGTTAATGGATGGTTATTAATAAATCATATCGTGATTAAAGATGATTCAAACTTTGTTAAACTACTATAAAAGGTGGGAAACATTAATCAATTATCGTATAAAGTAGAATATTAAATACAAATGAAGACTTGGTAATTTAAAAGCTAACGTTTTCCTGCTAATTACAATTTTTTTTATTTCATAAATGTATTCTTGGAAAAAAATAGTATTTTTGTAATTATGACATAATTGCGATTTTTCGAAATAATATTAAAGTCATTTTTATATAAACTTCATATTTGAAATATTAAAATTCATGTGATGATGTCATTAAAAAAATGATATTTTTTAACAATGTTCGAAAACACATTACAAGAAGTGATGAATTTTATAGTCGCGAAGTATAGGGAGAACGTTAAATCAAAAGGTTTCGCGTATAACTGAAACTTTTCTCCGTGAGGTAGGGAGAGAGAGAGTGAGAGAGAGAGAGAGTTACGTATAGTACAAGTTAGCTTCTTCTTTTTTTTTTATCACTTTCAGTATCGGCTGTTAAAACCTGAGACAATTTCTATCCCTTTCTTTTTATTTCTTTACCTCGAAGTATCAAAGTTTCACACGTAAGTCCATTATCTTTCTTTTCGGATTTTCTTTTCTCTCTTTTTTTTATGACGCTCAACGTTAGGGATGTACCACGTTGGAAAATTTTCCGCGTTCGCTCGGAAAGCGATAACGAAGTTCGGTTTATGGGGATATATCTTTTACTTTTTTGTTACCTTCTGATGAAAATTCATTTAGCGTAGTAAAGGTAAATAAAGGTATGACTTATTTAACCTTTAACGCGAAGAAGGTTTAAAAAATGTATATTATCATCGATTTCTGATTTATGGGCTTACTTTTTTAATGTTATTAAGGCTGACGTCAAGTTTATGATTGATATTTAGAGATCACTTAAATGAAATAAGTTTTGATGATGTTTGTTAATATTGAAGGATCGGGTTTCACTATTAGGATATTACCTTCTGATCACCAAAACCTTTTCCAATTTTTGGGGTATATGATAAAGTTATCCAAGTTTAATAGCCAAAGTCTAATTTAGTTTTACTGTAAGTGCTCTATAAGTTATTAATTTTTTATAAACGCTAAAATTGAAGTATGGCAACATGAAGAATAAACAAATAAAGAAAATATCGAGCGAGTAAAGAAGCAAAATATTGAAAGAAGGATTTTACAGTATCGAAGCTTTTCAATTTGACTAGAGTCAAACTCGTTAGAACAACCTTTAAAGGCCGGCTTTTCAAGTGCGAAGCATTAAGAGGGTAAAACTCCTTAGTTTTTATCTTTCTCTCTCTCTTTTAACTTTTTTTTTTCTTCATTTTCTTCCGATGTTCGGGTTATTTATAATCGATTTGATACGAGGAGCAATTATTCAGTTGAAATCGATAAAGGCCTTCTTCTTCTTCTCTTTGCTTCTATTTCTTCTTTTCCCTATATAAAGATCCGAGGAAAAAAGCAAAAGTCACGTTGGTAACTTTTTTTTACCCCCTCCACCACCCTAAAACCCTCTTAAGAAGTGTTTCACTGTGTTAGTACAGAACAGTTTTCTTGTATTTTCTTCTTTCTCTTTCTCTCTATCTTTCTCTTGTCTATTGTCGATTTTTATTCTTACTGTTCTATACGGTCTATCTTTTTTAATCTTTGCCTTCACCTCGTGGATTTTCTTACTGCTGTCTTTTTTTTTCTTCATCTCGAATAGTTTTTCTTTTCTAAAAGTAGTTCTCACAATTGTAAAAGAAGTAAAAATAAACTAAGGACTAAAACAGATTATCTTCTCTGTTTGATTAAGAGCAAACTTTATCAACGAATTGAATAAACAATTGATTATAAGCGTAAATTGAGTGTGGACCTAAACTAAAAACAGAATGTTTAATATTAAAAGTCAAAGCTTTCGATATATTTTAAAATTTCATATTTTCACAAGATATATTAAATATTTATGATTTTTGGCTGGAATCCACAAAAGAAAATATTCAACAAAATATCCTCGTAAATAAAATTTTCATTTCTCATTCATTTCAATATGCTATATCCTACTTTAGCTTTACTAAGCTGAATCTTTTAGCCAAAAATCTATATTGAAAGTATCCAAAATAAAGAGATAACCTATACCAAAACATTCAAAAGAACATTCCCTTTTGGAAATCTTAATGTTCAATCTTGTTAATCCATAATTTCTATCACAATTGAAAATCTAACTGAAATTCTTGATTCATCACTCGTAAACAACAGCCTTAAAAATATAGTCATAAAAATATCTCTTAAATCCCTCTTGCTCATGAACCACATTGTGAATAGATCTTAACTTCTAAGAACGTACTATGGATGGATTTAATACTTTATTCGCTATGACTGTTATTCCCTATTCCTTCATCAAGTATTATAAGAGAAAAAGACAGATTATTCATTGAAAGACAGACGAAGAAGTAGGATGAAGGAAAAGCAAATCTCTCCTCCTCCTTCCCCCTTTTCCCCTTGAGAGATTTATGAGAATTTCTCCAATGGATATATAAGATATCTTTCTCTCTTTCTTATTCTATGTTAGGTCAGCAAGAATATCAGACTTGTATTCTATTGAAACTAGCCCGCGAGTTCAGAGACATGCTGAATAATGTGTGTATGTCTATGTATATGAAGAGATTGTTGGGAGAGAAAAGGGGGATGTTATAACAGGCGCGTAAATCGAGGTCAACCGACAAAATAACGCGTACATAGTGGCGCTTTACTTGTTTCCCCTTTATATTTTTCTCCTTCTATCTAGTTTTTCTTTTTTTTTTTTCATTTCGTCGACGAAAATTTACAACTGCACACGCGTGTACAGTAGTTTGGCATGTGTAAATCGAGAAACGCCACTGGAATATTTATTACTCGTGATTGAGAGTTTTCTGTGTGAACGCGAAGATTCTTTCTTTTTATTTTATCAGAATTATTGATTTTTATTCCCATGAGGAAGATTTTAATTATATGCATCGTACACGCCGGAGAATTATAAGTTTCATTGTTTAGGATTAAGATTTCTAAGGATTTATAAGATGTGGTTTTTGAATAGCAATGAAGTTGTAAAGCTATTCTGTCAGTTGTACACGAATGCACAATGCTTAATAAATTATCTTTTATAAAGGTCTTTCTTTTCTAATGTTTTTCTTATTTAAACAATAGAAAGAACACTGATAGAATACGTAATGAACAAGGAAGAGTAACGCATTGGATACGATGAAATTTATTTTAAAGATTTCTCTATGAAAATTAGCATCCACAATTGGCGTATACGGTTAATCTAAACGATTATAATTTCGAAATTCCAATAGGTTTAATATGTATCGAAAGGCAAATCGTTATATACGTAAATGCATATATCCCCCCATAAATTATCGAAACAACTAATTAGAGATAGAAGCCCCCCAAAATCACAAACGTAATCCATCTGCTAATCGCTTATTGAAGCTTTATCAATTCAGACTATAATCGCTCTAGGAGTATTGCTCTCTCGTTGCTTTTACATTGCTTCGATCAAAAACATTTTCTATTTAATTTCCAAAATTGATAAATTTCACAAATGTAATTAATATTTCCATACATGAATAAATAAGAGATTAATTTTAATAGATCAATTTGGATTAATTATTTGATTAAAAGAAATTAATTTAATTTTTTCCATTTCCTTTTTCCTTTATCTTTTTATTCCACGAAAACAAAATATATATTTGTTTGGATATGAAAGGGGCAATATTCATGTTAGTTGTTGGTGTAGTGAAATACATATATTAACTTTTCCTTTAAGAATGAAACATCGCTTACAAGGCATAAACTTGTTAGAAATACAGTAATGCCTGTCAAAGTAACAACCCAAAATTTCTGTGTATAACTCCGTTATGCTTATTATGAACACTCATCTTAATAAAAGCTTCTCTCTCCTATCCTTTTCTCTTCTGCCTTTCTCTCTCTCTCTTTGGTCTAAAACTTCCTTAGTGAAACTCAACAGCCATTACATTAATAAATACTACAATGTCATAGTTTTAGTCTAAAGGTTTAACCTAGCTACCCTCTACTTTACTATTATAACTGTAAATTATCGCGTTCTAGTTTTTTCTTATTATTTTTTCTTTCTTCCTTTTATTATGTTTGCGTTGAAAATCATCAGAGGCAATATTGTTTAATGGATATTTTAATAAATGTTAATGATGTTGATTTAATTCCGAGGATATTTTTATGATAATTATGATTGGATAAATTTTCATGTGAATAAATATTACTTGTTTCTAATGTATCATATACGAAATTTTGGGTATACGTTTAAACAAAATTAAAAAATAACATAAAATTAATGAACTTCGTATCAATTAAATTTACAAAGCTATCAGTTACATCAATAATTTTACGCTATTACTCATTAAATCAATAGTTTCCAAAATCTCCAAAAACAAGAAAAATTTCCAAATAAATCAATTAACTCAACGAACAAAACTATCCTATAACTCTCCGTCAAAAATTTTCATGAACCAAACATTAGAAAAGAGAAAAAAAATACTCGTGTAAAATTTTCCGCCGAAAAAAAAGCCCCAGAAAAACCTATGTCAGCAGAGTAGTCCAGAAGGGAAACATTGCACGTATCCTCCATAAGTTAGTCGAGACTTCGATGTATTAGTGTAAGGGAGATGGAAAATATAGGATGTTTATATATACAGTGCTACTACCTGCAGTAGTAGTGAGGTCGTTTGCAGTAATTGTCCCGATCCATTCCCGAGGCGAATCATAACGTTTTCTCTCTATCTCTATCTCGCTCGCTCTCGTGCTATACCCAAGCATCGATTATTCCCAATTATAATAACAAATGCAAATCAGGAATAACGACTTGAGAGCTGGGGACTATAATAAAGTTTCAGTGCTACAGTTATGTATATATACATCCTCTATCGCTTGCTTTTTGGTATGTCCGTGTGTGTGTGTGTGTGTGTGTGTGTGTGTGTTTGTTTGGTTGAAAAAGGATAAACTGTGGCTTGTATATGGGAAATTGGATGTGGCTTGTTTTCTCTTTTTTCGAAATTGTACAGTTGACTGATGAGAGCTGAAAAAACACATCAAAGGAATAATTTCAGAGATATTATTCTGTCATATAAAGATAATAATTTTCATAATGTCGTTCATAATAGTTCAAGAATTGAGTGAATTACAATTTTTCATATAATAATCCAGTCAATAAAATAATTAATTCTCTATTCATTCGAACAAATTATAGAACTCATTTTGAATATCTTGCAAAATTTCTTTTTAATCTTTATAGAAAGAAAAAAAAGATGGAAATGAAATTTTCTACATGAGCGTTCAAATTCCAATAAACTTGAATTTCTTGCGCGAAGAAATTCAGCAGCTCTCCAGAGTTATGTAGCAATAAACACCAGCGTTATTCCTTCTCTCATTTTGCTCTTTCAAATGTATAAAATTCTATATATACGTATGCATGCATGTACGAGACATACGCCACGTACTGAGTATAAAACATAAAGACGGAAAAAAGGGTTTTTTGGGTTGTTGTATAACGCAAATGCAACGTTAAGCTTTAAAGCACGTAAATATTCCTCCGTACGATTTTTAAATGTAATTTCCATACAGCAATTTCCATTGGATTATAAAATGTATATAACATGTAGGGTAAAGAATGAAGAAAAAAGAAGAAGAAGAAGAAATAATATAACTATGTTTGCTGATGTCTGTATATAGTCGTTCCAGTTAACACGCTCTCGTGGAAGCACTTATCGGAAATTATCAGCGTATATACGTACATGTATATATATATACCATGGAAGTGTTAGTACTTTAACCTGGGACAGATGTTGTTAAGTTCGAATTTAAGAGCATAAAATATGGTGTTAAAGTATTTCTGAAGTTGAGGTAAAAAGTTAAAAAGATTGATCTTTTACCGAAGAAAATACCGTTTATTTTTTTTTCCTTCTCGTTTCTTTTTATTTTTACTTTTTTTTGCGACGGTTAAGATTTTGAATTCAGATTAAAGACCGGAACCGGTGACTTACTTTTAAACATATAAGCATGTGCAATTTAATTTCTTCTCTTTTAAGTGTGTAATGAGTTGAAGCGTACATAACAGGTTTTAGGGATTAAATTCTCTCTCTTTTTTTTAAGGTTTTACGAGTTACCTTTTAATATTGTTTCAGTTATTAAAACTAAATTAAAATTAAAATTAAACGGTGAAACATAATTTTAGATTAATATTGAGGTAGCATTAAGTTTGATAGAATTTTACATTTCCATTATTGCTTTACACGAAATTAGAGATTTTTGATGAATTAATTATTAAATTTCAAGATTTATTTTACATCGCTTGATTAATATTTAATTTTGGTTGTCATTTAGTTCTGTATTATTAAACTAAATTGGTGGTTGGAATATTATTATTGCAATGCATTTCGAGAAAAAAAATTTTTATTTTAAGAAAAAAGAAAAAAAAGTAAGAATAGAATTTCAAGTTACGAGAAAAAAATTTTTATGATAAAAATGAAATGTTGAATAAATGTTGGTGAAACATGAGTTGAATTATGAAAATCGAAATTTTCCGACATTTGATTAGCTTCAACGCTTGTTAAATAATAAAAGGAGAAAGAGAGAGATTAAATGTATAGGAATGTTTTAAAAATTGCATGCAAGTAAAATCGTTTCATGGAAATTAATGTTCTAATAGCAGCGGCGGAGGTAGGGGTAGAGATATCTTTAGTCTTTGAATTTAAAATGGAAATTTCTGCTTCGAAATGGCTAAATCAATATGGTAGACTGAACTTCACAAAGCGTTTGGCGCCCGCTTGAATTTGCGAGGAAATTGGTTTCGCTCGGAGAGAGAAAGAGAGAGAGAGAGACTTGTCAGTTTGCCGATTCTAAATTTAAATCTCAAAAATATTCAAAATTTCACTAGGGGTACGACTGTTCCAGTATGAAAGATCAATATTTAATAATCAGCAAGGTTAAACTCGTGTTGAAAATACCATTTTGAAGTTTGAGAATTCCTTTTTACTTCTGTTATTTTTTCTCTTTTCAAATACTCTCTTCAAAAATTTCAAATTTTAAATTAAATATCCAAATTTAATCTATTTTATTGAAATACCTTTTCATTTTTCTTTCTCTATTTTAACAATATTAGATATATAATTCTGAAGTGTTTCTTCTCTCCTTTACCCTCTTTTTTTATTATAAACATTTATATTTAACTTTGCTCAAAGTAAAAGATTTAAATTGAATTTCCGAAACACTAGCCTTTAGTTTAAAATTCTTTTCAAAGTGAATTTTCAATTTCGCTTACCCCATCAGATTGAAAATTCCGTCTATTTTCGTAAATGCGAACTCATGCATCATTCGTAAGCTTTGAGGAAAAAAATCTTTGGCGTAACATACACACAAACCATATCAGTGGAATACTTCGTCATAGTTCATTAGATCAACTATACGTTCCAGTTTTATGGCTGCTTTTTTTATCTTCTATTTTTCTACTCAAAAATTCAATATGTAATCTGCGTTGGATAACAAGTACAAGATTGGGACTTTTAAAAATCCTTGCACGATTCAAAATTTTCCTTTTGTTATCCTTCCTCGTGTGTTTTCCTTCAATTCTATTACTTTAGCGAATTTCGTTTAGTACAAGAAAAAGGATTCCCTTGTGGATATTTCACCTGTTGGGTTTTTTTCCTTTTTTTTCGTTAATGTAATTAAAGTGGAAGCTCAGGTGGTATATAGTAGTTATTTGTGACCACGTTATACGCTCCTCTTTTTTTCTCCTTCATTTGAGCTCGTATAACAAGCTCTGACGATAGCTAATTAAATTAACGGATTTGAGCGAATTAAAGAGTTCATACGACCTTTTTTTTATTCTTCTTCTTCGTGTACGTGCATATTTCATTTAGTTAGAAGAAGGAGAAGAGGAAGAAAAGCAAATGGGTTATTTTTAAATATCGATTTAATTTGATGCTGTAGATGGAAATCGATATGACCAAAGTAATGACTGATTTCTATTACGGGTATGAAATGGATTTAAGGTTTTATATGAAATGTGGTAATGTTATCGTGTTCTTCATATACTAAAATATGACCTATTTCCTTTTTTTTCATTATTTTTTTAGCATCACCATGAAATAATATGAAAATCATTATTGTTTTTGTTTGTTTAATAACTACATATCATAATGTATGTGCAAACATTAATTATTATATTATAATTATCACAAAAAATAAAAGATTATTCTGAACTCCAAATTAATATTGTTTGTTATGACACGTTTCAAAGGAAATTCACTTAGAACAGGGATTATTCAATCATTTTTGTAAAGCATTTACAAAATTAACAGCCTCGATAAAAATTTAAGCGACATAAATTAAATAGCACTTGAATGAAACAGCTTAATGAAAATCATTTCCAGTTTACTCGAACGTTAAAAAATAATAGCTCAAAGAAATTTAATTTAAATATCAAGACGTTACAATAATTTCAATTCAAAGTAAAACAGAAGTAAAAAAAAAACATAAATTAAATAAAAAATTAAACAGTTAACCATTGGGTTTAATGTTAAAGTAAATAAAAGCTTAAAACTATATATATATAAAGTCCCGATAGACGTTTGCAATATTTTTCCAGTAACATTTCCATCAGCAAGCAAAGCAAGCAATGCAGCCCTCCTCCTCCACCTTCCAGTACATACACGCGTACATACATACATACATACGTATACAGAAGCATATACAAGTAAGCAGTATTACTCTAGCTCCCTTTAGTCTGCAAATGAATTTTCCCGGTATTTACGGTGCCGAGTGTGCATAACCTCGTTTCTATCACTTAAGCCGTTTTACACCGTGTGCGCGAGAGGCTCGCTCTCGCGCTTTTGCTCCGGTAATTTACTTTAATGAGTAAAGCTCGGGCACCATGCCCACAGTTAATGAAAATAAAAATTAAAGAAGGAAAAAAAAACGAATTTGTCGCCAACTTTTCTCTTTTGACCTTTTTTTTTTTGATATGTACATATAAAAAAATAGAAAAATTTATGCTGAAATTCTCAAAGCGAATGAAAAATTATTATTACACTTTATTGCTAGGTTGCGTTATGTACATGTCTATAAATGTATATATATGTATAAATATATATATATATGTTTGATATGACCGGAAAGACGATGGTTAATACTATAGTCATAAAATCTGGCGATAAATCGCTGCACGTTTCTGCATTCTTATTAATGTTATGTGAGCTTACATTTCCTGTAAGCGTTTGAGTGCTCTTTAATGCTGTATGTTGTTGTTGCTTATTTTTTTTTTTAACGTGCGTCCTCGAAGGCTTGTATAGGAACCGATTTCTCGATTTATTAATAGCTCCAGTTGAGACTTTGATTTTATCGTTATTGCTTTGTTTGGAAAACTTGTATGATCTATGATCAATGTTTGCTAGCTTTTTTTGATTATTTAGGTTTAGAATTGGCTGTTTTAATAGTCAAATTTAAATTAATTCAAATGATATTTTTAGTATTCTAAAAAGGATGGTAACATCTATATTGGTTGAATAAATAGAAGCTCTCCTAAAATAATTAAATTAACATAATTATACACTTTTTGTGTAACCACGCACTTTAAAGCCAACATTTATCTTTTTTGTAAGAATCTTCAAAAATACATATTTTACTTAGTATTTCAAATAAGCACATTTGTCGGAATACTAAATGAAAGATAAATTTTTTTTTTCATATTACATACAAGTGCAGCACCTAAGATAGCATCGAATCCTCTCCTCTATCTTTCTCTTTTCTATATGTATATATACATGTATATATACATACATTCGCATTACTTACTTTCGAGAGTTTGCATTAGACTTTAAGGTTCGCCTTGTGCAAGCAACCGAGGTTACGCCTTTAGGTACTTCATTTTACTCGTACACATGCTACCTTTACAACTACACACTACCACGGTACAAGCTATATATATATTATAGGTTATGTGTGCCTATATATACAATATACAAATGCAAGTGCGCTTGACTGCCTCTTTAGCTGGTGGAGCAGGTGCGTTAATTGGAAAGTCAAATATCAGGAAGTAACGTTTCTGTGGTGGTATATGTATATGTAATATGTTTATATGTACTGTGGGAAAACCTTACCTACCCAACGACTTACTTACTTACTTGCTAATTCAATGTATGTTAAAGGTATTCTCTCTCCTCGCGCTCTCTCTCTTTTACATTTATATACTTTAGGTAAGGAAGTTCAGTTTGTGTGCGCTGGCTGTGTTTATGTTAATTTTTGACTTTTTGACTGGGGTATAGAAGAATCATATGTTGACTTTATATGTTTATACTGATGGTTATGTACGAAAGGTTTTTGTGGGAAAATTATGACTTTTTGCGTTTTATGATTGTTGGGTTGATTTTAATAAGGTATTAAACTGTGGATACGATGGCTACTTTCGTTTGATGGGAGTTTCAAGTAAAATTATTACGTAAAAAAAATTATGTATTATTATCATTTATTTATAATGTGCGATATTAAGAATGAAAAATATTTTGTTTGTAAAAACAGGTATTTTATCATTTGCTTAAAAATAAAACTTTATTTAATATAAAGTTTTTTTTTACATTTCAAGGATAGCATTCATGGCAAAAATCAACCTTGCCAAGATTCAATAAAATTTAACTACGAAACAAGTATTTTAATTAAAAACGGATTTATAAACTCAAAAAGATCAAGTTATTTTTAACGGAAAGTATTCCGCGTATCCGCGCAATAATAATCATAGTAATGGTCATGGAAATTGTATGCTCAACGAAAAAAGCTTTTATTTCCATATAGCATTGTACGCTTATGGATTTTTCAATATTGAAAGAAACCCGAGTTTGGAAAAACATGTATACCTTTTTATTTCTCCTCTAACCATGTTCTACTATATTTTCCTAAAGGAAAAAAAAATCCGAAACTTAAACGTTTCAAAATTCACCTACTTTTTCACTTTCTTCAGCCACGCACTAACTGCAAGGCGAAGGAGAAGAGAGAAAAAAAGAAGAAAAAAAAATCACGTTGTTCAATAGCGCGTGCAGGTGTGAAATAACTATACGCTGCCGTTACCATTCTCTCTTCTCTCTTTTTTTTTCTTCTCTTTTACCTTTATTTTTTTTTCTTTCTATACCATAGCCGCTAATTTCCAATGTGTTTCTCTTTCATTTTAGACTTTGTGCACGTGATGTTTTGTGTAAATAACATTTTCAAACCTTCTTTTTTTCTCTTTTTCTCTCTTATTCTCCTTGTTTATAAGCATAGTTAAACGCAGTGTGGCTTGACCGTGAAACGGTTACGGAGCACTGAACAGCTAACCCAATTTCAACGTTGTCGTGGAGTAGAAAAAAAAAACATGCAGAAAAAAAGAAACATATATACAAAGTTGAAGTCAAGCTGTGTTTGGTAATATAATGGATGAAAAAGACTTGCACTTTTTTGTACATTAAAATCACGATGTTCTACATCGCGATGAAAAATTTTTCCTTTTCAATGATACACGCGCATTTTCTTGAATATACACGTTATTAATGCATATATGGGCATATCAATTTGGATTGTTAGAGGAATAAAAAAAAGGAATATAATAACTAAGAGAGCCAAAAAGTAATATAGGCAAGCTCGATAAATCTTATAAGGAGGAGAAGAGAAGAAGAAGAATTATGATTTATGACGATGTTTACTTAGAAGATATTCTTGCTTCTTTCTCACTCTCACTTCTTAATACCTTAAATTTTTGAATATGTATATATATATATATATATATATATATATATATAAATGTTAAAAATTAATGAGCAAACTAGGATTTTATCTCGGCGTGTCATCGAGCTTTATAATATGCCATTAGGCTAAATTAACTGCAATTTCTACTTTAGATAAATGCTCCTTCAGAAGGCACTAATGATACCTTGTGTATATTAGGTTTAAAGTTTTGAAAATTTTTGAATCATTATTAATTATAGGATTGTTAAACTGACATAATGTCTATGTAAATTATTTATTTTTATATCCATTCCTGTTTTTTTATTTGAATTCAAAATAAATATAGAAGTCGAAAATGACGTCGAAAAAAAGTGTTTTTTATGGTTAAGGAGATCGATGATAAATGACATGAAAAAAGAAAGGAAAGTGATTAATAAAAAGACTGTAAATAATGTTAAACGATCGTATAAAAGTGCATAATATATATATTTTTTTGAAAACCAATTATGATAACTCAGTTATTTAAAGAAGCTTCTTCATTTAAAAATCTTTTATCCATAATAAAGTACAGAAGCTTTCAATCATTATGCACTGAACAAAAACTCATTATACGGATAATAAATTTATAATTTGCTTCATCTCTTTCTCTCTTTCTCCCCTCTTTCATTTTTTCTTTCTCAACTCGTGCCGCCACGCGAAAGAATTTCAAATCGATTGTATTTTTAGCTCCGGGATATAGAAAAAAAGCTCAATAAAAAAAAGAAGAATAAGAAAGAAAGAAAGAATAAAGAAGGAAGCGAAAAAAAGAAGAGATTCCAAGGAAAAGAGGCTCGCGTTCGCAAGTCTTAAAAATGGAAAAAATATAAAAAAATGGAAGTATAAGAAATAAGAAGAAGAAGAAAAAAGAAAGACACAAATATGTACAGAGAAGATGGGCCGTTGTATAGCCTTAAGGAGAAAGATGGTTGAGAGAGAGAATATTTGCCGAAGTGATAGCAAGAGGAAACTTCGTCTCTCTTCTCTCGTTTCTAGTATATAAGAAAGAGAGTGAAAGAGAGAGAGAGAGAAAGAAAGATAGTAACTGAACTATCGATTCTCTCGTCATACTTCCTTACGACGTATTTTGTCGCTTCATCGAAAAGACAGTATGAGTAAAAAGAGAGAAAGAGAGAGAAAGAGAGAAATGGAATCGAAATAGGAATAAGGAAAAGTTTTCTTCCTTACTTGGGGTATATTCTTGGTGCTTCCTTAAGTGAGGGGAGGCTAACTTTCTTTAAGAGGGAATGAGAAAAAAATTTCAAAAGAAAAGAAAAAAAATATAATGTATATATATCTATACGTATATGAAATGAGGTATCTAACGGAAGATGTCTGCCTCGATTTTCTATGTTGTAAACAAAAAGAAAGTCGGAAGAGGAAAAAATAAGAAAAGAAGAAGCAGAACAGTCTCGCCTCATTTTCTTGGATGGATGCGAAGAGTTTTATACATCAAAATTTTGGGGGAATAAAAAGAAAATTATGATTTTTTTTTTCATTTTCCGCTTATTTTTAGAATGAATAGAATACTATTGTTGTTATTAACTAAGAAATTTAAATGCCATTATGATATTTTTAATATTTATTATCTCAATAAATTAAATTAAATACATAAATTTTAAACAAAACAAATTAAATATACACAAAAATAGTTTTCACTTTACAGTACATACCTAACTTAAAATTAATTCATACACTAAACTAGTTACATGAGAATTACTCATATTGTCGAACTAAGAACTGATACAAGTTGTTGTCTATTTATATTGAAAATCAGAAAGACAGTTAGATATTTGTTTATAAACAGAAGGCAAATACATTATGTCTGTTTTTAAATTTATCGCATTTTTATTTCCGTTTATATATAACATTTCGGATATCTTACGCTTTTTGTTGTTACATTCTTTATCTAAAATTATTGTATTTGACCAATCAAATTCATGAGAGCATTTTTTCATGTGTTCACCCACAACTGTATTTTTATTGATAGACTTTTTATGTTCATTTAATCTTGTTTTTAATGATCTCTTTGATTCCCCAATATAACAAGCTGAACAAGATTTACAGTTAAATTTATAAACAATACCAGTGATATCATCTTTCTTAAGCTTATCTTTACCAATTTTGATAATGTGGTCAAGTTTTTTATTAACTAATGGTATAGTATTTATGTTAAATTTTTTTAACGATTTTTTGCATTGGTTATATAATCGAGGAACAAAAGGAATCGCTATTGTACATATTGAGTCAGAAAAATTACTTAGTTTTGATTTTGCATTAACATTATTGTATTTATAATTTTGTAATCTTTTGTTTATGCATGATATAATGAATTTTTTTGGATAATCATTTTGTTGCAATAACTTTTTAATTAAATTAATATTCTTTTCTTGAAATCGTTTGTCTGAAAGTAAAACTGCTCTATCGGTTAAATTGTAAACAATATTACGTTTTAATTCTATGGTATGAAAAGATTTAAAGTTCAGTAAACGAGAGGAATTTGTTGATTTTTGAAACCAATCAGTTATTAAATAATTATTTTCTCTAATTAAAGTTAAATCTAAAAAGTTAATTTTATTGTTTTTTTTCCATCTCATGCGTAAATCCAATACATTTGTCATAATTATTAAAAATATTCAATACCCTCGTAGAAAATTAAGCATATTCTGGCGATGATTATTGAGCTAAGCATGTTAAAATGACACTTAACTAGAAATTCATTTTAAAGTATTTCCAGAATTTCTAGATAAGTGTCATTTTAACATGCTTAGCTGAATAATTATCGCGAAAATATGCTTAATTTTCTACCAGGGTACAGTTGTGAGATCATCTTTATGAATACAAGTTATTATGTCGTCAACATATCTATAATAAAAGATCGGTTTTATATTATGTTCAAATTTTAAAATGCTAAGACACTCGCTCTCTAAATCGTCCATTACTATATTCGCAAATAATGGTGAAATGGGAGAACCCATAGGAGTGCCATAAATTTGTTGATAAGTCACATTATTAAAAGTAAAAAATGTATTATTAAATAAAAACTTAGTAATACTGATAACATCACAAAACGGAATTTTACATTTATTATGAATTGACTCTACACGTCTTTCTAGACTTTTCATTACGAGTTCATATGATACATTTGTATACAAAGAAGTAACATCTAAAGAAATTAAACAAAAGTCTTTCGGAATTATAATGTCTCTAATTTTATGTACAAAATTTAAACTGTTATCAATGTTAGAATTCGGAATATTAAATGTCTTTTTTAAATTATCATATAAAGATTTTGCTAAATTATGAATGGGACTACCAATAGTAGAAATGATTGGTCTAAGAGGAATGTTAATTTTATGTATCTTTGGTAGTCCATACGCACGAGGTAACACAGTGTTTGTTTGTGTTAATTCCATATCTTTATATAATCTGTCAAGAGATTCTAAATTATTTAGAATCTTCATAAATTTATATACTTCTTTCTGTATGGTAGCTAACGGACATTTATTACAAACTTTGTATGTGTCACCATTAGACAATAAAACGTTCATTTTCGCAATATAATCAGATAAATTCATACAAACGGTCAAATTTCCTTTATCGGCTCTAGTAAAAAGTAAATTATTTTCGTTTTCTTTTACAAATTTTTTGGTAAACAATAAATCATTATTAAACTTTTTCTCTTCTACTGACAATTGAAGTCTATTTTTTTAAATTATATTTAATATTTCTAACAATTGTTGATCTAACATTGTTTATAATATTTGAATCAACATTATTTAAAAATCCTAATTTAAATTCTACATTCTTTATTATGTCTATTGAATCGAGTTTGTTTATATTTGATTTGACGTTAAACTTAGGACCTAGAGAAACAATATTAGTTACTTCTATTGGCAATGAAAAATCTGAAATATTTTTGACCCAACTATTTTTAACAATTACATTATCTGATTCATTAACAGAATTAAATTTATTACAATATAACTTATTAAATTTAATATCGAGCATTTTAGATTTTTTTAAATAAATATTTCTACTTTTTCTCTCAGTCATTGTATAAAAATTATAGAGAGACTGTTTATCTATTTTTAAATGACTAATTTTATATTTCAAGGCGTTCAAACGTTTATGTAAATAATTTAAATGTATGAAACTGTCACACAACATGAAATTGAAAATTCTATATTGAATTCTTAAATTAAAAGTTTTCACTTTATTTTTAACCGAATTGCTATAAAATTTAAAACTATTTAACGATTTATCAGCTCTCATTATATGATTAGGAATCAATCCCGACTGTTTACATCTCACCAAAAATTGATGATGGGCGTTAGCAGTTGATAAATTATGTCTCAACATTGTCCAATTTTTCAGATAGTGAACTGCGTGAAAACCAAAATTTATGAAGATAAATCCATAAAAACTCAATCCTCTTTGAGAACGGCACTTTCTAGGTTGTACGCCGTGATTCATTTTAGAATAACTTTTTCTTCCACAATTTAAAACAAATAATATAAACTTTTATCCAACCAATGGGAAGTAAGGCCTTTGTAAATCAATAAGATCCAAAAATCATTTTAAAAAAATTGTTACGTTTCGTCGGTATGGTTTCCGACCGATTTCCTCTCGTTTACTGAACTTTAAATCTTTTCATACCATAGAATTAAAACGTAATATTGTTTACAATTTAACCGATAGAGCAGTTTTACTTTCAGACAAACGATTTCAAGAAAAGAATATTAATTTAATTAAAAAGTTATTGCAACAAAATGATTATCCAAAAAAATTCATTATATCATGCATAAACAAAAGATTACAAAATTATAAATACAATAATGTTAATGCAAAATCAAAACTAAGTAATTTTTCTGACTCAATATGTACAATAGCGATTCCTTTTGTTCCTCGATTATATAACCAATGCAAAAAATCGTTAAAAAAATTTAACATAAATACTATACCATTAGTTAATAAAAAACTTGACCACATTATCAAAATTGGTAAAGATAAGCTTAAGAAAGATGATATCACTGGTATTGTTTATAAATTTAACTGTAAATCTTGTTCAGCTTGTTATATTGGGGAATCAAAGAGATCATTAAAAACAAGATTAAATGAACATAAAAAGTCTATCAATAAAAATACAGTTGTGGGTGAACACATGAAAAAATGCTCTCATGAATTTGATTGGTCAAATACAATAATTTTAGATAAAGAATGTAACAACAAAAAAGCGTAAGATATCCGAAATGTTATATATAAACGGAAATAAAAATGCGATAAATTTAAAAACAGACATAATGTATTTGCCTTCTGTTTATAAACAAATATCTAACTGTCTTTCTGATTTTCAATATAAATAGACAACAACTTGTATCAGTTCTTAGTTCGACAATATGAGTAATTCTCATGTAACTAGTTTAGTGTATGAATTAATTTTAAGTTAGGTATGTACTGTAAAGTGAAAACTATTTTTGTGTATATTTAATTTGTTTTGTTTAATAAATTTTAATTACGTCTTTTTAGTCTGAAGAGGTCGGAAACCATACCGACGAAACGTAACAATTTTTTTAAAATGATTTTTGGATCTTATTGATTTACAAAGGCCTTACTTCCCATTGGTTGGATAAAAGTTTATATTATTTGTTTTAAATTGTGGAAGAAAAAGTTATTCTAAAACATAAATTTTAATTTTGATTTATTTTTTGTTACAGGTGAGTTTACTAAGAAAAAAACGATCGATTCTATTATCCTGACTGAAAATGTGGGTAAAGTACAGTAACCATTTGCATAAGTTTAATTTATTTATCTTTTCATCCATACCATAATAATAATAATAATCGAAATTTATCGAAAGAGACCCAAATTTATAAAACTCGTATCATATTGTTTTCCTTCGAAGATTCAATTTTATTTTTCTAAAAGAAGGGAAGAAAAATAAGAACGATACGAGTACAGCTAAATAAGATGGTAAATATAAGTATGTACTTATTGACCAATACGTTTCCATTAATATCACATTATTTTTTTTATTCAGCATATATTTGACATAAGATAATTGTTTTGATTGCATTCATTTACCTTCCAATTCAATCTTGCTCGCACAGCATGTTATCTAAGAAAACTACTCATGATTCGCTTGTCTCAATAATTTACCGCATATATTTGATTTAATTGGACGTTTATCCAAATATTATTTTATTTACCGATTTGACACAATGATTCCTTTTTATCACTTCAATTCTATGTAAATAATTTTCACTCTGAATTTTCTTTCCAATAATAGAAAAGCCATATAATAAAATGTTAATAAATATGTGCATGTCATCTATTCATCATATAGCAAAAATAAAAAACAATTTTTTAGTCTATTTCTTTCAAAGACAAACTTGTCTCTAAAGGGTTTAAAAGGTACGAACGTCCCAAGGTGGATTAGAAGGAACTAATACAAGATTTTCCGGACATCAGCATTTAAAGCTTATATAGTACAGCTCCTCGCACCAAGTTTTCGTTCGTTTCCCATTGGATACCTAAAGGGACTTGGATAATAAATATTGATAGGTCACCTAGGACTTTTAGAAACATCGTGTGTTGTATACTTCTTCCTGTCTCTCTTAGTTTAGCCTTTTTTTTAACTCTCGCTCTCGCTTTCTCTCGTCACTATATATTATTGCATATATATATACATATACTTTTAAGTTAAACTAAGAGATAGAAAAAGTAAGGGATAGAGAGAGGAAAAAAGAAGACAAGATGGAAAGTTTAAAAGTCCCTCCGTAGGCTTTAAAACTCAGAAAGACTCATCTTCTTCTTCTTCTCCTTCTTTTTTTGTCCTCCTTCGTATATATCCTATAAAAAATTCTTCATACCATTCCATGGGAATTATCCCTCCTAGTATATTTTTTTTTATCGTAAGAACGCCACATTTTAACTTTGTTGGATGGGTGGTAGCTATATCTTCTTCTTTTTTTCTTTACTTTTTTTTCATAGAGATGGAATGGATGCATATATGAGTATATATACTATACGGTAGTTTACATCGTACATTGATGTGAGCTATGAGCGTACTATGTAATACACATTATAGGTTCACTCTAGGGACAAGATAGCGAGAGAGAGAGAAAGATGCTCTTTTCGTGTATGTATGTATACTTTTATGTATATAAGTTCTAAGGAAATATCGCGTATTTATACAGGAGTGGGTGTAAAGGAGACACACACACATTTATACATGTACATAGTCTGGTCTCATTTAAAAAAGTTTGCCAATTTGGCTTATATGGTTTGCTGGATGAAATAAATATTCCATTAATGGTTATTTCTTTTTCTTATATTTTTTTTAAATGTATTTAGGTTAGTTATAGAAGAGTCACTATATATAGATTTTTTTTGTTGATGTTATTAATGCGTCTATAAATGTAATGGGATATTAATACAGTTAGGTTTTATTAACTGAATTTGATGTATAACGATGTACACTATAACTTTTGCTCATACGAATCTCGCTATTTCATTGCTGGAGAGCTTGATATTAAAAACTTTTTTTTCCATTTCCTTTCATCTCTGCTGTTTTTAATTAATATCGAATATACGTTGCAAAAAGCAAATAAAATATTTAGCGATAAATAACATTTTAACATCGTATAATAATTAATTTAATTATAATTATATCAAGCTTTTATAGATGGCATGTTTTATTTATAAACTTATAAATCGTTGAGAGTCATGTATACGTTATAGAAAATTCATTAGATAAGAATAAAAAAAGAAGAAGAAGCAACAAGAATAAGTTCAAAAGAAAATATATTGGATTAAATATTAGCAATGCCACCGACTTTATTAATATTAATAACTTCGTGAAGAGGTAACAAGCTTTTAAATAAAATGCAATAAAGTTGTACTTAAATAATAATTCAATGAATATTTTAATTTTTCGGGTTATACACTTTTAAAGGTATATGTATACATAAAGCATTAAAATTGTTTTAAGTAAAATAGTTGCCCTTAGTTATCCCCTTCCCCCTTAATTAATGCGAACTTTAAACAAGTAATCATCGGATATATAACGTTATGCGATAGTAGTAACGCTGTGTGCTTCCATAAATTTATTATTATCACCCGAGTGACACTTTAATGAATTTCAAAATTAATCATCTCCTTGTTGAATAAAAAAATCAAGGCTTTTAGTCTACCCTTTCTTTCTTTCCTTCTCAAGACACCTTTTTAAAAAAAGAAGAAGAAAAAAGAATGAGAGAAGAAGAAAAAAAAAATTATCTCTACGACATTTTTTTCTCACCCTCGATTCTTTTTTTTTCTTATCTTATCATCCTTTACTTACATCTCTTCAAGATCCTTTCTTTCTTTCTTCTTTCTGTATCTCTCTATCTTTTTCTCCTTTCTTACTTTAGCGCCACCAGCATCTTCTCTATATACCTTCTCCGATGTCATAATACCATAGACATAGAAAGAATAGACTGCGCCTGCTGTGCAAAGTTTTTCAGCCCCTTGCGAGAACTAACGTCAGTGCTATCTCTCTCTAAATGGGCGGAGCCATGCACGCGATTGGTTCATTGCGTAAGCCTGAATAACGTATGACGAGACGGCGCGCACTTTTCAAATCCTGCATAAATAAAAAGAAATATTGTAAACAAAAGTAAAATTAAAAAAGAAATAAATAAAAAATTTAGAATAAAGCTTATATAATAAAATTAATGAAAATCTTATTAAATTAAAATATTTTAGTTATTTCCTTTGAAATATAATTAATAAATATTGTTAAATAATATTTATTTTTAGTTAACAATTCGTAAACCGAAAAATTGAAAACATAAAATAAATGTATATACTCTAATCAAAAATACATCAATAGGCGTGCTAATTCATTTTTCAAAGCAGTAATAAAAAATAGAGGGGGGGGGCGATAAACATGAACGATTTCTTAAGCTTGTTATATTGATGCCTACGTAGCTGAAGCGGTTGAGGCGTCGCGCTCGTAAATTTTTGTTCTCGAGTTCGATCCCCGCTTGGACACTTTTTTTTTTTTTTAATAACTTATGTATTTTGTAATATTTTATATATATATATATATATATATATATATATATATCCATTTGTTTTCTATTAATGTATGTTTTATATATTTAATTTTTTTTAATTTATTCTTATTTCATTTATATTAATTATATTTATAATAACATGCTTTTAGTGTAAATCTGTTTTTATGAGTATTCTTTAAACTTATGTTAATTTTAATTAAATTTGCTACTTATTTACGTTTATATATTGTATATATTAATCGAAAATCGTTTAATTGAAGAAAAAATAGGTAGAGTTTAAAAGAGTATTTTTTTAATTTGTGAAATTCACTGAAAACTATTAAAAGTATTTTTTAAACAATCGTATGTTATTTAAAATTTTTATCGATTACATTTAATACAACATTTTTCTGATTTTAAAACCAAATTACGTCCAATATATTGTGAAATTTATATTTATTAAATTTAAAACTAAAAATGTAATGCATAAAAAATGAAAATAATAAACGATTCTTCAAAAATAACTTTAAACATATTGAAGTTAATTTTATAAATTAAAGAAGTATTTTTTTAAATAGAACCTTTTTTTTCAATTACGCGATTTGCGATTTATGTATAAAATACATACACATAAATAAATTATAGATTTTGAAGAAATTCGCATTAATTGAAAAAATACAAATCAAAAATAAATGCACAAAGAACATTTTATTATAATTAAAAATTACATGAATTAAATAATTAATTTCATTAATATTTATTAAATACTCGTAATAACTCGTAAAAGGTAAGTCGCAACATTAAATTATTTATTATTTTTTTTATAAATTTTTTTGTATCGTAAAATTACTATCCCGAAGTTGCACGCAGTGATTATACCTGCAGAAGTTATCAAAGATTTTAACGTAACATTTATTGTAGAGTGATTTACGAATAAAGAAGCGAATGCTTTTGAAATAGATACAAAAAAAATAATTTTTTGTGATAGAATAAATTTATTTACCACATTATTGTTATGTTGAAAACAATATTATAAAAGCGTGTAAGGGCAGGTTGTGATAGCTTCAAAAGAAAATGCTCACGTACGCCTAGCAAATAAGGAAACGTACACAACTGTTTTAAATTTTTTAATTCAATGAAAATATGAAATTAAAAAATAAATTAATCTTGGGAAATGAAGGAAAATGTGAAAAAATTATCAATTAAGATTGCGAAAATAATTGAAAAAATCTCCAACTTGATAAATTTTCTTATAATTCAAAGATAAAAGTTGTTTTGTTCCAAGATTCTAAAAATTATCTCATGGGCATCTTCCTTTAATTGTAACAATAAGTTATAGAGAATCATGAATAATTTAATAAATATTTATTATAAAAAATAAAAGTTTTTATTATTTGTACATTTCATACATTAATAGTTTTATTTGGAAATGATTTACATATCAGAACAATATTTAGATACCAATATTTTCAATTCATTACTGATTATAAAACAAAGTGAGTTTGTTATTTCTCATCCTAATTCTTTGTGCATTCATTTGTTTAGAATCAGCTTCATGATGCAGGCGAACTTGGAAATATTGATTAAGAATCAATTTAATTAATTGATATCTGTGATCTGCTAATGGTGATTGATCGAAGACATGTTCGTTATCAAAAACAGTGTACGGTATTATGTACATAGTATTAATAATTAATTTTTCTATTATATTTTTTTGTGTAAAATTTTTTTCGTATTGAAAAATTTTTTCACCATACGTACACACAGATATTACATCTGCTGAAGCATTTATCAATGATCCGCGACATTTGCGTTTTTGCAAAGATGATAAACAGCTTTTTTCTTTTTCCAATAAAAAATTAAAGCAAGTTTCGCATGTTATTTTTTTTTGGATAGATCGAACAACGTAACCAGAAATATATGCAATAATATCTTTTGCTACTATATTCAAATCAGTAGTTTTAATTAAAAAACTCATTTTTTCAAGTTCGCAAACATCAATATCTATGATTACTTTATTACGATTCTCATTGTCGTTATCGGTATGTATCAATAAAGTCTCATCACGAGGAATGCAATTGCCGGTCAATGGTACACTTATACTAACGTGTGATAGTAATTTTCTGTACGCACTTTTAAATTGTCGTACAGTAGGATTATTATTAAATCCTCCGAATCTTCTAATGCATGAAAAAAATGTTTCCAGATGATCTTGAGACAATTTAAATGTTAATAAAAAATCAAAACCATCATGCACAAATAAATTTTCCGCCAAATCAACAACATTGTACAATCCCGTAATAAATCCAATAAAACCAGTTCTTCTATTCGTTTTTAAAATAGATACATCATTAATTTTTAGATTCAATAAATAATCAACACAATTTCTAACTTTCATTTTAATTTTTTCAAAATTTTTTCGTGTTATCGCTTCTTTTCCGACACCTTGATTAAAAATATTTCGGGAATTTAATAAATCAAAACATTCATTTACGACTCTACAAAATTCAGCTGTGGCGCTAGCATTTTCGAAATTTTTAAGTTTATGATCGAATTCATTTGTTAAAAGAGCATCTGCAACACTGTTACTGAAGACTTGAGCGGCCAAATGCACTTTCATTTTTTCGTTTTCAAAATTGACGTGTCGTCTCCTTATTTTCGTTGCACAATGCAATCCTACGTCTTCTTGTAAATCAACGAGTGCCACAATATATTTCCATGATATTTTATCATTTCTTGCATTTGTTATATCGTTTGTCGATAAACAATTACGAATTAATTTTAGCATATGGCATGCGTCAAGTGTCGTGAAAATTGGCAAAGACGAAGGAGCATATGTGAAAAATGCACTTCCAATATTATCATAAATTTTTGCTCCAAGCTTTTCGACCATCGAAACGTTCGATGAAGCTCCATCAAACGTAATATTACAAATATTAATGTTATTCAGAAAGCACTCATCAATTATATTCATGCATAAGTGACTTTTCTCTTTTCCCGACAGGCTGTTAATTAGGTAGTAAGCAACGGGGATTTTAAAATATGTATTTATTCCAACTATCATAAAAACTAATGCATTTGTGGCTTGCGGGGCGTTGTCGTTGTGATTCGAATAGTCATCAGTACCCAAATCAACATAGCCAATCATTTGCTTGCCATCCCATTCGATGCGTTTGCGTACTGCCATTTCATCCAAAGTTAAGTTAAAAAACAATTTTTTATTTTTAATTCTTGCAGTTTCGATTAAATTTCTTATCGTATCGATGGCTTCTTTTGATATTCCCGTATTATAGTTTATGGTTTTAAGCCATTCACGCATTGTAGAGGGATGCGGAAGAACTTTTATGAAGCTTTTGCGAACAAAATCGTAAGCGGATGGCGAGTAAAAGTGAAGAGTAAGGGCGAAATTTTTCAATTCTAATGGAATTTTTCTATATTTTCTACCAACTAAAATGCAGTCTATCAATTGTTGAACCCCTGGAGTTACAGTTTCCTGAAAAATATATGAATAAAAATATGTATTTTGAAAGTAACTCTTTAATATTTTCTCCATACGCTGAAATTACTTGTAATTATTATGAAAAAAGAGGTAATTTTATGTATACGAAATCCGTTAGTATTTTTTTGCTTTTAGACATAAATAATTTATACATTAAGAATTCAAGAGCATTACACATTATTATACTTATAAAAATTTAAAGAAATATAAAAAACAATAATTACCTTTAAAAAATCACCCGCGTTTCCTGATAATAAATTTTTCTTTTCAAGAGTAGTAATTAGCTGAGACATATTTTGAACTTTTTTATTATAATAACGTCGACTATTTTTTAAATTCTTTATTCTTCTATTTTTTTTTCTGATTAATGTCACTAAATTATTCCATGTTTCTTTTGAAATCACATCATCTTCTTTTATGAATTTCCATTTTTTATCAATTGTAAATCTTAATTTTTTCGGTGGGACGACATCATTATTACTTTCCAAGACTTGTTTTCTATAAAAAAAATGAATATACTCTTTACATTTTCCGAAAAATATTTAATAATTTTAAAAACAATTAAGAATATTAAAATTTATTTCATGTGAGAACAAGTCGATAAAGCCATCATCGAAATAATACATTAAAAATACAAATTTTAAAGATTAATTACCTTTTTAAACAAATTTTTTTCTCTTCCTGTACTTCTTCTACTTCGCAAATTTCGATTTTATTATTTTGATTATCTGCAAATTCACTAGAGCATCGATTATCACTAATTTCACTAAAAAATATAAAATATAAAAATATTCGCACTTTCATAATAATGCCATATTTATAAATACGTTTATTCTTAAAAAATATAATTTTTGACTCACTCGACAGAAATCATAAGATTAATTGATGGTACAGAAGAAGATCGCAATCGTCTACGACTCGTATTTACGGAATTATCAGTGAAATCTTGTGGTTTGAAATGTTTACTGCAAACACAAGCAGCGTTCGCCACGGATTCTCGGCCGGTGGCTGTTAACCATTTTTGTTTAATGTTTTCATTTTTTGGAAATCTAAATTAATTCATAAAGAATTTATTATAATTTAATAAAATTTAAACATTATTATTACTTACGAATGAAATGAAATATTCGTTTCCACAGGATTCTTTTCAATTTTACAAATAACGCAATAACGAACCATTCTCGCGAAGTTAAACAAAGCAACTAGCTTAATACACTAAAAAACAAAACACGACTTGTCTTGTTTTTTGACGCGCGACATTTAATAGTTTAAAAATCGAAAAAATTTTTGAATATGTGATTTTAAAAATCTGGCATTTATTTAATATTATTATAATTAAGACTTACCTTTCAAATATTTAAAGATATATTTTTTATCTATAATAGTAATAGGGCAAATAAAATGTATTTTTAACATAAATTACCAAAAAAAAAGTTGTATTCGTGCATCACCGTGCAATAAATGTTACGTTAGAATCTTTGATGATTCTGCAAGTATAATAACTCTGTGTAACTTCGGGATAAACATTTTACCATATAAAAAAAATTTAAGAAACGAATAACAAATTAATATTACGATTTACCTTTTATGAGTTAACATTATTTTCTTTTCGACTGTGGAATTATGGTTGCATAGAGTTGTATAACAAGATATTTAGTTGATGAAAGTGTATGAAAAAGTTAAGATGCGATAGAAAAAATTTTGCTTATAGATTACTTATAGATGAAAATTGATGGAGTTTTTGCAAATAAAGGCATTAAAAGGAAACGAGTTAAATAAAATTAACTGAAATTGTTAATAGATAATTATTAACAATTATATTATTTTTACGTAATATAAATAAAAATGAAAAAAATATTTTTTTACTAACAAAAATAATTGTTTACACAAATAAAAAGAATATAAATTTAAAAAAAAATGATTTCTTTTTATTTATACCTTTTACAACTTACCTTTTACAAGTTTACGATTTTTTCTTTTCAACTAATGTATATTTAATAAATATTTTTAACATGTATTTTTAATTTATCTATCGAATATCTATTCTTTGTGCATTTATTTTTTATTACTGTTTTAACAATTCTCGCAAATTTTCATTTTTTATGCATTACATTTTTAGTTTTAAATTTAATAAATATAAATTTCACAATATATTGGACGTAATTTGGTTTTAAAATCAGAAAAATGTTGTATTAAATGTAATCGATAAAAATTTTAAATAACATACGATTGTTTAAAAAATACTTTTAATAGTTTTCAGTGAATTTCACAAATTAAAAAAATACTCTTTTAAACTCTACCTATTTTTTCTTCAATTAAACGATTTTCGATTAATATATACAATATATAAACGTAAATAAGTAGCAAATTTAATTAAAATTAACATAAGTTTAAAGAATACTCATAAAAACAGATTTACACTAAAAGCATGTTATTATAAATATAATTAATATAAATGAAATAAGAATAAATTAAAAAAAATTAAATATATAAAACATACATTAATAGAAAACAAATGGATATATATATATATATATATATATATATATATATATATAAAATATTACAAAATACATAAGTTATTAAAAAAAAAAAAAAGTGTCCAAGCGGGGATCGAACTCGAGAACAAAAATTTACGAGCGCGACGCCTCAACCGCTTCAGCTACGTAGGCATCAATATAACAAGCTTAAGAAATCGTTCATGTTTATCGCCCCCCCCCTCTATTTTTTATTACTGCTTTGAAAAATGAATTAGCACGCCTATTGATGTATTTTTGATTAGAGTATATACATTTATTTTATGTTTTCAATTTTTCGGTTTACGAATTGTTAACTAAAAATAAATATTATTTAACAATATTTATTAATTATATTTCAAAGGAAATAACTAAAATATTTTAATTTAATAAGATTTTCATTAATTTTATTATATAAGCTTTATTCTAAATTTTTTATTTATTTCTTTTTTAATTTTACTTTTGTTTACAATATTTCTTTTTATTTATGCAGGATTTGAAAAGTGCGCGCCGTCTCGTCATACGTTATTCAGGCTTACGCAATGAACCAATCGCGTGCATGGCTCCGCCCATTTAGAGAGAGATAGCACTGACGTTAGTTCTCGCAAGGGGCTGAAAAACTTTGCACAGCAGGCGCAGTCTATTCTTTCTATGTCTATGCATAATACTAGCATTCTTAAGGAAGGCAAGACTCAGCTCCTAACCTAATGGAGTTTGCGTGTAAGTGTAAGAGAAAGAGAGAGAGAGAGAGAAAGAAAGAGACTCGAGGCTAAGAAAAGGTGTGGGTTTGGTTGTTGAAGCTTGATGCGCTAGACGACGTTAGTTGAATAGCTACGACACTAAAGTAAGCAGGTGTGAGAGAAAAGAGTGGCAATGGTATTAGTTTGTGTGGGTGTTATAAAATGAGACTATAGAATATTTTCCAATGGCGAAAACAATGTGCTGCGAATGTCGTGAGATATGTCGAGCTCTAGTTACTAAGTCAATGTAGATTAGAAAAAAAATTTTATTACGAGCTATTTTATGTGTTTTGTATATAAATGCAATATTCTAAATCTTTTTCTTCAACATTTAGAAAAATAAGAAGAGAAAAATAAAATGATTAAAAGTCCTTTGAGAGCGAGATTTATAGCTAAAAAGTACCAAAAATTCCCGAGAAAAAAGTTGTAGTAAGAAGAAAAAAAAATCTTTCAATCTTTTTTATTGATCAAATTTATTACATTACCCCTCGCGACATACTGTCGTGTCTTAAAACTTTTTCTCTTCGTCCCTTCTATATACGTCCCCCCTGTATTTTGTAAATTTCATTGGCCATTACGTATACTTTTTTATTTTATTTTTTCTTAACGCAACTCATACCAATTTCAAGCTTATAATCTACGTTTAAAGACACAGAAGGACGTAGGAAAAAAATATATATTAAAGGAGGGATTATGAAGAAAATAAAATATATAAAGAATGAAGTCGAGAAAGAGAGAAAGAGAGGACTAAAGAATGCGGAAAAACGACAAGCGAAGAAGAGAGAGAGAAAAAGAATTCTCTTTTTTTTCGAAGGCTTTTCTTCTATTCTCTCGAGAATGATAAATCATTTCACTCTTAAGATTCTCTTTCCTTCTCTTTTCTTATTTGATAAAAAAAAGGGCAAGCGCCAAAAAAAAAGAAAAGAAACCTTACAGGTATATATACTCACGCAAGTGTTAGTCCATCCAGAGACTCGTTAATCCTCGACACCCTTTGTTATTTTTTTTCTTCATTTCTTTTATTTTTTAAGTCTTTCAATTTTTCTTTTTCTCAACTTGGGCTTTTATCTCTACATCGTGTGTATGTGCGTATTTATCTCTGGATGTCCTTTTTTTGTCACTATAATTTCGGATTTGATTTTATTTTTACTATTTATCTTTTTGGATTTAGTGTATGGTGAAGATTTCTTCGGTATAATTTAGTGGTAAAGGCGACACAATAAAAGAAAAATTGTAGTAAACAACCTAAATTACATCCTACAAATGAAAACAGTTGTATTTTGATTATTTTTGTCAATTGGCATTTAATAAAAATTCAAAATATTTATAGTCCTGAAATAATATTAATAATTTATATTTTATCTCTGAATAATCTCATAAAAAAAAGAAGTTAAAAAAAATAAACCTTCCAATAATATGAAGCTAAGGAAAACTCATAAAATCATTGTCCTTTAGTTTAATAAAGTTTCTCCTCGTGTATATACCCTTTATCCCTCTTAAACTCCCAGAAAAAATAACGTTTCAATGAATTAATCTCTTTTCTACTTCAAGCTTCATCCCCCCCTCATTTTTCTATCTTCATCTCCTTCTCCATTGCCTTCTTCGAGAGTTTTCTCCTTTTAACCATTTTCCCCCTTGCCCCTCCATCCTCCCCCATCTTTTATATACATCCTCCATCGAAGAATAAAAAAAAACACGCACACTTATATATACATGTATGTATAGAAAGAGTCGCTTGTCGAAGGTCATCGCACGTCGCACAAATTTTCCTTCATCTTTACCGCTCTTATGCTATACATGTATATATGTATATATATAGTGCTGGAAGCCCTCCTCCATTTCTCTTTTTCTCTTTCTCTCGGAGAATAAGACCTTCTCAAGTGCCATTTTTCTCCCCTTCAAATGTTAGCTATCTCTTGCCTCCCATCTACTCTCTTCTCTTATGCTATATAGCAATGCTTACGTAAGTGTCCGTTTTCCGAGCCGCGTGAAGATTCCTTTTTTTTTCTTCGTCTTACTCTCACTCTCCTCTTATTTTTTATTCTTCTTTTTTTTCTTGCTTCGTACTTAGACTAGAAAGGGCAAGAGAGAGAGAGAGAAGAAAAAAGAAAACGGCATAACATTCCTCGGACAGCAAATTTGCGCGTACAGAGTTATACTGTAGTTGAGTGTAGACCTCGATATTTTTACGAGCAAAGTGCTATTTTCTTCTCTCTTTTTGCACACTTATGGCGTCGGGAGGAAGAAAAAAAGTTAAAAAAAAAATATAAAACATAAAAGATATAGAAAAACTTGTAAGATAGAGAAGTAAGAAAAGAATGAAGCCTACTGCGCATAACTTTAGGGTATATACTCTCTGAATTATGGATACTTTTTATATTTTTTATTTTTCCTTTTTTTTGCTTATTTTGGTTGTACATTTCGCATGTATATGGAGACTAATGCATGTAACCGAAAGAAAGTAGCTATACATTAACTCGAGAGGGAAAAAAAAGCATAACAAAAAAATATATCCTACAAATTTATGGACGATATAAAAAATGTTTCGTCACAGAATGCTAAAAAGGAAAAGAAAAAAAAGGAAAAATATTTCTTAATGAAATTTAACCGCGCGCGTGATGTCATCAGCGCTTAATATACATTAATTTCGGAGACAGAGATTCATTTACATTTGTTAGCTATTCGCATAGACCGTGTGTGTATATGCAGTAGAAATTTGCTTGTAAATGTAAACGTAATTGTACATTACAGATGTGACACATATATGGTAATTTAGGTTGAATGAATATTACGATTGTGTGTACCTCCCTGTCTGTGTGTGTGTTACACTTTACAAAGATGTATTACCAAAGCCCTAGCTGGAATTAAGTCGTCTTTAAAATTGATGGCTTTAAACGTGGTATTTAAGGAATGATCGTCACGTTGAAAAAAAAAAAAATAACTTTGTTAATTAAATGCTTTTTTTATTCCTCTAATGGGATTATTCGAGTAATAGGATTATTTAATTATTTAAATTGAGTTTTATAGTTTTGGATGACTAATTGAATAAATTAGATTCGATCATAATAAATAAAATATTTAATGCTTTGGAATTCTTTCTACAATTAGTTAAAGTAATCCAAATAATCTAATCATAGGCTTATCTAAATACGAATTCTTTTGAATTTGACAGGTACAGTTAAGTTGTCAAAATATACGCGTACGAAAATGTTTGAATAAAAATTCTCTTTTTTGTTTCATTTTTTTCGTGCGTGTGTGTGTGTGTGTTTGACATTCCATTTGGTTAACTTGTTTTAAATTCGTGCTACAACACTTGATCAAAGAGAGTTTATTTATGATGTATATCTGAAAAGAAAAGAAGAAAAAGAACTGAAAATGTGGAATGATAATGAAAAATTCACTTTTTTGTTATCGGTATCGAAAAACTCGCTGTGTATATATCGAAATGAAAAAAAAAAAAAATCTTTTATGTAATGACGATTCAGGTGAATGAATACAGATGTTGCGTCAGTCAAAAACGACGATTATTTATTCAACATTTACGTTTCTATTTTCTTTCTTTTTTTTGGAAGAGAGCTTTGTTAGATACAGTAAAATGAAAATTTTCTGGTGAAAAGACTGCGAGATAAAGGTACTATCAAAACAATTTATAAATGAATGGGTTTATTTTGAGAGGTAAAAGGATCACTTAATTTTTGTGTTTTTATTTTACGTTTTTAAATTTAAAGATAAAAGATTTTAAAAGATTAGTTCTTTTGTCGAGTATTTGATTTATCTGTAACTATTTTTAACGAATTGTACGTCAGTATATATTTGGATTACTTTTCTTTTATTTTTATATTTGAATAAACGATAGTGATGAAAAATGCGCTCAATTAAAATTTTAGAAAAATTATTTCTTTCCTTCTATTTAGACATCGGTTAAGATTTACGATATTTTTGTATAGAGTTTTTTAAATAGTTTTTTCTACCTGACCGCATTTATCAAAATTTTTTTGATTTGACAAATCAAATTATAATTTCGTCAGACTTATAATTTAGACATCAGATTACGTATGTCATGGATCATTGGAATATTCTTTATTCTTTGACAATTTTGTTTGTTTTTAGAACTATTGTTTGATAAGAATAGAATAGAAATTAAAACTCATTCTACAAATAATTTGACAATAAACCTTATCACTCAACAATTTCATAATAAAATAAAATATTGCGTATTATTACAAAATTAAAAAGAAAAAAAGCATAGTCCATGCCATCTAAAAACTCGTTCTTTCAACATCGTTCAAGTATTATTGATAAAAGAAAAGAAATAAAATAAGAAAAAAAATGAAGGTGCACTTATACTCAAAAGACGTCATACTTTTAACACTTCTTGTCTTCAACTTTATACACACTCCATCAATATATATAAGCTGACCCAAGACAAATAAAACGTATAGATATATGCGCTTTTGGCCTGTTAAAAAGGTGAAAACATACCTACACGCAAAAGAAAGGAAGAAGAAGAAGAAACGAACCTGACGACTATAAGGTTACATTAACCTCAAGTCATTCCATACCTATGCGCATTTACTTGTCATATATATGTATATACGTGTATATGTACACGTATACACTTACATGATGCAATCATGTGTTGTTTGCGCAAGAAGAGAAGAGGACGATCCATTCGAAGAAACTTGGTCGTCGTCGCACAGGTGCATACATACACACACTATGAGTTATAAAGGAGAAAGGAAAGCGCTATGTGTGTATATATATATATGATCATCGTAAGAGTTGTGTATATATAGTGAAAACGTGTCGTGTAAATAACGGAGAAAAAAAAATAAAAAGTCTGCGTGTGTACTACCTTTGCGTCTGTAACGACGAGATTATTTAAATGACACAAGAGAGATGTGAGTGACCTTATTTTTGCATATAGATTTTAATTCATTTAATTTAATTTCTTTTTTAAAGAGATGTATGTATGCTGATTTCTTCATTTTTTTCTGTTTTGAAAAACTGCACTTTCATTTCGATGAGTATTTTCGTTAAATAAATTGAAGATACGCATAATTGTTGTTTCAATTAAATATTTTGTTGGTGAGCTGTAAAAATTTTTTTACAGTTAATTGATTGGTTGTAAAAAAATTCTTTTGTTCGCAAGATGTACGATAAAAAATTGAATATTAGAAAAAAATCAATAGAAACTGTAACAGAAATTTTTTATTTAAACTTTGTACTCTGTAAAAAAAGATTCGTAGATACGAATTTGATAACAAAGGCTTGTACATATTTTTATTTTTATAAAAACTTCTTTTGAATTTTATTCTTTTTATGTTACATTTTTCAATTGTGTTTAAACTGTCATTGTATTTACAATACCATAAATATTGAATTGCGCGATTGCGTTATGTTGATACATATTAAATATTTGACTATATGGCATTCTTTTGACGATATTTTAAAATAAAACTTCCATTTGTAAAAAATATTTATAATTAATATTTCTCGTTTGAATTTTTTCTTTACATGCTAAAGCAAAAAAATGCACAATAAAAAGAACAAAAAAAAAATTTTTTATTCGTACTGTATTTTTCAAAAATGAAAATAAATTGTTTTTAAAATAAAAAAAAAATAAAAAATTCTGTAAAATATTTTGTTCTTTTTATTTAAAAATTCTTTTTTTTTTATAATTGGACTCTTAATTAAAAAAATCTTTGTAAAAGTCAGTGTTCCTGATAATTTAAATTGCTCACTTTATCTGACATATAAATTCTGGAAAAACGTTATATACACATGGCTTGGTTGAAAAATAAAAAGAAAGAAAGAGAAGAAAAAAAAACAAATAGAAATATGTAACCGGTACAGTGATTCTGCTTTTAGATAAAAATTGATAAAAATACGCAACATACGTTATTATGTATTTAGTATACATCGAGCGAGCTTTACTCGTTTAAAACTGTAAAAATCCACGACAAAAAAAATACAGGAAATACAAATATTTAAAAAAAAGCGTACGAAAATATTCCATGTAAAAAAAGTTTGGTAATATTTTTCTACTCTAAACCATAAAAAATAGTCGAAAACATTAAAGTCAAAAAAATGAAAAATGTGTTCCTAAACATTCGCAAAACTTCAGAAAATTTTTTATTTATACAAATGATACTGAGAGAGAGCTCAAACATACGGAAACCTTAACTCTATCCTAAAATTGCTTTTTTAACTTGTAAAAAACTTTTAACTAATTTTTTTCTCTTTTTATTTAAATTGTTGACTATCTTCCTCAAGGTTTGCACTACGAATATTAAGGTGGTTATAAAGACAAAGGAAGAAAAAAGAAATAAGCAATGTGAAAACATCAGTTGTACTTTGTTTTTAGGGCAAAACGACTTGTTAAATATTTAACAACTTGCACACGACGACAAACTCATCAAAATGGTTTACTTGGCCCTATTTTCACGGAGAGAGAATGTTTCTCTTCGTCGATTTCTTATTACCTTTTGCTGGGGTATAGTGAAGTTAATTTTATTTTTGGTAATTGGAAGTTTAAATATTGAGGTAAAATTTGTGTTTACAAATTTAGTTTACGTAGGAATGGAAATAAGGAGTTTTAACGTTTATTTTATTTTTCTTTTGATACATAAAATTTAACATTTCTCATAATATAATAGTAACATTACATCGTATATAGAAACCTTTTTTTAATCTTTGTATAATTTCCGCAATTTATTAGCATAACTTTAATAATTTAACTTTTGTTGAAGGATAGATGAATTTCCTTGATAATTATTACTTTTTTTCAGTGAAAAACTAATTAAAATGTTCATCTTAACATA